>CM062259.1:13004798-14263847 GCA_031216405.1 Syzygium malaccense | reverse complement strand
GAGCTTGGTACGAAAGGTTAAGTAATTTCCTTCTACAAAATGAATTCACCAAAGGTAAGGTAGACACAACGTTGTTTGTTAAGAAAAAGGGTAAAGATTTTCTACTTGTTCAAATTTATGTTGATGATATAATCTTTGGATCCTCTAATGAATTACTCTGTAAGGAATTCTCTAAGGATATGCAGAACGAGTTCGAAATGAGCCTAATGGGAGAACTAACATTCTTTCTTGGCTTACAAGTAAAACAAACCAAAGATGGTATTTTCATCTGCCAAGAGAAGTATGCCAAGGAGATTATCAAGAAATTTGGACTGCAAAATGGTAAGAAAATAGATACTCCAATGTCCCACACATCCAAACTAGACAAGGATGAACAAGGTAAAAAAGTGGATCAAAAAGTATACCGAAGCATGATAGGTTCATTATTATATCTTACTGCATCCAGACCTGACATACTTTTTAGTGTTTGTATGTGTGCAAGATTTCAATCAGATCCAAAGGAATCGCATCTCTCAGCAGTAAAAAGAATAATCAAATACATTGGCACTTATCCAATGCTAGGTCTTTGGTACTCCAAAGATTCAGATTTTACTCTCATTGGATATTCAGATGCAGATTTAGCCGGTTGTAAAGTGGACAGGAAAAGTACCACAGGGACTTGTCAACTGCTTGGAAATAGGTTGGTATCTTGGTACTCAAAGAAACAAAATACAGTCGCTCTTTCCACTGCAGAAGCAGAATATGTAGCATTGGGAAGTTGCTGTGCACAAATTCTGTGGATGAAGCAACAGTTGAGCGATTTCGCTGTTGAAGAATCCAGTGTTGCAATCAGATGTGATAATACAAGTGCTATTAATTTGTCCAGAAATCCGATTCTTCATTCACGTGCAAAGCATATAGAAATTAAGCATCATTTCATTAGAGATCATGTTCAAAATGGTGATGTGAATATTCAATTCATTGATTCAAAGAATCAATTAGCTGATATATTCACCAAACCTCTTGACAAATCTTCATTTGAATATATTAGAACCAAACTATGCATCACTTATCCTTTCCCTTGAGGTGTTTACAGAAAGGAATTTTTCAGATTCAAGAGTTCTCGGTCTGAACATTTTTCAGACTCTCAACAAGGTACGTACATAGTTTAAAATTTGGCGGGAATATTTCTGGCGAGATATTTTCACATTTGGAAGCAAATCGGGTACGTATCCTAATTTATCTGAATACTTATGCTTAGAATATCTTAATCATATTATCCTGATCTTTTGCGCTTATAAAAATATATTTCTTTCCTATCTGATTGAGCCTATTTTTTACTTTGCAAAAAAAAATAACCTTTTGCCTCTGTGACCCGTTCTACTCGTTTATAAACCTGTCCTACTCTTCTCAAAACCCTATCTGTACGCTTTTCGTCCTTCTCAAAACCCTCCGATATTCAGAGACTCTCCTCGTCTTTCTCCTACAAAGATCGGAACTTTCTGCTCTTAGAGTGATCAATATGCCGTTCAAAAGGAGATCCTCACGCATTCTGAACCAAGACTCTAAATCTACCGCACCAGCAGAGTTTATGGAGTTATCAGATACAGAGTCGGAGCATCGTGAAGAACTTTCTGGGGAGACTCCACCAAAACAATCGTCTCCACCAAAATCCTCCGGTAAATCTGATTTTCGCTTTCGGAGTATTAAACACGTATGGGAAACGTATCAGAAGTTGAAAAAGTATAATGCTTCGGCATCGGTTCTTCATGAATGTCTGCGAGACAACAATCTTTTTTCGGAAGAACACCTTGTCCAAAGCTACACCCTCTTTTGTTCCAAGCCTGAGGAAACTCCAGTCAGTGTCACTACAAAAGAGCCCTCCTCCAAAAAGGGCAAGGAGAAAGTTGGAGAATCCTCCACTCCCTCTGTACAGAAATCCGCTTCTTTCAGCCCTAAATCGAAAACTGCCTCGAAGTTTATTATTCCTGATGATGATGCTCGTCTTTTTGAAACTTTTGAGATGAAAGTAGGAATAGCATCAGGCGTGCCTGGTAAGGGTGGATTATTCAGAAGTTCGAAGCACAATATTTGCTACAAGTTGTTACTTGCTAGAGGGATTATAAACCACCGAACTGTGGACTTCGACTTTCTGGAGAAGGCTGATATTTCAGTAAAACACCTGTTTCAACAATTAGGCATGTATGAATTTTGCCTTCAATCTGCTGATGTATTTGCTGAACTCACTGCCTATTTCTATTCAAATCTATCTATCTTATCGCCCAACTGGATCCAATTCACGGTCGGTGACAAGAAATTTGATCTCAAAGCTAAATTGTTGGCCAAGATTATTGGAGTACCACACTACAAGTTTACTCCACTGGCAGTAGCTATTGAAGATGCTTCAAAGATTGCTTCGGAAAATTCCAATCTTGCTCTTGGATCCAATCGACATCTCTCATATTCTGACTTATCCAGAAGATCAGTAATTTTGCACAAAATCATTATCAACTGCTTGAGGCCCAAGGCAGCCTCCAAAACTGACCTTTCCAAATCGGAAATCAAGCTCATCTGGGCTATCTTGAAAGGTCAACCATTTTCTCTCCCTCACATTATCATATTCCATATGTACAGGACATTACATAAGGAGAAGGGACAACTACCGTATGGTGCCCTCATCTCTCGGATCTTCATGTTTCTGAAAATTTCAATTCCTAATGAATTGCGCAAAAGTCCTGTTCCCTGTATGTGTGTTGGAGAAAGAATGATCTCCAAAATGAAACAGTTTGATGATGTGAAGAGTAGACTAAAGGGAAAGGAGGCTCATCAATCTGAAGGAAGATCCTCTGGAAAGTCTAGCTTAAGAAAAACAGAGCAAAAACAGAGAGCATATTCAGCAAGCAAGAAGACAGCTTCTTCGACCCCACTTAGAGTGTATAGCAAGAAAAGAAAGATCCTTCTGCATGATGAAAGTGACGACGCAGAAGCAGAAAACACTGCTACAGGTCATGTTGATACTCCAGAACATGTTTCTGAACCAACTCATACAGAACATGTTTCAGAAGATCCAGCACCTGCTCAGGGGGAGAATCCGCAAGAAGCAGCTATGGAGTTCGATCAGCCTGAACCAACTCATTTCCAAGATCAGCCTTCAGGTTCTCAGAACATTCTCAATATTCTGCTAGAAATCAAAGACAAGCAAGTTGCTCTGGAACAAGACATGAACAATCTGAAGAAAGTTATTGAGGAAAACTACAACAATCAACGTCTTCAAGCAGCAGCTGATAAAGCAGAACTTGGGGAAGCCATTACCCTGTGCTCATCCAATATGGATAAGGCTGTAGGGCAGTGCAGTTCAAAGATTGAGGAGGCTGTTTCGATATTGGAAAACTTTCAACTCATTCGTACTCCGACAAAGCATTAGCCTGTTTTCTTTTTCAAATCATTCAAAAGTCCTTTTTATTCTTGGTCTGTAACTAAACTAACACTACTTATTAGACTATTTGTTCAATATATGCTTCATATTTTTTTGCTGATGACAAAAAGGGGGAGAATTTATTTGATGCAGATCATATGCAGGCTATCTACAAAGAAAGTAAAGACACAGATATCATCAGAGTTTGCTCTCTCAAATTTCAATCTGTGATCCATGCGCTAAATATACTTACTTACTTCAAAATTAAACTCACAATGATTCAATCTGCAGAAAGTTTTGTCACCATCAAAAAGGGGGAGATTGTTGAGGAAAACTCCTACCAGTTTTGAAGTTGACAAAACCTTCTTGTTTTATTGTAAAATCTGATACTTGTTTTGAACTTTTGATTTCAGGTATAAATGTATATACATATGAAAACTCAGAAAGAAGTTATTCAGATTTTATGAGCAATGGAAATATAAGTCTTTTGTTAACCCACAGAATCCAAGTTCTGAGATGCAGACGCAGATGCAGACGCAGAATTTATTCAGACGCAGATGCAGACGCAGAATTTATGCAGACGCAGATGCAGACGCAGAATTTATTCAGACGCAGAAATTATTCAGACGCAAAGCTCAGAACGAAACATAACAGCTAGTGATCTGGTATGGATTTCACAGAAGGAATGTTTTGATTGTCTTAAACCTCAATCAAATTGATCGACAATCAAATATTACGACAAGAATGCATTACAACGGACAAAGCTCTACTTATGGAAACCAAGATTCTGATTGTATGGGCGAACAGAATCAGCGGGATTCAGAATCTGTCATCCAACGGCTACTCAATCTTTCTTTTACAAATCTGTCCATAGTAAAGATTGGAAGATGATCCTCTGGAAGCTGTCCAACGGCTAGTTTGGAAGTAGAGGAGTATTTAAGGAGATCAACGAGCAGCAAGAAGGACACAGATTCAAGAATCAACAAGTCCAAAGTCTGAGTTTACTCCATTCATTTCTCTTGTTGTTCGGAGCCAAAATACTGAGATCTTGAGGGTTACTTTGTAAGAGTGACTGTGTGAGATAGAGAGTCCTATCATACACAAAAGTGATATCACTCAAAATCTGTAAATTCCTCTTGATTACATAGTGAAATCCAGTCGGTAGGCTGTACGCGTGGGAGAGTGGACGTAGGCTTGCTATAAGCCGAACCACTATAAATTTGTGTGCAGATTCTCTATTCCTTATCTCTTACTTTACTTTCTGCACATCATAAGTTTCTTCTGCATCTGAACTTTATTCAGACTATTCTGTGATTTACCTTATTTCCGCATAAATAGACTTAAAATTGTTTTAGTCACCTATTCACCCCCCTCTAGGTGATTCCTGCTAGTCACATCAAGTATGAATTCTTGTTACCGATATGAAATTATTGCTCGATGATAAATTATGGAGCCATGATGATGATGTGGGTTTAGGATTGACAAATTTTCGACATATCAAGTGTACAAGACATATCACACAAGCAAGGCTCAGGCTTGTGGAAAATGTATTTAACAGCGGCAATGTAACTCGTAAAGATTCATTTCAACCCACCGCTCAATGTATGTGGTTCCACATGTATTCGTCAATCTGACACCACACAAGTGTCCTGATTTCTAACGAAACAAGGCTACTTGCTTTGCTTTTGCTGCATCGTTTTTTGACAAACTTTTTCAGTAGATTGATATGCGATCGTAGTCGACAAAAATCTATGTATCAGTACCTCATCATATAAAGTGCATACACTCGGAATCTTCTAAACATATTAGCACTAGAGAGCAATTTATTGGTTATCTCTCATAGTCATCAACTATACAATCACTTAAACGATTTTGAAAACTGCTTTTTTCGGAAACAGTTCTGAATACGCGACCAAACGCTTCTTAACATACTAATTTCACGAAAATGAAAACAAAGAAGGGGGCAATTTCTCTAAACAAATAGGGCAACGTGCTTTGCTTTTGCCTCATAGTCAAGCCATGAGATAGACTAGCTAGGGGAAGCCTATCGATTTCGAGCATATCAAGGTCGGACTTCGTCCATTGGGAATTTTCCAAAAGTTATCCATGACATAGCATTGCCCACTTGCGTTTCTACTCCATCCGTGCCAGCCACAAATGGAGTTTTCATGGACAACTATGTGTTTGTACGTTGATATGAGTGCCTTTCTCAAGTGGTCATCAAGCTATTAATTTGGAGTGCAATCCACGAAAATTGTTTGGTCAAATTCTGATATAACACTAGCTTTTGAAAGAATATTGTTAGGAGTGTTTTAACTGGTTAAGCATTCCTTTTTTACTGCGGCATGCTTTGTTCTTAAACAGATATTAGGAATTCTTGATATTGGCTGAGATGCTTGGAGACATCGTATGGACTGGTTTCAGAACAGAATCCATGTCGGTAGCAGCAGAAAAAACAAGGACTCTTACTATGTCCAAGCACAAGCAACACGTTAGATGAATTCTTGAAAGGTAAAAATAACTAGGGCTCATGGCTAGTCCCAATTAAACTGGTCAGCCGATATGCTCTCCATAAGGCTTGCGGGATATTCTAATTTCGTAGGAGCATTTCGCTACGTACTGGATGTTGAAAACTGAACTTGTAGACATTAATTACTGATCTTGATGGGTCTGAATACAATGGTGTGTCTACCCGGTAGCACCAGATGCTGAAGCTTTAAATCATTTTCACTTGCACAGCGGTGGCAGCAAGTGGCTTCCCCTTCTTTGGGTCTATCCCCGGGCAAGATCATAAGCCTATTTTTGCACACGCTTGTCTTCTTATCGGGTCCTTCCTCTCTTTTTCCTAGACCCCACGCGTCTTTATTTCACACTGCCAAATATTTCCACAGGCTTTATCTTCTTATTGGTCAATTTCCATTCCCACTACGGAGGTTGAATGAAAGGGAAGTCCGGACAACTCTGCGATTGCCATGGGCATTGTTAGGGAACTTCATCATTGACTGCCAATAATTCTCTTCAGCTACGCATCCGCGTATAACAGCGCCACATTCACAATCACTTCTATCCAGAAGTAACGGAGAATCTAGCTTATCTACTAACAACATGTGAATTATAATTTCGGGCATCGTATTTATATTCTCACTCACCTTGTGTATAACCAAGGAATATAAACTTTCTTGTCCTCTCGTTAACATTACCATCACTCACTTGAACAAAATACGAACTATCAAATATTTTGATAATAGAATGATATACAAAGTTACATGGCCGGACTTTTTCTAGAGTTTGACATCCAATCGTGATCGATGGAAATGTAATTACCCGAAAGCTCGTCGTACGAAGTGCATCCACTAGGAATCTCCTAACCAATACCAGTACTAGAGAGTATTTTGTCAGCAATCTCTCGTGACCTTCTGCTCATCAACTTGAGGATTACTTAAAAAATTTTGGGTTTTCCTTTGGAAATTGCTCTCAATACGTGACCAAAGGCTTTTTTGTCAGTACTATTTTCATGTTCCAACGAAAATGAAAACAAAAAACTAGACAATTTTCTCTGAACATACAGGGCAACCTGCTTTTTAGACCTATATAGGCTTTTGGTCTTTTCCTCTTTCTTTCTTTAGCCATTTTTTTTTCTGGACCCCACGTGTCTTTTTCTATGTTGTCATCTAGCGGAGCGACTCGGCATGAAGTAACGTGGAGATACCGCTGGCCTTGTTTTATATTCTTGCATGAGGTTGATCACGAGCACCACCAAACCATTGTTTCCCAACAAAAGCATCAGCTCTGCAACCTCCTCTCAAACACTCCGCAACCCCTGCTATTGCTTTTCGGAAATGGCGAAAGCAGTGCTCCTCAACCTCGCCACCGACATACTGAAATTGTATTAGCTATCATGACGTCAAGACATACTCAAAATCTAATTAATGTCCAACCGCGAAAAAAAAAGAAATAAAATTAAAATAATCGTAATGTTGCAATACTGCATGTGCAGTTTACAAAAAACGTCTCAAATTATAAGAATGTGTATACTTAGAGATGCGTCACTTAAAAATGTTCTTTGTAATATTTTCATCTTTGTCGATATCATAAATATAGAAGCTTCATTGAACTTATATAGTTTTCCAAAATACCAAATAATGAAGGAAAAAAAAAGGAGAACAAGTCACTTCTGGTTAATGTATGCTCCTTTGTTTGCTGGAATCTTCCATTCAAATAGAAGGAATTTTCTTTGGAGAATTAAAAAAAAAATCCGATCCTTAGGTCAATAATGATGTGTCTGAGTGCCCATTATGGATTATGGCGTTTTTATCCAGTATTTTGTTATTCTTTGTCCATAGGTACGTTTCTATAGAAGTTCCAAAGCCTAAAATTGTTTCTCATTGCTCGTTGATTCTCTTCTTACAGAGTATTTCGTGCAATCCCTTCAGGTGAAGTTATTGATACAGTCGAGGTCAGTAATTGATAGTCTTTTTCCACAGGTTAGTTGTTGAAACGTGGAGATTAGCTGGTCATGCAAGCTTCAATTTCGTTGTATTGGCAACCACACGTTACGCAACATCATTTAGCATGATGTTCAAATGTTAAATGGGTCGATTTTGTGGATGTTTTCTATTGATGGCATAAAGGACGTCATTCTATCTTTGCTTCTAAGTTGTGGTTTGTGAAATTTCTTTAAAACATGTCTTATTCAAAGGTCGAGCCTTGGTTTTGTCTGGCATCTCAATTCTATCGCATGACTTGAGCTGGCCACCATTCATCTCATGCTTTGAAGAGTCCATCATAAAGGTTATTTAGATGTGCAGTATTCTTAAGCTATGACTTACGAACTGTGCATGCGAGATAGAGATTTCCATTAGGACTGAAATTTGTGCACTTCTAAATTGAGCAAAATGAGCTGTCGTCTTTTGTTTAACACTGCATATGAACTCTTTGCGTCTTCAACAAGTTTTGCAATCAAGAACACAACCTACTTTTGTGCCATGGAAAGGTGGAGCGATAAGATAAGCATTGTATCATCAGATCTTCTCACTTTTTTTCTGTAAGAAGATGAATTTTGTCTAAAACTCTGTACATTTGGTGAGTTGAATATGACTCGTTTCCTTTACTGCCTGATGGAGAATTGAGAGCTGTTTGTGTGAGAAACTTTGTTGGTTTCTTGATCAAAACATGGAAAACATACACCACCATCTCTTTTTCTTGGCGAATGATTATGGCGGTAAACGCAGACATTGCATTTTCAAAAATTATGTCCTTTTCTCAAAAATGCCACCTCAAAGACACAATAAAGCTTCTTTAAATAGAGACATGTCATGTTTCCATGTCAATGCAAACTCATCACATAACGGTGATTCTATCCTCAAGTCAGACCTTGTCGTGGTCTCTTAAAATAGTGTATTTGAACACTAGCTAACTTAATTTTTTTTCACCAATATTGATGTCCATCATTTAAACTTGTAACTTCTTATTGACGAGCTTACTTGTTTCATGACCAAATATACACAGTCTAAATACACTAACTTCTTAAGCTACTAGATGTTGGAAACTGCAGTTCAAGACATTGATTGCTGACCTTGATGGGTCTAAATACACTTATGTGTCTACCAGGCAGCACCAGATGTTGAAGGTTCAAATAATTTTCACTTGCATAGAGGTTGGTGGCTTTACTTTCCACGTGATCCACGGGCTAGATCATAAGCCTGTTTTTGGGTCCATCCTCTTTTTCTGTTTAGGTCCCTTTTTTGTAGACCCCACGCGTCTTTCTTTTGCATCGCCAAACATTTCCACATGCTTTATCTTCTTATTGGTCAATTTCCATTCCCACTGCGAAGATTGACTGAAAGGGAAGTTCGGACAACTTTGTGATTGCCCCGTGAACTTTGCGATTGCCATGGGCATTGTTAGGGAACTTCATCATCGACTGCCAATAATTCTCTTCAGCTACACATCTGCGTAAACACCGCCACATTCACAACCACTTATATCCAAAAGTAACGTAACAGAGAATCTAACTTATCTACTAACAACATGTGAATATAATTTCGTGCATTGTATCCTTATTCTTGCTCACCTTGTCCATAACCAAGGAATATAAACTTTCTTATCCTCTCATTGATATTACCATCAGTCGCTTGAACAAAATTTACGTACCATTAGTTTACCACAAAAAACTTTCCCAATTGGTACACCTATAACAAATTCACCAAAAACTAATTTTTTTACTATCAAAAATCCCAAATCGGTACACCTATGATAAATTTACCAAATATTAGTTTCTGTTAAATTTTACTGTCAAATTGCTGAGTTAGATGACACGTGGCAGCTGATAGATATATCATTTTAAGATTTTACCCCTCTTTTTGTAACATATTTACCAATTTATGATTTTTTGTGGTATTAATCCAATTTAACGGAAGGTAAATTTGTCAAAATTATAGCAGTTTTGGATTTTTTGTGATCAAAAAATTAATTTGGAATAAATTTTTCACAGGTACTAGTTTAGGATTTTTCGTGGTATTAATCCTAGAATAATCAACAAAGTTATATGGTCAGACTCTTTCCAAAGTTTGACATCCGATCGCGATGGAAATCTAATTACCCGATAGCTCATCATATGAAGTGCATTCACTAGAATTCTCCTGACCAATACCAGTACTTGAGAGTATTTTGCAGCAATCTCTCGTGACCTCCTGCTCGTCAACTCTAGGATTACTTAAACAATTTTAGGTTTTCCTTTGGAAACTACTCTCAATACGTGACCGAAGGCCTTTTTCGGTATTGTTTTCACGTTCAAACGAAAAACGAAAACAAAAAAACTAGAAAATTTTCTCTAAACATACGGGGCAACCTGCTTTTTAGACCTATAGGCTTTTGGTCTTTCCTCTTTCTTCCTTTAGCCCCTTTTTTTCTGGACCCCACGCGCCATTCACACCACCTAACATTTGTACATGCTTATCTTCTTATTGGTCAAATCCATTCCCACTGAATTTACAACATTGACTGACCATGAACTAACATGGAAATGCCGTTGGGCCTTGTATATATCCGTACATGAAGTTGTTCATGAGGCACCACCAAACTATTGTCTCTCAACAAAAGCATCAGCTCCGCAGCCTTCTCGACCCCTGCTTTTGCCTTTGGAAATGGCGGAGTCACTGCTATACAGCATTGCCACTGGCATAATGGAAAGCATCGGCTCCCAAATTGCGAAGCCTGGAGGCGCCTACGCTTCTCAAATGATCCAATTGTTCTGCTGTGGCGAGGGCGAGCTCCATAGTCTTGAGGAAACTGTCGAGACCATCCGAGCTGTGCTTATGGATGCCGAGAAGAAGCAATGGCACGACAACCAGGTCAAGCTCTGGCTCAGGAGGCTCAAGGATGTGCTGTACGACGCACAGGACTTGTTCGACGACATCTCAACCGAAGACCTGAGGCGACAAGCTATGGCTGGCAACGAGATGATGAAAGAGGTATGCCTTTTCTTCTCCAAATCAAATCAGCTTGCGCACGGCTTCAACGTGGCTAATCAGATTCGGCAACTTAGGAAGAAACTGGATGAATTCGCATATAATAATAATTTCAACTTTAAGCAGCTTCCGAGTGAGGAAGAAATGGCCACCAGAAGACGAAAGAAACCTGAATTTCTCGCACCTGACACTAAAATAATTGGTAGGGAAGAGGACAAAGAAAAGATCAAACAACTTTTGTTTGATTCCTCCTCTAGCAACACTGTGTCCGTGGTTTCCATCGTCGGTAAAGGAGGTCTTGGAAAAACCGCACTTGCACGACTAGTGTACAACGATGGGGAGGTAAACGGACATTTCGGGCTTAAGATGTGGGTTTGTGTATCTGATGTCTTTGATGTGGATCTGATTTTCAAAGAAATTCTTAAATCTGCAAAACGTGACTGTCGAGGACATGATGATGAGATGAAAGAGTTACTAGATGATGTTGAGAATGAGCCTAAAGACCAGTTGCGGAGTCTTCTTCGTGAGACTCTATCTAGGAAGAAATACTTGCTTGTTTTGGATGACTTGTGGAATGAAGTTCGGCATAAATGGTTGGAGCTTGGAGACTGGCTAGAGGGTGGTTTATCGGGAAGCAAGATACTTGTAACCACTCGCAGCCACAAAGTTGCAAAGGTCATGGATGAGAAATCAGTTATCCATGTTCTACGTGGCTTATCTGAAGATAAGTCGTGGAACTTGTTCAAGAAAATGGCTTTTGGAGATGGGGTAGAATCATTAGACCCAGAACTGAAGGAGATAGGTCTAGATATAGTTAAAAAATGCGCCGGGATTCCCCTTGCCATTAGAACTGTTGGAGGCCTTCTGTACGGCAAAAAGAAAGATGAATGGCTCCGCTACAAAGTGCGTGAACTTCCGGAAATACTAGAAATTGATGAGGATGATAATGGAATTAAGCAAGTCCTCAATTTCAGTTACGATCGTCTCCCGTCATGCTTGAAACATTGTTTTGCATATTGCTCATTGTTTCCGAAAGACTATCTCTATCGTAAAGAGGAGATGATACAACTTTGGGTGGCACAAGGCTTTATTGAGTCCCGTAGCAGGGAGGATGACCTTGAAGAGGTCGCTAAAAATTACTTGGAAGAACTATTAGGTAGGTCATTCCTCGATGTTGAAATGACGGACGACAATGGTGAGTTCGAAAGTTTCAAGATGCATGATCTCATGCATGATCTTGCCCAAAAAGTTGGAGGAGGTGAATGCAAGATTGTTAATTTCAGAGGAGAAGATAATGACGAAGGAATTCGTCATGCGTTTATTTCAAAGATTTCCTATGAAGAGAAAATAATGTCCCTGCTCAAAACATTCAAATTGCGGACGTTTATCTGTAATTCCTCTTCACTCAACTCTTCCAAAGTTTTGTCCGAGTGTAGACACTGCCGAGCGTTAGTTTTGGATCATACAGAGATTCCTCTCCCTCCTTCCTCTTTTAAAAAGTCGAAGCACTTAAGGCTTCTTAAGATTTATGAAAACCAATCTATGCAGAGTTTGCCGGATTCAATCATGGATTTGGTGAACTTGCAGATCCTTGAACTTTATAGATGTGAGAACCTTAAAACATTTCCAAGAGATTTGAGGAAATTGGTCAATCTTAGATGCCTCTCAATTAAAAATTGTAAGTCACTAAGCCACCTACCACCCTTGAGTGAACTCCCTTCCCTAAAGACGTTGGATCTCCGTTTTTTGCCTGCGTTGGAGTTCCTTCAGCAGACAAGTGACCTGGAGCAATCTAATACTACACGCCCCTTCTTCCCATCTCTTGAGATACTTTCCCTCTTCTGTTGCGGAAACCTGATAGGATGGTTGGGAAGAAGTCAACTAATAGGAGCAGACAAAAAGCATCGGCCAGACAATTCACGGTCATCATTCCAAAAACTTCGGTTCGTGAGAATATGGGGCTGTCCCCACTTGAATGACGTGGCACCATTCCCCCATGTGCAAGTGTTGGACATAGATGGAACGAAAATGTTGGCCAATCCAAATTGCCCATCAGAAGCAGCAATGGGATCCACAATCAGCCCTTTCTCTGAACTAAAGCATCTACATCTTGAGGGTAGTGATCTGGAGCCTTCGAAGCTCGAGACTCTATTCCAATCGGCTAGTAATCTTGAGTCCTTGCACCTCAGCTATTGCGAACTAATGGAGAATTTGCCGGAATGGATTGGAAATTTCTCTTTACTCGAAAAGCTTGTATTAACTGGATGTCCGAATTTAAAGCGTTTGCCAATGGAGATGCGCAACCTCGCACGCTTGACGGAATTGAGAATCCGTGATTGTGATGCTCTGAAACAGTGGTGCCTAACAGATGGCCGTGAAGATTGGCCGGAGATTGCGCAAGTTCTGGTCATCGATTGAGAGGACCGATCGTGACTATGAGCTTAAGTAGAGGTACGAGAAAAGACTTATCACCTCTATATATATATATATCAAGTTGTTCCTTTCAACTATTTTACTCCTTTTATTATTTAACTAATTCCTCTTCCGCCACAGTATTTGCAGTGCGTACTTATCAAAAGAAGAAAAGCGTCCCCCAGTTCCCCACCGACGCCGTGTACAGGTCGAAATTGCTCTTTGCACACCACCTTCCTTCCTCGTCTTGTCGCGCGTGTACAACACCCCCGCTCCGTTGCCTCGTCGCCTTGCCCTTAGAACCTCCTCACCCCCCTCCTTCTATCTCCTCCATCACCGGCCGCCGGAGCTCCGTGATTCGCCACCTGGAAGGACCCCCAGCGTCTCCGACGAGCGTCGCATCCTCTCGATCGCCGCCTCCTCCCTTCCCTTTGCCAAGTCGCGGTCGATTCCGCCGAGGTCGATGATCGGGGGGGAGCTGAGATTCTCGGATCCGCCGCTTGATTCGGAGCTGCCTTCGGATGTCTCGTCCGGTCGGATGAAGAGATTCTAGGGATTTCGGCCCTCGAGGAGGCGCCTTTGACGCCGGCTTTCGAGCCGTCGCTCGCTCCGTCATGGCTCAGCTCACCGGAGTCGGAGGCCAAATCGATGATGGTAGGCGTTGTTCCTCTCTCTCTCTCTCTCTCTCTCTCTCTCTCTCTCTCTCTCTACTGCAATTCAATTTTCAGTGTGAATGTACATTTGTTGGAGATGAGTTTGGATTATGAATTGAGTGTTATGGAGACATTACAATGCATGATATGATGAGCAGCTCCTTCATAGCTGATTGATTGAGAGGAGAGAAGCGCACAACGGCATCCGTTGCGAGGCTCCCGTTTGACTTTAGAATTATGCGGTCCATAAAAACGGAAGGAGAAAGCCATTAGCTTATGAGCTGCTACCACTTGCTTAGAAAATGACAATTGCTGTTTGATAATGGCTCTGATTCTTTGGAGGACCTAAACAAAGTGTCCAAATTTTTCTTGTTTAGCTAAAGAAAAGCGGGATGAATCTACAGGTTCCTGATGTGTGGTTCCTAAACAGTACTCGATGAAAAAGCAGCCGAATGCGCGAATAATCAGAACACAGAAATGAGCATACCTTGTCGCGACACCTTCCACTAACAATTGCAGTGGGAGAACGGTCTGCGACTTCGCGTACGGCACAACGCATCTGCATTTTAAGTCGGTCATACACACACCTCAATATTTGGTCATATTTGTCTATAAGCAGTTTGCGCTGAATGAGAAGTTGTTTAACTACATGTGCCCTATGGAAACCAAGTGATTTTTGTGAGTTTGATGTGAGAAAACTGAGACTCGATAGTCAATTGCTTTCACTTGGTTTGCTGTGTTTTATATTGCATCAATGAACGCTTGGCGATTCCCTATCGTAAGGACCAGAATTCGGAAATTCAAAATCCTATGAAGGAGAGCAGACGCACCTTTTCTGTCATGTACGCCCGATCATGGTTGTCTACAATCTGAGAGAGAGCGCCATCACAGTCCAAGAACACCGCGATCTCTTTACCTTTGGCTTTCTTCGTAATTCCTTCAAATGCGCACAAGGCAGATGGTTGCTTTCTCTGCATAATGTATTAAAAACCTCGCCTCTTGATTAACATGAACATATGCTCAATAAAAAATGAAGTACTGTGACAGAACACAAGCATCACAAGAAGTTCAGAAATGAAAAGACAAGAGGATGCCGCAGTTCAATGTGGTACGTAGTTTTCATCGTTGCAGTGTGCTTTACTAGCCATGAAGAGTGAGAGCCGAAGACAGAATCTCCATCGTCTTCCAGCCTCGCTGTTGAGAAAGATCCCATGTTCTGATGTTGCGTGGGTGACTGGGGGAATCCCATCTTAGATTCAATCATAGTACTTCTCAGGATCTACTTTACCTGCGAGATTTAAGGAGTTATATGTTAAAAAAATATATAAAAAAAATGTGAAGAACGTGCACATGGATACTCTAGTTCCTATTGCATATCATCTTCCTTGTACGTTACTGGATCAACATTAAAGCCATGGATGACTCCATAAAGGAACGCTAGTTCCAGGGCTTTAATCTAGATGCTGTTTTTCTGGTGAAAGCTTTTAAACAAATGATGCTCCATTTAAGTAAAAGCCGGTTCGTCAGTGGTGAGAATCAAAACGCTATGTTACTTGAATCCTCGATGACATTGATATCGAGGTGCCCGCGATCTTAATCCTCGAGATCCGTGCATGCCTGCACAAAGTTACAAACGTTAGGCAATAAACAAGGATTGTATAATGGACGTTAAAATCCAGGTCAATAAACAATCTCGTACGATCTTTATATTCACATCCCATCAAGAGAATCAAGTTTAGTTTCCAGTTCATGCAGAAGTCTGGTCTCATATGGCAATAATACTATGAATCACAACACCGTAAGACTCCACCAACATGTGATTCATGACTCCTTAACGAGCCAAAAGTGAAAACAGACACTTGGATTAATCGTTGCATCATCTTAATGTGATGCTGATTCGATTGTATTAATTGGGTTTCAGATATCGTCGCGTTCGTAATGGAAACCTACCGTTTCATAGAAAATTTGAGTGTACATAAATTTTTGCCTTGCAGTTGATTCTGGTTATTGTCGTTGAGCGAGTTGGAGACTGGCAAGAGTTCCACTTTTTATCCTTGCCGCCAATATAAAAAGTCGAAATTCGAAGCTGAAACAAACAGAAATGTTCCTGAAAGCGCAATTTTTTCTCGCGGTAAATTAGTGTTTTAACTGTCATACGAGTATCCAATGCAGTTTCATCTAGAGATAGCATCTTTCTTTCAATTTTAAAGGGGTATCTATTAATCTTCCTCTCCCTCTATTTTGTGTTCTCTTTTTGGTTCTGCTTTTGCTTAGAAAACAATCTTTGTTTTGGAGAGTTGCGTTGGTGCTCATCAATTGAAGCAATATAAGCGTCAGTGACCGAGCGACGACCGAGTTGTGTATGGACGACTGACTTTTATCTTCAAATACAGACATCGATAAGACCAGATTAATAAATTTACACGGTCTACAACTTGAAATCAGGAAGTGCAGAAGCTCCATCTAGGCCTTTGGAAATGTAAATGGGCAGTGTAGTTTAGAAGCGTGGTCTCCTTGTAGATTGGTGGGTTGTCTGCTGATGCCAATTCCTTGATGGGTCATGCAGCCTTAAAGATGGCCGAGAAGTGTTGCCGAAGAAGCACTCCACCGACACTCTCGGGCCTCTCTTGTTTGCCATGACTCGATGCTTGACACTCTTAAACCGGTCGTTTGTTAAGAGCTGCAAATATCTAGAACCGGTCTTAATGTTGATAAATATAAAAATTGCAAAATATCTAGAACCGACATTGTCCACTCTTGTCAAAAACATTGTTTTCAATGTACATCTGTGTCATTCAGACAATTTTGAACCCTTCAATGTGAGGCTAGCATGATTTAACAAAGTTAGAATCAAGTTTGGATGAATCAAATAGCTCTGTTAGGATACTTGATGCACAAGGCATTTGGGAATGGTAAACGCATATTTGTCTTATCAAAGAAAAGTGCAGATTGTGAAGACATGATGCTATTGCTACAGGGAAGATGCCATGGTATTTTAATTCCTGAATTCTCAAGAGCTCTTCAACTAACTTAACATATGAGAAAGTACAGTAATGCGGGCGAGAAGAGGATCGCAATGTGTTGACCAATCAAAACACGGTTTCAGAAAAATTCATAGATGAACAATGATATCTGGCCAAAGCTACTTACCTACAAAAGATCTTCAATGTTTATCAGTAGCGCTCCAGGAATTGGAGGAACGTCGATCCACTGGTTCTCATGAAGCACTTGAAGTCCACCAATTTGATCTTGGAGGAGAATTGTGAGGAAGTCATTGTCTGAATGCTTTGTCACACCCAGGGTCAGCTCGGGCTGTGGGCATGGCGGATTGTAATGGCACATGATCGCCTGTCCTTTTCCACACTCTCATCACATGCTTTGAATACTCCATCAGCATTTCTCTGCTATAGATATTCCGATGCATCAGAAAACTGAACTAGAGCTGCTGTAAAAGTATGATTGGACGGATTCCCGGAGAATACAATAAAGGGTATTGGTATTTTGTATCAACTCGGGTGCAAAAGTTTGGTACTGCTACCGCTAGAGCATGCATAAAGTCAACTGTCAAGGAACATCCTTTTTTCTACCCAAAAAGAACGGAAATACCACCTCCGAGGTTCCCGTCTGTGAAAATGATCAATTATCAAGCATCATCTTACTGAATCCTCTCATTGATTGAGACAAGATGCAAAAGATTGCATGCTATAACATTTCTAGCGGAATTTAGGATGGTGGATTCTGTTAATGTTAGGAACTTCTGACCGTCGACCTTCAATCATGTCCGAAGCTGATTATACACACAAATGCTTGTTCTGATTATTTCTCAATGAGCATACTGTACAGTTCTGCCTCCTGTACAGAAGAGGCTATACCAGCTTATGTTTTCGAGCAGAAGCATCCAGCTTCAACGCCCCTAGCCTGTAGTCCGTCTACTGAAATTGTTCTGTTGGGTGCATAGTGCCTTAGTTTGTTTAAGGATGTGTGGAGTTGACATGGAAATGGGTTGTTTTCATTTTCTTCTTGCTATTCAAGGATATGCGGAGTTGGCTCTCAGCTAGAGCAAAGGTCTTGGGCATTTTATGAATAGTCAAGGTTGCTAAATGACCTACAGAGTTTGTGGAAGCGTCACTTTTTTTTCTTTTTATTTTATTTCCACCAAAAAAAAAAGAGTTTATATTTTTTATACACGAGTTGCGCAATGCAATATGATTTCTATGCCGATATAGAAATCTGCAGCATGTATGTGCTTCTTTATATGACTTTCAACTTTGATTTGTAGATAGCTCAAAGGATAAAGACTTGCCTAGTACTTCATTGTACCAACATGAAGGAATGGATATGGACTTAGGTGAACGTAAAAACAGAAGGTTCATTTGTGGCGAGGAAGCTCTGAAAATATCACCCATAGAGCTGCACTGCTTGCGCCGTCTTATCCAAAGAGGCCATTTTAACACTGGCCCGCGCTATTTCCACCTCAATTTTAGCTTCAACACTCCTTTTTACGGTGTTTTTCCATATTACCCCTGCTGTCCCTCTTTTGGTTTGACTGCTTCCTTTTCTTTCCTTGCAGGTCCCACATTCTTCTTTCTTCTTCTCTCTGTTCTCTCTCTTTTCAACGCATGCTGATGCTGATCTCAAGGAACCCGTAAGCGGCAGCAGATGAGAGCTTCACAACATCATTTTCTTTCTTTCAAAAGGATCCAATGTTCTGTACTCGATATCCTGTTATGGTGAAACTTCCTTATTATAATGCTTAGATATGCACCCTGCAGATGCAATTTTCTCACCTAAGAAACTTGTGCGAGTCCCGCAACCGGCTCTCCACGCGGTTCCCGCAGACTTAATCGGGAGGATCCCAACTTCTCCTACAATGAGCTCGCCGGCGAGAATCCGGAGTCCGTCATGCTGATGAACCAGGACGAGAAGTCGTTCAACAGGAACCGGACCTCTTTTTCAGGAATCTTGAATAAATGTTGTAAGAAACCTCAAAATGAAATGAAAAGGCACATATGATTGAATTGCTGGTGATTGGGTTTGATTGGTAAATCTCCATTTTTTTTCCCTCAACAAAATCTAGTCTTGGATTATGTACGGAGAATCAAGACGGTTGATTTGATCACATCTGGGACTAACTTGTGAAACAGGTGAGAAATATTATGGTCCAATTAGTACAGCCTCAAATTGACTTCAAATGGCATTCTCCTTTTTCCTGCGAAATTACTAAAACATAAGCAGGAATCATATCGTTTTCAAACGATTTAAACTTCTCGCGTAAAGAAACTTTAGCTACATAATTTATTTTGGTCATTCCTTAAGATGGAATTATCTACAAATTTAAGTCTGTTGCCGATTTTAGTAGAAGCTCAAGTCATTTGTGAAGTAAATAAATAGTACATATTTTATATCGTAATTAAAATGATTTATCCATTTATGAAATCAAATGTACGTCGAACGGCTTCATTGAAAGCTAGGCGACGTCATACATAAAAGAGCTGCACAGACTTTGTCGCTTTACATATTATTTTGGTCTTCCATGTTCCCATCACATTTGAATCTAATGTTCGAGATTGAGAGAGAGAGAGATCGAGATCGAGATCGAGAGGGAGAGGGAGAGGGAGGGAGAGGGAGAGGGTGCGCATGATAAATACAAGACTCTGTAATGCAAGGGACTTGGAAGAGATAACGTAGTGAAGGGTTCAAGCTCAAGCAAGAGCTATAAACACAGAGACATTCCTTGTGCCTGCATGTTATTCTTTTGGTGATATGATTTGATTTTATTATCTTTTGGCTTACTCTTAATGTTTGAATTTGACTTCTTTAAGGGAAAAAAACACACACACACACACACAAATCAACTATTTTCAACTTCCATTTAGAATCATTGGAAGTTACGTAAAAACTTTTCACAAATTTCGACAATTAAAATACTTTTCTAGAAAGTTTCCATTAGAGAATGTACATAAAATACTTATTGAGCAACTGAATAAAATTTTCAATGCATCGGCGGTTCCCCTAACACATTGATTGATATATCATTACTTTGAGAATACAACGCTCTTTTGTTAGGGCCGTAGAACATTTTTCCTCGAGGAAAATCTTATGCACATCAAAGCTTCATTGAAAGGAAACGTTGAAAACTAGGCTTTTGCAACGGTTCGGGGCGTTCAAATGATCATTTTTGGACGCTTGTCTAACTTCCACTACACCGACCTAGCCTAGAGTTGAGCACCCAAACACAAAAATGTCTAGCAAGCGACCAGTAGTCACTGGCGTACGATAGTGAACCCTTGCCGTTTTGACATGAAATTCGTTGTTTCGAGTTTTTATCTAGCTTTTAGAGTCTTTTCACGCATCACTCCCAAGAACTATCCAAATCAAAGGAGTGTTTTAGGAGTTATCTCTATAATTTTTATTGATGAGATTTCTGCTAGAGAATGTGAGTTAAAACCGTGTCATTGTTGAGTGTAGTTGTGAACACATTTCTGCTTGAGATATTAGAGTGTGTAATTCTCCATTTGGTTTTAGTAAAGTACTTGTAATTCTCCATATGGTTTTTCAATGTCCAAAGGAAAGTGGAATAGATTATTCTGAGAATTCTCCTTTTTTTAGTAGTACTAGCAAGACGGCCATATGTTACACAGGCTGAGACTATATTTGTTCTATTACTCTAACTGTTGACATCGATAAGAATTTTCACAAGAGAGTAAATATGCGGGAAATTTTTACAAAAAAATATTCACGTCAATTACATTTGCGCTAGAGTTTATATGGAATTTTATTTAACGTGAATCTGAAACTCATCATGTAAGTTTAATGAGACATAACATTGCAATTAATGAATCGCAATATATGTATATGGAGTATTCGAGCCCATAAAATAATATGAACTAATTAGAAACATGAAAGCGCAAAAGTGAAAATGTATGTTCTCTTCTCTCAATAGCTTTCCTTCCGTTGTCGGAATGTTCAACTTCGTACCACCGACTTGGTAAGCAAGTTAGTTGTGTAAAATCTTCTTAAAAGTAAAATGCTTTCTTCTGTCTTCTCCATCTGTTCTTCTATATTTTAGAGAGGTAGAAGTGATTTATGCAAGATTATATTCCAATATCATATATTTCAATTTCTTTTTGTATGGAAATTCTCCCTAATCTTTTAGTAATCATCATTTGATGTCTATCTTTTTGTTTTGGCAAAATTCGTTGGATATCTTACCATCCTTAACTATGTATAACAAAGAGAATTGGATAACTTGCGAAAATATCCAATATTCAATTTGTATTTTCAGAGAAATTTGCTACCATTTCTTTCACCGGGAATGTATATCTAGAATGTGACATTCCAAAATTCCACCAATTGAAATTTATTGAATAACTGAGTTTTATGAAATGTGCTCACAGTAAATTCTCGTCCGGAATTGATCATTCCTGGGAATGCTAACCATTAGGGAAAGGCTAATAGGGAAATTAAATTCGCGTAAGTAAAAGAAATTCGATCGTGAATGGATTTCGACCATTAAATCGCGGAAGTGATATTTTGAGCCACTGTTGGCCGATGCAAAGATAGTTAGGGGTCAGTTCGCCACTGTCCTAGTAGTGGATCGCGGGTGATTCCGTTGGACCACGAAACAACTTGACGAATGATTCTGAAATTATACCGAACGATCGTACCCCTCGGATCAAGTGATTGATCTTCGCGATTTTAATGTGTCACGCCCCAAACCCTAACGGGCACGCGACATCCGCCTCTGGTCAATTCAAGCGACGTCCCAGGAATGACGCTGACCTCAAAACGCCATCAGAGGTTTACTACCACAGCGTATATCAACAAATAAACCCGGACAATTAAAAACTGGAGAAACAATCAGGGAGAATATATAACTACTTTATTCCAACTTATAAAATATTCACAGCTTATAACTTACAATTTATAATCTACAATTTACAATCCACCCCACCATACCACCATCGCATACTCTTGCACCACGATACCCATAGTCGATAACACAAAAAAAACAACTAGCGACCTGACTTTCTATTCAAAAATGGTACTCATCCACATTCTGTTACTCACCCCTGGACTAGCCCTTACGCTCCTTTACTTAGCGTTCATTCCGAGTCCGACTCTTCGCCAACCGAATCAGAACTCTCTGGATCCGTCTGCTCCTTAGAGGCTTCCGACTCTGCCTCAATCTCAATCGGATGATTGATATCACCCGACTCGGCTGGAGCCGCCTTCTGATATTCCTCAGCCAGAAAGTCGAAGAAATTAAATTCAGGTACGTAATTGGGATCCATGTATTCCGCATATGGTTGTGCGTAACCAGCCTCCTCCTCGGGCTCCTCGGGGTCATCAGGTTCATCCTCAGATTCCGCTTCAGGCTCCACTTCAGGTTCAGCCTCGCCCTCCGCTTCCCTCGGTTCTTCCTCTGGGATCGGTTCTAGATCTATGTCCATAGGATCGTCCTCAGCTTGCGATGCCTCAGGCCCGGGTTCGTGCCCGGCCTCTGACGATCCCTGGGCAGCAATTGCTGGGTGCAACCCTGATTGTGCCACACTAATCTCCGTACTCGTCAGCTCACCATCTATCGGAGGAACAGTTGTCGGATCCCGGTCCCCTACTAAATCAAATGGGACATCAAATCCTCTAACGGGTCTGAACTTAGTCCCGTCCTGATCCCGGAAAAACCAAGCGGTATATCTATGCTCCTTGTAAAGCGGTAAGCCTACTTCTACGAACACTGTGGTTGTGTGTCTAATCGAGGTAAAATTATCTTCCATTGGAAACTCCACAGCATCCAGCTCGGAGTGTACGGGTACCCCAAAACGCTCTGGTGGCTGCGGCGGTGGATTCATGGCTCCGATCGGGGTTCTGAAATTGTCGGTTGAAACAACCGTGAGACACTTCTAAGTAAGCTCACCTCTAAACCCAACCTAGGCTATCACGTACCTCCAAACAATCTAGCAAGCACACACACCTTCACATACATCAAGTAATCACAAAACAGACACATCAATTAATATAGCCAGGCTCAATCTCAATCACACCGTATGCAAACATGCGCATGGAACATTTCCCTTCCTCCGATTCTTTTATTTTCATTTCCTCTTTCACATTCCTTGCTAGTGACCCGCGTAAACGTACACGCCTCAGGTACACTGTGATCATTCATTTTCCACTTTTACTCGCTAGTGACCCGCGTTGAAGTATACGCCTCAGGCACACTGCGATCATTCATTTTCCTCTTTCACTCGCCAGTGACCCGCGTTGAAGTACACGCCTCAGGCACACTGCGATCATTCATTTTCCACTTTCATTCGCCAGTGACCCGCGTTGAAGTACACGCCTTAGGTACACTGCGATCATTCCTTTTCCACAAAACTTTCGGGCCCGCGTAAACGTACACGCCTCAGGCCATGTTTCTTTCCCGCGTAAACGTATACGCCTCAGGCTCAACATCTACCACCTACTACACAACCCACGTAGAAGTTCACGCCTCAGGCTGGCAGTCCTCCGGTAATACCGGGCATCATCCCGCGTTACAGTACACGCCTCAGGACGGCACAATTTTCCACAATTTCTCATGCCATGCCACACACCATTTCTTTCTTGCTCATGCACACGCTCAACACGCATTTACCACGATCAACTGGCACATTCCACGCGGCCCGCACACTCATTAATTCACACGGCTATGCTCACTCAGCATTAGACATGGCAATATCAATAATTAATTTAATTTAACTCACGTGTGCACTCAACAAGCATGTACAATCACTCAATTGCACAACAGCATACTCAATTTAATCACCACCCTTTATTAATAATTCAAATATACATCCAACAAGATAATTCCCATTTTTCTCCAACCAAATGGCGTCGGATTAATTCCGATCCTTCGCGGGACTTTCTCGCCTTAATTTCTAGGTTCCAAAAATTCAACTTGCGTCCCAATCGGACCATCACAGCCCCGTGAACAGTAATTCACAGCTAATGAACAGTGTTTCGCGGCATATGAACAGTAATTCGCAGCCCCCATTTTCTGAATTTCCAATAAATATTACCCGAATTAATTCCTAAGGACCGCCATAAAATTTTCCACTCCCTATCCATGTAATTCCACACCTAATTTCATACTGATTTTTTCCGAAATTACCCGTCGATACCCGAAGTCCTAAATTAGGTTTAGGTGCGACTTACCCGCGTTGGCTAACTCAGCATATCACATGGTCAATTGAACAATCATTTCGGTTGAACCCAAACGTGCACGAATTAAACATATTTACACCAGCCCATTACACAAATGCACACACAATTCTACCATCACAACTCAATTATAATTAAAACACGCGTAAAACACATAAATTTCTATTCTTCTCCCACCAAACGACGCCAAATTGATTCCGGTCCTTCACGGAACTTTCTCACCATTAAATCTCGGTTCTAGAAATCCAACTTACGTCCCGAACCGAGCATCACAGCTCGTGAACAGTTATTCTTAGCTTAAAATTCCCTCAAATCGTCCTCCAAAAATTTCAAATTAATTCCTTAAGGCCCGGCATACATTCCCGGTCTAAAGCCCCAACATTTCGCACCTGCACAAGTCCAATTTCATCCAAAATCAAATTGTTCGGCGATACCCAAAATCCTAAATCGGGATTAGAGTATGACTTACCGCGTTCTAGGCTAAAACGGCTAGAACGGAAAGCGGTGGCACTAAATCGGGGACGGCGGCGACTCATGGCAGCAAGGTGGCGGTCCGGCGGCTTGGCTCACGGCCAAAAGGAAAAGAAGCCAAGAGAGGGAGAGGGAGTCCACGATGGGGGGCTTCACGGCAAAGGGGAAGAGAAAATGGTCCAACTTGGACCTAAATATTGTTTTTGACCCAAAATATCCAAGGCAAAAATGACCAAATTGCCATTTGCCCTCAAAACTAACCCTTTTGAAATCCTCAAGGGTAAAATGGTCCAATTCTCCATTTTTTGCTCAAATCAAATTTTTCCGAAGGAATTGAGCACTCCAAAAATTGACACGTGTCACGTGCAACGTTGTCCTAACGTTCCGGCGTGATTTCCTAATTTTCCGGTGTCCAATTTGGGCAAAAATTCCATAATTAAATTCTATTAAACGTAACTCAAGTGTTTCTCGAGCTAACGGGCGGCTTACTGCGGAAATTCGCTGAATCGACTCATGACTGATACTAAATCGAGTCACGAGCAAGTCCGTTCGGTGCGTGACGACCTCGGTTGTCATTAAAATCGCGAAGATCAATCACTTGATCCGAGGGGTACGATTGTTCGGTATAATTTCAGAATCATTCGTTAAGTCGTTTCGTGGTCCAACGGAATCACCCGCGATCCACTACTAGGACAGTGGCGAACTGACCCCTAACTATCCTTGATCGGCCAACAGTGGCTCAAAATATCACTTACACGATTTAATGGTCGAAATCCATTCACGATTGAATTTTCTTTAGTCGCGCGAATTTAATTTCCCCTATTAGCCTTTCCCTAATGGTTAGCATTCCCAGGAATGATCAGTTCCGGGCGAGAATTTACGGCGAGCACATCTCATAAAATTCAATTATTCAATAAATTCCAATTGGTGGAATTTCAGAATGTCACATAATGACAACCGAAATCGTCACGTACCGAACGAACTTACACGTGACTCGATACAACATCAGTCATGAGTCAATTCTACGAATTTCCCCAGCAAGCCGCTCGTTAGCTCGAGAAACGCTCGAGTTGCGTTTAATAAAATTTAATTATTGAAATTTTACCCAAATTGGACACTGGAAAATTAGGAAGTCACGACGGAACGTTAGGACGACGTTGCACGTGACACGTGTGAATTTTTTGTGCGCTCAATTCCTTCGGAAAAATTCGATTTGGGCAAGAAATGGAAAAAGTGACCAAAAAACCTCTTGAATTTATTAAAGGGTATGTTTTAAGGGTAAATGGCACTTTGGTAATTTTGCCCTAAAATTTTGATTGGACAATTTTGCCCTTGGACTTTTTGAGAAATTACAAGTATACCCTTAGATATTTTTGGTAAGATTCGATCCGGGCCGTCGATTTCAAGATAAGATCAAATCTGGACCGTCGGTTTGATTTGTGAGAGAAGGGTAGGATTGTAATTTGCCAAAAGTGGTCAAATTACACTATTTAGTCAAGACCAAGTCTTCTGTCTCCTCCATTTCTCTCTCTCTCACGTGAAATTTCTCCCCCCCCCTTTTCCATTTGCCGTGGATAGCCCCTCCTCCACCGTGACTTCCCTTTGGCCGTTCCTCCTCCACCGCCGGCACCGTCGCTCGTCGCCACAAGCCGGACTACCCTCAAGCCGCCGCCTAGCCATCATATAAGCCCCAAGCCACCACCACCAGCCATCATTTTTCTCTCTCTCCCTCTCTTTCTCACCGTGGAGGCAAGACCCACAGCCAAGCAAGCCACGCCGCCATCGCCGCCCAAGCCGAACACCACCCGGGAGCCGTACGCCGTCGCCTCCGTTCCCGATTAAGTGCTGCTGCTTTCCGTTCTAGCCGCGATAGTCTAGAACGCGCGTAAGTCGCGCTCTAAACCCAACTTAGGACTTCGGGTATCGACGGGTGATTTTTGGGTGAAATCTGTGACATTCCGAAATTCCACCAATTGGAATTTATTGAATAATTGAGTTTTATGAAATGTGCTCGCAGTAAGTTCTCGCCCGGAACTGATCCATTCCTAGGAATGCTAACCATTAGGGAAAGGCTATTAGGGGGAATCAAATTCGCGCGGCTAAAGGAAATTTGATCGTGAATGGATTTCGACCATTAAATCGCGTAAGTGATATTTTGAGCCACTGTTGGCCGATCCAAGGATAGTTAGGGGTCAGTTCGCCACTGTCCTAGTAGTGGATCGCGGGTGATTCCGTTGGACCACGAAACGACTTGACGAATGATTCCGAAATTATACCGAACGATCGTACCCCTCGGATCAAGTGATTGATCTTTGCGATTTTAATGACAACCGAGGTCGTCACGTACCGAACGAACTTGCACGTGACTCGATTTAGTATCAGTCATGAGTCGATTCAACGAATTTCCCCAGCAAGCAGCCCGTTAGCTCGAGAAACGCTCAGGTTGCGTTTAATAGAATTTAATTATGGAATTTTGCCCAAATTGGACACCGGAAAATTAGGAAGTCACGACGGAACGTTAGGACGACGTTGCACGTGACACGTGTCAATTTTTGGTGCTCTCAATTCCTTCGGAAAAACTCGATTCGGACGAGAAATGGAGAAAGTGACGATTTTGCCCTTAAGGATTTATAAAGGATTAGTTTTGGGGCAAAGGGTATTTTGGTCATTTGTGCCTTAGATATTTTTTTGTCCAAGTTTACTATTTGAGTCGAGAAGACTCTCTTCTCTCTCTCCCTCTCCTTCGTGGACTCCCCCCCCCTTTCTTTTTTTTGGCCGTGAGTTCTTCCTTGGCCATTCTCTCCACCGCCGGCGCTGCCGCTCGCCGCCACCACACCGGACCACCCTCAATCCACCTTCCACGCCGCCGTATGCCACCATCACCCCCTCCCGCCGTCCCTCTCTCTCTCTCTCTATTTCCCTCCCTCTCTCTCTTGGCCGTGAGGCCCTCGGCCACGCGCAAGCCACGCCATCGCCGTCCAAGCCGATCGCCGCCACCCGGAAGTTGTACGTCGTCGCCGTTGTCCCCGATTAAGGGCCGCTGCTTTCCGTTCTAGCCGTTTTAGCCTAGAACGCGGTAAGTCATACTCTAATCCCGATTTAGGATTTCGGGTATCGCCGAACAATTTGATTTTGGGTGAAATTGGACTTGTGCGGGTGCGAAATATTGGGGCTTTAGGCCGGGAATGTATGGCGGGCCTTAAGGAATTAATTTGGAATTTTTGGAGGACGATTTGAGGGAATTTTAAGCTAAGAATCACTGTTCACGAGCTGTGATTCACTGTTCACGAGGCTGTGATGCTCGGTTCGGGACGTAAGTTGGATTTCTAGTACCGAGATTTAATGGTGAGAAAGTTCGGTGAAGGACCGGAATCAATTTGGCGTCGTTTGGTGGGAGAAAAATAGAAATTTATGTATTTTACAGGTGTTTTAATTATAATTGAGTTGTGGTGGTAGAATTGTGTGTGCATTTGTGCAATGGGCTGGTGTAAATATGTTTGATTCGTGCACGTTTGGGTTCAATTGAAATGATTGTTCAATTGACCAGGTGATATGCGGAGTTAGCCAACGCGGGTAAGTCGCGCCTAAACCTAATTTAGGACTTCGGGTATCGATGGGTGATTTTGGACAAAATCAGTATGGAATTAGGTGCGGAATTACATGAATAGGGGATGGAAATTTTATGGCAGGCCTTAGGAATTAATTCGGGTAATATTTATTGGAAATTCAGAAAATTAGGGGCCGCGAATTACTGTTCATATGCCTCGAATCACTGTTCACTGGCTGTGAATTACTGTTCACCGAGCTGTGATGGTCCGATTGGGACGCAAGTTGAATTTTTAGAACCTAGATACTATGGCGAGAAAGTTCCGTGAAGGATCGGAATTAATCCGACGCCGTTCGGTCGGAGAAAAATGGAAATTATCGTATTGGATGCATATTTAAATTATTAGTAAATTGTGGTAATTAAGTTGAGTATGATGTGGTGTGCTGTTGGGTATGAGAATGGTACCGTTGAGTCCGGCTCGGAGTTTTATGTAAGTGTCGGGAAGAGTCGGTGGTGTGATTTTGTGGGTTGAGTGCAGAAATTACTATTCACGAGCTGTGGGAGTACTGTGCACTGTGCTGTGGTGAGTCGTTTGATGCGTGTTTGGTACCGTTAGGTCCGTCTTGGAATTTTATGAAAATCCCGTGAAGGGCTGAAAATGATTTGAAAACATTTGAACAAAGAAAAATGTTATTTTATGCGAAAACGTGCTTTTGTGTGAAAATGGTGATGTGGTGAAGTGTGGGGTGCAAGTGTGCACGGAATTTGAGGCAATGGTATGAGAAAGCGAGTTGGGATCGGGCCGAGTATCATAAACTCGGGCAGCGGTCACGTAGGTCTGATGCATTTGGCACAGGCTGAGGCTCGAAAGAGCATGATTGAGTTCGGTCCGAGGCACGATCAGCTCGGGTGAGACCGGGATTGGACCGAGGCATTATAAGCTCGGGTTTCGATCATGTAGGCCTGTCGCATTTGGCGCGGGCTGAGGAAAGTGTGAATGTGGGATCGGACCGAGGCGTG
Source organism: Syzygium malaccense (assembly GCA_031216405.1). Classification (NCBI taxonomy): domain Eukaryota; kingdom Viridiplantae; phylum Streptophyta; class Magnoliopsida; order Myrtales; family Myrtaceae; genus Syzygium; species Syzygium malaccense. Next base: position 14,234,678 of record CM062259.1, on the reverse strand, counting down.
TGATGCTCGGGGCGCGATCGAGGGGCCTGAGGCGTGAACGAGTACGCGGGCCGGATGCGGTGAGTGGTCGCAGTGTACCTGAGGCGTGTACGTTTACGCGGGTCACTGGCGAAGAATGAGAAAGAGGAAATGAGAATGGACGGAATAATGGGATAAGAGTGGTACATGCGCGTATTTACATCTGACATGATTGAGTTTGAATGATGTTGTGCGCATATTTGATCCTAACAATATTATTTGTTGTGCCTGCGATGTGATGTTTCAGCGTGTGTGAATATATGTACGTGATTGCGTAATTGCTTGGAGGTACGTGATAGCCTAGGTTGGGTTTAGGGGTAAACTTACTGAAAAGTGTCTCACGGTTGTTTTCAACCAAATATTTCAGAACCCCGACAGGACCCATGAATCTTCCGCCACCGCCACTAGAACGTTTTGGAGTCCTCAGTGGATGGGACAGTATAAGGGGACTCAGACTCAGAGGACAAAGAATCAGACTCAGAATGGATTTTTGGCGAGCACCATTTTTGGAGTAGTAGTAAACCCAGGTCTTCATCCTTGGAGTATCGGTTTTTGAGAAAGGCGGTGTACATGTACATGTATGGGACAGTTTATAAATGTAAATATTATGATATGAGAAGGAAATGAAAAAGATATGTACATTCTCCCTGATTTTTCTCCCCATTTTTTATATGTCCGGGTTTAATTGTTGTTATCCGCTGTGGTAGTAAAACTCTGATGGCGTTTTGAGGTCAGCGATATTCCTAGGACGTCTCTTGAATCGACCAAAGGCAGTGTCGCGTACCGTAGGGGTTCGGGGCGTGACAAAATCTGTATAAAGTTAGGTGCGGAATTGCATGAATTGGGAGCAGAAATTTTATGGCGGGCCTTAAGAATTAATCCGGGCAATATTTATTGGAAATTAGAGAATAACAGTGGCTGTGGTCTACTGTTCATGGGGCCGTGATGGGCCGATCGGGACGCAAGTTGGATTTTTAGAACCAAGAATTTATAGTGAAAAAGTCCCGTGAAGGATCGGAATCGATTTGACGTCGTTTGGTTAAAGAAAAATAGCGATTCTTGTGTTTATTGTGCGTTTGGAATATACTTGAGTTGGGATGGTGGAATTGAATGTGTGATTGTGCAATTGGTTGATTTAATTATGCCTATTGGGTGCACGCGTGGGCCAGACTATTTTAATTATTATTATTGGCCATGTCAAATGCTGCGCGAGCATGGATTGCGTGTAATTGGTGCGTGCACGGGCCACGTGTGATTGGCCAGTTGTGTATGGTAAATGCATATTGAGTATGTGCATGAGTAAGACAAAGTTGTGGTGTGACTAGTGATTGTGGAAAAGTATGTGAAGGTGTGATAGTGCGAGAATGGGATCGGACCGGGTATCGTAAACTCGGGCAGCGATCACGTAGGTCTGATGCATTTGGCACAGGCTGAGGCTTGAAAAAGCAAGTATGAGAATCGGTCCGAGGTACGATCAGCTCGGATGAGACTGGGATTGGACCGAGGCATCTTAAGCTCGGGTTTCAATCATGTAGGCCTGTCGCATTTGGCGCAGGCTGAGTTGGGATCGGGCTTGGGGCATGTGATGCTCAGGTCGCGATCGGGGCCTGAGGCATGAACAGGTACGCGGGCCGGATGTGGTGAATGATCGCAGTGTGCCTGAGGCGTGAACTTCAACGCGGGTCACTGGCAAGGGATATGAAAGTGGAAATGAGGATGGAAGGAACAGTGGGATGAAAATGGTACATGCGCGTGTTTGCATACGATGTAATTATGATTGAGTGCAGGTGTGCGCATGATTGAGCCTGACCATATTAATTAATGTGCCTGCTTTGTGATTACTTGATGTACGTAAATGTGTGTGATTGTGTAATTGTCTAGAGGTACGCGATAGCCTAGGTTGGATTTAGGGGTGTACTTGCTGAGATATAATCTCATGGTTGTGTAAACCAATAATTTTCAGAACCCCGACCTGAGCGATGAACTCTCCACCACCGCCACCAGTACGTTTTGGAGTACTAGTGCATACGGAGTATGAGGTAGTTGAATTTCCGATGGGTGACAGGATGACCTGGATAAGACACATGACAACCGTTTTTGTAGAAGTGGGAAAGCTTACCTTGGATGAGAACCATTTTTGAGGTTGAACGTAAGGTCATCGACTCCTTTTTGATTTTGGTAGTTTCAGTAAAGTTGCACTGATAGTCAGAGGTTTGTTTTATTGTATATATGGTGGAACAAGTTGAACAAGAAATGGAAATATATATTCTCCCAATTCTCCCCAGTTTAAGTTTGTCCGGGTGTTTTATGGTTTTCGTTTGCGCGATTAAATCTCTGATGTTTAATTGAGGTCGGCGATAACCTGGGACGTCGCAACTGTTCGACCGGAGGCAGGATGTCGTGGGCTCGACGGGGGTTCGGGGCGTGACATAGAATATCATTGATAACTTTTACAATAAGAATATTCACATATTCCTTACTTTTCTTCGGAAAATTTTGTTGCCGGCGGTTTGTTATTAACATATTTCGCATTTTTCGATGCTTGAAGCTACATTTTTTTCCTAACTTTGTAAATTTTAATTTGGTTGTGTCGTGGTTATTTGTTAATATCTTTTACTTATGTTACTATATTCAATATGTTATATGGACATTCAGGTCATAATAGTGACATATTAGTGATTCCATACTTTAATATCTGTATGACAAACAGATTGATATCAAAATTAGAAGAAGCATGAAATATTATTTAGAAGTTAAAATGATGTTTTAATCAGATATATCTTCAAGTATGATGCAAACCATTATTTGAACTCATTACATACAGCTGTAAAAATATGCCTTGAAATAGTAATACTATAGTTCAACGAAAACGAATAGAAAATACAAAAATATGCTTCGTTAATCTCAATCCATTGGGGTTTTCATTTTCGGGGCAATGCGAATGCGGAGACTCGGAAGAGAATAACGTAGTGAAGGGTTCGAGGAGATCTGCAACGTGTTGAGACCAATGTAAAGGCAGTTGCGTCCCACGGCTCGTCGGTCGGGATGATCAGTTTCTCCCGTCCCGCATTCTTGCGAGTCATCTACGCCGACCTTGCAATGGCCCGCCCTTCTACAGAGAGTTCGGCAAACTCGGAACCTCGATGTCATCTCGTTAAGGGGAGAAGAGCAGGTGTGCTAATTTCGCTTTGATCCTGCATTCAAAATTTCCAAGAAATGATGATACCAAGTCGTGTCAAACAAGAGCACCGCATTATATTCTTAAAGATGATAAATGAAACTAACGAATGTTTCGTGTCTGTTTCGATAGATTTGCCACACTTCCTCTTCTCTGAGGTATCATAGGTCAATAGACATCCAATGTATCAGCAATAAAAGCAGAATCTGACGGTCATTTTTTCTTATTTAATCCTAAAACTAAGCCGTAAACTGTTAAGATATGTCTCGAATTTGAGCCCGTGAATGAAGCCCAACCCAAGATGGATTAATATTTGTGGATGTTCGAATATGTGCCATGAAAATCCTTATTATTTATTTGGTGTTGAAGTTCGAAAGTTGGATTGGAATGCTAAAACAGAAGCAAAAAGTTTCCTGCCTGGAGGAGTAAAATCGTGAAATAAAATAAAAGAAAAAGGGCACTCAAATTCTTGGGTTGTTGGAGTGATTGAAGAAAAACATAGAAAAGGAAAGTATGTCCACTTAAGCCACGAATGATAACCATAATGTTCGAAAAATCAATTCATGGCCTATTTCCTTGACGAGTTTCTAAGCAAAAATATACGTTCGATAACGACATAAAATTTCTGTTTCCGAAATAAAAATTCATTTGATAACAATACAAAATTTCTACTTCTGAGCAGTTAGCGGAGGATGGTGGGTGGCAAAGGACGGTGGCTGGCAGCGAGAAGCAGCCGGTGGGCAGCGGAGGACAGTGGCCAGAGGCGGGAGGTAGCCGGTGGCCAAGGGAGGACGGCAGGTGGCGGCGGGGGGCAGAGGACGGTAGCCGACGGCAGGAGACGGGTGGTTGCAGAGGACGGCAATCGACGGTGGGAGGCGGCGAAGGAAGGCGGTCGCGGGTGGCAGCAAAGGACGGCTGAGGACGGCGGCGGATGGGCGATGACGGTCGGTAGGAGGCGATAGCCGATGGCAGGAGCCGGCCGGAGATGGTGGGAGGCGGCCATATGTTACACAGGTTGAGACTATATTTGTTCTATTACTCTAACTATTGACATCGATACGAATTTTCACAAGAGAGTAAATATGCGGGAAATTTTTACAAAAAAATATTCACGTCAATTATATTTGCGCTAGAGTTTATATGGAATTTTATTTAACGTGAATCTGAAACTCATCATGTAAGATGGTAATTGTATATTCAAGAATCATTATACTGCAACAGCAAAGACTCACATGATAGAGCTTTTTGTAGTCCAGCCTCTCAACATGTCTTTTCCCAGGCATACAGATGGAGACATCTTTGTCAGCATCTCCATCCAGCAAAGATTGCAGTTCACCCTTCACGATATCCTTCTTTTCAAAATTGTTTCCAGAGCTTCTACTAGCACCACCTCTGTGGGAATTAACCTCATCGACTACACCTCCTACGGCGGCTGCAAGATCCTCAGAATCAGAGGTAAAATCAGAACTAGAACTTTCCTCCTTAACCTTCTCACGGTCCAGAGCATCAGGATCAAAATCATCATCATCTTCTGAATCATCAGAAGGCAGACCCATGCAATCGTCTTTTAAAGGGGCCCCCAATCTCACAGATGCAATATTCCATCCAGACATATCAGAACCAGATTCATCTCCCTGATGTTCATCAACCTGAGGCGCATCTGGGTCAAAATCAGCATCGTCCGAGTCATCAGAAGCGAGACCTAAGTTTGGGTCCTCAGCATTTTCAGCAGCTGCAACCTCAGGAAAAACTTTCTGCATTGTGAAGGAGAATGGTAAGGGAAGCAAAGCATTGTGGAACAGTGAGAACTCGTTAGAATGGCAAACAGAACGAACAAAGTCTCCAGTTCTGACCTCCCAGCTGTCAGCAATAGAAAGATTTTTTCCTCGTGATTTGTTCAGCAAGTCCATGCAATCAACTTTACAATCACACCCAGGGCATAGCCAACCCTGGTCGGCAGGAGGAACTGTGCAATAAGCAAACTATTAGGTATGAAATAAGATGTCGATTATCAACAAATAATAACTAGCTTATTGAAAGGAAATTACTGTCTTCTTCATGCAATGGTGGTTCCAGACGGTATTGATGGAACCCACGATCACAAGCACCATCGCACAGAATTATATCGTTGTCAGCAGTCAAATCTTTTGTGACATTCCAAAATTTCACCAATTGAAATTTATTGAATAATTGAATTTTATGAGATGTGCTCGTAGTAAGTTCTCACCCGGAACTGATCATTCCTGGGAATGCTAACCATTAGGGAAAGGCTAATAGGGGAATTAAATTCGCGCGACTAAAGGAAATTCGATCGTGAATGGATTTCGACCATTTAAATCGCGTAAGTGATATTTTGAGCCACTGTTGGCCGATCAAGGATAGTTAGGGGTCAGTTCGCCACTGTCCTAGTAGTGGATCGCGGGTGATTCCGTTGGACCACGAAACGACTTGACGAATGATTCTGAAATTATACCGAACGATCGTACCCCTCGGATCAAGTGATTGATCTTCGCGATTTTAATGACAACCGAGATCGTCACGCACCGAACGAACTTGCACGTGACTCGATTTAGTATCAGTCATGAGTCGATTCAGCGAATTTCCCCAGCAAGCCGTCCGTTAGCTCGAGAAACGCTCAGGTTGCGTTTAATAGAATTTAATTATGGAATTTTGCCCAAATTGGACACCGGAAAATTAGGAAGTCACGACGGAACGTTAGGACGACGTTGCACGTGACACGTGTCAATTTTTGGTGCGTTCAATTCCTTCGGAAAAACTCGATTCGGACGAGAAATGGAGAAAGTGACGATTTTGCCCTTAAGGATTTATAAAGGATTAGTTTTGGGGCAAGGGGCATTTTGGTCATTTGTGCCTTAGATATTTTTTGTCCAAATTTACTATTTGAGTCAAGAAGACTCTTTCTCTCTCTCCTCTCTCTCTCTCCTTCGTGAATTCCCCCCTTTCATGTTTTTTTTGGCCGTGACTTTTCCCCTTGCCGTGAGCTCCTTGGCCGCCTTCCTCCAAGCCGGATCGTCCATCGCCGGCACCGCCGGACCGCCACCTTGCCGTCGCCATGCCACCCTCCAACCTCACCGTCTCTCTCTCTTTCCCCTGTTTCTCTCTCTCCCCGTGACCCATTTCCGGCCGTGTAAGACCCACGCCGCCGCCGGACCGTCGCCGCTCAAGCCGGATGCCGCCGTGAGTCGCCGCCGTCCCCGATTTAGTGCCGCCGCTTTCTGTTCTAGCCGTTTTAGCCTAGAACGCGGTAAGTCATACTCTAATCCCGATTTAGGATTTCGGGTATCGCCGAACAATTTGATTTTGGGTGAAATTGGACTTGTGCGGGTGCGAAATGTTGGGGCTTTAGATCGGGAATGTATGGCGGGCCTTAAGGAATTAATTTGGAATTTTTGGAGGACGATTTGAGGGAATTTTAAGCTAAGAGTCACTGTTCATGAGCTGTGATTCACTGTTCACGAGGCTGTGATGCTCGGTTCGGGACGCAAGTTGGATTTCTAGTACCGAGATTTAATGGTGAGAAAGTTCCGTGAAGGACCGGAATGAATTTGGCGTCGTTTGGTGGGAGAAAAATAGAAATTTATGTATTCTACATGTGTTTTAATTATAATTGAGTTGTGGTGGTAGAATTGTGTGTGCATTTGTGCAATGGGCTGGTGTAAATATGTTTGATTCGTGCACGTTTGAGTTCAATTGAAATGATTGTTCAATTGACCATGTGATATGCTGAGTTAGCCAACGCGGGTAAGTCGTGCCTAAACCTAATTTAGAACTTTGGGTATTGACGGGTAATTTCGGACAAAATCAGTATGAAATTAGGTGCGGAATTACATGGATAGGGAGTGGAAATTTTATGGCGGGCCTTAGGAATTAATTCGGTTAATATTTATTGGAAATTCAGAAAATGGGCGCTGCGAATTACTGTTCATATGCTGCGAAACACTGTTCATTAGCTGTGAATTACTGTTCACGGGGCTGTGATGATCCGATCGGGACGCAAGTTGAATTTTTGGAACCTAGAAATTATGATGAGAAAGTCCCATGAAGGATCGGAATTAATACGACGCCATTTGGTCGGAGAAAAATGGGAATTATCGTATTGGATGCATATTTAAATTATTAGTAAATTGTGGTAATTAAGTTGAGTATGCTGTGGTGTGCTGTTGGGTATGAGAATGGTACCGTTGAGTCCGGCTTGGAGTTTTATGTAAGTGTCGGGAAGAGTCGGTGGTGTGATTTTGCGGGTTGAGTGCAGAAATTACTGTTCACGAGCTATGGGAGTACTGTGCATTGTGCTGTGGTGAGTCGTTTGATGCGTGTTCGGTACCGTTAGGTCCGTCTTGGAATTTTATGAAAATCTCGTGAAGGGCTGAAAGTGATTTGAAAACATTTGAACCAAGAAAAATGTTGTTTTATGTGAAAATGTGCTTTTGTGTGAAAATGGTGATGTGGTGAAGTGTGGGGTGCAAGTGTGCACAGAATTTGAGGCAATGGCATGAGAAAGTGACTTGGGATCGGGCCGAGTATCATAAGCTCGGGCAGCGATCACGTAGGTCTGTTGCATTTGGCACAGGCTGAGGCTCGAAAGAGCATGATTGAGTTCGGTCCGAGGCACTATCAGCTCGGGTGAAACCGGGATTGGACCGAGGCATCTTAAGCTCGGGTTTCAATCATGTAGGCCTGTCGCATTTGGCGCGGGCTGAGTTGGGATCGGGCCTGAGGCGCTTGATGCTCAGGTCGCTATCGGGGCCTGAGGCGTGAACGAGTATGCGGGCCGGAAGTGTGGTGATGAGTGGTCGTAGTGTACCTGAGGCGTGTACGTTTACGCGGGTCACTGGCGAGTGATGTGGGAAGTGATGAGTGGTCGCAGTGTACCTGAGGCGTGTACGTTTACGCGGGTCACTGGCGAGTGATGTGGGAAGTGATGAGTGGTCGCAGTGTACCTGAGGCGTGTACGTTTACGCGGGTCACTGGCGAGTGATGTGAGAAAGAGGATTTGAGAACGGAAAGAATGTGTGCAAGATGAGAATGGTACATGCGCGTGTTTGCATATGATGTAATTGTGATTGAGTGCGGGTGCGCGTATGATTGAGCCTGACCATATTAATTGATGTGCCTGCTTTGTGATTTCTTGATGTACGTGAATGTGTGTGATTGCGTAATTGTCTGGAGGTACGTGATAGCCTAGGTTGGGTTTAGGGGTGAACTTACTGAAAAGTGTTTTCACGGTTGTTTTCAACCAAATATTTCAGAACCCCGACAGGACCCGTGAACCCTCCACCACCGCTGTCAGTACGTTTTTGGATACTAGTGCACACGGAGTACGATGTGACAGAGTTTCCGGTGGGTTTTCAGAAGGATAACATTTTTGGAAGTTAGTATGCCAGGTCGTCGGTTTTGTTCTCACTTTCGAAGATTTTAGGAATGTGTGTACTGGTAAACTAAGGTTTGTTCTATTGTAAATATGGTGGTGGAATAAGTTTGATTAAGTAATGAAAATGCATATTCTCCCTGATTGTTCTCCCCAGTTTTTAATTGTCCGGGTTTAATTGTTGTTATCCGCTGTGGTAGTAAACCTCTGATGGCGTTTTGAGGTCAGCGACATTCCTGGGACGTCGCTTGAATCGATCAGAGGCGGATGTCGCGTGCCCGTTAGAGTTCGGGACGTGACATCTTTCGAGCCACACTTTGCACAATATCTGCCAGGAAACCATCCCAGGTTACAGCGTTACCCAAATTACTGTTAATGAAGTGAAACAACACTTGATAAATTTTTCGTAGATGTTTTAACGAATTCCCTACAGACACTTGTTAAGGAACCAGTTAAGGAACCTTTGCATTTTCCAACGCACTAATTTCCTCGTGTCATGCACAACCAATACTCGAAAAATTGAAAAACTCCAAATTAAGTATACTTAGCAAGTGCCTAGAGGCACTTATTAATGGGGCCCATTTTAAATACAGCACAAAAGCCATTTAATCAAGCTTCTTCCGTACATCCTCACTGTCAATCATTCCTTCTGAATCAAATAGAGCTTCTGGCAGCTTTCCTTCTGCACATAATGAATCAAGCCGCTGAAATAGATCCCTTATTCTCAGCTTGCGTTTTACAATTTCTGATGTGGCCCGCTGAAGTTCCTTCTCCGGCTTTATCTTTTCCAAGCTGCCAAATAACATTAGCGATAAGCAGCTACAACTAAAATTTTTATCTAGGCCTTCAAACAGTCATAATGAAGAGCAGATGTAAACTCAAAGGCTAGTCATTGTCAGACCAATCAAAGAAAGGTTACCACAACAAAATTGATTGAAGTTCACCGATTTCTGAACTTTGCTGGTTTTATTTATTAGGTAAAAAATAAGTGGAACTCCACACAACCATAAACTGAAATAAGATGTTAAGAAAGATGACTATCCAGAATGCAAATCATAATTTACAAGGCCTATTAACACCATCTAATCTATTGTAAATTTTTTTTTAATTACTTGCAAAAATCTTTTAGTTTGAGTGATTTTAGTAATGTTTAGATATGTGAACTAGTCTCAAAGCTTCCATTTCCCTATTCTAAGAAAAAATGACAAGTTTCTAGTGATCAACAACCATAACCCTATGCAGACACCCCTGCTGAAATACCAAGTCTTCAGAAGGAACTGAAATAAATTCTCAACATGAAGCACTGCTAGCATATTGTCAGCCCTATACGTAAAATGCATCCAACTTGCCAGAACCTTGTCCATTGAGGTGCCTTCAGAAGCTCAAGGCTAGTGTTTGGATTTTTTTTACTGACATGACAATCTATTGCCCAAGATTCATTCAGCCAAGCAACCCATCATGTTAAACCTCTAGGCTGGACAAGGAGAACCAGAAAAGAGAACATTCCCTAGTAGCTATAGATCATTCATAGGCATAATGACCAGACTTAATTATGCCACTTAACAACCAATGTCACCTTGACTTGAAAGTGGAATTGGGTAGTGTTCTAACTCACCATTTCAGATAACGATAGACTTGAGGACTCACTTAAAAGGATCCAGAATTAAAGACACAGGTATGGCGACACATCACAATTATAACATAGATTATCTATTGAAAACAAATACGTTTCTTTTTCTTTTATATTATGTAAATGTTTGACTGCATTATATCAATAATATAGTTCAAAATGTAACAAATAGCATAGTTTACTTAACTGAATGTTATATGTGATAATCAAGAATTCCATAACTAAATATAATATTACTATACAAAATAATAACTATCTCAATTATTTGTGAGTTTAATTAATAATACGTAATTATCTAGAACTGGATAATTTTGTATATAAAATGATTCTGCATTATAAATTCACACCATCATCTCATTATTTTAATTTGTATTCTATTATAAAAAATTAGATGATTAATTTCAAATAGTACAAGTATCTTGATGGCAGTGTGCCATCAAAATTGTACATTGGTCAGTTTAGATGATGTAACCAAAGTTGTTGTGGAGAAGAGGTTCTTCTCCCGTATTGAGCAACATAGGTTTCATTCATACGAGAAAGACAAAATCATAGTAATCAATATGCATGTGGATTTTGATGGTGCCAATGACAAAATTCCCCTGGTGGTCGTTATCTGCAAATAAAGAGATATTAACTATAATTCTATCTACTTCTGACTTCAGGGGTACTTTGGGTAATTTGATGCTATTCTTTACTTATTACATATGTTATTCATGAAATTAAATAGTGTCGCGGTAATAACTAAACCAAACTACGTAATAACCATTACATTACAACCTTATCTCGTTTCGACAACCAAGCGGGCTATTAGTTCATTGCACGTACCCTTGTCACCTGGTATCAAGTTCATCAATAATGACATGTTGCAGCACATAATCAGCAGAATAGATTTTTATGAAGCAATCTGACAACCACATGCCTTAGCCCTTTCCACCCTTCACCAGAATAAGCATCAATCAAGCTTCTCTCATAGCTAATTCTGGTTAACATGTAGCTTAGGTTATTCCTAATTCTAGAAAATTCATCAGCAATAGCTTTCCTTGCTTGCCTCATCTTTCTCTGCTTTCTTTCTACTTCTTCACCAGTATATGGGTTCGATACTTCGTCATTAGACTCAGCTATAGACTTATCCTTTGATCTCGAGCAAAGAACTCTGTCGCTGCCAAGTGACGACCTAAATGTGTATTTTTTTTCCAATCTCTTCAAAGTTCTTCTCTCCCTATGGTCTGACCCTTTGGAGTTCCCTGTAAGATTCTCCTGTTGCAACCCCGATGGATCATAACTAGAGCCATTGGTCAGTTCTATATTATATCGTAATCCAGTACTTTCAGTTTCAATTCTATCAGACATGATAGTACTCACTTGAACTGATACATTTTCAACATGGTCAGGGCCAGGTAATTGGTTGCTTACACTACCAGACCCATAATGGGTCTCATGTGATTCAAGATGTTTAAGGCACAGACCACTTCCAGCTTCATCGCTCATTCTTACGTTTGGAGAAGGCAGCATCCTGTATCCAAAAGTTGAATTCTCATAAAAAGGTTCATGCAATTGCTCAGTAATATGACTGCACAATGGACTACTAGTTTCTTTTATTCCAGGTATGTGTCTTCTTTCTTCTTGACCAACTGAATATCCAGAACCAAACTGGTGTGTCGTTCCATAAGTATCTTCCATATTCACCAGACTCTCAGAGAAGGCATGGCAAGGAGGCATCATTGTAGCTCCTTCAACACCAAGTTGACACCTAATTTCTTGAAGTGAATGTGCACCATCTATACATTCTGAATTAAACCTATGAATGCTTTCGCCAATATCTTCTCCAGCTCTTGCAGTTTCAGTGTTACTTTGTATTATCTATCACATTTTCAGAAGATATTGCAAGATTCTTCACCTGGGATGGATCTTCAGAAGGCATTCCCAACCTCTTCATTTCAAAAGACTTAGATATATGCACTTCATCATCCACAATGTCCGAGCAAGGTTGACTCCCCATATCCACAAGCCCAACCTGCAAACCTTCTGAAACAATGCCCTGTCTCTTTTCCAGGATACTCTCCTCAAGTCCATAAGCTTTACTACTCTTTGTAATCTGTTGTGCAGAAAAAAACTCCATCTGCTTATCCTCAGCCATAATCAAGGATCATTCCACCGTGTAATTGATGCTTATTAGGCAGATTGGGGATGCCCACTTAATAAAACTCACTAAAAGACAGCTTTATTGGATGCTTCAAGCAATTTAATGCCAACAACTTCACTCATCTACTTTATAGAGCAGCCTCAAGAACAAATACAACAAATTTTTCCCAGGAAACTATGCAGAATGAGTCTGCAAATCTTGCCAAAAAGAATGCAACAATGCCGCCTCCCTGCCCTCCAGAAACCTGGCAAAAGGAGAGGAGACCAGTAATCAATAGAAGGATAAGTCACCCATTATCACCAAGGACAAACATGCACCCAAGGATTATATGTTCTTGTAAGGACAAAGTTTTGTCTTGTCAGCAGTTTGTAAAAGATAATGCAATCTACTAACTTAAAAAGATTCATGAAAGTAAACTTTCAGTTACCTCATCTACAGGATTAAACAGCTTCTATGATAATGATTTTCATGGGAAAACAATATTAAAAACTTGATGGCGTCATACCATAGATAATATAGGATAGTTTGGCAAGAAAATCTCAAATAAGATTCTTATGAAGAGGGTGAATTTCACTCTTGTGCCATTAAACTTGCAAAGCTTAGGTAATATCATGTACATGTAGTTTTCAACAACTTACTATAAGGTTGTTCTCCCTTCAATGATTTTCTTAGTCTTCCTAAATAAATAAACCAACTTCGCATGATCGCTCTCCGATTTCTGATGCTTTGGCGTAAGTTCAATAATGATAGAGGTTCAAACGCACCTTGGCGAAACTTGTACCCAAAGAAGGAGAGATCGATAGAGATCTCCCCAACAGAGTTCAGATGGGATGGCTAAAGTGGAGAAATGTGCCTGTTATTTTGTGCGATAGTCAAATATCAGTTAAGTATAAAGGTGAACTCTAGATAATGGCAATAAGGCTGCCTTATAGCATGGAGTTCTGGGTAGTTAAACATAAAAATCCGCACACAATGAGTGTGGCATAGACGAGAATGCTTCGTTGGATGTAAGGGCATGTGAGAAAAAACGAGATTAGAAATGAATCTATCCGAGAGATTAAAACACAAATAGTTATGGCTAAAATCAATAATAAGATGAGAGAAATTAATGTGAGAATTGAGATGGTTTGGTCGCATAGAATTAAGGGTGATCGGCTCCAAGGTGGGGCGGTTCCAGACCTGGAACCAGGAAACAACCCTATGACTCCCTATTCCAAAATTTTGAAATCGGCAACTGCACCTATCAGTTTTGGTTCCTGGTTCTACCCAGTCCAAAGCACGGATCTGAAAAATGTGCAAAGCAAATGGGAATGTGCATGGACCTTTTGTCTAGGTCCAAACAAGAGTGCTTTTTTATTAAAAAAAAAAGAAGAACCTTTTGTCTCATTTTAAATGAGACGCCAATAAATGACCAAAAGAAAAAAATGAGAAGCCAATAAAGGAAAGAAATCACCTTTTCATAAAGGTTGAGGGATTGTGTATTGAAATCTTTTTAGCAGGAAGTAAAAGAAAACAACAACGAAAGAGAAAGATGGGGAGAAAGACATGGGCAAAGTTGCTTTTACCTCCTGCCCTAAAAGCTGAAGAGTGATTTGGGTTCAGGTCCCCGATGGACGCATCGACGTCGAGGAGATTCACTATTTTCCTGAAATCAGTGGCACTAGTATAGTGACAAAGTGGAGGATATCAAAACAACCAACAAAATCAGCCCTGAATCAGATCAAACAACAAAATCAAGCTAAAGCAACGAAAGCCAAGAACAAATCAGCCCCCCAATGTACGCGTGCACGGCATATAGTTGTAAATATCACTTTCTTGCGGTTCCTCTTCCAACAGAACAAATCATCAGGTAAGAGGAGTGCTACCACAAACAATCAGTTTCATTTAAAAGCAACAAACAAAAAATCAGCAAGAGAACTCATTGTCCTACTTTTACAGCCATGATATAGAAGTGCCAATGAACCGATATGTTGCTACTCTATTTGTTCGCTTTTTTTTTATGGGCAGCTATTTAGCTACCGAAAATTTTTTCCTCACCTTGAGCATTTGAACATCTTCTTGAAAAGTAAGCCACAAGGTCTTTCTCAAGTACTGCAATTAAAAGTTACTGCCCATGAGTTGCACTATTTTTTTTTTTGATAACCCAGGGAACCCCCGCACGGCCGACAGCCGGGAGGTAAACCCTGGAGGCGACACGTGCTAGCCACCATACACGTGCACCGGTTCAGTCACCCTGCGGCGCCCGGGATTCGAACACTCAATCTTTTGCGAGAGGAAGAGTGCCCTTTCCAGCAGCGCCACTCAGGCGGGTGGTGTGAGTTGCACTATTTATGTAATCAGATTGCAAAAAAAAGAAAAAAAGAAAAAAAAAAAGGATCATAGTATAACCTTTAAAGGTTCAAAGGGGTATTGTCTTCCAATAGCTTCAAGTTCTTTCTTGCAACTCGCATTCAATGAGTCGAACATTGTAACGAACAACTTGTCCACGATGTCCATTACCTGCACATAAAACGTTTAGCTCGTTAAGCTAAACTGAAAATTCAGTTAAATGAAAAAGTATCCAATCCAACCTCACAATAGTGCTTCTTAATCTCCATTTCAACATCAAGGCCAGTAAATTCACACAAATGCCTATGTGTGAAGGAGTCTTCTGCCATAAAAACAGGGCCAATCTCAAAAACACACCCAAAGTCACCACAAATGGCCATTTGCTTATGAAGCTGAGGTGACTACACCAGGCATACAGGGCGCCATTTATAGTCCAGTTTAAACACAGCAGAACCTCCTTCACTGGATCCAGCTATCAATTTCGGAGTGTGGATTTCAATAAAGCCTTCAGATAACAAGAACTGGCCAAAAATCTACACAATGTGGATTCATAAAAATTCAGGTGTTAAGACTCAAAACACAAGGCAGATGTAAACAGCAAACTAGGAGGAACATTGGCTGCTTAAAGCATAAGCACCAGAGCATCAGCATCTTATCTTAATACAGTCCGACTACATTAATCATATCGTTGAAGAACGATCTACCCCCCTCAACTAAACCTGCATGGCTACAAGCTGTTAATACAGCAATGTAGGCAACATCGCTTGGTGTTACTCCAGATCGCTCCATTCTTGAAAAGTAATCAAGAGCATCCTTTGCTCTACCATGCATAGCAAGCCCTCCAATAATGGCATTCCAAGTTTTTGCGCTCTCTTTTGGTAGCGCCTCGAAAACTTGAAGTGCCTTCTCAATACTCCCACACTTTGAGTACATATCAAGCAAAGCAGAAAGAAGAATATCATCAATCTCAATCCCATTCTTCTCTGCATATAAATGGACCCATTTCCCCAACTCAAGCGCCCCCAAGCGCGAAATTGCCGGAAGAACACTAACTAATGTCACATAATTTGCGGAAACATCCCCCATCTGTATCTCACGGAACGTCTCAACGGCCTCCATAAAAAGCCCATGTTGTGCATACCCAGATATCATCACATTCCACGACACAACACTTCTATGAGGCATTTTATCGAGCAGCTCCCGAGCAGCTCTAAGATCCCCCATTCTAACATACCCATCGACCATCACATTCCACAAAGCCACGCCCCCTCTTGCCTCCTGAGATTCATCTTCTTCCCCACCCCACCACTCCGAACAATTCTCTCTCATCAAACAAAACGTAAGCATCCTCCATGACACCGCAGAGCACGTACATTCTGATAAGGTTATTAAGAACAAACTCGTCACCATCCAGACCACACTCAGCAACCATCCCATGAACCTGCCTCCCTTCCTTCACCCTCCCCAACCTCGCACAAGCCTTCAACACCGGAGGTAACGTGAACCCGTTGGGGCTCCACGTGGCCACCCCGGACCATCTCGCGGAACAGGGCCAGAGCTTCCAACTGCGTGGCGTCGTCGTCGCTCTCGGCAAGAGCCCTGATGATGGAGTTCCAAGAAAAGCAATTGGGTCGGCGCATCTGGTGGAAGACCGCGGGCGCGTACCGGAGGTCGCGGCGGCGGGCCGAGAGCACGTCGTCGATGTTGATCCTCTGCTTCCGGATAAAAATGTTCTTCGCTAATTTTCCGTGGCTCAATTTATTTTTTGTAGCGTAATTTTGCGACGGATTTTAATCCGTGGCTAAGTAGCCACGGATTTAGTCACGAAAATAAAAAATAGTTGGAAAAGTGAAGCAAGAATTTATTTTCGTCGAACGACGAAAATAAAAATAATCGAGAAAGTAAGGCGAGAGTTTATTTCCGTCGCTAAATCCGTGGCTAACTAACTGCGGATTTAGTCACGAACTATAATCCGTGGCTAAATTCGTGACTAAATCCGTGGCTAAATTCGTGGCTAAATCCATGGCTAATTAGCCACAGATTTTAATCTGTCGCTAATTAACCACGGATTTAGCGACGAAAATTATTCGTCACTAATTTGCGACGAAAATTTTCCATGGCTAATTTGCAACGGAATTAGCAATGAATTTTTTTTTGTCCCAAATTTGTGACGAATTTGATTTTACAAAAAAAATAGTTTCAAGTAAATGTGTCACGGTGAATATAATTTCGAATTTTTGATAATTTTTTCCTAAGACAAAAGAGGAAAGTATGATAATAAATTAAAGCAAAGGGGAAAATTTGGATGATAGGACTTGGCATCAAAATACCACGACAAGCCTGCGTTTGTCTCAGCACTTCATGCGTAAAACAACAGCAAGAAACAAACCTCAGAAGACGATTTTAGCACGATGCCAAAGCTTACGGACAATGGGAAAAGCTTCTTAGAAGCTCGCTCTTTCTTTTGGGATAAAAGCATTGGAGGTCTTTGAACTATTCCCAAATTTTCAATCAGGTATCTGAATTATTTTTTCTTTGAGCAATTGGATTTCTAAGATATATATATATATATATATATAGTTTATTCGAATTGATCGTTCTGCTGGCAATTGTGTTATTTATGTTATAGATAATTAGGATATTTTTCTATATTAGAGATGATTAGGACATATTTCTGGTGATTCCCTATATCTCTCAAAATTGCATGTATGTTTTCCTTTAATTGTGCATATCTTAATTATTATATTATCTTATATTTTCATATTATAAAGCCTATAAATAGGCTCATGCGTTCTTCTTCAATATACATCCGATACATAGAAGTTCCACAATTTCTCTTTTGCATTATTCTTATCTTGGATCTGAGTAGGAGTCCTCAATTTAAATCTTTTTAAAACCCTTATCTTCTTCCTTAATCACATATTTCCACGCTTTAAGCTAATGCAAAAGTCTAGCCTCCGTGTGAGGAGAGTGTTAGAATATTTAAATACTAAATACCACCTTCAACTAATGGTTTTTGAACACTTGCCAGTGTTCCTACAAAATCTCACGCTTTATTTCCTTCTTCTAATGGCCATGAAGGGACCCTTTCCTTGCTTTAAAGTTGTGACATTCCGAATCTCGGAGTTCCGGGACGAATTTAATTGGACGGTGTCGATATTATTGAGGCCAGCCTCGAGATTGCCTGGAATATGTAAAAAGTGGATTTTTGACCGGGTGCGAATTTAGACTATTAAACCTCTCTCGAGATAGTTTGATTTAATTAATTTGACCTTTATTCCTTATTATATTTTAGGATTAATTTGGACCGCTCGAGCATTTTCGATTTTAAATGTGAGCCGTTGGATCGCAATAATTATTTGAATGAACGTTTATTTCTTACTCTCTCTCTCTCCGCGGTCTCCCTTTTTCCGCTGCGCACGCCGGTCCCCCGCCCCCCCCCCCCCCCCGCCCATGCGTCTGACACCCCCACCTAACCCCACCTACTCTTCTCTCTCTCTCTCTCTCTCTCTCTTTTCTTTTCTTCCTTCTCTCTCCTTTCTTCTTCCTCTTCCTTCTTCCTCCCGCAGCTGCTCTGCTCCTGCTTCTGCTCCTTCTCCCTACTGCCCAACGCCGACCGCCTGAGCTCGCCTGGCCGCCGCCGTTCGCCAACCGCCGCCCCCGACCGGCTGGTCTCTCCCTCTCCTCCGCGCCCACCTTGCTGCTCGAGGCCGCCGTCCGCCGCCGCGCCCCTCACCGCTCGTCTGGCCGGTGTTCCCGTCGACCCAGAGCCGCCGTCAGTACCGCCGATCGTCCCGAGCCGACCGTCCCGAGCCGACCGTCCCCGTCGCTCCTTTCCCTTCTCTCTCCCCCTCCGGCTCGGGCCAGATCTAGCCGTGTCGGCGCTGCTCGCCGCCGTGAGCCGTCGGCTAGCTGTCGCCTGCGCTTCAGCCACCGACCGCCACCCCACCGCCTGGCCGGCCACCCGACACCACCCCCTCCCCTGTTTTGGCCACCGCTCCCCTCCCCTGTTCTGCCCTCACCGCCCTTGTTCCCGTCGCCGCCGTGGATCGCCGCTTGAACGCCGGAGCTGCGGCCATTCCGGCGAGGCCTCGGCTCTCCCTTGCTGCCGCCGAGCTGCTGCCGCCTCAGCCGGAGCTCCTTGCCTCCCGGCTGTGGCCGAGAGCCTCGCCAATCGCCGCCGCCGCCGCCATTCCGACGACTTCCCCACTGTCCAGCCTCGTTTTATTGCTCAAATCGAGGTAAGCCACACCGTAAACCTTGTCTAGGACATTGAGTACTAGTAGACTTATTTAGGGACTAATTAGTATGGTTTGAGGGCTTTTTGAGGACCGATTGAGTTGCTAGAATTGCGGACTGATTATGGCTGGAATTTAAATTGTTTATGGCGGACCTCGATGGTTGGTTTGGTGGAGTGACATCGGTTGAATTATCGAGTGAAATGTGTGTTAAATCGTGTTGGAATGGTGAGTTATGTTTCGGTTGAGCGTTGCTAGAGGTGTGGGCTGATTTGGTGCCCGAATCGCATATGTCGATGGTTATTTTGATGGCTGGATTTTAGCGGGATGAAGAAGTGACGTTGGTTGGCTTATTGAATGAAATGCGGATTAATATGTGTCGGAGTGGCGAGTCGTGTCGCGGTGAATTAATGCCAGGTTAGTAGGTTGAATTGACACACGATTAGTGTATAATATTCGGTGTTTCTATGGCTGGTTGTTGTTGCCTTGAGATGACCGGTTGTGAGTGCGCATTTGTATCTTTAGTTGTTAGAATCTCGGTTGTTTGATGTGCTAGGTGTGGCTGATTTTGTGGCGGGTTATGGCTGATTTTATGACTTATCTGATGGTGGAATCTATGTCAAGAGCATTGGTTGTTTGTGTGTGATTCAATGCTCGATTGGCTGTCATTTGCGTTGGTCACTTGTGATTGGGTTGACACACTCTATGTGAGCTTGAATTGCAATGATAGATGTGGTGCTTGTGTTAGCTTGACGCGTGACTGACACTTGGTTTGAGTGAATTGTATGGCGTGTGTGGTTGCTTGATCAAGCCCGAATTGATCGGAGGGCTGCCAACTTGTAGGGTATTGACCCGGGTTGTAAGAAAGGACCTGTAGGGTGTTGACCCGGATCGTGAGAAAGGTCCTGGAGCGTGTTGATGCGGGACAAAGCCCAGATTGATCGGAGGGCTGTCAGCCTGGAGCGTGTTGACATGGGTAGAGAGAAAGGACCTGTGGGGTGTTGACCCGGGTCATGAGAAAGTTAAATGAATGCGCATGTGTATTGTACCTAATTGAATTGGTGAATGTACGTGTGAATGTCGCTCGAGTAATTGTGCTAAGTACGTGAAATGTTATTGCAATATAGTGATTTGACTAATGTGCAGAGTTGGCATGTGATTTGAGGCAAGGTAAGTACATTATGTGAAATTTGTTATGTGAATAGTTAGATTGCATTTTTTTATACTTGTTTGGGTACGCATTGGCCTACGTAGGGTTTAGGGTGTTGCTTATTGAGACTCGTTCTCACGGTCATTATATATCCACTTCCAGATCTGCGACCGTGATCGATTCAGAGATGCTGCCAGAGTACCACAGGAATTGAGGGATAGATCAAATTTACCCCGTCTTTTGAGTATATTTTTGTAGAGGAGATAAGTTTATCCACCACTGCCCCCTTTTGAAAAGTGGTTTGAAATTGGTAGTCCGGGTTATCGTCCTGTAATAGTGACTACTTTGTGATGTTATGCAATTATTGTTTTGTGTTATCCCTCTGTCATATTTTATTGTCTGGGTTGTTTTAAATTCGCTTCCGCTTATCGTTATCGTTGAGTATTTCGTTTGGGTCGGCGATGCGTCCTGGGACGTCGCATTCAATTCGACCCTAGACGGGATGTCGCGGGCTCGGTGGGATCCAGGGCCTGACAAAAGTTGTTCTTATTCTACTGAAGCAAAGTACGTGATCAACAAGACTATATCTGTGAGCCAATGTTGAGCCTCTAACTTTCTCCTTTTGACCATCAAACCTTGTTTGAGTTGAGGAGAGACTCGTCAGTGAACCGGTTCAATTCCGTTTGGTTCCCGTTTAACCAGCCTTACCGACCGAACCTGGGCCTAGAATCGGGAACCGAACCTTTCAAGGCCGGTTCTTAGTTTTTGTATCCCTGTGTGAACCGGCATTGAACCGGGAACCAAACCTTTCGGGCCTGTTCCCAGATTGAATCAGCCTGGTTGCTCGGTCTTATCTGTAATCGTCACCTCCTGTGATAACCGGGAATCAAAATTGCCACCAAATATGCAAACCTTAATTGACTCCATCTTTGGATATTTTTCCCTTTCTGGATGCGCCTATTGAGCCCTTATATCATGGGCCCTGGGAGAGTATGCCAATCTCTCCGGTTCGGTTGACCCAATGGAGATCCTTCTCATGGGCCTTTGACCATTCACCAATCACATCGTTGTAAAAATTCATCTGCTGCTCCGAGCCTCATTTGCACACGCCCTCAAACTCCAATCACCGGAAGTCGACTTGGACCCGCATTCGGGGGCCTTCGCCACGGTATTGCCCGCACTAACCACGGCAGAAAACCCAATCCACCGGTGCATGTTTCCAGCTCCGATGCTGTCGCAATCCTACCACAATTACCAGGACCACAGGTGGTGAAGACGTGGGTTGTCCCTTATGCATCTACATTCCCACTCACTTAATCACGCTCTTTTTAGTTACTATGGTCATATCTAGGGGTGAGTGCGGCTCCAGGGTAGAATCGGGAACTGGAGAACCGGACCCGGTGGATCCGATTCGGTTTCAGGTTCCATGGACAGAGGGTCCGATTCCCGGTTCCTCATTTTTAGGAACCGGCTGTTCCGGTTCCGATTCCCGGTTCCTATAGGAACCGGAACCGGAACCTGGAACCGGAACAAAAAACATAAGCTAAGTATTTAGAAACCCTAATTCCCAAATGCTCCCTTCTCCTCCTTAATCACACCTGATCCTCCATCATTGTCTCTCCAAAGCTCCCTCCCGCTTCCGCTTCTGCCTCGCTCCTCACTCCTCGCTTCTGCCTCGCCCTCGCTCCTGCTTCCACTTCCACGGTTCTCTCCCACTTCCGCCTCGCTCCACCTTCTTCGCTGCAGGTCCTGTGATCTTTCCTCTTCCATTTTGGACCAATTTGGCTGAACCATACTCTCCAGCTTCGACCTCGCTTTCAAGAACCATGCTTTCTCGCCTATAGATTCGAAAGGAAGCACTTTTGCTCTCAGTGGCCTCTCTGTCTTGGTTTCGAGCCATTGGAACAAGCTTCCGCAAGACCGTAGAAGAAAGATCCGAAGCTCCGGGAGCCGAAGACTTGCCTTTTCTCTTGCTCCAAGGGCTGTTTTGTTTAGGATTTTACCCATCTTCTTGCTGATTCTTGAGGTGACCCAAGTATTTTTAAGTGTTGGGTGTCACTGATTTAAGTCGAGGTACAGAATGTAGATCTTTTCGGTTGCTGAACTGCAGATTTTGGTGCTTGTCTATGATTTTGTGGGTCTGTTTGTTTTGATTTGAGATTTGCTTCTGGGGAGTTTTAGGCTTGCTGTTCTTGGTGATTCTAGCTGGTTTAAGAGGTCAGTTAAAGTTCAAAATTGTTGGGATTTTGGCACCAAAATCCCATAAAATTGAATGAGAAGTGTGTGGTTGAAAGTGTCCCACATAGGAGAAGAGGTGATGGGAAATGGGTCAAATAGTTGAGCCTCACAAATGGGTTTGGGCCCCAAGGGGTACCCCACTTTTGTGGAAGAGAGAGGACCTACGTCAAGCTAGGTCGGTCCACCCCCCGCGCGCGCCGCCGCCGCCGCCGTCCGTCCGGCCGGCTCGGCTCGGTTCGGGGTCCACGCTCTATCGGTTTTTTATTTTTCGAACAGACACAATGTTTAGAACCGAACGAAAACCCCCGCGCGCGCCGCCGCCGCCGTCCGTCCGGTCGGTTCGGTTCGGTTCGGGGTCCACGCTCTATCGGTTTTTTATTTTTCGAACAGACACAATGTTTAGAACCGAACGAAAACCGAAGCCCTTTACAAACCGGTTCGAGAAGACCGAAGCCCTTTACAAACCGGTTCGAGAAGACCTAAGCCCTTTACAAACCGGTTCGAGAAGACCTTCGCTGCTCTTCATGAACCCTCGCAACTCTTCGTTCTTCGCCGCTTCAATATAACCGAACAGTATAGTTCGGGAAAGACACACTTCGTGACATCGGCATTTTTCCTACGCGCGCTCTACAGACATTCATTTTCGTCATTGTCATTTTGTGCGATTCTTCTGCAAAATTGCGTTCGTTGGAGTCCTCCGAATACGTACCGCTTCGGAGGAACGAGATTCGTTCTATCCTGGGAGACGATTGTCCGATATCCTCGGGTACTGATTGAGGGGCCAAATTCGTCTTAAGGACACGACGTTCCTTCGTTGGGCTCGGATCAACATTCTGCTTATTGCTTCTACTGCTTTCAGGTTAGTTTTCCTACCGTTTGTTTTACTTTCTGGTATACGAACTTAGCCGAACTACAGTACGAGAACTACAATCTTAAGACGAATTTGTCCGGTTCTTTTCGTATACTCTTGTGTGCTGTTCGTTGTGTTTTTCTATCAAATATCGGATTGCCGTTCCTTTAAGTCGACCGTTTGTTGTTCGTATATTCTGTTCATACAACTTCTCGTTACTATTTTTCAATTCCTTCGTGAACAGATTTTTTGTTTCCGTTTAGTTTACAAATTTTAAAATTCTGTTCGTGAAAAATTTTTCCGTTTCTGTTCACGTTATAAATTTTCTATTCTGTTCGTAGTCATATAATTCCGATTCTGGTCATGAATATGTTCTGTTTTCATACTTCAGAAATGGCTTCGGCTTCTACTGCGGTTAACCCTATTCCGAATCACGGAGAAAAGCCAGAAAAGTTCAATGGTACGGATTTCAAGAGATGGCAACAAAAGATGTTGTTCTATCTCACGACCTTGAACTTGGCTAGATTCCTCAATGAGGATGGTCCTAAATTGGACGTTGGAGAGACAAATAAAGAAAAAGTTGCTGCTGTTGATGCATGGAATCATTCTGACTTCCTATGTCGCAACTATGTCCTCAACGGTCTAGACAATACTCTCTATAACGTCTATAGTCCGCTAAAAACGGCTAAGGAGTTATGGGATAGTCTGGACAAGAAATACAAAACCGAAGATGCCGGATTGAAGAAATTCATTGTCGGTAAATTTCTGGACTTCAAGATGGTTGATTCAAGGACCGTCTTAAGTCAGGTTCAAGAGCTTCAAGTGATTATGCATGATATTCATGCTGAAGGAATGATTCTAAGTGAGTCATTTCAAGTGGCTGCCTTCATTGAAAAACTGCCACCATCGTGGAGAGATTTCAAAAATTATCTCAAACACAAGAGAAAGGAATTGTCACTTGAAGACTTGATTGTTCGGTTGAGGATCGAGGAAGACAATAGGAATTCCGAGAAGAAAGTTGGCAGCAATTTGGCGGTCTCAAAAGCTAATGTTGTTGAAGGAGGATCGAAACCCAACAAGAAGAGGAAAATGCCTACCAAGTCTGGAGAGGGATTCACCCAAGGCCTGAAGAAGTTCGTTGGCAAGTGCTTCAACTGTGGCAAGTCTGGACATCGAGCCAAAGACTGCAGAGCCAAGAAAAGGCAGAAAACTCAGGCTAATGTGATGGAAGATATTTCCAATGGTGTTGATGATATCAATCTGACTGCGATGATATCCGAGTGTAATATGGTGGGAAACCCTAAGGAGTGGTGGATTGATACTGGAGCAACTCGTCATATCTGTGCAAACAGATCGATGTTTTCGACCTATACAACTGTGGGAGGTGATGAAAAACTTTATACGGGTAATTCATCAACCTCTAAGGTTGAAGGGGTTGGAAAGATTGCTCTAAAGATGACATCCGGAAAGATTGTGACACTAAATAATGTTCTGCATGTGCCAGATATTCGTAAGAATTTAGTGTCTGGATCTCTCCTTAGCAAGAATGGCTTCAAGTTGGTTTTTGTATCCGACAAGTTTGTACTCTCCAAGAATGAGATGTATGTAGGAAAGGGTTACCTTAGTGATGGTCTTTTCAAGTTGAATGTAATGACTGTTGTACCCAATGATGCTTTGAATAAAGTTGTTTCTACTTATGTGCTTGAGTCTCCTAATTTATGGCATGCTAGATTAGGACACGTTAACTATAAGTCGATAAAGAAATTAATGAACATGGGGTTATTGCCAATATTCAATTGTTCGAGCGAGAAATGCCAAGTGTGTGTTGAATCTAAATTTTCTAAGCCTCCTTTCCATTCTGTAGATAATAGAGTTTCAGAACCTTTAGATTTAATACACACAGATATATGCGATATGAAATCAATACCGTCAAGAGGTGGTAATAAGTATTTTATCACATTTATAGATGACTGCTCGAGGTATTGTTATGTCTATTTGCTTAGTAGAAAAGATGAGGCTGTGAATGCTTTTAAAACTTATAAGTCCGAAGTTGAAACTCAGTTGAATAAGAAAATTAAAATAATAAGGAGTGACAGAGGAGGTGAATATGAATTTCCTTTTGAGGAAATTTGTACCGAGTTTGGTATCGTTCACCAAATGACTCCTCCTTATACGCCGCAATCTAATGGAGTGGCGGAAAGGAAAAACCGGTCTTTAAAGGAAACAATGAATGCATTGTTGAACAGTTCCGGTTTACCACAGAATTTGTGGGGGGAAGCTGTTTTGACGGCAAATTTTATTTTAAATAGAGTGCCCCACAGAAAAACACAACAAACTCCCTATGAGAAATGGAAAGGCAGAATGCCTAACTTGAATTATCTCAAAGTGTGGGGGTGTTTGGCTAAGGTTGCGGTTCCTAAGCCTAAAAAGGTTAAGATAGGACCAAAGACTGTTGACTGTGTTTTTATCGGATATGCTCAGAATAGTAATGCATATCGTTTTCTTGTTCACAAGTCAGAGATCCCAGATATACATGTTAATACGATCATTGAATCAAGGGATGCTTCGTTCTTTGAAAATATATTTCCGTATAACATAGTATATGAGCCAATTAATAATAATAAGAGGCCTCGAGATACTATATCTAGAAGTGATCCAATGGAGGATGAACCTAGACGTAGTAAAAGACAAAGGACTTCCACGTCTTTTGGACCTGATTTCTTAACGTATTTGTTAGAGAATGAGCCTCGGACATTCAAAGAAGCTGTGACTTCGCCAGAAGCCCCGTTCTGGAATGAAGCTATCAATAGTGAAGTTGAATCCATCTTGTCAAACCATACATGGAAATTGGTTGACCTTCCTCCTGGTAATAAATCACTACAGTGTAAGTGGATTTTCAAGAGGAAAATGAAAGCGGATGGTACTATTGATAAATATAAGGCTAGGCTTGTAGTAAAAGGATACAAGCAACGAGAAGGTCTTGATTATTTTGATACTTATTCACCTGTTACTAGAATTACATCTATAAGGATGCTAATTGCTATAGCAGCGGTGTATAAGCTTGAAATCCATCAAATGGATGTTAAGACGGCCTTCTTAAACGGGGAATTGGAAGAAGAAATATATTTGGAACAACCCGAAGGGTTTATTATTCCAGGACAAGAGAAGAAAGTATGTCGGCTTATCAAGTCGCTCTATGGATTAAAACAAGCACCGAAACAATGGCATGCTAAATTCGACCAAGTCATGTTGTCGAATGGTTTTAAGATTAATGAGTGTGATAAATGTGTATATGTTAAGAACACTCATAATGGTTTTGCCATTCTGTGCTTATATGTAGACGACATGCTTATTATGGGCAGCGATAGTGAGGTTGTTAAGGCGACCAAACGCATGCTCACAAGTAAATTTGATATGAAAGATATGGGGGTTGCAGATGTTATTTTAGGAGTTAAAATCCATAAGATATCTGGAGGATTAGCTCTATCACAATCCCATTATATTGAGACGATTCTTGGAAAGTGCAAGAATCTAGATATTATGCCAGTAAAGACTCCGATAGATGTTAATTTACATCTTTCAAAGAATACTGGTGAAAGTAAGGCTCAAAATGAGTATGCTAGTATACTAGGCAGTTTAATGTATGTTATGAACTGTACTAGGCCGGACATAGCTTGTGCTGTGAGCAAGCTAAGTCGATTTACAATTAGTCCAAATGAAAATCATTGGAAAGCTATGAAACGTTTATTGGGCTACTTGAGGTATACTCAAGATTATGCTTTGCATTACACAGAATATCCAGCGGTACTTGAAGGATATTGTGATGCAAATTGGATAACCGGCACTAAAGACACAAAATCGACAAGTGGATATGTATTCACACTTGGGGGAGCGGCAGTGTCTTGGAAATCATCCAAACAAACTTGTATTGCTAGATCCACTATGGAATCAGAATTTATTGCTTTGGATAAAGCCGGTGAAGAAGCAGAGTGGCTTCGAAATTTCTTGGAAGATATTCCTAATTGGCCTAAACCATTGCCCGCTGTTTGTATACATTGTGACAGTCAAGCGGCAATAGGAAGGGCAAGGAATGTCATGTACAACGGTAAGTCTCGACACATACGTCGAAGACATGACACGGTAAGACAACTTCTTTCTAGTGGAATTATTACCATTGACTATGTGAAGTCAAAAGATAATATTGCGGATCCATTAACAAAAGGCCTAACTAGAAAGATGGTTGCGACAACATCAAGGGGAATGGGTTTAAGGCCTATAAACAAGTCATCATAGCGGAAACCCTACCTAGTTGACTGGAGATCCCAAGATCTAGGTTCAAAGGGACAACTAAGTTATGAAGACAGTATAGAGTACTGTCAAATTCTTGACTCATTCCGGATGAAGACAGTACTAATATGTGAAGGTTAAGCAAAGCTTTTAATGATTCTGAATTGAGTATGTGATATACTATATGTTCAGAAATCACCTATGTGAGTGTGAAGTGAGGGCCGCTTCTGTGAGAATTGATAAGGCCGAATTCTCTAAAACACTCATGAGACCAGGCGGTGTTCATGGCCAAAACGAACACAACAGTGAGAACCAATTTTGTTCGAGAAATAGTTGTGTGATTTCTATTGTCTAGGCTTACACCAAAGGTTGACAGTTCAAAGACATCAAGTCTATTGATTGACCGAGTAAGTCCGATAGGTTTCACTAAGGAAAGTTCAAAGTCTCAGACTACTTATCCTGATGCAACGTTTTCTCATGGAATAATCGCACATTGCATCTCATGCATACACGAAGAGTCATGATATCTGAACTTCTCATTCATGTGGGGGATTGTTGGGATTTTGGCACCAAAATCCCATAAAATTGAATGAGAAGTGTGTGGTTGAAAGTGTCCCACATAGGAGAAGAGGTGATGGGAAATGGGTTCAAATAGTTGAGCCTCACAAATGGGTTTGGGCCCCAAGGGGTACCCCACTTTTGTGGAAGAGAGAGGACCTACGTCAAGCTAGGTCGGTCCACCCCCCGCGCGCGCCGCCGTCCGTCCGGCCGGCTCGGCTCGGTTCGGTTCGGGGTCCACGCTCTATCGGTTTTTTATTTTTCGAACAGACACAATGTTTAGAACCGAACGAAAACCGAAGCCCTTTACAAACCGGTTCGAGAAGACCTTCGCTGCTCTTCATGAACCCTCGCAACTCTTCGTTCTTCGCCGCTTCAATATAACCGAACTCCGGTTCGAGAAGACCTTCGCTGCTCTTCATGAACCCTCGCAACTCTTCGTTCTTCGCCGCTTCAATATAACCGAACAATATAGTTCGGGAAAGACACACTTCGTGACATCGGCATTTTTCCTACGCGCGCTCTACAGACATTCATTTTCGTCATTGTCATTTTGTGCGATTCTTCTGCAAAATTGCGTTCGTTGGAGTCCTCCGAATACGTACCGCTTCGGAGGAACGAGATCCGTTCTATCCTGGGAGACGATTGTCCGATATCCTCGGGTACTGATTGAGGGGCCAAATTCGTCTTAAGGACACGACGTTCCTTCGTTGGGCTCGGATCAACATTCTGCTTATTGCTTCTACTGCTTTCAGGTTAGTTTTCCTACCGTTTGTTTTACTTTCTGGTATACGAACTTAGCCGAACTATTCCTTACCAAAAAAAAAAACTTAGCCGAACTACAGTACGAGAACTACAAAAACTTCCTAGTCCTTAATTGAGAGCTGCAACTCCGAAGTGAAGTGGGTTTGCAAGAATTTTTGCTTGAGATGTGAGTGAATGGAAACTCAAGAATGCGGAGGCAATTATATGTTGGTTTCAATTGGCAGTTCACGAATTGTATGAGCACAATTGGCTCGGGATGGTGTCCTTTTCGAAACGTGATTTTTCCTTTTCAATGTTGTTCGGTTGTAGTTCAGATTAGGTAAGCAATCAAATATTAGTGTGGGTACTGGATCGAGCTACTCCTGGTGGTACTGGAGGTGTCAAGACTATTGAGATAAGTAGAAATTAGCCATTGATTTCTTCCAGTGGAACAACTGTATAATTATTGAGATCGTGTTATTTGTGATTCTACCAATTATTTGTGCGTGCCTTTGACCTCGTGGTTGTTTAAAGGAGGAACAAATTCTGCCAATTATTTGTTCAAGTAATTTACGTTGTAGCATTCTTTGCATAGGCTTGATAGCAATGGTTCTCCCTTCTATGACCTAGTATTCTTGTCTTTAGGTGTTGGAGGCAGCAAAACGTCTTCATTTGAAGGAACATGCTGTATGTGATGGTTCTGGAAACATTTTCAAATTAGCTGCACTAGTGGAATGCAAGGTTATTGTGGGTAGCGATGATAGGTTATCCTCTTGGGACAGCTTATCTTACCTCTTTTTTGTTTGCTGGTTGATATGTGATCATTTTAAGTCTAACATCACCTTCTACTCATAATTTGTTCGAACAATGTGCTTTCATTGTTCATGCCATTTTGGATATTTTCATTATCTTGCTGCTTTCCTCCTCAATAATTGTTGCAATTATAGTTTAGTTCTATCCAGGCATTTGTAAACTTGGCATTATATCCCTTGAATATCACGTTAGGGCATTGTGTATGTATCATTCAGATGATCTAATATTGCGTTTATTTTTGTTTTGTTTAATTCAAAACGAAATTAAAAAAAAAAGAACTTGTTGGAACTTGGAACCGACCCTGGAACCTGTGACAAGGTAAGTTCTAGGTTCCACGTTCCGACGGATAGGTTCTAGGTTCCTCATTTTGAGGAACCTGTACCCGAGGGTAATTGAGGGCTTTAAAAGAAAAAGGGAAAAGAAGAGCATCATTTTAAATATTGGGCTAATATTTGTTATATTTCCATTGATTTTTGTGGTAATATTTATTATAATTGATAAGTCAATTTTAATGTCAATTTTGAATGATTACTTGACTTCTTCACGGGTTGATGAGAATGAATGGAAAAGAACTAGTCTCATTTGGAATAGTCGTTCTGTAAATCTTATTCTCAATTCTCTAATTAAGTTTTTGAAACTCACTTCTGATTTGCATCCAAGTTCACATGAAATTTCTTTTTGGAAAATTGTCTAAAAAGTCATAAATCTATTGCACTTTTACTAATTTAGTTGAAAACCATTCGATTTTGCCAATTGAGTCATAAATCTTTTACTCAATTGGCAAATTGAGTCTATCGGACCAATTTCAGCTAGAAATCGCTGATGTGGACATTAGCCGTCCTACGTGGCACTGCTGGCACTAACATTGATAATTTTTAATAATATTTTAATATTTTCGATTTTTTTAATTTTTTTTCTTTTGTTCGTTTTCTCTTCTCTTATTTTTCTTTTTTCCCTCTTTTGGCCACCATCGGGCTTCGTTAATGGCCAACTTGGCCTCAGGTGAGGGCTACCCTTGCCAAGCCTTTACAAGGGTTGCCCTCACTTGAGGCAGGTGACCTCCGCCAGTCATCAACGAGGCCTAGTGGTGGTCGGCAGAGGGAAAATGGGAAAAATAAAAAGAAAAAGAAAAGAAAAGAAGTGAAAAGGGGAAAAGAAGAAAAATAGAAAAAAAGGAAAAGAGAAAAAAGTAAAAATAAATTGAAATAAATATTATTAAAAATTGTGAACGTCAGCGCCGGCTATCTTACGTGACACAATTGATATTAACATTAGCGATTTCTGGCCTAAATTGGTCAGATAAACTCAATTGACAAAATGCGAAAATATTTTGGACTAAATTGGCAAAATTGAGAACTTTAGGATTGAAGAGGCAAAATTGCAAAAGATTTAGGACTTTTTGGATAATTTTCAAAATTTATTTTAGTGATGGTAGTTCTAAAGTTATTTACGCAAGATTTCAAATACCTATTAAGTTAAGGGTATCAAACTGGCTCAACCGATCTTTGACAAGTTTGAATTTGACGAAATTGAAAAATCAAAATTTGAAATCTCTTTGTTGCTTGGTTGTGAAATTAATCATGATCAATCAACTAAAGAAAATTCTTTTGAGCAAAATTTCTCTTTGTGAGTTCGAGTCTTTTGAGTCTCGTGACTTACCTCGTGATAAAAATACTAATGCAATACTCAAGGTCGAGAAATTTATGCAAACGAGAATACTATTCAGGAAGATCTTGTGTTTGGAGATCTCTTTTTAGGAGATTCAATTAAGACAAATTCACTTCCAAAGCTACATGATTTTTTTGAAGGAGATTGAGAACGAAAAGTATATATGCAGCTGCGAAGATAGTTCCTGATGTAAAGATTGGGTGGGTTATATGTCTTTCCATGTTCAAAGCAGTTTCCTCACTTAAATCATTGGAAAGGGCGTTCCCATGATTTCCCCTTGTGCAAAGCACTTTTGTTAGTCGACGAAGCCCCTCCACGCAACTTGCCGGAGTCGTGTTCTTCTTGCTGGTATAGAACGATGAAGAACCGAACTTACACCGAGATTACACTTTTAACAAATTTTCTTATCTTCAAATTTATTATTGTCTCATTAAGATTTAAGTTCATAATGTTCCTTTTAAATATATTTCTCATTGAGGTCTTAGTTGATGATGTTCCTTGTCTTTCTTGTTGTTTATCCCTCATTCCACGAATCTCCATCGTGGTTTGCTACACTTTCGTCCGGCATCAACCTGGCTCGAATGATTGCCTTCATCTGGGCCCTCCATGGCAACATCCTTTAGCGTCGCCCTCGTAAGAGCCAGTTCGATAAACCTTCACTTGAGTTTGTGTGTGGTTCTTTTGAGTGCGGATTCCGCTCACAGCTTTTGTACTGCTTTGATATTAAAGCACCTCTCCGTTTAACAATTTAAACATTTACAACAATTGGCATTGTAAGGGAGATCCTGACTTCAAGTCCTTCCAAGTCTCTATTTGTCTCCCTTAATATATATTTTCACGCATAATCCACTCTTCGTGTGAGGGGATGTGTTATAATATTTCAAAAGTAAACTAAATTTTACATGTTTGGCTTTTGTTTTTGAGTGCGCATCCACCCCGGCAGGCACATCTTAAGTGTCCAATGTACTTTTTTGAGTATGAAATAATCTTTATTGCTGAAAAAGAAGAAGACAATTGCCGCTATTGTATTATAAAAAGCGAATTTAAGAAGTATTTCAATATTTAACTTAAGCCCAAAAGTTTGACGAAAATCCATACACCCCATGATTGTGTTGGCAACCATTTTTATCAAACTGTTTTAATTAAAAAAAATGACACTAATAGTCCATAAATTTTTTCTCTCATATATAATGTCATTCTTGAAATTTTAATTAGTTTAATATGGTCCTTGAACTGTTCCTAAGTGTTCAATGTGGTCCCCAAATTTTCAGGGACAACATTGAACATTTTTATATAGTTTAGGGACTAAATTGAACGTGTACCAAAAGTTTAGAGACGACGTTGAACAAATAAAAAGTTTATTGACGACATTAGACATTGGGTTAAAATTCAAGGATTACAATGAACAAATTAAAAATTAGTTCATGACCATTTGTGTCATTTTCCTTTTGTATTGCACACAAATGGACCAAAACAGGTTAAACGGGTCAATTAATGTCGGACCATTTTTAACCTGACCTGATCCACCCGCTTGAAAGGCGTAAAGGGAAATTCCCCGTACATCACTTCTAGAATCATTTTAATGAAATGATTTAACATTCTTACCATCATTAAAAAATGTCCCAAATTACGTGAAAAGAAAGAGCTGGCAAATTTATGTTTGGTTGTAGCAGTGGTTAATGGTAATTTTCACTTTTAAGTGCTAAATGATGACAAAAGCCCATGGATTCATTGAAATTAATTCAAGTTATTTTTATACTTTAATTTTTAGGTAATTTAGGTTGTGAGATGAAAAGAGGAGTCTCTCCCTTAAAAAAATAGTATAGATATATTAGATGATTCGTTCCAAATAGTGCAAATCATCAACCAGGTGGTTGAACCGGTTGAATCAATTGATTGAAGAATCGGAAGTTAGGTTTTTTGACTAGTCCGGATTTAATAGCACTGCAATTAATATTGATAATCATATTTGTTAAAATAATTAAATATTAAACTATGTCTTCACGTAACAACTTAAGTTTTTATAATAGTTGGCAGCAATCCCACCAAAATCTCACATGGTATCATAGCATGGAGGTCATGGGTTCAAATTTTTTCAGGCCCCATTTATCTCCCCAATTAAATATGTCCTCGCTTAATACTAGGCAAAAAGACCAGACTAAACGTGAGGAGGAGTGTTAGAATAATAAAATAAATAGCTTAAGCTTTTATAACAGTTGGCAGCTGTACCATTAAAATCTCACAATATCATATGAATCTTAGATGGAGTCCACACAATCTACGAGCAAGCCCAAATGAATTGGGTTGAATGCCGTCGAAATTTCTATCTTTGGCCAGGAAAAGAAACTTATCCTTTGTACATTTGCACGAACGATCAGAAGTAGAAGCAAATTAGAGGATATCGCAAATAATGCAAAGTTGATTTGCATATATGTTTTATTTAATATTGCCATTGTTAACCATGCTTTTAATTAAGCATATACATCTATCGACCAAGTATGGACTCAAGTCAGGTAGCGTATTTAGCCTTGCATTGACTCCACATCTGGTCAACGGTCTTGCCAAGCAGATCGACAAAGTAATCGTCACTATAACCCTGTCGCGACCTAAAAAAATCGAGTTTCGATCTTAGGCTAATGGATTACTAGATCAATTAAATTAACTAACATAGCTCGAGTTCTCCCAAACTCTACCAAATCGCAACTTAGGTCCAATTGTGAGCATGCAAATATTTTCAACGGGAGTCGCCACTAATCATTTAGGGTAGGTTGATTAGAAACCTAAATAAAATAGCGGGAGTACTATTTTATTCCTACGAACCAGAAATCATAAATTCGGGGACTTGGTTACGCTAGATTCCCTAACGCCCTTTCGGTACCAATTTCGAGAAAAATACTCAATTTGACAATTTTGATAAATCCTGACTTAGAGTTCAAAGGTGCAGAAATTTCTTTTTTTTATTTTTACTTATTTAAATGAAAGCTAACCTATGTGTAATGACGTGCAAAAATTGACATACGATTAATGCAACCTAACATGCAAACTATATGTCATGCGACGACGTGACCTATTTCTAATGACGGGCATATTATTTTTTTTGTATTTTTTAATGAAATTCGGAATTAAAAATACCAATTATCTAAACATGCAATTCTAAACTAAAGAAATTAATCTATTCTAAAGCAATCTTTTTTTGGTATTTTTTTTATGAAATTCGAAATTAAAATCAAGTGAAAAAAAAATATAACCGCTAAATCTTTCGAATTAAGTTTCGATCTAAAGCCTGACAAATCGACCCTAAAATTCGAAATTCCCGCTATGGAAATAACTCTATCTAAAGCCTGATAGATAGATTTATTTCCACGTGTGCGGTTGCAGATTAGGAAATTTTCCTAATCGATCACATCTTAAAAAAATTCGATATCTTAAATATATTGGATATGTTCAAAAAATTTTGAAGATTCTAAATTCTATCCAAATTTGACAAGTAATAGATATCTAAGATTTCAAAAAAAAAAAATAAATCCTGATTAAGATAATGCTTATTATTCAAATATACAAAATTAGATATCAACAAGCACAAATTAGGCAACAAAATATTCAAATAAAATCAAGATAGGATAATTACCTGATTTGCAGATTTATTTCCAAATCTGAACTTGCAGCGGATCAGGATTGCGGATCGGCGGTGCGTCGGGAGCGGCGGCGCAACGTTGGGAACGGCGGTACGGCGTCAGGAACGGCAACGACGGGACACGGTGAGGACAGCGGCGGTGTAGCGGCAGGGGGGGTCCGGCGTGCGGCAGAGGCGTCTGGCGTGCGGCGAGAGCGTCCGGGCAGCGGTGCAGTGCAACGACAGCGACGGCGGTGCAGCGGCAGCAGCAGCGGGGCAGCGGCAGGGGCGTCCGGCGTGCGGCAGAGGCGTCCGGCGTGCGGCAAGGGCGTCCGGGCAGGGGTGCAGTGCAGCGGCAGCGGCAGCGGTGCGGCGGCAGCAGCGGCAGGGGCGTCCGGCGTGCGGCAAGGGCGTCCGGCGTGCGGCAAGGCCGTTCGGGCAGCGGCGCAGCTCCGTGGTAGCGGCGATGGGCAGCGGTAGCGGCGGAGGCGTGTGGTGCGAGCGGTGGTGTGGTGAGCGCGGCGGTGGAGGGCCGCGAACGGCAGTGGCGGTGGCTTCGCCGATCTCCCTCTCTCTCTCTCTCTCTCTTTCTCGCAAGCGATTCACTCGTGTGTCTCTCTAAAAAATTCTGATCTGAAAATTATGAGCCCCCTTCAAAATCCTGACCTAATGATGTATATATAACACTAACCTAGGTCAATTAGATGGGCTTTCTAGTTCTAATGGGCTTAGGCTTTAATTTTCATTTAATTTCAAACGGGCTAAATTAATTTGGGCTGATTTTTTCAATTAAACTTGATGGGTTAATTTAAGCTCTAATTAAAACAACCGAGCCCTTTTTGACTTGTGATTTTTGGCCTTTGCCTTCCGAGTGAGTCGAGTCTCGTTCGATTCCCGAGCCCGATTTACATGATGAATTTTAAGCTCGCTCGCCACCGCCGATCCGATGCGGAATGCAATTAATCAATATGAATCTAAACTATATGCTATGCAATTTTAATATTTTTGTTTAGGGGTTAAAAATTTAATCCCTAATTTTCTATGCAATTAACACTAAATGATGCGCCAAAATTTAGGTGTCAACAGCTGTCCCTCTTTGAGTGGAGGCTCGCAGAGGTTTCGCTCAAAGACTGAGACCTAAATTTAAACTATGAAAAATGATGAATGATGATGATTTTTTTTAAATGATGCATGATATGCAAACAATAAGGAACGTATGCTAAGGCTTCTCACTTCATGCGGAGCGGTGAAAGAGTCTTACATACGGATCGCACAAAAAGCGTCCAAGTGGGGGAAAGCTTTATAATGCTTTGAGTTCCCTCGATCTCCAAACTTCTAGTCCACTGAAAGTAAGGTTCTCAAGGTACATGATTGCCTCTCTGTTACCTGTAGTTTTCTACAGATGCGAAATAGCGCATGATATGAAGAAAGAATGAGGACGTGTTTGCCTATACCACTAGGCAATCACGAAAATGATCATGTCACCTCTTCCATTGGGTGAGCATGAAATGGGGTGTGCTTCGTACTCCACTTAGCAACACCAAAAGAGAAATTATGTCGCATGTCCTACTGGGCGAACGTGAAATGGGGTGCGCTTCGTACTCCACTTAGCAATACCAAAAGAGAAATTATGTCACCTGTTCTACTGGGCGAACATGAAATAGGGTGCGCCGCGTACTCCACTTAGCAACATCAAAAGAGAAATTATGTCGCCTGTCCTACCGAGCAAACATGAAATGGGGTGTGCTTCGTACTCCACTTAGCAACACCAAAAGAGAAATTATATCGCCTGTCCTACTGGGCGAACATGAAATGAGGTGTGCTTCGTACTCCACTTAGCAACACCAAAAGAAATTATGTCGCCTGTCCTACTGGGCGAACATGAGAATATGGTGTGCCGCGTACTCCACTTAGCAACATCAAATGTGAAATTATGTTGCCTGTCCTACTGGGCGAACATGAGAACATGGTGTGCCGCGTACTCCACTTAGCAACACCAAATGTGAAATTATGTCGCCTGTCCTACTGGGCGAACATAAGAATATGGTGTGCCGCGTACTCCACTTAGCAACACCAAATGTCACCTGTTCCACTTGGTGAACATATGAGAGAGATAATTTCTCCTATTCCGGAGAGAGAAATAATGAAGAATAATTAGCAGACGTACCTGAATTCTTCTTATGACAGAGCCAATGGCATCGCTCCTGTTTTTACCTGAGAAAAGGTTAAAATAACACATGCGCAGAGACAGAGAAAATATAATTCATGAATCTGCTTGCATTACCAAGCTTTACTAGGGAATTTATTAATAAGAATAACCATTTCGTCCTTTTGACATTTTGATCATATTAAATGAGAGACCTTTAATCAGAAAGGACTTTCCACTCACTCTCAATGAAAAGCTTTTGACCCGACCTTTGATACGGGTATAAGAATCACTCGAACTCTCTTCATCGTGCTTGACAAGGGTTCGGATATTCTCAAAATCAGTATAACTTGGCCAATCTGAGAGGTTTTTATAAGGACTAAAACGTGAGCTTGGTCAATGGCTTAGCAAAAGGGACTCTTCGAGTCGAGGCTATTGAAAGAATTGATATCACCAGCTGTTTCGGGTTTACAAGTCAGGAATGCTGCAAAAATGAGATAGAAAAATCTTGCTCGCACTTATCCGAGCAACATTTATGAGCATTTGAAATCCTACGTTAACTCAAGTGCCCTATTCTGAAGAGACTTCGGTAATGGTTGTAACGTAGGTTCGGGTAGGCTTGAAAGGAATGGCCTATTTCCATCAAAAGGGGTATTATAAACATGGAGATTGGTGATCATCCCAATTAGCAATTGCTCTACAAATGAACCTTCAAATGGTCTTTTCCTTGAAGAATGATCTTGCATATCGACTCAGTTCTTGCTGAAGCTTTTCTTTCTCTCTTCTTTTTTTTTTGAGAGAGATTTTTCTGAGAGAGAGAACTTCAATTTAATGGAGTCCTTTTGTATCATTTCTGATGAATTTTCTTTCAAGCTCTTTTCTGATAAATTTTCTTTCGAGCTGCCATTTTCCCTAAGTCACCTCGAACTTGTCTTGAGATGATTTCATTTGTTTATCACAAGAATGATCACCAATTGGGTTGAAATGAATTCACTGCTCAAATTGGGTATGCAAAGGGTATAATGTGTAGGGATATAGAAAGAAATGCTCTTCGTCATATCTAAGGCACTCGAGCTAATACAGAACTTGCATGCAATAAATATACTTGAAGATTGATGCAAGTGAAAGCAAGAAAATTCTAATCATTTTGAACTTTCTAAGAAATTGCCCCGGTATGGGATTGTTCCTGACAGGGGTAAGAAATGAAACTCCGTTCAAAGGGGTTAAGCAAATGATGACATGTAGTGTTTAGATAGAGGAAATGAATGCCTCTCATCATTTTGGCCGTCATATTTTTCGTAAGATAATCTTCTACCTTGTCAGCACGGAATTTTCACTCAACTCGCACTAGGGATTATTATTCAGGACGTGTATGGAAATGTCTTGCCTTTCGTCATCTTGAAATCTCTCATGCAATATGATCGCTTCATTAGAACAGAAATAGATTGCCAAATTAAAAGCCTTCCTCAAATAAAGCTTAGTAATATCAATTGATTCATAAAATTCAACTTGACACTTGATAGAAACAAAGTTAGAATGAGTACAAATCAAGTGTAATATTTCTTCACAGAATCAGAATTAACTGGACTGGAAAAAACACGACCATCCATCTCGGCCAAAATCAAAGCACCTCCTGGAAAGACTTTCTTCACTATGTACGGGCCGCCATAATTTGGGGCGAATTTTCCTTCTGCAAGAGGAACTATCGGCAATAACTTTCGCAGGACAAGGTCACTTACCTGAAAATGTCGAGGCTTGACTTTCTTGTTGAAAGATTTAGCAACTCGTTGTTGGTAGCATTGGCCATGACATAGAGCTCTAAGCCTTCTCTCGTCAATCATGTTCGACTGGTCCAATCTCTGTTGGATCCAATCTGCTTCTGACAATTGTACCTGTGAAAGGATACGTAACGAAGGAATTTCAACCTCAACAGGTAGCACTGCTTCCATACCGTACACAAGAGAATATGGAGTTGCCCCTGTAGATGTCCGGATAGAAGTCCGATATGCCATAAGTGCAAAAGGTAATCTCTCATGCCAATCACGATAGTTTTCGGCTGTTTTAGCCAAAATCTTCTTGATATTCTTGTTGGCTGCTTCGACCGCTCCATTCATCTGCGGACGATATGGAGAGGAATTCAGATGCTTGATCTTGAATTCTTTGAACAGTTCATCCACCAATTTGTTATTCAGATTTGACCCATTGTCCGTAATTATAGCCTCAGATGCACCATATCGAGCAATGATGTCCCGACGAATGAACTTCACCACAACCCGGGCCGTCACTGTCGTATAAGACATGGCTTCGATCCACTTCGAAAAGTAATCGATAGCAACCAAGATAAACCGATGTCCATTCGACGCTTTAGGATTAATTGGGCCAATCATATCAATGCCCCACATAGAAAATGACCATGGTTCAGACATTTGATGCAATTCATTTGGAGGAGTTTTAATCTTGTCACTATAGATTTGACATTTGTGACAACTTCGGACATGCTGAATGCAATCACTCTCTAAAGTGAGCCAGTAATAACCCATCCTCATTATCTTCCTTGCTAGCATATGACCATTCATGTGCGGACCACATACTCCCTCATGTACTTCTAGCATCAAGTGAACAGCCTCGATTGAATCAACACACCTTAATAAAATCGAATCATAGGACCGTTTGTATAGGCATTCTCCGTTCAAGAAGAACTTCGACGCCATTCTCCTGATATACTTTTGGTCAGAGGTGGTACTTTTCTCA
Organism: Syzygium malaccense; assembly: GCA_031216405.1. NCBI lineage: Eukaryota > Viridiplantae > Streptophyta > Magnoliopsida > Myrtales > Myrtaceae > Syzygium > Syzygium malaccense. The sequence goes on along the minus strand of CM062259.1, from coordinate 14,194,936 downwards.
GGAAACTCCTGTGTTTGAATATATGCCTTGATATCATGATACCAAGGCTTGCCGTCAGGCTCTTCTGTCGTGGCCATGCAATAAGCCGGTTTCTGTAAGACCTCTATCTTCAAAGGTTCAACTTCTAAACCACTTGTCACTCGTAGTATTGCCGATAACGTAGCCAGAGCATCGGCAAAACTGTTTTGAGTCCTTGGCAAGTATTCAAACGAAATGTCTTCAAATTCTTCCACCAACTCCTCCAAATAAACGTGATAGGGTTGCAACTTAGCATCTCTAGTTTGCCATTTGCCAACGGTCTGAAGAATAATGAGGGCCGAATCCCCGAACACCTTAAGTCGAGCTACTCCCATTTCGATTACAGCTTGTAACCCGAGGATGCATGCTTCATATTCAGCGATATTGTTCATGCAGGGAAATATCAGTTTCGCTGCAACCGGATAATGCTGTCCGCCTGGGGATATTAAAACTGCCCCGATACCTGATCTTGACAAGTTTACGGCCCCATCAAAATACATGGTCCATACATACTCATCAATTGGCATGACTCTATCCTCTAACGGATCCAGATCGTCATTTTTCCCAGGATTTTCAGCCAAGACATTGGCAATTACTCGTCCTTTGACTGATTTCTGAGACATGAATTGAACATTAAATTCTGAGATGAGAATCTGCCATTTTGCTAGTTTTCCAATCAAAGCGGGTTGATTGAGCAAGTATTTGATTGGATCACATTCTGTTACAAGCAATATCTGATAGTGCAAAGTGTATTGCCTCAATCTGTGTAGCACCCAGACCAGTGCTGCGCACGTTTTTTCTGCCTCGGAATAGTTCATCTCAGAGGCGGTAAACTTCTTACTCAAATAATAAATCGCACGTTCTTTTCCATCCTCTTCACCTTTCTGAGCAAGCATGGCACCTAAGGACTCACTGTGGATTGTAAGGTACAGGGTTAGAGGTTGCCCCGGCGTTGGCGGAACAAGCACCGGCAGATTCATCAAGTAGTGCTTAATCTTGTTGAACGCTAGTGCTTAATCTTGTTGAACGCCAGTTCACACTCTTCATCCCATCTGACCAGCGCATTCTTCTTGAGGAGTTTAAAGAAAGGCTTCGCTGTCTCAGATAACTGAGAAATAAATCTGGCTATATAGTTTAGTCTACCCATTAAGCTACGAACTTCCTTTACCGAAGAGGGAGATTTTATTTCACAAATGGCTTTCACTTTTGACGGGTCAATCTCAATCCCTTTGTTACTAACAATGAAGCCAAGTAGTTTGCTAGAGGCTGCCCCGAACACGCACTTTGTCGGATTGAGGCGTAATTTGAACTTACGAAGCCTGTCAAATAATTTCGTCAAGGTTTCTATGTGATCTTCTCCACGCCGAGTTTTTGCAATCATATCATCAACATAGACCTCAATCTCATTATGCATCATGTCATGGAACAACGTGACCATTGCCCGCTAGTAAGTTGCCCCAGTATTTTTGAGATCGAATGGCATCACTTTGTAATGAAATGTCCCCCATGGAGTGGTAAATGCCGTTTTCAACTTATCATCCTCGTTCATCAAGATCTGGTTATAACCTGAGAAACCATCCATGAAGGAGAATAGTTCGAATCCAGCTGTACTGTCCACCAGCACATCAATGTGTGGGAGTGGAAAATCATCTTTGGGACTAGCTTTGTTCAGATCTCGGTAGTCAACACACACTCGAATCCGACCGTCTTTCTTCAACACCGGGACTATATTAGCGACCCATTCTGAGTATTGGGTAGTCTCAATAAATCCCACGTCAAGAAATTTTATGACCTCTTCCTTGATCTTCTTTGCCAGTTCTGGCTTAGCTCTTCGCGGCCTTTGCTTCACAGGCTCAACTGAAGGGTCAGTCGGTAGACAATGTTCAACGATCGATCTATCAAGACCCGGCATGTCAGCATAAGACCAGGCAAAGATGTCTTGATAATCCTTCAACAACTGGGTCAAGCGTTTGGCCATATCTTGAGAAAGACATGCCCCAATCTTCACCTCTCTAGGATTCTCTGTGTCGCCAAGGTTGATCACCATAGTTTCTTCGGCAGTCAAAGGCTTAGATTTCTCATGGATTTCCAAGTTCCGTCGTATCTCTTCATCATTCGGATTAGAATCGTCTGAGTCATCAGACTGACTTGCATCACATATATGAGGATCCCCAATTCCCGTCCCTTCGCATGCCTCAAGATTAGTCCTGAAACATGAAAGAAAGGGATAAAAAAGACAAGAGAGGGCTTAACTACTGCAATTTTCGAAAATTGTTCTTTGCTTTTTGAAATTCATTTTGCTTTCGAAGGCCTCAAAACGCGAATTCTTGAGAAGCCCAACCCTCAGTTCTTACCGTAGATGACAAATTTTTCAATCGTTGGTTATCGTCATCGGGTTGGTTTGGGGTACTTCAACAAGATTCAAAATGATAAAAACCGCTGTAATTTTATTGATATTGAATCAATGAATTACATCTTATTGGATTGAAAAACCTAAGTGCAACATGAATTGGAAAAAAGCAATAAAGATTCCCACGCAGGGGAGATACGAAAACTAAAAATAATTACTCTTGAGGGCCAGCGCCCATCCCTTCAAGTGGTCCTTCAGTGATTGCACCAATGGAGGTCTCAGCAAACCATCCAGTGAGGTAGGATATACCGTCATTAAAGTCAAAGTCCACCACCCTCGACTCCGGCTTCTTGAAAATACAGGGTGGCTGGTCACCCTCAGAATCGTCAGACAGACCGACCACAATCGCTTTACCATGCTTCTTAGGTGGTTCAGTTAAGGCTTGTGGCGACTCAGGAAAGATAAGCCCAAGATCATCCTCAGTCGAGCTCAGCTTTAAATTCTCATATCCACCCACTACTCCAGCCGAGTGAAAGATGTGGTTAATGGGAGGTGGTAAGGGACTTCGCCCTCTGCAACAATCGTTGCTTTGTTCGCGGCTTACAGGTCCATGATATCCCAAACCAATCTTGTGGTATTGCCCATTTGTCTCAATCGGGGAATGAATGCCTTGGCCTTCCTTTCCAAGACCCTGACCTGGCTTAAAACCATTACCAATCATGACCTTGGCCACCATGATAGCTGCATTAGAAACTTTAGGAACGGGTAACGGCATATCAGAGGAAGCCTGAACAACTTGAACTATCTCAAATGAATGATAGCTATGCTCTTCAACATGATCTGGTTCTATGTATGGGATCGATGTTGCATTGAAGATTTGGTGATCTTCCTCCCCATAAATTGTAACCAGCTTTGCTTTAGCCACAAACTTGATTTTCTGATACAAACTGGAGGGCACTGCGCCTGCATTGTGGATCCATGGCCGTCCCAGCAAGAAATTAAAAGCAGAAGGGATATCCAGCACTTGGAAAAGAATATCGAACACCGAGGGTCCAATTTGCAGTGCTAAGTTAATCTGGCCTATCACATCCTTCTTTACTCCGTCAAAGGCTCGGACAGAAGTCTTGGCTGCTTACATGGTAGATGGAGGAATGCCCAGCCTTTTCAAAGTAGCCAACGGACATAAATTCAAAGCCGACCCGTTATCAACAAGCACTCTAGCCACGTGAGTCTCTTTATACTTTACCGATATGTGAAGCGCCTTATTATGACCACGTCCTTCAACTGGGATTTCCTCGTCAGAAAATGCTACTTGATCTTTGAGAAGAATCGCCCCGACAAACTCTTCTAGCTTGTCTTCTTCAATAGTCTCGGGCACATGAACCTCACTCAAAACCTTCATTAGAGCACCCCGATGTTTATCTGATGTTTGGAGAAGTTCCAACAACGAAACTTGTACAGGTAACTTTCTCAGCTAGTCAATCACGTTATATTCACTAGCCTTTATCACAGCCAGGAATTCTTTCGCTTCTTTCTCAGCCACTGGCTTGGCCGGTTGATTATCAGCATAAGTTTGCCCTGACCTCGTTATCAGATCAACATCATACGACCATGGAACCATCTTGTCACTCTCATAAGCGTAAGGCTGAGGTGATGCCAGGACCAACATTTCCGAAGCATCGGGTATAACGATCCCAAGGTCATCGTCAGAGGCGTCCTCGAGAGGGGGCATGTCAGTTAGCTCAGGATCCAACTTAACTAGCTCATCGGTCAACATTGCGAGTTCTTCATTCCAGTCAATGATGACCTGAGATATAGTGGCCACTACCCCGAATTTATCAGCTGTCCCAATCATTCCCTTTCTCACTAACTCATCCACTTTCTTTTCTATCTCACCGAGTGACACCACCTCACCAGTCGAAACGTAACCAGCTCGGACTAAAGCATCGAACATATCTTCGAGAGGGACCCTGAAGCCCTGAACCTGCTTGACTCCCGGACCAAGGACAACATTTGCACTGCTTGAATGATCAGGGAGTGGATTGTTCTGCACATTGGGCTTACCGGCTGGCTGTAGCGCAAACGCTCCAGTCTCGAGTAGATCCTGCACTCGATGTTTGAGTACTTGACAATCATCTGTCGAATGCCCAACTTCACCTCTATGGTAATCGCATTTCTTCGACGGATCATACCTTGCATAGCCAACGGCATTAGATCTTTGTGGCTCTGAATTCAGCAGGTTCTTCTTTCTTAGCATAGCCAATACCTGAGGTAACGTCCCAAGAAGTGGAGTAAACTGGCGAGTTTTACGCTGCTGGCGTGAGTCTTGCTGGCCTTGCTGTCCATAAGAGGTTGTCTGCTGAGTGCTAAATTGTAGCTTCGGGGCCTGAGCTGGTGTCTTCTGTACATAAGTCATGTTGACTTCGGGGACATGCTCTTTGTCTTTCTTACTAGTAAATCTCTTACTCGATGAACCTGACTCACTGTACCATCCCTTCTTGAGCCCGGTCTCAATCTCCTCACCCATGGCTATCAGTTGACCAAAAGATTGGGCGGCCGTCACTAACATTCGTGAACGAACCGGCTGCGGTAGGGTGGACACGAACAACTTCATTAAGTCACGTTCTGAGGGTTCAGGCATGATTTGTCCCGCCATATTCCTCCAGCGAATGGCATACTCCTTTAAAGTCTCGCCCTTTTTCTGCTCAGCTCTTTCCAGGTCTTCCCTTATAATGGTGACATCGAGATTGAACTTGAAGTGCTTGACAAAAAGGTTTGCCACCACTTGCCATGAGTCTTTCCGGTTGATCTGATTGTTGGTATACCACCTCATTGCGGCATCCTTCAAGCTTGCTTGGAAGGTTTGGATCATTAGAGGTCCATTAGAAACATATCTATTCATGAGCCCCTGGTACATGTCGATGTGCTGAATTGGGTTTGAGGTGCCGTCATACTTCTCGAAGGCTGGCATCTTGAATTTATCGGGCACCTGGACCCGGGTAAAAATAGACAGATCAACAGGTGGAACACTTTGAGTTCCTTCCACTTCACGTAACCTCTGGTCGATCTTAGCCAGCAACTTGGCATTCTCATCATTGGGGGGTGACTGAAGAACAGGGGCCACCGGAGACGCACTAGTGTCAGTCAAAATGACATCATCCAGTTGAAGGGTTGGATTAGTGTTCACTACAGGAGATTTGTCGAGGCGAAGGCCTTGACGGGTTGGAAGTGGAATCTCCGATTGAGAGGCAGCATTGATCTGCTGCTGCTTGGCCATGAGATCACTCATCATTTTGGACATGGCAGCCGCGATCTGCTCATTGATTATGTTCATGTGTTCCTTCAACTTTTCGTCAATCATGGCCGCAATCTCAGCTTGATTGGCCATCCTTCTTTTGGTCACCGATCGAGTATTATGAGGATGAGGGGGATCCGTGGCAAATTACCTGTAAAAAGCAACGATCGAATGAATACAACGAGTAAGAATAACGAGTCGGTCCATGACATCCTCTAGACCCTCAAGATGAAATTTCTTGCGAAAGACCGATTCGTCCAGTAAATCTCGAAATTCCAAATTGCTTTATTCAATAAAAACCTGGACTAATTCCAAAATTTACAAATTATAGCTTACTGCTTTTCATTGAATTGCCCAAGATGAAAGGTGTCTGAAAAGAATTCTTATAAAAATCGTTCAGAAACGACATTTATTACCAGAAAGCATCAATAGCATGAAGTACAAATGTAAGCTAATATTTCCTCCTAAAAAGAAAGAAAAACACCCTAAACTAAACAAGAAATCAGACGGTCTTCCTCTTTTTAGAGGTCACGTGATCTATAGACGAATGGGCCTTCAAGGCACGCCGCAGTCGTGCATTCTCTTCAGCCAGAGCATCTGCCTTGTCCTGGGCCTTCATCGCCTTTTCTTCACTGATTTTGATTTGAGTATGAAGAGTGTGCCGTACTGTCACGACTGGGATCTTCGGGAGTATCTCAGCCGAGATGGTATGATGCTGAATATACCGGGTCGTGGCAAAGTGACTCTTCATCCTTCCGATGGGCTCATCCACGGGCCAAATCAGCTTCTGAGTAGAACAGTTCTGCCAAGCGTCGGAATGACGCCTAAGCTCAACTCTGTAGGACTCGCCCTTCTCAAACTGGACTTGAAATTCATTGGGTCTGAGTGGAGGTGGGACATCTTGCAGAACTCGGAACTGACGTGTAACTCGAAGGGGCTGATAGCAGGTTGCCCCATAAATGCCCATCAAAGGCACGGGCTTCTTATCGCCATGGTATAGTCGAGCCTCAACCTCCCGAAACCATACAGCTTGCCAAAGGAAAATCTTAGAGCTTGGATCATTGAACAGATGGACCCATTGTGTATAGTGCAAACTCTTAGTTTGATCTTGTATTTGTTTGAACCTTAAAATAGGGTTATCAGTCATGTTCATTTCAAATACAGTCATATTTTCTACGAATTGAGAAAGGTGTGAGAAAAACCAGATTTGTAAAAGCTCAATCGGGGCTCGAAAAATTTTATCTTTTCCTTTCTTAAATCGTGTCAGAGATATGAAGGTCTCTGCCAGAATTGCGTTTATAAAACTAGCTCCACCACATATTAGTTTTACCGTCCAGGCTATGACAGGATCAATAGCATTTTGACGGAATGGAAAAACGATGAGTCCGAAAAAAGCTAAGATAAAAATCTTAGACCTCATGAGAACGGAGTTATTTTCAAAACATTCAATAAGAAAAGATAGCGGGCATGCTTGACAATTACCCTTTAACACTTTTTCAATTTCCTTTTTGGTCAAATTCAAAAATTCAGCGAGCACTACCACAGGATCTACCTTAATGGGTGGTTCAACTATATCTAACTCAATTAATTTCCTAATGGCAAAACTGTATTCTTCCAGAGTCGGTGTGAGCTCAAACTTACCTCCTAACACAAATATGGTCGTCTCGGGGCACCAAAAATGAGCGAGTGCTTGCATAATTCCGCTCTGAACATCTATGTCCAGGATTGGCAGCATGAATCCAATGCGCTTGAGAAGTACTGCTGACCATCTGGCTTCAACTGGCTCCATAACTTCTTGAGCTCTAGTTTCGGAGTAGGCACGAAACGGATATCGAGGCGACCCATTCTTATATAGACCACGTGCCAAATGACTCAACCTAAATCATGGACCGACCCAAAATAAGATGAAGAAAACTAAAGAAAAAGCTCGAGAAATTACCATCCTTGGGGAGAGAATGTCAATCACAGAGACATGCACATGAATCGTGAGTTTAATCCTTAATCTATCTACCCTAATGGCTTTTGTAAAATGAAGTGATGAACGGAACGACATGTCGCAGCCTTGCGCACACTCATCATGACTAGCCGCAGCCTCGCATACCATAGTCATGACTAGTCGGGTCCAATCACTTCGGCTTGATTCGGTCGACAAGGGGAACCTCCATGCGTAGTAGCCTCACGTGCATGAGGACGACCCTTGAGCCATTTTTTGAAAAATTTTCGGGATCCAAATGGGATAACCTTTAGCGAGGTCTTACCGCCAAGGTTAAAGAACCATCTAAATACCATCTTAGAACTATGGGTGTGACCCGGGTCCGGTCACAGGTTGTGTGTGGTGTAGTGCAAATACTGTAAATCAAGCACAACAGTTATATGTAAACACCGCTTCAATAGTGCAAAAATTAAACCAAATTCCACTCCACCAAGCCTGCAAAACAAAGGGTTAGCCAATCACTACTCCCCTTATAACTCCCATCCTTCAAAACCATTTAACACTTAAGAATGAGAATTCAATCAAATTTTGTCAAATCGAGTGATTTTTCCATGAAAATTTTTTTTGGCCTAAGTCCTCCTTAAATTTTCAAAAAATTCAAGTTTTGTCCCCAGTGGAGTCGCCAAGCTGTCGCGACCTAAAAAAATCGAGTTTCGATCTTAGGCTAATGGATTACTAGATCAATTAAATTAACTAACCTAGCTCGAGTTCTCCCAAACTCTACCAAATCGCAACTTAGGTCCAATTGTGAGCATGCAAATATTTTCAACGGGAGTCGCCACTAATCATTTAGGGTAGGTTGATTAGAAACCTAAATAAAATAGCGGGAGTACTATTTTATTCCTACGAACCAGAAATCATAAATTCGGGGACTTGGTTACGCTAGATTCCCTAACGCCCTTTCGGTACCAATTTCGAGAAAAATACTCAATTTGACAATTTTGATAAATCCTGACTTAGAGTTCAAAGGTGCAGAAATTTCTTTTTTTTTATTTTTACTTATTTAAATGAAAGCTAACCTATGTGTAATGACGTGCAAAAATTGACATGCGATTAATGCAACCTAACATGCAAACTATATGTCATGCGACGACATGACCTATTTCTAATGACGGGCATATTATTTTTTTTTGTATTTTTTTAATGAAATTCGGAATTAAAAATACCAATTATCTAAACATGCAATTCTAAACTAAAGAAATTAATCTATTCTAAAGCAATCTTTTTTTGGTATTTTTTTTTATGAAATTCGAAATTAAAATCAAGTAAAAAAAAAATATAACCGCTAAATCTTTCGAATTAAGTTTCGATCTAAAGCCTGACAGATCAACCCTAAAATTCGAAATTCCCGCTATGGAAATAACTCTATCTAAAGCCTGATAGATAGATTTATTTCCACGTGTGCGGTTGCGGATTAGGAAATTTTCCTAATGGATCACATCTTAAAAAAATTCGATATCTTAAATATATTGGATATGTTCAAAAAATTTTGAAGATTCTAAATTCTATCCAAATTTGACAAGTAATAGATATCTAAGATTTCAAAAAAAAAAAATAAATCCTGATTAAGATAATGCTTATTATTCAAATATACAAAATTAGATATCAATAAGCACAAATTAGGCAACAAAATATTCAAATAAAATCAAGATAGGATAATTACCTGATTTGCAGATTTATTTCCAAATCTGAACTTGCAGCGGATCAGGATTGCGGATCGGCGGTGCGTCGGGAGCGGCGACGCGACGTTGGGAACGGCGGTACGGCGTCAGGAGCGGCAACGACGGGGCACGGCGAGGACAGCGGCGGTGTAGCGGCAGGGGGGGTCCGGCGTGCGGCAGAGGCGTCTGGCGTGCGGCGAGAGCGTCCGGGCAGCGGTGCAGTGCAACGACAGCGACGGCGGTGCAGCGGCAGCAGCGGCGGGGCAGCGGCAAGGGCGTCCGGCGTGCGGCAGAGGCGTCCGGCGTGCGGCAAGGGCGTCCGGGCAGGGGTGCAGTGCAGCGGCAGCGGCAGCGGTGCGGCGGCAGCAGCGGCAGGGGCGTCCGGCGTGCGGCAAGGGCGTCCGGCGTGCGGCAAGGCCGTTCGGGCAGCGGCGCAGCTCCGTGGTAGCGGCGATGGGCAGCGGTAGCGGCGGAGGCGTGTGGTGCGGGCGGTGGTGTGGTGAGCGCGGCGGTGGAGGGCCGCGAACGGCAGTGGCGGTGGCTTCGCCGATCTCCCTCTCTCTCTCTCTCTCTTTCTCGCAAGTGATTCACTCGTGTGTCTCTCTAAAAAATTTTGATCTGAAAATTATGAGCCCCCTTCAAAATCCTGACCTAATGTTGTATATATAACACTAACCTAGGTCAATTAGATGGGCTTTCTAGTTCTAATGGGCTTAGGCTTTAATTTTCATTTAATTTCAAACGGGCTAAATTAATTTGGGTTGATTTTTTCAATTAAACTTGATGGGTTAATTTAAGCTCTAATTAAAACAACCGAGCCCTTTTTGACTTGTGATTTTCGGCCTTTGCCTTCCGAGTGAGTCGAGTCTCGTTCGATTCCCGGGCCCGATTTACATGATGAATTTTAAGCTCGCTCGCCACCGCCGATCCGATGCGGAATGCAATTAATCAATATGAATCTAAACTATATGCTATGCAATTTTAATATTTTTGTTTAGGGGTTAAAAATTTAATCCCTAATTTTCTATGCAATTAACACTAAATGATGCGCCAAAATTTAGGTGTCAACAAACCCATCTTCATCTTCTTGTTCAGCTCAGCCACGAACCCATTTCTAAGGCTATTGCAATGGTCAAGAAAGTGTGCCGTGACGTTGTGACCCTAGTCCCATTAATCGCCCTGGCCCGGCTGCACCTAGTGGCACGGCATGTAACTAGACCGGAGCCTCACGAAATCTGCAATTCCCTCAATGAGCCCGTCCAGGGCCTCCCGGCCCCGTGCCACTACCACACGTGCATCATCTCATGGTACAGGATCCCCGTGAACTGCCTCTTCATGTCCCCTGAGAAGCCCCCAAGGTACGTGGCGCTCACGTGGATCTCGTTGTTGCTCGTTTATGACACGTCGTCCATGTTGTCAATGAACAAGCTCACTTTGGCAATGTCCTTTCGGTCCACCGGATTGTTCTGTTGGAAGGTCCTCCAAATGAAATTGGTCGATTCGGTCATTATCTGCTGGCTGTATGGGATCCCATTCTCATTAGTGAAACAGATGCCGCCAGGAGTGTTGCCAGCATTGTTCGTCACGGTGTACTCCACCGCGTGGGATTGGATGGAACATGATAGCATCACAAGCGTAGAAAGGAAGAGCTTGGACATGGTTCAGCATGTAGAGAATTATCTGGGCTTGGAGAATGTTGTTGAACTAACTGGGTTATTTATGGAGGACGATAAAGGTGGTGATAATTAATTTGGCCAACAGGAAGAAATGATCAACTTTTAAGTGCTAGTGATTTAGCCGTCGCTTGATTATAGTATGATGGGGACATTTGAGATCTTAGTTGATGATGTTCCATGTCTTTCTTGTTGTTTATCCCTCCTTCCACGAATCTCAATCGCGATTTGCTACACTTTCGTCCGGCATCGACCTAGCTCGAATAATTGCCTTCATCAAGGCCCTCCATGGCAACATCCTTTAGTGTCGCCCACGAAAGAGCCACTTTGATAACCCTTCACTTGAGTTTATGTCGGTTCTTTTGAGTGCGTATTCCACTCTTTGCTTTTCTACTGCTTTTTCTACTGCTTGTTCAGCTCAGTGTTAGAATATATAAATATTAAAGCACGTTTTCGTCTAATAATTTAAATATTTAGAATAGCTGGTTTTGTGAGGGAGATCCTAACTTCAAGTCGTTCCAGGTCTCTATTTGTCCCATTGATATATATTTTCACGCCTAATCCACCCTACGCATGTGGGCATATGTTAGAATATACGAAAAGTAAACTAAGTTTTACATGTTTGGCTTAAGTTTTTGAGTGCGCATCCACCCCAGCAGGCACCTCTTGAGTGTACAATGTACTTTTTTTTAATTATGAATATAATCTTTATTTTCTGAACAAAGAAGAAGACAATTGCGGCTATTGTATTATGAAAGACGAATTCAAGAAGGATTTCAACATTTAACTTAATCCCATAAGTTTGACCAAAATCCATACTTGATATTATATAGTATTACAACCTATGATTGTGTTGGTACCCATTTTTATCACCCGGTTTTTAACTAAGGAAAATAACACTTATAGTCCCTATACTTTGGCCCCCATATGCAATGTCATCATTGAAATTTTAATTAATTCAATGTGGTCCATAGACTATTCCGAATTGTTCAAAATGATCTCCAGTCTTTCAATTTGTTCAATCTAGTTCTTCAATTTTCCATTGAAGTCAAATAAGTCCTGTCACGCCCCGAACCCCCATCGAGCTCGCGACATCCCCTGCTGCGGTCGAATTGATGCGACGTCCCAGGAACGTCGCCGACCCAACCCAAACATCAAAGCCACATGCGGAAGCGAATAAAACAACCCCGGACAGAAATATGACGACAACGGGGTAGAACTCCATAACAATCAAACCACAACTTCATACAGCACCAAATATACAAACATCATATTACATACATATACAGCAAACCAACATTCGAAATCACCGTCATAACAAAAGATCAGGGTCTGGTTAACTTAACTTCCCTATGGGTCAACCCGATTTACACAACCCCTAAAATACCCTAGGGAAAACCTACTGATCACCATCTTCCATTCCGCTCCTATTTCTTCTGACTCGATCCTCCGGAAATCTCTTGGGCATCGCCTGCGAATCCACCGACACCAAAAGCGATTCTTCGAACTTCCAAAAAGAGGAGGCAGACTTCCCGGGTCTAAGGCTGGGGGTCTGAAAGTGGCGGTTATACAACCGTGAGACGAATCTCAATAAGTGTACAACCCCAAACCCCACGTAGGCACTCACGTACCGCCAGACGAAAACACGCATAACACACAACAATCAACCAAGCTAACAACCACACACGACCCTACCTGGAATCCATCATACACGTCCCTGCACGTTAGTCAACCACACAGCCAGCACATCACAGCAATACATCACAGATGCGCGCGTGCCTCAATTATAAGATAGAAACCACCTGGGCACGTCCCATACCGTGCCTAGCAGTTTCTACCCCATAATTAAGCATCACATCACGCGATACAAACACACTCGCACACTAACTCACACCATGCGTCACTTTCTCAAACCTCGCACCTCAAGCCAATTTCCGCTCATTCTCAACTCTTCCACCACTACCGCGCCCGCGTAAAACGCATCAGGCCAACGGTCTTCTGACCTCGTCAGGCATCGTCACCCCGTCGGGCCGGGCATCGTCACCTCGTCAGGGACGGCATCGTCCCGCGTAAACGTACACGCCTCAGGACGGAATCCTACACACACTTTTCTTCTACCGCGCCCGCGTAAAACGCATCAGGCCAACGGTCTTCTGACCACGTCAGGCATCGACACCCCGTCGGGCCGGGCATCGTCACCTCGTCAGGGACGGCATCGTCCCGCGTAAACGAACACGCCTCAGGACGGACCTTACCCCGCGTAAACGAACACGCCTCAGGGTATCACTTTTCCACTCAATCCTACATTTCCGTACCTTAATTTCACACTCTCCACACGTTTCACGCCACCACACAAACACACTACCAAAACATACACACCTCACACCCATTTCACATTTACACAGCCTCGTCACGCAAACACCACACAAACACCCACGCTTGGCACGCGAACTCAATGCACAATCACACTGCCACACCACCACACTACACGGCCACATACACGCGGCACACCAACACAATTCACGGCCACTCACATAGCACACACGGTCACGCATAATCAGCCCACAGCAATTTCCAGCACACGCGCTCATTACAAATTCGCACTACCACACGGCCACATACACACGGTACACAGTCACGCCACATTCAGCTCAAGTACAATCCAGAACACCATTCAATCGGCCCACAAACACAACCTAAACAAACCTTCCAATAAACCCATTCAAGCCACAATAATTGCAATCAATCACGTAATTAATCCCCGATCGATCCACAACATCTCAGCCCTAACCAAGCTTCCTAAACCTCGAAAATTCATTGCCAAATCAGTCCATAACCTCCGAACAACCAGCCATTCAATCAGTCCCAAATCAGCCACAAAATTCCCTAAACCGAACCCTAAACAGTGACCGAAATCCCATCAAAATAAATAGTAAACGAACTCCAAAAATTCTAAAATTTGAACACGTTGTGTAAAACATCTTGCTGAACATTTTTCATGAAGAACTTGAAACTCAGTTCCAACTGGAAGCACCTCTTTTTGACACTCAAAATCAGACGAAATCCGGTTCACTCGGACAGCCCCTCAGGCCATCAAAATACAACTCATTCGGTACCCAAATCATTTTGGAAAATCCTGAAATTTTTATATGTTATAGACACAGATGTCCCCAACAACTTTTGTGAAGGAAGTATTTTGAAAATAGGCCTGGAAAAATTTATAAAAATTCGAACAGACCCGAAGGTCGGGTGAACAGTAAATCCGGCAGTTTTATTTCGGTCCAAAGATGGACTTCCGAATGGCATCAAATGATTTCCAAAAATTCCCAAATTAAAATATGTTATACTTCAAGATGTTGGGAACAACTTTTATGAAGAGCACTTCCTCAAATTCGGGCCACATAAGTCACAGTAAAAATAACAAAAACCAGCGACGCAGCAGCAACCCAACTGGAAATCAGCCAACACACACACCACCGAGCAAACCAGCCACTAAATTCACCCTAAACCAAGCCCTAAACAAGCCTAACAATACCCGAGCTCCTAGGCGACATTTGGGGAGGTCACTTACCTAAAAAGCGAGACAGAACGGGGCTGGGATGGTGCGGAACAGCAGCAGCAGCAGCAGCAACAGCAATGGCGATGTCCAACAGCCAAGGAGGAGAAGAACATGGGAGAGAGAGGGAATGAGGGAGAGAGAGAGGACACGGGAGAATGAGGGGGAGGAGAGAGAGAGGGGTCAGAAATAGTGGGCTGGTGAGGACACGTGTCGGCGATCCGTAATTTTTTCCAAAATACCCTTGATCCAACGGTCCTCGTTCGTCTTTATCCAATAATTCAAGGGCAAGGTGGTAATTCAATAATTCCAATTTCTTTTTCACTTATTTTAGTCCTCAATTATTGCCCAAAATTTTCCAAAATTCGGAATTCTCAATACAGGGTCCAGGGGCAAAATGGTAATTTTCCGGTCCCGGGGCGAAATTCCAATTTTCGCACATACGGGTTCCATATGGGTGTGGCCAACATAATATGGCATCGGAATCGTGAAAATAGCTTCTTAAGCCCTCGAAAATCGACTGCAAAGTCCTGAGAATAAAATAATATTATTTTTCACTTCCGAGCCAAAATTCCAATTTTTGACCATAACCACTCCAAATATGCGTGGCCACCCTAAAACGACATCGGCCTCGAAAAATAACCTCAAACGGCCTCAGAATCGATATCGGGGTCCAGAGGGGCAAAATCGTAATTTCCCCTGTCCCGAACCGAAATCCATTTTTTTGCAGAAATGGGTGGCCCCAAGGTTGGCCAAGCCAAAAACGTCATCGGCCGTCCAAAATTGTCACTTTCAAAATTCTCGATTCTCGGGCCCGAATTCCAAGAAATGACTAAAATCGAACAACCGCGACTTTAGCTTATCTCTTGCTAACGGGTGGCTCGTTGGGATTACGCGCTCTCGACCCGTGACCGACACTAAGTCCAATCACGTTTAAGTTTGCTCGAACCAGGGCGACCTCGATTGTCATATAATTGTGAGGGTCTGTCACTAGTGCCCTTCGGACACGATCAATCAAATAGACCGGTCTCGGTTGGCTCAAAACATTCCTTCGTCAATCGATATGGTCGAAGATCGAACCAAGGTCGAGTTCTTTGATCGTGCGAACTCAATCCCGTAATAGCCCTACCCCTACGGTTAGCATCCCGAAAGTGCACTGTTCCGGGCGAGATCTCACTATAGTGGATTGATCAATTTCATTCCTTAAATCCCGGGAAAAGGATCGAAAATTCAGACTGTTACAAGTCCTTCAGCACTATTCACAAGTTTTGATGATTACACTATTTCTCATATTGAATGAATTAAAATTTTAAGGATGACATCGCATATTGGCTAAATTTAGGGGTTATTTGTATCAATTTCCATTTTAATTACCATATAAATTGTGTGTGTCCCCTTTGACATTGTTTTGGTTCAATTAATTAGAGCTTGAGCGAGTGAGTTTGACCTAAGATGAACATGGTATAGGTGATGCCTAATGATGGTACCCCATTACACATGTATTTTCATTCAGTCATTCATCTAAATTATGTATGTATACTTTAACTAAGCGTTAACTTTATTCGAACAATGAAAGTATAGTTGCCTCTTAAAGAGCTCAACCTAGAACTATGGAAAAGGAGAGAGCTCAACCTAGAACTACGTAGATCGAAGAGGGGGTCACTAGGCATTCAAGAAGCTAAATTTTACGAAAATAAAACTTGTTTTTAGTCATGTCGTGAAGATTGGCGTTGGGCAAGTGGATAACATCTAAAAAGGAAACGAGTTGAAGTGGTCAAGGGGTGAGGAGTCTGTTCAAGTTCTACACGTGGCAAATCATGCAAGCCCACAAAGGTTATGGAGATTACTAGCTTAAAGAAGATCGAGGTTGAGATTCGATTGGCTAAGGGGTGTCGATGGTCGGTTCGGCACGAGTCTCCATTGAAATTCAATTGGATCTGGATATGAAGCAGATGTGTTTCTTTTGTGACTCGACCCCCATAAATTTAAATAAAAAAGAGGTTCGAATAGAGTTGGGTCGGATTTTCATTTCTTTTTTTAGGAATTGCTTAGTCATCCTCGATTTTCTAAACATAGATTTTAGCGAGGTTAATGCATATTTTAGCTGTGTGCTAAGTGCTTGTATTAATTTACTACAAGGCACAATCAAAGATGTAATGGTTTTCCTAAAGAATAACTCCGTCAAATTTATGCGCTAATTTGTGTTACAGCGTTCTTTCCGCTTCCACATTGACTTTCTTCACTCTTTGCTAAGCCATGAACAAGTTGTAAAATGGAATTAGGACCAAAACAACTGGTCAACCCACTTCACAGGGTAGTGGATGGTGAATCAACCTCCATTTATCCGAACCAATACTTTTCCAGCATAAACTGCTGCTGAAAACCTCATATGAAACAAGTCAAGAAAGTATATAGACCTTCGCTTGAAGCTCCCATTCAATTACAAACAGGCTTCTCTACCATATTCAAGCAAGAACCTAGAGACAACTCGGGCTGAAACACTACCTCAAAAAACTAAATGAAACTGAAGCTGTATTTGTTTTGCGGAAAATGAATCGCTTGTATGCTTGAAATAATTATTCAATGAAAGATGTTTTCATTGTCGACAGCAATATATGTTTAAACATTGTAAACGATCAAAATACTTTTCGTTCATTTATTTTTGTAAGTAATACAAGCGATCATTTAAAATATATGTATATATATATATATATATATATTTCAAATTGTTCATTTTTTTGCGAAATAAATGCACTAAGAGGGACAAAGATTTGTCCTTAGTATAGAAAATTAGCAAGTGGGGTAAGGTCAACCACATGATTCTTAATCTCAGCCACATAATGTAAGGGAAAATTGATGGCTGATGAAGATAGAGCAGTAGTGATAGATCTTTTATGCATTAATGCGTAATAATGATTACTGTTTTTAAGGTATTATTTTCCCTCAATATTAAATAAAACATATATAAAAATCAACTTTGGATTATTTGTGATTTACTCTAATTTTCATCTACTTCTGGCCATTTGTGCAAATGTCCGAACAACAAGTTTCTCTACCTGGCCAAAGAGAGGAATTTCGATGGCATTCAACTTGCTGCATTTGGGCCTGCCTGTAGATTGTGTGGGCTCAATGAGATTAATATGATATGATGATCAATATTCATTGCAATGTTTTTAAATTCGGACCAGTTAAAACACCTATCTAACGTTCGGTTCTTGAATCGATTGATTCAATCGGTTCAACCACCAAGCTGATGATTTGCACATTTTGCAACGGAATAATCTAATCTATTTATACTATTCTTTAAGGGAGAGACTTCTCTTTTGGTCTCTCAACGTAAATTACCTAAAAATCAAATTATAACAATAACTTGAATTAATTTAAATGAATCCATTGGCTTTTGTCATCATTTAGCCCTTAAAAGTGAAAATCACCATTAACCACCACTAAAATCAAACATAAATTTGCCAACCTTTTTTTTCACGTAATTTGAGAATTTTTTTAATGACGGTAAGAGTGTTACATCATTTCATTAAAATGCCGCTAGCAGCGATTTAAGGGAAATTTTCCTCTACATAGGCCTTTCAAGCAGGCGAATTGGATTGGGTCGGGTTGAAAATAGTTCGACCGAAATTGACCTGTTTAACCTATTTTGACCCGTTTATATGCAATGCAAAGGGAAAATAACACAAATGGTCATGAACTTTGGCCCAATGTACAATGTCGTTCCTAAACTTTTAATTTGTTTAATGTATTCTTTGAACTTTAGCCCAATGTTCAATGTCGTTCCTGAACTTTTATTTTGTTCAACGTGGTCCTTGAATTTTTGGTATACATTCAATTTAGTCCCTAGACTATATGCAAATGTTCAATGTTGTCCCCGAACTTGAATTAATGAAAGGATAACAATAGATATTTTCATATAGTTTAGGTATTTGATTGAACATTTACCAAAAGTTTATGATCCATATTAAACAATTTAAAAGTTCAGAAACAATATCTAGATTGGACTAAAGTTCATATATCACATTGAACAAATTAAAAATTTAGGGGCAATATTACATATTGGGTTAAAGCTCAGGGAACATTTGTATAATTATCTATAATACAAAATCATTGACCCATATCATACCCAACCCGAGATATATTTTTAGCAATTTTTCTCCTTATTTTGTTGCCTTTAAAGATGAGCTCTACAACTTTCATTTAGGAAATTAGGTTTACTGAGTACGCCATACATATTGGTGTTAATGCACTCTTTAGCTAGCTTTTCATTATGAATTGATATTGAGATTATTAAGTTATTGTCAAGCTTTTGGTATTTCTTCCCCTTTCCTCTGCCTTTTATCTGATTTCCTTCCTTTTCTTGTCGTCTGTCTATCCCTCAATTCTACTATTCTCAATTGTGTTTTGCCACTCCTGGTATAAAAGCAAAAGTTCCTAAGTCAATTGCATTTTAAGATCACTTTTTGTATACAGTATTTTGTCGATCTTAGAACACTAAATCTAGTCATGTGATTTAGGGCTTTAAATTTCTTCTGGATTACATGGGATAGGATGTGGATTTTTCCACTGATTATCAAGCCAATATTTATTATTTTGATAAGTCAATTTTGACGTCAATTGTTAATGATTCCTCGACTTCTTCGCATGTCGATGAGAAAGAATGTAATAGAACTAGTGTTTTTCATGCTTTTACTAGAATTACTAATAAGGTGTGTAAAATATTTCTTCAGAATGATCATTCTTCAAATCTTTTTGTGAGTTCTCTGGTCAAGTTTTTAAAACTCACTTCTGAATTGCATCTGTGTCTGACATGAAATTTCTTTCAGTGATGGTAATTCTTGAGTTATTTCCAATTTTCAAATACCCATCAAGTGAAGGGTATCGAACTCGCGCAACCGATCTTTGAGAAGTTTGGATTTGGTGATAATGAAAAATTAATTTTTTGAAGTCTCTTTGTTGCTTGGTTGTGAAATTAATCATGATCAATCAACTAAAGAAAATTTTTAGAGCAAAATTTCTCTTGTGTGTTTGAGTCTCGTGACTTACCTGACAAAAATGCTAGTGCAATACTCAAGGTTGAGAACTTTAAGCCTAACGGAAAAGCTATTCCGGAGGAATTTGTGTTTGGAGGTTTCTTTTTAGGATATTCAATGACAACAAATTCACTTCCAAAGCTACCTGATTTTTTTAATGGGATTGAGAACGAAAAATATGCAGCTGCGAAGATAGCTCCTAATGCAAAGATCGTGACATACGTCTTTTCATGTTCAAAGCAATTTCGTTACTTAAATCATTGGAAATGGCCTTCACATAATTCCCCGTGTGCGAAGCACTTTTGTTAGTTGACGAAGCCGAAAGGGTGTCCATGCAATTCGCCAAAGTCGCGTTCTTCTCGCTGGCAGAGAATGATGAAGAATGACACTTACAGTGAGATTACACTTTTAATTTAATTTCTTATCCTAAGATTTATTATTGTCTCCATAAGATATAAATTGATAATGTTTCTTTTTTAATATTTATTCGACTAGGAAACTAGTTTACCGATTACTTTATGTATATCGATATCAATGCATTTCTCATTAAGATTTTACTTGGTGTTTTTCCCTCCTTCCACGAATCTCAACCGTGACTTGCCACGCTTTCGTCCGGCATCAACCTAGCTAGGATGATTGCCTTCATCAAGGCCCTCCATGGCAACATCCTTTAGTGTCGCCCACGTAAGAGCCACTTTGATACCCCTTCACTTGATTGTGTGCGCAGTTCTCTTGAGTGCGCACTCCATTCTTAGTTTTTGTAGAGCTTTTCCTAATGTTCGTTTAGTGTTAGAATATCTAATTTAAACCACATTTTCATCTATCAACTTAGGCATTTAGAACGGTTGGCATTATGCAGGAGGTCTTTATTTCAAATCTTGTTAGGCCCTATTTGCCTCCCTTGAAATATATTTCCACACTTAATTTGGCCTATGCCTAAGGAGGATTGTTAGAATATATAAATATTAAATCAATCATTTAACTAACAGCTTTAACTTTCAGAGTGATTAGGTGTGATTTCACAAAATTTTACACATTTAACTTTAGTTTGCGAGGGTGTGTTTCCACTCTTAGTTCTTGAATGCGCATTCCACGCTAGCGCACACGTCTCGAGTGTATAATTGTCGCGACCTACCTGTCCCGATTGGGTTAGGCCAGGAGGTATTTGTCGATAGATATGAACAACGATTAATTCGTTTGAAGGGTGAACCAAATTGTCCATTAATCCAAAGATCGAGGCGCTCCCGAGCCTCATACCTCGCGCGACGAAAATTGTCTAAACTAAGCGTTTGATTGGAGTCGCCACTAGCTATAATTAAGGGTCGGCTAGAAACCCGAATCAAGACGCGGGAGCGTCATTTTGATATGCACGGAAACCAGGGATTCTAAGGATCGGGGACTTCATTACACTAATGATCTAACTAGTGCCCTTTTCGTACCTAAACCTTATGGCTCGCAAACTAACGTACCGGGCAGCCTATCCAAAAAGCTTAGAGGTTCCACCTAGCCGTTCTAAAAATAGAAAGTAACAATCAATGTATTAAAAGTGCGCAACTAGATAATCATTAAGAAAATAGACAACCAGCAACCTAACATCGTCTCTAAAAAGAAAAGGCAATCAAAAGCCCTAAAGTAAAGCCCTAATGGCTTGTTCAAATTTTTGGAAATTTTTAAAGGGTTTCTCTCAATTTTTACAAATTTTAAACTAAGTATAGAATGAAAATAACAGTAATATCTAGTGAAATTAAGCCCCAAAATGATTTCTGAACATTTCCTCATTTTCTCGATTTTTTGGAATTTTTTCTGAATTTTTTAATGTTTTCAGACTTTTTTTAGATTTTTTAACATTTTCGAATTTTTCGGAATTTTTTATATTTTAATATTTTTGAATTTTTAAATATTTTTTAATGTTTTTATTAATAAAGTAAGGATTCGGACCGGATCCCCTGACCCGATCCGCCCGACACCTGACCCGAAATTCCGACCCTACCCGGGACCCCATTTTCATTTCTTTTCAATTTTTTTCTTTTGATTTTCCCCTTTTTCTTTTGTTTCTTTTCTGTTTTTATTCTCTATTTTTTTTATTACTTTCTTCATCCCCTGCATGCCTTTTTGCCGATGCACGTGAACTTCTTCAAGAACTCTTTCACCGAGAGTTCTTCATGCCGTGACTGGGATTTCGCCGAACGCTTCTCAACCCCGACCGTCGTCGCGTGCCGTCAGCGCCAATGGCCAACACCGGGCTCACGCTCCCACTGCCGCACAACACAGCCTCCGGACCGTCAACTAACTTCGACCGAAAAATGACGCCGGCAACTAAAACTCGATTTCCGGCCACCAAACTTCCGGCCCCGAGGAAAGGCGCTAAGTCTAAACAACCAAACATACGCGCCAAGAAGCAGAGATAGTGATCTAACGGGGGCGGCTTCAAACCGCGGGCATCACCCGGCAAGGGGAATGGAGCATCCGGCGAGGGAATGTGTACACGCGGCCGACTTGAACAATGTGCGAACAATGGCATAAGAGCAAAACAAAAACATCGAGTCAGTCATGCAATGTCGAGCCAAGCGCAAACGAAGTATGAAACTAAGCTAACAAGAACAGATTTTAGTGATAAAAGTCTCGGCATTCATTCGGGCATTTTATCAAACAGGTGGAGGGCTAGTTCAAACCGGAGCCCAAAACTGACATTCAACGTGATTTTTTGCTCAAAGATGAAGTGCAAGGACCTAAACGACCGTATTCAGTAACAACTTCATCTCAGTTCACAATAAAACACCGAAAATTATCACAACGAGATTCGATGTTTTAGACCTACGCTGCTTCATTGGGATATTCTATCAAACAGGTTGTAGGCAATCGTTTTTGACGGAACTCGTGGCATATTTTCGATATACAAGGCTCGAAGCAGCTTCCTTGAGTATAAAACGAGTGCTATCCTCCGTTGGTGGAGCCGGGCGATCACCGAATAGACTCGGTGTGCCCGACACCCGAGAGGCAGGGGAGGGGGACCCGAAACAGAGCAAAACGATGAAGACCCACCTGGTTCGGGGCTGACCGGGATGAAGTGCGGTGGTTGGAGGCTCGACGGGGGCCGATGGCAACTCAGATGGATGACCGGCAAATGATGAAGGCGCTCCTCTTTTTTCTATTCACTGTCAAATTCTCCTCTCCAAAACTCTCTCCGATGCTCTCTGTTCCTGTTTTTTTTTCTTGTTTCTCGGTCACTTCCTGCTCAAAACTATTCTCTCTGCTCCTTTTGAATCTTCACCCTATTCCCTCTCTCTCGTCCCCTTCCAGACAACTTTTGATGGTCAACAATTCTAGCCATCTTACTTTGCCATTCCCAGCTCCAAAACTCCCTTTGATCAGTGCGCTTTCCATATTTCTGTCTATTTCAGCAGCCGTTCCTCCTCTTGGGGACTGAATCAGGTTCATTTCCTTGTTAAAACGGCTGCACCGCTGTGCCATCGCTTCCTCTCCTCTGGAATCGCGGCTATCAATCTCCTCGTGCAAAGTGAGTGAACTTCTGCATCGATTTAACGAGACGGGCAAAATTAGGTGTCAACAATAATGCACTTATTTGATTGTGAATATAATCTTTATTTGCTAAGCAAAAAATAGGACAATCGCGTCTTTTGTACTATAAAAAGCGAATTCGAAGAAGGATTTCAATATTGAACTTTAGCCCAAAAGTTTGACGAAATCCATACATGATATCATATAGTGGTACAACCTATGATTATGTTGGTACCCATTTTTATCACAACATTATAATTAAGGAAAATGACACTAATAATTCCTAAACTTTGGCCCCATATGCAATATCATCTTTGGTCCTTGAATTGTTTCTAATTGTTCGATGTAGTCCATAAACTTTTAATTTGTACAATCTAGTCCCTTAACTTTCCAACAAAGTCGAATTAGTCCTTTAATATTATTCACAAGTTTTAATAATAACGCTATTTCCCAAATTGAACCATTTAAAATTCTAAAAATGACATTGCATGTTGGGCCAAAGTTTAGGAATTATTTGTGTCACTTTTAGTTACCATATAAATTGTGTGTCCATTTTGACCATGTGTTGGTTCAATTTGGTAAAAAAGTCCAACTTAAAAGTCATATAAATATAAAGAACATATAGGACTAGCTGTAATATTTTAACACCCCCTCTCATGTGCAAGTTGGATTAAGAGGGACACTTAAAATTTTATTGATGGGGGGTGGACGCACATACGCGAGAGGGATATCAGTTGCTCTAATATCAAGTTAGAAAATCCAACCCAATAACTAAAGCTATTAGATGCAAAGAAACCATATGATATAAAGAATATATAAGACCTGTTATCAAGTAACGTGGAACAATATTTCAACACCTCCTCTTACGTGCCAATCAGATTAGGAGCGACACAGGGAATTTGACTGATGTGGGGTGAACGCACATATGCGAAAGGGATAGTAATACCTCTAATACCATATTAAAAAGTCAAATCCAAAAATTTAACCTTTTAGAATAATTGGCAGTGTTCCCATGCAATCTCACACAATTATTTGGAGCTTGACCTAGTGAGTTTGACCTAGGATTAACATGGTATGGGCAATGTTTAATGATAGTACCCCATTTTTGCACGTGTATTTTCACTCAGGCATTTCATCTATATTATGTATGTCTAATTTAATTAAGTGTTAACTTTATCAGAACAAATTGAAGTAAATTTGCCTTGTAAAGAGCTCAACCTAGAACTACGCAAAGGAAGAGAGCTTAACCTAGAACTACGTAGTTCGAAGAGGGGTCACCAGGCATTAAAACTTGTTCAAGGCATGGCGTGGAGATTCATGTTGGGCAAGTGGATAACATGTAAAAATGAAATGAGTTGAAGGGGTCAATAAGTGAGGACTGAGGAGTCTGTTTAAGTTCTATACGTGACAAATCATGCAAGTTCACAATGGTAATGGAGATTACTAGCATAAAGAAAATCCGGGTTGAAATCAACGCATGGCTTAGGGGCGTCAACGGCCGGTTCGGTTCAAGTACTTGTACCAATTTACTATGAAGGATATATGTTTCTTTTGTGACCCGATCCCCATAGAATCTCAATCGAAAAAAAAATTTCGGATATAGTGGGTTGGATTTTCATTTCTTTTTTTTTTAAGAATTGCCTAGTCATCCTCGATTATCTCGACCCAACTTTTAGCGAGGTTAATGCACACTTTAGCTACGTGCTAAGTGCTTGTACCATTCGACCAAAAAAAAAGTGCTTGTGCCAATTTACTATGAGGCACGATCGAAGATGTAATTATTAACCCGAAGAATAACTCCGTCAAATTCATGCACTAATTTGAATCATGCGGGGCGTTCTTTCCGTTTTCACATTTACTGTCGCGACCTAAAATTTTTCCTCTTAGGCTAATGGATTATTAGGACTAAACCTAACTCGAGCCCTCCCAAGCCCTTACCAATTCGCAACTTAGGGTTTAGGTTTTTAACATGCAAATGTTTTCATGCTTGGAGTCGCCACTAATCTATTTGTGGTAGGTCGATTAGAAACCTAAATAAAACATAGGGAGGTATGTTTTATTCCTACGAACCAGAGATTCTAAGCCCGGGGACTTGATTACGCTAGATCTAGTCTAACGCCCTTTCGGTACCTTTTCTTTTCAAAAATATTTTGGCGAGCAATCTGGATCCATTTTAACTTAGTCACTAACATGTGAGGTGTTCATGCGGGTACGCAAACCACCAATTTAACACCCAAGAAAGCATTAAATAAATTGCAAGTTGGAAGAATTACTTACCTCGAAGCAACGTAAGCATCTGCATTGTTAGCTAGAAAATCACGTCAACAACCTAATATGATTTCTAATTAACAAGGAATTCACTCAATTTTTGGGTTTTCGCTTATTTAAATGAAAGCTAACCTATATGCAATGACGTGCAAAATGACATGCAAGTAGTGTAACCTAGCATGCAAACTATATGTCATGCGACGACGTGACCTAATTCTGATGACGGGCAAATGATTTATTTTTGGTATTTTCTAATGAAATTCGGAATAAAAATATGCCTAAATTAACATGCAACTTATGATGACTTAACATATCCTAACATGACTTATTTTTGTGGTTTTTTTGTTAAAATTCGAAATAATAAATTACTTAAATTAAGAATGCAATTTATCCTAATCTACCATAAAACAATTCATTCTTTTTTGGGATTTTCATGAAAATTCGGAATAAAAAAAATAACCTAAATAATCTATTAAGATTAGAAAATTACTTAATTTAAACTTGGAAATAGATTATCTCAAGTCCTAATCTAAATTAAATAATTACTCTATCGTCTAGATATATTTAGGATTTCTAAACATGCAAAAAAAAATCAAATTCAAATCCTAACTGATATTTTTTTGAATTTTCTTTTTATTAGAAGAGGAAAAATAATCTAAACAGAGATAGCATCCACATAAAAAAAAACACGCGATCCGCAAAATTCGTTTCAAATTCAGATTAGGCACAAGAATCGAACTATCGGTCATATCTATAGGGTTATAGATATTGACGGAAAGTCGATCATTCAAATTTGGAAAGCAAATAAAATCTATCATCGTATCCAAGTGATGATGGACAAGATAACGATTTTCCATATCGCCGCGTATCGTACCTTAGGGATAAGGTAGGATAGACGTCCAGATACGTTGCTAAATTAGGAAAGTTTCCTAATTTTGAATATTTAAAAATATTGCGAACAAGTCAAACATTATCCTAAAACATCTAGCAATCCACACAATATTCACAGAATATTCAAACGTCCAAAAATTAAGAAAACAAATATTCTGAAAATATTGAATAACATCCTTACCTAATTTCAAAATATTTCCAAATTTGAACTCGCGGATCGGGATTGCGGATCGGGATGAGCGGCGAACGGCGGGCCGAAGGCACGGTGTCGGAATCAACGGCGGACGGCGGACGGCGGACCGGCAATGGCGCGACCACGAGGACAGCAGCAGCAGCGTGAGGCGCGGCGGCAACAGGCGTCGGTGGCGCGCGTCGAGGAAGCGGCAGCAGCTGCGTCGGTGTGCGACGGTTCCGGCGGCAGCAACGGCAGTGGCGCACAGCGGCAGAGGGCAGCAAGGCGGCGGCGCACGGCGTGATGCACGGCAGCAGCAGCGGCAGGCGGGAAGCAGCAGCGGAGGTCGCGGCGTCAGCAGGGGGCAGCAACGGCGGGGCAGCAGCAGCGTGCAGCAACGACGTCGCACGGCAGCAACGGCGTCGGCGGGAGGCGGCAGCGGCAGGCGCGGCGGCGGCAGCAGCGTCGGCGTGAGGCGGCAACGACGGGCGCGGGAGGCAGCAGCGCTCGGCAGCGGGCGCGGCAGCGGGCGCGGGAAGCGGCAGCGGCGACGTCGCACGGTTCTAGCCGCGTAGGGGGGTGCTCCGGCCGGTCTCTTTCTCTCTCTCTCTTTCTCCCTCTCTCTTTCTCACTCTCACACTCTGAAAATTCTGATCTGAAAATTGTGTGTCCCCCCTAAAATTCTGACCTAATAATGTATATATAGTATTAATCTAGGTCAATTAGATGGGCTTTCTAGTCCTAATGGGCTTAGGCTTGGGCTTTATTTCAAATGGGCTGAATTAATTAATGATAATGGGCTGAATTAATTAATGACAATGGGCTGAATTAAGTTCAAATTAAAACAACCGAGCCCGTTTGACTTATAATTCCCGGCCTTTGCATTTCAAGCGAGCCGAGTCCCATTCGATGAAATTTAAGCTCGTTCATTCACCGCCGGTCCGATGCAAAAATGCAATGAATTTAAACTATATGTTATGCAATTTAAATATTTTTGTTTAGGGGTTAAAAATTTAATCCCTAATTTTCTATGCAAATTACACTAAATAATGCGTCAAAATTTAGGTGTCAACAGCTGCCCCTCTTTGAAGGTGAGCTCGTAGAGGTTGCATTCAAAGACTAAATGATACCTAAATTTCGACCATGCAAATGCAATGAATGTTGTTTTTGTCGGGATTATGAGTCCCATTTTACAATGCATTAAGAAATGATGCAATGCTGACCTGAATAGAGAACATACCTGGAATTACTTACCTGACGATAGCGCAATTCGAGGCACAACCTTAACTTGTATGTTGTTTTGGCAAATGTATGGGCTCAGTCCCATAGGTATTGCCTGATATACATTGACGAACTTCGGTGATCTGCAGTTAAGTCAAAACACACGAAGAAAGCTCGACGTATCCAATCATCATCTGGATTCGTGAGAATAGTTCCGATCCTTACGAACTACCTATACATCTCTCTAGGTGTTTGCAAAGATTTGATCGCTTCACTTATACCTGCTCATAAGTGAATCGCGAGGAAACTTTTGAAATCAAGAGGATATTCCGACCTTTGCATATACCTGCTCATATGTAAAGATTTGGCCGCCTCACTTATACCTGCTCATAAGTGAACTGCGGGGGAACACCTGGGGTTGAGAGAATATTCCGACCTTTACATATACCTGCTCATATGCAAAGGTTTGGCCGCTTCACCTATACCTGCTCATAGGCGAGTAACGGGGGAACATCTGAGATAATGAGAGTATTCCGACCTTTACATATACCTGCTCATATGCAAAGATTTAGCCGCTTCACCTATACCTGCTCATAGGTGAGTAGCGGGGGAATACCTGAGATTTAGGGAGAATATTCCGACCTTTACATATACCTGCTCATATGTAAAGATTTGGCCGTTATTGCCTATACCTGCTCATAGTCATGTAACGGGGGAATCTTCTCGAGATTGTATAAAAATCTGTGATTTGGTGAACAAAGGGGCTAGCCCAAGTGTTCAAGAGTTCCTTGACAAAGTACCTGGATATCATCAAAGGTACTTGAGAAGGTTTGATCAATAGACACCTGAACATCATCAAAGGCATCTAGAGATTGCAAAAATGATCAAATGTGGGACCTGACAATTGCTTGAACAGGTTAGGGATACCTAGATAGTCATAGACATCCTAGGGATAGAGATATACTTACCTGGTGATATCTCCAACTCTGAAAGTGTGTCTCCTGTTAGACACGATTTGAAGTAACATGTAATATGCATTCGCACACTGTCAAGAATATATATACACATGAACTATGATTTCAACTGATTTTCATGTACGATGGTTTTGTCAAATCAGCATCACAAACTTCGCTGGGGAAAAACCATGACAAGACAATCCAGATTCACAATTAGATATCTTGAAAATGTCGAATGAGGGACTTCCGGTCCAAAAGGGCTTTCTCTCATTCTCATTGAAAAGGCTGATTTATGGGGAATCGCTCCATCTCACCATCATCATGTTGACAAGGGTCCGAGTATTCTCGCAAGCAGTACGACTTTAATAATCTGAGAGGTCTTTGTTAGGACCGTAACATGGGCTTGGTCAATGGCTTAGCAAAAGAGACTCTTCGAGTCAAGGCTATTGGAAGAAAATACTCCACAATCGTCTCCGGGTTTACAAGTCAAGAACCCTGCAAAATGAGTTAGAAATGGACTTGCTCGCACTTCTTCGAGCTAAGCTTATAAACGTCAGAAACTCTACGTTAGTTCAAGTGCCATAATCTGAAGAGACTTTGCAAGGGACGTAACGCAGGCTAGGCTCATGGGTTGAGAAATGAATGGACCATAAGGCTCAAAATGTATATAACTGGGGTGAATAAGTTGGTAATCATCTCGGCATTGTCACCGGTCTTCTTCTTCATCAGGGATTGTCTTCTCAGTAGATGCTCTATTGGCCTCGAGAGCTTATCACTTGACTCCTTAAGACTCTGGATATTTTAGTGACTTTGACACATCTCAACACTTTCTAATCCAAAGTCGTCACTTTTTCTCCATTTTTTCTTTCATTCTCTTCTTCTTCTTCTTTTCTTTTTCTTTTCTTTTTCTCTTGGGCATTGGCCTTGCTTTTACCAGGCACACTGCTTTTTCATGCCCCCTAGTTCTTTTTTTTTTTTTTTTGACTTTTGACATACACTGTCTACAATGCATACATTGCCCAGCCACACTTTGGCTTGTTTTGATCGAATGACTAACATTTGGACTCTCAGGGTCTTCGTCTTTTATCGGTGCTCCGGATATGCTGCTTGAACAATGATGATTTTTGCCTTGCCCCAGTGTGGGGGATGATCACCAACTGGGTTTAAGAAACGAATTTACAAGCTCAATTGGGCTTAGCAAAGGATAAAATGTCTATAGGATAGAGAAAGAAATGCTCTTCGTCATCTTAAGGCACTTGAACTTCACGTGAGTTCATCTGAAAAAGCAACACTCGAAGATTGATGCAAGTGAGAGCATGAAAATTTCTACTCATTTTTCACCTTATGACGCTGACTTACCTCCAGTTTGCCCCGATGTGGGGTGGTTCTTGACAGGGGTAATTTGAATGAATTTCTCCAAGTGTTTAGGCTCAAAGTGGCAAAACGATGGATAACCTGTAGTGTTTGGGATAGAGAAATGAATCGCCTCTCGTCATTTCTGTTGCCGTACCTTTTGCGAGATAACCCTTCGCCTTGTAGACATGGAATTTTTTTACTCAACTCACTAGGGATTAGTGCATAGGACTGTGTATAGGATATGGCTTGCCTTTCATCATCCCGATGTACCTCATTCAACACATTCAATTCATTCCACATGAGTTATGAGATTGTCCAAATAGATTTCCCCTTTTGAAATCGATACAGGTTGACAAATAACCATACAGAAATTAAAGCCAATGCAAACATCTTAACTTGAAATTGATTGAAACCATTTATTCATAAATGCAATGTTCGCAATTCAGAGTATAAAACCAAACTTTTGAAAACTTTTGCTGCAAAATGTTAAATTCCATCAGGGATAATAGATCTTCACAGCATCAGAATTAACAGGAGTGGAGAACTCACAACCATCCATTTCTGCGAGGATCAGGGCACCTCCGGGAAGCACCTTCTTAACCATATACGGACCAATGTAGTTTGGGGCAAATTTTCCTCCAGGAACAGGAAAGACTGGCAGTACCTTCCTTAGGACTAGATCATTTACCTCGAAGTGTCTTGGACGCACCTTTTTATTGAAGGATCTAGCTATCCTCTGCTGATAGGTTTGACCGTGGCAAATGGCTCTCAATCGCTTCTCATCAATTAGGTTTAGCTGCTCATGCCTTTGTCGCATCCATTCTACCTCGGACAACTCCACTTGAGATAATACTCGCAAGGAAGGGATCTCTACTTCGACGGGTAGGACTGCTTCCATGCCATACACCAAGGAAAAAGGGGTTGCTCCGACAGAGGTTCGGATCGAAGTTCGATACGTCATTAGTGCAAATGGCAACCTTTCATGCCAGTCACGATAGTTTTCAGCCGTTTTGGCCAAGATCTTCTTGATGTTCTTGTTGGCGGCTTCAACTGCTCCATTCATCTGTGGACGATAGGGAGATGAATTCAAGTGCCGGATTTTGAACTCGTTGAACAACTGATCAATGAACTTGTTGTTCAAATTTGTCCCATTGTCAGTGACGATAGCCTCAGGGACGCCATAACGAGCAACTATGTCTCGTCTGATGAATTTTACGACATTCTTTGCGGTGACGTTTGCATAAGATGACGCCTCAATCCACTTAGAGAAATAGTCAATCGCGACCAAGATAAATCGGTGTCCATTTGATGCCTTGGGATTAATCGGGCCAATCACATCGATGCCTCACATTGAAAAGGGCCATGGCTCAAACTGCTGATGCAATTCTGTCGGGGGAACATTTATTTTATCCCCATGAACCTGACAACGATGACATCTTCGAACATGTTGGATGCAGTCACTCTCAAGACTGAGCCAATAATAACCCAACCTCATAATCTTCTTAGCTAACATGTGGCCATTCATGTGTGGACCACATATCCCCTCGTGTACTTCTTGCATGATTCTAGTAGCTTCAGCCGCATCCACACACCTCAATAGGATCGAATCATATGATCTTTTGTACAGCTTTTCACCACTAACAAAGAATTTTGAAGCCATTTTCATTATGTACTTCCTGTCAGCCGGGGTGCTTCCCTCAGGAAATTCTTGTTTCTGAATGTAACTCATGATATCGTAATACCATGGCTTTTCGTCAGGCTCTCTGGTCACAACCATACAGTAGGCCGGTTTTATCAGGACTTCAATCTTCAAGGGTTCTACCTCTAACCCATCAATCACTTGCAACATGGATGATAACGTAGCTAGCGCATCAGCAAACTGATTATGAGACCTCGATAAGTACTCAAAAGAGATGTCTTCGAATTCCTTTATGATTTCTTCGAGGTATTCATGGTACGGCACTAGTTTGGTGTCTCTCGTCTTCCACTCTCCCACAGTTTGGAGAATAATCAAAGCAGAATCACCAAACACTTTCAATTTAGTTATCCCTATTTCCACTGCGGCTTGGAGTCCGAGGATGCAAGCTTCGTACTCGGCTATGTTGTTGGTACAGAGGAACACCAACTTTGCTGCTACTGGATAATGTTGCCCATCTGGGGATATTAAAACTGCCCCAGTGCCGGAACCGGCCAAATTTACAGCTCCATCAAAAAATATGGTCCATGTGTCTTCCTTTATTATCAAAATGCGATCTTCTGGAGAATATCTATCATCATCAGGGACTCCAGGATTTTCAGCTAACACATCGGCAATTACTCGACCTTTAACTGACTTCTGTGGCTTCATTTGGACATCAAACTCTGAAATTAAAATCTGTCACTTGGCTAACTTCCCTACCAAAGCTGGCTGATCAAGTAAATACTTAATGGGATCGTTCTCAGTCACAAGCAAAGTCTGGTGATGCAGTGTATATTGTCGCAGCCTATGGAGCACCCATACTAACACAGCGCAAGTCTTCTCGGCTTCAGAATAATTCAACTCCGAGACAGTGAACTTCTTGCTTAGGTAATAAATGGCTCGCTCTTTTCCATCTTCAGGACTTTTCTGGGCTAGCATCGCACCTAGAGACTCGCCATGAATCGTGAGGTAAAGGATCAAAGGCTGGCCTGGCATTGGTGGGACTAGCACTGGCGGTTCCATCAGGTACCGTTTTAATTCATTAAACGCTTCCCGACAATCATCGTCCCATTTCACTTGAGCATTCTTCCTTAGAAGTTTGAAGAATGGCTTAGCAGTTTCGAAGAGCTGAGAAATAAAACGGGCTATGTAGTTCAATCTACCCAGGAGGCTTCGTACTTCTTTCACGGTCGATGGGGGTTGTAACTCACATATAGCCTTCGCTTTAGAGGGGTCAATTTCAATGCCTTTACTGCTTACTAAGAACCCAAGTAATTTACCTGAAGTTGCTCCGAATACGCACTTTGCTGGATTGAGACGGAGCTTAAACTCATGGAGCCTTTCGAATAATTTCTTCAAAGTATCGACGTGACTCTTCCCAGGTCGAGACTTGGCGATCATGTCATCGACATAAACTTCAATCTCCTTATGCATCATATCATGGAAGAGCGTCACCATTACCCGTTGATATGTTGCCCCGGCATTTTTAAGGCCGAAAGGCATGACCTTATAGTGGAATGTCCCCCAAGGAGTGATGAACGCCGTTTTCTCCTTATCATCGTCCTTCATTTTTATCTGATTATAGCCCGAAAAACCATCCATGAAGGAAAACAGCTCAAACCCTGCAGTACTGTCCACCAAAACGTCTATATGTGGCAATGGGAAATCGTCTTTAGGACTGGCCTTGTTTAGATCGCGATAGTCGATGCAAACCCGAACTCGACCATCCTTCTTCATGACTGGCACAATATTAGCCACCCAGCTGGGGTATTGGGTGACTTCGATGAATCCCACTTTCAAGA
Organism: Syzygium malaccense; assembly: GCA_031216405.1. Lineage (NCBI taxonomy): Eukaryota > Viridiplantae > Streptophyta > Magnoliopsida > Myrtales > Myrtaceae > Syzygium > Syzygium malaccense. The sequence continues at coordinate 14,161,488 of CM062259.1, read as the reverse complement.
GCTTCATGACCTCTTCCTCTATCTTCTTCGAAAGCTCAGGTTTGGTTCTTCGCAGCTTTTGTTTCTTGGGCGGCATGTCCGGATTAGTGGGTAGACTATGCTCCACGATAGAAGGGTCTAAACCTGGCATATCGACATACGACCAGGCAAAGATATCCTGGTAATCCTTCAGCAGTTGGACCAGGCGTTTAGCTTCACCTTCGGGAAGGGTTGCCCCTATCTTCACCTCTTTGGGTTCTCCGGAATCACTCAAGTTGACGATGATAGTTTGGTCTACTGTTAGGACTTTAGGTCTTTCATGATGCTCTAGATCACGCTGGAGGTCAGAGAAATCTTCGAATTCATTGGCGTCATCGAGATCAGGTTCGGTAGCACATAATTCATCAGATTGGACCGTTCTCATACCCTTACGTGTCACAAAATTGCCCCTGAAACATAAAGTAGGGGGTTCAGTAGGACAAACAGGGCTAAACAGTGTATTTCTATTGATTTTTTATTTTGAAATTCTTTTCAAAAAGGTTTTAACACGAGGAAGCATGAAGAAGCCCAGGCCTCAGAATTCTCCTTGGACTATATTTTTCTTTTATCGGTTGGATATCATCACCGGGCTGGTTTGATGTACCTCAACATGCCCTCAAAAACGAAAATAACTTGTAATTTCATTGATTATGACCAAATGAATTACATTTATTGGAATGGAAATTGCAACAATCAAATCCTAGAAATGAAAAGTACTAAAAAGAAGCTCCCGAGACGGGGCAAATCCTAGAAAGCAGTAAAAATTCCCGCGTAGGGGAGTGTGCGAAAAAGGTAAATGTGTTACTCTTGCGGGCCAATGCCCATTCCCTTCAACGGTCCTTCCTCGATAGCTCCAACTAAGAAATTATCGAACAGGGCAGTGATTCCCTCCATTGCATCATCAGAATCTTCTGTCACTAGAGGTGTTGAATCATCCATACCTCCCCATCCATCCGGGACAATGTCACGGGGGTCAACATAGAAGCTCGGGGGTGCTGAGTATTTCACATAATAATCGAACTTGCCGCTTGGTTGCCCCAGAGTGTCGATCACTTCTTTCTCTTCATGCATCATTCTTGCAGGGCCCGGGAATGTGGTGCGGATGTGTGGAAGCAACCTATCACGCCCACGTTCTTCACCATTCGGTTCTTCCTCGGATCGCGATCTAGTCTGTCCATTTCCTCGACCTCGACCTCGTCCATGTCCACGTCCCCCATTATTCGACTCGCTTGACCCCAAGTATCCCAACCCAGTAATGCGGGGCCTCCGAAAGACTTCCACTGGTTGGCGGATACCTTGACCATTCCTACCAAGGCCTTCACCTGGAGTAAAGCCATGGGACACCATTACTCTGCCAACCATGACTGCAGCATTTGACACCTCAGGAATAGGCGGTGATGATCCTCTTGACGCATGTATGGTTGATACGAGCTCGAGCGACTGATAGCTCGATTCTATTTTGCAATCCGGCTCAACATAGGGGATAGCCGTTGCGTGGTAGATTGGGTGCTCTTCTTCACCGTGGACTGTGACTAACTTTCTTTCCACAACGAACTTCACTTTTTGATGTAGACTGGATGGCACAGCTCCGGCGGTATGAATCCATAGACGACCCAACAGAAAATTGAATGCAGTGGGAATGTCCATAACTTGAAATAGGACATTGAACATTGTTGGTCCTATCTGTAGGTCAAGGTGGATTTCTCCCATCACTTCTTTCTTCGTTCCGTCAAAGGCTCGAATGGAGGTCTTCGCAGAATTTATCTTAGAAGGATCTATCTTCAGCCGGTGTAAAGTTGCCAGAGGACAGATGTTCAAGGCCGATCCATTGTCAATGAGTACCCAGGCTACATGCGAGGCCTTGTATTTGACAGAAATGTAGAGTGCCTTAGTATGGCCCCTCCCTTCCAGAGGGAACTCTTCATCTGAAAAGGCTATGAGGTCCTTGAGCAGTATAGAACCCACAAATTCCTCTAATTTGTCATGATTGATCGTTTCTGGCACGTGGACTTCACTTAACACCTTCATTAAGGCTTTCTGATGTTTGACAGATGTCTGGAGTAGTTCAAGCAGAGAGATTTGTGTGGGCATCTTGCGCAATTGTTCAACTATGTTGTACTCGCTAGCCTTAATCACAGCTAGAAATTCCTTGGCTTCTTCATCAGTAACGGGTTTTGCAGGTTGGGCATTAGCTTGGCCGTAGGAACGCCCAGATCTGGTAACTAAGTCGACATCGAGACTGTAGGACCAAGGAATCGCCTTATTATCACTGTACTCATACGGTTGAGGTATCTCGATCACTATCCCTTCATCAGTTGTAGGCGTGCTTACAATGATCTCCTCATTATCGGACGCGTCTTCAAGCGGAGGCATGTCTTCAAGCAGAGGGTCGCCCTCGTCTCTCCCGGTGTTCAACGAAGCAAACTCCTCCTCCCAATTAATAACCACTTCAGAGATAGTGGAAATGATGCCAGTGTGGTCAGCATAAACGATCATCCCAGCTTCTACCATTCTTGAGATTCTTTCTCTCATGATGGCAAGGGGAAGGTCTTCATTACTCGGGTAACAACCGGCTTTCACTAACTCACCGTAGACATCAGTAGTATACACCTTAACATTCTTGATTCGACCAGCATCGAAGCTAAATATGGCATTCACATTGCCTGCGTGATCAGGGAGTGGGTTGCTCTGAACATTCGGCTTAGCAGGTTGAAACGAGAAAGCCTTCGTATCTAGGAGGTTCTGGATTCGGTGCTTGAGGGCATAACAATCATCGGTTGAGTGTCCCAGCTCACCCATGTGATAATCACATTTCTTTGACGGGTCGAAGTTATAGAATCGCTCAGGATTGGGCCGCTTTGGCTCAGTAGTAAGCAAGCCTTTCTTCTGGAGCACTGTCAGTACTTGAGACAACGATCCGGGGAGGGGGGTGAATTGCCTCCTGTTGTTCCTCCTCTGGAAAGGTTGACGACCCGAGTTTTGTTGTTGAGCTTCTACTACTTGGATTGCTGGGGCGGAGTTAGCATTCCGCCGGCTCGGTTGGTTATAAGTCACATTCACTTCAGCTGCCGGTTCTTTCTCTTTTCTCGCACCAAATCTTCTGGTCGAGGAGGACGGCTCGACAAACCATCCATCTTTCAGCCCTATTTCAATTTGTTCGCCCATGGGGATGAGTTGGTTGAAGTTGTCAGTCGGAATGGCAACCATCCGATTACGGTATTCGAACGGGAGAGTTTTCACGAACATCCTCTTTAACTCACTGTCTATGGGTTCTGGGACAACCTGAGCAGCTAAATTCCTCCATCTGATAGCATAGTCTTTGAAGGACTCAGTCTTTTTCATCTGAGCGCGTTCGAGATCATCACGGGTAGGAATGATGTCCGTTATGAATCTGTACTACTTCAAGAATGCTTCACTGGCTTCTTTCCAAGTTTTGAGGCCATTTATCTTCTTCATGAGATACCAGCTCAAAGCAGGACCCGTCAAACTTGCTTGAAAGGCATGGATCATCAGGAGTTCGTTATCAACGTACGAAGTCATTTGTACATGATAGAGCTGTAGGTGGGCTTTTGGACATGTGGTGCCATTGTACTTGTCGAAATCCGGCATTTTGAACTTCTTTGGGATTTTGATCTGTGAGTACAGGGACAGATCGATCGAAGGTGAATCCTGCGAACCTTCCAGCTGCTTCACTCTTTCTTCAAGTTTATTGACCCGTTCATCAGGTTTGTCCTTGTTGACGATGATCTGGACGGGGTCATCTTCTAAATCAGGAATATCGTCATCTCCGTCAACATCGACACTTTTTCTGATTTTCTGCTTCGGGACTGACGCTTCGAGGGGTGCCGAAACAGGAACCGACCGGAGAGCTTTGATCTCAGCGGACATTTGTTGCATCGCGATGACAAGTTGCTTGATCTGGTCTTCCACACCAATAACACGCTCTTGCAAGTCGGTTTGATCGGCCATTCTGGCTCTCGACCGTGTACGAATGGGCGACTGTGATCGGTCCGTAGCTACCTAATTTTGGAACGAAACAGGCATTCATGAGTATCAAGCAAAATCATACGCCAATCCATGACATTGGTCTAACCGCTTTGAATTGAAAGGACCCCTTTATTGAAATGGCAAAAATTTTTACACCAATTAATGACTTGAAATTGAACTGAATATAAAGACAACTGACTCAATTCCTAAACAAATTTTAAAAACTGAAACTGAAATGAGAAAAGAACTTCGAGCTTTTTATTTAGCTTGATCTATAGACATATGGGAGGCGACTTCCTTCTTCAATTGCTCATAAGCTCAAGCTATCTTGGATGCCTTTTCTTCAGCTTCTTCAGCCTTCCTTTTGAGGCGATTGTTCTCTGAGCGATTGGCGGACTTGAGAGGCACCTTGGGTATCTTCGGGAGCAAATCCCGCGGGATTCTGTGCCGACGAATGTACTGGGTCGTCGCGAAATAGGACTTCTGCTCTCCCTTTAGTTCTCCTTCGGGCCGAGCTATCTTTAACACGCGACACTTCCTCCACATCTTATTGAGCTGGGCTACGGTCGCTTCGTGGTCTTTATCATCATCGGCGAAGTCGACTTGGAGGAGTTCTGGTTGTAACGCTGGAGGGAGCCCTTGGAGAATCTGATACTGACGAGACACTCTGGCGGGGTAGTATTCGATCGCGCCGGTGAAACCCAATAGTGGAACCGGTCCAATACCATTACATGTAAGCCGAGCTTCCTCGACTTTGAACCAGTTAGCATGCCATTGGAAACCTTGGGGTCTAGCGTTTTTCATGAAAATGATCCATTCGGAGTAGTGATAATCGGGTGCACCCCCTTGTTTTTCTTTATACCTCAAGACAGGATGGCTAGAATCACTAAGCTCAGGTATTATGAGTAAATCGCCACACCCTTTTATGTGAGACAAAAACCAGATTTGCAAAAGTTCGAGGGGAGCATGAAAAGTTTTGTCGACATGTTGCTTAAATTTAGTGAGGGAAATGAAAGTCTCGGCTAAAATGATGTTGATAAAATTCTTTTCAAGACAGACCTGTTGGACCAACCATGCGATTGACGGATTACACGCATTCTTACAGTAAGGAAAAATCACGAACCCGAAAAACGCTAGCAAAAAGATTCTGCCCTTTTGAAAAGATGTGGCCTTTTCAAAACACTGACTCAGGAATGAAAATGGACATGTGCCACGATTTGCTTTTAAAACTTTTCCCAATTCATCTTTTCCGACATTCAAAAATTCAGCCAACATTAAAGTAGAATCAATTCCCAAAGGTGGTATGACTAACTCCGACTCCAATGGTTTTCCAATGAGCACGCTATATTCTTCCAATGTCGGGGTGAGCTCGTGCTTACCGAATATAAAGGTAGAGGTCTCAGGACACCAGAAGTGCGCTAATGCTCGAACGAGGCCGGTACGGACTTTGACCTCCAGTAGGGGGAGCAGCCTCCCGATGTGGCCCTCAACTAGCTTGCGGTTGGTCGGACTGAGTAGATTCCACCAGGCACGGAGCTTGTCCTTAGGAGCATCAAGAATCCGGATGTCTGCCCCTCCCATAGTGTATAGACCAAGACTCACGACCGACCTAATGTCATGGACCAACCAAAGAAAAAGACGAAACATGAATAAATTGCGAGATAAAGGTTCAGAAATCTTACTTCACCGGGTAGAATGATGGCAATCACATAGACATGCGCATGAAACGTGAGGTTTGATTTCTACCTAGACTCTGGCTTGCAAAATGGAGACATGAGGATTACCGAGCTAAACCAGTCATGGTGGTGGTTAGGCTGGGATTCCCCTGACTTCGGCTTAGTCAAAGAGCCGACCCGGGTTGCAAAGGGTGCAACCGTGGTAGGCATTCAATGACACCATGAAAGAACTTTCGGGACCAAGAAAGGCGACCCATACCATGCGGGTGTGGTTGGGGTGTCCGTTTTCTCAGTACCATCCTAAACCTGTGCCGCCCAGGTCCGGCAGCGGGTAGTGTGTGCGGTGTAGTGTAAATGCAAGGCATGCACAGCAGGTTATATCATACAGCGCTTCGTGCATAAAATAAATCATTCATCCAACCACCTCCCTGCAAAACAAGGGTTAACAATCACGCCTCCCCTTATACCTCCCATACTGCAAAAACATTTAACACCTAAAATGTTAGGGACGTACCTGGGATCCTCGCTGCCAAGCAAAAAATATATTTTTTTGAAAAGAAAAACTGGCCTAAGTCCACTAAGAGTTTTAACTCAACATTCCCCAGTGGAGTCGCCAAGCTGTCGCGACCTAAAATTTTTCCTCTTAGGCTAATGGATTATTAGGACTAAACCTAACTCGAGCCCTCCCAAGCCCTTACCAATTCGCAACTTAGGGTTTAGGTTTTTAACATGCAAATGTTTTCATGCTTGGAGTCGCCACTAATCTATTTGTGGTAGGTCGATTAGAAACCTAAATAAAACATAGGGAGGTATGTTTTATTCCTACGAACCAGAGATTCTAAGCCCGGGGACTTGATTACGCTAGATCTAGTCTAACGCCCTTTCGGTACCTTTTCTTTTCAAAAATATTTTGGCGAGCAATCTGGATCCATTTTAACTTAGTCACTAACATGTGAGGTGTTCATGCGGGTACGCAAACCACCAATTTAACACCCAAGAAAGCATTAAATAAATTGCAAGTTGGAAGAATTACTTACCTCGAAGCAACGTAAGCATCTGCATTGTTAGCTAGAAAATCACGTCAACAACCTAATATGATTTCTAATTAACAAGGAATTCACTCAATTTTTGGGTTTTCGCTTATTTAAATGAAAGCTAACCTATATGCAATGACGTGCAAAATGACATGCAAGTAGTGCAACCTAGCATGCAAACTATATGTCATGCGACGACGTGACCTAATTCTGATGACGGGCAAATGATTTATTTTTGGTATTTTCTAATGAAATTCGGAATAAAAATATGCCTAAATTAACATGCAACTTATGATGACTTAACATATCCTAACATGACTTATTTTTGTGGTTTTTTTGTTAAAATTCGAAATAATAAATTACTTAAATTAAGAATGCAATTTATCCTAATCTACCATAAAACAATTCATTCTTTTTTGGGATTTTCATGAAAATTCGGAATAAAAAAATAACCTAAATAATCTATTAAGATTAGAAAATTACTTAATTTAAACTAGGAAATAGATTATCTCAAGTCCTAATCTAAATTAAATAATTACTCTATCGTCTAGATATATTTAGGATTCCTAAACATGCAAAAAAAAATCAAATTCAAATCCTAACTGATATTTTTTTGAATTTTCTTTTTATTTGAAGAGGAAAAATAATCTAAACAGAGATAGCATCCACATAAAAAAAAACACGCGATCCGCAAAATTCGTTTCAAATTCAGATTAGGCACAAGAATCGAACTATCGGTCATATCTATAGGGTTATAGATATTGACGGAAAGTCGATCATTCAAATTTGGAAAGCAAATAAAATCTATTATCGTATCCAAGTGATGATGGACAAGATAACGATTTTCCATATCGCCGCGTATCGTACCTTAGGGATAAGGTAGGATAGACGTCCAGATACGTTGCTAAATTAGGAAAGTTTCCTAATTTTGAATATTTAAAAATATTGCGAACAAGTCAAACATTATCCTAAAACATCTAGCAATCCACACAATATTCACAGAATATTCAAACGTCCAAAAATTAAGAAAACAAATATTCTGAAAATATTGAATAACATCCTTACCTAATTTCAAAATATTTCCAAATTTGAACTCGCGGATCGGGATTGCGGATCGGGATGAGCGGCGAACGGCGGGCCGAAGGCACGGTGTCGGGATCAACGGCGGACTGCGGACCGGCGATGGCGCGACCACGAGGACAGCAGCAGCAGCGTGAGGCGCGGCGGCAACAGGCGTCGGTGGCGCGCGTCGGGGAAGCGGCAGCAGCTGCGTCGGTGTGCGACGGTTCCGGCGGCAGCAACGGCAGTGGCGCACAGCGGCAGAGGGCAGCAAGGCGGCGGCGCACGGCGTGATGCACGGCAGCAGCAGCGGCAGGCGGGAAGCAGCAGCGGAGGTCGCGGCGTCAGCAGGGGGCAGCAACGGCGGGGCAGCAGCAGCGTGCAGCAGCGACGTCGCACGGCAGCAGCGGCGTCGGCAGGAGGCGGCAGCGGCAGGCGCGGCGGCGGCAGCAGCGTCGGCGTGAGGCGGCAACGACGGGCGCGGGAGGTAGCAGCGCTCGGCAGCGGGCGCGGGAGCGGGCGCGGCAGCGGGAGCGGGAGCGGGCGTGGGAAGCGGCAGCGGCGACGTCGCACGGTTCTAGCCGCGTGGGGGGGTGCTCCGGCCGGTCTCTTTCTCTCTCTCTCTTTCTCCCTCTCTCTTTCTCACTCTCACACTCTGAAAATTCTGATCTGAAAATTGTGTGTCCCCCCTAAAATTCTGACCTAATAATTTATATATAGTATTAATCTAGGTCAATTAGATGGGCTTTCTAGTCCTAATGGGCTTAGGCTTGGGCTTTAATTCAAATGGGCTGAATTAATTAATGATAATGGGCTGAATTAATTAATGACAATGGGCTGAATTAAGTTCAAATTAAAACAACCGAGCCCGTTTGACTTATAATTCCCGGCCTTTGCATTTCAAGCGAGCCGAGTCCCATTCGATGAAATTTAAGCTCGTTTATTCACCGCCGGTCCGATGCAAAAATGCAATGAATTTAAACTATATGTTATGCAATTTAAATATTTTTGTTTAGGGGTTAAAAATTTAATTCCTAATTTTCTATGCAAATTACACTAAATGATGCGTCAAAATTTAGGTGTCAACATTTACTTTCTTCACTCTTTGCTAAGCCATAAACAAATTGTAAAACAGAATTGGGACCAAAACAAATTATCAGCCCACTTCACAGGGTAGTGGATGGTGAATCAACTCCCATTTATCCGAACCAATACTTTTCAAGCACAAATTTCGCAACAAATTGTCACGAATCAATCAACCAGAGCAAAAAACTTGAAGCTCAAACCGATGCTAATAGCCTCATATGAAACAAGTCGAGAAAGCATAAAAGGCCACAGCTTGAACCTGCGATTCAATTACAAACAGGCTTCTTTGCCATATTCAAGCAAGAAACTAGAAAATAACCCAGACTGAAACAGCACGAAATAGAAGCTCCGTTTGTTTTGCAGAAAATGAATGATGTGAAAAATATTTTTCTAAAAATGACTGCTTATATCGCTTGAAATGATTAGTCAATGAAAAATATTTTCATCATCGACAATAATTTATTTCTAAAAACAAGATGTTTCTTTTGTCCCTTCGAAGCGATCGGAAAATAAAGAAATAGTTAATACATTGATTGATGAAAATATTTTTCGTTCATTCATTTTAGTAAGTAATACAAATGATTATTGTTTAGAAAATATTTTCAAATATTTCATTTTTTGCGAAACATACATATTTAGAGGAATATATTTTTCTCCATAGTATAGGAAATTAGCAAGTGGGGGTCAGCTCAACCACATGATTCTTAATCTCAGCCACATAATAAAAAAAGAAAATATCTTGAAAGCCAAGTCAGTTTTCAAGGAGGAGAAAATGAAGGCTGTGGCAGAAAGTGATGAAGATGCAGTAATTCCAGTATCTGAAACTAGGCACCTAGATATTTCCAATCATATATGTTGAAGTACGAAGATTCTCTCACATAGAAAGTGACCATAATGAGTTCTCCATCAAATGTCGAAAAACAATTAAGCCTCTTAAGATGATCCTTCGCGGAGAACACACGAACCTTTGACAGAAGACCATCCGCTATTAAAATTTTTCTCAATGGTGATCATGAATAGCCATACAAATGCACAAGAAAGTTGTATCTAGGGACATTATGATGGAAGCAAATGAGCCCATCTTACTGCATTTCAAACCGCATTTCCTTAACATTTACTTAGGCAAGTAAATAGGAAAATTGCCCAAAAAGTTCTAAACCTATTGTACGTTGTGCTAATTTAGTCTTAAACATTTTGACAATTTGTTAATTCATTTCTAAATATTTCAATTGGGCCAATTTAGTCCTACACATTTTGAGAATTTATTAATATAGTCCTAAATCTTTTCACGAATTACTAATGTAGTCCTTTTGAATAATTTTTACTAGAAATTAATGACATGACGGTCCAATCAGTGCTAACCGTCTTACCTGGTGCGATCGACTCTAAAATAGTTAATTCTTTAAAAAATTTTCCAAACTTTTTATTAATTTTTTCTTTTTTCTTTTCTTTTTTTCTTCATAGGTTCGGCAGGACGATGACCTTCGTCGGCCATTGGGCGAGGGCCGATAGCCACCACTGGCCTTTGGAAGAGGATTCACAGCCATAGCAAGGCTGGGCGAGGGCTCGCAATGCCCTTGCTGTTGCGATCCCTCACCCAAATTTAGCAAGGGTTGCAGCCGAGGCAAGGACTTCACGGCCCTTGTCAAATGGCTAGTGGCCTCGTCGGCCCCATGAAGGAAAAAAATCGATAAAATTAATAAAAATATTTGAATTTTAAAAAAAATTAAAAAATAGTCCACTGTAGCACTAGTTGCGCCACGTAAGATGGCCGGTGTTGATTGGACCGTCACATTAGTAGTTTTTGGTCAAAATTAGCCAGTAGGACTATATTGACAATTGATAAAAGGTTTAAGACTAAATTTACAAATCGTGAAAATATTTATGACTAAATTGACACAATTGAAAGGTTTACGATTAAATTGGCCACCATGCAATAGGTTTCGAACTAAATTGGCATAATTGAAAATTCTAGAATTGAATTGGCCGCCGTACAATATGTTTCGGACTTTTTGCAGGAACTTTCACAAGTAAATCCCACTCAAGTGGAGTATGTTTAAAACAATAAAAATGGAAAATAACACGGAAAAACTTCAAAATCACAAGGAAAAAAAAAGGAAAAATCACAAGGACGAAAGTATTGTCGCAAGAACGATTGTCAAAGTGTCATAAGCCCACTGCAAACCTCGGTCCTTACAGACTTTGAAACTTGGGGCTGGCTCAAATTAGGACTTAAGAACCCATGATATCGATGCTTGGACCCTGAACCTTGTGGCCGAACCCAAGTTAACGTGGAACATACATGAGACCGTGAGGCGGAGACCCGATGAGTATGCTTATCAAAATGTCTTAAATTATTTTTTATTGAAGTAGTAATAAAGTTCCATAATTAAGGATAATATAGTTGACAATGCTTTTTATCAAGCACGTACATCTATTGAGCAGGTGTGGACTCTAGTCATGTAGCGTACTTAGCCTTGTAGTCCTTCCAGAGCTGGTCGATGCTCTTGCCTAGCAGGTCAACAAAATAGCTATCGCTATAACCAGTCCTCATCTTCTTGTTCAGCTCGGCCACAAACCCATTTCTCAGGCCATTGCAATAGTCAAGAAACCGTGCTGTGACGTCGTAACCCTGGTCCCACCTATCGCCCTGGCCCGGCCCCACCCAGTGGCCCAGCACGTACCCTGACCGGAGCCTCACGAAATCTGCGATCCCCTCAATGAGCCCGCCGGGGGCCTCTCCATCCCCGTTCCACTGCCACACGTGCGTCATCTCGTGGTACAGGACCCCGGTGAACTCCCCCTTCACATCCCCCGAGAAGGCCCCGAGGTACGTGGCACTCACGTGGATCTCGTTGTTGCTCTCATACGCCACGCCGTCCATGGTCTCTATAAACAAGCTCACTTTCTGGACACTTTTACGATCCCCAGGGGCATTCTGATGGAAGACCCTCCATATGAAACCGGCGGCTGCTGTCAAAGTCCTGCAGCTGTACGGAATGCCGATCTCGCTGGAGAAGCGAGCGCCGCCGGTAGTGTTGCCGGCGTTGTTCTTCACGGTGTATTCCACCGCATGGGATTGCAGGGAAGATGAGAGGACGATTAGCATAGCGAGGAAGAGCATCTGGGCTAACATAGTTCAGGTTAGATAAGTAGTTTTCGAGTACTATTGGTTTGCACAAGGATATTGTCGTCCAACATTGGCTATTTAATAGAGGAAACCGAGATACAGTGCATGGGCGGGTAGATTAAATTTTTTATATGAAAGCGATGATAATTTGGTCAGACGCGGATGATTTCATATCTGGATATTGTTTAATGCGAGTGGATTAGTCTTTTGGGAGCGAGTCCAACCTGCTTCCCCTGCTTTTTTGGGTACAAATTGAATTTTTGTTTTCCTGGCGGCTCAAAATTCTTCATTGGTTTTAGGAGCACGGTGCGATTTTTCGTGCATCTTTCACAATTTAATTTTAATTGAAGTGATTGTATATTGGATGCTTCATTAGGTTCATAAAGTAGTATAGATCTAATTCTGTTTCGTTTCAATCGGTTATCGGTAAATATGTCACTTTATTGTTTCAACTTCTTCATTTACTACAGATCTATTTGCAATTGTATGTATTTAAATTTTTTTAACAAGAGCACGGTTCCCCTCTTGTAGAAATGAAATGCAAAATAAAGATAGTACTATCAACATATATGATCATTCACTATGTAATCTTTGAAGCTTTTTCATGATTTTTTATATAGCACTAGTATTTTCTAGCCAGGAAGCACGGACACTTTCTGGGGGCCTCCGTGTCGTGTTGGACACGTGTCAGACGTGTCGGACACTAACACCTGTCCGACACTCATTTTTTTAATTATTTATCTATTTGTGGATTTGAATTAAATTAATTTGATTGAAATAATCATAAAAATGATAATTTATCATGTATATATAAAATTATACATTTAATATACAACGTGTCCCAACGTGTCAGAATTCCCATTTTGTGAGATATGACGTGTCGGCGTGTCGTGTCATGTCACGTGTCATGTGTCGGTGTCGGTGTCGGTGCTACTTGGTTTTCTAGTAGACTCCTCATGGGTATATAATTTAAATGACAATGACACTCTATTTGTTTTGCAGATGAATGAATTTAAAAATATTTTTCTAAAAATGATCACTTATATAGCTTATAAAAATAAATAAACGAAAAATATTTTCATCATCTACGAAAATGTTCAAATATAAATTCTTGTCATTAAGTTTGACACAAACTTTGATGGGGAGAAACAAGCTATCATTTTAAAAAAAAGTTTTCCAAATCATTTATTTTCCATAGAAGCAAAATGAACCTTCGGGTGGCATTCATTCAATTTTCCTTTCTTGTGAACATGATTATCTCTGTCCGAGATCTCATCATGCATGCAATCAAAACACCTTTCTCGGATCACGAAGCGATCCACTAGCTACGCACTTCACGTACATGTCCGCCAAGCCTGCATCCACCACCGACATCCAAAGCCAATCCAGACTGTATGACTTGGGTGCATCCCAAGCGATACCAACTCCGACTCCGAACATGCCGACGAAACAGCTGTGAGCTTAAATCTATTTGGCAAAGGCCCACACACCAGCGTAGCCTAAAACAAATCAACAGCTTTCTTTGGACAACCCAACCGAGTAGATCAGGTCATCCTCATGAGCCCAAGCAACCACATTCCTCTCGGACATTTCCTCAAACACCTTACGAGCTGAAACCCAATCAGCACTACCCTTGGCAAGCATGTCAATCAATGACCCAACACACGCATCAGAATCATTAGGGAAAACCCCATCTTCAACCATATGATTATTGGCATAGCAAAGAGATCATGGAACTCCAAGAAACCAAGTCCCTTTTGTTATCCGTGTCCCTAAAAACCCTCTCCGCCTCAGCCCAGTCAATGAATTTGGAGTAGAGATTGATGGGCGAGTTGAGAATCATCGAGTTGGGCTCCAGCTGGGACCGAGCGAGCGCGCGATGGACTCGCCAACGCACAGGAGTGAATGCAGGACTTGACGAGGAGATAGAAGGTGAGGAGGTCGGGATTGGACACATCACGAGACATGAGGTTGAGGTGGGATGTTGCTCTGCGGAGTTGGCCTCCAAGGAGTTGGGTGATCGGGCAGCGGTCGAGGGCGAGGGTGAGAGGTTTCGATGGGAAGGAGAAAGCTTGATATTGGACGGTGGAGAGAAGGGGGACAGACTCATTGCTCCATACAAGACGAGCTTGTTCTGTCATATCAAGAATACTTGGGAAACATGTAATCATGAGGCAATTCTTCTACGAAACACAGGAATTAACAGAGTGTTATTCAAAACTCTGTATTTTACATATTATTCAGGTTCACGAATTACATGGCCAATTATGCTTCTGATGGAACTACCTTTATTTTACATATTATTCGTTCATGGAGAAAAGAAAATCGTACGATCCACGATTTCGTAATCTTATTGCTATTCAAAACTCGCTCCCAATCAGGTAATTGTGGGAGCACTTGATGAAGTTGAGAAGGATTCAAGTTCTATTTCAGTGTTGACGTCATCAACTGGCTTGTCGGACGGATACAAAAGTAGCTTCGGGGGCAGTCGCAATTTATCAATATCTCCTTCAAGCATGTCGAGGACCCTGCTCATTGATGGCCGATCATTTGGGATTAACTGAATACACCAAAGGGCAACTAGTACCATCTTCCTAGTTATCTCTCTTTCCTCTTCTACTACTTCCATTTCAATCTCATTTTCTTTGTTGAGTTGATCGTAAACCCACGAAGGAAAGTAAATTTGGCTTGAGCGGTCAGCATTTGCATTTAGATTTCTCCTCCTATTGGCCATTTCCATCAACAACATCCCAAAACTGTAAACATCAGCTTTATAAGAGACACCACCAATGTCCTTGTAGAATAGCTCAGGAGCCATATATCCCAAGGTTCCTCTTGCAGCAGTCAATGATACTATGCTATGGTCCGCAGGATAAAGTTTTGCAAGCCCGAAATCAGAGACTTTGGGATCGAAGTTTAGATCTAGAAGAATATTGTGAGGCTTGATATCAAAGTGTAGAATTTGCATGTCGCATCCCCGATGTAGATATTCTATCCCCCTAGCCACACCGAGAGAGATCTCATATATTTTCTTATAATCAAGAGAGTAGTTGCCATCTTTAGAAAAAATATGCTTATCCAAAGACCCGTTCGACATGAAATCGTACACGAGAGCTTGCTTAGAGTTGTTGAAGCAAAAACCAACAAGTTGAACCACATTAACATGGTGGATCCTTCCGATAGTAGCCACTTCGCTTATAAAATCTTGGCCATTAGATTTTGATTTGTTCAAAATCTTAACAGCAACTTCATTGCCACTTCTAAGTATTCCCTTGTACACAGAACCATATCCTCCTTCTCCTAATTTGTGTTTGAAATTTTTTGTGATTTTCTTGAGATCTGAGTAAGAGTACCTTATGGGCAAAAAGTTGTTATGAGCTTGTAGGAATTCTTCAATGTTTTCGTCCATTGCTAGGTGCCTTCTCCTCCACTTGTAAAATAAAAATATCAACACAAATGGAGCTCCAAATGCGAACTTTGCTGCGAGGAAGTGGCCTGCGGAGAAATTTGGCCATAGATTAGTGTAGTTTTCTATCTTGTCAAAGTGCTACTTGAAACCTTAATATTTGTAAGGAGAAAAAGGACTAGTCGTACCCAAGACAAAGGCGAGATTCGGAGCTGCATTTAGCGCAACATTATACATGGTAGTCCACGTAGAATTATCTGTAGAAAAAAAATGAGAATTCGTCCGAGATGACTAAGAATGATTAATTAGAATTAACGAAAAATCAATAAAGAACTAAATCTATCATTTTAGCAATTAAACATAAAAAAAAGAAGAAGTCACGCTAAGCTATGACCCAAGCAAAAGATAAATTTATACAATCACTGTAAAGTGCAAAGACACACTTTTGCTCATTAAAAATTGCAACGTGGAGAAGTGTTGAATAAAGAACAGTCAATGAGTTTCGCTCTCCTAGATAGCGCTTAGATCGAACCATATCCTATTGAATCCATGTTACCCTAGCATGATCTTTTCTCTCTAAGAAAGACGACTTCGCTCCCCTAGATGCACCAATTGATTTCACAAGTTTAACAGTCACTCGCGCATAGTTCTAATTTGCAGACATCATCCAATATGTGCGCAGTTTATTCACCCACATAAATAGCAGCCATGCAAGGGGCACGAGTTACAATCAAATCTAACATTTTCCCCCAAACAAATATAAAGGAATAGTGTCAAATCCAGAAAAGCTCCATGGTTTGCAAAAAACAAAAAAAAAGAGCAACACTTCTAATTTTTTTACTTAAAATGATGTGACGAATTTCTCTATTGGATATTTAAAGGAACTAATGACTTGATGTTTTGGATCCGGCAAATTACAATATCCGATTGACACTTGCCACGTCACTCGTTAAATAAATTTTGTAAGAGCTCATGTAGCAGAGCTAGCGTTTAAGAAAAGGAAGAGGAAGAAGAAAGAAAGAAAGAAAGAAAGAAAGAAAGAAAAGCTTCAGGGAAAGTCGCTTACGAAAATAATGGTGGCTGCACCCATTCCTTCGGTATCTAGAACCTAAGAAGCAAAATCGAAATCTTCTTTCTGGCAAATAGAGCCCCGAATAGGTGAGATTGAATCCCTCTGCCATCATGTTGTGGAGGTCCTTGTAGTTGTGTGGATTGCTCACACGATTATACTGATCCCCATCTCCCACCCAATCGTGATACGGTGCGATTGACATCATGGTTATGGTGCAAGAATCCTTCATGTTCCGTGCTTCTAGATCATTCCCAAGTACAGCATATGAGTACACCGTCATTTGGGAAGAATTGGGAGGCGTGTCGGCAGAGTATGCTCCCTCGATACAAGGTTTGGTATCAAAATACCAAGTAGAAGCAATGGGTTGTGAACACTTCATGAAGGCCATGGAATCCCCATCAGGATAGTATGGAATGAGGAGGCTACCTAAGTCGGAGCGCGCCAATGAGTAACGAGGAAGCGATGAGCAATTACCCTTTTGAAGTCCATCATCAACCACCGTAATGCGACCGTAGAAGTCATATTCGTTATAATAGAACTCGTAATAGATCGACTTTACATAATACCGGCCGGCATACAGATATAGGACAGTGCGGTTATTTTCACAAGCTAGCTCATACTGAGGGTAGCCGCATCCTTTTGGATCACCTTTCAGTCGAAATGGGTAGCTTATATTACGTATCTCGCCACAGGATGAAGCGGGGCACAAGTGGTTCTTCTTCGCACCGCATCTTGTCCCCAGTAGTAGGACATGCAATGTGAGAAGCAAAACACGGTACATAAACATGGTGGTGGGAGAATGAATCATCTCCTCGGCTGTTTAATCTGACGCAATGAAAGTTTTAGCTAAATAGTAATGCGATGCAGGCTTTATAAAAGGGATGCAAATTATGATTGAAAAGACTTGGAGTTGTTAGCAAAAAAAAAAAACAAAGACTTGGAGTCGTCGGTGATCGAAGTGTACAAGTCAACCAATAAAACAAAGTCAAGCGAAGAAAAAGTAAAAGATGTGGACCAGCAGTTTTGAATAACACGGTCGCGGATTGACTCGAACATAGCCTTCACATTAATAGAAAGGAAACTTCTCCGCAGTTTCCAGGGTTAACATCTTTGGGCAAATTGATTCTCTCTAGGAATCAATTTTACTATCATAAAAATGAATTGATTTGAATATTTTTGTACCCTAAATTGCATCAAAAACCTTTTAAGTGAGGCATCCTGTGTTGTATTATATTTCAAGGCCAACATTTCATAATTGTCACTTCGATAAATTGTGAAGATAAAAAGAAAAAGAAAGGTATATTGATGATGAAAAAATTCCATTCATCAAGTTTTGAATAAAGATTTTATATAAGCAAATTACTTCTTTGCTTTGATAATTCTAGCAAACCTGGCGTGACAGTCAAACATGGATCTAACTTTTCAATATGTTCTTAATACCATGTTAGATCCCCGTTTAATTTCTTTCAAAGTTTACAAGTCATTCATCTCGTGTACCATCTATTCAAATATCTTGTCTAGTAATCGCGTCTTTTACTCATCATCCTTCGCAGACGGGAAAAAGACCAGATGGAATTATTGGTGCGGTGGAGGCGGGTGCATGTGGACCACGGAGCGATTTCGTGAGGTCAGGTGCACTAAGGATGACGCAGCCGTTGTGGATCTCACGGTTGTTAGTTTACCACGTGGAGATGAACGTGCAGGAGGGGGAGTGAAAAAGTTGCGCCCTTGTTTTTCAACTTTTTGTTGGAACAATAATGGTCAGGGTAGGGATAATAATATAAATAATTTTTAAATATTAACTTAATATGTAATATTATTTCTAAATTTTTAATTTTTTTAATATGATTCTTAAAATTTAGTCTAATGTATAATGTGTTCAGTAAATTTTTAATTTATTCAATGTGGTCTATAAATTTTTAATTCATGTTCAATGTAATTCCTGAATTATATAAAAATGTTCACGAAATCGGTGAACTCCTCCATCACGTCGCCTGAGAAGCCCATGAGGTACGTGGCGTTCACGTGGATCTCATCATTTGCTCGTATACGCCACGCCGTCCATGCTGTCAATGAACAAGCTCACTTTTTGGATGCTCTTACAATCCCGGGGGGGTGTTCTGATGGAAAACCCTCCATATCTAGATGCTTTGCTGGGGGTTAATGCAGTGAGAAACTAAACAGATCAAATGTGTACAACCATCATTCAATAGTGAAAATCCACGAACTCACATGTTGACGCAGCATTCAGCGAGTAATTCAAGTAAAATCTTGCTTAGAGAAAGAAATCTCGAAATTCAATATTGGTGATAATGTTCTGTTCTTTAAAAAAAAATCCTAAAATAAGCTTATATATCCCTAAACCAAACCCTACTAGGACTTTATAGCATAAAATATCAAAATTACAAAACTGCCCTTAAAATTAAAATCCATAAAAAATATATAATAGAAAAATCCATGTAAACTATCCCGAATCGCTAAAATCCATTGTTAGTCACGGCCGAATGTGATGAGTTTTGTTTAGACGCCGTTTCGCTTTAAACGACTGAATTTGAGCTTGATCCGATGTCGTCAACTGGGTCCGTCGGTTTTAGTCGCATCACCGTTTCACCTTCCATTTGGACTTCTACCTGTCCAACCGGTCCAGAAACGCACCACTAATAAACTCTGCATCACATCTCCGACATAATTCATATTTTAAAATTTTCCAGTGCAGATACACCGTCGAGTCCTTTTGTAAAATAGTGAGTGACTAAGTCCTTAACCGTAATTTCCCGACAAATTGGGAGATTTTCTTCTGACAGCAGCTCCTCAATAGGGCCATACAACCTTGAAGTATTCTCTGGAGGGAGATGCTGCCCGACAAAACACGCCACTGAAATTCTTGGCCCGATGTTCTTGGCTAGAACTCTGTGACCGACACTGATGAACTTATCGATCGAGGAAATAGCAAAGTCAAGACCAAAGACTGAAATAACGATCACACATAAATATAGCATACGTAATCAAAGTCGTTGAAAAAGGCGAAACACTTTATCATGTCATTCTTCCAAATCCTAGCTTGGCCGTCAATATAATTAGCTAACACCAAGAGATCGTAAAGAAAAACAACACCCAGATGGAAAAATCATTAGACAGAGTTCACTTAGCTCAGTTAATGTTGCAAGAGCTAACTGGAAGTTCCACAGTTGTAACTGAATTAACTGAAGGACCTGCTCGTCAGATCAGCCACACAACAGATTAGGCTACAATTGTATCGGCTCATGCAAGAACACAGAAACGAGAAACTAACTGGTAGAGTTGGAAACCGCAAATCTCTTCTGAACTGACCTGCATCATGTCTCCCAAGTTTATTACCAGGGCTCTGGGAATTGGGGTAACGTCGAGCCATTGGTTCTGATGGCGGGCCTGGAGGCCACCAATTTGGTCTTGGAGACGAACGGTGATGAAGCTGTTATCAGTATGATCACTAGTCCCGAGGGTTAAGACTGGTTCGGGACACGCTGGGTAGTAATGGCCGATGACTAAGTGTCCCTCTCCACAGTGGATGTTTTTCACGTAGCTAGGGTCGAGGCCAAGAGCTTCGTACAGCAATTCGAATATCGTATCTGCCAATTCCAGAATTCTGTCCTTGTACTCATTTATAACGTTTCTGCAAATCGATTGGTTACAGAGAACAGGTGATTAGTCAAACGCAATGAACATCAGAAAATCAAACTCTACCTCAGTCGCTAAAAAATGATCCTGCTAATAAGTAATTTCAGAGGTGCTTGAATTACTTAATTTGGTTTTAGATGTGGGGATATAAATGGATCCGGTCGATTTACTCCGCACAAAAACCAAAACCCAATTATCAAAATTGAGGCTCTCAAGCACGAGTTCATGATTCGCGAAACAGAGCAGTCATTCTTGCGTACCAAAGATGAAGAGCAGAAAAGGAATAAGTTTTTCCATTCAAACCGAATCTATAGTCATTCCGACTCCCAATCCCCTGAAGATCTACAACCCCCTTTGGATTGTTTGCTTCAACTGAACTAAGGCTCCAAAGCCCTTTGACAAAATCACGAGAACTCCGCACACGCTGGGCACTCGTTTCGCCAGGCCAAGCAGCAGCTCCATTGAGTCCAAGAGCCCCATTATTACTTAATTACCACATCTTAAATTGATGGGTTATAACCTAAATAGAATCAGAACAATCACACAGATGATAGAATGATTGACACACAAGTTTACCCAGATTCACCTCAGAATAGGGTTACGTCTTGTAAAAGGGGTTCCACTATGATATTTAGATTTACAATCATAACAACTCGTCACAATGATATCTCATACGAGTACAATATATAGGATTTAAAGTGGGCCTAAAGCCTAAACTTATCCAAATCACTTTGATCCTACAACAAACGGGTCAGTTTAAAACACAAGCCTAACAGTAACAAACTCGATGTTGTTTCGGGGGCGCTACCCTCGAGCCCCCGTCCGCTCACCGGGGAGTGGAACACCTGCCCACTGTTCGAGCAGCGAGACCTCCGATATTTCGTGCGTAGGGGTCACATGTTATCAGTTCATATTTTGGTTTCCCTAAGCTCATGTGAGCATGTCTGGCATGCGAAATAAGGGTGTCCGAAATATTCGCCAGCTCCAACAAAAATCTTATCTAAGCTAGAGCTTCTTCGGTTTCTTCCTTTTCTTCCCCTGAATTGCTACGTGTCAAAATAAAAACTATCATGGAATTCCTCTCGCACGACACAAGAGGGTATCGCATGACTAAATTGAAAGAATTTCTGTCGCAAGTCCCAAAAATGAATATAGTTTCAGCCTTTTAAGGAGTGTGTGTTCTCCGCACGCACAGACGCACAAGCAGAGATTACCGACCGACAGCAGGCAAATTCCTGAGGATCCGGACAACGAGAGGAGCCAAGACGCAGGTGAGCGAGTCCCTCCAGTTCGCCGCCGGAGCTTGATACAGGTCGAAGTTGCTGTTGTACACCACCTTCCTCCACCCGTAATCTCGCGAGTACCACTCCCGCTTCTCCCCGAGGTCCTGCTCGTGGAACCTCCTGACCCCTTCCACCATCTCCTCCATGAGGGCCGCTGGCACGCCGTGGTTCACCGCCTGGAAGAACCCCTGGCTCTCGCACGCCTCCAGGACCAGGTCAACCGTTGGCTTCCGCTCGCCGGGTCCTCTTCAGCTTCGGCTTCAGCCCACACCTCCGAAGTCCACGACCAGAACGCTCGGGGTCGACTCTAGCGATTCCGAGGCACGACCGAGCTCGAGCTTGAGCTGGTGGTGGACGAAGATTCAGGGTATGCGGGTCAGTTCGGCGTCGGCCAGCCCCTTCACGCCGGCCTTCGAGTCGCCGAAGGACTTCAGCTCGGCTCTCCAGTCATAACCACCGTCGGAGTTGAGCCTCACCTCCGTCGCCATTACTCTGTTTCTTCCAGCACGGAGTCAGCGCGGCGAGCGAGGCAAGGTGAGAAAGACTTTCAACACGATATATTCGAAGATATTCTCGACGACGACGTGCATGGAAATGCTTCGCGACGAGGCCCTCATCGTTTCTTGCGAACGTCTTAGCCACGGAGCTCCATTGTCAAACTCAAGGCTCCTGTTTGGCCAGCCAACGTCAATGTCTTCCGAGCCATACACGATGGTGCAGTACTTGTCGCCACGTTCTTGTAGCGGACGTCTCTTGGTACAGTGGATGCAAGATTCTTTACGGTGCCGCGGGTCGCTAATACCGATCGCCCCTCCATTGCCCTTCCCGTTAATCAAGCCGCCATTGTCGTCCTACGGTACTGAGCATGACAAGATATTCGAAAATTGAGAGAGACCACGCTCTCGGATATTTCATTTTTGCTGTGATTCGTGAGCATTCAGTACATTGTAACTCTTGAATTAATTATCTAAGTTGAAATATGTGGTACATCCTATTCCCTAACATGAATTTTATGATATATCAAGTAAAGTCTCATGAATTACTCGTGTCAAGTAACCTGATCAAATGACATCATCTCTACGTTGATTTTCGGAACACTTGTATATTCCTATCTTGAAAAAAAAAGAAAACTCAAGACATAATCTTGACATTTAATTTGCACGTAAAACTGAAATTATGCACACGATTCAGCTATTTCTTTGCTTTTTACTGTCCAGTTTCGCCTGCACACAAACAACACGGCCGGGAACTTTTAAAACTTTTCTAATTCTTTTCATAGTCGAATACTCTATTGACTATGGACAAAAAAAGACATCTATTGTTTAATTAACGAGTTAATACCATAAAGAATTAATCCCAAATTGATACACATGTACCACGTTTACTTAAAATGTTGTCACAACAACCCTCGAACTGGTTTTTTCTTGACACTAAGGGAATGGCTCTTCCTTAGCGTCAAATCTGCACCCATCTTTCTGTGGCACATAAGTACGCATCGTAGTGTCGGTCCGTCTTTAATCTCTCGGTCTTGTGAACTTGCATGGCGAGAAGAGGTTTCCACTGCTTAGAGCTTACGACACCAGAACGCAGTGGCAAAAAACAAAGCTCGAACCGTCTATCGAAAGTCCTTTTTCGGCTCTCATATTTGTAATTGTGATCTTTACCCACAAAGGTTGGAGCTTACGACACCAAATCGCTCTTTTCTATTTGAGGTCTTCTTCTGCTTTTAAACTTTATTTTGTTTTCACCCGAAAAGGTCGGAGCTTATGACACCAAAACATAAGCATAGCAGCAAAACTGAAGCACAATCTTTCTGTAATAAAGGCGAAGTACTCCCTCTCTCCCACTCCATCTCCCTCCCTTAGCTAGCCGATATCGCCGTTTTGGCGAGCTTCCTGTTTTTTGAGATCATGTAACGTTGCAATGAGCTTTTTTCCCACCTTGTAACTATAGTTTTGGAGATGATATAGGGACCGCTTCCCGTGTTTCAAAAGCTTTTGTTACTTCTGGGACAAACACATTGTTTGTAACAATTCATGGATCTCCTCATGCTAGATAAACACAGCCTCGCCTTCTCTCGGCCGCTCCAAGATAATTCCTATCGCTTCTTGAGATGAAGAAGAAGAAGTAGGTGCACACACGAGAAACACTGTCTGGGCATGAAACTGATGTTCTTGGAAGAACAAGTTCACAAGAATATAGGACTTTCAAGCACTGACCGATGACCTAGGATTCGACTTAAATACACTAAGTAGAAAACTAAAACTAAAACATTGTAGATCGAATTGTCGTTCCAAACCAGTTCCTTAGTTTAATAGTGCTGGTGCAAATCTATCCATGAAGAAAGTTGGTGCTTGGTTTATAAATTACGTGGACTTACCGTGCATCAATCGTTAATTATGTGGGTCCCAACAATATGGGATTCACAAGATCACCGGTTGAGATGGACTTGACATTGGAACTCTGTGCTCTGAATATTCGGGTATATTGAGTATAGTCTCCTAAAGCACTTGCACCAAGTGGATTGATTGTATGACGAAGTCAATTAATGAAGTATTTTTGCATATCAAAGCTAAGACATAACATGAATATGAAAAGTAATAAACTAGCCAGCAAACTTGCATGGCGCTCAGGTTTATCTTCTGCTAATATAGGCATTCCCTCTCCAACTTGTACGTAGCACCAGATGTTTGCCACTGCCATACTCACAGCTTGAACAGCTGCAGAGCCGAAGTCCCATCGCCCCTCGCGCTGTAGTGGGAAATATACTCCATGATGGTGGTTTCTCTGTACTTCGGCTGATCGCCCTCCAAAACCAACTCCTTGATGGGTCCGTAAAGTCTTGGAGATGGCGGCGTCACCGTGTAAAAGAAGCATGCCACAGACACTCTCGGCCCCATGCCGTTTGCCACCACTCTATGCTCGGAGCTCTTGAATATGTCATTCGAGATAAGCTGAAAAAAATGCTCTGGTTCGCCATTACAAGTGAACACCCAACTGCTGGATAAAGATCTCAGGCGTAAAATGCTTTGGTCGTGATTAATTGATGTGCCTAACAAGGTCTCTAGTTATAAGATGTAGGGAGGAGAGTACGTTAGGCGAGACTTGCCTGAAGCAGATCTCCGATGTTAACTACCAGCGCTCCTGGCACGGGGCTCACATCAATCCACTGATTCTGATGAAGAACTTGGAGACCTCCGACATGGTCTTGCAGGAGCACGGTGAAGAAGTTGCTGACGGCGTGCTTGCTGGCTCCCAGAGCGAGCTCCGGTTGCGGGCATTTGGGGTAGTACTGGCTCAGAAGCACGAGTCCCTCAGCGCAGTCCATGTCCTTCAGATGGTTCAGCTTCAACCCGAGCGCCTCCGACTGTAGCTCGAACAAGGTGATTCCCAAACTCATCACTCGCTTCGAGAATTCCAGCATTATGTCACTAGGTTGTTCGAGAAAATTTTGTGGGTCAATTCGTCACATATTCCTAATCCGTTAGAAGCAAGCACTTAACAAATTATCATAAGAGATTGCGGTTGAATATGCTGCAAAATCACTTACCGCCGTACCAGACGGCAAGTCCTCTGCTTCAGGAGCATTAGGTGCCATAATACAGAATAGGGTGTCCCTCCAATTAGCCGCCTCTGTTCTATACAGATTAAAATTGCTGTGATACGCAACGCTTCTCGTGAAATCTCGTGAATAGAATCGTCTCCTCTCCAGCACCTTGCTCATGGAAACGGCGCACTCCATCCAGCATCTCCTCCAGAACAGCGGCGGGGATCCCATGATTCTCCACCTGAAAGAAGCCCCATGTTTCGGATGCGCTTCGAACTTCATTTACGACCCCCCTTGCGCCGAGATGGATCTTTCGCAATAACTTCAAGGTTGATTATAGGAATGCAGAAGTGGCTGTCGTCGCCCGATGCCGGCGCACTCCGCAGGTTCTCCGGGTGATCTACAAAGATACGAGGAACTTCTGTAATCCCCGCATCAACAAGGCCCTTGATGCCCGCCTTTGATTCATCGAAAGCCTTTAGCTCGCACGTCCGATCTTACTTCTGTTTGCTTTCATTTGCTTCATCTCTGCTGAACACTTACATTTTTCTTCCTTAGCGAAAACATTCTCGAGTTCCAAGTCCTATCCTATATTAAACGTTGGAGAAATTGAAAGACAGAGGTCCTGTGGTATCCAATGACTCGATCCAAGAGCAGGGAGAGGAAAGAAAGAACAATTATACGCGTTGCATCACCAAGAAAGTGATTGGAATTCATGGACAAGGCTAAGAAGCAACAGGCAATTATTGTATGGCAAGTTCGTCTGACTTTCAAGAATTGAGGTTGGCTTTTTCTACGTACGGCCGGTCAAACGCAGGTATCTTGCAAAAGCATTAGGGAAACGAATGGCTTAAAATGACAGAAGTGACGAAGTTAAGAAGCAATCAGAAAATTGCAAACAGGCTCGTCATCTTTGACCGCGCGAGTTATGAGAAACCTTATCGGTTAGCGAACTCATCTTCTATACTTGAGCACTTCGAAAGCTTGATGAGCATTGTCCATATCTATATCCGACCGGCCACAGCCAGTTCCGAAACCAATGTGTAAGCGCAATCCCTGTTTGCAAATTATTATCGAATTGAGTCCTACAGATTGAATCAATTTACTTGTTCGAATAAAGTTCATGATAATATGGTACATTAGTACAATGGTAGCATGAAAAGCAATATTATTCCATAGATAATCAATACAATGCTACAGTGACGTGGCTAATACACCGCGAGCAAATCGAACCCCTAAAATTCGTAGCGACGACATTAATTGTTCAAGAAGGATAGTGCATCTCTTGGTTAAAAAAATGTAAAGTTCACAGCTTGAAGTGCCTCAGAGGGGAAGTTCCATCAAGGCCATGTTCCTTGAAGTAGGCAAGATAGTCCCACACTGTGGTCTCTCTGTAGATCGGAGGATTGTCCTCGGACAACAGTTCCCTAATTGGCCCAAAAAGCTTCGACGACGGCTGGAAGCTCGTGCTGAAGAAGCACGCGATGGAGATTCTCGGGCCCACCGCATTTGCCAGTACTCTGTGCTCCATGCTTTTGAACCGGTCGTTCGTTATGAGCTGAAAGGAATAAAGAAGAGGTACAGGCATCATCAGCATCTACCCCATTGTCCCGATGATCGCGAAAAGCAAGAAATCCCCAGGCAAAGAGTATCTCCCTAGATCCCCGAGACATCGCCTATGTTGTTCGCAAAAATTTCAGGTGTTTTGATAATCGACCCGGTACTTTGTATTCAGCGACATTAGACCGTGCACTAGTAATACTTTGTCAGTGCCCGTGGTAGCGGCATTGTCATTGATCCGAGGGGTTGCTTGCAAGTTATTAGATGTTACGACCAATGTCGCCGGATATAATAAGAAACAAGGTCAGATCGAATTAGATGGTAATAGAACTTGCCTGCAGGACGTCGCTAACATTGACCACTAGGGCTCTAGGGATAGGAGGGACGTCGACCGAGCAATCGTCCCGAAGGACCTGGAGGCCTCCAATGTGGTCTTGCAGGAGCACCGTGAGGAAGTCTTTTTCGGAGTGCTTGCTCGTCCCCACCATCAGCTCGGGCCGTGGGCACGCCGGGTAGTAGCGGCATATGACCACGAGGCCCTCCGCACAGCCCATCCCCTGGAGGCGGTCCGGCCTCAGCCCGAGGGACTCGGACAGGAGCTCGAACAGCAACGCGCCCAAGCTCATCACTTTGCTCGGAGAAGTCTATCGGTACGTCCCTGCAATTTTGGCCATGAAAGTCATTATTAGGTTAGATCCACTTATAAATTATTATTTATTATTGAGATTTCTTTTTTCTGGTTAAATAAAATTAGTTTATATAAAATAAAAAATATACATATAACAAATGTCAACTCGAAGTCGAAGATGAAAAGGTTTACTTTGTCTCTGTGAAGAACATGTTTTGTAACGTCGCAGGTGAAAATGGCGTCGGTGACTCCGGGACCGGTGGAGGCACTCACCTGCAAACTTCCGGCGGCTCCTCCGGCGACGGCGGGCTCGGCGCCATGTAGCAGAAGAGAAAGTGTCCCTCCAGTTCGCCACCGAGGCCGTGTACAGGTTCGAAGTTGCTGTTGCACACCACCTTCCTCGTGACGTCGCGCGTGTAGAACGCCTCCTTTGCCTCGCCGTCTTGCTCGTGGAACCGCCTCACCCCCCTCCTTCTATCTCCTCCACCACCGCCGCCGGGACTCCATGATTCACCACCTGGAAGAACCCCCGGCGTCTCCGGCGACGGCGTCGCACCCCCTCGATCGCCTCCTCCCTCTTGGCCGGGTCGCGGTCGATCCCACCGAGGTCGATGATCCGGACGCCGAGATGCTCTGAGCCGCCGCCCGATTCGGAGCTGTCTTCCGATGTCTCGTCCCATCGGATGAAGAGATTCTGGGGATTTCGGCGATGCCGGCGTCGACGGGGCCTTTGACGCCGGCTTTCGAGTAGTTGAGCGCTCTTAGCTGGCTCGCTCTGTCATAACTCTGCTCGCCGGAGTCGGAGGCCAGATTGATGGTAGGCATTGTTCCTCTCTCTATTTCTCTCTACTGCAATTCAATTTCGCTGTGAATGCGAATTTGTTGGAGATGAGTTTGAATTATGAATTTAATGTTACGGATGATATGAGCAGCTTCTTTATAGCTGAGAGATGGAGAGAAGAGAACAGTGACATCACATTGGGACGATCCATTTGACTTTAGAACTATGAGGTCCATAAAAATGGAAGGAGAAAGTCATTAGCTTATGAGCTACCACTTGCTGAGAAAATGACAATTGCTGTTTAAATATTGGCTGATACTTTGGGGGACTGGGCAGCTACTGCACAAGTCTTGCAATTTGTGGAAAAAAAAAATCTGTTAGGACAGAGTTGACCATCGATAGATGACATTACAATTCAATGTCGTCTTAGCCCTTGGATCAACCGTTGCATCGTCTTAATGTGATGCTGACTCGATTAGATCAATTAGGTTTTAGATATCGTCGCGTCTACTGGAAACCTACAGTTTCATAGAAAATCTAAGTGTAGATAGATTTTTGCCTTGCGGTTCATTATGCTTATTGTCGTTGAGCGAGTTGATGGCTGGCAAGAATTCCACTTTTTATCCTTGCCTTCAATATACAAAGTCGAAATTCGAAGCTGAACCAAACATAAATGTTCCTAAAAGCGCAATTTTTTTCTCGTGGTAGATTAGTGTTGTAACTGTCGTACGAGTATTGGGCACAGTTTCATCTAAAGACCATTTTTGTTTAGAGGATGATCTTTGTTTTTGAGAGCTGTGGAAGTTGGTGCTCATAGTTCTATCGGTTGGAGCTATATAAGCTTCGGTAGACCAAGCAGTGAAGAAAGGCAATCCTGTTCTGTGGTAGTAGATGAACACACACTTATCTTCAAATACAATCATCAATAAGACCACATAAAAAAGTTTACACAGTCCACAGCTGGAAATCAGGAAGTGCAGAAGTTCCATCTAGGCCTATGGAAATGCAATGGGCAGTGTAGTTTGGAAGTGTAGTCTCCTTGTAGATTGGTGGCTTTTCTGCTGATGTCAATTCCTTGATGGGTCCATACAGCCTTGAAGATGGCTGAGGAGTGTCGCTGAAGAAGCATGCCACGGACACTCTTGGGCCTCTCTTGTTTGCCATGACTCGATGCTTGACACTTTTAAACCGGTCGTTTGTTATGAGCTGTGAATGTAACAATTAGTGGACCATTCTCGGTCTGTCAATTCTCAGTTCAGAAATGAAGGAGCATAATTGGTTCTTATTGCTATGATTACACTCTTCATGTTGATAAATACAAAAACTGCAGAATATCTAGGACCCCACATTGACCGCTGCTGTGAAAAACATTGTTTTCAACATACATCTGTCTCATTTAGACAATTTTGAACCTGTGAATGTGAGGCTAGCATGATCTAACAAAGTTGGAATCAGGTTTGGATCAGTTAAATAGCTCTGTTAGGATACTTGATGCATAAGGCATTTGGGAATGGTAGACACGGATTCGTCTTACCAAAGAAAATCACAAATTGTGAAGACATGATGTTATTGCTACGGGGAAGATGCCGTGGTAATTTACTTCTTGAATTCTCCAGCGCTCTTCAACTAACTTGGCATACGAGGAAGTATAGTAATAAGGGCGAGAAGATGATCGCAGCGTGTCGACCAATCAAAATAGGGTTTCAGAAAAGTTCAGAGATGAACAATGATATCTGGCCAAAGCTACTTACCTGCAAAAGATCTCCGATGTTGATCACTAGTACTCCAGGTATTGGAGGAACGTCGATCCAGTGGTTTCTCATGATGCACTTGAAGTCCTCCAGTTTGATCTTGGAGGAGAATTGTGAGGAAGTCATTGTCTGAATGCTTTGTCACACCCAGGGTCAACTTGGGCTGTGGGCATGGCAGATAGTAGTGGCACATGATCGCGTGTCCCTTTCCACACTCCATCTCCTTCAAGTGATTTGGGTGGAGCCCTAGGGCTTCTGATAAGAGCTCAAACAGACGAGAGCCCAGTCTCATCACATGCCTTGAGTACTCCATCAGCATTTCTCTGCCACAGATATTGCGATGCATCAGAAAACTGAACTAGAGCTGCTGTAAAAGTATGATCGGACAGATTCCCAGAGAATACAACAAAGGGTATTGGTATTTTGTATCAACTCGGTTGCAAAAGTTTGGTACTGCCACCACGAGAACACACATAAAGTCAACTGTCGAGGATCATCCTTTATTCTGCCCAAAAAGAACAGAAAGACCACCTCTGAGGTTCCAGTCAGTGAAAATGGTCAATCATTGAGGATCATCTTACTGAATCGTCTCATTGATCGAGACTAGATGCAAGATTACATGCTATAACATGTCTAGTGGAATTTAGGGGAGAAACTTTGTGCCCATTCAGCAGTTGCAGTTGCCTTTGCTGACCGAATGAAGAACTGGGCCCTTTCATTTCCTGAGTGTTCAACACCTATTCCGGCTGATTCAATGGAGAAAAACACGAACAACTCTAGTTTCATACACTTGCTAGTTTAGCCCTTGATTTGTTGAAGAAAATAAAAAAAGGCCTCAAGTATCATACAATGAAAAGCATTTACTTAGCACCTATATGAACTACTGCAACTCTTTTGCAAACTATCTTCATTGATTCACTTTGTGAACTTGTTCATGAATTTTCCCTTTTCTGAAAGGTGAAAAAGGCATGAGAAGCCACTGGCTCACCTGCAAGCTTCGGGCAACTCCTCGGGCTGGGGAGGCTCAGGTCCCATGAAGCAAAATATACTGTCCCTCCAATCAGCAGCGACCGAATTATAAAGTCCCATGCTGCTGTTGTATATGACCTCGCAAAATCTCTAGTGTAAAATCCTTTCTTGGCCTCCGTCTCCTGCTCGAAGAACCTGTGCGACCCATCGGTCGCCTCCTCCAAAAGGCTCTTAGGGACCCCAGGGTTGATCACCTGGAAGAAACCCATTTTTTCAGTGCTTGCCCAATATTCCGCACCATCTTGTCGTGGCAAGCGGGGCCTACATTCGCACATTCTAGGTCGATCACCGGGATCTCCACACGATCCTCGATGCAGGCCATGCTGTCGGGTGGCTGGATGAATATGCGGGGGACTTGGGCAATCCCAATGTCCACGAGGCCTTTGACTCCGGCTTTCGTCTCATCGA
Source organism: Syzygium malaccense (assembly GCA_031216405.1). NCBI lineage: Eukaryota > Viridiplantae > Streptophyta > Magnoliopsida > Myrtales > Myrtaceae > Syzygium > Syzygium malaccense. Next base: position 14,130,376 of record CM062259.1, on the reverse strand, counting down.
ACTCTATCAATTCACTTGCTCGGTCATGTTTGGGATCTGTACTGGTGTCCATTATGTGTTCCGTTACTTGGTGTTACCGTATTTGAGTGAGTTAGGTCTTGATGAAGTTCACTTTCGTGTTTATATAGTGGTGATATGGGAGTGATGATTTAGTGAAGAAGCTAAACACAAGGGACAAGAAGGTTGTAAAGAAATGAGTTTTCTTTTAAGTGAAAATTGACCCTAGAAGATATCAAACAAACTCTCGGAGTTGGCAACTAAAGGCATGAATGATAACATTTCTCTTTCCTGGTCCTATTTCTGATAGTGGATAGCCAGCGAGCGGTGGCAGCGAATAGCCGGCGAGCGGCGGTGGTGACAGGCAACGGCGGACGGCCAACAAGCAGCGGTGGTGACAGGCGATGGCGGATGGCCGGCAAAAGGCAGCGGCGGCAGACGGTCGGCCGGCGAAAGGAGGTGGCAACGGGGGACGGTGCATGGCCGGCAAGCAGCGGCGGAAGGCTAGCTAGCAGCCGCCGCCGGCGGACGGCCGGCAAAAGGCGATGGTGGCAGACAGCCGGCCGGCGAGCGGCAGCGGGTGGCGGCGAGTGGGTAGCGGTGGGTGGTAAGGATGAGCAATAAAAGAGAATTGTTATTTCTATTTCTGTTACAGAAATAGAAAAGCAAAAAATTTTAACTTCTCATTTCTGCTCTAAATCTATTTCGAGGCCAAAATTTGTCCCAGAAATAAAAAAAATGAAATTATTTTACCAAACAGATTTCTGTTCCAAACCTGTTTCCAGAAACAAAAGAAAAGAAAAAGAGGAAAACAGAATGGTTATCATTTGCGCCCTAAGAATTCCTTGTTTCTCAACTAAGACAGTATTTGTCGCCAAATCCATGAAAGCACATGTTAATGGAATCTTCAATAAAATAGGAAGTGAAAACATTTTCCAATTAGGATTATTACATGGTTGGATAGAATAGACTTCGATAATTGCGTCACGTGTCCAAATCTTGTGCATTCTCATCTTTTATATGAAAAAACATGATTAATTTACCCGGGGCTACGTAAAGAGCTCATAAATGTTTACTTAACTATTGTAACATTATATTTAATAAAATGAAGAATGAGGAGAAATCAAAAGAGATAAATTAGTCATTTAAATATATTAATTAGAAACAATAAGTAACTAATTAATTTCCTGATAAGAGGAAATACAATATTATTTCATTCATTCCTGACTCAAGAGTTCTATTTTCACATTTATGCATAAACACGATTGATGGAAGCGATATCGGAAGAGCGCATAACTGTTTACTAAACTATTGTAACATTATATTTAATAAAATGAAGCATGGTGAAAAATAAAAAGAGATTAATTGATTATTAAACACATGAATTAAAATTGTAAGTAATTAATCCATTTCCTAACAATCCAAATTTATTTCATTCATTCCTTACTGAAGAGTTCTTTTTTCACTTGTATGTGGAAACGTGATTGATGCACGCGGAAGAGCTCATGAATTAATAACCAATTATATGGTGACTATGTAAAACTATAAACAAAGCAAAATATGGAAATCCTAAATTGCAAAGATCATGTAACATGTATCCGATTTTCCCCATATAAGTTACCCTTGAGAAAAAAAAATTATGAGCAACTAATCTAATTAGTATTGAAATTATGATACTCTAAACGGTAGCCGTGTGTTAGATATTATGACATCAAAACATATACCAAATCTAATTCATGTCCAATCGCAAGAAAAAAAAAATTAAAATAATCGTAATGTTGCAATACTATATATGTAGTTTACAAAAACGGAAATGGGTTGTCTTCATGTTTTTCTTGCTATTCAAGGATATGTGGAGTTGGCTCTCAGCTAGAGCAAAGGTCTTAGGCATTTTACAAATAGTCCAGGTTGCTAAATGATTTACAGAGTTTGTGGAAGCATCTCTTTTTTTCCCCTGCAACTATGTGTCCCCTGCATTTATGATTGCCGGGCTATATGAATGATCGAGTTCATATTTTTTTTACACAGGTTGCGTAATGCAATATGATTTTTATGCTGAAATAGAAAATCTGCAGCAAGTCTTTAGTATGTGCTTCTTTATATGACTTTCAACTTTGCTTTGCAGATAGCTCAAATAATAAAGACTTGCCTAGTACTTCATTGGACAAACATGAAGGAATGGATATGGACTTACGTGAACGTAAAAACAGAAGGTTCATTTGTGACGAGGCTGAAAATATCACCCATAGAGCCATACTGTTTGTGCTGTCCCCAAAGAGGTCATGTTAACATTTCACAAGATGATCCTATGCAGCAGGTAAGATCAGAACCCCTAATATTACACTCTGAAGGAAGGTGCTGTCTCATTATTACTGAGTTCGACTCTTTCACTCCAAAAAGGAAGAAAGAAAATAATTGCTTAGTTAGATTCATCGATATCTTTCATATATCCTCATCAAGAGTCAGCTCTAAGCATCCAGCAACACCCCTGTAATGTGAAGTACTGCATACATTTGCTATGTCATACAATAATAGGATGGTAACGGTGAAGTAGAAAAAAATAATTTGGCATGATGTTGCTCATCCCTATAAATTTGCTTCTCAGGTATATGAGGATTTGCATACTATCTGAGACTGGGATATTGGTGGAGAAGTTTCATATACCCCAATCTGAAAGGAATATGTATTCTGCTATTCTTGTTTTGCCTGAGACATTTGATAATCGTGGTACTTCTTTGCATTGCTTTTCCTTATGTCCATTAGTTCATACACGAAGAGTTTACTATTACTTTTTCCGCTTATGCATTTCATGAGATTCTATGTGTTGTAAGTGGATGCATGAACATGTCGTTGAGTAATGAGAGAATTGTAGTGTGGTTTCTTCCCATGCTTCTTCTTTATTTTCTCCTATGGTTCATTGGCTCATTTTACTTCGTTTATCATTAGGAATAGATTTCTTTTTTCTACTCAATAATTGAGAGGTAGTATACCATTGCTGTAGCTAAAGATTACTCCAAGAAAGGACTTTTAAGGTCTTCAGCTAATGTAATATTCTTTAGGTTGACAAGAGGAAACCTGAATTTACTGGGATTATGTTTTTTTGGGGAGCTTTCTGCATCTCATTGAGCAATTGGTGGCCTTTTCTTAAGCTCTAAAGCATGGATCAGTAGTAAATATATTGGTACTTTTTGGTTTGGGAGTTTATTACACCAGGCGCAGTTTATGTGTGATCTACAAAGAAATTTCATTTTATGTTGGGATGCTTGATAGGGTCATTAACTTGTCCGTTTACTTGTGATAGGTTTAGAAGATCCTATAGTCAAAGTTAAAGAACTGCCAAAGAATGGATGAGAGGCTGAAATAGAACTTTGGATATAAGGTCAATCTGTATGTATGATCTTATATCAAAATCATGCTGTCAACTTCTTCCCACCTTATTTTGTAAGTACTCTTATGATTCTTCAGTTGGCAGTGCGTCAGAGTCATTGCTATACCACATTTTCTGCTGGAAAGTACAAGATAGACTTATTGTAAAAAAGTTACTGAGGGTTGCCACCCCTGCGGAAAATGATTCTTAATAAATGACCTCTCTTAAAAAGTCAATGAGTTTGGATGTGACCACTGTGTTTTGCTTCTCCTTCTATGAACTTCTAACATTTCTCTCACTGTTGGAGGAATGGAATCCTTCAATCTCTTCTTCTCCTTGCTTTTGCTAACATGCATTCTTATCCATGCCCGGAGTTCATTTGAAACTTAAGAAATGATTGGAATCTTAAGGAGGACTTTAATTACCTAGGATCTTTACATGGTCCCGATCCTAAGCTAAGAAAAATCATAGGATCGATGCGATCCTACTTGTGACATTCCGAAATTCCACCAATTGGAATTTATTGAATAATTGAATTTTATGAGGTGTGCTCGTAGTAAGTTCTCACCCGGAACTGATCATTCCTGGGAATGCTAACCATTAGGGAAAGGCTAATAGGGGAATTAAATTCGCGCGACTAAAGGAAATTCGATCGTGAATGGATTTCGACCATTTAAATCGCGTAAGTGATATTTTGAGCCACTGTTGGCCGATCAAGGATAGTTTGGGGTCAGTTCGCCACTGTCCTAGTAGTGGATCGCGGGTGATTCCGTTGGACCACGAAACGACTTGACGAATGATTCTGAAATTATACCGAACGATCGTACCCCTCGGATCAAGTGATTGATCTTCGCGATTTTAATGACAACCGAGGTCGTCATGCACCGAACGAACTTGCACGTGACTCGATTTAGTATCAGTCATGAGTCGATTCAGCGAATTTCCCCAGCAAGCCGCCCGTTAGCTCGAGAAACGCTCGGGTTGCGTTTAATAGAATTTAATTATGGAAATTTTGCCCAAATTGGACACCGGAAAATTAGGAAATCACGCCGGAACGTTAGGACGACGTTGCACGTGACACGTGTCAATTTTTGGTGCGCTCAATTCCTTCGGAAAAACTCGATTCGGACGAGAAATGGAGAAAGTGACGATTTTGCCCTTAAGAATTTATAAAGGATTAGTTTTGGGGCAAGGGGCATTTTGGTCATTTGTGCCTTAGATTTTTTTTGGTCCAAATTTACTATTTGAGTCAAGAAGACTCTTCTTTCTCTCCCTCTCCTTCGTGGACTCTCCCCCTTTTGCCGTGAGTTCTCTTCCTCTCTCTTTCTCTCTTGCCGGACGGATCGCCGTCGCCGCCGAGCCACGCCGTCGTCCGTACGCCGCCGGTCACCGCCTCACGCCGCCCTCACACCGACCACCACCCCCCACCGTGACTCTCTCCCTCTTTTTCTCTCTCTTGGCCGTGAGGCCCTCAGCCACGCGCAAGCCACGCAATCGCCGTCCAAGCCGATTGCCGCCACCCGGAAGTTGTACGTCGTCGCCGTTGTCCCCGATTAAGGGCCGCCGCTTTCCGTTCTAGCCGTTTTAGCCTAGAACGCGGTAAGTCATCCTCCAATCCTGATTTAGGATTTCGGGTATCGCCGAACAATTTGATTTTGGGTGAAATTGGACTTGTGCGGGTGCGAAAGGTTGGGGCTTTAGACCGGGAATGTATGGCGGGCCTTAAGGAATTAATTTGGAATTTTTGGAGGACGATTTGAGGGAATTTTAAGCTAAAAATCACTGTTCACGAGCTGCGATTCACTGTTCACGAGGCTGTGATGCTCGGTTCGGGACGCAAGTTGGATTTCTAGAGCCGAGATTTAATGGTGAGAAAGTTCCGTGAAGGACCGGAATCGATTTGGCGTCGTTTAGTGGGAGAAAAATAGAAATTTATGTATTTCACGTGTGTTTTAATTATAATTGAGCTGTGGTGGTAGAATTGTGTGTGGATTTGTGCAATGGGCTGGTGTAAATATGTTTGATTCGTGCACATATGGGTTCAATTGAAATGATGGTTCAATTGACCAGGTGATATGTTGAGTTAGTCGACGCGGGTAAGTCGCGCCTAAACCTGATTTAGGACTTCGGCTATCGACGGGTGATTTTGGACAAAATCAGTATGGAATTAGGTGCGGAATTACATGGATTGGTAGTGGAAATTTTATGGCGGGCCTTGGGATTTAATTCGGGCACTAATTATTGGAAATTCAGAAAATGGGCGCTGCGAATTACTGTTCATATGCCTAGAATCACTGTTCACTGACTGTGAATTACTGTTCACGGGGCTGTGATGGTCCGATTGGGACGCGAGTTGAATTTTTGGAACCTAGAAATTATGGCGAGAAAGTCTCGTGAAGGATCGGAATTAATCCGACACCATTTGGTTGGAGAAAATTGATAATTTACGTGTTTTGGGCATGTTTGAATTATTCTAGATGTGGTTGATTTAATTGAGTGTTTATTTGTGTGATAGATGAGGTAACTTGAGGATGAAATGAGGATGTTTCGAGGCTGGAGTGAGACTGAATAGAGTGTCGGATGTTATGGGATGGAATTGGCGAGCTTAGGGCTCGATTTAAGGACAAGTGGTGTTAGTTTGGTGTGTAGTAGTATGGCTGGATTGTGGTATTTAATAGGCTCGGAAATACCGAAATTATGCCTATGTACGTGGCTGTGTTTGTGGGTCCATGAGTGGCCTTGTGTGTTTATTGAACTGTGATTGATGGATTGAAATGTGTTTGATTATGTGCACGCGTGGGCCAGATTAATTTAATCGTTGAAATTGGCCATGTCGAATGTTGAGTGAGCACGTTGTACGTGTTAATTGATGCGTGCATAGGCCGCGTGTGATGGGCCAGTTGATTGTGGTAAATGCTTGATGAGCATGTGCATGGGTAAGAAAGAAAAGTGGTGTGGCAAGTAATTGTGAAAAGTATGTGAAAAGGTGAAAGTGCGAGGTTGGGATCGGGCCGAGTATCATAAACTCGGGCAGCGATCACGTAGGTCTGATGCATTTGGCACAGGCTGAGGCTCGAAAGAGCATGATTGAGTTCGGTCCGAGGCACGATCAGCTCGGGTGAGACCGGGATTGGACCGAGGCATTATAAGCTCGGGTTCCAATCATGTAGGCCTGTCGCATTTGGCGTAGGCTGAGTTGGGTTTCGATCATGTAGGCCTGTCGCATTTGGCGCGGGCTGAGGAAAGTGTGAATGTGGGATCGGACCAAGGCGTGTGATGCTCGGGGCGCGATCGAGTGTGAATGTGGGATCGGACCGAGGCGTGTGATGCTCGGGGCGCGATCGAGTGTGAATGTGGGATCGGACCGAGGCGTGTGATGCTCGGGGCGCGATCGAGTGTGAATGTGGGATTGGACCGAGGCATTATAAGCTCGGGTTTCGATCATGTAGGCCTGTCGCATTTGGCGCGGGCTGAGGAAAGTGTGAATGTGGGATCGGACCGAGGCGTGTGATGCTCGGGGCGCGATCGAGGGGCCTGAGGCGTGAACGAATACGAGGGCCGGATGTGGTGAGTGGTCGCAGTGTACCTGAGGCGTGTACGTTTACGCGGGTCACTGGCGAAGAATAAGAAAGAGGAAATGAGAATGGACGGAATAATGGGATAAGAGTGGTACATGCGCGTGTTTACATATGACATGATTGAGTTTGAATGATGTTGTGCGCATGTTTGAGCTTGACAATATTATTTGTTGTACCTGCGATGTGATGTTTCAGTGTGTGTGAATATATGTATGTGATTGTGTAATTGTCTGGAGGTACGTGATAGCCTAGGTTGGGTTTAGGGGTGAACTTACTTAGAAGTGTCTCACGGTTGTTTTCAACCAAATATTTCAGAACCCCGACAGGAACCGTGAACCCTCCACCACCGCCGCCAGTACGTTTTTGGATACCAGTGCACACGGAGTACGATGTGGCAGAATTTCCGGTGGGTTTTCAGAAGGATAACATTTTTGGAAGTTAATAGTTACTGGTTCGGGGTGTTTGTAATAATAATGGATATTGTAAATATTATGGTGTAAGTTTGGCAATGAGAACGAATATGTTCATTCTCCCTGATTGTTTCCCCAGTTCTTAATTGTCCGGGTTTATTTGTTGATATCCGCTGTGGTAGTAAACCTCTGATGGCTTTTTGAGGTCAGCGATATTCCTGGGACATCGCTTAAATCGACCAAAGGCGGTGTCGCGTGCCGTAGGGGTTCGGGGCGTGACACTACTGATCCCATTGGTCGACCTTTGACATACTTTCACCTTTAAATATGTATATCTGATGTTCAGGTAATAGAAATACTGATTTTTCTTGTACATGTAGTATATAAACTATAAATTCACACCATTTTGGAGTTTTAATGTCACACCATGTTCATAATTAACAAACTTCATAGGACTATCCAAGATTTCTATATTGTTGGTGTAATATTTTAGGATCTTACGACCCACCATTTGATGTTACAATCCGATCCCTTAGACACCTTCATCGATCATAAGTAGGATCCTGCTCCTCACAACCTTGTTCTTAACTGTAGAAAACTCAACCAAGAAAGCACCAACAGTTAATGAGTGTTCCTAGCAACCTTGTCCCTAACAACCCTAGGGCACACTTACAAAATCACCAATTACCAGAATCAAAGCCGTTCAGCATGTTACTGATTGTCAAAATGCTTTTTAAAACAACCTTCTTTTTCTAGGGAAAGAAAGCCACTCTTTGAGGAACTTCCTTTACTAGATTGCCTCCAAGGAAATTAGCCTCCTCGCTCACATTTGTCTCAGAAAAGACAGATTAGTATATTGTTGGATTGAAAATACCTGCCAACAGACCGAATGATCCTTATCTTCGGTGTGATTCACACCCTCAATGTTGTAAAGAAAAATATAGAAAAATTACACCGTTCCAATTCCCAATCTTGGGTACTGCAAACCATATTTAAATATTCCATCAGGTTCTGTCATAACCAGTATACAAAAAAATCTCAAAATTGTACTGGCTTGCTACAAGCCTTAAAAGAATTAGGGAATAATTGTTTTATGAGTGATTTTACACTTAATGCACCATGCCAGAAGAAGATAGAGTAATTTGTAATTTAGAGATTATAATGGATTAGCTTTCCTTTTTTTATCAACTTCTACTCTACAAGTTCTCCTGCTCACTTCCATCATCCCCGTTATGCAAGAATTTGTGTCGTCTCATGTAGTTAAGATTCGAGAATGTGTTTTAGCTTTAGTAGTTAAATAGTTCTGGGCTTGTCCCATTGAGCTGAAATTCTGTATGCTTAGTCATCTTTCTGATGGAAGAGGTATTTATCTAAATTCTTCGGTGGATTCTTCATCCTTAGTGATATGCTTTTTGAAAAATACTATTATAGCATGATATAGTGATCGCAACATCAATGGTTGAAGGATGAGTTGCATCTGTACCTTCAGTGGGTGGTATCTTTTTACCTCTTGTGCTCTAAGTACATCTTTTTTTAGGTACAGCGAAAAGGTTTTTCCATGGCAATATCTTTGCAAACAGCTTCCCTTGCTTTCTTGTAAGTTGAGCTTGTTGCATTGAATGTATGTGTCCAGAATCCACTGAATGGGTAGTTGGTTGTTTTGCTGTTTTTCTCTGCCAGGGATCTAGCAGATTTGACATTGAATGTTCTGTTTTCTCTGGTTTCAAGCAAAAATTAAGAAGTGCTTTCTATAGTGTTGCGGGACTTGCAATTTAGCTCTGCCGTGGTACACCAGGTTGGGAACCTTTCTGCCTTCCGATGACTTGCAGAAATTTACCTACATTTAAGTGTGAAACATGTTTTATGATAAAATAGTTGATAAAGATATTTAACTGTGAAAGATATTTTAGCATGCTTTCACTATTCCGATGACAGTCATTCCCTAGAATCTCAAAATTGATATCGTATTTATGGCTATGCATGTTTTGTAACTTGTGTAACACATTATCTTACAGCTTGTTTACTTTGCATGGCAATAACTTTAGCCAAATGGCATGCTTTTTTCTCTTCTGTATTCTCCACTCTCCAAATTGTGTTTTATCTTATGATGTGATCACCGATCATGACAAATATTTAGGTGACTAAAGTATTACCCCCTGTATTTCTCCATTAGTCGACTATAAATACTTCATTAACTATGTTCAACAGGAAAGTCTTGCTGCAGCTTTTGGGAACGGCTTGTCAACTGACTGCATTGTGAATGTGGGAGCTCAGGTGACATCAGTCATATGCATTGTGATACTAGTAAGTTTTTACATTTTGCCTCTATTGGAGTATAAGTCTTGCTTTTGGTGATGCAGAGCAGATGATGCAATGCTTATCATTGCCTCCAAGCTTTTAAAGCAAATTCACTGGTCATGTCAACATAGATTGACCTTAGAGATAACACCTTTTCATAAACCAAAGAAAAAGAAAAAGGAGCTATGCTCGTTTGTCTTTATGAGTGACCCGTGATGAGAGTAATTATTTCTGAAATCCATATTGACCCGTAATTATTATTAAAGAACAGTGCAGTCTAAGCTTTCGACGTCAATCTTGACTTGTTATCACCATACCAGCAGTGAGATTGTTGCTACTGTAGCCTTCATGCTTATTCTTTCCTCTTTGCTATAGATTTCTTGTTCCACCATCTCCTCTCATTTTGTTAATGTTAGTATCACCTCCAAATTAATGGGTGAAAACTGAATTAAAATGATGAAGAAATTCTGTTTATGATTTGATTTTGCCTATCACCAATTATGCTACAAAGTTAACATTTGTAAACAGACACTCTCCTTTTCTAGACCACTGTAATGCTGTGTTTCATATGTCTGATTAACATTCTTCTGGTAAACAAATAGCCCTCAATTGGGCCAATATTGTATTAACAACAATGAAACAAATTAGACTTCTACACATACTGCTCAGACCTTATATCTACTGACAACTTTAAATATTATGATGGATTATGTTCCACGGAGTTAATGAAGAAATTGTCCTTTGTAAATGTCAGGATGGATGGCTCTACCTACCTCCAAGAAGATATTACCATTTGATGGAGTGGTGCTGCTTACTACTTCTCATAGTTCTGAGCTTACTGCAGTATATCTGCATTAGCCTCACTGCCATCATGTGCACAATGTTTAAAGTTGATTTGCCTAACCACCTTACATACTTGAAGGTTCCTCTTTCTATTTGCCTGTATTATGTGAGGTCTGGCTGTCATTATTTGGCGTGACACTACAGATAGAGAGCTTTTGACCCATATACTGTTTTTTGTCTTGAGATAACTTAATTCAGCATGCAACTTTTTATTCTTTGTCCAGAATATCTACTTTATTGTTTAATTGGACTTGAAACTACTTCATGAACATCCAAGATTATGATATTTATGGGTAATAGGGTTTCAGAATATATCCAGATCCCTCCTATGGACCCAGAGGCATCACATATTATGGCCTCAAGTTCGCAGTGACATGTTGAACAAGCGTACAGATATGTTGATGCTAAACGAACTGAAAGAATCCTAGTGATACATCCAAGCGAGTCTATGAATCCCTCTAATTTGGTAGTTAAGATTTGTTGTTCGTCAAAATTCTTGTACTCGTGAGCACTGAAAAACGTATGCCCATGCTCCACTTTTAATGGTAGAAACCCACGTGAGAATGGGGATTTATGTTTTAATATTAACGAACGCGAAAGCTAATCGGGATCTTACAAATTAAGCCCAATAAGAAATTACCAGAGAAATAAATGAGGAATGATAAAGACACCCAAGATTTATGTGGCTCAGTCCAATATATCAGTACCTATGTCCACGAAGAGAGCTAGTAGCAAATAATCCACACCTAATCGGAGAATCCAAGTTATAATCGCTCACTCACATGCTCGAGTATTTTCCATACCTAGATTATACCCAAACCCCAAGTGTTCTCTTTTGGACAGGTCGTATCAAGGCATTCTTCCACAAACTAAGTTTCATGCTTATAGGAGGTGGAGGTTGATGCTGTACCAATTGTTCACTCATACGAGGACGGGATGCCAGCTGCATCTCATAGGACGAGGCTTCTACTCTCAAAGTATGTTTCCCAAAATGAATTCTCATCTCTATATTACTTTGCTTCTAGATGTTTAGCTTTCTAGAGATGCACCAATGGTTCTTTTTTATTTAGGTACCTCAATAGGTTTGTTTTATTTAACGCTTTTGGCTCCAGATGCATATCCTCCGCCACCTCGTTCTTGGTGAGCGAAATTGTTACTTCTAAGAACTTTTCAGATCAAGTTTAATCATGATAAAATGATTATTTTGCAAGGTATAATGATTGTGAGGATATGCTAAAAGAAACTTGGCATTTTGATTATCCCAGACGACCAGACATGGCAGACAGCCTCTATCCTGGGTTTAACATTAAATTGCTAATGTGGGACAGCTATCTTATATTTCAAACAAAACCTAAGAAGGAAGAGAACGTTGACCTTGCTGAAGCAATCACTGGTAGCATCCTTTCAACTGGGAGGTCCTGCGCAATTTCTTCAATTCTGCTTGCAGGGATTGTTAATGTCTTATGGATCATAGTATTTTATATTACTTTAACAGGGCGTATCGATCTTAAGAGAAAACTATTCTGCAGCATACAACTGGTGAGTATCGTGCACACCCTGAGATGTTCTTTGAATTGCTATAAATTGACTGGGTATAATGACTCGGTTTGGTGATTTAGATTGGCCTAGTGGCTTTGACTGAGGATCTCATTCCTGGTGCAGAAGAAAGGTTAATTTTGCTTATGCTTTAAACATCTGCAGAATTGTGGCTTTTTGAGCATTCTTGCATGGTGACAGAATTTCATGTTTGACTCTATATTAACCGGTGTTAAGAGCCTTGTCTACGATGAAAGAAAATTGATGAATATATCACTTACAGAAATCTGCTGGAGTAATCCCTCCTTAAATTAAGATATTGGCATCTTTTCTGGAAAAAGTTTGAAGAAGGAACACATTAATATAGACGATGAGCTCTAAACATGTATGTTTCGGGCTTGATATGATTTCATTATATTTGATGGTTCATCCTGTATGAGCTCCCTTTTGGTTCTGAGAGCTATTTTATGTATGGCTTTAGTTTTTTGGGCTGTTTATGTAAATGGGTTTGCACCCGCTCGGTGCCCTATAGTTGAACTTTTTCTATTTATCAAACAAAATCGTCTATAGGACTAGCAATGACTATCATCAAAATTATTTTAGGACTAAAAGAAACTGAGAAAAAGCTCACTTCTAATTTATGTATGCTCCTTTGTTTTCTGGAATCTTCCATTTAAATAGAAGGAATTTTCTTTGGAGAATTTAAAGAAAAAACGAACCTCGGGTCAATAATTATGTGTCTGAGTGCCCAATTATGGATTTTGGCGTTATTGCCCAGTATTTTGCTATCCTTTTTCCATAGGTGGTATGTTTCAATAGAAGTTCCGAAGCCTAAATTTGTGTCTGATTGCTCGTTGATTCTCTTCTTCTTACAGAGTATTTCATGCAATTCCTTCATATGAAGCAATTGATACAATCGAGGTCAGTATGCTCTTTCCTTGCCATGTCGCTATCATATTTTCTTTGCTATATTTAGTTGTCAACTATACGTGGAGATTAGCTGGTCATGCAGCTTTAATTTCATTGTATTGGCGACCACATGATACGCAGCATCATTTAGCACGATGTTCAAATGCTAAATGGGTCGATTTTGTGGATGTTTCTATTTATGTCATAAAGGATGACATTCTATCTATGCTTCTAAGTTGTAGTTTGTCAAATTTCTTAAAAACATGTCTTGTTCAAAGGTTGAGCCATGGTTTTTTCTGACGTCTCAATTCTATCGCATGACTTGAGCTGGCCACCATTCATCTCATGCTTTGAAGAGTTCGTCATAAAGGTTATTTAGATGTGCAGTATTCTAAAGCTATGACTTACGAACAGTGCATGTGAGACAGAGAATCCATTAGGACTGAAATTTGTGCACTTCTGAATTGAGCAAATTGAGTTGTAGTCTTTTGTTTAACACTGCATATGAAATCTGTGCGTCTTTAGCAAGTTTTGCAATCAAGAACATGCCATACTTTTGTGTCATGGAAAGGTGGAGCGGTAAGATAAGCATTGTATCATCACATTTTCTCACTTTTTTCTTTTTCTGTAAGAAGATGAATTTTGTCTAAGACTCTGTACATTTGGTGAGTTGAATATGACTCGTTTCCTTTACTGCCTAGCGGAGAATTGAGAGCTATTTGTGTGAGAAACTCTGTTGGTTTCTTGATCAAAACATGCAAAACATACTCACCTCCATCTCCTTTTTCTTGGCAAATGAAATGATTATGGTGGTAAAAGCAGACATTGCATTTTCAAAAAGTGTGTCTTTTTCAAAAATGCCATCTCAAAGACACGGAAAAGCTTCTTCAGATGGTGACATGCCATGTTTCCATGTTGATGCAAACTCATCACAAAACGGTGATTCCATCCTCATGTTAGGCCTTGTCATAAATTTTTTTCACCAATATTGATGTCCATCATTCAAACTTGCAACTTCTTAATGACGAGCTTACTTGTTTCATGACCAAATATACAGAGTCTAAATACACTAACTTCTTAAGTTAATGAGAGCATTTCGCAACTGGATGTTGGAAACTGCGGTTGAAGACATTGATTGCTAACCTTGATGGGTCTAAATACACTTATGTGTCTACCAGGCAGCACCGGATGTTGAAGGTTCAAATCATTTTCACTTGCACAAAGGTTGGTGGCTTCCCTTTCGACGTGATCCATGGGCAAGATCATAAGCCTCTTTTTAGGTCTATCCTCTTTTTCTCTTAAATTCCCTTTTTTGTAGATCCCACGCGTCTTTCTTTTGCACCGCCAAACATTTCCACATGCTTTATCTTCTCATTGGTCAATTTCCATTCCCACTGCGGAGATTGACTGAAAGGGGAGTCCAGACAACTTTGTGATTGCCCCGTGAACTTTGTGATTGCCATGGGCATTGTTAGGGAACTTCGTCATTAACTACGAATAATTCTCTTCAGCAACGCATCCGCATGAACACCGCCACGTTCACAATCACTTCTGTCTAGAAGTAGCTGAGAATCTAACTTATCTATTAACAATAAGTGAATTTAATTTCGTTCATCATATCCATATTCTCGCTCACCTTGTGCATGACTAAGGAATATAAACTTTCTTGTCCTCTCGTTAACAAAATACGAACTATCAAATATTTTGATAATAGAATAATCAACAAAGTTACATGACCATAGATCCGTATTGCAATTATATATCACGCGAGACTTGGAAACCATCTCAGTAGCGCAAATCAGTGTCGCCTTCGAAGAATGAAACCTTACAAGATTCTTATAGTGTGTGTGGACACTGGGGCCACATCTGTTGCGGTCGATACGACCACAATTTTTGGGTCTTTCACACCCACCTAACATAGTATCGACCACAATTTCTGGGTCTTTCACACCCACCTAACATTTCCACATGCTTTTATCTTCTAATTTGTCAATCCCATTCCTCCAGTCGCAGCTCAAGAAGAATCAACAACTCCAAGGGTAGAAACGCTCAACGCCAAGCACACAAAAGGAGAGAAGGTTGTTGGTTGGAAGGATTCGAGTTCGATTCTTCCCATTGCTGATTTTATCGGTTCATTCAAAAGCCGCCATTGCTGTAATCTCATTTCTTATTTTCTGTTTTCCGGTTTTTTTCTTTTTCTTGCCAGAATCCTGTAATCTTACTTTTATTAGCTTACTACGTGCTCACAAAATTAAATGCGTATATAAAAAGAAAAGATTATAGATTGAGATTGTCTCCAAAAAAAAGAGGGTCAGTTATATTTTCCATGAATGAAATGAGCGAAGGTAATTATTCTTTGAGAGGAGCAAATAGATGCTTGAATTGTTGATATTAATTGTTAATTGTTCTGGAAGGAAGCAAAGTGAGTCAATTCAGTAAATTAACTTAGGTTTCATTTGTTTCGCGAAAAATGAATGATTTGGAAAATACTTTTCTAAAAATAATCGCTTGTATCGCTTGAAATAATTAATCAATGAAAATTATTTCATTACAGACAACAATTTATGTCTAAACATTTTCGTATGTGATGAAAATATTTTTCGTTCATTTATTTTTGTAAGCGACGATACAAGTGACTATTTTTTGAAAAATATTTTTTAAATTATTTATTTAGCCCGAAACAAATCGAGCCTTAATATCTATAAAAAAATATGAAAGGGAGAATATTTGGATGCATCTGAGGGAGATCCGTGAGTGTCGAATTACAGCTAGTGGGTTTTGGTTTGTTTTACCGACTTCCAGTTTTTTCGTTTTTTTATTCCTTTCAACAAAATTCTTAAGTTGTTATATGATCATCTTAGTTTGACTTTTTCTCTCTCATTTTTCATCACGTTTTTTTTCTTATCTATTTATTTATTTACTTATTTTTAACTCATAAGTGTGAGTTCTAACATATAAGAACATAATACTACGCAAATCCAATCAATTTGTATTTGATGTTTACAATTTAGTTAACATTATTGTCATCACTTAGATTTTAATTTTCTTTAAATTCATATATGAAAATAACATAAATACCACCAGTGATCATAATGCTTACAGTGTGCGTGAGTTGAACAAAATCATCCCAAATATGCCAAATTTAATTTATATGAAAGTATGAATTCTTGAAAGATAAAAACAACTAGGACTCATGGCTACTCCCAATTAAACTGGTCAGCCGATATGCTCTCATTATGGCTTGCGGGATATTCTAATTTCGTAGGAGCATTTCGCCATTAGATGTTGAAAAGTGCACCTGTAGACATTGATTGCTAATCTTGATGGGTCTGAATACACTTCTGTGTCTACCGGGCAGCACCAAATGCTGAAGTTTTAAATCATATTCAATTGCACAGCGGTTGCCGCAGGTGGCTTCCCCTTCTTTGGGTCTATTGCCGGGCAAAGACCATAAGCTTGTTTTTGCACACGCTTGTCTTCTTATTGGGTCCTTCCTCTCTTTTTCCTAGACCCCACGCGTCTTTCTTTCACACCGCCAAACAAATCCGCAGGCTTTATCTTCTTATTGGTCAATTCCCATTACCACTGCAGAGGTTGAATGAAAGGGAAGTCCGGACAACTCTGAGATTGCCCCGTGAACTCTGCGATTGCCACGGGCATTATTAGGGAACTTCATCATTGACTGCCAATAATTCTCTTTAGCTACGCATCCGCGTATAACACCGCCACATTCACAATCACTTCTATCCAGAAGTCACGTAACGGAGAATCTAGCTTATCTGCTAACAACATGTGAATTATAATTTCGTGCACCGTATTTATATTCTCGCTTACCTTGTGCATGATCAAGGAATATAGACTTTCTTGTCCTCTCATTAATATTACCTTCACTCACTTGAACAAAATACGAACTATCAAATATTTTGATAATAGAATGATATACAAAGTTACATGGCCGGACTTTTTCTGCAGTTCGACATCCGATCGTGATTGATGGAAATGTAATTACCTGTTAGTCGTCGTACGAAGTGCATCCACTTAGAATCTCCTAACCAATACCAGTATTAGAGAGTATTTTATTAGCAATCTCTCGTGACCTTCTCCTCATCAACTCTGGGATTACTTAAACAATTTTGGGTTTTCCTTTGGAAACTGCTCTCAATACGTGACCAAAGGCTTTTTTTCAACACTATTTTCATGTTCCAACGAAAATGAAAACAAAAAACTAGACAATTTTCTCTGAACATACAGGGCAACCTGCTTTTCAGACCTATATGGGCTTTTGGTCTTTTCCCTCTTTCTTTCTTTAGTCATTTTCTTTCTGGACCCCACGCGTCTTTTTCTATGTTATCATCTAGTGGAGCGACTACGCATGAAGTAACATGGAGATACCGTTGGCCTTGTTATATATTCTTACATGAAGTTGATCACGAGCACCACCAAACCATTGTTTCCCAACAAAAGCATCAGCTCTGCAACCTCCTCTCAAACACTCCGCAACCCCTGCTATTGCTTTTTGGAAATGGCGGAAGCAGTGCTCCTCAACCTCGCCGTCGACATACTGAAATTGTATTAGATATCATGACATCAAGACATACTCAAAATCTAATTAATGTCCAACCGCGAAAAAAAAAGAAAAAAAATTTAAAATAATCGCAATGTTGCAATACTACTACATGTGCAGTTTACAAAAAACATCTCAAATTATAAGAATGTGTATACTTAGAGATGCATCGCTTAAAAATGTTCATTGTAATATATTCATTTTTGTCGATATCATAAATATAAAAGCTTCATTGAACTTATATAATTTTCCAAAATACCAAATAATGAAAAAAAAAAAAAAGGAGAACAGGTCACTTCTGGTTTATGTATGCTCCTTTGTTTGCTGGAATCTTCCATTCAAATTGAAGGAATTTTCTTTGGAGAATTAAAAAAAAATCCGATCCTTAGGTCAATAATGATGTGTCTGAGTGCCCATTATGGATTATAGCGTTGTTATCCGTTATTTTGTTATTCTTTGTCCGTAGGCACGTTTCTATAAAAGTTCCAAAGCCTAAAATTGTTTCTCATTGCTCGTTGATTCTCTTCTTACAGAGTATTTCGTGCAATCCCTTCAGATGAAGTTATTGATACAGCCGAGGTCAGTAATTGATAGTCTTTTTCCACAGGTTAGTTGTTGAAACGTGGAGATTAGCTGGTCATGCAAGCTTCAATTTCGTTGTATTGGCAACCACATGATACGCAGCATCATTTAGCATGATGTTCAAATGTTAAATGGGTCGATTTTGTGGATGTTTCTTTATTGATGGCATAAAGGACGTCATTCTATCTATGCTTCCAAGTTGTGGTTTGTGAAATTTCTTTAAAACATGTCTTATTCAAAGGTCGAGCCGTGATTTTGTCTGGCGTCTCAATTCTATCGCATGACTTGAGCTGGCCACCATTCATCTCATGCTGTGAAGAGTTTGTCATAAAGGTTATTTAGATGTGCAGTATTCTTAAGTTATGACTTATGAATTGTGCATGTGAGATAGAGAATTCCATTAGGACTGAAATTTGTGCACTTCTAAATTGAGCAAAATGAGTTTCCGTCTTTTGTTTAACACTGCATATGAACTCTTTGTGTCTTCAACAAGTTTTGCAATCAAGAACACGCCCTACTTTTGTGCCATGGAAAGGTGGAGCGATAAGATAAGCGTTGTATCATCAGATCTTCTCACTTTTTTTTTCTGTAAGAAGATGAATTTTTTCTGAAACTCTGTATACTTGGCGAGTTGAATATGACTCGTTTCCTTTACTGCCTGATGGAGAATTGAGAGCTGTTTGTGTGAGAAACTTTGTTGGTTTCTTGATCAAAACATGCAAAACATACACCACCATCTCTTTTTCTTGGCGAATGATTATGGCGGTAAACGCAGACATTGTATTTTAAAAAAGTATGTCCTTTTTCAAAAATGCCATCTCAAAGACACACTAAAGCTTCTTCAAATAGAGACATGCCATGTTTCCATGTCAACGCAAACTCATTACATAGCGGTGATTCTATCCTCAAGTCAAACCTTGTCATGGTCTCTAAAAATAATGTATTTGAACACTAGCTAACTTAATTTTTTTTCACCAATATTGATGTCCATCATTCAAACTTGTAACTTCTTATTGACGAGCTTACTTGTTTCATGACCAAATATACAGAGTCTAAATACACTAACTTCTTAAGCTACTGGATGTTGGATATTGCAGTTGAAGACATTGATTGCTGATCTTGATGGGTCTAAATACCACTTATGTGTTTACCAGGCAACACCAGATGTTGAAGGTTCAAATAATTTTCACTTGCACAGAGGTTGGTGGCTCCCCTTTCCATGTGATCCACGGGCATAATCATAAGCCTGTTTTTGGGTCCATCCTCTTTTTCTCTTTAGTCCCTTTTTTGTAGACCCCACGCGTCTTTCTTTTGCACTGCCAAACATTTCCACATGCTTTATCTTCTTATTGGTCAATTTCCATTCCCACTGCGAAGATTTGACTGAAAGGGAAGTCCGGACAACTTTGCCATTGCCCCGCGAACTTTGCGATTGCCGTTGGCACTGTTAGGGAACTTCATCATCGACTGCCAATAATTCACTTCAGCTACGCATCCGCGTAAACACCGCCACATTCACAATCAGTTCTATCCAGAAGTAACGTAATGGAGAATCTAACTTATCTACTAACAACATGTAAATATAATTTCGTGCATCGTATCCTTATTCTTGCTCACCTTATCCATAATCAAGGAATATGTAAACTTTCTTGTCCTCTCATTGATATTACCATCACCCCCTTGAATAAAATTTACCCTCCGTTAGTTTATCACAAAAAACTCTCCAAATTGACACACCTGTGATAAATTCACTCCAAACTAATATTTTGACTACCAAAAATCTCAAACCGGTATACTTGTGATAAATTTACCTTATGTTAGTTTCCATTAAATTTTACTGTCAAATTACTGAGTTAGATGACATGTGACAATTAACAGATATACCAGTTAGGGTTTTACCCCTCTTTTTGTAACATATTTACCAATTTATAATTTTTTGTGATATTAATCCAATTTAACGGATGGTAAATTTATTATAAGTGTAGTAGTTTGGGGTTTTTGATGGTCCAAAAATTAGTTTGGAATAAATTTTCATATGTGTGCCAGTTTAAGATTTTTCGTGATATTAACCCTAGAATAATCAATAAAGTTACATGGCCAGACTCTTTCCAGAGTTCGACATCCGATCGCGATGGAAATCTAATGACCCGATAGCTCATCGTATGAAGTGCATTCACTAGAAATCTCCTGATCAATACCAGTACTTGAGAGTACTTTTCAGCAATCTCTCGTGAACTTATGCTCATCCACTCTAGAATTACTTAAACAATTTTGGGTTTTCCTTCGTAAAATACTCTCAATACGTGACCGAAGGCTTTTTTCAATACTGTCTTCACGTTCAAACGAAAATGAAAACAAAAAACTAGACAATTTTCTCTAAACATACGGGGCAACCTGCTTTTTAGACCTATAGGCTTTTGGTCTTTCCTCTTTCTTTCTTTAGCCCCTTTTTTTCTGGACCCCACGCGCCTTTCACATCACCTAACATTTGCACATGCTTATCTTCTGATTGGTCATATCCATTCCCACCGAATTTACAACAGTGACTGACCATGAACTAACATGGAAATGCCGTTGGGCCTTGCTGTATATTCGTGGATGAAGTTGATCACACCACCTAACATTTGCACATGCTTATCTTCTTATTGGTCAAATCCATTCCCACCGAATTTACAACAGTGACTGACCATGAACTAACATGGAAATACCGTTGGGTGTTGATGTATATTCGTGCATGAAGTTGATCACACCACCTAACACTTGCACATGCTTATCTTCTTATTGGTCAAATCCATTCCCACCGAATTTGTAACAGTGACTGAGCATGAACTAACATGGAAATGCCGTTGGGCCTTGCTATATATTCGTGCATGAAGTTGATCATGAGGCACCACCAAACTATTGTCTCTCAACAAAAGCATCAGCCCCGCAGCCTTCTCGACCCCTGCTTTTGCCTTTGGAAATGGCGGAGTCACTGCTCTTCAGCATTGCCACTGGCATAATGGAAAGCATCGGCTCCCAAATTGCGAAACCTGGAGGCGCCTACGCTTCTCAAATGATCCAATTGTTCTGCTGTGGCGAGGGCGAGCTCCATACTCTTAGGGACACTGTCAAGAACATCCAACTTGTGCTTCCGGATGCCGAGAAGCAGCAATGGCAGGACGAACGGGTCAAGTACTGGGTCGAGAGGCTCAAGGATGTGCTGTACGACGCACAGGACTTGTTCGACGACATCTCGACCGAAGGCCTGAGGCGACAAGCTATGGATGGCAACGAGATGATGAAAGAGGTATGCCTTTTCTTCTCCGAATCAAATCAGCTTGCGCACGGCTTCAACGTGGCTAATCAGATTCGGCAACTTAGGAAGAATCTGGATGAATTGGCATATGATAATAATTTCAACTTTAAGCAGCTTGCGAGTGAGGAAAAAATGGCCACCGGAAGACGAAAGAAACCTGAATTTCTCGCACCTGACACTAAAATAATTGGTAGGGAAGAGGACAAAGAAAATATCAAACAACTTTTGTTTGATTCCTCCTCTAGCAACACTCTGTCCGTGGTTTCCATCGTCGGTAAAGGAGGTCTTGGAAAAACCGCACTTGCACGACTAGTATACAACGATGGGGAGGTAAAAGAACATTTCGGGCTTAAGATGTGGGTTTGTGTAACTGATGTCTTTGATGTCGATCTGATTTTCAAAGAAATTCTTAAATCTGCAAAAGGTGACTATCGAGGACATGATGATGAGAATAAGCCTCAAGAGCAGTTGCGGAGTCTTCTTCGTGAGACTCTATCTGGGAAGAAATACTTGCTTGTTTTGGATGACTTGTGGAATGAAGTTCGGCATAAATGGTTGGAGCTTGGAGAATGGCTAGAGGGTGGTTTACCGGGAAGCAAGATACTTGTAACCACTCGCAGCCACAAAGTTGCAAAGGTCATGGATGAGAGATCAGTTATCCATGTTCTACGTGGCTTATCTGAAGATAAGTCGTGGAACTTGTTCAAGAAAATGGCTTTTGGAGATGGGGTAGAATCATTAGACCCAGAACTGGAGAAGCTAGGTCTAGATATAGTTAAAAAATGCGCCGGGATTCCCCTTGCCATTAGAACTGTTGGAGGCCTTCTGTACGGCAAAAAGAAAGATGAATGGCTCCGCTACAAAGTGCGTGAACTTCCAGAAATACCAGAAATTGATGAGGTTGATGCTGGAATTATGCAAGTCCTCAATTTCAGTTACGATCATCTCCCGTCATGCTTGAAACATTGTTTTGTATATTGCTCATTGTTTCCGAAAGACTATATCTATCGTAAACAGGAGATGATACAACTTTGGGTGGCACAAGGCTTTATTAAGTCCCATAACAGGGAGGTTGACCTTGAAGAGGTCGCTAACAATTACTTGGAAGAACTATTAGGTAGGTCATTCCTCGATGTTGAATACACAGAAGACAATGGTGAGGTCGGAAGTTTCAAGATGCATGATCTCATGCATGATCTTGCCCAAAACGTTGGGGGAGGCGAATGCAAGACTGTTAATTTTAGAGGAGGAGATAATGATGGAAGAATTCGACATGCGTTTATTTCAGAGATTTCCTCTGAAGAGAAAATGGTGTCCCTGCTCAAAACATCCAAATTGCGTACGTTTCTCTGTAAATCCTCTTCACTCAACTCTTCCAAAGTTTTGTCCGAGTGTAGATACTGCCGAGTGTTAGTTTTGGATCATACAGAGATTCCTCTCCCTCCTTCCTCTTTTAAAAAGTCGAAACACTTAAGGTTTCTTAAGATTTCTACAAACCTATCTATGCAGAGTTTGCCAGATTCAATCATGGATTTGGTGAACTTGCAAATCCTTCAACTTTATCAATGTACGAACCTTAAAACATTTCCAAGAGATTTGAGGAAATTGGTCAATCTAAGAGATCTCTCAATTGAACGGTGTGAGTCACTAAACCACCTACCACCCTTGAGTGAACTCCCTTCCCTAAAGACATTGAGTCTCTGTAACTTGCCTGCGTTGGAGTTCCTTCAGCAGACAAGTGACTTGAAGCAATCTAATACTACACGCCCCTTCTTCCCATCTCTTGAGAGACTGTGCCTCTTCGATTGCGGAAACCTGAAAGGATGGTTTGGAAGAAGGCAACTAATAGGAGCAGATAAAAAGCATCGGCCAGACAATTCACGGTCATCATTCCAAAAACTTCGGTTCGTGACAATAAACTACTGTCCCCACTTGAATGACGTGCCACCATTCCCCCAGGTGCAAGAGTTGGACATAGATGGAACGAAAATGTTGGCCAATCCAAATTGCCCATCAGAAGCAGCAATGGGATCCACATTCATCCCTTTCTCTGAACTAAAGCATCTATGTCTTGGTGGTAGTGATCTGGAGCCCTCGAACCTCGAGACTCTATTCCAATTGGCTAGTAATCTCGAGTCCTTGTGGCTCGCCGATTGCAATCTAAGGAGTCTCTCTGGCATGCACCTCCTTTCCTCGCTCCAGAAACTCACCATTGTGCGAGGTGAAGGATTTGATGTATTGTGCGAAGAAGACGAGCGCGGCATCCAATGGCGATTCCTTACGAAACTTCGTGTTCTTGAAATCGCTAGTCCTCGAACTTTGACGGCATTACCCGAGGGGATTCAACATTTCAAAAATCTGGAATCTCTCGAGATTTATAATTGGGATCTAGAGAGTTTGCCGGAATGGATTGGAAATTTCTCTTTGCTCGAAAAGCTTGTATTAACTGTATGTATGAATTTAAAGCGTTTGCCGTCGGAGATGCGCAACCTCACACGCTTGAAGGAATTGAGAATCCATCGTTGTCCTGCTCTGGAAGAGTGGTGGCTAACAGATGGCCGTGAAGATTGGCCAGAGATTGCGCACGTTCTGGTCATCGTTTCAGAGGACCGATCGTAACTATGAGCTTAAGTAGAGGTACGAGAAAAGACTTATCACCTATACATAAATATATATCAAGCGTTCCTTTCAACTGTTTTACCTTCTTTTATTATTTAACTAATTCCTCTTCCACCATGGTATTTGCAGTGCGTACTTATCCAAAGAAGAAAAGCGTCCCTCCAGTTCGCCACCGACGCCGTGTACAGGTCGAAATTGCTCTTTGCACACCACCTTCCTTCCTCGTTTTGTCGCGCGTGTAGAACACCTCCGCTTTGCCTCGTCGTCTTGCCCTTAGAACCTCCTCACCCCCCCTCCTCCTATCTCCTCCATCACCGGCCGCCGGAACCCCGTGACTCGCCACCGGTCTCCGACGTGCGTCGCATCCTCTCGATCGCCGCCTCCTCCTTCCTCTTTGCCAAGTCGCGGTCGATTCCGCCGAGGTCGATGATCGGGAAGCTGAGATTCTCGGATCCGCCGCTTGATTCGGAGCTGCCTTCGGATGTCTCGTCCGATCGGATGAAGAGATTATGGGGATTTCGGCGATTTCGGCGTTCGAGGAGGCCTTTGACGCCGGCTTTCGAGTCGTCGCTCGCTCCGTCGTGGCTCAGCTCACCGGAGTCGGAGGCCAAATCGATGATGTTAGGTTGTGTTCTCTCTCTATCTCTCTCTCTCTCTCTCTCTCTCTCTCTCTCTCTCTCTCTCTCTCTCTCTCTCTCTCTCTCTCTCTCTCTCTCTCTCTCTCTCTCTCTCTACTGCAATTCAATTTTCAGTGTGAATGTATATTTGTTGGAGATGAGTTTGGATTATAAATTGAGTGTTATGGAGACATTACAACGACATCCGTTGCGAGGCTCCCGTTTGACTTTAGAATTATGCGGTCCATAAAAACGGAAGGAGAAATTTACCAAAAAAAAAAAAAAACGGAAGGAGAAAGTCATTAGCTTATGAGCTGCTACCACTTGCTTAGAAAATGACATTTGCCGTTTAAATAATGGCTGATTCTTTGGAGGACCAGGCAGCTAGCACACAAGTTTTGCAGCTTATGGAAAAAGAAAAGATCTTCTAGGACAGAGTTGACCATGGATAGATGACATGACGATTCGATGTCGTCTTAGCCCTTGGATTAATCGTTGCATCATCTTAATGTGATGCTGATTCGATTATATTGATTGGGTTTTAGATATCGTCGCGTTCGTAATGGAAACCTACTGTTTCATAGAAAATCTGAGTGTACATAAATTTTTGCCTTGCGGTGGATTCTGGTTATTGTCGGTGAGCGAGTTGGAGACTGGCAAGAGTTCCACTTTTTATCCTTGCCGCCGATATACAAAGTCGAAATTCGAAGCTGAACGAAACACAAAAATGTTCCTGAAAGCACAATTTTTTCTCACGGTAGATTAGTGTTTTAACTGTCATATGAGTATCCAACACAGTTTCATCTAGAGATAGCATCTTTCTTTCAATTTTAAAGGGTAATCTATTAATCTTCCTCTCCCTCTATTTTGTGTTCTCTTTTTTGTTCTACTTTTGCTTAGAATACGATCTTTGTTTTTGAGAGTTGCGTTGGTGCTCGTCAATTGAAGCAATATAAGCGTCAGTGACCGAGCGGTGACCGAGTTGTGTATGGACGATAGACTTTTATCTTCAAATACAGACATCGATAAGACCAGATTAATAAATTTACATGGGCTACAGCGTGAAATCAAGAAGTGCAGAAGCTCCATCTAGGCCTTTGGAAATGTAACCGGCAGTGTAATTTAGAAGCGTGGTCTCCTTGTAGATTGGTGGGTTGTCTGCTGATGTCAGTTCCTTGATGGATCATCCAGCCTTAGAGATGGCCGAGGAGTGTTGCCGAAGAAGGACGCCACCGACACTCTCGGGCCTCTCTTGTTTGCCATGACTCGATGCTCGACACTCTTAAACCGGTCGTTTGTTAAGAGCTGCGAATATCTAGAGCCGGTCTTAATGTTGATAAATATAAAAATTGCAAAATATCTAGAACCGACATTGACCACTCTTGTTAAAAACATTGCTTTCAACGTACAACTGTGTCATTCAGACAATTTTGAACCTTTCAATGTGAGGCTAGCGTGATTTAACAAATTTAGAATCAAGTTTGGATGAATCAAATAGCTCTGTTAGTATGCTCGATGCACAAGGTATTTGGGAATGGTAAACGCAGATTTGTCTTATCAAAGAAAAGTGCAGATTGTGAAGACATGATGCTATTGCCACAGGGAAGATGCCATGGTATTTTAATTCCTGAATTCTCAAGAGCTCTTCAACTAACTTAGCATATGAGAAAGTACAGTAATGCAAGCGAGAAGCGGATCGCAATGTGTCGACCAATCAAAACATGGTTTCAGAAAATTTCATAGATGAACAATGATATCTGGCCAAAGCTACTTACCTACAAAAGATCTTCAATGTTGATCACTGGCGCTCCAGGTATTGGAGGAACGTCGATCCACTGGTTCTTATGAAGCACTTGGAGGTGAATTGTGAGGAAGTCTGTGTCTGAATGCTTTGTCACACCCAGGGTCAGCTCGGGCTGCGGGCATGGCGGATAGTAGTGGCACATGATCACATGTTCTTTTCCACAGTCTCATCACATGCTTTGAATATTCCATCAGCATTTCTCTGCCATAGATATTGCGATGCATCAGAAAACTGAACCAGAGCTGCTGTAAAAGTATGATTGGACGGATTCCCGGAGAATACAATAAAGGGTATTGGTATTTTGTATCAACTCTGGTTCAAAAGTTTGGTACTGCTACCGCTAGCACATGCATAAAGTCAACTGTCAAGGAATATCCTTTTTTCTACCCAAAAAGAACGGAAATACCACCTCCGAGGTTCCCGTCTGTGAAAAAGATCAGTTATCAAGCATCATCTTACTGAATCGTCTCATCGATTG
The DNA here is from genome assembly GCA_031216405.1 of Syzygium malaccense. Classification (NCBI taxonomy): domain Eukaryota; kingdom Viridiplantae; phylum Streptophyta; class Magnoliopsida; order Myrtales; family Myrtaceae; genus Syzygium; species Syzygium malaccense. The sequence goes on along the minus strand of CM062259.1, from coordinate 14,103,476 downwards.
AGACAAGATGCAAAAGATTGCATGCTATAACATTTCTAGCGGAATTTAGGATGGTGGATTCTGTCAATGTTAGGAAATTCTGACCGTCGGCCTTCAATCATGTCTGAAGCTGATTATACACGCAAATGCTTGTTCTGATTATTTCTCAATGAGCATACTGTATAGTTCTGCCTCCTGTACAGACGAGGCTGCACCAGCTTATGTTTTCGGGCAGAAGCATCCAGCTTCAACGCCCCTAGCCTGTTGTCCGTCTACTGAAATTGTTCTGTTGGGTGCATAGTGCCTTAGTTTGTTTGAGGATGTGTGGAGTTGACATGGAAATGGGTTGTTTTCATTTTTTTCTTGCTATTCAGGGATATGCGGAGTTGGCTCTCAGTTAGAGCAAAGGTCTTGGGCATTTTATGAATAGTCAAGGTTGCTAAATGACCTACAGAGTTTGTGGAAGCATCACTTTTTTTCTTTTTTTTTTTTATTTCGACCAAAAAAAAAGCATTTATATATTTCATACACGGGTTGCGCAATGCAATATGATTTCTATGCCGATATAGAAATCTGCAGCATGTATGTGCTTCTTTATATGACTTTCAACTTTGATTTGCAGATAGCTCAAAGGATAAAGACTTGCCTAGTACTTCATTGGACCAACATGAGGAAATGGATATGGACTTAGGTGAACGTAAAAATAGAAGGTTCATTTTGTGGCGAGGAAGCTCTGAAAATATCACCCACAGAGCTGTACTGCTTGCGCCGTCCTATCCATAGAGGTCATTTTAACATTGGCCCACGCTATTTCCACCTCGATTTTAGCTTTAACACTCCTTTTTACGGTGTTTTTCCATATGACCCCTGCTGTCCCTCTTTTGGTTTTGACTGCTTCCTTTTCTTTCCTTGCAGGTCCCACATTCTTCTTCCTTCTTCTCTCTGTTCTCTCTCTTTTCAGACCTTGTAGTCCTTCCAGAGCTGGTCAACGCTCTTGCCTAGCAGGTCAACCAAGTAGCTATCACTATAGCCAGTCCTCATCTTCTTTGTTCAGCTCGGCCACGAAACTGTTTCTGAGGCCATTGCAATAGTCAAGAAACTGCGCCGTGACGTCGTAACTCTGGTGCCACCTATCCCCGACTTGAGCCTCACGAAATCCGTGATCCCCTCGATGAGCCCGCGAGGGGCCTGCCTGTCCCCATTCCACCGCCACACGTGCGCCATCTCATGGTACAAGACCCCCGTGAACTCCCCCGTCACGTCTGCTAAGAAGCCCCCGAGGTACGTGGCGCTCACGCGGACCTCGTCATTGCTCGTATACGCCACGCCGTCCATGTTGTCAATGAACAAGCTCACTTTTTGGACGCTCTTACAATCCCCGGGGGTGTTCTGATGAAAGACCCTCCGTATGAAATCGGTGGCCCCCATCAAAACCTTGTATTCTGTGAGTGAGTCCAGCCTGCTTTCCCTACTTAGTCGTCTAAACCTTTCACAAGTTATAATTATTTAAGTAATAACGTAACCAAGCGTTAGTCCATTAATTTCCAAAAGTGGTGATCCTAATCTACTAAATCATAGATATGAACTCATTCCTCACCTTATTGCCTGTATCTGTCCGGATCATTTGTCAGGATTGAATAGGCTTCAAAGCACTGAAAGAGGGGCACAAATGGCAAGCAAAGTCGTCATTGACATTGAATGTGGACTTTATCCTTTCGCCGGCCTTTAGATCTGCACTTATTATGGAACACCACGGCACTTTGTGTTAGTTATTAATTAGTGGTATCGGCCTCTTTCAGCCACCCTAATGTGCGGTGCTTTTTCCTTTTCATTCACTTTCTTTTCACTAGGGCGATTAGTCTGATGGTAAAAAGACATGCTGTTTTCATGAAATTATGGATTTCATTTGCTTCACGAACGAATATCTGAACAACTTGTACTGTATTTCTTAGCTGCACCTATTTCTTGTGGACAGATCTATTGGATGCTGGCATCTCGATAGGGTTACAGTGATAGACTGGTCAACCTCAGACCTTCATGTCGCGAGTGGGGCGGAAATAGTTATGACTCATTCTGAACTTTTTTGTAACTAGTGGAGGACATTCATGGGAACGTCTAGAGAAGGCAGCTTTCAGCATTTTTTTTTTATCATTCTAATGATTTCACATGCACGTGAATGGAAGTTATTGTAGGGGAATTTTTTTTATATGCGTAAGTTGCCTGTACCCAAATTTAATGTCATGGTACAACATGTTTAATTGGAGGAAGAAGAGAGATTGTCAATTGCAAAAAATCATTTAAATATAACAAACACCATCTTCTAAATTATTTTTCACAATGCGAAGAAATATGTATTTTCGAACTTACCATTTTAAAGAGGGTACTTGTTCATGCAAACATAAAGAAATACATAACTTTAACTGTTAATATCCAATTATTATAAAGATTAGAGAAGGAAGAGGAAATAGAAGTTGCATAACAGACATATACAAGAAGGCCGTCGCCTGACTATTGCCCCGAAAAGAAGTGTCTACTCATGCAAATATTAGAAACGTACTATTTATTTACGTACCGTTTATTTATAATTTTAAAAATAAACGTCGTGTTTGGAAGAGCAGCACATTGATCATAACTAGAGTAGCACATCCTTATAGCTCCATTGGAATGTGTCCGATACTACTTGATTCCTTGGGTGGAAACGGGTGTACCTAATTCTAATTTTCAATATCACATCTTATTCGGATTTTTTTTTTTTGGTCTGAAACCTTGCCCTCGCCGGCCAGAGGAAGGAGGAAGAAAATAAAAGAAAATAAGAAAACAAAAAAGAAAAGAATAAATAAGAAATTCAAAAAAATATTGTTAGAGATTGTCTATACCAGCGCCGGCTGCACTATGTAAGACGGCCGACGTCCATGTCATTGATTTCCGCCAAAATTGGTCGGATGGACTGAACTGGCACAAATGCAAAAGGTTTAGGACTCAATTGGTCAAAAAAAATAGGTATATAACTAAATTGGCACGATTGCAATAGATTTAGAACTTTTTTGTAATTCTCTCAAGGAAGGAGAGGTGACCCATGTTGTTGTCTTAATGTCTGGTTCTTGTATGACCCTCTGCTTTGTGGGGATTGTGCTTATTTCACTCTTATATAGAAAGGGTGTCGGTAATGTTTGTACTATGGTCCAGATTTTGAACCGTCAAAGTGAGGCTGGTTGTAACTTAAGTTGGAACTGATTTGAATTGGAACTGTAGATTACTCACTGTGCTTTGACGGGAATCTCTCGGAGACTATGAATTTGAACAGTTCTGGTGAACCTATGGAAGCCAGTTTAATAGGACTCTTAAATAGCAAGATCCATATAATCTGATATATCATATCAATTGGACTCATATGAACACGAATAGCTCGTGAAATTGGAGAAACCATTATTAGGGCAAGTTTAGAGTGCGTCAAGCGCTTCTAAATTCGAGTTTGGAGAGAGGCATTTCTAAGGTCTGCGTAAAAGTCTAGAAAGACTTGACTCACGATGCAGTCCAATGAAGATATTAATTGATGAACCAATTATGTGCATATAAGTTCGTCATTTTTCCGGCATAACAATGTACCATAACTTGAGTTTAGCATAACGGTGTTTCTCAGCTGAATAAAATCAATTGTCGGAGGTGTTTCCATTATAAAAAAAAAGTGGAGGAAACGAATCCTTTAGATTTTCCGTGGTAGCTTAGTCATATACGGACCAAAAAGAAGTCACCTCATTATTCAAAATCTACATCCTCGTTTGACTAAAACCACTTCGGATACACATCAGTTCCGTTTGCCTGCCATTATTCACATAAACCCACGTATGCAAGCTCCAAAAATCACAAGATCAAGCATTTGATACAGGAGGAGTCAATTCTGCTTCTGATGGAACTACGTTTATTTTGCATATTATTTTTACATGGAGAAAAGAAAATCATATGATGCACAATTTTGTAATCTAATTGTCATTCAGAACTTGGTCTCTATCAGAAAATTGTTGGAGCACTTGATGAAGTTGAGAATGATTCAAGTTCTATCCTAGCGTCGACATCATCAACTGGCCTTTCATATCGATATAGAAGCGACTTCAGGGGCAGTCGTAATCTATCAATATCTCCTTCAAGCATATCTAGGACCCTACTCATTGATGGCCGATCATTTGCGATTAATTGTATACACCAAAGGGCAACTTTTACCATCTTCCTAGTCATCTCTCTTTCCTCTTCTAATACTTCCATTTCAACCTCATTTTCTTCTAATACAGTCAACGAGTTTCACTCTCCTAGATAGCGCTCCTATCAAACTTTATTCTATACACTAGTGGAATCCATGTTATCGTAGCCTGATCTTTTCTCTCGTACAAAGACAGATTTAGCTTTTGGTCCTCTAGATGCAGCAATTGATTTCACAAGTTCATGAGTCACTTGCGTGGAGTTCTAATTTACAGACATCATCTAATATGTGCTCAATTTATTCACCCACATAAAAAGGAGCCATGCAAGGGGCAGGAGCTACAATCAAATCTAACATTTTCCCCCAAACAAATATAAAGGAATAGTGTCAAATCCAGAAAAGCTCCATGATTTGCAAAATCAAAAAGAGCAACGCTGCCGAATCTACTAAACTTTGTTACTGAAAGTACTGTGACGATTTTCTCTATTGGATATGTAAAGAAATTAATGACCCAACTTTTGGATCCCATAAATTACAATATCCAATTGAACCTTGCCACATAACCCAGAAAGTAAATTTTGTAAAATCTCTCGATAGAGCTCTCATGTAATAAAAAGAGGAGGAAGAAGAAAGAGAAAAGTTTCAGGGAAAGTCGCTTACGGGAGTAATAGTGATGGCACCCCTTCCTTCGGTATCTAAAACCTAAGAAGCAAAATGGCTTCTACCTGGTAAATAGGGCCGCTCGTAGGAGAGAGTGAATCCCCCCGCCATCATGTTGTGGAGGTCCATATATGGTGAGCTCACACGATTATACTGATCCCCTTCTCCCCCCCAATTATAACCTGATGCTAATGACATCATGGTTATGGTGCAAGAATCCTTGATGAACCGTGCTCCTAGCTTAAACCCATGTAGAGCAAATGCATATGAGTACACTTTCATTTTGGGAAACATTAGGAGGCGTGTTGGCAAAGTGTGCTCCCTCAATACATGGATTGGTATCGACGTATGTAGTGGAAGCAACGGGTTGTGAGCACTTCATGAAGGCCACCGTCATTGTTGAGAATCTATCGGGAGGGACTCCATAGTAAATAGAGTGTGGACTGAAGATGTTCTAGAAGTTGGAGAGCACCAATGAGTAACGAGACAGAGACGAGCAATTACCCTTTTGAAGTCCATCGTTAACCACCGTCATGACACCATCGAAATTTTCTTTGTCAAGATATTCATTGTAATTGATCGGCTTCACATAATATCGGCCAGCAAATAGATATAGGACAGTATGATTATTTTCACAAGTTAGCTCATAGTGAGGGTGGCCTCATTCTTTCGGATTGCCTTTCAATCGAAAGGGATAGCTTATATTACGTACCTCGCCGCAAAATGAAGTGGTACACAAATGACTCTTCTTCGCGCCACAACTGATACCAAGTAGCAGAACATGCAAAGTGAGAAGTAAAACGCGGTACATAAATATGGTGCTGAAAAGATGAATCATCTCTCCGTTGGTTGATTTGAAGCGATGAAAATTTTAGCTAATTAGTAATGCGATACAGGCTCAATAAAAGGAATGCGTATTGTGATTGAAAAGACTTGGAGTCTTCGGTGATCGAAGTGTCCAAGTCAACCAATAAAACAAAGTCAAGCGAAGAAAAAGTAGAAGATGTGGACCAGCTCTAAGTTTTATTATGTTAGTGGCAATTACTTAGAAATTGCTGTACATGCAGTCAAGCGCACTTAACACGGTGGCGGATTGATTCGTAGATAGCTTTCATAGTACTTAGAATGGAAACCACTCTGCAGTTTCCAGGTTTAACGTTTTTTGGCAAATTAATTCTCTCTAGGAATCAATTTTAGCATCGTAAAAATGAATTGATTTGAATTTTTTTTTACCCTAAATTGCATCAAAACCCTTTTAAGTGAGGCATCCTGTGTTGTATTATATTTCAAGGCCAATATTTCATAATTGTCACTTTGTTAAATTGTGAAGATGGAAAGAAAAAAAAAGTATATTGATGATAATAAAATCTCATCCATTAAGTTTTGAATAATAAGCCAATTACTTCTTTGCTTCAATTGATCTAGCAAATCTGGAGTGAAAGTCAAAAGTGTCATCATCACCAAAATTTAGTCTCGATCCTAAATCTAACTTTTCGGTATGTTCTTAGTACCATGTTAGATCCCCGTTTATTTTCTTTCAAAGTTTACAAGTCATTCATCTCGTGTACCATCTATTCAAAAATCTTATCTAGTAATCGTGTCTTTTACTCATCATCCTTTGCTGATGGGAAAAAGACCAGACGGAGTTATGGTGAGGTGGAGGCGAGTGCGCGTGGACCACGGAGTGATTTCGTGAGGTCAGGTGCACTGAGGATGACGCAGCCGTTGTGGATCTTACAGTCGTTAGTTTGCCACGTGGAGATGAACGTGCAGGAGGGGGAGTGAAAAAGTTGCGCCCTTGTTTTTCAACTTTTTGTTGGAATAATAATGCTTAAGTAGGGATAATAACACAAATAATTTTTGAACTTTAGCTTAATATATAATATTATTTTTGAACTTTTAATTTTTTCAATATAGTCCGTGAATTTTAGCCTAATGTACAATGTGATCCGTAAACTTTTAATTTATTCAATATGATCCCTAAACTTTTGATATATATTCAATGTAATCTCTAAATTATATGAAAATATTCAAGAAATCCGTGAACTCCCTCGTCACGTCCCTTGAGAAGCTCCCGAGGTACATGGCATTCACGTGGATCTCATCATTGCTCATGTACGCCACGCCATCCATGTTGTCAATGAACAAGCTCATTTTTTGGATACTCTTACGATCCCCGGGGGTGTTCTGATGGAAGAGCCTATATATGAAATCGGTGCCCCCTATTGAAACCTTGCGGCTATAAGAAATGCCGATCTCATTAGAAATCAGTCGTCTGTGAGTGAGTCCAACCCGATTTCCCTACTTAGTCATCTAAACCTTTCAAAAGTTATAATTATTGAAATAATAACGTAACCAATTGTTAGTCCATTGATTTCCAAAAGTGGTGATCCCCAATCTACTAAATCAAAGTAGAGATGAACTCATTCCTCATCTTATTGCTTGTATCTGTCTGTATCATTTGTCAGGATTGAATAGGCTTCAAAGCACTAAAAGAAAGAGCACAAATGGCAAGCAATGTCGTCATTGACATTGAATGTGGACCTTATCCTTTCGCCGGCCTTTAGATCTGCACTTATTGTGGAACACCAGCGCTTCGTGCTAGCTATTAATTAGTGGTATCGGCCTCTTTTAGCCACCCTAATGCGCGGCGCTTTTTCCTTTTCATTCGCTTTATTATCACTAGGGCGATTGGTCTGATGGTAAAAGGAAAAATTACCAAAAAAGTCCTAAATCTTGTGTAATTGTGCCAATTCAGTCATAATTTTTTTTTACCAATTGAGTTATAAACATTTTGCATTTGTGCCAATTCAGTTCATCTAATTAATTTTGGTCGGATATCGCCGACATAAATGCCAGCTGTCCTACGTGGCATAGCCGGCGCTAATGTCGATAATTTTTAATAATACTATAATCATTTTATATTTTTTCGAGATCTTATATATTTATTTATTTATTTTCTTTTTCATTTTTCTCTTTTCTTTCTCTTTCTCTTTCGTTTTCTTTCTTCTTCCCTTCTTCCTCTAGTCGGTCGCCGAACCTTAATTGGCACAAATACAAAAGGTTTATGACTCAATTGGCAAAAAAAGAAAAATATTTAGGATTGAATTTGCATAATTACAATAAGTTTAGGACTTTTTTGATAATTTTCTCAATAGTAAAAAAATGTTGTTTTCACAAAATTATGGATTCGATTCGCTTCATGAATGAATATCTGAACAGCTTGTACTGTATTGCTTAGCTGCACATATTTCTTGTGGACAAATCTATTGGCTGTTCGCATCTCGATAGGATTATAGTGATAGATTGGTCAACCTTGAATCTTTAGGTTGTGAGTGAGGCAGAAATAGTTATAACTCATTCTAAACTTTTTTGTAACTAGTGAAGGACATTCATGTTAACGTCGTGAGGAGGTCGCTTCCAACACTTTTTTATCATACTACTAATGATTTCACATGCATGTGAATGGAAGTTATTGTAGGGGAATTTTTTAATTGGAGGAAGAAGATAGATTGTCAATTGCATAAAAATCATTTAAAAATAACAAACACCCATCTTCTAACTTACTATTCACAATGCCAAGAGATATGTATGTTCGAACTTACCATTTTTAAGAGGGTACTATATATTTATAATTTTAAAAATAAACTCGTGCTCGGCAGAGTAGCACAATGATCGTAAATAGAGTAGCGCATCCTTATAGCTCCATTAGGTTGTGGATGATAATATTTGTATTATTGGGTGGAAACAGGTGTTGTAAATCACTCCAATTCATGGCCAGCTAATTTCCGTACTTAGCCTTGTACTCGCTCCATGGTTGATCTACCGTCTTCCCCGGTAACTGCACAAAGAAGTCGTTGCTACAATCATCTCTCATCTTCTTGTTGAGCTCAGCGATGAACCCGCCTCTCAAACTCTCGCAATAGTCCAAGAAGTAGGCCGTGACCACATAACCGTCATCCCAATTGGTCCCCGATCCTCGCTTTGGCCAGCTCGCTGATGCGTAATTAGCCTTTAAGTGCGCGAAATCCGCAACCCCCTCAACCAATCTCCCCACTTTTCCCTTCCCGTCCCATTGCCATATGTGCGTCATCTCGTGGTACAGCAGCCCGTTGAAATCCTCCTTAATGTTGCCCTTGATGTTCTTCAGGTAGTTCGGGGCGCCCATGTGGATCTCGTTGTTGCTCGCATATGTGATTCCATCGTAGTTGTCGATCACTAGGGTCACATGGGCCACGCCCGTGTGTTCGGCCTCAGAAGTTTGTTGGAATAGCCGCCATATGAAGTCAGTTGCGGAAATCATGGTTTGCTGAGCTCGTTCGTGAAGCGGGTCTCGCCTTCAGTGTTGGGCACCGTGTTGGAGACTATGTACTCCACGGCGCGGATTCCGTGTAGGGCTGATGAAGCTAGGAGGAAAGATAGGAGGAAGGAGAGGTGAGCCATGCTGTTCTCTTAATGTCTGGTTCTTGTGTGATGTTTTGCTTTGTGGGGATTGTGCTTATTTCACTCTTATATAGCAAGGATGTCGGTAATGCTTGTACTATGGTCCAGATTTTGAACCGTCAAAGTGAGGTTGCTTGAACCGTCAAACTTCTGTATAACTTTTCAGGCAGCCTACTTCATCACGGACAAGATGCGTCTCCGCTTGGCTTTCGATTTCTCTTCTAATTCTAGAAGTTTGAAATGAACGCTGCTAAGAGTGAATACTGTGCACCTATGTCGTGGAAGATACTGAAGCCCCGTCCCGTCCCATGTGATTTGAATTGGAACTGTAGATTACTGACCGTTCTTTGATGGGAAGCTTTCAGAGACTATGACATTTGAACAGTTCATCACGTCTAATGATCGTATTCATTCAGTTTGTGTGAACCTATGTAAACCAGTTCAATAGGACTCCTAACATTAAGATCCATATAATCTGATATATCATATCTATTGGACTCATATGAACACGAATCGCTCGTGAAATTAGAGAAATCATTATGAATGTAAGTTTAGAGCGCGTCAAGCGCTTCTAAATTCGAGTTTGAGGAGAGGCATTTTTAAGGTCCACGTAAAAGTTAAGAAAGACTTACGTCACAATGCAGTCCAAGGAAGATATTTATTGATGAACTAATTATATGCATAAAAGTTCGTCATTTTTCAAGCATAACAACGTACCATAACTTGAGTTTAGCATAAAGGTCTTTCTCAGTTGAATAATATCAACTGTCGGAGGTGTTCCCATTATAAAAAAAGTGGAGGAAACGAATCCTTTAGATTTTCAGTGGTAGCTTGGTCATATACGGACCAAAAAGGAGCCACCTCATTATTCAAAATCTACATCCTCGTTTTGACTAAAACCACCTCGGATGCACGTCAGTTCCGTGTTCCGTTTGCCTGCCATTATTCACATAAACCCACATACGGAAGCTCCAAAAATCACACTGTCAAACATTTGATACAGGAGGAGTCAATTATGCTTCTCATGGAACTACGTTTATTTTGCATATTATTCTTACATGGAGAAAAGAAAATCATATGATCCACAATTTCGTAATCTAATTGTCATTCAGAACTTGGTCTCCATCCGAAAATTGTTGGAGCACTTGATAAAGTTGAGAATGATTCAAGTTCTATCCCAGCATCGACATCATCAACTGGCTTTTCAGATGGATATAAAAGTGGCTTCGGGGGCAATTGCAATCTATCAATATCTCCTTCAAGCATGTCTAGGACCCTACTCATTGATGGCCGATCATTTGGGATTAATTGTATACACCAAAGGGCAACTATTACCATCTTCCTAGTCATCTCTCTTTCCTCTTCAAATACTTCCATTTCAACCTCATTTGCCTTGTCAAGTTGATCGTAAACCCACAAAGGAAAGTAAATTTGACTTGAATGGTCAGCATTTGCATTTACATTTCTCCTCCTACCGGCCATTTCCATCAGCAACATCCCAAAACTGTAAACATCAGCTTTATGAGAGACACCACCAATGTCCTTGTAGAATAGCTCTGGAGCCATATATCCTAAGGTTCCTTTTGCAACAGTCAACGATATGATGCTGTGGTCTGTAGGATAAAGCTTTGCAAGCCCAAAGTCTGAAACTTTAGGAGTGAAATTTTGATCTAGAAGAATATTGTGAGGCTTGATATCAAAGTGTAGAATTTGCATGTCGCATCCTCGATGTAGATATTCTATCCCCCTAGCCACACCGAGAGAGATCTCATATATTCTCTTATAATCAAGAGAATAGTCACCATCTTTAGAGAAAATGTGCTTATCCAAAGACCCGTTCGACATGAAATCGTACACAAGAGCTTGCTTAGAGTTGTTGATGCAAAAACCAACAAGTTGAACCACATTAACATGGTGGATCCTTCCAATAGTAGCCACTTCGTTAATAAAATCTTGGCCATAAGATTTTGGTTTGTTCAAAATCTTAATAGCAACTTCATTGCCACTTCTAAGTATTCCTTTGTACACAGAACCATATCCTCCTTCTCCTAATTTGTGCTCGAAATTTCTCGTGATTTTCTTGATATCTGAGTAAGAGTACCTTATGGGCAATAAGTTGTTATGAGCTTGTAGGAATTCTTCGATGTTTCCGTCCATCGCCAGGTGCCTTCTCATCCACTTATAGATTAAAAATACCAACACACATGGAGCTCCGATAATGAATTTTGCTGCGACGAAGTGGCCTGTGGAGAAATTAGACCATAGATTAGCTTATTGTAACAAGTCTTTTACAAATACAGTTGTTTTTGTCAGAGTGCTTCATAATTGTGAGGAGAAAAGGATTAGTCGTACCCAAGACAAAGGCGAGATTCGCAACTGCATTTAGTGCAACATTATTCATGGTACTCCACGTAGAATTACCTGTAGAAATTAAGAGAATTTGTTCCAGATGACTAAACGTGACTCATTCGAATTAACGACCAATCAATGAAGAACTAAATCTATCATTTTAGCAGTTAAACATAACAGAAAAGTCACGCTAAGCCATAACCCAAGTCAAAGATAAATTCATACAATCGCTGCACAGTGCAAAGACGCACTTTTGTTGCAATGTGGAGACGTGTGAAATAAAGAACAGTCAACGAGATAGCGCTCCTATCAAACTTTATTCTATCCACTAGTGGAATCTATGTTATCATAGCGTGATCTTTTCTCTTGAACAAAGACAGATTTAGCTTTTGTTCCCCTAGATGCACCAATTGATTTCACAAGTTCAAGAGCCACTCACGCGGAGTTCTAATTTACAAACATCATCTAATATGTGCTCAATTTATTCACCCACATAAAAAAGAGCCATGCAAGGGGCAGGAGCTACAATCAAATCTAACATTTTCCTCCAAACAAATATAAAGGAATAGTCTCAAATCCAGAAAGGCTCCATGGTTTCCAAAATCAAAAAGAGCAATGCTGCCGAATCTACTAAACTTTTTTACTTAAAGTGCTGTGACGATTTTCTCTATTGGATATGTACAGAAATTAATAACCCAACTTTTGGGTCCCATAAATTACAATATTCAATTGAACGTTGCCACATAACCCAGAAAGTAAATTTTGTAAGATCTCTCGATAGAGCTCTCATGTAAGAAAAAGGAGGAGGAAGAAGAAAGAGAAAAGTTTCAGGGAAAATCGCTTACGGGAGTAATAGTGATGGCACCCCTTCCTTCGGTATCTGAAACCTAAGAAGCAAAATGGTAACCTTCTACCTGTCATATAGAGCCCCTCGTACAAGAGAGTGAATCCCCCCGCCATCATATTGTGGAGGTCCATGTATGGTGAGCTCACGCGATTATACTGATCCCCTTCTCCCCTCCAATTATAACCCGATGCTAATGACATCATGGTTATGGTGCAAGAATCCTTGATGTCCCGTACTCTTAGATCATACCCAAGTAGAGCATATGAGTAAACTTTCATTTGGGAAACATTAGGAGGCATGTCGGCAGAGCGTGCTCCCTCGATGCATGGTTTGGTATCGACGTATGTAGTAGAAGCAACGGGTTGTGAGCACTTCATGAAGACCACTGTCATTCGTGAGTATCCATAGGGAGGGACACCATCTCGAGGGAAACTATCGGGAGGGACTCCAGAAAAAGGAGAGTATGGACTGAAGATGTTGCTGAAGTTGGAGTTCGCGAGAGAATAACGAGGGAGAGATGAGCAATTACCCTTTTGAAGTCCGTCGTCAACCACCGTCATGAAACCATCGAAGTTTCCTTCGTCAAGATACTCATAGTAACTGATCGACTTCACATAATATCGGCCAGCAAACAAATATAGGACAGTACGGTTATTTTCACAAGCTAGCTCATATCTAGGGTAGCCGCATTCTTTCGGGTCACCTTTCAATCGAAAGGGATAGCTTATATTACGTACCTCACCGCAAGATGAAGCAGCGCAAAAATGATTCTTCTTCGCACCACAACCGATACCTAATAGTAGAACATGCAACGTGAGAAGTAAAACACGGTACATAAATATGGTGCTGAAGGGATGAATCATCTCTCCGCTGTTTGATATGAAGCAATGAAAGTTTTAGCTAATTAGTAATGCGATGAAGGCTCAATAAAAAGAGATGCAATTTATGATTGAAAAGACTTGGAGTAATGTCCAAGTCAACCAATAAAACGAGGTCAAGCGAAGAAAAAGCAAAAGATGTGGACCAGCTATAAGTTTTATTATGTTAGTGGCAATTACTTGGAAATTGTTGCAAATGTAGTCAAGCGCACATAACCCGGTGGCGGATTGACTCGTAGATAGCCTTTACAATAATTAGAAAGGAAACATTTCCGTAGTTTCCAGGTTAGATGTTTTTTGGCAAATTGATTCTATCTAGGAATCAGTTTTAGTCTTGTGAAAATGAATGGATTTGAATATTTCTGTACCCTAAAATTGAACCAAAATTCTTTTAAGGGAGGCATCTGGTGTTGCATTTTAATTCAAGGTCAATATTTTATAGGTTTCACCTTTTAAACTGTGGCGACGAAAAGGAAAAAAAATTTGTTCGAAAGGCTAAACGGGCCTTTGGATGGACCGAAATGGCCTTCTAGAGGGCCTGGCCTACCCTTCTGCGGTGGCGCAGAGGGAGGGCCCTCCTACGACTAGCACATGGCAATAGCAAGTTGGCCGAACTTGACCGCTGCCATATATGTTTTTTTTTTGGTCGAAAGTTGGCCGGACTTGACCGCCGCCATATTTTATTTTTTTTAAAGTTGGCTTTAGGCCCAATTACGACAATTGGTCTCTCTCTATAATGGTCCGATCAACCCGAATATTTTAGTGCATGGAAAGCTCGCGACTTGAACTTTCCAAAAATGCAATCCAATTTCTCAGAAAGTGCCGGGATTGCCGATTCCTATGAATAGAGCCAATTGTACAGCTAAGCGAAAAAGTTGCTATATCCCTCGAGAGAACTCACAAACTTATGACCAGACGTTCATGACCTAGACCAATTTGGTCAAAATAGTCACTTGGGAGCGTGCAACATAAACCAGGGAGATTGCCTAGAAGGAGGCCAAGTCCGAATCTTTCAAGATATCAAATTGGACTCGTATTTACTTAAAAGCTTAAGCCAATGAATAATGGATCAATCAAGATATATTAACTACTCCACATCATACCAATTTTTCAATGTGGGACTTTTTCTAACACAATTAACAAATGCATCTTAACAGCGTGATCCAACGAGGCTAGACCACTTTTTTCTCTTATTATCTCTCCCTCACTTTCATGGGTGTGTCTGCCTGAGTGGAGGTAGCGGCGGCCATGTGGTGGTCACTAAAGGCCAATCAGCACTTGGTGGCCTTCTCCAAGCCCTTGCCGTGGTCCGGCGGCGGCCCACCCAGCCCTCCTTTCTCAGTGATTGTGTGAATGTGAGTTAGGGGATGTATAACCCCACTGCAAACTCAGTCCCTACGATGGGACTTGGAACCTCAAGGACGACCTAAATTAGCACTTACGAACCCAAGACATCAATAGATGAATAAGGGATTCTGATGACCTTGGACCTTTCGGCCGAGCCCAAATTAATGTGGGACAGACAAGTATTGAAGTAGTAATAAAGTTTCATAATTAAGGATAATATGGTTGACAATGCTTTTTATCAGGCTCATACATCTATTGAGCAGGTATCGACTCCACTCAGTTAGTCAGCGTACTTAGCCTTGTAGTCCTTCCAAAGCTGGTCGACATTCTTGCCTAGCAAGTCAACAAAGTAGTCATCGGTGTAACCAGTCCTCATCTTCTTGTTCAGCTTGGCCACGAACCCCTTTTTGAGGCCATTGCAATAGTCAAGAAAGTGAGCCGTGACGTCGTATCCCTGGTCCCACCTATTGCCCTGGCCCGGCTGCACCCAGTGGCTCGGCACGTACCCCGACCGGAGCCTCACAAAATCTGCGATCCCCTCTATGAGGCCGCCTGGGGCCTGCCCGTTCCCATCCCACTGCCACACGTGCGTCATCTCATGGTACATGACCCCTGTGAACTCACTCTTCACATCCCCCGAGAAGCCCCCGAGGTATGTGGCGCTCACGTGCATCTCGTTGTTGCTCGTGTATGCCACGCCGTCCATGCTCTCTATGCTCAAGCTTACATTCCCGACGCTCTTACGAGCCCCGGGGGTGTTTTGATGGAAGACCCTCCATATGAAATCGGTGGCCCCCGTCATAGTCTTGCAGCTGTACGGAATACCAATCTCCTTGGAGAAGCGGACACCGCCGGTAGTGTTGCCGGCGTTGTTTGTCACAGTGTATTGCACAGCATGGGATTGCATGGAAGATGAGAGGATGACCAGCGTAGCAAGGAAGAGCATTTGGGTTGACATGTTCAAGGTCAGACAGTTGTTTTCTGGTACTTTTGTTTTGTGTTATGCGCCAGGACATTGTCTTCCAACATTGGCTATTTATAGAGGAAGCTGAACGACAGTGCATCTCATGGAGTGCATGGTCCGGGAGGTCAAATTTGTGAGACGAAGGCGTTGATAGTTTGGTCAGAGGCCGACCTTTAAAAACCGAGGCCGCGGCGCTCTGTGTTAACATATTAGCTATTGGTGTAGGTCTCTTTGGGCCACCTAATCCCGCGGCGCCTTTCTGCTTTCATCTTTGCTTTTTGTGTTGCCGAGGCCATTGGCATGTGGTAAAGTGATTGCTGTCGTTCAGGAGATCATGGGTTCGGCTCACTGTGTGAAAATTTAAAAATGAATCTACACTAATTGTTTTTTTTGGCCTAATTTCTTAAAAAATCTCTAACTTTAGGTCTAATCTCAATTCTATTCCGAACTTTTTTTGTCTAAAAAAACTTCAAAATTTAGATCCAGTTCCAAATCTATCACGAACTTTTCTTTATTTAAAAAAATCCCAACTTTAGACTCAATCCCAAATCTACCCCGACCTTCTTTTTTTTTTTTTTGTCTAAGAGAAAAATCATACATTTTTACTCCAGTTCTAAATCTGCCCCCATCAACCCTTGTCCAAAAATCGCCATTAATCGTTCCTAATTTTCATATCCTAAAACGGGGTTAATGAAGCCATCGAGTGTTTGATTGAATGTGGCAAATCCTGTGGACGGTTCCTTAACCGATACAAAAGGGACGAGATTGTGTGTCTAAATTTTAGTAAATTAATGGAGGCAAGAGTTTGGATAACCCTTTGTCATAAACGAAAGCCTTTTCCATCGCATGCAATTTGTAGACAAATAAATTTCATATCAAAGAAGATGAGAAAACAAAGAATCTTAAGAAGATGATATTGAGAAAGAAAAGCTTCAAACAACTAAACGAAATGGGTCCTGTACACAATGTGTTCGAGAGCACTGTTTTAACTATATCCATTAAAAAATCAAAATGATTTTCAATGCATTGATTACGCATAACACAAGATAGATGATGCATTTGCAAAAAGAAAAATTTCAAATGATAGTTGTATGCAGGCATAACACAAGCACTTAGACAGGCAAGTGATGGAGATTGTGCTGATAATTAAGATATTATCTCCGAATAGTTATCTAATAAAGCCTATAAATAGGCTGATGTATTCTTCATTAATATATATATATATATCGAAATATACATAAATTTCCACATTTCTTTCTTCCGCTTTATTATTCTAAACTTGGTATCGGAGCCACCATTCATGAAGAAACTTAGGTCGAGCGGACACCCAAATAAGTAGAGTAGCACATCATTATAGCTCCATTGTAACGTGTAAGGTAATATTCGTTTAATCACTCCAATTCATGGCCAATTAATTTCCGTACTCATACTCGCTCCACAGTCAATCAACCGTCTTCCCCAGTACCTGCACAAAGAAGTCATTGCTATAACCATCTCTCATCTTCTTGTTGAGTTGAGCTCAGCGACAAATCCGCCCCTCAAACTCTCGCAATAGTCCAATAAATAGGCCGTGACCGCATAACCGTCGTCCCAATTCGTCCTCGATCCCCACTTCAGCTGGCTCGCTATCGCGTAATTAGCCTTTAAGCACACGAAATACGCAACCCTCTCAACCAATCCCCATGCTTTTCCCTTCCCATTCCATTGCCATATGGGCGTCATCTCGTGGTCAACACCCCGTTGAAATCCTCCTTAATGCCGCCCTTGATGTTTTTGAGGTAGTTTAGGGCGCCTAAGTCGACTTCGTTTTTGCTCGCGTATATGATTCCAATCGTAGTTATCGATCACTAGGGTCGCATGGGCCACGTCCCTGCGGTTGTCCTCAGAGGTTTGTTGGAACAGCCGCCATACAAAGTTGGTGGCAGACGTCATGGTTTGCGGGGCATAGTCGCTGCCGAGCTCATTCACGAAGCTGGCCCCGCCTTCGATGTCGGGCACCGTGTTGGAGACTATGTATTCCACAGCGTGGATTCCTTGGAAGGCTGATGAAAGAGAGGTGAGCCATGTTATTGTCCTTACGTCGGGTTCTTCTATGATGTTTTGCATTGTGGTGGATGTGCTTATTTCGCTCTTATATAGAAGGGCCATGCTTCGAGAATAAACCACAATTTGTTTGTATAACTCAGACAACCATCTTTAGAATTTGGTTTTGGGACTGTTTTTCAGTAACTGAGGCTTCATAAGTTCTATCAAAATCAGAAGTATGGTCCAAATAACTTAATGTAGTAGAAAAATGCATATCAATTTACATGGGATATTAGTAGACACAGATGGACATTATAAGTATAAGAAATTTAAACCTGATACGACAAATAAACCGGTTTACCTAGATAAATGAGCAGTGGGTGATCGATGGGCCGTTACTTTCATTGTTAATAATGGACCGTCACCATCTCATTTTCCTATATATTGTGGAAAGGGTGTCTCTAGTGTCTGTACTATTAACCAGATTTCGAACCGTCAAATTGAGGTTGGCTGAAACTTCTAACACTCAAATTTTTGTGACGCACATTGCAAATTTGGAAATTTCTCTAGCACCCCCATGTTAGAGATATTTCCGTGTATGCATCTAATATATGTGTGCTCATATATCTTAGACATCAAATCATATGGATCCCATATGATATGTCACGTGGTTTCACGGATAAGACATGTCTATGCTTGGCTTTTTATTTCTCTTTCAATCCGAGCAGAGTGAAAATTGTTGAAAAGGCTATAATCAGCTCCGATAAGCAGCCCAAACCCAATCGCGACACAACATCAAAAGTCACTGATAAGGTTGATCGAAATGAATACATTGCACCTATGCTGTTAGTGGGAAATAAAGCAAGCCGATAGATTGGATTAAAATTTGGGGACTATGGTGTTTCCATCAATCTTGATCGAAGGGAGCTCTCTCTTACTAATCTCTTATTGGTAAGTTACATATTAACATGTTACCGTCCAGCACATGTCAACCCTAATCTTAGAATTGTGAGTAGCTTTCCAAGCTCAGAGAGTATAAGGGCGTCGTTGAAATGTTGAAAAAAGCTCAACATCTGTACCATTTCCTTGGGAATATGTCGTAGAAGACAAGGAAGCCACGAGCAGGCCCCCGGTGATTTGAATTGGATCTGTCGGTTACTCACCGTGCTCTGATTGGGAAGCTTTCGGAGCCTATTCCCTGTTAAAGATGACATTTGAACAGTTCATCACGTCTTATCATCGTGTTCATTCTGTTTCCGTGAACCTATGTAAGCCAATTTAAGAGGACTCGTAATATTAAATTTCACATAATTTGATATCTCACATCAATTGGGTCAAATGAACAAAAATAACTCTTAAAATTGGAAAAAAAAACATTATGCTTTCCAGTTTAGTGTGTGTCAAGTACTTAATAGATTGGAGTTTGGACAGAGACAGATCCACGTAAAAGTCGAGAAAGACTTGACTCACAAAAGTCATCTTTTGTGGGAGATGGAAACTTGCCACATAGGCTCGGATAGGTGCAGCTCTTGGTAGACTTCTATGATGACAGAGGGGGCACGAATTTACTGGACCATGCATCCCATAGTGGGATTATCGATGGGCAGTACAAGCTAATACTAACAAGCATGCCAATGGTTTAAGTGGAGGAGCTTGTGACACCCTAAGTGCTATGGCCAATGAGCGAGGTCTTGTGCTGTTATTTCATAAGCAAGATTCACCTCCAAATGATTACCATCTTGCCTTGTTACTTGCATAATTCCTTTTGAAATCTTGGCCAACTTGAAACAGGCCGGGTTTTTACAAACCTCTGCATTGTTGCTCCTTGACCCCTAATGTGCCACCCATCGGTATATCAAAAACCTATATCTCTTTCTCTGTGCACGCGCATGTTTTGCGGCTGAAGCTAGTGCTAATTTGGCAGTCATTCGTGTTCATAAAGTATGCTTTCATAAATGGAAAATGATAAGGTTATCGTTATAGTCTCTGGGGTAGCATGCTTATCTATGTTCACCCCTTACATTGCTCAATCTGCATCACAAGTATATGATATCGATACTTATTCACTTTGGTTTAAATATTAAAACAATAAGTTACAAGCGTATATATTGAGACGAGCTAAGAAATAGACCATTCCCGATATGAGAAAGGAGCTTAGGCAAGAGATGTTTTATTCTTAATTTATCACCCAAATCCATGATTTATTTGACCTATGAAGGTTTTATTCTCATGGATAGTGCATAGAACAAGCTTTAGAAACTGCAACACATCTACTCAGCCGCCCCTCCGAACCAGGCCTTGTACTCGCCAAACAGTTGATCGACCGTCCTTCCTAGCAACTGCACGAAGAAGTCGTCATTGTAGCCATCTCTCATCTTCTTGTTGAGCTCCGCCACAAACCCGTTCCTCCGACTCTCGCAGTAATCTAGGAAATAGGCCGTCACGGCAGAGCTCTCACCCCAGCTGTTCCCCGCCCCTCGCTTGGGCCACGTCGTCGGCGCCAAATTCGCCCTCAGCCTCACAAAATCGGCGATACCCTCGATTACTTTCCTTGCGCTCAGGTTCCCTCTTCCGTCCCACTGCCACACATGCGTCATCTCGTGGTACATTATGCCGGTGAACTCTTCCTCATCACCTATATTTTAACAAATTTTCATTTCATCTCCTATATAGAGAGGCTAAAGTACTTTATAGTTCTGTGCACCAACAATGAAGAAATTAATATCCTTAATTAATGTTATCTAGATGAAAAAAATCGCTATAACAAAATGAATACTACTATTGGTCATTGGTAGCACTTAAACAACGTAATTGTCAATATCGTTAGCTTTCTTTAACCTAAAAGAAAATGAGAAGAGAAAAAAGTTATGACAACTAAATGTAAATGCTAGGGTTAATACTATGAAAAATCCCAAACTGGTATACCTGTGACAATTTTACTCAAAACTAATTTTTTGACCACAAAAAACTCCAAACCGGTACACCTGTGATAATTTTACTCCAAACTAATATTTTGACCACTAAAAACCCCAAATTGATACATTTGTGACAAATTTACCTTACCTTAGTTTCCGTTAAATTGGATTAATACAAAAAAAAATTTTACAAACCGGTACACCTATGACAAACGAAGGGTAGAACATAAAATTGGCATATCAATCAACTGTCGCATGTCATTTAACTAAGCAATTTGAAAGTAAAATTTAACGGAAACAAACTGAGGGTAAAATTGTCACGGTGTACTAGTTTGGGGTTTTTAGAGGTCAAAAAATTAATTTAGAGTAAAATTATCACGGATATATTAATTTGGGGTTTTTCATAATGTTAACCCTAAATTGTCCTGGTTACATGGAATCTATATTCAAGCATAAAAAACCTCTAAATCTTTCGAATTCGTTTCTCTTTATCTCGTCACTCTTTACCTTGTATTTCCCTGACATAGTTAGCACTGAAATGGATTTCACTGCCCGTTGCAGCTGCAACATCATATAAGTTATCAATGATTAACCTCACACAAGCCACATCTTTCCGGTCAGCGGCGGTCGATTGCTGGAAGACCTGCCATATGAAGTTGGTGGCTGCAATCATGGTCTGCCGAGCATATGCGTCTCCGATCCGATCTGCGAAGATCGCGCCGCCTTCAGTGTTCGGGACTGTGTTGGAGACGGTGAATTCGACCGCCTGGATTTTACTTAGAGATGCAACGATTAGGACGAAGGAGAGCAAGAAATAAGATGAAAGAGCCATTGTTTTGATTATCTTGTGCTGGGGGATCTCTTGCACACGTTGTGGATGCTCCTTTGGCACTTTATACACAAGGAGTTTCCCCACAGCTCACGTCAAAGGTCAACGAAGGTTAATTGACTATTTGTATCTAACGAAAAATATCTCGTATAAACTCCTTCTAATGCATTAGTGATGTGTCACGGGCGGGGACGCCAACCAACCCTTGCCAACCCCGAAAGAGGCTGCCCTGCCCAGATCAGGAGTGGGCATTGCGACCCTTGCTTGTGGCGGCGAGGGTTGGCAGGTGACCCTTGCTGGAACGCTCGCCAACTCTCAGTCCAAAAAAAAAGGTAAGAAAAGAAAAGAAAAAACAAAAAAGAATTATAAAAATTCAAACTATGGTTTAAAAATGTCCGCACTAGCATTGGCTGTGCCATGTAAACTGGCCGGCATAGCGATTTTAGATCAAAATTGGCCGGATTGACTCAATTGGCAAAATGTAAAAATGTTTAAGACCCAATTGGCAAAATGTAAAAAGATTTAGGACCCAATTGACACAATTGAAGACCTAGGACTGAATTAGCACAAATATAATAGGTTTGAGACTTTTTTGATAACTTTCTCTTAATATGAAATTGACTTTGAACTTGTAGATTAAACCTAAACAACATCCTATGGACTTTGTGCCCGTTCATGCATGTAAATCTATAGTCAAATGTATTTGTCCATTGCTTTGTTTCTTGCTCCATCTATTATTAGAAGGATCATCTTATGATTGATGGGTTACAAGTATGGACGTCTTTCATTTAAGTTCGTATATGAGTGACATTTATATGTATATCCCACCAATTAGACAACTGATTGGAGGAGGAAGGTAGTAAAAGCACAACCCCAAATAATCAAATTCGCACATAGATCGGTTCGCTTATATGGGCAGCATCGAATTACTCGTATCTTCACTTCAATACAAGACAGAAAGGATATTCAATCAAAATGTTCATTTTCCCGTGGTGCCGTGAACCCTAACATATCTTGATGCGTGCCGAGCTTTGTCGTCATGTTTTCAGGATTCTATCAAGTATTCAAATCTTGTGTACTCTTTTCGAGCATGTCAAACAAGGAAATCTTTGGGCTTGGTTGTTGGTGAACTCTCACAATCTAACCCCACAAGGAATGTGTGATCTCTGACGAGACGTGTAGAAGATATTTGAGTTTGAATTGTCGTGAGCATGTCCATAAGATATCAAGACGTTTGGTAACTATAGCTTAGAAATTTCAATGAGCGATTTATCACATAGAAATTGTGATACTCTCAATTTAGGAGGTAATGTAAATTAACATCTGCAATTCATCTCTTTTGACTTGTCCATTTCATCAAATTCAAGAGCCAGATGTCTCATCTCTAGTTTTTCCGCTTTCTTTTAAGTCTTTTTCCTTTCCTCGTTCATTTTTTTGATTCCCTTGTCTCCTTTGTTCTTTTCCCGATTCAGAGAGAGAGAGAGAGAGAATGATGGATGGTGGCGAGCGACGGGCAGCTGCAGCATGGCGCTGTGGTGAGTCGGCGTCGAGGAGGGTGATCGGTGAGGAGCAAATACAAGGAGCGAGTGCAAAGGCGCAACGATAAGGAGAGGGACGGCGGAGCTGGAGCCGAAGATGGAGGAGTGGAGAGAACAGAGGAGAGAGTTAGGGTTTTAAAGATGTACGCATTAATTCTCATTAAGCATAGGAGAGAATGCTGCACCCCTAAGCCATTCTGGCCTATTACTTAGAAAAGGGATGACCGCAAAACCATTCTCAACTTTGCTCTTCGTATCAAAATCCATCCTTACATTTGAAAATCCACATTTTGCAACAGCGGAACTCTATACCCAAACCCCTCTCCCACTCTCTTCCCATGCCCTGTCTCTCTCCTTACACGCAACGGCACAACACCGCCAACCGAGAGACCCCCACAGCGTCGAGCCGCTGCTTGAAGCCGCAGCCCAGTCCCTACCCCGACCCTGACGCCGATGCCAACACTGTCACCCTTGCTCGCCGCTTGCGCCCCTCTCCTTGCATCCCTCTATCTGTACGTGGCAAAGATCGTTATCGTTTGCGACTCGCTGCAGTGATGCCACGCGAGCTCAGCTTGTGCTTTGTAAGGCTGTGTAAACTTGAGGGCCGCAAGCTTCTGCTATAGACTCGGGAGACCATCACGGCCTATGGCCGTGAGCCGAGAGGGCAACAATGACGCGTGAGTGGAGAGGGAGAGATGTGGTGGCGGGCGTGTCGGACTAAGGAAGCCTCTGCAGTTAAATTACGTGCGGGTGAGAGATGCGGCTTGAAATTTGGGAGGGGCTAGCATAACGGTGGGGTTAAAGACGACGGTGTGACCGTCTATAGCCAGCCACAAATTTGTTTTGAGGAAATTGGAAGACTTCTTGATCAGGTTTCAACTTTTGACTTCTATGTTTCCTTTTTTTTATTGTTTTTTTTTTCACTTCCATATTTCCTTTGCAAGCTGAAATTTGAAAGCGAAATTAGAGGAGGCCCACTGTTCTTTCCACTATTGTAGGCAAGATATAATTGAATCTTCTAATCCTAAATTAAATCCTAACTAATTAAATCCTCTAATCCTAAATCCGCTAAAGTGAATTTTCTTCAATATAAAAAAGAAAGAATGATTTAAATACCGGAAATATAAATAATCACAAATAAAAAATATTATGACTAACTAAAAAGAAATCATTAGTGTCATCATAAGGATCTATTAAATTTCAAAAATGAAAAAAAAAAAGAAATGTTAGCTTTGCAACTAATAATGAAATCATTGTGCAATAAAATGGCTTCTCATTCCTTTTGCTCAAATCAAATTGCTTTAGAAAAACTCACCGGTGACTTAAAATTAAGACCAATGATATCGGTTATGCATAAAACAAGAACGATGTAAAGAAATAAATCAAAGTAATATTATTCAAGAACATTGATTCTATAGGCCTTCTCCTATTTTTGTTTCTAAATTTATATTTCCATATTTAAATCATTCTTTCTTTTTTATATTGAAGAAAATTCACTTTAGCGGATTTAGGATTACATGATTTAATCAATTAGGATTTAATTTAGGATTAGAAGATTTAATTGTATCTTGCTTGCAATAATGGAAAGAACAGTGGGCCTCCTCTGATTTTGCCTTCAAATTTGAGCTTGCAAAGGAAATATAAAAGTAAAATTAAAAAAAAAAAAGGAAACATAGAAGTCAAAAGTTGAAACTTGTTCAAGAAGTCTTCCAGTTTCCACAAAACAAATTTGTGGTTGGCATTAGACGGTTACACTGTTATCTTTAAACCCACCGTTATGCAAGCATTTCCCTTGAAATTTATTGTAAAAAATGCGGATGATATTTGAACGTTTTGAAACGTGAGAAATGTATTTGATATGAAAAATAATTAAAGTTGAAGATGGTTTTTATATTTTTCCTTTACGAAAGTGTGGCTGGCCTTTCACACACACACACAAAGAAACCCTAGTTTCAAACTCTCTCGTTTCTTAAAAGCCAATTTAAACAAAGGCACCTATTTAAGTCCGATTCCTCACTCTCCAGGTACAATTCATCGTACCACAAGGTGTGATCAATTCCATGTTTGGCTTGGGCAAACTATCTGAGTTTGTGCTTGCGCGTCAATTTGATCACAAGGTTAATTGGGTATTTCATAAGTCTGGTGTGTATCTATTATAAGGTAAGTTTTCTCGTCATGAAAAAACATATACTATGATGAATGTTGGACAAACTTATGTAGTATAAAATTCCTCTAGATTAATCAGACCGAGCTTTGGCAAAACCAAATAAACTTAATACTCGACAAAGCAAATTATGCAATTTTTAGAAAGAGATCGCTAGTAGATTCAGAATTTCTCTTTTCTTTTGCTGGAATAATGAAAGATTATATGATAAATCAATACCGTTATACAGAAGAAAAGAGGGGAAGCCCCAAAATCAAAGCCCAGTTCGAGAGGCCCAATACAATACACCATACTCTAAGCAAAAAAGGGTTGTCCTTGCTCAACTTTCGATACATCATCTGTGCAATATGAATGGAAACTTCGTTTGATGTGAATATATTTACCAAAAGATTAGCTCGTATATCGAAATGATAGATTAACTCATAAAAATGGTTTAATTGAGGACTCCAATTATCAATACGAATGGACATCACGGAGTATAAACCGAAAAAAGGAATGATTAAATTATACGAATTGCCGCTCTACTTATTATTTATCGATAAATTTCTAATGTAGTGATAGAGTCATTCTAAGCCCTCTTTCAAGAATTATTTAAAAAAATCCAAGAAAAGACAACTCTTCTTTTTGAGTATCTTGATTTAGTTTAAAGTTTGGTAAGTAATATCCAGGCAGCATTGAGCGCTGACCTATCCATTCCACTGGGGAAAATTGGTCGCCTCTAGATTCCAAAATGACAAAGGGTATGTAGCTGAGAAATACAAAGCCAACAAAGGACAACCTTTTTGCATGAATCTTGCCAACATTTAGGCGAGCAACAACTTTGGGGGCCTCGTGATATCTTAGAATTTGAGGTTTCTTTTTTATCGTTTTCATTTATATAAATTCTTTAGCAAGATCCTTGATCGGGTACCTAATTATAAATTGACAAGCTCTTGAATCTTGAATTCGCCAAGAAAAAATGTCTCCCTCTTATATCTTGGGTGTCACCCTCCTTTTCATAGTCGCTTTCCCGCCGGCTCGCACGGTGAAGTACCGAGTCGTCGACCGGACCGACTACATAACCGGATGCAACCGGTTCAAGACCGAAATCGGATCCTTCTACACTAGACAGCTCATGAAAGCCGCCTCGAGCTGCATTCGGCTGACCTTCAACGAGTCGATCGGCGAGAGGAAGGACCACGACCAGGTGACGCTGGTCATCCGTGGCTTCTGTCCAGACCAAAGCACGCTTGTCTCCAGGACTTTCAACAGCACCATCCTGATCAACGCCGAGCACATCCAGAACTACCCCGGTGACGCGAGACTGGAGTTCTCGGGAATCTTGTTCCACGAGATGACCCACGTGTGGCAACAGTACGGGAATGGGAAGGCCCCTCGGGGCGTGGTCAACGGCATCGCCGACTACGTAAGACTCAGGTTCGGGTTGGCCCCTAAGGAATGGGTTCGAAGGGGCTCGGGTTCACACTGGGACGAGGGTTACGCCATCACGGCCTATTTTCTGGACTATTGCAACGGCCTCAAGAATGGTTTTGTCGCCGAGCTCAATAAGTTGATGAAGGATGATTACAGCGATGAATTTTTCCCGATGGTGCTCGGCAAGACTGTTGATGAACTATGGATGGACTACAAAACGGAGCTTGACTTATCGAGGAGCTCTCGAAGGCTGAATAGATGATCAATCCCAGATACTCCGTTTGAGCAATAAGTGTGTGCAATAAGAGCTTGTAGTATATGTTGTGCTCAGAAGTTGACAGAAAGGCTTGAACGGATAAAATAAGACCGAGACACTTTCATGTTAAGCGGTTTCACATATGGAACATATTAATATATATATCTATACAGTTTGAAGGAGAGAGATCAGGTGATAAAATGTGTTGACACCTAAAATTTGTCGACCCATTTAACTGGCAATGTGCAATGTATATCCAACTGTTGTATTATGCAAAATAAAATTCAAACCGTTGAAAATGTCCCTACAAGATTTAGATGATAACAAAACTAACTTCAAATATTTAATAATTTATTTGTGCCAGTAGAGGCTCATATTTAAATCATGCAGGGGCCAAGTTTTGACTCTACAAGCATATGAGTCAAATTTCACTAAGTCTAGGAACCTTCAGAAAGAAGGGCGTAGAACCAAATATTTGACCCTATGAAACAGTCTGAAATGTCGACAAGCACTTTCCATAGATAAATTTGTCGAGCGTTGGAGTTTCTAAATTGAAGACCTAGCTCATAGTAATATGATATTTTGAGATCATAAATTTAAAAAAATTCAGACCGATTCCTTCAATAGATTGATGAGATAATGTGATAATAGTAGATCCGATTGACAACCCATATTGGAGCAAGGTTCTACACATATTGGTCAAGGAATTTTGCCAAGATTTTTAATAGAGAATTATGTGAACATAACATCTAGATAATCCAACTGCAGGATGTGTTCGGACTTGGAGCTCTATCAATTGGAGAAAACTTGGCCAGAAATTATTCAGAGGTTTTTGAGTCAGTCATATTTAAGCTTGTAATACCCATTTGAGAATTGTTCCTAAGAGTTAGGAAGAGTGATATAAACACTTGTAAAACACACGAGAGAAGTAGTTGTATTTAAAGTGAGGACGTTTATTTTAGGTGAGAGACAAAGTGTGAGAGTGACTCTTTGTAAACACTTAGAGGTAAATGTGGTTTATAGTTTGGGGAGACAATCTACTCTACTGTGTATAAGGTGTGAGGACGATTATCAAAGGGTCCAATAGTTACTTAGTCTATAACTTGGTTATTGCGGAAGGAAGTCAGGTTCTGCACGGCGGCGGGTTCTACACTTATAACCTGGTATTTGTACTCTTGACATAACTAGTGCAATTTGGCTTATTTGGGCTGCTATTTCAATTTCTGCTGATCATATTGCCAGTTCACTTTCTCGCGTAGAAGGACGATGAGATTGATTTTAGTTCACGTTTTCTTGGAAACCTGATCTACACCCTCTTCATTGCTAATTTGTGCCTAACACAAACAACCTTAATTTTCACATTGTCTTTAAGTGGGATAGCTAGATCAAATCAGCTGTCACATTTGCTATCTAACGTACTGCTACCAATGATGGCCACGGTTCGGAACCGACCGGTTCCGGTTCGGAACCGGCGGTTCCGGTTCGTGGCCAAGTATGAACCGGAACCGGAACCATCCTTGGAGGTTCCGGTTCCGGTTCGGAACCGTCCGGTTCCGGGCCGGTTCCGGTTCCGGTTCGGAACCGTCCGGTTCCGGGCCGGTTCCGGTTCCGGTTCAGGTTCGGAACCGGTTCTGGTCTTTTTTTTTTTTTTCTTCCTCCGCCGGCCATAGCGAGACCGGCGGAGGTCGCCGGCCTCAGGCGAGGCTGCCCTCGCCGGCGTCGGGCGAGGGCCGCCCTCGCCTGGGCTGGGCGAGGCCGCCCTCGCCTGATCGGGCGAGGGCTCGACCTCGCCGGCGTCGGGCGAGGCCGACCTCGCCTGCAACTGGCGAGGCCGACCTCGCCTGCAACCGGCGAGGCTCGACCTCGCCCGACGCCGGCGAGGCTCGACCTCGCCTGCAACTGGCGAGGCCGGCCTCGCCCGACGCCGGCGAGGCTCGAGCCTCGCCGGCGTCTGGCGACGGGCCGCAAGCCCGCTGCGGGCGTTTTTTAGGTCTGTTAGCCTCGCCGCGTCAGGCGAGGTCGGCCTCGCACGGTTGCGGCGAGGTCGGCCTCGCCGCGAGCGCCGGGGCCCAGAGGGTCGAGCCCTCGCCAGTTTTGTGTGTTTTTTTTTTTCTATCTTTGGAACCGGGCCCGTAGGGCACGGGCCGGTTCCGGTTCCAAACCGCGGGCCCGGTCAACGGGCCGGGCCCGGGTTTGACCGGGCCGGTTCCGGGCCGAAACCGGCCCGTGGCCACCACTAACTGCTACATTAGTTAATTGGGGTTCAAATAGCAATATATTAGTAATTTTTTACTGGAGATATATGTATTATGGAAAACTTGTGGCACACCATGCTACGCTTGGACTTGCAGTTTCCATAATATATTTTTTAGGATATAATTTGATAGAAATTCACGAGCAGTGGTTAAATTCTTAACAACTTAATTTACTTATCCTATATTGGCTTAATTTTTTTAGGAAAATGTTGGCTTAGTTTTATTTAAAGGCAATGTTCTTTTTATATATATCTTGACTTTTTTTCTCATTATTTATTCATATTTTTTCAATTAGTTCAATCTTATAAAAGAAGAAAATTTCATTTTTTTTTCCTTTCTAAAAGACTTCTTATTACTGAGAACAAGTAATTAAGAACTTGATTTGCCACCTTGTTATTCTGAAGACTTGAAAATAAACTTTTGCTAAATCTTCTCACTAATAAAGTGCTTTAATGAGCGGATATAAATTAACCAAAATTGACATAAGCTAGGTTAAATGCAAATTATATTTTTATTGATCATTGGTGAATGGATGTAGCTGGAGCGTGGAAGGAGAATTGCTCAAGAGGGCTGTGCTTTATTCATCTTACTACTTCGCTGCTATCTCAGTTTCACTTATAAGATTAAATCATTGAGTTATGATTTTAGCTATATCATTTTTCATCACTCATTTTTACTCCAACTAATCTACATTGCGATTTTTCTTTGCTCCATATCTCACATGTGCACTCAATATTATCCCTGTCACATGTGAGCACATTACGATGAGACAGTCTTAGGTGGTATTGGGCCTCTCTTATCCTAAAAACTAGTTTAAAGGGCACGCGTTTCCTCACACTAATAAATAATCACATGTCATTCCACAACTAACGCACTACAAAAAAAATAAGGTTTTAGCCACGAATTTTGCCACAAAAAATTTGGCAAAATTCGTCGCTAAATGAATTTGCGACGAAATACAGTGTCGCTAAATAATTTTCGTCGCTAAATTGCAACGAAAAAAATTTCGTGGTAAAATTCATCGCTAATTTGCCACGAATTGTATTTGTCGCAAAATTCGTCGCTAATTATTCGTGAAAAAATTCGTGACTAATTTGCCACAAACTATATTCGTCACAAAATTCGTCGCTAATTTGCCTCGAAAAAACAAAAAAAAAATATTCTATTTTTTATAAAAAATTCGTGGCTAATTTGCCACGAATTGTATTCATCGCAAAATTCGTCGCTAATTTGCCCCAAAAAAATAAAAAAAAATCTATTTTTTTATAAAAAAAATTCGTAGCTAATTTGCCACAAATTGTATTCATCGCTAATTTGCCCCGAAAAAATAAAAAAATATTCTAATTTTTTTATTAAAAAAAATTCGTGATAAAATTCGTGGTTAATTTGCCACGAACTGTATTCATCATAAAATTGGTCGCTAATTTGCCCCTAAAAAACAAAAAAAAATTATTTTTTATAAAAAAATTTGTGGCTAATTTGCCGCGAATTATATTCGTCGCAAAATTCGTCGCTAATTTGCCTCGAAAAAACAAAAAAAATATTCTATTTTTTTATAAAAAAAATTCATGGCTAATTTGCCACGAACTGTATTCGTCACAAAATTCGTCGCTAATTATCCCGAAAAAACAAGAAAAATATTCTAATTTTTTTATAAAAAAATTCATGGCAAAATTCGTGACTAATTTGAAAAGGAACTGTATTCATCACTAATTTGCCCTTGAAAAAACAAAAAAAATAATCTATTTTTTTATAAAAAAATCCGTGGCAAAATTCGTGGCTAATTTGCCACGAACTATATTCATCGCAAAATTCGTTGCTAATTTGCCACGAACTATATTCATCGCAAAATTCGTCGCTAATTTGCCCCGAAAAAATAAAAAAAATATTCTATTTTTTTATAAAAAAATTCGTTGCAAATTAGCCACGAACTGTATTTATCGCAAAATTCGTCGCTAATTTGCCTCGAAAAAACCAAAAAAAAATATTCTATTTTTTTATAAAAAAATATCGTGGCTAATTTGCCACGAACTGTATTTGTCGCAAAATTCAAGTGGCAAAAAAAAAAGCTACAACTAAGACTTCGTTTCTTTCACTGAAACTGAATAATAACATTTTCCTAAAAATAATCGTTTATATATAGCTTACAAAAGGAATGAACAAAAAAAATTTTTATCGTTCACGAAAATGTTTAGACATAAATTATTGTCGATAATGAAAATATTTTTCATTGACTAATTATTTCAAGCGATATAAGCAATCATTTTTGAAAAAATGTTTTTCAAATCCTTCTTTTTCCGTGAAACAAACAGTGATTGTTCGCGAGATTAATTGCATAGAATTTGCACATACAGAGAAAACAGGACTAAATAAGCAAGCTCCAAAAGTCAGCAAAATGAAAGGACCCCAGTTACACATAGATCGAATGCCACTTAGTGAACATATCAAATTTTGAGCACATATAAAAGATGCAAGAAGTTTTGCCTACTAATAAGCTGTCAACTAATTGTACCCAGCAAGGAAAGGAAAATAAACTGTTGTCAGCTATTATAACCTTCCCATCTTGATATATGAAGGCCGAAGCTTCGATATATGCCACAGCTTGATACCTGGAGAAGACAAGGGAGAAAGAGAGTCTTATTAACAGATTGCCAAACCAAAGCCACCAGCTACAAGTGGACCGAACCCAAAACACAGGGAAGCTAGAGTGCATCCATAACAGTTGTGCATGTATGAAGAGCTCTTCAAAGTAGCAGATAAAGGTAAAAATTTAAATGAGGAATGCACAAGTGTGGGACATGTAAAAGAAAGAATAGTTGTTTAGTAATTCCAAAAAGTTTTGCAGCAACCGAGGCTCCTGTTTGTGAGGTTTGGGGAGGGCAATCAAATGGGATCAGTCTTCTTCTATCACTCCAGAGAGGCTTTTTCCTTACTCTCAACACAGCTTCAATACTCAAAGATAATGAACAAGGACAGACACAAAAGTTGTTTCCACATAAAAAATAGGAGAAGGAGAAGAGGGAAAGGCACCTCTTAAATTGCTGTGAGATACAGATCACAACATCTCTCTTTGTCCAAACACTTTAATGTAAACTTCTTGAAGCAAGTGGTAAGAAGTCCAAGAAACATTTTCTCTTGGAACTATGGAAGTTGAATCTAATTTCTTATAAAACGGTATCAAGCTACTAGAAGTCTTAATGTCAGAAAAGAGAACTTTCTCCCCTGATCAAAGATCAATAAACAGGCTTATGTATGCCTGACAGGTTATGTTCCATCGAGTTGTATCCTGGCTAGAAGATGCAGGTATCTTCATTTCACCTTTCTATTCCTTGCAGAAGAAGACATGAGTTGTGACTCCTATGAATAACTCTGAAATTCTTAGCTTGGAGGGTCCAATGCAAGGTTTGAACTGCCTTAGACAATCATCTCAGTAAGTGATCAAAGAGTGAGAGAAGTTTTCCTGACACTGCCCTTGAACTATTGGTAATTATACTTCTGTTAGCGCGGAAAGTCTTATTAGCTAAGGAAATACTAAAGCTTTCACCACATTCACAGGTCCATTTCTAGAAAAGTTTTGTCAGAATATCCAACCCAAAAACTTAGAGCTTGTTCACTTCCATTTCAGCATAGGCAAAAACAACCTTTTTCCTTTCCCGGAAAAATTTAAATAACATCCAAATTTCAAAAAGTAATGAAAAAACTAAACGCTGATGTATGTGTCAACATTTCTGTCATTATGATAGTGTTAGGTGTTTTGGGTTTAAAATGGTCAAATGAGTGCACAGTAAGCTATAAGGTGTAGAGAGACAAGGCCTAAATATACCTTGTAGACATGCCCTTAAGCTATACGGCCTAGGGAAAATATATATAAGGCCTTAACAAGCCTGGTAGACAAGTGATATAGGACATTAAATATACCCTTTCAGGTGCAAACGGGAAGTGGAAAGATGAAAGCGGTTAGACAGACAAGGACCATAGGTGAAATAAAATATTAATGTTTTGTTAAGATATTAAACCCAAAAGCTTAAACTATTAGGTGGAAGGAGATAACGTGTACATAAGGCCCAGTCAAGACCCAAAAACAAACAATGTTGGATACTTAACAAATCTCTCTAAAATCAGCATCATTTTCTATCCTCAAAGCTTTTCCTCGTTTAGGCATTCCAAACTGTTCCACCCAACAAGAGACAAAACTACAGTTCTTCCTCAAGAATCAGAAATCAATATCAAGAAACTTCTACAGACTAGGTTTCTCCCGCATGAGAATATACAGCAGACACCACCCTATTCAGCATTTGGCATATTCTCGCACATAACCAGAAAACAAGAACCATCAATTCTACTGTCACTCCCGCATATAAGAAAATGCTCCTGAGCAGACAGTTATAAAAATTCAAGAAAATCCACAACAGTCAAAACTAAGGATGGCTTTTACACACTAATCTAAGGTCAATATATGGCATGAAAACTTTAAAGGGATCATTCTTTTGTTCAATTATCACTCTAAAGGCATCAATATCCAGTAGAAACTCAAAAAAATGAGCACCTTCCTATGTACCCAGAACTATTGATAGTAAGAGATCCTAAAGTTATTATATAAGAAAACTTTTAAATAAGCATTACTCAGACAGAGTCCCCGCTATCTACTTTGAGAGAACACAACCATGTCAAGCTCACTAGCATTAGATCACGAGAATAAGGATACATTACAAGACCTTACAAACTTAAATTTCAATTGATATAAAATTCTGCAGTAAATAAAGGAGTTAGTAAATTAGACCAGCTATTATATAACTCACCCAAGGTTCAAGAGACCAGCAACTGTACTGATGCTGATATCAAAATCTACTTTGGGTTGAATAATGAAATTGCCTTCCCTTATAGGCTGACATATATTGTTTAGAAGAGAATGAGAAGCTAGTATTTCCGTTAGCTATAGGAAGTAGAAAGATGATAATTGCAACTTCATCACAAACGTCCTGTATCAGTACGGCAAATCTGCCCTCACGTATCCTGACTCTTATGTAGTCACTCTCTTGCAACTGTCCATTAGCAGGAATTCCAGGAAGCCGCAAGTATATATCAATGAAATTTTGAGAAGAACTGCAGATCTTTGCACGGTCCAGTATTTTTAGAATATCTTGATAATTAGCCACCTAGTATAGAAGGGGCATTTTATTTCATTGTACATAACAAATAAATATTCAAGATAGGAGCAACAGAGCCATTGTAGTGCTATTACTTGATTGTTGCTCTTCAAAAGAAACAGTGAACTCTCAGGAGAAAGTACCGGGTCAAAGTCATTCCGAATTTTGAGCTGCAATGCAGGACCAAAGTTAACCCTCAAAGAAGACAGTTAGAACAAAGGAGCATCTAACGGTTCATATTTCTCCAAGGTAAATTATCTAAATGATAGAGCAAATTTAGGAAAAATTCACTTAGAATTAAACATTTCGGCCTTAATATCCCAGATTCACTTACATGTGCATGACCAAGATGGGGCTCGATATGCTGTTGGAACATGATCTCATTCTGAGACACGAAACAGCCCACTCTGCTTTTGTCCCTTTGGATTCGAGATATCAAATGCGAATGAAACGGAGCCTTAGTCCGAACGCTACGAGCCAGATAGACACTTAATCCGGATCGAAACAATAAGTGCCCGACTGAGGTGAGCCAACAACCGATCCTTAGACGCGCCGCTCGACCCACTCGACTTCAACAACAACGGCTTCAATCTCTCATCCGCGCGGCAGGCCCCAACCACTTGCATATCGAGCGCCTGCAGAACCCTATCCTCCCGATCGCTCCGCTGCATCAACAGATCTCCGTCGCCTCCCCCGACGAAGACGTCCGTCAGCCTCTCCGCCATCCCAATCTCCTCGGCTGCCCCCCTTCGAAACCCTCGAGCTCGGCCCCGCGCTCCACCGAGGACGTGTCGATTGAAAACACAGAGAGAAAATCGGAGCTCCGGATTTAGCCACGGTGAGGGGCGCAGATAAAAAAATTTAGCGATCCGTTTCCCGACTATATTAATTTCCGTGGCTAAATCCGTAGCTAATTAACCACGGATTTAGCAACGGAAATTAAGTATCGCGGTATTTTTCGATTATATTTATTTCCGTGGCTAATTAGCCATGGAAATTAAGTATCACGGCATTTTCCTATTATATTTATTTTCGTGACTAAATCCGTGTTTTTCGTCGCAAATTCCGTCGCAAATTAGCCACGGAAAATTTTTTGCGGCAAATTCCGTTGCAAATTAGCGACGAATTTTTTTTCGTCGCTATTTTCGTCGCAATTAGTGACGAATAATTTTTTGTCGATAATTTTCCGTGGCTAAATCTTTGTTTTTTTGTAGTGTTGGATCTAAGTAGGAGTCCTCAATCTAAATCTTTTTAAACCCTTATCCTCCTCCTTAATCACATATTTCCACGCCTTAAGCTAATACAAAAGTCTAGCTTACGTGTGAGGAGAGTATTAGAATATTTAAATACTAAACAACACCTTCATTTAATAGTTAAAACTTTTTGAACACTTGTCAGTGTTCCCACAAAATCTCACGCTTTATTTCCTTCTTCTAATGGCCATGAAGGGACCCTTTCCTTGTTTTAAAGTTGTTCTTGTTATACTGAAGCCAAGTACGTGATCAACAAGACTATATCTGTGAGCCAATGTTGAGCCCACTCACTAGAATTGCCGGTGACATTGATGGAGGAAGTAGACTGATAAAATCTAATGAAAACCGACGAAAAGAGGAGAATAAGAAAAATATGGATGAGAAAATGGGTGTTTTTTTCGGGGATTGTTACTCAAGAGGAGAGAGAGCAAAAATGGTGCATGAAGCAATTGGTGAAAGCCCGACAACATTCTCGGTCTTGCACTCCATGTACTTCCTAGCGATGCACAACACTAGATCCGTCCTCCACTGATTCACAACGGCGAGACCACCTTCCACCTACACCGTTGTCCCGCATCACTCGTCGTTGCTGCTACCCTCTCTGCCATAGCCGACCCCGCCCTTTCAGTCCTCGCTTCAACATCCAAACTTCCAACGCTATGGTCACCTCCCCGGCCTTGTTGCCCCTGCCTCCTCCGTCATTCAAAAATTTTTCCGCTTTCTTTTTTAGGAAACAATGTCATTCTTCATGGCTTTGCAACCCATTACCGGATCAATTTTAAGACCAAGAATGATGCATCCATATAAATAATGTACAATTGCTATTCTATCAACTACAATTAAACTCTCAGCATGGAGGTCACCAATAGAGTCGCAATTGGAGAATGCCCAATCACAAAGCACCTCCATTTGCATTACATTCTCTTGGACCTTGGAACGCCTGGTAAATAGCCAAAAGGATTATGGTTGAATGACCTCAACTCGAGCAGTGCATGCCTTGAGCTCGAAGGGCAAGGTTTGGCGGGTGAAGGTAGAGGTGTATAGGTGCGGCCAAGAGAGAGGGGAGAAAAGGAGAGAAATGCAAGGAGCTGATGAGAGATGGAGAAGTTGGCGATCCATGATTTGGATAATTCCATCCTCCAAATTTTTCAGGGGTGGATGGACCATTTTAGGGGTGGATTTTGGGCCGGTCTTTATTTTTCATCACTTTATACAAGATTAACATTTTTCTAGAATTGCCCTTGCCTCTTTTGTAATTCCTTCGCAAAAAATCCTGATTGAACTCTCCTTTCCCAACCGAATTCTTCTGAGTCACTGCCTTCATCATTATAGGTCACTGGTTCTAGTGTGCGTAGGTTCGAGACTTGAAAATTGAAATCTACCCTATCAGGATCGATTTCCAGCTTTTGAAACCGAGAGCCTGGAACCGGCTTGCAACTGAACCGGCCATCTACTTTTTTTTTTTTCCCTTGTTTCATTTTATTATAACTCTCAGGGAAGGACAAAAGAACAACAAAGAAACTCGTATATAGGTTTACGGGTTGTCACATCATGTGCAGCCAAGAAAGTTTGAAAGTTTCCATTTTTCACATGAACCCATCTTCGTCAGAAGCCTTCCTAGTTGAAGAGAACCATCAGCCAGAGGACCCATTTTTCCATAGAGCCAGAGCAAAGCATCCTAGCAGAAAAGCAGAGCAGACAACCAAAGGAGCTCAAGTTACCGTCTCCGACAAAACGAATAGAGCAGGGATGAAGATGAGCCCAGACGCTTAAATCCAAGAAATAATAATGGGCTTCCGCGAAACTCGAGTTCGGCTCCGAAGACTCTCACTTGTCTTGCATTAGAGCAAAACAAAACAAGATGCAGAGAGCTCCAAGATTGAGTAGCCACAGAGCCATCGTTGCAGGGTTTCTATTTGCCGACAGAGAAGTCACAGAGTCAGAACTTAACGGAGCTGAGAGCCTCAGAGATGTTCATGTACGTGAAACCTGCAAATCCTGCTAAGGAAAAGTGGGGATATCAACTTTCTCCTTTTAACCACCAAACCTTGTTGACTTGAGGAGAGACTTGTGAGTGAACCGGTTCAACCCCGTTCGGTTCCCATTTAACCGGCCGTACCGACCGAATCTGGGCCTAGAATCGGGTACCGAACCTTTCAAGGCCGGTTCTTAGTTTTTGTATCCTTGTGTGAACCGGCATTGAACCGGGAACTGAACCTTTCGGGCCTGTTCCCGGATTGAATCAGCCTAGTTGCTCGGTCCTATCTGTAATCGTCGCCTCCTGTGATAACCATGAATCAAAATTGCCACCAAATATGCAAACCTTAATTGACTCCATCTTTGGATATTTTTCCCTTTCTGGATGCGCCTATTGAGCCCTTATATCATGGGCCCTGGGAGAGTATGCCAATCTCTCCGGTTTGGTTGACCCAATGGAGATCCTTCTCATGGGCCTTTGACCATTCACCACTCACATCGTTGTAAAAACTCTTCCGCTGCTCCGAGCCTCATTTGCACACGGCCTCAAACTCCAATCACCGGAAGTCGACCCGGACCCGCATTCGGGGGCCTTCGCCACGGTATTGCCCGCACTAACCATGGCAGAAAACCCAATCCACCGGTGCATGTTTCCAGCTCCGATGCTGTCGCAATCCTACCACAATTACCAGGATCACAGGTGGTGAAGACCTGGGTTGTCCCGTATGCATCTACATCCCCACTCACTTAACCACACTCTTTTTAGTTACTACGGTCACATCCAGGGGTGAGCGCGGTTTCAGGGTAGAACCGGGAACCGGAGGGTCGGACCAGGTGGATTCGGTTCGGTTCCAAGTTCCATGGACAGGGGGTCTAGTTCTCAGTTCCTCATTTTTAGGA
Organism: Syzygium malaccense; assembly: GCA_031216405.1. Classification (NCBI taxonomy): domain Eukaryota; kingdom Viridiplantae; phylum Streptophyta; class Magnoliopsida; order Myrtales; family Myrtaceae; genus Syzygium; species Syzygium malaccense. Next base: position 14,065,142 of record CM062259.1, on the reverse strand, counting down.
ACCGGCTGTTCCGGTTCCGATTCCGGTTCCTATAGGAACCGCAACCAGAACCTGGAATTGGAATCTGGAACCAGAACAAAAAACATAAACTGAGTTTTTAGAAACCCTAATTCCCAAATGCTCCCTTCTCCTCCTTAATCACACCCGATCCTCCATCATCGTCTCTCCAAAGCTCCCTCCCGCTTCCGCTTCCGCCTCGCTCCTCGCTCCTCGCTCCCGCTTCCGCCTCGCCCCCGCTTCCGCTCCCGCGGTTCTCTTCCACTTCCGCCTCGCTCCACCTTCTTCGCCGCAGGTCTTGTGATCTTTCCTTTTCCATTTTGGACCAATTTGGCTGAACCATACTCTCCAGCTTTGACCCCGCTTTCAAGAACCATGCTTTCTCGCCTATAGATTCGAAAGGAAGCACTTTCGCTCTCAGTGGCCTCTCTGTCTTGGTTTCCAGCCATTGGAACAAGCTTCCGCAAGACCGTAGAAGAAAGATCCGAAGCTCCGGGAGCCAGAGACTTGCCTTTTCTCTTGCTCCAAGGCCTGTTCTGTTTCGGATTTTACCCATCTTCTTGCTGATTCTTGAGGTGACCCAAGTGTTTTTAAGTGTTGGGTGTCACTGATTTAAGTCGAGGTACGAAATGTAGATCTTTTCGATTGCTGAACTGCAGATTTTGGTGCTTGTCTATGGTTTTGTGGGTCTGTTTGTTTTGATTTGAGATTTGCTTCTGGGAGTTTTGGGCTTGCTGTTCTTGGTGATTCTAGCTAGTTGAAGAGGTTAGTTAAAGCTCAAAACTTCCTAGTCCTTAATTGAGAGCTGCAACTCCGAAGTGAAGCGGGTTTGCAAGAATTTTTGCTTGAGATGTGAGTGAATGGAAACTCAAGAATGCGGAGGCAATTATAGGTTGGTTTCAATTGGCAGTTCATGAATTGTATGAGCACAATTGGCTCGGGATGGTGTCCTTTTCGAAACGTGATTTTTCCTTTTCGATGTTGTTCGATTGTAGTTTAGATTAGGTAAGCAATCAAATCTTGGTGTGGGTACTGGATCGAGCTACTCCTGGTGGTACTGGAGGTGTCAAGACTATTGAGATCAGTGGAAATTAGCCATTGAGATCGTGTTATTTGTGATTCTACCAATTATTTGTGCATGCCTTTAACCTCGTGGTTGTTTAAAGGAGGAACAAATTCTGCCAATTATTTGTTGAAGTAATTTACGTTGTCGCATTCTTTGCATAGGCTTGATAGCAATGGTTCTCCCTTATATGACCTGGTATTCTTGTCTTTAGGTGTTGGAGGTAGCAAAACGTCTTCATTTGAAGGTACAGCATGGTTCTGGAAACATTTTCAAATTTGCTGCACCAGTGGAATGCAAGGTTATTGTGGGTAGTGATGACAGGTTATCCTCTTGGGACAGCTTATCTTACCTCTTTTTGTTTGCTGGTTGATATGTGATCATTTTAAGTCTAACATCACCTTCTACTCATAATTTGTTCGAACAATGTGCTTTCATTGTTCATGCCATTTTGTATATTTTCATTATCTTACTGCTTTCCTCCTCAATAATTGTTACAATTATAGTTTAGTTCTATCCAGGCATTTGTAAACTTGGCATTATATCCCTTGAATATCACGTCAGGGCACTATGTATGTATCATTCAGATGATCTAATATTGCGTTTATTTTCGTTTTGTTTAATTCAAAACGAAATTAAAAAAAAAGAACATGTTAGAACTTGGAACCGACCTTGGAACCTATGACAGGGTAGGTTCTAGATTCCACGTTTCGACGGGGAGGTTCCAGGTTCCTCATTTTGAGGAACCTGTACCCGAGGGTAGCCTCCAGGTTTCAGGTGGAACCTATTCGGAGCCTAGAACCGTTCACCCCTAATCACATCATCCGACATACGTTGCACGTGTTTGGTTGCCAGCCCTCGTATGATGAAGAACCAGAATTACATCAAAATTATACTTTTAATTGATTTTCTTATCTTTAGATTTATTATTATCGCACTAAGATTTTAGTTGATAATGTTTCTTTGTTATTGTTTGTCCAATTAGGGAATTAGGTTTAGTGAGTACGCTATACATATTGGTGTTAATGCTCTTCGTTAGCTAGCTTTGGATTAAGAATTAAGATTATTAAGTTATTGTCAAGCTTTTGGTGTTTCTTCCACTTTCCTCTGCCTTTTATCTGATTTCCTTCCTTTCCTTGTCATCTGTTTATCCCTCCTTTCTACGATTCTCAATCGTGTTATGCCACTCCTTCCGTTGTGCATTAGTTTGGTACGAGAGCGAAAATTCCCAAGTCAATTGCAGTTCAAGATCACCTTTTGTATAAGAGATTTGGTCGATCGTCGATCAAGTTAGAGCACTAAATCTAGCCGGGTAATTGAGGGCTTTAAAAGAAAAAGCGAAAAGAAGAGCATCATTTTAAATATTGGGCTAATATTTGTTATATTTCCATTGATTTTTGTGGTAATATTTATTATAATTGATAAGTCAATTTTAATGTCAATTTTGAATGATTACTTGACTTCTTCACGGGTTGATGAGAATGAATAGAAAAAGAACTATTCTCATTTGGAATAGTCGTTCCGTAAATCTTATTCTCAATTCTCTGATTAAGTTTTTGAAACTCACTTCTGATTTGCATCCAAGTTCACATGAAATTTCTTTTTGGAAAATTATCCAAAAAGTCATAAATCTATTGCACTTTTACTAATTCAGTTGAAAACCATTTGATTTGCCAATTGAGTCATAAATCTTTTACTCAATTGGCAAATTGAGTCTATCCGACTAATTTCAGCTAGAAATCGTTGATGTAGACATTGGCCATCCTACGTGACACTGCTGGCACTAACATTGATAATTTTTAATAATATTTTAATATTTTCGATTTTTTTCTTTTTTCCCTCTTTTGGCCACCATCGGGCTTCGTTAATGGCCAACTTGGCCTCAGGTGAGGGCTACCCTTGCCAAGCCTTTACAAGGGTCGCCCTCACTTGAGGCAGGTGACCTCCGCCAGTCATCAACGAGGCCTAGTGGTGGTTGGCAGAGGGAAAATGGGAAAAATAAAAAGAAAAAGAAAAGAAAAGAAGTGAAAAGGGGAAAAGAAGAAAAACGGAAAAAAAGGAAAAGAGAAAAAAGTAAAAATAAATTGAAATAAATATTATTAAAAATTGTGAACGTCAGGGCCGGTTATCCTACATGACATAATTGGTATTAACGTTAGCGATTTCTGGCCTAAATTGGTCGGATGAACTCAATTAACAAAACGTGAAAATATTTTGGACTAAATTGGCAAAATTGAGAACTTTAGGACTGAAGCGGCAAAATTGCAAAAGATTTAGGACTTTTTGGATAATTTTCAAAATTTTTTTTAGTGATGGTAGTTCTAAAGTTATTTACGAAAGATTTCAAATACCTATTAAGTTAAGGGTATCAAACTGGCTCAACCGAATCTTTGACAAGTTTGAATATGACGAAATTGAAAAATCAAAATTTGAAATCTCTTTGTTGCTTGGTTGTGAAATTAGTCATGATCAATCAACCAAAGAAAATTCTTTTGAGCAAAATTTCTCTTTGTGAGTTCGAGTCTTTTGAGTCTCGTGACTTACCTCGTGATAAAAATACTAATGCAATACTCAAGGTCGAGAAATTTATGCAAACGAGAATACTATTCAGGAAGATCTCGTGTTTGGAGATCTCTTTTTAGGAGATTCAATTAAGACAAATTCACTTCCAAAGCTACTTGATTTTTCTGAAGGAGATTGAGAACGAAAACTTTGCAGCTGTGAAGATAGTTCCTGATGTAAAGATCGGGTTATGTCTTTCCATGTTCAAAGCCGTTTCCTCGCTTAAATCATTGGAAAGGGCGTTCCCATGATTCCCCCATGTGCAAAGCACTTTTGTTAGTCGACGAAGCCCCTCCACGCAACTTGCCGGAGTCGTGTTCTTCTTGCTGGTATAGAACGATGAAGAACCGAACTTACACCGAGATTACACTTTTGACAAATTTTCTTATCTTCAAATTTATTATTGTCTCATTAAGATTTAAGTTCATAATGTTCCTTTTAAATATATTTCTCATTGAGGTCTTAGTTGATGATGTTCCTTGTCTTTCTTGTTGTTTATCCCTCATTCCACGAATCTCCATCGTGGTTTGCTACACTTTCCTCCGGCATCAACCTGGCTCGAATGATTGCCTTCGTCTGGGCCCTCCATGGCAACATCCTTTAGTGTCGCCCTCGTAAGAGCCAGTTTGATAAACCTTCACTTGAGTTTGTGTGTGGTTCTTTTGAGTGCGGATTCCGCTCACAGCTTTTGTACTGCTTTGACATTAAAGCGCCTCTTCGTTTAACAATTTAAACATTTACAACAATTGGCGTTGCGAGGGAGATCATGACTTCGAGTCCTTCCAAGTCTTTATTTGTCTCCCTTAATATATATTTTCACGCATAATCCACTCTACGTGTGAGAGAATGTGCTATAATATTTGAAAAGTAAACTAAATTTTACACGTTTGGCTTTTGTTTTTGAGTGCGCATTCACCCCAGCAGGCACATCGTAAGTGTCCAATGTACTTTTTTGAGTATGAAATAGTCTTTATTGCTGAAAAAGAAGAAGACAATTGCCGCTATTGTATTATAAAAAGCGAATTTAAGAAGTATTTCAATATTTAACTTAAGCCCAAAAGTTTGACGAAAATCCATACACCCCATGATTGTGCTGGCACCCATTTTTATCAAACTGTTTTAATTAGAAAAAATGACACTAATAGTCCATAAACTTTTTCTATCATATATAATGTCATTCTTGAAATTTTAATTAGTTCAATGTGATCTTTGAACTGTTCCTAAGTGTTCAATATGGTCCCCAAATTTTCAGGGACAACATTGAACATTTTCATATAGTCTAGGGACTAAATTGAACGTGTACCAAAAGTTTAGGGACGATGTTGAACAAATTAAAAGTTTATTGGCGACATTGGACATTATATTAAAGTTCAAGAATTACATTGAACAAATTAAAAATTAGTTCATGACCATTTGTGTCATTTTCCTTTTGCATTGCACACAAATGGACCAAAACAGGTTAAACGAGTCAATTGATGTCGGACCATTTTTAACCCGACCTGATCCACCCGCTTGAAAGGCGTAAAGGGAAATTCCCCGTACATCACTTCTAGAATCATTTTAATGAAATGATTTAACGTTCTTACCATCATTAAAAAAATGTCCCAAATTTACGTGAAAAAAAAGAGCTGGCAAATTTATGTTTGGTTTTAGCGGTGGTTAATGGTAATTTTCACTTTTAAGTGCTAAATGATGACAAAAGCCCATGGATTCATTTAAATTAATTCAATTTATTTTTATACTTTAATTTTGAGGTAATTTAGGTTGTGAGACGAAAAGAGGAGTCTCTCCCTTAAAAAATAGTATAGATATATTAGATGATTCGCTCCAAATAGTGCAAATCATCAACCAGGTGGTTGAACCAGTTGAATCAATTGATTCAAGAATCGGAAGTTAGATAGGTTTTTTGACTAGTTCGGATTTAAGAACACTGCAATTAATATTGATCATCATATTTGTTAAAATAATTAAATATTAAACTACATCTTCATGTAACAACTTAAGTTTTTATAATAGTTGGCAGCGATCCCGCCAAAATCTCACATGGTGTCAGAGCATGGAGGTCATGAGTTTAAATTTTTCCAAACCCCATTTGTCTCCCCAATTAAATATGTCAACGCTTAGTAATGGCAAAAAGATGAGACTAAGTGTGAGGGGAATGTTAGAATAATTAAATAAACAACTTAAACTTTTATAACAGTTGGCAGCGGTCCCACCAAAATCTTACAATATCATATGAATCTCATGTGGAGTCCACACAATCTACAAGCAAGCCCAAATGAACCGGGTTGAATACCATCGAAATTTCTATCTTTGGCCAGGAAGAGAAACTTATCCTTTGTACATTTGCACGAACGTTCAGAAGTAGAAGCAAATTAGAGGATATCGCAAATAATGCAAAGTTGATTTGCATATATGTTTTATTTAATATTGCCATTGTTAACCATGCTTTTAATTAAGCATATACATCTATCGACCAAGTATGGACTCAAGCCAGGTAGCTTATTTAGCCTTGCATTGACTCCACAGCTGGTCAACGGTCTTGCCAAGCAGGTCGACAAAGTAGTCGTCACTATAACCCGTCTTCATCTTCTTGTTCAGCTCAGCCATGAACCCATTTCTAAGGCCATTGCAATGGTCAAGAAAGCGTGCCGTGACGTCGTGACCCTAGTCCCATTAATCGCCCTGGCCTGGCTGCACCTAGTGGCCCGGCATGTAACTAGACCAGAGCCTCACAAAATCTGCAATTCCCTCAATGAGCCCATCCGGGGCCTGCTTGGCCCCGTGCCACTACCACACGTGCGTCATCTCATGGTACAGGATCCCCGTGAACTCCCTCTTCATGTCCCTTGAGAAGCCCCCAAGGTACGTGGCGCTCACGTGGATCTTGTTGTTGCTCGTTTATGACATGTCGTCCATGTTGTCAATGAACAAGCTCACTTTGGCAATGACCTTTCGGTCCACGGGATCGTACTGTTGGAAGGTCCTCCAAATGAAATTGGTCAACTCGGTCATTATCTGCTGGCTGTATGGGATCCCATTCTCATTAGTGAAACAGATGCCGCCAGGAGTGTTGCTAGCATTGTTCGTCACGGTGTACTCCATCGCGTGGGATTGGATGGAACATGATAGCATCACAAGCGTAGAAAGGAAGTTTTTCAGTTTGGTGTTAGAATATATAAATATGAAAGTACGTTTTCTTCTCCTTACCAAAAAAAAAAAAAGTACGTTGTCTTCTAACAATTTAAATGTTTCGAATAGTTGGTATTGTGAGGGAGATGTTAAATATGTTTTTTGGGAGCCCTAACTGCGGCTAGGTTTTCTCATTGATGTACAGAAAGAATTTTGTTTACAAAGAGTTTCGTGAGCCGTGAGCTTTAGTTGTTGTTTTCGACTTCTGAAAACTGTACTCTCTTTGATTATAGTGGAATTTTGTCTTGCCTCGCCCGTGGACGTAGATCACCTTGTGATCGAACCACGTAAATTCCTGTGTTCTGTCTTCTATTTTTCCGCATCTGTTTACAACAGGAGATCCTAACTTCAAGTCTTTCTAGGTCTCTATTTGTCCCATTGATATATATTTTCACGCCTAATCTACCCTACGCATGAGGGCATATGTTAGAATATACGAAAAGTAAACTAAGTTTTACATGTTTGGCTTAAGTTTTTGAGTGCGCATCCATCCCAGCAGGCACCTCTTGAGCGTACAATGTACTTTTTTTTTAAATTATGAATATAATCTTTATTTTCTGAAAAAAGAAGAAGACAATTGCAGCTATTGTATTATAAAAAACGAATTCAAGAAGGATTTCAACATTTAATTTAATCCCAAAAGTTTGACCAAAATCCATACATGATATTATATAGTATTACAACCTATGATTGTGTTGGTACCCATTTTTATCACCCGGTTTTTAATTAAGGAAAATAGCACTAATAGTCCCTATACTTTGGCCCCCATATGCAATGTCATCATTGAAATTTTAATTAATTGAATATGGTCCATAGACTATTCTTAATTGTTCAAAATGATCTCCAACCTTTCAATTTGTTCAATCTAGTTCTTCAATTTTCCATTGAAGTCAAATAAGTCCTTCAGCACTATTCACAAGTTTTGATGATTACACTATTTCTCATATTGAATGAATTAAAATTTTAAGGATGACATCGCATATTGGCTAAATTTAGGGGTTATTTGTATCAATTTCCATTTTAATTACCATATAAATTGTGTGTGTCCCCTTTGACATTGTTTTGGTTCAATTAATTAGAGCTTGAGCGAGCGAGTTTGACCTAATATGAACATGGTATAGGTGATGCCTAATGATGGTACCCCATTTTACACATGTATTTTCATTCAGTCATTCATCTAAATTATGTATGTATACTTTAACTAAGCGTTAACTTTATTCGAACAATGAAAGTATAGTTGCCTCTTAAAGAGCTCAACCTAGAACTATGCAAAAGGAGAGAGCTCAACCTAGAACTACGTAGATCGAAGAGGGGGTCACTAGGCATTGAAGAAGCTAAATTTTACGATAATAAAACTTGTTTTTAGTCATGTCGTGAAGATTGGCGTTGGGCAAGTGGACAACATCTAAAAAGGAAACGAGTTGAAGTGGTCAAGGGGTGAGGAGTCTGTTCAAGTTCTACACGTGGAAAATCATGCAAGCCCACAAAGGTTATGGAGATTACTAGCTTAAAGAAGATCGAGGTTGAGATTCGATTGGCTAAGGGGTGTCAATTGTCGGTTCGGCACGAGTCTCCGTTGAAATTCAATTGGATCTGGATATGAAGCATATGTGTTTCTTTTGTGACTCGACCCCCATAAATTTAAATAAAAAAGAGGTTCGAATAGAGTCGGGTCGGATTTTCATTTCTTTTTTTAGGAATTGCTTAGTCATCCTCGATTTTCTAAACATAGATTTTAGCGAGGTTAATGCATATTTTAGCTGCGTGCTAAGTGCTTTTATTAATTTACTACGAGGCACAATCAGAGATGTAATGGTTTTCCTAAAGAATAACTCCGTCAAATTTATGCACTAATTTGTGTTACACGGGGCGTTCTTTCTGCTTCCACATTGACTTTCTTCACTCTTTGCTAAGCCATGAACAAGTTGTAAAATGGAATTAGGACCAAAACAACTGGTCAACCCACTTCACAGGGTAGTGGATGGTGAATCAACCTCCATTTATCCGAACCAATACTTTTCCAGCATAAACTGATGCTAAAAACCTCATATGAAACAAGTCAAGAAAGTATAAAGACCTTCGCTTGAAGCTCCCATTCAATTACAAACAGGCTTATCTACCATATTCAAGCAAGAACCTAGAGACAACTCGGGCTGAAACACTACCTCAAAAAACTAAATGAAACTGAGGTTTTATTTATTTCGCGAAAAATGAATCGCTTATATGCTTGAAATAATTAGTCAATGAAAGATGTTTTCATTGTCGACAACAATATATGTTTAAACTTTGTAAACGATCAAAATACTTTTCGTTCATTTATTTTTATAAGTAATACAAGCGATCATTTAAAAATACATATATATTTCAAATTGTTCATTTTTTTGCGAAATAAATGCACTAATAGGGACAAAGATTTGTCCTTAGTATAGAAAATTAGCAAAGTGGGGTAAGGTCAACCACATGATTCTTAATCTCAGCCACATAATGTAAGGGAAAATTGATGGCTGATGAAGATAGAGCAGTAGTGATAGATCTTTTATGCATTAATGCGTAATAATGATTACTGTTTTTAAGGTATTATTTTCCCCCAATATTAAATAAAGCATATATAAAAATCAACTTTGGATTATTTGCGATTTACTCTAATTTTCATCTACTTCTGGCCATTCGTGCAAATGTCCGAATGACAAGTTTCTCTACCTGGCCAAAGAGAGGAATTTCGATGGCATTCAACTTGCTGCATTTGGGCCTGCCTGTAGATTGTGTGGGTTCAATGAGATTAATATGATATGATGATCAATATTCATTGCAATGTTTTTAAATTCGGACCAGTTAAAACACCTATCTAACGTTCGGTTCTTGAATCGATTGATTCAATCGGTTCAACCACCAAGCTGATGATTTGCACATTTTGCAACGGAATAATCTAATATATTTATACTATTCTTTAAGGGAGAGACTTCTCTTTTGGTCTCTCAATGTAAATTACCTAAAAATCAAATTATAACAATAACTTGAATTAATTTAAATGAATCCATTGGCTTTTGTCATCATTTAGCCCTTAAAAGTGAAAATCACCATTAACCACCACTAAAATCAAACATAAATTTGCCAACCTTTTTTTTCACGTAATTTGAGAATTTTTTTAATGACGGTAAGAGTGTTACATCATTTCATTAAAATGCCACTAGCAGCGATTTAAGGGAAATTTTCCTCTACATAGGCCTTTCAAACAGGCGAATTGGATTGGGTCGGGTCGAAAATGGTCCGACCGAAATTGACCTGTTTAACCTATTTTGACCCGTTTATATGCAATGCAAAGGGAAAATAACACAAATGGTCATGAACTTTGCCCCAATGTGCAATGTCGTTCCTAAACTTTTAATTTGTTCAATGTATTCTTTGAACTAGCCCAATGTTCAATGTCGTTCCTAAACTTTATTTTGTTCAACGTGGTCCTTGAATTTTTGGTATACATTCAATTTTGTCCCTAGACTATATGCAAATATTCAATGTTGTCCCCGAACTTGAATTAATGAAAGGATAACAATAGATATTTTCATATAGTTTAGGTATTTGATTGAACATTTACCAAAAGTTTATGATCCATATTAAACAATTTAAAAGTTCAGGAACGATATCTAGATTGGACTAAAGTTCATATATCACATTGAACAAATTAAAAATTTAGGGACAACATTACATATTGGGTTAAAGCTTAGGGAACATTTGTATAATGATCTATAATACAAAATCATCGACCCATATCATACCCGACCCGAGATATATTTTTAGCAATTTTTCTCCTTATTTTGTTGCCTTTAAAGATGAGCTCTACAACTTTCATTTAGGAAATTAGGTTTACTGAGTACGCCATACATATTGGTGTTAATGCACTCTTTAGCTAGCTTTTCATCATGAATTGATATTGAGATTATTAAGTTATTGTCAAGCTTTTGGTATTTCTTCCCCTTTCCTCTGCCTTTTATCTGATTTCCTTCCTTTTCTTGTCGTCTGTCTATCCCTCAATTCTACTATTCTCAATTGTGTTTTGCCACTCCTGGTATAAAAGCAAAAGTTCCTAAGTCAATTGCATTTTAAGATCACTTTTTGTATACAGTATTTTGTCGATCTTAGAACACTAAATCTAGTCATGTGATTTAGGGCTTTAAATTTCTTCTGGATTACATGGGATAGGACGAGGATTTTTCCACTGATTATCGGGCTAATATTTATTATCTTGATAAGTCAATTTTGATGTCAATTGTTAATGATTCCTCGACTTCTTCGCATGTCGATGAGAAAGAATGTAATAGAACTAGTGTTTTTCATGCTTTTACTAGAATTACTGATAAGGTGTGTAAAATATTTCTTCAGAATGATCATTCTTCAAATCTTTTTGTGAGTTCTCTGGTCAAGTTTTTGAAACTCACTTCTGAATTGCATCTGTGTCTGACATGAAATTTCTTTCAGTGATGGTAATTCTTGAGTTATTTCCAATTTTCAAATACCCATCAAGTGAAGGGTATCGAACTCGTGCAACCGATCTTTGAGAAGTTTGGATTCGGTGATAATGAAAAATTAATTTTTTGAAACCTCTTTGTTGCTTGGTTGTGAAATTAATCATGATCAATCAACTAAAGAAAATTTTTAGACCAAAATTTCTCTTGTGTGTTTGAGTCTCTTGAGTCTCGTGACTTACCTGACAAAAATGCTAGTGCAATATTCAAGGTTGAGAATTTTAAGCCTAACGGAAAAGCTATTCCGGAGGAATTTGTGTTTGGAGGTTTCTTTTTAGGATATTCAATGACAACAAATTCACTTCCAAACCTACCTGATTTTTTTAATGGGATTGAGAACGAAAAATATGCAGCTGTGAAGATAGCTCCTAATGCAAAGATCGTGACATACGTCTTTTCATGTTCAAAGCAATTTCGTTACTTAAATCATTGGAAATGGCCTTCACGTAATTCCCCGTGTGTGAAGCACTTTTGTTAGTCGACGAAGCCGAAAGGGTGTCCATGCAATTCGCCAAAGTCGCGTTCTTCTCGCTGGCAGAGAATGATGAAGAATGAAACTTACAGTGAGATTACACTTTTAATTTAATTTCTTATCCTAAGATTTATTATTGTCTCCATAAGATATAAATTGATAATGTTCCTTTTTTAATATTTATTCGACTAGGAAACTAGTTTACCGATTACTTTATGTATATCGATATCAATGCATTTCTCATTAAGATTTTACTTGGCGTTTTTCCCTCCTTCCACGAATCTCAACCGTGACTTGCCACACTTTCGTCCGGCATCAACCTAGCTAGGATGATTGCCTTCATCAAGGCCCTCCATGGCAACATCCTTTAGTGTCGCCCACGTAAGAGCCACTTTGATACCCCTTCACTTGATTGTGTGCGCGGTTCTCTTGAGTGCGCACTCCATTCTTAGTTTTTGTAGAGCATTTCCTAATGTTCGTTTAGTGTTAGAATATCTAAATTAAACCACACTTTTATCTATCAACTTAGGCATTTAGAACGGTTGGCATTATGCAGGAGGTCTTTATTTCAAATCTTGCTAGGCCCTATTTGCCTCCCTTGAAATATATTTCCACAATTAAGCCGGCCTATGCCTGAGGAGGATTGTTAGAATATATAAATATTAAATCAATCATTTAACTAACAGCTTTAACTTTCAGAGTGATTAGGTGTGATCTCACAAAATTTTACACATTTAACTTTAGTTTGCGAGGGTGTGTTTCCACTCTTAGTTCTTGAATGCGCATTCCATGCCAGCGCGCACGTCTCAAGTGTATAATTGTTGTGACCTACCTGTCCTGATTGGGTTAGGCTAAGAGGTATTTGTCGATGGATGTGAACAACGATTGGTTAGTTTGAAGGGTGAACCAAATTGTTCATTAATCCAGAGACCAGAGCGCTCTCGAGCCTCATACCTCGCGCGACGAGAATTGTCTAAACTAAACATTCGATTGGAGTCACCACTAGCCATAAGTGAGGGTCGGCTAGAAATCCGAATCAAGACGCGGAAGTGTCGTCTCAATATGCACAGAAACCAGGGATTCTAAGGATCAGGGACTTCATTACACTAGTGATCTAACTAGTATCCTTTCGGTACCTAAACTTTATCGCTCGCAAACTAACGTACTAGGTAGCCTATCGAAAAAGCTTAAGAGTTCCACCTAGCCGTTCTAAAAATAGAAAGTAACAATCAATGTATTAAAAGTGTGCAACCAGATAATCATTAAGAAAACAGACAACCAGCAACCTAACATCGTCTCTAAAAAGAAAAGGCAATCAAAAGCTCTAAAGTAAAGCCCTAATGGCTTGTTCAAATTTTTGGAAATTTTTAAAGGGTTTTTCTCAATTTTTACAAATTTTAAACTAAGTATAGAATGAAATTAACACTAAGATTTAGTGAAATTAAGCCCAAAAATGATTTCTGAACATTTCCTAATTTTCTGGATTTTTTGGAATTTTTTGGAATTTTTTCTGAATTTTTTTAATGTTTTTCAGACTTTTTTTAGATTTTTTAAAGATGTTGTCTGCTCATTTTCTGAACATTTCCTAATTTTTTCTGATTTTCTGAATCAACTCCGACCGCCGTCACGTGCCGTCAGCGCCAATGGCCGACACCGGGCTCACGCTCCCACTGCCGTACAACACAGCCTCCGGACCGTCAACTAACTTCGACCAAAAAATGACGCCGGCAACCAAAACTCAATTTCCGGCCACCAAACTTCTGGCCCCGAGGAAACGCGCTAAGTCTAAACAACCAAACATACGCGCCAAGAAGCAGAGATAGTGATCTAACGGGGGCGGCTTCAAACCGCGGGCATCACCCGGCAAGGGGAATGGAGCATCCGGCGAGGGAATGCGTACACGCGGCCGACTCAAACAATGTGCGAACAATGGCATAAGAGCAAAAGAAAAACATCGAGTCAGTCATAGAATGTCGAGCCAAGCACAAACGAAGTATGAAACTAAGCTAACAAGAACAGATTTTAGTGATAAAAGTCTCGGCAGTCATTCGGGCATTTTATCAAACAGGTGGAGGGCTAGTTCAAACCGGAGCCCAAAACTGACATTCAACGTGATTTTTAGCACAAAGATGAAGTGCAAGGACCTAAACGACGGTATTCAGTAACAAATTCATCTCATTTCACAATAAAACACCGAAAATTATCACAACGAGATTCGATGTTTTAGACCTACGCAGCTTCATTGGGATATTCTATCAAACAGGTTGTAGGCAATCGTTTCTGACAAAACTCGTAGCTTATTTTCAATATAAAAGGCTCGAAGCAGCTTCTTTGAGTATAAAACGAGTGCTATCCTCCGTTGGTGGAGCCGGACGATCACCGAATAGACTCGGCGTGCCCGACACCCGAGAGGCAGGGGAGGGGGACCCGAAACAGAGCAAAACGATGAAGACCCACCTGGTTCGGGGCTGACCGGGATGAAGTGCGGCGGTTGGAGGCTCGACGGGGGACGATGGCAACTTAGATGGATGACCGGCGAATGATGAAGGCTCTCCTCTTTTTTCTATTCACTCTCAAATTCTCCTCTCCAAAACTCTCTCCGATGCTCTCTGTTCCTGTTTTTTTTCTTGTTTCTCGGTCACTTCCTGCTCAAAACTATTCTCTCTGCTCCTTTTGAATCTTCACCCTATTCCCTCTCTCTCGTCCCCTTCCAGACAACTTTTGATGGTCAACAATACTAGCCATCTTACTTTGCCATTCCCAGCTCCAAAAATCCCTTTGATCAGTGCGCTTTCCCTATTTCTGTCTATGTCAACAGCCGTTCCTCCTGCTGGGGACTTAATCAGGTTCAATTCCTTGTTAAAACGGCTGCAGCGCTGTGCCATCGCTTCCTCTCTTCTGGAATCGCGGCTATCAATCTCCTCGTGCAAAGTGAACTTCTGCTTTGTCGTCTCTCTGTTTGTCCTCGTCCTGGCCGAGCGTGAGCGTGAGGTGAAGGAGAGGCTGAGGGGCTGGGCTGAAGGCTGGAAGAAAGGCCAAGTTGGGCTCAGCTCAAACAACTAAAATAATTGAAAAAGGGGCCGGCCCTACCAAGCCGGATCAAATCGGCCCGACCGATTTTTTTTTAAAATTTTTTTAAATGTCTCTCTTTTACAATAGTTTGGCCCACTTAAAATTTAAGCATCGATTTAACGAGACGGGCCAAATTAGGTATCAACAATAATGCACTTATTTGATTGTGAACATAATCTTTATTTGCTAAGCAAAAAATAGGACAATTGTGTCTTTTGTACTATAGAAAGCGAATTCAAAGAAGGATTTCGATATTAAACTTTAGCCCAAAAGTTTGACGAAATCCATACATGATATCATATAGTGGTACAACCTATGATTATGTTGGTACCCATTTTTATCACAACGTTATAATTAAGGAAAATGACATTAATAGTTCATAAACTTTGGCCCCATATGTAATACCATCTTTGGTCCTTGAATTGTTTCTAATTGTTCGATGTAGTCCATAAACTTTTAATTTGTACAATCTAGTCCCTTAACTTTCCAACAAAGTCAAATTAGTCCTTTAATACTATTCACAAGTTTTAATAATAACGCTATTTCCCAAATTGAACCATTTAAAATTCTAAAAATGACATTCCATGTTGGGCCAAAGTTTATGAATTATTTGTGTCAATTTCCTTTTAGTTACCATATAAATTGTGTGTCCATTTTGACCATGTGTTGGTTCAATTTGGTAAAAAAGTCCAACTTAAAAGTCACATTAATATAAAGAACATATAGGACTAGTTGTAATATTTTAACACCCCCTCTCATGTGCAAGTTGGATTAAGGGGGACACTTAAAATTTTATTGATGGGGGGTGGACGCATATACGCGAGAGGAATATCAGTAGCTCTGATATCAAGTTAGAAAATCCAACCCAATAACTAAAGCTATTAGATGGAAAGAAACGATATGATATAAAGAATATATAAGACCTGTTATCAAGTAACGTGGAACAATA
Organism: Syzygium malaccense; assembly: GCA_031216405.1. Taxonomy (NCBI): domain Eukaryota; kingdom Viridiplantae; phylum Streptophyta; class Magnoliopsida; order Myrtales; family Myrtaceae; genus Syzygium; species Syzygium malaccense. Next base: position 14,049,315 of record CM062259.1, on the reverse strand, counting down.
TTTCAACACCTCCTCTTACGTGCCAATCGGATTAGGAGTGACACGGGGAATTTGACTGATGCAGGGTGAAGGCACATATGCGAAAGGGACACCACTAGTTCTGATATCATACGAGATTTCGTGAAATCACTACCAACTGTTCCAAAAACTTAATTTAGGTTAGGCTTTCTAACACCCTCTCTCACGTGCAAGCCGGATTAAAAGTGGCACATAGAATTTGATTGATAGAGGATGGACAAACATATGCGAAAGGGATAGTACTACCTCTAATACCATATTAAAAAGTCAAATCCAAAAATTTAACCTTTTAGAATAATTGGCAGTTCCCATGCAATCTCACACAATTATTTGGAGCTTGAGTTAGTGAGTTTGACCTAGGATTAACATGGTATGGGCAATGTTTAATGGTAGTACCCCATTTTTGCACGTGTATTTTCATTCAGGCATTTCATCTATATTATTTATGTCTAATTTAATTAAGTGTTGACTTTATCAGAACAAATTGAAGTAAATTTTCCTTGTAAAGAGCTCAACCTAGAACTACGCAAAGGAAGAGAGCTCAACCTAGAACTACGTAGATCGAAGAGGGGTCACCAGGCATTAAAACTTGTTCAAGGCATGGCGTGGAGATTCATGTTGGGCAAGTGGATAACATGTAAAAATGAAATGAGTTGAAGGGGTCAATAAGTGAGGACTGAGGAGTCTGTTTAAGTTCTATACGTGACAAATCATGCAAGTTCACAATGGTAATGGAGATTACTAGCATAAAGAAAATCCGGGTTGAAATCAACGCATGGCTTAGGGGCGTCAACGGCCGGTTCGGTTCAAGTAATTGTACCAATTTACTATGAAGGATATATGTTTCTTTTGTGACCCGATCCCCATTGAATCTCAATCGAAAAAAAAATTTCGGATACAGTGGGTTGGGTTTTCATTTCTTTTTTTTTTTAAGAATTGCCTAGTCATCCTCGATTATCTTGACCCAACTTTTAGCGAGGTTAATGCACACTTTAGCTACGTGCTAAGTGCTTGTACCATCCGACCAAAAAAAAAAGTGCTTGTGCCAATTTACTATGAGGCACGATCGAAGATGTAATTGTTAACCCGAAGAATAACTCCGTCAAATTCATGCACTAATTTGAATCATGCGGGCGTTCTTTCCGTTTTCACATTTACTTTCATCACTCTTTGCTAAGCCATAAACAAATTGTAAATCATTTGCCAAAAAAAAATAAAATAAACAAATTGTAAAACAGAATTAGGACCAAAACAAATTATCAGCCCACTTCACAGGGTAGTGGATGGTGAATCAACTCCCATTTATCCGAACCAATACTTTTCAAGCACAAATTTCGCAACAAATTGTCACGAATCAATCAACCAGAGCAAAAAAACTTGAAGCTCAAACCGATGCTAATAGCCTCATATGAAACAAGTCGAGAAAGCATAAAAGGCCACAGCTTGAACTTGCGATTCAATTACAAACAGGCTTCTTTGCCATATTCAAGCAAGAAACTAGAAAACAACCCAGACTAAAACACCACCTCTAAAAACAGCACGAAATAGAAGCTCCATTTGTTTTGGAGAAAATGAATGATGTGGAAAATATTATTTTAAAAATGACCGCTTGTATCGCTTGAAATGATTAGTCAATGAAAAATATTTTCATCATTGACAATACTTTATTTCTAAAAACAAGATGTTTCTTTTGTCCCTTCAAAGCAATCGGAAAATAAAGAAATAATTAATATATTGATTGATGAAAATATTTTTCGTTCATTCATTTTAGTAAGTAATACAAATAATTATTGTTTAGAAAATATTTTCAAAATCTTTCATTTTTTCGTGAAACATACATATTTAGAGGAATATATTTTTCTCCATAGTATAGGAAATTAGCAAGTGGGGGTCAGCTCCGCCACGTGATTCTTAATCTCAGCCACATAATCAAAAAAAAAATTCTTGAAAGCCAAGTCAGTTTTCAAGGAGGAGAAATTGAAAGCTGCGGCAGAAAGTGATGAAGATGCAGTAATTCCATTATCTGAAACTAGGCACCTAGATATTTCCAATCATATATTACTTGACCATATTGAAGTACGAAGATTCTCTCACATAGAAAGTGACCATGATGAGTTCTCCATTAAATGTTGAAAAACAATTAAGCCTCTTAAGATGATCCTTCGCAGAGAACACACGAACTTTTGACAGAAGACCATCCGCTATTAAAATTTTTCTCTATGGTGATCATGAATAGCCATACAAATGCACAAGAAAGTTGTATCTAGGGACATTATGATGGAAGCAAATGAGCCCATCTTACTGCATTTCAAATCGCATTTCCTTAACATTTACTTAGGCAAGTAAATAGGAAAATTGCCCAAAAAGTTCTAAACCTACTGTACGTTGTGCTAATTTAGTCTTAAACATTTTGACAATTTGTTAATTCATTCCTAAATATTTCAATTGGGCCAATTTAATCCTACACCTTTTGAGAATTTGTTAATATAGTCCTAAATCTTTTCACGAATTACTAATGTAGTCCTTTTGAATTATTTTTGCTAGAAATTAATGACATGGCGGTCCAGTCAATGCTAACCGTCTTACCTGGCGCGATCGACTCTAACATAGTTAATTCTTTAAAAATTTTCCAAACTTTTTATTAATTTTTTCTTTTTTCTTTTCTTTTTTTCTTCATAGGTTCGGCAGGACGATGACCTTCGTTGGCCATTGGGTGAGGCCCGACAACCACCATTGGCCCTTGGAAGAGGATTCACAGCCACAGCAAGGTTGGGCGAGGGCTCGCAACGCCCTTGCTGTTGCGAGCCCTCACCCAAATTTGGCGAGGGTCGCAGCCGAGGCAAGGACTTCACGGCCCTTGTCCAATGGCTAGCGGCCTCGCCAGCCCTATGAAGAAAAAAAGAAAAAAAATCGATAAAGTCAATAAAAATATTTGAATTTTTAAAAAAAATTAAAAATAGTCCACAATAGCACTAGTTGTGCCACGTAAGATGGCCGGTGTTGACTGGACCGTCACGTCAGCAGTTTTTGATCAAAATTAGCCGGTAGGACTATATTGACAATTAATAAAAGGTTTAGGACTAAATTTGCAAATCGTGAAAATATTTATGACTAAATTGACACAATTGAAAGGTTTACGATTAAATTGGCCACCATGCAATATGTTTCGGACTAAATTGGCATAATTGAAAATTTTAGAATTGAATTGGCCGCCGTACAATATGTTTAGGACTTTTTGGAGAAACTTTCACAAGTAAATCCCACTCAAGTGGAATATGTTTAAAACAATAAAAATGGAAAATAACACAGAAAAACATCAAAATCACATGGAAAAAAAAAGGAAAAATCACAAGGACGAAAGTATTGTCGCAAGAATGATTGTCAAAGTGTCATAAACCCACTGCAAATCTCGGTCCTCACAGACTTTGAAATTTGGGGCTGGCTCAAATTAGGACTTAAGAACCCAAGGTATCGATGCTTGGACCCGGGACCTTGTGGTCGAACCCAAGTTAATGTGGAATATACATGAGATCGCGAGGTGTAGACCCGATGAGTATGCTTATCAAAATGTCTTAAATTATTTTTTATTGAAGTAGTAATAAAGTTCCATAATTAAGGATAATATAGTTGACAATGCTTTTTACCAAGCACGTACATCGATTGAGCGGGTATGGACTCTAGAGTCATGTAGCGTACTTAGCCTTGTAGTCCTTCCACAGCTGGTCAACGCTCCTTTCCAGCAGGTCAACAAAGTAGCTATCGCTATAACCAGTCCTCATCTTCTTGTTCAGCTCGGCCACGAACCCTTTTCTCAGGCCATTGCAATAGTCAAGAAACCGTGCCGTGACGTCGTAACCCTGGTCCCACCTATCGCCCTGGCCCGGCCCCACCTAGTGGCTCGGCACGTACCCTGACCGGAGCCTCACGAAATCCGCGATCCCCTCAATGAGCCCGCCGAGGGCCTCTCCATCCCCGTTCCACTGCCACACGTGCGTCATCTCGTGGTACAGGACCCCAGTGAACTCCCCCTTCACGTCCCCCGAGAAGGCCCCGAGGTACGTGGCACTCACATGGATCTCGTTGTTGCTCTCATACGCCACGCCGTCCATGGTCTCTATAAACAAGCTCGCTTTCTAGACACTTTTGCAATCCCCGGGGGCATTCTGATGGAAGACTCTCCATATGAAACCGGTGGCTGCTGTCAAAGTCCTGCGGCTGTACGGAATGCCGATCTCGCTAGAGAAGCGAGCGCCGCCTGTAGAGTTGCCAGCGTTGTTCGTCACAGTGTATTTCACTACTTGGGATTGCAGGGAAGATGAGAGGACGATTAGCGTAGCAAGGAAGAGCATCTGGGTTGACATAGTTCAGGTTAGATAAGTAGTTTTCGAGCACTATTGGTTTGCTCGAGGATATTGTCGTCCAACATTGGCTATTTAATAGAGGAAACCGAGATACAGTGCATGGGCCGTAGATTAAATTTTTTATATGAAAGCGATGATAATTTGGTCAGACGCGGATGATTTCATATCTGGATATTGTTTAATGCGAGTGGATTGATTAGTATTTTGGGAGTGAGTCCAACCTGCTTTCCCTGCTTTTTCGGGTACAATTTGAATTTTTGTTTTCCTGGCGGCTCAAGATTCTTCATTGGTTTTAGGAATACGGTGCGATTTTTCGTGCATCTCTCACAATTTAATTTTAATTGAAGTGATTGAATATTGGATGCTTCATTAGGTTCATAAAGTAGTATAGATCTAATTCTGTTTCATTTCAATCGGTTATTGGTAAATATGTCACTTTATTGTTTCAACTTCTTCATTTACTACCGATCTACTTGCAATTGTATGTATTTAAATTTTTTTAACAGGAACACGGTTCCCCACTTGTAGAAATGAAATGTAAAATAAAGATAGTACTATCAACATATATGATCATTCACTATGTAATCCTTGAAGCCTTTTCATGATTTTTTATTTAGCATTAGTATTTTCTAGCTAGGAAGCACGGACACTTTCTGAGGGCCTTCGTATCGTGTTGGACACGTGTCGGACGTGTTGGACACCGACACTTGTCCAACACTCATTTTTTAATTATTTATCTATTTGTGAATTTGAATCAAATTAATTTGATTGAAATAATCAGAAAAATGATAATTTATCATGTATATATAAAATTATACATTCAATATACAATGTGTCCTAACGTGTCAGAATTCTCATTTTTTGAGAAATGATGTGTCGGTGTGTGTGTCGTGTCGTGTCATGTTGTGTCACATGTCGCGTGTCGGTGTCGGTGCTACTTAGTTTTCAAGTAAACTCCTCATGGGTATATAATTTAAATGACAATGATACTCTGTTTGTTTTGTGGATGAATGAATTTAAAAACATTTTTCTAAATATAATCTCTTATATAGCTTATAAAAATGAATGAACAAAAAATATTTTCATCATCTACGAAAATATTCAAACATAAATTGTTGTCGTTAAGTTTGACACAAACTTTCATGGGGAGAAACAAGCTATCATTTTAGAAAAAAAGTTTTCAAATCATTTATTTTCTAAGAAGCAAAATGAACCTTGGTGTGGCATTCATTCAATTTTCCTTTCTTGTGAACATGATTATCGCTGTCCGAGATCTCATCTTGCATCCGATCAAAGCACCTTTCTCGGATCATGAAGCGATCCACTAGCTACACACTTCACGTACATGTCCGCCAAGCTTGCATCCACCACCGACATCGAAAGCCAATCCAGACTGTATGACTTGGGTGCATCCCAAGCGATAGCAACTCCGACTCCGAACATGCCGACGAAACAGCTGTGAGCTTAAATCTATTTGGGAAAGGCCCACACACCAGCATAGCCTAAAACAAATCAACAGCTTTCTTGGGACAACCCAACCGAGTAGATCAGGTCATCGTTATAAGCCCAAGCAACCACATTCCTCTCGGACATTTCCTCAAACACCTTACGAGCTGAAACCCAATCAGCACTACCCTTCGCAAGCATGTCAATCAATGACCCAACACACACTTCAAAATCATTAGGAAAAACCCCGTCTTCAAGTATATGATTATCGGCATAGCAAAGAGATCATGGAACTCCAAGAAACCAAGTCCCTTTTGTTATCCATGTCCCTAAAAACCCTTTCCGCCTCAGCCCAGTCAATGAATTTGGAGTAGAGATTGACGAGCGAGTTGAGAATCATCGAGTTGGGCTCCAGCTGGGACCGAGCGAGGGAGCGATGGACTCGCCAACGCACAGGAGTGAATGCAGGACTTGAGGAGGAGATAGAAGGTGAGGAGGTCGCGATTGGACACATCACGAGACATGAGGTCCAGGTGGGATGTTGCTCCGCGGAGTTGGCCTCCATGGAGTTGGGTGATCGGGCAGCGGTCGAGGGCGAGGGCGAGAGGTTTCGGCGGGAAGGAGAAAGCTTGATATTGGACGGTGGAGAGAAGGGAGACAGACTCATTGCTCCATACAAGACGAGCTTGTTCTGTCATATCAAGAACATTTGGGAAAAAAGTAACGTAATCATGAGGCAATTTTTCTACGAAACACAGGAATTAACAAACGGTAAAAGCATCCAGGTTCACGAATTACATGGCCAATTATGCTTACAATGGAACTACCTTTATTTTGCATATTATTCGTACATGGAGAAAAGAAAATCACACGATCCACGATTTCGTAATCTTATTGCTATTCAAAACTCGGTCCCAATCAGAAAATTGTGGGAGCACTTGATGAAGTTGAGAAGGATTCAAGTTCTATTTCAGTGTGGATGTCATCAACTGGCTTGTTGGACGGATACAAAAGTAGCTTCGGGGGCAGTCGCAATTTATCAATATCTCCTTCAAGCATGTCTAGGACCCTGCTCATTGATGGCCGATCATTTGGGATTAACTGAATACACCAAAGGGCAACTAGTACCATCTTCTTAGTTATCTCTCTTTCCTCTTCTACTACTTCCATTTCAACCTCGTTTTCTTTGTTGAGTTGATCGTAAACCCACAAAGGAAAGTAAATTTGGCTTGAACGGTCAGCATTTGCATTTAGATTTCTCCTCCTACTGGCCATTTCCATCAACAACATCCCAAAACTGTAAACATCAGCTTTATAAGAGACACCACCAATGTCCTTGTAGAATAGCTCAGGAGCCATATATCCCAAGGTTCCTCTTGCAGCAGTCAATGATACTATGCTGTGGTCCGCAGGATAAAGTTTTGCAAGCCCGAAATCAGAGACTTTGGGAGTGAAGTTTAGATCTAGAAGAATATTGTGAGGCTTTATATCAAAGTGTAGAATTTGCATATTGTCGCGACCTAAAAATAATTCTTTCTCAGGCTAATGGATTATTAGGACTAAACCTAACTCGAGCCCTCCCAAGCCCTACCAATTCGCAACTTTGGGTTTAAGTTTTTAACATGCAAATGTTTTCATGCTTGGAGTCGCCACTAATCTATTTGTGGTAGGTCGATTAGAAACCTAAATAAAACATAGGGAGATATGTTTTATTCCTACGAACCAGAGATTCTAAGCCCGGGGACTTGATTACGCTAGATCTAGTCTAACGCCCTTTCGGTACCTTTTCTTTTCAAAAATATTTTGGCAAGCAGTTTGGATCCATTTTAACTTAGTCACTAACATGTGAGGTGTTCATGCGGGTGCGCAAACCACCAATTTAACACCCAAGAAAGCATTAAATAAATTGCAAGATTAGGAGAATTACTTACCTCGAAGCAACGTAAGCATCTGCATAGTTAGCTAGAAAATCACATCAACAATCCTAATATGATTTCTAATTAACAAGCAGTTCACTCCACATTTTTGATTTTCACTTATTTAAATGAAAGCTGACCTACGTGCAATGACGTACAAGAATTGACATGCGAACAATGCAACCTAACATGCAAATTATATGACATGCGACGACGTGACCTAATTCTGATGACGGGCAAATGATTTATTTTTGGTATTTTCTAATGAAATTCGGAATAAAAATATGCCTAAATTAACATGCAACCTATGACGACTTAACATATCCTAACGTGACTTATTTTTGGGATTTTTGTTAAAATTCGAAATAATAAGCTACTTAAATTAAGAATGCAATCTATCCTAATCTACTATAAAACAATTCATTCTTTTTTGGGATTTTCATGAAAATTCGAAATTAAAAAAAATAACCTAAATAATCTATTAAGATTAGAAAATTACTTAATTTAAACTAGGAAATAGATTATCTCAAGTCCTAATTTAAATTAAATAATTACTCTATCGTCTAGATATATTTAGGATTCCTAAGCATGCAAAACTCAAATTCAAATCCTAACTGATATTTTTTTAAATTTTCTTTTTATTTGAAAAGGAAAAATAATCTAAACATAGATAGCATCCACATTTAAAACAGCCACGCAATCCACAAGATTTGTTTCCAATTCAGATTAGGCACAAGAATCGAACTATCAGTCATATCTATAGGGTTATAGATATTAATGGAAAGTCGATCATTCAAATTTGGAAAGCAGATAAAAATCATTATCGTACCCAAGTGATTATAGATAGGATAATGATTTTCCGTATCGCCACGTATCATACCTTAGGGATAAGGTCGGATAGTTGTCCAGATACGTTGCTGAATTAGGAAATATTCCTAATTTTGAATATTTTCAAACAAGGCAAACATTATCCTAAGAATATCTAGCAATCCACACAATATTCACAGAATATTCAAATATCCAAACTGGGAATCTAAATATTTTGAAAATATATTGGATAATGTCCAATTACCTAATTTGCAGATAATTTCCTGATTCGAACTTGCGGATCGAGATGAGCGGCGAACGGCGGATCGGCGGCGCGGTGTCGGGAATGGCGGCGACGGTAACGCACGTCGGAGGAAACTGCAGCAGCGTCTTCAGCGTGCGACGGCTCCGGCGGCAGCAGCACACGGCAACAGAGGGCAGCAGCGGCGGTGGTGGCGCACGGCGTGATGCACGGCAGCGGCGACGACGACGGGAAGCAGCTGCGGCAGGCGGTGTGGAGCAGCAGCAGCGGCGTGGAGCGGCGGCAGCAGCAGCAGCACACGGCAGCGGCAATGTCGGCGGGAAGCAGCGGCAGACACGGGGCGGCGTGCGGCGAGGAGCAGCAGCAGGCGGCAGTAGCACACGGCGAGGGAAACGGCAGCAGCGACGTCGGAGTGTGACGGCTCCGGCGGCGGCAGCGTGCAGCGAGAGAGGGCAGCAGCGTCGTCGGGGCGGCGGCAGCGGCAGGGCGGCGGCGCACGGCGACGGAACAGCAGCGGCAGCAGTGGCGCGCGACGGGAGGAGCGACGAGAGCGTGCGGCGTGAGGCAGCGGCGGCACGGCAGGGAGCAGCAGCCTCGCGGCAGCGGGCGGCGGCGTCGCGCGGCAGACGGCTGGCGGGGCGCGGCGGTGCGCGGCGGCGCGAAGGGCGCGACTTCTTTCTCTTCCTCTCTCTCTCACTCTCAACTCTCACACTTTCTAAAAAATTCAGATCTGAAAAATTGTGTGTCCCCCCTCTAATTTTCTGACCTAATAATGTATATATAGTATTAACCTAGGTCAATTAGATGGGCTTTTAGTCCTAATGGGCTTAGGCTTGGGCTTTAATTTAAATGGGCTGAATTAATGGGCTGAATTAATTAATGATAATGGGCTGAATTAATTAATGACAATGGGCTAAATTAAGTTCAAATTAAAACAACCGAGCCCGTTTGACTTGTAATTCCCGGCCCTTGCATTACAAGCGAGCCGAGTCCCATTCAATGAAATTTATGCTCGTTCGTCACCGCCAGTCCGATGCAAAATGCAATTAATCTAAAATGAATTTAAACTATATGTAATGCAATTTAAATATTTTTGTTTAGGGGTTAAAAATTTAATCCCTAATTTTCTATGCAAATTAAACTAAATGACGCGTCAAAATTTAGGTGTCAACAGCTGCCCCTCTTTGAAGGTGAGCTCGTAGAGGTTGCATTCAAAGACTAAATGATACCTAAATTTCAACCATGCAAATGCAATGAATGTTGTTTTTGTCGGGATCATGAGTCCCATTTTACAATGCATTAAGAAATGATGCATGCTGACATGAGTAGAAAACGTACCTGGAATCACTTACCTGACATGAATGATAGCGCGATTCGAGGCACAACTTTAACTTGTATGTTGTTTTGGCAAATGTATGGGCTTCAGTCCTATAGATATTGCCTGATATACATTGATGAACTTCGGTGATCTGCAATCAAGTCAAAACACACGAAAAAAGCTCGATGTATCCAATCATCATTTGGATTCGTGAGAATAGTTCCGATCCTTACGAACTACCTATACATCTCTCTAGGTGTTTGTAAAAATTTGGTCGCTTCACTTATACCTGCTCATAAGTGAATTGCGGGGAAACTTTTGAAATCAAGAGGATATTCCGACCTTTGCATATACCTGCTCATATGCAAAGATTTGGCCGCCTCACTTATACCTGCTCATAAGTGAACTGCGGGGGAACACCTGGGGTTGAGAGAATATTCCGACCTTTACATATACCTGCTCATATGCAAAGGTTTGGCCGCTTCACCTATACCTGCTCATAGGCGAGTAGCGGGGGAACATCCGAGATAATGAGAGTATTCCGACCTTTACATATACCTGCTCATATGCAAAGATTTGGCCGCTTCACTTATACCTGCTCATAAGTGAACTGCGGGGGAACACCTGGGGTTGAGAAGAATATTCCGACCTCTACATATACCTGCTCATATGTAAAGATTTGGCCGCTTCACCTATACCTGCTCATAGGTGATTAGCGGGGGAATACCTGAAATTTGGGGAGAATATTCCGACCTCTACATATACCTGCTCATATGTAAAGATTTGGCCGCTTCACCTATACCTGCTCATAGGTGATTAGCGGGGGAATACCTGAAATTTGGGGAGAATATTCCGACCTTTACATATACCTGCTCATATGTAAAGATTTGGCCGCCATGGCTATACCTGCTCATAGTCATGTAACGGGGGAATCTTCTCGAGATTGTATAAAAATCTGTGATTTAATGAACAAAGGGGCTAGCCCAAGTGTTCAAGAGTTCCTTGACAAAGTACCTGGATATCATCAGAAGTACCTGAAAAGGTTTGATCAATAGACACCTGAACACAATCAAAGGCATCTAGAGATCACAAAAATGATCAAATGTGGGACCTGACAATTGCTTGAACAGGTTAGGGATACCTAGATAGTCATAGATATCCTAGGGATAGAGACATACTTACCTGGTGACATCTCCAACTCTGAAGGTGTGTCTCCTGTTAGACACAATTTTAGGTAACATGTAATACGCATTCGCACACTGTCAAGAACACATATACACATGCACTATGATTTCAACTGATTTTCATGCACGACGGTTTTGTCAAATCAGCATTACAAATTTCGCTGGGGAAAAATCATGATAGGATAATCTGAACTCACAAGCGGATATCTTGAAAATGTTGAATGAGGGACTTCCGGTCCAAAAGGGCTTTCTCTCATTCTCATCGAAAAGGCTGATTTACGGAGAATCGCTCCATCTCACCATCATCATGTCGACAAGGGTCCGAGTATTCTCGCAAACGGTACGACTTTACCGATCTGAGAGGTCTTTGTTAGGACCGTAACATGGGTTTGGTCAATGGCTTAGCAAAAGAGACTCTTCGAGTCAAGGCTATTGAAAGAAAATACTCCGCAATTGTCTCCGGGTTTACAAGTCAAGAACCCTGCAAAATGAGATAGAAATGGACTTGCTCGCACTTCTTCGAGCTAAGCTTATAAACATCAGAAACTCTACGTTAGTTCAAGTGCCCTAATCTGAAGAGACTTTGCAAGGGACGTAACGCAGGCTAGGCTCATGGGTTGAGAAATGAATGGATCATAAGGCTCAAAATGTGTATAACTGGGGTGAATAAGTTGGTGATCATCTCGGCATTGTCACCGGTCTTCTTCTTCACCAGGGATTGTCTTCTCGGTAAATGTTCCATTGGCCTTGAGAGCTTATCGCTTGACTCCTTAAGACTCTGGATACTTTTGTGACTTCGAGACAACTAAACATTTTCTAAAGTCGTCACTTTTCTCCATTCTTTCTCTCTCTCCTTTTTTATGGGCATCGGCCTTGCTTTTACCAGGCACACTGCTTTTTCATGCCCTCTAGTTTTTTTTTTTTTTTTTTTTTGACTTTTGACATACACTGTCTACAATGCATACATTGGCTAGCCACACTTTGGCTTGTTTTGACCGAGTGACTGACATCTGGACTCTCAGGGTCTTCGTCTTTTGTCGGCGCTCTGGATATGCTACTTGAACAATGATGACTTTTGCCTTGCCCCAGTGTGGGGGATGATCACCAACTGGGTTTAAGAAATGAATTTGCAGGCTCAAATGGGCTTAACAAAGGATAAAGTGTGTATAGGGTAGAGAAAGAAATGCTCTTCGTCATCCTAAGGCACTTGAACTTCACGTGAATTCATCTGAAAAAGCAACACTCGAAGATTGATGCAAGTGAGAGCACGAAAATTTCTACTCATTTTTCACCTTATGACGCTGACTTACCTCCAGTTTGCCCCGATGTGGGGTGGTTCTTGACAGGGGTAATTTGAATGAATTTCTCCAAATATTTAGGCTCAAAGTGGCAAAACAATGGATAACCTGTAGTGTTTGGGATAGAGAAATGAACCGCCTCACGTCATTTCGGTTGCCGTACCTCTTGCGAGATAACCCCTTACCTTGCCGACATGGAATTTTTCCACTCAATCACTGGGGATTAGTGCATGGGACTGTGTATAGGATATGGCTTGCCTTTCCTCATCCCGATGTACCTCATTCAACACATTCAATTTATTCCACATGAGTTATCATATTGTCTAAATAAATTCCCCTTTTGAAATTGATAATGCAGACTGACAAAATGATCAAACACAATTTAAAGCCAAGGCACACATTCCATCTTTAAATTGATTGAACCCATCTATTCATAAGTGAAATGTTTGCAATTTAGAATATAAAACCAAACGCTTGAAAACTTTCGCCGCAAAAATGTTAGATCTTATCAGGGATAATAGATCTTCACAGCATCAGAATTAACAGGAGTGGAGAACTCACGACCATCCATTTCTGCGAGGATCAGGGCACCTCCGGGAAGCACCTTTTTAACCACATATGGACCAATGTAGTTTGGGGCAAATTTTCCTCCAGGAACAGGAAAGACTGGCAGTACCTTCCTTAGGACTAGATCATTTACCTCGAAGTGTCTTGGACGCACCTTTTGATTGAAGGATCTAGCTATCCTCCGCTGATAGGTTTGGCCATGGCAAATGGCTCTCAATCGCTTCTCATCAATTAGGTTTAACTGCTCATGCCTTTGTCGCATCCATTCTGCTTCGGACAACTCCACTTGAGATAACACTCGCAAGGAAGGGATCTCTACTTCGACGGGTAGAACTGCTTCCATGCCATATACCAAGGAAAAAGGGGTCGCTCCGACAGAGGTTCGGATCGAAGTTCGATACGCCATTAGTGCGAATGGCAACCTTTCATGCCAGTCACGATAGTTTTCAGCCGTTTTGGCCAAGATCTTCTTGATGTTCTTGTTGGCGGCTTCAACTGCTCCATTCATCTGTGGACGATAAGGAGATGAATTCAGGTGCCGGATCTTGAACTCGTTGAACAACTGATCAATGAACTTGTTGTTCAAATTTGTCCCATTGTCAGTGACAATAGCCTCAGGGACGCCATAACGAGCAACTATGTCTCGCCTGATGAATTTTACAACATTCCTTGCAGTGACGTTTGCATAAGATGATGCCTCAATCCACTTAGAGAAATAGTCAATCGCGACCAAGATAAATCGGTGTCCATTTGATGCCTTGGGATTAATCGGGCCAATCACATCGATGCCCCACATTGAAAAGGGCCATGGCTCAGACTGCTGATGTAATTCCGTCGGGGGAACATTTATTTTATCCCCATGAACCTGACAGCGATGACATCTTCGAACATGTTGGATGCAGTCACTCTCAAGACTGAGCCAATAATAACCCAACCTCATAATCTTCTTAGCTAACATGTGGCCATTCATGTGTGGACCACATATCCCTTCGTGTACTTCTTGCATGATTCTAGTAGCTTCAGCCGCATCCACACACCTCAATAGGATCGAATCATATGATCTTTTGTACAGCTTTTCACCACTAACAAAGAATTTTGAAGCCATTTTCATTATGTACTTCCTGTCAGCCGGGGTGCTTCCCTCAGGAAATTCTTGTTTCTGAATGTAACTCATGACATCGTAATACCATGGCTTTTCGTCAGGCTCCCCAGTCACAACCATACAGTAGGCTGGCTTTGTCAGGACTTCAATCTTCAGGGGTTCTACCTCTAACCCATCAATCACTTGCAACATGGATGATAGCGTAGCTAGCGCATCGGCAAACTGATTATGAGACCTCGATAAGTACTCGAAAGAGACATCTTCAAATTCCCTTATGATTTCTTCGAGGTATTCATGGTACGGCACTAGTTTGGTGTCTCTCGTCTTCCACTCTCCCACAGTTTGGAGAATAATCAAAGCAGAATCACCAAACACCTTCAACTTGGTTATCCTCATTTCCACTGCGGCTTGGAGTCCGAGGATGCAAGCTTCGTACTCGGCTATGTTGTTAGTACAGGGGAACACCAACTTTGCCGCTACAGGATAATGTTGCCCATCTGGGGATATTAAAACTGCCCCAGTGCCGGAACCGGCCAAGTTTACAGCTCCGTCGAAAAACATAGTCCATGTATCTTCCTTTATTACCAAAATGCGATCTTCTGGAGAATATCTATCATCATCCGGGACTCCAGGATTTTCAGCTAACACATCGGCAATTACCCGACCTTTAACCGACTTCTGTGGCTTCATCTGGATATCAAACTCTGAAATTAAAATCTGCCACTTGGCTAACTTTCCTACCAAAGTCGGCTGATCAAGTAAATACTTGATGGGATCGTTCTCAGTTACAAGCAAAGTCTGGTGATGCAGTGTATATTGTCGCAGCCTATGGAGCACCCATACTAGCGCAGCGCAAGTCTTCTCGGCTTCGGAATATTTTAACTCCGAGACGGTGAACTTCTTGCTTAGGTAATAAATGGCTCGCTCTTTCCCATCTTCAGGACTTTTCTGGGCTAGCATCGCACCTAAAGATTCACTATGAATCGTGAGGTAAAGGATCAAAGGCTGGCCCGGCATTGGTGGGACTAGCACTGGTGGTTTCATCAGGTATTGCTTTAGTTCGTTAAACGCTTCCCGACAATCATCATCCCATTCCACTTGAGCATTCTTCCTTAGAAGTTTGAAGAATGGCTTAGCAGTTGCTGAGAGCTGAGAAATAAAACGGGCTATGTAGTTCAATCTACCCAGGAGGCTCCGCACTTCTTTTACGGTCGACGGGGGCTGTAACTCACATATAGCCTTCACTTTGGAGGGGTCAATTTCAATGCCTTTACTGCTCACTATGAACCCAAGTAATTTACCCGAGGTTGCTCCAAATACGCACTTTGCTGGATTGAGACGGAGCTTAAACTCACGGAGTCTCTCGAATAATTTCTTCAAAGTATCGACGTGACTCTTCCCAGGTCGAGACTTGGCGATCATGTCATCGACATAAACCTCAATCTCCTTATGCATCATATCATGGAAGAGCGTCACCATTGCTCGTTGATATGTTGCCCCGGCATTTTTAAGGCCGAAGGGCATGACCTTATAGTGGAATGTGCCCCAAGGAGTGATGAACGCCGTTTTCTCCTTATCATTATCCTTCATTTTTATCTGATTATAACCCGAGAACCCATCCATGAAGGAAAACAGCTCGAACCCTGCAGTACTGTCCACCAAAACGTCTATATGTGGCAATGGGAAATCGTCTTTAGGACTGGCCTTGTTTAGATCGCGATAGTCGATGCAAACCCGAACTCGACCATCTTTCTTCATGACTGGCACAATGTTAGCCACCCAACTGGGGTATCGGGTGACCTCGATGAATCCCACTTTCAAAAGCTTCATGACCTCCTCCTCTATTTTCTTAGAAAGTTCAGGCTTGGTCCTTCGCAACTTCTGTTTCTTGGGCGGCATGTCTGGATTAGTGGGTAGACTATGCTCCACGATAGAAGAATCTAGACCCGGCATATCGATATACGACCAGGCAAAGATATCCTGGTAATCCTTTAGCAGTTGGACCAGGCGTTTAGCTTCACCTTCGGGAAGGGTTGCCCCTATCTTCACCTCTTTGGGTTCTCCAGAATCACTCAAGTTGATAGTGATAGTTTGGTCTACCGTTAGGACTTTAGGTCTTTCATGATGCTCTAGATCGCGCTGGATGTCCGAGGAATCTTCGAGTTCATTGGTATCATCGAAATCAGGTTCGGTGGCACATAATTCATCAGATTGGACCGTTCCCATACCCTTACGTGTCACAAGATTGCCCCTGAAACATAAAGTAGGGGGTTCAGTAGGACAAACAGGGCTAAACAGTGTATTTCTATTGATTTTCTTTTATTTTGAAATTCTTTTCGAAAAGGTTTTAACACGAGGAAGCATGAAGAAGCCCAGGCCTCAGAATTCTCCTTGGACTATATTTTCTTTTATCGGTTGGATATCATCACCGGGCTAGTTTGATGTACCTCAACATGCCCTCAAAACGAAAATAACTTGTAATTTCATTGATTATCACCAAATGAATTACATTTATTGGAATGAAAATTGCAACAATCAAATCCTAGAAATCAAAAGTACTAAAAAGCAGCTCCCGAGACGGGGCAAGTCCTAAAAAGCAGTAAAAATTCCCGCGTAGGGGAGTGTGCGAAAAAGGTAAATGTGTTACTCTTGCGGGCCAATGCCCATTCCCTCCAACGGTCCTTCCTCAATAGCTCCAATGAAGCAATCATCGAACAGGGCAGTGATTCCCTCCATTGCATCATCAGAATCTTCTGTCACTAAAGGTGTTGAATCATCCATACCTCCCCATCCATCCGGGACAATGTCACGGGGGTCAACATAGAAGCTCGGGGGTGCCGAGTATTTCACATAATAATCGAACTTGCCGCTTGGCTGCCCCAGAGTGTCGATCACCTCTTTCTCTTCATGCATCATTCTTGCAGGGCCTGGGAATGTGGTGCGGAGGTGTGGAAGCAACCTACCACGCCCACGTTCTTCACCATTCGGTTCTTCTTCGGATCGCAATCTATTTTGACCATTTCTTCGAACTTGACCTCGACCACGTCCACGTGCCAGATTATTCGGCTCACTTGACCCCAGGTATCCCAACCCAGTAATGCGGGGCCTCCGAAAGACTTCCACCGGTTGGCGGATACCTTGACCATTCCTACCAAGGCCTTCACCTGGAGTAAAGCCATGGGACGCCATTACTCTGCCAACCATGACTGCAGCATTTGACAACTCAGGAATAGGCGGTGATGATCCTCTAGATGCATGTATGGTCGATACGAGCTCGAGCGACTGATAGCTCGATTCTACTTTGCAATCCGGCTCAACATAGGGGATAGCCGTCGCGTGGTAGATTGGGTGCTCTTCTTCACCGTGGACCGTGACTAACTTTCTCTCCACGACAAACTTCACCATCTGATGAAGACTGGATGGCACAGCTCCAGCAGTATGAATCCATGGACGACCCAACAGAAAATTGAATGCCGTGGGAATGTCCATAACTTGAAATAGGACATTGAACATCGTTGGTCCTATCTGTATGTCAAGGTGTATTTCTCCCATCACTTCTTTCTTCGTTCCGTCAAAGGCTCGTACGGAGGTTCTTGCAGAACTTATCCTAGAAGGATCTATCTTAAGGCGGTGTAAAGTCGCCAAAGGACAAATGTTCAGGGCTGATCCGTTGTCAATGAGTACCCGGGCAACATGTGAGGCCTTGTATTTGACGGAAATATATAGTGCCCTGGTATGCCCCCTCCCTTCTAGAGGGAACTCTTCATCCGAGAAGGCTATGAGGTCCTTGAGGAGTATAGAACCCACAAATTCCTCCAATTTGTCATGATCGATCGTTTCTGGCACATGGACTTCACTTAACACCTTCATTAAGGCCTTTTGATGCTTGACCGATGTCTGGAGCAGCTCAAGCAGAGAGATTTGCGCGGGCAGTTTGCGCAATTGTTCAACTATGTTGTACTCGCTAGCCTTAATCACAGCTAGAAATTCCTTGGCTTCCTCATCAGTAACGGGTTTTGCAGGTTGGGCATTAGCTTGGCCGTAGGAACGCCCAGATCTGGTAACCAAGTCGACATCGAGACTGTAGGACCAAGGGACTGCCTTATTATCACTGTACTCATACGGTTGGGGTATCTCGATCACTATCCCTTCATCAGCTGTAGGCGTGCTTACTACGATCTCCTCGTTATCAGACGCGTCTTCAAGCGGAGGCATGTCTTCAGGCAGAGAGTCGTCTTTGTCGCTCCCGGTGTTCAACGAAGCAAACTCCTCCTCCCAATTAATAACCACTTCGGAGATAGTAGAAACGATGCCAGTGTGGTCAGCGTAAACGATCATCCCAGCTTCTACCATTCTTGAGATTCTTTCTCTCATGAGAGCCAGGGGCAGATCCTCGTTGCTCGGGTAACACCCGGCTTTCACTAACTCACCGTAGACGTCAGTAGTATACACCTTAACATTCTTGATTCGACCAGCGTCGAAGCCAAATATGGCATTCACATTGCCTGCGTGATCAGGGAGTGGGTTGCTCTGAACATTCGGCTTAGCAGGCTGAAATGAGAAAGCCTTCGTGTCTAGGAGGTTCTGGATTCGGTGCCTGAGGGCATAGCAATCATCGGTCGAGTGTCCCAGCTCACCCATGTGATAATCACATTTCTTTGACGGGTCGAAGTTATAGAACCGCTCAGGATTGGGCCGCTTTGGCTCAGTAGTAAGCAAGCCTTTCTTCTGGAGCACTGTCAACACTTGAGACAATGATCCGGGGAGGGGAGTGAATTGCCTCCTGTTGTTCCTCCTCTGAAAAGGTTGACGACCCGAGTTTTGTTGCTGAGCTTCTGCTACTTGGATTGCTGGGGCAGAGTTAGCATTCCGTCGGCTCGGTTGGCTATAAGCCACATTCAGTTCAGCTGCTGGTTCTTTCTCTTTTCTCGCACCAAATCTCCTGGTCGAAGAGGACGGCTCGACAAACCATCCATCTTTCAGCCCTATTTCAATTTGTTCGCCCATGGGGATGAGTTGGTTGAAGTTGTCAGTCGGAATGGCAACCATCCGATTACGGTATTCGAACGGAAGAGTTTTCATGAACATCCTCTTTAACTCACTGTCTATGGGTTCTGGGACAACCTGAGCAGCTAAATTTCTCCATCTGATAGCATAGTCTTTGAAGGACTCAGTCTTTTTCATCTGAGCGCGTTCGAGATCATCACGAGTAGGAATGATGTCCGTTATGAACCTGTACTGCTTCAAGAATGCTTCACTGGCTTCTTTCCAAGTTTTGAGGCCATTTATCTTCTTCATGAGATACCAGCTCAAAGCAGGACCCGTCAAACTTGCTTGAAAGGCATGGATCATCAGGAGTTCGTTATCAACGTACGAAGTCATTTGTACGTGATAGAGCTGTAGGTGGGCTTTTGGACATGTGGTGCCATTGTACTTGTCGAAATCCGGCATTTTGAACTTCTTTGGGATTTTGATCTGTGAGTACAGGGACAGATCGATCGAAGGTGAATCCTGCGAACCTTCCAGCTGCTTCACTCTTTCTTCAAGTTTATTGACCCGTTCATCAGGTTTGTCCTTGTTGACGATGATCTGGACGGGATCGTCTTCTAAATCAGGAATATCGTCATCTCCGTCAACATCGACACTTTTTCTGATCTTCTGCTTTGGGACAGACGCTTCGAGGGGTGTCGAAACAGGAACCGACCGGAGAGCTTTGATCTCAGCGGACATTTGTTGAATCGCGACGACAAGTTGCTTGATCTGGTCTTCCACACCGATAACACGCTCTTGCAAGTCGGTTTGATCGGCCATTCTGGCTCTCGACCGTGTACGAATGGGCGACCGTGATCGGTCCGTAGCTACCTAATTTCGAAATGAAACAGGCATACATGAGTGTCAAGCAAAATCATACGTCAATCCATGACATTGGTCTAGCCGCTTTGAATTGAAAGGACCTCTTTATTGAAATGGCGAAAAATTTTTACACCAGTTAATGACTTGAAATCAAACTGAATATAAGGACAAATGACTCAATTCCTAAACAAATTTTAAAAACTGAAACTGAAATGAGAAAAGAACTTCGAGCTTTTTATTTAGCTTGATCTATAGACATATGGGAGGCGACTTCCTTCTTCAATTGCTCATAAGCTCGGGCTATCTTGGATGCCTTTTCTTCAGCTTCTTCGGCCTTCCTTTTGAGGCGGTTGTTCTCTGAGCGATTGGCGGACTTGAGAGGCACCTTGGGTATCCTTGGGAGCACATCCTGCGGGATTCTGTGCCGACGAATGTACTGGGTCGTCGCGAAATAGGACTTCTGCTCTCCCTTTAGTTCTCTTTCGGGCCGTGCTATCTTCAACACACGACACTTCCTCCACATCTTATTGAGCTGAGCTACGGTCGCTTCGTGGTCTTTATCATCATCGGCGAAGTCGACTTGGAGGAGTTCTGGTTGTAACGCCGGAGGGAGCCCTTGGAGAATCTGATACTGACGAGACACTCTGGCGGGGTAGTATTCAATTGCTCCGGTGAAACCCAACAGTGGAACTGGCCCGATACCATTACATGTAAGCCGAGCTTCCTCGACTTTGAACCAATTAGCATGCCATTGGAAACCTTGGGGTCTAGCGTTTTTCATGAAAATGATCCATTCGGAGTAATGATAATCGGGTGCCTCCCCTTGTTTTTCTTTGTACCTTAAAATTGGATGGCTAGAATCACTAAGCTCGGGTATTGTGAGTAAATCGCCACACCCTTTTATGTGAGATAAAAACCAGATTTGCAAAAGTTCGAGGGGGGCATGAAAAGTTTTGTCGACATGTTGCTTAAATTTAGTGAGGGAAATGAAAGTCTCGGCTAAAATGGTGTTGATAAAATTCTTTTCAAGACAAACCTGTTGGACCAACCAGGCGATAGACGGACTACATGCATTCTTACAGTAAGGAAAAATCACGAATCCGAAAAACGCTAGCAAAAAGATTCTGCCTTTTTGAAAAGATGTGGCTTTTTCAAAACACTGACTCAGGAATGAAAATGGGCACGTGCCACGATTTGCTTTTAAAACTTTTCCCAATTCATCTTTTCCGACATTCAAAAATTCTGCCAACATTAAAGTAGAATCAATTTCCAAAGGTGGTGTGACTAATTCCGACTCCAATGGTTTTCCAATGAGCACGCTATATTCTTCCAACGTCGGGGTGAGCTCGTGCTTACCGAATATAAAGGTAGAGGTCTCGGGACACCAGAAGTGCGCTAATGCTCGAGCGAGGCCGGTACGGACTTTGACCTCGAGTAGGGGGAGGAGCCTCCCGATGTGGCCCTCAACTAGCCTGCGGTTGGTCGGACTGAGTAGATTCCACCAGGCACGGAGCTCGTCCTTAGGAGCATCAAGAATCCGGATGTCTGCCCCTCCCATAGTGTATAGACCAAGACTCGCGACCGACCTAATGTCATGGACCGACCAAAGAAAAAGACGAAAGATAAATAAATTGCGAGATAAAGGTTTAGAAATCTTACTTCACCCGGTAGAATGATGGCAATCACATAGACATACGCATGAAATGTGAGGTTCGATTTCTACCTAGACTCTGGCTTGCAAAATGAAGACATGAGGATTACCGAGCTAAACCAGTCATGGTGATGGTTAGGCTGAGATTCCCCTGACTCCGGCTTAGTCAAAGAGCCGACCCGGGCTGCAAAGGGTGCAACCGTGGCAGGTATTCAATGACACCATGAAAGAACTTTCGGGACCAAGAAAGGCGACCCATACCACACGGGTGTGGTCGGGGTGTCCGTTTTCTCAGTACCATCCTAAACCTGTGCCGCCCAGGTCCGGCAGCGGGTAGTGTGTGCGGTGTAGTGTAAATGTAAGGCATGCACAACAGGTTATATCATACAGCGCTTCGTGCATAAACTAAACCATTCATTCAAACACCTCCCTGCAAAACAAGGGTTAACAATCACGCCTCCCCTTATACCTCCCATACTGCAAAAACATTTAACACCTAAAATGTTAGGGACGTACCTGGGATCCTCGCTGCCAAGCAAAAATATTTTTTTGAAAAGAAAAACTGGCCTAAGTCCACTAAGAGTTTTAACTCAAGTCCCCAGCGGAGTCGCCAAGCTGTCGCGACCTAAAAATAATTCTTTCTCAGGCTAATGGATTATTAGGACTAAACCTAACTCGAGCCCTCCCAAGCCCTACCAATTCGCAACTTTGGGTTTAAGTTTTTAACATGCAAATGTTTTCATGCTTGGAGTCGCCACTAATCTATTTGTGGTAGGTCGATTAGAAACCTAAATAAAACATAGGGAGATATGTTTTATTCCTACGAACCAGAGATTCTAAGCCCGGGGACTTGATTACGCTAGATCTAGTCTAACGCCCTTTCGGTACCTTTTCTTTTCAAAAATATTTTGGCAAGCAGTTTGGATCCATTTTAACTTAGTCACTAACATGTGAGGTGTTCATGCGGGTGCGCAAACCACCAATTTAACACCCAAGAAAGCATTAAATAAATTGCAAGATTAGGAGAATTACTTACCTCGAAGCAACGTAAGCATCTGCATAGTTAGCTAGAAAATCACATCAACAATCCTAATATGATTTCTAATTAACAAGCAGTTCACTCCACATTTTTGATTTTCACTTATTTAAATGAAAGCTGACCTACGTGCAATGACGTACAAGAATTGACATGCGAACAATGCAACCTAACATGCAAATTATATGACATGCGACGACGTGACCTAATTCTGATGACGGGCAAATGATTTATTTTTGGTATTTTCTAATGAAATTCGGAATAAAAATATGCCTAAATTAACATGCAACCTATGACGACTTAACATATCCTAACGTGACTTATTTTTGGGATTTTTGTTAAAATTCGAAATAATAAGCTACTTAAATTAAGAATGCAATCTATCCTAATCTACTATAAAACAATTCATTCTTTTTTGGGATTTTCATGAAAATTCGAAATTAAAAAAATAACCTAAATAATCTATTAAGATTAGAAAATTACTTAATTTAAACTAGGAAATAGATTATCTCAAGTCCTAATTTAAATTAAATAATTACTCTATCGTCTAGATATATTTAGGATTCCTAAGCATGCAAAACTCAAATTCAAATCCTAACTGATATTTTTTTAAATTTTCTTTTTATTTGAAAAGGAAAAATAATCTAAACATAGATAGCATCCACATTTAAAACAGCCACGCAATCCACAAGATTTGTTTCCAATTCAGATTAGGCACAAGAATCGAACTATCAGTCATATCTATAGGGTTATAGATATTAATGGAAAGTCGATCATTCAAATTTGGAAAGCAGATAAAAATCATTATCGTACCCAAGTGATTATAGATAGGATAATGATTTTCCGTATCGCCACGTATCATACCTTAGGGATAAGGTCGGATAGTTGTCCAGATACGTTGCTGAATTAGGAAATATTCCTAATTTTGAATATTTTCAAACAAGGCAAACATTATCCTAAGAATATCTAGCAATCCACACAATATTCACAGAATATTCAAATATCCAAACTGGGAATCTAAATATTTTGAAAATATATTGGATAATGTCCAATTACCTAATTTGCAGATAATTTCCTGATTCGAACTTGCGGATCGAGATGAGCGGCGAACGGCGGATCGGCGGCGCGGTGTCGGGAATGGCGGCGACGGTAACGCACGTCGGAGGAAACTGCAGCAGCGTCTTCAGCGTGCGACGGCTCCGGCGGCAGCAGCACACGGCAACAGAGGGCAGCAGCGGCGGTGGTGGCGCACGGCGTGATGCACGGCAGCGGCGACGACGACGGGAAGCAGCTGCGGCAGGCGGTGTGGAGCAGCAGCAGCGGCGTGGAGCGGCGGTAGCAGCAGCAGCACACGGCAGCGGCAATGTCGGCGGGAAGCAGCGGCAGACACGGGGCGGCGTGCGGCGAGGAGCAGCAGCAGGCGGCAGTAGCACACGGCGAGGGAAACGGCAGCAGCGACGTCGGAGTGTGACGGCTCCGGCGGCGGCAGCGTGCAGCGAGAGAGGGCAGCAGCGTCGTCGGGGCGGCGGCAGCGGCAGGGCGGCGGCGCACGGCGACGGAACAGCAGCGGCAGCAGTGGCGCGCGACGGGAGGAGCGACGAGAGCGTGCGGCGTGAGGCAGCGGCGGCACGGCAGGGAGCAGCAGCCTCGCGGCAGCGGGCGGCGGCGTCGCGCGGCAGACGGCTGGCGGGGCGCGGCGGTGCGCGGCGGCGCGAAGGGCGCGACTTCTTTCTCTTCCTCTCTCTCTCACTCTCAACTCTCACACTTTCTAAAAAATTCAGATCTGAAAAATTGTGTGTCCCCCCTCTAATTTTCTGACCTAATAATGTATATATAGTATTAACCTAGGTCAATTAGATGGGCTTTTAGTCCTAATGGGCTTAGGCTTGGGCTTTAATTTAAATGGGCTGAATTAATTAATGATAATGGGCTGAATTAATTAATGACAATGGGCTAAATTAAGTTCAAATTAAAACAACCGAGCCCGTTTGACTTGTAATTCCCGGCCCTTGCATTACAAGCGAGCCGAGTCCCATTCAATGAAATTTATGCTCGTTCGTCACCGCCAGTCCGATGCAAAATGCAATTAATCTAAAATGAATTTAAACTATATGTAATGCAATTTAAATATTTTTGTTTAGGGGTTAAAAATTTAATCCCTAATTTTCTATGCAAATTAAACTAAATGACGCGTCAAAATTTAGGTGTCAACACATATCGCATCCCCGATGTAGATATTCTATCCCCCTAGCCACACCGAGAGAGATCTCATATATTTTCTTATAATCAAGAGAGTAGTTGCCATCTTTAGAGAAAATATGCTTATCCAAAGACCCGTTTGACATGAAATCGTACACGAGAGCTTGCTTAGAGTTGTTGAAGCAAAAACCAACAAGTTGAACCACATTAACATGGTGGATCCTTCCGATAGTAGCCACTTCGCTTATAAAATCTTGGCCATTAGATTTTGATTTGTTCAAAATCTTAACAGCAACTTCATTGCCACTTTTAAGTATTCCCTTGTACACAGAACCATATCCTCCTTCTCCTAATTTGTGTTTGAAATTTTTTGTGATTTTCTTGAGATCTGAGTAAGAGTACCTTATGGGCAAAAAGTTGTTATGAGCTTGTAGGAATTCTTCAATGTTTTCGTCCATTGCTAGGTGCCTTCTCCTCCACTTGTAAATTAAAAATATCAACACAAATGGAGCTCCAAATGCGAACTTTGCTGCGAGGAAGTGGCCTGTGGAGAAATTTGGCCATAGATTAGTGTAGTTTTCTATCTTGTCAAAGTGCTACTTGAAACCTTCATATTTGTGAGGAGAAAAAGGACTAGTCGTACCCAAGACAAAGGCGAGATTCGGAGCTGCATTTAGCGCAACATTATGCATGGTAGTCCACGTAGAATTATCTGTAGAAAAAAAATGAGAATTCGTCCGAGATGACTAAGAATGATTAATTAGAATTAACGAGAAATCAATAAAGAACTAAATCTATCATTTTAGCAATTAAACATAAAAAAAAGAAGTCACGCTAAGCTATAACCCAGGCCAAAGACAAATTTATACAATCACTGTAAAGTGCAAGGACACACTTTTGCTCATTAAAAGTTGCAATGTGGAGAAGTGTTGAATAAAGAACAGTCAATGAGTTTCGCTCTCCTAGATAGCGCTTAGATCGAACCATATCCTATTGAATCCATGTTACCGTAGCATGATCTTTTCTCTCTAAGAAAGACGACTTCACTCCCCTAGATGCACCAATTGATTTCACAAGTTCAACAGTCACTCGCGCATAGTTCTAATTTATAGACATCATCCAATATGTGCGCAGTTTGTTCACCCACATAAATAGCAGCCATGCAAGGGGCATGAGCTACAATCAAATCTAACATTTTCCCCCAAACAAATATAAAGGAATACTGTCAAATCCAGAAAAGCTCCATGGTTTGCAAAAAACAAAAAAAAAAAAGAGCAACACTTCTAATTTTTTTACTTAAAATGATGTGACGAATTTCTCTATTGGATATTTAAAGGAACTAATGACTTGATGTTGTGGATCCAACAAATTACAATATCCAATTGACACTTGCCACGTCACTCGTTAAATAAATTTTGTAAGATCTCATGTAGCAGAGCTAGCGTTTAAGAAAAGTAAGAGGAAGAAGAAAGAAATAAATAGAAAGAAAGAAAAGCTTCAGGGAAAGTCGCTTACGAAAATAATTGTGGCTGCACCCATTCCTTCGGTATCTAGAACCTAAGAAGCAAAATCGAAATCTTCTTCCTGGCAAATAGAGCCCCCCATAGGAGAGACTGAATCCCTCCGCCATCATGTTGTGGAGGTCCTTGTAGTTGTATGGATTGCTCATACGATTATACTGATCCCCATCTCCCACCCCCCAATCGGGATACAGTGCGAATGACATCATGGTTATGGTGCAAGAATCCTTGATGTTCCGTGCTTCTAGATCATACCCAAGTACAGCATATGAGTACACCTTCGTTTGGGAAGAATTGGGAGGCGTGTCGGCAGAGTATGCTCCCTCGATACAAGGTTTGGTATCGAAATACCGAGTAGAAGCAACGGGTTGTGAACACTTCATGAAGGCCATGGAATCCCCAAAAGGAGAGTATGGATTGAGGAGGCTGAAGTTGGAGCGCGCCAATGAGTAACGAGGGAGCGATGAGCAATTACCCTTTTGAAGTCCATCATCAACCACCGTAATGCGACCGTAGAAGTGATCTTCATTATAATAGTAATCGTAATAGATTGACTTTACATAATACCGGCCGGCATACAGATATATGACGGTGCGGTTATTTTCACAAGCTAGCTCATACTGAGGATAGCCGCAGCCTTTTGGATCGCCTTTCAGTCGAAAGGGGTAGCTTATATTACGTATCTCGCCACAGGATGAAGCGGGGCACAAGTGGTTCTTCTTCGCACCGCATCTCGTCCCTAGCAGTAGGACATGCAATGTGAGAAACAAAACACGGTACATAAACATGGTGCTGGGAGAATGAATCATCTGCTCCGCTGTTTAATTGGACGCAACGGAAGTTATAGCTAAATAGTAACGCGATGCAGACTTTTGTAAAAAGGGATGCAAATTATGATTGAAAAGACTTGGGGTCGTTAGCCAAAAAAAAAAAAAAGACTAAGAGTTGTCGGTGATCGAAATGTCTAAGTCAACCAATAAAACAAAGTCAAGCGTAGAAAAACGCTAAACATGTGGACCAGCTATAAGTTTTATTACGTTAGTGGCAATTACTTGGAAATTGTTGTACATGCAGTCAAGCGCACATAACACGGTGGCGCATTGACTCGTACATAGCCTTCACATTAATAGAAAGGAAACTTCTCCGCTGTTTCCAAGGTTAACGTCTTTTGGCAAATTGATTCTCTCTAGGAATCAATTTTACTATCATAAAAATGAATCGATTTGAATATTTTTGTACCCTAAATTGCATCAAAACCCTTTTAAGTGAGGCATCCTGTGTTGTATTATATTTCAAGGCCAACATTTCATAATTGTCACTTCGATAAACTGTGAAGATAAAAAGAAAAAGAAAAGTATATTGATGATGATAAAAATTCCATTCATCAAGTTTTGAATAAAGGTTTTATATAAGCAAATTACTTCTTTGCTTCAATAAATCTAGCAAACCTGGCGTAACAGTCAAACTTGTTATCATCACCAAAATTTAGTCTCGATCCTAAATCTAACTTTTCGGTATGTTCTTAAATATCATGTTAGATCCCCGTTTGTTTTTCTTTCGAAGTTTATAAGTCATTCATATCGTGCACCATCTATTCAAAAATCTTATCTAGTAATCGTGTCTTTTACTCATCATCCTTCGCAGATGGGAAAAAGACCAGACGGAATTATTGGTGCGGTGGAGGCGAGTGCGTGTGGACCACGGAGCGATTTCGTGAGGTCAGGTGCGCTAAGCATGACGCAGCCGTTGTGGATCTTACTATCGTTAGTTTGCCACGTGGAGATGAACGTGCAGGTGGGGGAGTGAAAAAGTTGCGCCCTTGTTTTTCAACTTTTTGTTGGAATAATAATGGTCAGGGTAGGGATAATAAAACAAATAATTTTTGAACTTTAACTTAATATGTAATATTATTTCTGAATTTTTAATTTTTTTAATATGATCCCTAAAATTTAGTCTAACGTATAATGTATTCAGTAAATTTTTAATTTATTCAATGTGATTTATAAATATTTTAATTATGTTCCATGAGGTACGTGGCATTCACGTAGATCTCATCATTTGCTCGTATACGCCACGCTGTCCATGCTGTCAATGAACAAGCTCACTTTTTGGACGCTCTTAAAAAAATCCATGTAAACGATCCCGAATCGCTAAAATTCATTGTTAGTCACGGCCAAATGCAGTGAGTTTTGTTCAGAATGCCGTGTCGCTTTAAACGATCGAATTTGAGCCCAATCCGATGTCGTCAACCGGGTCCGCCGATTCTAGTTGCATCACCATTTCACCTTCCATTTGGACTTCTGCCTGTCCAACCGGTCCAGAAACGCACCACTAATAGATTCTGCATCACATGTCCAACATAATTCATAGCTTGAAATTTTCCAGAGCAGATACGTGGTCGAGTCCTTTTGCAAAATAGTGAGTGACTAAGTCCTTAACCGTAATTTCCCGATAAATTGGGGGATTTTCTTCTGACAGCAGCTCCTCAATAGGGCCATACAACCTTGAAGTATTCTCTGGAGGGAGATGCTGCCTGACAAAACACGCCACTGAAATTCTTGGCCCGATGTTCTTGGCTAGAACTCTGTGACTGACACTGATGAACTTATCGTTCGAGGAAATAGCAAAGTGAAGACCAAAGACTGAAATAACGATCACACATTAATATAGCATACGTAATCAAAGTAGTTGAAAAAGGCGAACACTTTATCAAGTCATTCTTGCAATTCCTAGCTTGGCCGTCAATATAATTAGCTAACACCAAGAGATCGTAAAGAAAAAACAACACCCAGATCAAAAAATCATTAGACAGAATTCACTTAGCTCAGTTAATGTTGCAAGAGCTAACTGGAAGTTCCACAGTTGTAACTGAATTGACTGAAGGACCTGCTCGTCAGATCAGCCACACAAAAAAGCACAGATTAGGCTACAAATGCATCGGCTCATGCAAGAACACAGAATTGGGGTAACGTCGAGCCATTGGCTCTGATGGCTGGCCTGGAGGCCACCAATTTGGTCTTGGAGACGAACGGTGATGAAGCTGCTATCGGTATGATCACTAGTCCCGAGGGTTAAGACTGGTTTGGGACACGCTGGGTAGTAATGGCCGATGACTAAGTGTCCCTCTCCACAGTGGATGTTTTTCAGGTAGCTAGGGCCGAGGCCAAGAGCTTCGGACAGCAATTCAAATATCGTATCTGCCAATTCCAGAATTATCGATTTGCTTCGCACAAAAACCAAAACCCAATTATCAAAATTGAGGCTCTCAGGCACGAGTTCATGATTCGCATAACAGAGCAGTCATTCTTGCGTACTGAAGACGAAGAACAGAAAAGGAATAAGTTTTTCCTTTCAAACCGAATCTATAGTCATTCTGACTCCCAATCCCCTGAAGATCTACGCCCCCTTTTGATAGTTTGCTTCAACTGAACCATGGCTCCGAAGCCCTTTGACAAAATCATGAGAACTCCGCGCACGCTGGGCACTCGTTTCACCAGGCCGAGCAGCAGCTCCATCGAGTCCAAGAGCCCCATCATTACTTAATTATCACATCTTAAATCTTATCTAGGCTAGAGCTTCTTTGGTTTCTTCCTTTTCTTCCTCTAAATTGCTATTGTTGAAAATATATTTCGAGTTTGAGCCCGAAGCGAAAATTTAAATATTCTGAATTGATAATTTGCGGATATCCGAAATCGAGCAAAAGGAAATATTGGAAATTTGCTTTCCTAATATGCAAGAGTTGGCAGCAAACAAAAGAAAAGGAAAATAGAAAGAATATTTTGTTCTTTCCTAATTCTATTGGGAGTCACGGTCTGCCAAAGAAAGACGAATAGGAAAGTCCAAACTTGGACTTGTTGACCGCATGGAATCCCTTTCCAAGCTGGAGTCGGCCATTGCACGTTCACTTCTTGGGCATATATATATATATATATATATATATATATAGATCGCGCTTTTTTCACTCCTCCTTTGACTTAGACACTCATTTTCTTTGTATTTTGACCATACTATCCCTTGTGAGACCTACCACTTCTGGTATAACTCTAGAAGAGTGATTTTTTTTAATTATTCGATCCTTCTTCTTTTTCTTTGCGGGTTCCAATTTCCTTTTTTTTCTTTCTTTCCATGTCTCTGACATCTCAATTCTTCGCTTTTGCAAATCGTCTTTATAATTTCTCTATGACAAGCCATTCTCTTAGGCCTCCCACTCCTCCTTCTTCTTCAGTAAATCTATCATGCATTTGCAATCCCCTAAAAACTGCTTACTTTAGCAATTTGCATACTCTTTATTCACTATTGAAGGTATGGTTCTGGCAAATGCTTGTTTGTTTTTTCTTTTTAGTTTTCTTGTTCTCGAATCATGCTCATCCCAGTCTCTTTTGAGTATTTCTTGATAATATTTTCTTAAAAGTGAATTTGACTTTTGGGTCATGGAAATTCTTGATTTTGTGATTCCATTTTGCGTTTAGAATATATTGTGCATCAAAACAGTATTTGTGAATCAGTTGCACAATTTCTTTGTAGTCTGTAGCATACTTACGTCTTATAAACTTCTTCTTCCTTTGGGTTTAGTTTCTCAATATCCTTTCCATAAGTTCTTCATCCTCAATTTTGTGATGCTGTTGTTGCTTCTCATTAATTGACTTGTTGGAAACAATGACACATGATATGTTTAACTTGGTTGTTTAATCTTAGGAGAATTGAAGTAATCTATTTTCTTTGACAACAATGGAGCCCGAAGGCGATTTGCAAGAGTGAAGAATTAAGATGTCAAAGGCATGAAAAAAAGAAGAAAAAGGAAAGTGAGACTACAAGGAAAAAAAAAGAAACGATATCCAATTAATAAAAAAAGATCACTTTGTAGAGTTGTACTAGAAATGATGGGCCCCTTAAAGGATAATATGGTCAAAACACAAAAAATGAGAGTGTTTAAGTCAAATGAGGAGCGGAAAAAGCGCGGCCTATATATATATGGCTCCTACATTGGTTCCGGTGAGATAGTTGATGTGAGCAGTGAAGCGGGGTTTTAAGCGAGTGCTTGGTGTGGATTATCTCCGTGAGTTTGTTCATGAAATTACACCAAGAGTTTAAGTGTTTTTAGTGATAGTAAGATTTATGTATAATTTTTTCGCGAGATTAAAAGATTATTTCGTGAGAAATTGTGAGGCTAAATATTGTATGAGTTATTAAATGTAATTGGGGCTTGGGAAACACATATAGTGTTTGAGTGATTCGAGTGTGGTTGTAATCTCCGTTGTATCGCTTGATCTATACGTGCTGCTCTCCCCGTATATGTAGGTCACTACGACTGAACCACGTAAATCTGGTATTCGATTTATTTTTTTATTTTGTCAATTTTATTATTCGATCGCTTGTCTTCTACAACAAAAATAAAAACTATCATGGAATTCCTCTCGCACGACACAAGAGGGCATCGCATGACTAAATTGAAAGAATTTCTGTCGCAAGTCCCAAAACTGAATATAGTTTTCAGCCTTTCAAGGAGTGCGTGTTCTCCGCACGCACAGACGCAGGCGAGCGAGTCCCTCCAGTTCGCCGCCGGAGCTTGATACAGGTCGAAGTTTGCTGTTGTACACCACCTTCCTCCACCCGTAATCTCGCGAGTACCACTCCCGCTTCTCCCCGAGGTCCTGCTCGTGGAACCTCCTGACCCCTTCCACCATCTCCTCCATGAGGGCCGCTGGCACGCCGTGGTTCACCGCCTGGAAGAACCCCCACCTCTCGCACGCCTCCCGGACCAGGTCGACCGTCCGCTTCCGCTTGCCGGGTCCTCTTCGGCTTCGGCTTCGGCCCACACCTCTGAAGTCCACGACCGGAACGCTTGGGGTCGACTCTAGCGATTCCGAGGCACGACCGAGCTAGAGCTTGAGCTGGTGGTGGACGAAGATTCGGGGTATGTGGGTCAGTTCGGTGTCGGCCAGCCCCTTCACGCCAGCCTTCGAGTGCCGAAGGAATTCAGCTCA
The DNA here is from genome assembly GCA_031216405.1 of Syzygium malaccense. Taxonomy (NCBI): domain Eukaryota; kingdom Viridiplantae; phylum Streptophyta; class Magnoliopsida; order Myrtales; family Myrtaceae; genus Syzygium; species Syzygium malaccense. The sequence continues at coordinate 14,016,793 of CM062259.1, read as the reverse complement.
GCTCTCCGGTCATAACCACCGTCGGAGTTGAGCCTCACCTCCGTCGCCATTACTCTGTTTCTTCCAGCACGGAGTCAGCGCGGCGAGCGAGGCAAGGCGAGAAAGACTTTCAACACGATAAATTCGAAGATATTCTCGACGACGAACGTGCATGGAAATGCTTCGCGTCGAGGCCCTCATCGTTTCTTGCGAACGCCTTAGCCACGGAGCTCCATTGTCAAACTCAAGGCTCCTGTTTGGCCAGCCAACGTCAATGTCTTCCGAGCCATACACGATGGTGCAGTACCTGTCACCACGTTCTTGTGGCGGACGTCTCTTGGTGCAGTGGATGCGAGATTCTTTACGGTGCCGCGGGTCGCTAATACCGATCGCCCCTTTGTCGCCCTTTCTGTTAATCAAGCCGCTGTTGTCGTCCTACGGTACTGAGCATGACAAGATATTCGAAAATTGAGAGAGACCGCGCTCTCAGATATTCCATTTTTGCTGTGATTCGTGAGCATTCGGTACATTATAACTCTCGAATTAATTATCTAAGTTGAAATATGTGGCACATCCTATTCCCCAACATGAATTTTACGATATATTGAGTAAAGTCTCATGAAATACTCGTGTCAAGTGACCTGATCAAATGACATCATCTCTACGTTGATTTTCGGAACACTTGTATATTCCTATCTTGAAAAAAAAAGAAAACTCAAGACATAATCTTGACATTTAATTTGCACGTAAAACTGAAATTATGCACACGATTCAGCTATTTCTTTGCTTTTTACTGTCCAGTTTCGCCTGCACACAAACAACACGGCCGGGAACTTTTAAAACTTTTCTAATTCTTTTCATAGTCGAATACTCTATTGACTATGGACAAAAAAAGACATCCATTGTTTAATTAACGAGTTAATACCATAAAGAATCTCAAATTGATACACATGTACCACGTTTACTTAAAATGTTGTCACAACAACCCTCGAACTGGTTTTTTCTTGACACTAAGGGAATGGCTCTTCCTTAGCGTCAAATCTGCACCCATCTTTCTGTGGCGCATAAGTACGCATCGTAGTGTCGGTCCGTCTTTAATCTCTCGGTCTTGTGAACTCGCATGATGAGAAGAGGTTTCCACTGCTTAGAGCTTACGACACCAGAACGCAGTGGCAAAAAACAAATTAAGCTCGCTCCGTCTATCGAAAGTCCTTTTTCGGCTCTCATATTTGTAATTGTGAATCTTTACCCACAAAGGTTGGAGCTTACGGCACCAAAACACTCTTTTCTATTTGAGGTCTTCTTCTGCTTTTAAACTTTATTTTGTTTTCACCCGAAAAGGTCGGAGCTTATGACACCAACACATAAGCATAGCAGCAAAACTGAAGAACAATCTTTCTGTAATAAAGGCGAAGTACTCCCTCTCTCCCACTCCATCTCCCTCCCTTAGCTCGCCGATATCGCCGTTTTGGTGAGCTTCTTGTTTTTTGAGATCATGTAACGTTGCAATGAGCTTTTTTCCCACCTTGTAACTATAGTTTTGGAGATGATATAGGGACCGCTTCCCGCGTTTCAAAAGCTTTTGTTACTTCTGGGACAAACACATTGTTTGTAACAATTCATGGATCTCCTCATGTTAGATAAACACAGCCTCGCCTTCTCTCGGCTGCTCCAAGATAATTCCTATCGCTTCTTGAGATGAAGAAGAAGAAGTAGGTGCACACACGAGAAACATTGTCTGGGCATGAAACTGATGTTCTTGGAAGAACAAGTTCACAAGAATATAGGACTTTCAAGCACTGACAGATGACCGAGGATTCGACTTAAATACACTAAGTAGAAAACTAAAACATTGTAGATCGAATTGCCGTTCCAACCCAGTTCCTTAGTTTAATAGTGCTGGTGCAAATCTATCCATGAAGAAAGTTGGTGCTCGGTTTATAAATTACGTGGACCTACCGTGCATCAATCATTAATTATGTGGGTCCCAACAATATGGGATTCACAAGATCATCGGTCGAGATGGACTTGACATTGGAACTCCGTGCTCTGAATATTTAGGTATATTGAGTATAGTCTCCTAAAGCACTTGCACCAAGTGGATTGATTGTATGACGTAGTCAATTAATGAAGTATTTTTGCATATCAAAGCTAAGACATAACATGAATATGAAAAGTAATAAACTAGCCAGCAAACTTGCATCGCGCTCAGGTTTATCTTCTGCTAATGTAGGCATTCCCTATCCAATTCGTAGCACCAGACGTTTGCCACTGCCATACTCACAGCTTGAACAGCTGCAGAGCCCAAGTCCCATCGCCCCTCGCGCTGTAGTGGGAAATACACTCCATGATGGTGGTTTCTCTGTACTTCGGCTGATCGCCCTCCAAAACCAACTCCTTGATGGGTCCGTACAGTCTTGGAGATGGCGGTGTTGCCTCGTAAAAGAAGCACGCCACATACACTCTTGGCCCCACGCCATTTGCCACCACTCTATGCTCGGAGCTCTTGAATATGTCATTCGAGATAAGCTGAAAAAAATGCTCTGGTTCGTCATTACAAGTGAACACCCAACTGCTGGATAAAGATCTCAGGCGTAAAATGCTTTGGTTGTGATTAATTGATGTGCCTAACAAGGTCTCTAGTGATAAGATGTAGGGAGGAGAGTACGGTAGGCGAGACTTGCCTGAAGCAGATCTCCTATGTTAACTACCAGCGCTCCTGGCACGGGGCTCACATCAATCCACTGATTCTGATGAAGAACTTGGAGACCTCCGACATGGTCTTGCAGGAGCACGGTGAAGAAGTTGCTGACGGCGTGCTTGCTGGCTCCCAGAGCGAGCTCCGGTTGCGGGCATTTGGGGTAGTACTGGCTCAGAAGCACGAGTCCCTCAGCGCAGTCGATGTCCTTCAGATGGTTCGGCTTCAACCCGAGCGCCTCCGACAGTAGCTCGAACAAGGTGATTCCCAAACTCATCACTCGCTTCGAGAATTCCAGCATTATGTCACTAGGTTGTTCGAGAAAATTTTGTGGGTCAATTCGTCGCAAATTCCTAATCCGTTAGAAGCAAGCACTAAACAAATTATCATAAGAGATTGCGGTTGAATATTCTGCAAAATCACTTACCGCCGTACCAGACGGCAAGTCCTCTGCTTCGGGAGCATTAGGTGCCATAAATACAGAATAGGGTGTCCCTCCAATTAGCCGCCTCTGTTCTATACAGAATAAAATTGCTGTGATACGCAACGCTTCTCGTGAAATCTCGTGAATAGAATCGTCTCCTCTCCAGCACCTTGCTCATGGAAACGGCGCACTCCATCCAGCATCTCCTCCAGAACAGCGGCGGGGATCCCATGATTCGCCACCCGAAAGAAGCCCCATGTTTCGGATGCGCTTCGAACTTCATTTACGACCTCCTTGCGCCGAGATGGATCTTTCACAATATCTTCAAGGTCGATTATAGGAACGAGGAAGTGGCTGTCGTCACCTGATCCCGGCGCACTCCGCAGTTTCTCCGGGCGATCTACAAAGATACAAGGAACTTCTGTAATCCCCGCATCGACAAGGCCCTTGATGCCCGCCTTTGATTCATCGAAAGCCTTTAGCTCGCACGTTCGACCGTACTTCTGTTTGTTTTCATTTGCTTCATCTCTGCTGAACACTTACATTTTTCTTCCTTAGCGAATACACTCTCGAGTTCCAAGTCCTATCTTATATTAAACGTTGGAGAAATTGAAAGACAGAGGTCCTGTGGTAACCAATGACTGGATCCAAGAGCAGGGAGAGGAAAGAAAGAACAATTATACGCGTTGCATCACCAAGAAAGTGATTGGAATTCAAGGACAAGGCCAAGAAGCAACAGGCAATTATTGTATGGCAAGTTCGTCTGACTTTCAAGAATTGCGGTTGGCTTTTTCTACGTACTGCCGATCAAACGCAGGTATCTTGGAAAAGCATTAGGGAAACGAATGGCTTAAAATGACAGAAGTGACGAAGTTAAGAAGCAATCAGAAAATTGCAAACAGGCTCGTCATCTTTGACCGCGCGAGTTATGAGAAACCTTATCGGTTAGCGAACTCATCTTCTATACTAGAGCACTTCGAAAACTTGATGAGCATCGTCTATATCTGTATCCGACCGGCCACAGCCAGTTCCGAAACCGATGTCTAAGCGCAATCCTTGTTTGCAAATTATTATCGAATTGAGTTCTGCAGAATGAATCAATTTACTTATTCGAATAAAGTTCATGACAATATGGTACGTTGGTACAGTGGTAGCATGAAAAGGAATTTTATTTCATAGACAATCAATACAATGCTACAGTGACATGGCTAATACAACACGAGCGAATCGAAACCATAAAATTCGTAGTGACGACATTAATTATTCAAGAAGGATTGTGCATCTCTTCCTTGGTTAAAGAAGAGGGACACCGCGTTTGCCAGTACTCTGTGCTCCATGCTTTGGAATCGGTCGTTCGTTATGAGCTGAAAGGAATAAAGAAGAGGGACAGGCACCATCAGCATCTGCCCCATTGTCCCGATGATCGCGAAGAGCAAGAAATCCCCAGGCAAAGAGTGTCTCCCTAGATCCATGAGACATCGCCTATGTTGTTCGCAAAAATTTCAAGTGTTTTGATAATTGACCCGGTACTTTGTTTTCAGCGACATTAGACCGTGCACTAGTAATACTTTGTCAGTGCCCGTGGCAGCGGCATTGTCGTTTGATCCGAGGAGTTGCTTGCAAATTATTAGATGTTACGACTAATATCGCCGGATATAAGAAACAGGGTCGAATCGAATCAGACGGTAATAAAACTTGCCCACAGGAGGTCGCCAACATTGACCACCAGGGCTCCAGGGACAAGAGGGGCGTCGACCCGGCGATCATCCCGGAGGACCTGGAGGCCTCCAATGTGGTCTTGCAGGAGCACCGTGAGGAAGTCTTTTTCGGAGTGCTTGCTCGTCCCCACCATCGGCTTGGGCCACGGGCACGCCGGGTAGTAGTGGCATGTGACCACGAGGCCCTCCGCACAGCCCATCTCCCGGGAGGCGGTCCGGCCTCAGCCCGAGGAACTCGGACAGGAGCTCGAGCAGCAACGCGCCCAAGCTCATCACTTTGCTCGGAGTAGTCTATCGGTGCGTCCTTGCAATTTTAGCCATGAAAGTCATTATTAGGTTAAATCCACTTATAAATTATTATTTATATTGAGATTTCTTTTTTCTGGTTAAATAAAATTAGTTTATGTAAAATAAAAAATATATATGAAACAAAAGTCAACTCGAAGATGAAAAGGTTACTCTGTCTCTGTGAAGAACATGTTTTGTAACGTCGCAGGTGAAAATGGCGTCGGTGACTCCGGGACCGGTGGAGGCACTCACCTGCAAACTTCCGGCAGCTCCTCCGGCGACGGCGTCGCATCCCCTCGATCGCCTCCTCCCTCTTGGCCGGGTCGCGGTCGATCCCGCCGAGGTCGATGATCGGGACGCCGAAATTCTCGGAGCCGCCGTCCGATTCGGAGCTGCCTTCCGATGTCTCGTCCCATCGGATGAAGAGATTCTTGGGGATTTCGGCGATGCCGGCGTCGACCAGGCCTTTGACGCCGGCTTTCGAGTCGTCGAACGCTTTTAGCTCGCTCGCTCTGTCGTAACTCTGCTCGCTGGAGTCGGAGGCCAAATTGATGGTAGGCATTGTTCCTCTCTCTATTTCTCTCTACTGCAATTCAATTTCGCTGCGAATTTGTTGGAGATGAGTTTGAATTATGAATTGAATGTTATGGATGATATGAGCAGCTTCTTTATAGCTGAGAGATAGAGAGAAGAGAACAGTGACATCACATTGGGACGATCCATTTGACTTTAGAACTATGAGGTCCATAAAAATGGAAGGAGATAGTTATTAGCTTATGAGCTACCACTTGCTTAGAAAATGACAATTGCTGTTTAAATAATGGCTGAGTCTTTGGGGGACAGGGCAGCTACTACACAAGTCTTGCAATTTGTGGAAAAAAAAAATCTGTTAGGACAGAGTTGACCATCGATAGATGACATTACAATTCAATGTCGTCTTAGCCCTTGGATCAATTGTTGCATCATCTTAATGTGATGCTGACTCGATTAGATCAATTAGGTTTCAGATATCGTCGCGTCTACTGGAAACCTACAGTTTCATAGAAAATCTAAGTGTAGATAGATTTTTGCCTTGCGGTTGATTATGATTATTGTCGTTGTGCGAGTTGATGGCTGGCAAGAATTCCACTTTTTATCCTTGCCTTCAATATACAAAGTGGAAATTCGAAGCTGAACCAAACATAAATGTTCCTGCAAGCGCAATTTTTTTCTCGTGGTAGATTAATGTTGTAACTGTTGTACGAGTATTGGGCACAGTTTCATCTAAAGACCATTTTTGTTTAGAGGATGATCTTTGTTTTTGAGAGTTGTGGAAGTTGGTGCTCATAGTTCTATCAGTTGAAGCTATATAAGCTTCAGTTGACCAAGCAGTGAAGAAAGGCAATCCTGTTTTGTGGTAGTAGATGAACACACACTTATCTTCAAATACAAACATCAATAAGACCACATAAAAAAGTTTACACAGTCTACAGCTGGAAATCAGGAAGTGCAGAAGTTCCATCTGGGCCTTTGGAAATGTAATGGGCAGTGTAGTTTGGAAGTGTAGTCTCCTTGTAGATTGGTGGCTTGTCTACTGATGTCAATTCCTTGATGGGTCCATACAGCCTTGAAGATGGCTGAGGAGTGTCACTGAAGAAGCATGCCATCGACACTCTCGGGCCTCTCTTGTTTGCCATGACTCGATGCTTGAAACTTTTAAACCAGTCGTTTGTTATGAGCTGTGAATGCAACAATTAGTGGACCATTCTTGGTCTGTCAGTTCTCAGTTCAGAAATGAAGGAGCATAATTTCTTCTTATTGCTATGATTACACTCTTCATGTTGATAAATACAAAAACTGCAGGATATCTAGGACCCCACATTGACCGCTGCTGTGAAAAACATTGTTTTCAACATACATCTGTCTCATTTAGACAATTTTGAACCTGTCAATGTGAGGCTAGCATGATCTAACAAAGTTAGAATCACGTTTGGATCAGTTAAGTAGCTCTGTCAGGATACTTGATGCATAAGGCATTTGGGAATGGTAGACATAGATTCGTCTTACCAAAGAAAATCGCAAATTGTGAAGACATGATGTTATTGCTCCGGGGAAGATGCCGTGGTAATTTACTTCCTGAATTCTCAAGAGCTCTTCAACTAACTTAGCATATGAGGAAGTATAGTAATAAGGGTGAGAAGATGATCGCAGTGTGTCGACCAATCAAAATACGGTTTCAGAAAAGTTCAGAGATGAACAATGATATCTGGCCAAAGCTACTTACCTGCAAAAGATCTCCGATGTTGATCACTAGTGCTCCAGGTATTGGAGGAACGTCAATCTAGTGGTGCTCATGAAGCACTTGAAGTCCTCCAGTTTGATCTTGGAGGAGAATTGTGAGGAAGTCATTGTCTGAATGCTTTGTCACACCCAGGGTGAACTCGGGCTGTGGGCATGGCGGATAGTAGTGGCACATGATCGCGTGTCCCTTTCCACACTCCATCTCCTTCAAGTGATTTGGGTAGAGCCCAGGGGCTTCTGATAAGAGCTCAAACAGACAAGAGCCCAGTCTCATCACATGCTTTGAGTACTCCATCAGCATTTCTCTGCCACATATATTGCGATGCATCAGAAAACTGAACTAGAGCTGCTATAAAAGTATGATCGGACAGATTCCCAGAGAATACAACAAAGAATATTGGTATTTTGTATCAACTCGGGTGCAAAAGTTTGGTACTGTCACCACTAGAACACACATAAAGTCAACTGTCGAGGAACTTCCTTTTTTCTGCCCAAAAAGAACAGAAAGACCACCTCCGAGGTTCCAGTCAGTGAAAATGGTCAATCATTGAGGATCATCTTACTGAATCATCTCATTGATCGAGACTAGATGCAAGATTACATGCTATAACATGTCTAGTGGAATTTAGGGGAGAAACTTTGTACCCATTCGGCAGTTGCAGTTGCCTTTGCTGACCGAATGAAGAACTGGGGCACTTTCATTTCCTGAGTGTTCAACACCTATTCCGGCTGATTCAATGGAAAAAAACACGAGCAACTCTAGTTTCCTACACTTGCTAGTTTAGCCCTTGATTTGATGAAGAAAATAAAAAAAGCCTCTCAAGTATCATTCAGTGAAAAGCATTTACTTAGCACCTATATGAACTACTGCAACTTTTGCAAACTATCTTCATTGATTCACTTTGTGAACTTGTTCGTGAATTTTCCCTTTTTTGAAAGGTGAAAAAGGCATGAGAAGCCACTGGCTCACCTGCAAGCTTCGGGCAACTCCTCGGGCTGGGGAGGCTTAGGTCCCATGAAGCAAAATATACTGTCCCTCCAATCAGCAGCGACTGAATTATAAAGCCCCATGTTGCTGCTGTATATGACCCTCTTCGCAAAATCTCTAGTGTAAAATACTTTCTTGGCCTCCATCTCCTGCTTGAATAATCTGCGCAACCCATCGATCGTCTCCTCCAAAAGGCTCTCAGGGACCTCATGGTTGATCACCTGGAAGAAACCCCATTTTTCCAGTGCTTGCCCAATATTCCACACCATCTTGTTGTGATAGGTGAGGTCCGCGTTCACACATCCTAGGTCGATCACCAGGATCTCCATGCGATCCTTGATGCAGGCCACGCCGTCGGGCGGCCGGATGAATATGCTGGGGACTTGGGCGATCCTGATGTCCACGAGGCCTTTGACTCTGGCTTTCGTCTTGTCGAACGCTCTCAATTTGCTTGTTCGGTCATGTTTGGGATCCGTACTGGTGTCCGTTGTGTGTTCCGTTACTTGGTATTACCATAATTAAGTGAGTTAGGTCTTGATGAAGTTCACTTTTGTGGTTATATAGTGGAGATATGGGAGTGATGATTTAGTGGAGAAGCTAAACACAAGGGACAAGAAGGTTGTAAAGAAATGAGTTTTCTTTTAAGTGAAAGTTGACCCTAGAAGATATCAAACAAACTCTCGGAGTTGGCAACTAAGAATTCCTTGTTTCTCAATTAAGACAGTATTTGTCACCAAATCCATGAAAGCACATGTTAACGGAATCTTCAATAAAATAGGAAGTGAAAACATTTTCCAATTAGGATTATTACATGGTTGGATAGAATAGACTTCGATAATTGCGTCACGTGTCCAAATCTTGTGCATTCTCATCTTTTATATGAAAAAACATGATTAATTTACCCGGGGCTACATAAAGAGCTCATAAATGTTTACTTAACTATTGTAACATTATGTTCAATAAAATGAAGAATGAGGAGAAATAAGAAGAGATAAATTAGTCATTTAAATATATTAATTAGAACCAATAAGTAATTAATTAATTTCCTGACAAGAGGAAATCCAATATTATTTCATTCTTTCCTGACTCAAGAGTTCTATTTTTACATTTATGCATAAACACGATTGATGCAAGCGATATCGGAAGAGCGCATAACTGTTTACTAAACTATTTTATATTTAATAAAATGAAGCATGATGAAAATAAAAAGAGATTAATTGATTATTAAACACATGAATTAAAAATCGTAAGTAATTAATCCATTTCCTAACAATCCAAATTTATTTGATTCATTCCTTACTCAAGAGTTCTTTTTTCACTTGTATGTGGAAACGTGATTGATGCACGCGGAAGAGCTCATGAATTAATGACTAATTATATGGTGACTATGTAAAACTACAAACAAAGCAAAATATGGAAATCCTAAATTGCAAAGATCATGTAACATGTATCCTATTTTCCCCATATAAGTTACCCTTGAGAAAAAAAAATTATGAGCTGACTAATCTAATTAGTATTGAAATTATGATACTCTAAACGGTAGCCCTATGTTAGATATTATGACATCAAAACATATACAAAATCTCATTCATGTCCAACCGCAAGAAAAAAAAAATTAAAATAATCGTAATGTTGCAATACTCTATATGTAGTTTACAAAAACGGAAAAGGGTTGTCTTCATTTTTTTTCTTGCTATTCAAGGATATGTGGAGTTGGCTCTCAGCCAGAGCGAAGGTCTTAGGCATTTTACAAATAGTCCAGGTTGCTAAATGATCTACAGAGTTTGTGGAAGCATCTCTTTTTTTCCCCTGCACCTACGTGTCACCTGTATTTATGATTGCCGAGCTATATGAATGATCGAGTTCATATTTTTTGTACTCAGGTTGCGTAATGCAATATGATTTTTATGCGGAAATAGAAAATCTGCAGCAAGTCTTTAGTATGTGCTTCTTTATATGACTTTCAACTTTGCTTTGCAGATAGCACAAATAATAAAGACTTGTCTAGTACTTCATTGGACAAACATGAATGAATGGATATGGACTTAGGTGAACATAAAAACAGAAGGTTCATTTGTGGCGAGGCTGAAAATATCACCCATAGAGCCATACTGTTTGTGCCGTCCTATCCAAAGAGGTCATGTTAACATTTCACAAGATTATCCTATGCAGCAGGTAAGATCAGAACCCCTAATATTACGCGCTGAAGGAAGGTGCTGTCTTGTTATTACTGAGTTCCACTCTTTCACTCCAAAAAGGAAGAAAGAAATAATTGCTTAGTTAGATTCATCGATATCTTTCATATATCCTCATCAAGAGTCAGCTCTAAGCATCTAGCAACACCCCTGTAATGTGAAATACTGCATACATTTGCTATGTCATACAATAATAGTATGGCTATGGTGAAGTACAAAAAAATAATTTGGCATGATGTTGCTCATCCCTATAATTTTGCTTATGAGGTATATAAGGATTTGCATACTATCTGAGACTGGGATATTGGTGGAGAAGTTTCATATACCCCAATTTAAAAGGAATATGTATTCTGTTATTCTTGTTGTGCCTGAGACATTTGATAATCGTGGTACTTATTTGCATTGCTTTTCCCTATGTCCATTTGTTTTTACACGAAGAGTTTACTGTTACTTTTTCTGCTTATGCATTTCATGAGATCCAATGTGTTGTAAGTGGATGCATGAACATGTGGTTGAGTAATAAGAGAATTGTAGTGTGGTTTCTTCCCATGCTTCTTCTTTATTTTCTCCTACGGTTCATTGGCTCATTTTACTTTGTTTATCATTAGGAATAGATTTCTTTTTTCTACTAGGTAGTATACCATTGCTGTAGCTAAAGATTACTCCAAGAAAGGACTTTTAAGGTCTTCAGCTAACGTAATATTCTTTAGGTTGACAAGAGGAAACCTAAATTTACCGGGATTATGTTTTTTTGGGGAACTTTCTGCATCTCATTGGGCAATTGGTGGCCTTTTCTTAAGCTCTAAAGCATGGATCAGTAGTAAATATATTGTTACTCTTTGGTTCAGGAGTTTATTACACCAGGCGCAGTTTATGTGTGATCTTCAAAGAAATTTACTTTTATGTTGGGATGCTCAATAGGGTCATTAACTTGTCTGTTTACTTGTGATGGGCTTGAGGTTTAGAAGATCCTATAGTCAAAGCTAAAGAACTGCCAAAGAATGAGATGAGAGGCTGAAATAGAACTTTGGATATAAGGTCAATCTGTATGTATGATCTCATATCAAAATCATGCTGTCAAGAGTACTCTTATGATTCTTCAGTTGGCAGTGCGTCAGAGTCATATTGCTAAACCACATTTTCTGCTGAAAAGAATAAGATAGACTTTTAGGCTCCGTTCGTTTGCCGGAAAATATTCTCCTTTTGGAAAATATTTTCCCGAAAGTCATTTTCCTGAAAAATGTTTTTCTGGAACACAATTTTCTGGTGTTTAGCTAAAATTTGAAATAATTTCGAAAAATATTTTCTGGTGTTCGGCGACCGCCGATCCGGCGGCATCCGGCGACCGGCGGCGTCCGGCGACCGGCGGCGGCAATTGGCAACCGACGGTGGTCGGTGGCAGTGATGGGCGGAGGCGGCCGGCGGCGGCGGCGGCGGCGGCGGCGGCGGGCGGCGGGCGGCGGCGGCTCACTGACCAGCGGCCGATGGCGGTGACCGGCGATCAACTTTCTCTCCCACGAAAAACATTTTCCCTCCCATGGGTAATTTTGCCTTCACTTTGGGGGAAAATGATTTCCTCTTTGTGAAAAGAAGAAATCATTTTCCTCAAAACAATGAAGGATTTGGGGGTGGGGAAGGAAAATGTTTTCCCACGGAAAACATTTTCCGCCCCCGAACACCGGAAAACGCGGAAAATGTTTTCCGGAAAAATATTTTTCCGGAAACAAAGGGAGCCTTATTGTAAAAAAGTTACTGAGGGTTGCCACCCCTCCGAAAAATGATTCTCAATAAATGACCTCTCTCAAAAAATCAATGAGTTTGGATGTGAACGCTGTGTTTTGCTTCTCCTTCTATGAACTTCTAACATTTCTCACTGTTGGAGGAATGGAATCCTTCAATCTCTTCTTCTCCTTGCTTTTGCAAACATGCATTCTTATCCATGCCCGGAGTTCATTTGAAACTTAAGAAATGATTGGAATCTTAAGGAGGACTTTAATTAGCTAGGATGTTTACATGGCCCCGATCCTAAGCTAAGAAAAATCATAGGATCGATGCGATCCTACTGATCGTATTGGTCGACCTTTGACATACTTTCACCTTTAAATATGTATATCCGATTTTCAGGTAATAGAAATACTGATTTTTCTTGTACATGTAGTATATAAACTATAAATTCACACCATTTTGAAGTTTTAATGTCACACCATGTTCATAATTAACAAAGTTCATAGGACTATCCAAGATTTCTATATTGTTGGTGTAATTTTTTAGGATCTTACGACCCACCATCTGATGTTACAATCCGATCCCTTAGACACCTTCATCAATCATAAGTAGGATCCTGCTCCTCACAACCTTGTTCTTAACTGTAGAAAATTCAACCAAGAAAGCACCAACAGTTAATGAGTGTTCCTAACAACCCTGTTCCTAACAACCCTAGGGCACACTTACAAAAGCACCAAAAACCAGAATCAAAGCCGTTCAGCATGTTACTGATTGTCAAAATGCTTTTTAAGACAACCTTCTTTTTCTAGGGAAAGAAAGCCACTCTTTGAGGAACTTCCTTTACTAGATTGCCTCCAAGGAAATTAGCCTCCTCGCTCACATTTGTCTCAGAAAAGACAGATTAATATATTGTTGGATTGAAAATACCTGCCAACAGACCGAATGATCCTTATCTTCGGTGTGATTCACATCCTCAATGTTGTAAAGAAAAATATAGAAAAACTACACCGTTCCAATTCCCAATCTTGGGTACTGTAAACCATATTTAAATATTCCATCAGGTTCTGTCATAACCAGTATACAAAAAAACCTCAAAATTGTACTGGCTTGCTACAAGCCTTAAAAGAATTAGGGAATAATTGTTTTATGAGTGAATTTACACTTAATGCACCATGCCAGAAGAAGATAGAGTAATTTGTAATTTAGAGATTATGATGGATTAGCTTTCCTTTTTTTATCAACTTCTACTCTACAAGTTCTCCTGCTCACTTCCATCATCCCCGTTATGCAAGAATTTGTGTCGTCTCAGGTAGTTAAGATTCGAGAATGTGTTTTAGCTTTAGTAGTTAAATAGTTCTGGGCTTGTCCCATCGAGCTGAAATTCTGTATGCTTAGTCATCTTGCTGATGGAAGAGGTATTTATCTAAATTCTTCGGCGGATTCTTCGTCCTTAGTGATATGCTTTTCGAAAAATACTATTATAACATGATATAGTGATCGCAACATCAATGGTTGAAGGATGAGTTGCATCTGTACCTTCAGTGGGTGGTATCCTTTTACCTCTTGTGCTCTAAGTACATCTTTTATTAGGTACAGCGAAAAGGTTTTTCCAGGGCAATATCTTTGCAAACAGCTTCCCTTGCTTTCTTGTAAGTTGAGCTTGTTGCATTGAATGCATGTGTCCAGAATCCACAGAATGGGTAGTTGGTTGTTTTGCTGTTTTTCTCTGCCAGGGATCTAGCAGATTCCACATTGAAAGTTCTGTTTTCTCTGGTTTCAAGCAAAAATTAACGAAGTGCTTTCTATAGTGTTGTGGGACTTGCAATTTAGCTCCGCTGTGGTACACCAGGTTGGGAACCTTTCTGCCTTCTGATGACTTGCAGAAATTTACCTACATTTAAGTGTGAAACATGTTTTATGATAAAATAGTTGATAAAGATACTTAACTGTGAAAGATATTTTAGCATGCTTTCACTATTCTAATGACAGTCATTCCCTAGAATCACAGAATTGATATCGTATTTATGGCTATGCATGTTTTGTAACTTATGTAACACATTATCTTACAGCTTGTTTACTTTGCATGGCAATAACTTTAGCCAAATGGCATGCTTTTTTCTCTTCTGTATTCTCCACTCTCCAAATTGTGTTTTGTCTCATGATGTGATCACCGATCATGACAAATATTTAGGTGACTATAGTATTACCCACTGTATTCTCCATAAGTAGACTATAAATACTTCATTAACTATGTTCAACAGGAAAGTCTTGCTGCAGCTTTTGGGAACGCTTTGTCAACTGCCTGCATTGTGAATGTGGGAGCTCAGGTGACATCAGTCATATGCATTGAGGTACTTGTAAGTTTTTACATTTTGCCTCTATTGTGGTATAAGTCTTGCTTTTGGTGATGCAGAGCAGATGATGCATTGCTCATCATTGCCTCCAAGCTTTTAAAGCAAATTCACTGGTCATGTCGACATAGATTGACCTTAGAGAAAACACCTTTTCATAAACCAAAGGAAAAGAGAAAGGAGCTATGCTCGTTTGTCTATGAGTGACCCATGATAGGAGTAGTTATTTCTGAAATCCATATTGACCCGTAATTATTATTAAAGAACAGTGCAGTCTAAGCTTTCAACATCAATCTTGACTTGTTATCACCATACCAGCAGTGAGATTGTTGCTGCTGCAGCCTTCATGCTTATTCTTTCCTCTTTGCTATAAATTTCTTGTTCCACCGTCTCCTCTCATTTTGTTAATGTTAGTGTCACCTCCAAATTAATGGGTGAAAACTGAATTAAAATGATGAAGAAATTCTGTTTATGTTTTGATTTTGCCTATCACCAATTATGCTACAAAGTTAACATTTGTAAACAGGCACTCTCCTTTTCTAGACCACTGTAATGCTGTGTTTCATATGTCTGATTAACATTCTTCTGGTAAACAAATAACCCTCAATTGGGCCAATATTGTATTAACAACAATGAAACAAATTAGACTTCTACACATACTGCTCAGACCTTATATCTACTGACAACTTTAAATATTATGATGGATTATGTTCCACTGAGTTAATGAAGAAATTGTCCTTTGTAAATGTCAGGATGGAATGGCTCTGCCTACCTCCGAGAAGATATTACGATTTGATGGAGTGGTGCTGCTTACCACTTCTCATAGTTCTGAGCTTACTGCAGTATATCTGCATTAGCCTCACTACCATCACGTGCACAATGTTTAAAGTTGATTTGCCTAACCACCTTACATACTTGAAGGTTCCTCTTTTGATTTGCCTGTATTATGTGAGGTCTGGCTGTCATTATTTGGCGTCACACTACAGACAGAGAGCTTTTGACCCATTTACTGTTTCTTATCTTGAGATAACTTAATTCAGCATGCAACTTTTTATTATTTGTCCAGAATATCTACTTTATTGTTTAATTGGACTTGAAACTACTTCATGAACATCCAAGATTATGATATTGATGGGTACTAGGGTTTCAGGATATATCCAGATGCCTCCTATGGACCCAGAGGAATCATATATTATGGCCTCAAGTTCGCAGTGACATGTTGAACAAGCGTACAGATATGTTGATGCTAAACGAACTGAAAGAATCCTAGTGATACATCCAAGTGAGTCTATGAATCCCTCTAATTTGGTAATTAAGATTTGGTGTTCGTCAAAATTCTTGTACTCTTGAGCACTGAAAAACATATGCCCATGCTCCACTTTTAATGGTAGAAACCCACGTGAGAATGGGGATTTATGTTTTAATATTAACGAACGCGAAAGCTAATCGGGATCTTGCAAATTAAGCCCAATACGAAATTACTAGAGAAATAAACAAGGAATGATAAAAGACACCAAAGATTTATGTGGTTCGGTCCGATATATCAGTACCTATGTCCACAAAGAGAGCCAGCAGCAATTAATCCACCATAATCGGAGAATCCAAGTTATAATCGCTTACTCACATGCTCGAGTGTTTTCCACACCTAGATTATACCCAAACCCCAAGTGTTCTCTTTCGGACAAGTCGTATCATAGCATTCTTCCACAAACTAAGTTTGATGCTTACAGGAGGTGGAGGTTGATGCTGTATCAATTGTTCACTCATACGAGGAGGGGATGCCAGCTGAATCTCATAGGACGAGGCTTACTGCTCTCAAAGTATGTTTCCCAAAAGAATTCTCATCTCTATATTACTTTGCTTCTAGATGTTTAGCTTTCTAGAGATGCACCGATGGTTCTTTTTTATTTAGGTACCTCTATAGGTTTTTTTTATTTAACGCTTTTGGCTCCAGATGTATATACTCCACCACCTCATTCTTGGTGAGCGAAATTGTTACTTCTAAAAACTTTTCAGATCAAGTTTAATCATGATAAAATGATTATTTTGCAAGGTATAATGATTGTGAGGATATGCTAAAAGAAACTTGGCATTTTCATTATCCCAGACGACCAGAGATGGCAGATAGCCTCTATCCTGGGTTGAATATTAAATTGCTAATGTGGGACAGCTATCTTATATTTCAAGCAAAACCTAAGAAGGAAGAGAAGGTTGACCTCGCTGAAGCAATCACTAGCTCCTTTCAACTGGTAGGTCCCTCGTAATTTCTTCAATTCTGCTCGCAGGTATTGTTAATGTATTATGGATCATAGTTTTTTATATTACTTTAACAGGGCGTATAGATCTTAAGAGAAAACTATTCTGCAGCATCCCACTGGTGAGTATCGTGCACACCCTGAGATGTTCTTTGAATTGCTACAAATTGACAGGGTATAATCACTCGGTTTGGTGATTTAGATTGGCGGAATGGCTTTGACTGAGGATCTCATTCCTGGTGCAGAAGAAAGGTTAATTTTGCTTATGCTTTAAACATCTGCAGAATTGTGGCTTTTTGAGCATTCTTGCATGGTGACAGAATTTCATGTTTGACTCTATATTAACCGGTGTTAAGAGCCTTGTCTACGATGAAAGAAAATTGATGAATATATCACTTACAGAAATCTGCTGGAGTAATCCCTCCTTAAATTAAGATATTGGCATCTTTTCTGGAAAAAGTTTGAAGAAGGAACACATTAATATAGACGATGAGCTCTAAACATGTATGTTTTGGGCTTGCCATGATTTCATTATATTTGATGGTTCATCCTGTATGAGCTCCCTTTTGGTTCTGAGAGCTATTTTATGTATGGCTTTAGTTTTTTGGGCTGTTTATGTAAATGGGTTTGCACCCGCTCGGTGCCCTATAGTTGAACTTTTTCTATTTATCAAACAAAATCGTCTATAGGACTAGCAATGACTATCATCAAAATTATTTTAGGACTAAAAGAAACTGAGAAAAAGCTCACTTCTAATTTATGTATGCTCCTTTGTTTTCTGGAATCTTCCATTTAAATAGAAGGAATTTTCTTTGGAGAATTTAAAGAAAAAACGAACCTCGGGTCAATAATGATGTGTCTGAGTGCCCAATTATGGATTTTGGCGTTATTGTCCAGTATTTTGCTATCCTTTTTCCATAGGTGGTATGTTTCAATAGAAGTTCCGAAGCCCAAATTTGTGTCTCATTGCTCGTTGATTCTCTTCTTCTTACAGAGTATTTCATGCAATTCCTTTAGATGAAGCAATTGATACAATCGAGGTCAGTACACTCTTTCCTTGCCATGTCGCTATCATATTTTCTTTGCTATATTTAGTTGTCAACTATACGTGGCTTCTAAGTTGTAGTTTGTCAAATTTCTTAAAAACATGTCTTGTTCAAAGGTTGAGCCTTGGTTTTTTCTGACGTCTCAATTCTATCGCATGACTTGAGCTGGCCACCATTCATCTCATGCTTTGAAGAGTTCGTCATAAAGGTTATTTAGATGTGCAGTATTCTAAAGCTATGACTTACGAACAGTGCATGTGAGACAGAGAATCCATTAGGACTGAAATTTGTGCACTTCTGAATTGAGCAAATTGAGTTGTAGTCTTTTGTTTAACACTGCATATGAACTCTGTGCGTCTTTGGCAAGTTTTGCAATCAAGAACATGCCATACTTTTGTGTCATGGAAAGGTGGAGCGGTAAGATAAGCATTGTATCATCACATTTTCTCACTTTTTTCTTTTTCTGTAAGAAGATGAATTTTGTCTAAGACTCTGTACATTTGGTGAGTTGAATATGACTCGTTTCCTTTACTGCCTAGCGGAGAATTGAGAGCTATTTGTGTGAGAAACTGTGTTGGTTTCTTGATCAAAACATGCAAAACATACTCACCTCCATCTCCTTTTTCTTGGCGAATGAAATGATTATGGTGGTAAAAGCAGACGTTGCATTTTCAAAAAGTATGTGTCTTTTTGAAAAATGCCATCTCAAAGACACGGAAAAGCTTCTTCAGATGGTGACATGCCATGTTTCCATGTTGATGCAAACTCATCACAAAACGGTGATTCCATCCTCATGTTAGGCCTTGTCATAAATTTTTTTCACCAATATTGATGTCCATCATTCAAACTTGCAACTTCTTAATGACGAGCTTACTTGTTTCATGACCAAATATACAGAGTCTAAATACACTAACTTCTTAAGTTAATGAGAGCATTTCGCAACTGGATGTTGGAAACTGCGGTTGAAGACATTGATTGCTGACCTTGATGGGTCTAAATACACTTATGTGTCTACCAGGCAGCACCGGATGTTGAAGGTTCAAATCATTTTCACTTGCACAAAGGTTGGTGGCTTCCCTTTCGACGTGATCCACGGGCAAGATCATAAGCCTCTTTTTAGGTCTATCCTCTTTTTCTCTTAAATTCCCTTTTTTGTAGATCCCATGCGTCTTTCTTTTGCACCGCCAAACATTTCCACATGCTTTATCTTCTCATTGGTCAATTTCCATTCCCACTGCGGAGATTGACTGAAAGGGGAGTCCGGACAACTTTGTGATTGCCCCGTGAACTTTGTGATTGCCATGGGCATTGTTAGGGAACTTCGTCATTAACTACGAATAATTCTCTTCAGCAACGCATCCGCATGAACACCGCCACGTTCACAATCACTTCTGTCTAGAAGTAGCTGAGAATCTAACTTATCTATTAACAATAAGTGAATTTAATTTCGTTCATCATATCCATATTCTCGCTCACCTTGTGCATGACTAAGGAATATAAACTTTCTTGTCCTCTCGTTAACAAAATACGAACTATCAAATATTTTGATAATAGAATAATCAACAAAGTTACATGACCATAGATCCGTATTGCAATTATATATCACGCGAGACTTGGAAACCATCTCAGTAGCGCAAATCAGTGTCGCCTTCGAAGAATGAAACCTTACAAGATTCTTATAGTGTGTGTGGACACTGGGGCCACATCTGTTGTGGTCGATACGACCACAATTTTTGGGTCTTTCACACCCACCTAACATAGTATCGACCACAATTTCTGGGTCTTTCACACCCACCTAACATTTCCACGTGCTTTTATCTTCTAATTTGTCAATCCCATTCCTCCAGTCGCAGCTCAAGAAGAATCAACAACTCCAAGGGTAGAAACGCTCAACGCCAAGCACACAAAAGGAGAGAAGGTTGTTGGTTGGAAGGATTCGAGTTCGATTCTTCCCATTGCTGATTTTATCGGTTCATTCAAAAGCCGCCATTGCTGTAATCTCATTTCTTATTTTCTGTTTTCCAGTTTTTTTCTTTTTCTTGCCAGAATCCTGTAATCTTACTTTTATTAGCTTACTACGTGCTCACAAAATTAAATGCGTATATAAAAAGAAAACAAGAAAAGATTATAGATTGAGATTGTCTCCAAAAAAAAAGACGGTCAGTTATATTTTCCATGAATGAAATGAGCGAAGGTAATTATTCTTTGAGAGGAGCAAATAGATGCTTGAATTGTTGATATTAATTGTTAATTGTTCTGGAAGGAAGCAAAGTGAGTCAATTCAGTAAATTAACTTAGGTTTCATTTGTTTCGCCAAAAATGAATGATTTGGAAAATACTTTTCTAAAAATAATCGCTTGTATCGCTTGAAATAATTAATCAATGAAAATTATTTCATTACAGACAACAATTTATGTCTAAACATTTTCGTATATGATGAAAATATTTTTCGTTCATTTATTTTTGTAAGCGATACAAGTGACTATTTTTTGAAAAATATTTTTTAAATTATTTATTTAGCCCGAAACAAATGGAGCCTTAATATCTATAAAATAATATGAAAGGGAGAATATTTGGATGCATAGGAGGGAGATCCGTGAGTGTCGAATTACAGCTTGTGGGTTTTGGTTTGTTTTACCGACTTCCAGTTTTTTCGTTTTTTTATTCCTTTCAACAAAATTCTTAAGTTGTTATATGATCATCTTAGTTTGACTTTTTCTCTCTCATTTTTCATCACGTTTTTTTTCTTATCTATTTATTTATTTACTTATTTTTAACTCATAAGTGTGAGTTCTAACATATAAGAACGTAATACTACGCAAATCCAATCAATTTGTATTTGATGTTTACAATTTAGTTAACATTATTGTCATCACTTAGATTTTAATTTTCTTTAAATTCATATATGAAAATAACATAAATACCACCAGTGATCATAATGCTTACAGTGTGCGTGAGTTGAACAAAATCATCCCAAATATGCCAAATTTAATTTATATGAAAGTATGAATTCTTGAAAGATAAAAACAACTAGGACTCATGGCTACTCCCAATTAAACTGGTCAGCCGATATGCTCTCATTATGGCTTGCGGGATATTCTAATTTCGTAGGAGCATTTCGCCATTGGATGTTGAAAAGTGCACCTGTAGACATTGATTGCTGATCTTGATGGGTCTGAATACACTTCTGTGTCTACCGGGCAGCACCAAATGCTGAAGTTTTAAATCATATTCAATTGCACAGCGGTTGCAGCAGGTGGCTTCCCCTTCTTTGGGTCTATTGCCGGGCAAAGGCCATAAGCTTGTTTTTGCACACGCTTGTCTTCTTATTGGGTCCTTCCTCTCTTTTTCCTAGACCCCACGCGTCTTTCTTTCACACCGCCAAACATTTCCGCCGGCTTTATCTTCTTATTGGTCAATTCCCATTACCACTGTAGAGGTTGAATGAAAGGGAAGTTCGGACAACTCTGAGATTGCCCCGTGAACTTTGCGATTGCCACGGGCGTTATTAGGGAACTTCATCTTTGACTGCCAATAATTCTCTTTAGCTACGCATCTGCGTATAACACCGCCACATTCACAATCACTTCTATCCAGAAGTCATGTAACGGAGAATCTAGCTTATCTGCTAACAACATGTGAATTATAATTTCGTGCACCGTATTTATATTCTCGCTCACCTTGTGCATGATCAAGGAATATAGGCTTTCTTGTCCTCTCGTTAATATTACCATCACTCACTTGAACAAAATACGAACTATCAAATATTTTGATAATAGAATGATATACAAAGTTACATGGCCGGACTTTTTCTGCAGTTCGACATCCGATCGTGATTGATGGAAATGTAATTACCTATTAGTCGTCGTACGAAGTGCATCCACTTAGAATCTCCTAACCAATACCAGTATTAGAGAGTATTTTATTAGCAATCTCTCGTGACCTTCTCCTCATCAACTCTGGGATTACTTAAACAATTTTGGGTTTTCCTTTGGAAACTGCTCTCAATACGTGACCAGAGGCTTTTTTTCAACACTATTTTCATGTTCCAACGAAAATGAAAACAAAAAACTAGACAATTTTCTCTGAACATACAGGGCAACCTGCTTTTCAGACCTATATAGGCTTTTGGTCTTTTCCCTCTTTCTTTCTTTAGTCATTTTCTTTCTGGACCCCACGCGTCTTTTTCTATGTTATCATCTAGTGGAGCGACTAAGCATGAAGTAACATGGAGATACCGTTGGCCTTGTTATATATTCTTACATGAAGTTGATCACGAGCACCACCAAACCATTGTTTCCCAACAAAAGCATCAGCTCTGCAACCTCCTCTCAAACACTCCGCAACCCCTGCTATTGCTTTTCGGAAATGGCGGAAGCAGTGCTCCTCAACCTCGCCACCGACATACTGAAATTGTATTAGATATCATGACATCAAGACATACTCAAAATCTAATGAATGTCCAACCGAAATTAAAAAAAAATAAAAATAATCGCAATGTTGCAATACTACTACATGTGCAGTTTACAAAAAACATCTCAAATTATAAGAAAGTGTATACTTAGAGATGCATCACTTAAAAATGTTCATTGTAATATATTCATTTTTGTCGATATCATAAATATAAAAGCTTCATTGAACTTATATAATTTTCCAAAATACCAAATAATGAAAAAAAAAAGGAGAACAGGTCACTTCTGGTTTATGTATGCTCCTTTGTTTGCTGGAATCTTCCATTCAAATTGAAGGAATTTTCTTTGGAGAATTAAAAAAAAAATCCGATCCTTAGGTCCATAATGATGTGTCTGAGTGCCCATTATGGATTATAGCGTTGTTATCCATTATTTTGTTATTCTTTGTCCGTAGGCACGTTTCTATAAAAGTTCCAAAGCCTAAAATTGTTTCTCATTGCTCGTTGATTCTCTTCTTACAGAGTATTTCGTGCAATCCCTTCAGATGAGATTATTGATACAGTCGAGGTCAGTAATTGATAGTCTTTTTCCACAGGTTAGTTGTTGAAACGTGGAGATTAGCTGGTCATGCGAGCTTCAATTTCGTTGTATTGGCAACCACATGATACGCAGCATCATTTAGCATGATGTTCAAATGTTAAATGGGTCGATTTTGTGTATGTTTCTTTATTGATGGCATAAAGGACGTCATTCTATCTATGCTTCCAAGTTGTGGTTTGTGAAATTTCTTAAAAACATGTCTTATTCAAAGGTCGAGCCTTGGTTTTGTCTGGCGTCTCAATTCTATCGCATGACTTGAGCTGGCCACCATTCATCTCATGCTTTGAAGAGTTTGTCATAAAGGTTATTTAGATGTGCAGTATTCTTAAGTTATGACTTACGAATTGTGCATGTGAGATAGAGAATTCCATTAGGACTGAAATTTGTGCACTTCTAAATTGAGCAAAATGAGTTTCCGTCTTTTGTTTAACACTGCATATGAACTCTTTGTGTCTTCAACAAGTTTTGCAATCAAGAACACGCCCTATTTTTGTGCCATGGAAAGGTGGAGCGATAAGATAAGCGTTGTATCATCAGATCTTCTCACTTTTTTTTCCGTAAGAAGATGAATTTTTTCCGAAACTCTGTATATTTGGCGAGTTGAATATGACTCGTTTCCTTTACTGCCTGATGGAGAATTGAGAGCTGTTTGTGTGAGAAACTTTGTTGGTTTCTTGATCAAAACATGCAAAACATACACCACCATCTCTTTTTCTTGGCGAATGATTATGGCGGTAAACGCAGACATTGTATTTTCAAAAAGTATATCCTTTTTCAAAAATGCCATCTCAAAGACACAGTAAAGCTTCTTCAAATAGAGACATGCCATGTTTCCATGTCAATGCAAACTCATTACATAACGGTGATTCTATCCTCAAGTCAAACCTTGTCATGGTCTCTAAAAATAATGTATTCGAACACTAGCTAACTTAATTTTTTTTCACCAATATTGATGTCCATCATTCAAACTTGTAACTTCTTATTGACGAGCTTACTTGTTTCATGACCAAATATACAGAGTCTAAATACACTAACTTCTTAAGCTACTGGATGTTGGATACTGCAGTTGAAGACATTGATTGCTGATCTTGATGGGTCTAAATACCACTTATGTGTTTACTAGGCAACACCAGATGTTGAAGGTTCAAATAATTTTCACTTGCACAGAGGTTGGTGGCTCCGCTTTCCATGTGATCCACGGGCATAATCATAAGCCTGTTTTTGGGTCCATCCTCTTTTTCTCTTTAGTACCCTTTTTTGTAGACCCCACGCGTCTTTCTTTTGCACTGCCAAACATTTCCACATGCTTTATCTTCTTATTGGTCAATTTCCATTCCCACTGAGAAGATTTGACTGAGAGGGAAGTCCGGACAACTTTGCCATTGCCCCGCGAACTTTGCGATTGTCGTTGGCACTGTTAGGGAACTTCATCATCGACTGCCAATAATTCACTTCAGCTACGCATCTGCGTAAACACCGCCACATTCACAATCAATTCTATCCAGAAGTAACGTAACGGAGAATCTAACTTATCTACTAACAACATGTAAATATAATTTCGTGCATCGTATCCTTATTCTTGCTCACCTTATCCATAATCAAGGAATATAAACTTTCTTGTCCTCTCATTGATAGTACCATCACTCGCTTGAATAAAATTTATCCTCCGTTAGTTTATCACAAAAACCTCTCCAAATTGACACACCTGTGATAAATTCACCTCAAACTAATATTTTGACTACCAAAAATCTCAAATCGATATACTTGTGATAAATTTACCTTATGTTAGTTTCCATTAAATTTTACAGTTAAATTGTTGAGTTAGATGACACGTGACAATTGACAGATATACCAATTAGGGTTTTACCCCTCTTTTTGTAACATTTTACCAATTTATAATTTTTTATGATATTAATCCAATTTAATGGAGGGTATATTTATTACAAGTGTAGTAGTTTGGGGTTTTTGATGGTCCAAAAATTAGTTTGTAATAAATTTTCATATGTGTACTAGTTTAAGATTTTTCGTAATATTAACCCTAGAATAATCAACAAAGTTACATGGCCAGACTCTTTCCAGAGATCGACATCTGATCGCGATGGAAATCTAATGACCCGATAGCTCATCGTATGAAGTGCATTCACTAGAAATCTCATTACCAATACCAGTACTTGAGAGTATTTTTCAGCAATCTCTCGTGACCTTATGCTCATCAACTCTAGAATTACTTAAACAATTTTGGGTTTTCCTTTGGAAACTACTCTCAATACGTGACCGAAGGCTTTTTTTCAATACTGTTTTCACGTTCAAACGAAAATGAAAACAAAAAACTAGAAAATTTTCAATAAAAAAGATACGGGGCAACCTGCTTTTTAGACCTATAGGCTTTTGGTCTTTCCTCTTTCTTTCTTTAGTCCCTTTTTCTCTGGACCCCACGCGCCATTCACACCACCTAACATTTGCACATGCTTGTCTTCTTATTGGTCAAATCCATTCCCACTGAATTTACAACATTGACTGACCATGAACTAACATGGAAATGCCGTTGGGCCTTGTATATATCCGTACATGAAGTTGTTCATGAGGCACCACCAAACTATTGTCTCTCAACAAAAGCATCAGCTCCGCAGCCTTCTCGACCCCTGCTTTTGCCTTTGGAAATGGCGGAGTCACTGCTCTTCAGCATTGCCACTGGCATAATGGAAAGCATCGGCTCCCAAATTGCGAAACCTGGAGGCGCCTACGCTTCTCAAATGATCCAATTGTTCTGCTGTGGCGAGGGCGAGCTCCATACTCTTAGGGAAACTGTCAAGACCATCCGAGCTGTGCTTATGGATGCCGAGAAGAAGCAATGGCACGACAACCAGGTCAAGCTCTGGCTCAGGAGGCTCAAGGATGTGCTGTACGACGCACAGGACTTGTTCGACGACATCTCAACCGAAGACCTGAGGCGACAAGCTATGGCTGGCAACGAGATGATGAAAGAGGTATGCCTTTTCTTCTCCGAATCAAATCAGCTTGCGCACGGCTTCAACGTGGCTAATCAGATTCGGCAACTTAGGAAGAAACTGGATGAATTCGCATATAATAATAATTTCAACTTTAGGCAGCTTCCGAGTGAGGAAACAATGGCCATCGGAAGACGAAAGAAACCTGAATTTCTCGCACCTGACACTAAAATAATTGGTAGGGAAGAGGACAAAGAAAAGATCAAACAACTTTTGTTTGATTCCTCCTCTAGCAACACTGTGTCCGTGGTTTCCATCGTCGGTAAAGGAGGTCTTGGAAAAACCGCACTTGCACGACTAGTATACAACGATGGGGAGGTAAAAGGACATTTCGGGCTTAAGATGTGGGTTTGTGTATCTGATGTCTTTGATGTGGATCTGATTTTCAAAGAAATTCTTAAATCTGCAAAACGTGACTGTCAAGGACATGATGATGACGAGATGAAAGAGTTATTACATGATGTTGAGAATGAGCCTAAAGACCAGTTGCGGCGTCTTCTTTGTGAGATTCTATCTCGGAAGAAATACTTGCTTGTTTTGGATGACTTGTGGAATGAAGATCCACTTAAATGGTTCGAGCTTGGAGACTGGCTAGAGGGTGGTTTATCGGGAAGCAAGATACTTGTAACCACTCGCATCCACAAAGTTGCAAAGGTCATGGATGAAAACTCAGTTATCCATGTTCTACATGGCCTAGCTGACAATGATTCGTGGAAGTTATTCAGGAAAACGGCTGTTGGAGATGGGATAGAATCAATAGACCCAGAACTGGAGGAGATAGGTCGAGATATAGTTAAAAAATGCGCCGGGATTCCCCTTGCCATTAGAACTATTGGAGGCCTTCTGCGCGGCAAAAAGAAAGATGAATGGGTCCGTTACAAAGTGTACGAATTTCTAGAAATACCAAAAATTGATGAGGTTTATGATGGAATTATGCAAGTCCTCAATTTCAGTTACGATCGTCTCCCGTCATGCTTGAAACATTGTTTTGTATATTGCTCATTGTTTCCGAAAGACTATATCTATGGTAAACAGGAGATGATACAACTTTGGGTGGCACAAGGCTTTATTGAGTCCCGTAGCAGGGAGGATGACCTTGAAGAGGTCGCTAACAATTACTTGGAAGAACTATTAGGTAGGTCATTCCTCGATGTTGAAATGACAGACGACAATGGTGAGTTCGAAAGTTTCAAGATGCATGATCTCATGCATGATCTTGCCCAAAAAGTTGGTGGAGGTGAATGCAAGACTGTTAATTTTAGAGGAGGAGATAATGACGAAAGAATTCGACATGCGTTTATTTCAAAGATTTCCTCTGAAGAGAAAGTGGTGTCCCTGCTCAAAACATCCAAATTGCGGACGTTTATCTGTAATTCCTCTTCACTCAACTCTTCCAAAGTTTTGTCCGAGTGTAGACACTGTCGAGCGTTAGTTTTGTATTGTTTAGAGATTCCTCTCCCTCCTTCCTCTTTTAAAAAGTCGAAGCACTTAAGGCTTCTTAAGATTTATGAAAACCAATCTATGCAGAGTTTGCCGGATTCAATCATGGATTTGGTGAACTTGCAGATCCTTGAACTTGATAGTTGTGAGAACCTTAAAACATTTCCAAGAGATTTGAGGAAATTGGTCAATCTTAGATGCCTCTCAATTAAAGATTGTAAGTCACTAAGCCACCTACCACCCTTGAGTGAACTCCCTTCCCTAAAGACGTTGGATCTCCGTTTTTTGCCTGCGTTGGAGTTCCTTAAACAGACAAGTGACCTGGAGCAATCTAATACTACACGCCCTTTCTTCCCATCTCTTGAGAGACTGTCGCTCTGTTTTTGCAAAAACCTGAAAGGATGGTTGGGAAGAAGGCAACTAATAGGAGCAGATAAAAAGCATCGGCCAGACAATTCACGGTCATCATTCCAAAAACTTCGGTCCGTGACAATAATCAACTGTCCCCACTTGAATGACGTGCCACCATTCCCCCAGGTGCAAGAGTTGGACATAGAAGGAACGAAAATGTTGGCCAATCCAAATTGCCCATCAGAAGCAGCAATGGGATCCACATTCATCCCTTTCTCTAAACTAAAGCATCTACGTCTTCATGGTAGTGATCTGGAGCCCTCGCAGCTCAAGACTCTATTCCAATTGGCTAGTAGTGATTTGGAGCCCTCGAAGCTCGAGACTCTATTCCAATTGGCTAGTAATCTCGAGTCCTTGCGCCTCACCGCTTGCAAACTAAGGAGTCTCTCTGGCGTGCAGCACCTTTCCTCGCTCCAGAAACTCACCATTGAGCGAGTTGAAAGATTTGATTTATTGTGCGAAGAAGACGAGCACGGCATCCAATGGCGATTCCTTACGAAACTTCGCGTTCTTCAAATCGTTTTTGCTCAGGCTTTGACGGCATTACCCGAGGGGATTCAACATGTCAAGACTCTACAATCTCTCGAGATTTATCACTGTCAGGATCTGAAGAGTTTGCCGGAATGGATTGGAAATTTCTCTCTGCTCGAAAATCTTGTATTAATTGCATGTACGAATTTAAAGCGTTTGCCATCGGAGATGCGCAACCTCACGCGCTTGACGGAATTGAGAATCTGTTATTGTCCTGCTCTGGAAGAGTGGTGCCTAACAGATGGCCGTGAAGATTGGCCGGAGATTGCGGACGTTCTGG
Source organism: Syzygium malaccense (assembly GCA_031216405.1). Lineage (NCBI taxonomy): Eukaryota > Viridiplantae > Streptophyta > Magnoliopsida > Myrtales > Myrtaceae > Syzygium > Syzygium malaccense. The sequence goes on along the minus strand of CM062259.1, from coordinate 13,988,164 downwards.
TCATCGGTTGGGAGGACTGATCGTGACCATGAGCACAGTAGAGGTACGAGAAAAGACTTATCACCTATATAAATATATCAAGTTGTTCCTTTCAACTATTTTACCTCCTTTTATTATTTAACTAATTCCTCTTCCGCCATAGTATTTGCAGTGCGTACTTATCAAAAGAAGAAAAGCGTTCCCCCAGTTCCCCACCGACGCCGTGTACAGGTCGAAATTGCTCTTTGCACACCACCTTCCTTCCTCGTCTTGTCGCGCGTGTACAACACCCCCGCTTTGCCTCGTCGTCTTGCCCTTCGAACCTCCTTACCCCCCTCCTCCTATCTCCTCCATCACCGGCCGCCGGAACTCCGCGATTCGCCACCTGGAAGGACCCCTAGCGTCTCCGACGCGCGTCGCACCCTCTCGATCGCCGCCTCCTCCCTTCCTCTTTGCCAAGTCGCGGTCGATTCCGCCAAGGTCGATGATGGGGGGGATGCTGAGATTCTCGGATCCGCCGCTTGATTCGGAGCTGCCTTCGGATGTCTCGTCCGGTCGGATGAAGAGATTCTGGGGATTTCGGTGATTTCGGTGATTCCGGCGTCGAGGAGGCCTTTGGCGCCGGCTTTCGAGTTGTCGCTCGCTCCGTCGTGGCTCAGCTCACCGGAGTCGGAGGCCAAATCGATGATGGCAGGCGTTGTTCCTCTCTCCCTCTCTCTCTCTCTCTCTACTGCAATTCAATTTTCAGTGTGAATGTACATTTGTTGGAGATGAGTTTGGATTATGAATTGAGTGTTATGGAGACATTACAATGCATGATATGATGAGCAGCTTCTTCATAGCTGATTGATTGAGAGGAGAGAAGCGCACAACGGCATCCGTTGCGAGGCTCCCGTTTGACTTTAGAATTATGCGGTCCATAAAAACGGAAGGAGAAAGCCATTAGTTTATGAGCTACCGCCACTTGCTTAGAACATGACAATTGCTGTTTAATAATGGCGCTGATTCTTTGGAGGACCTAAACAAAGTGTCCAAAATTTTTCTTGTTTAGCTAAAGAAAAGCGGGATGAATCTACAGGTTCCTGATGTGTGGGTTCCTAAACTGTACTCGATGAAAAAGCAGCAGAGTGCGTGAATCATCAGAACACAGAAATGAGCATACCTTGTCGCGACACCTTCCACTAACAATTGCAGTGGGAAAACACTCTGCAACTTCGCGTACGGCACAACGCATCTGCATTTTAAGTCGGTCATACACACACCTCAATATTTGGTCATATTTGTCTATAAGCAGTTTGCGCTGAATGAGAAGTCGTTTAGCTACATGTGCCCTATGGAAACCAAGTGATTTTTGTGAGTTTGATATGAGAAAACTGGAACTCGATAGTCAATTGCTTTCACTTGGTTTGCTGTGTTTTATATTGCATCAATGAACGCTTGGCGATTCCCTATCGTAAGGACTAGAATTCGGAAATTCAATCCGATGAAGGAGAGCAGACGCTCCTTTTCTGTCATGTACGCCTGATCAGGGTTGTCTACAATCTGTGAGAGAGAGTGCCGTCATAGTCCAAGAACACCGCGATCTCTTTACCTTTGGCTTTCTTCATAATTCCTTCAAATGCGCACAAGGCAGACGGTTGCTTTCTCTGCATAATGTATTAAAAACCTCGCCTCTTGATTAACATGAACATATGCTCAATAAAAAATGAAGTACTGTGACAGAACAAAAGCATCACAAGAAGTTCAGAAATGAGAAGATAAGAGGATACTGCAGTTCAATGTGGTACGTAGTTTTCATCGTTGCGGTGTGCTTACTAGCCATGAAGAGTAAGAGCCCAAGATAGAATCTCCATCGTCTTCCAGCCTCGCTGTTGAGAAAGATCCCATGTTCTGATGTTGCGTGGGTGACTGGGGGAATCCCATCTTAGATTCAATCATAGTACTTCTCAAGATCTACTTTACCTGCGAGTTTTAAGGAGTTATATGTTTAAAAAAATATATAAAAAAAATGTAAAGAACGTGCACATGCATACTCTAATTCCTATTGCATATCATCTTCCTAGTACGTTACTGGATCAACATTAAAGCCATGGATGACTCCATAAAGGAACGCTAGTTCCAGGGCTTTAATCTAGATGCTGTTTTTCCGGTGAAAGCTTTTAAACAAATGATGCTCCATTTAAGTAAAGCCGGTATGTCAGTGGTGAGAATCAAAACTCTATGTTACTCGAATCCTCGATGACATTGATATCGAGGTGCCCACGATCTTAATCCTTGAGATCCGTGCAGGCTTGCACAAAGTTACAAACGTTAGGCAATAAACAAGGATTGTATAATGGACACTAAAATCCAGGTCAATAAACAATCTCGTATACTCTTTATATTCATAGCCCAGCAAGAGAATCAAGTTTAGTTTTCAGTTCATGCAGAAGTCTGGTCTCATATATATGGCAATAATACTATGAATCACAACACCGTAAGACTCCACCAACATGTGATTCATGACTCCTTAACGAGCCAAAAGTGAAAACAGACACTTGGATTAATCGTTGCATCATCTTAACGTGATGCTGATTCGATTATATTAATTGGGTTTAAGATATTGTCGCGTTCGTAATGGAAACCTCCTGTTTCATAGAAAATCTGAGTGTACATAAATTTTTGCCTTGCGGTTGATTCTGGTTATTGTCGTTGAGCGAGTTGGAGACTGGCAAGAGTTCCACTTTTTATCCTTGCTGCCGATATACAAAGTCGAAATTTGAAGCTGAACCAAACAGAAATGTTCCTGAAAGCGCAATTTTTTCTCGCGGTAGATTAGTGTTTTAACTGTCATACGAGTATCCAACGCAATTTCATCTAGAGATAGCATATTTCTTTCAATTTTAAAGGGATATCTATTAATCTTCCTCTCCCTCTATTTTGTGTTCTCTTTTTGGTTCTGCTTTTGCTTAGAAAACGATCTTGGTTTTAGAGAGTTGCGTTAGTGTTCGTCAATTGAAGCAATATAAGCGTCAATGACCGAGCGGTGACCGAGTTGTGTATGGACGACAGACTTTTATCTTCAAATACAGACATCGATGAGACCAGATTAATAAATTTACACGGTCTACAGCTTGAAATCAGGAAGTGCAGAAGCTCCATCTAGGCCTTGGGAAATGTAATGGGCAGTGTAGTTTAGAAGCGTGGTCTCCTTGTAGATTGGTGGGTTGTCTGCTGATGCCAATTCCTTTATGGGTCATGCAGCCTTAAAGATGGCCGAGGAGTGTCGCCGAAGAAGCACGCCACCGACACTCTCGGGCCTCTCTTGTTTGCCATGACTCGATGCTTGACACTCTTAAACCGGTCGTTTGTTAAGAGTTGCGAATATCTAGAACCGGTCTTAATGTTGATAAACATAAAAATTGCAGAGTATCTAGAACCGACATTGACCACTCTTCTTAAAAACATTGTTGTAAACAGATGCGGAAGAACAAAAGACAGAACACAGGAATTTTACGTGGTTCGATCACAACGTGATCTACGTCCACGGGCAAGGCAAGACAATGTTCCACTATAATCAAAGAGAGTACAGTTTTCGAAAATCGAAATAACGACAAAAGCTCGCGGCTCACAAAACTCTCGAAAACAAAATTCTCTCTGTACTTCAATGAGAAAACCTAGCCGCAGTATAAATAGGGCTCCCAAAAAATTTTCCTTGGGGGCGTAGCCCCCGAACCCCCCGAGACATTGGTTCGCTTCCTCCAACTCGAGCGGTCCGCTATGGAGATTTGTTCGCTTGCTACGGGTTGGGCCTATCGGCCCAACCCTTCGCGTCGCAAACCAAATCTCAATTTTCTCTCCACTTTCGGGTCACACAAATATATGTCGGGTCGGGTCATAAACCGGACAAAGTACATAAAATTCAAGACATATTTAACAAACATTGTTTTCAATGTACATCTGTGTCATTCGGACAATTTTGAACCTTTCAATGTGAGGCTAGCATGATTTAACAAAGTTTGAATCAAGTTTGGATGAATCTAATAGCTCTGTTAGGTTACTTGATGCACAAGGCATTTGGGAATGATAAACGCAGATTTGTCTTATCAAAGAAAAGTGCAGATTGTGAAGACATGATGCTATTGCTACAGGGAAGATGCCATGGTATTTTAATTCCTGAATTCTCAAGAGCTCTTCAACTAACTTAGCATATGAGAAAGTACAGTAATGTGGGCGAGAAGCGGATCGCAATGTGTCAACCAATCAAAACACGGTTTCAGAAAAATTCATAGATGAACAATGATATCTGGCCAAAGCTACTTACCTACAAAAGATCTTCAATGTTGATCACTAGCGCTCCAGGTATTGGAGGAACGTCGATCCACTGGTTCTCATGAAGCACTTGAAGTCCACCAATTTGATCTTGGAGGAGAATTGCGAGGAAGTCATAGTCTGAATGCTTTGTCACACCCAAGGTCAGCTCGGGCTGTGGGCATGGCGGATAGTAGTGGCACATGATCGCGTGTCCTTTTCCACACTCTCATCACATGCTTTGAATACTCCATCGGCATTTTTCTGCCATAGATATTGCGATGCATCAGAAAACTGAACTAGAGCTGCTATAAAAGTATGATTGGACGGATTCCCGGAGAATACAATAAAGGGTATTGGTATTTTGTATCAACTCTGGTGCAAAAGTTTGGTATTGCTACCGCTAGAACACGCATAAAGTCAACTGTCAAGGAACATTCTTTTTTCTACCCAAAAAGAACGGAAATACCACCTCCGAGGTTCCCGTCTATGAAAATGATCAATTATCAAGCATCATCCCACTGAATCGTCTCATTGATTGAGACAAGATGCAAAAGATTGCATGCTATAACATTTCTAGCGGAATTTAGGATGGTGGATTCTGTCAATGTTAGGAACTTCTGACCGTCGACGTTCAATCATGTCCGAAGCTGATTATACACGCAAATGCTTGTTCTGATTATTTCTCAATAAGCATGCTGTATAGTTCTGCCTCCTGTACAGAAGAGGCTGTACCAGCTTATGTTTTCGAGCAGAAGCATCCAGCTTCAACGCCCCTAGCCTGTAGTCCGTCTACTGAAATTGTTCTGTTGGGTGCATGGTGCCTTGGTTTGTTTAAGGTTGTGTGGAGTTGACATGGAAATGGGTTGTTTTCATTTTTTTCTTGCTATTCAAGGATATGAGGAGTTGGCTCTCAGCTAGAGCAAAGGTCTTGGGCATTTTATGAATAGTCAAGGTTGCTAAATGACCTACAGAGTTTGTGGAAGCGTCACTTTTTTTATCTTTTTTTTTTATTTCAACCAAAAAAAGAAGAGTTTATATTTTTTATACACGGGTTGCGCAATGCAATATGATTTCTATGCCGATATAGAAATCTGCAGCATGTATGTGCTTCTTTATATGACTTTCAACTTTGATTTGCAGATAGCTCAAAGGATAAAGACTTGCCTAGTACTTCATTGGACCAACACGAGGGAATGGATAAGGACTTAGGTGAACGTAAAAACAGAAGGTTCATCTTGTGGCGAGGAAGCTCTGAAAATATCACCCATACAGCTGTACTGCTTGCGCCGTCCTATCCAAAGAGGCCATTTTAACATTGGCCCGCGCTATTTCCACCTCGATTTTAGCTTTTACACTCCTTGTTACGGTGTTTTTCCATATTACCCCTGCTGTCCCTCTTTTGGTTTGACTGCTTCCTTTTCTTTCCTTGCAGGTCCCACTTTCTTCTTTCTTCTTCTCTCTGTTCTCTCTCTTTTCAGACCTTGTAGTCCTTCCAGAGCTGGTCAACGCTCTTGCCTAGCAGGTCAACAAAGTAGCTATCACTATAACCAGTCCTCCTCTTCTTATTCAGCTCGGCCACGAAACTGTTTCTGAGGCCATTGCAATAGTCAAGAAACCGCGCCGTGACATCGTAACCCTGGTACCACCTATCCCCAACTTGAGCCTCACAAAATCCGTGATCCCCTGGATGAGCCCGCCAGGGGCCCGCCCGTCCCCATTCCACTGCCACACCTGCGCCATCTCATGGTACAAGACCCCCGTGAACTCCCCCATCACGCCTGCTAAGAAGCCCCCGAGGTACGTGGCGCTCATGTGGACCTCCTCATTGCTTGTATACGCCACGCCGTCCATGTTGTCAATGAAGAAGCTTACTTTTTGGACGCTCTTACAATCCCCGGGGGTGTTCTGATGGAAGACCCTCCGTATGAAATCGGTGGCCCCCATCAAAACCTTGTATTCTGTGAGTGAGTCCAGCCTGCTTTCCCTACTTAGTCGTCTAAACCTTTCACAAGTTATAATTATTTAAGTAATAACGTAACCAAGCGTTAGTCCATTGATTTCCAAAAGTGGTGATCCTCAATCTACTAAATCATAGAGATGAACTCATTCCTCACCTTATTACTTGTATCTGTCTGTATCACTTGTCAGGATTGAGTAGGCTTCAAAGCACTGAAAGAGGGGGCACAAATGGCAAGCAAAGTCGTCATTGACATTAAATGTGGATTTTATCCTTTCGCCGGCCTTTAGATCTGCACTTATTATGAAACACCACGGCGCTTTGTATTAGTTATTAATTAGTGGTATCGGCCTCTTTCAGCCACCCTAATGTGCGGTGCTTTTTCCTTTTTATTCACTTTCTTTTCACTAGGGCGATTGGTCTGATGGTAAAAGGACATGCTGTTTTCATGAAATTATGGATTTGATTCACTTCACGAACGAATATCTGAGCAGCTTGTACTGTATTTCTTAGCTCACATATTTCTTGTGGACAGATCTATTGGATGTTGGCATCTTGATAGGGTTACAGTGATAGACTGGTCAATCTCAAACCTTGATGTCACGAGTGGGGCGGAAATAGTTATGACTCATTCTGAACTTTTTTGTAACTAGTGGAGGACATTCATGGGAACGTCTAGAGAAGGCAGCTTTCAGCATTTTTTTTATCATACTAATGATTGCACATGCACGTGAATGGAAGTTATCGTAGGGGAATTTTTTTTATATGCGTAAGTTGCCAGTACTCAAATTTAATGTCATCGTACAACATGTTTAATTGGAGGAAGAAGAGAGATTGTCAATTGCAAAAAAACATTTAAATATAACAAACACCATCTTCTAAATTATTTTTCACAATGCGAAGAAATATGTATTTTCGAACTTACCATTTTAAAGAGGGTACTTGTTCATGCAAACATAAAGAAATACATAACTTTAACCGTTAATATGCAATTATTATAAAGATTAGAGAAGGAAGAGGAAATAGAAGTTGCATAACAGACATATACAAGAAGGCCGTCGCCTGACTATTGCCCCGAAAAGAAGTGTCTACTCATGCAAATATTAGAAACGTACTATTTATTTACGTACTGTTTATTTATAATTTTAAAAATAAACGTCGTGTTTGGAAGAGCAGCACATTGATCATAACTAGAGTAGCACATCCTTATAGCTCCATTGGAATGTGTCCGATACTACTTGGTTCCTTGGGTGGAAACGGGTGTACCTAATTCTAATTTTCAATATCACATCTTATTCGGATTTGTTTTTTGGTCTGAAACCTCGCCCTCGCCAGTCAGAGGAAGGAGGAAGAAAATAAAAGAAAATAAAAGAAAATAAGAAAACAAAAAAGAAAAGAATAAATAAGAAATTCAAAAAAATATTGTTAGAAATTGTCTACACCAGTGCCGACTGCACCATGTAAGACGGCCGACGTCCATGTCATCGATTTCCACCAAAATTGGTTGGATGGACTGAACTGGCACAAATGCAAAAGATTTAGGACTCAATTGGCCAAAAAAATATGTATATGACTAAATTGGCACGATTGCAATAGATTTAGAACTTTTTTGTAATTCTCTCAAGGAAGGAGAGGTGACCCATGTTGTTGTCTTAATGTCTGGTTCTTGTATGACCCTCTGCTTTGTGGGGATTGTGCTTATTTCACTCTTATATAGAAAGGGTGTCCGTAATGTTTGTACTATGGTCCAGATTTTGAACCGTCAAAGTGAGGCTGGTTGTAACTTAAGTTGGAACTGATTTGAATTGGAACTGTAGATTACTCACTGTGCTTTGACGGGAAGCTTTCGGAGACTATGAATTTGAACAGTTCAGGTGAACCTATGGAAGCCAGTTTAATAGGACTCTTAAATAGCAAGATCCATATAATCTGATATATCATATCAATTGGACTCATATGAACACGAATAGCTCGTGAAATTGGAGAAACCATTATTAGAGCAAGTTTAGAGTGCGTCAAGCGCTTCTAAATTCGAGTTTGGAGAGAGGCATTTCTAAGGTCCGCGTAAAAGTCTAGAAAGACTTGACTCACGATGCAGTCCAATGAAGATATTAATTGATGAACCAATTATGTGCATATAAGTTCGTCATTTTTCCGGCATAACAATGTACCATAACTTGAGTTTAGCATAACGGTGTTTCTCAGCTGAATAAAATCAATTGTCGGAGGTGTTTCCATTATAAAAAAAAAAGTGAAGGAAACGAATCCTTTAGATTTTCCGTGGTAGCTTAGTCATATACGGACCAAAAAGAAGTCACCTCATTATTCAAAATCTACATCCTCGTTTTGACTAAAACCACTTCGGATACACATCAGTTCCGTTTGCCTGCCATTATTCACATAAACCCACATATGCAAGCCCCAAAAATCACAAGATCAATCATTTGATACAGGAGGAGTCAATTCTACTTCTGATGGAACTACGTTTATTTTGCATATTATTTTTACATGGAGAAAAGAAAATCATATGATGCACAATTTTGTAATCTAATTGTCATTTGGAACTTGGTCTCTATCAGAAAATTGTTGGAGCACTTGATGAAGTTGTGAATGATTCAAGTTCTATCCCAACGTCGACATCATCAACTAGCTTTTCATATCGATATAGAAGTAGCTTCAGGGGCAGTCGTAATCTATCAATATCTCCTTCAAGCATGTCTAGGACCCTACTCATTGATGGCCGATCATTTGCGATTAATTGTATACACCAAAGGGCAACTTTTACCATCTTCCTAGTCATCTCTCTTTCCTCTTCTAATACTTCCATTTCAACCTCATTTTCTTCTAATACAGTCAACGAGTTTCACTCTCCTAGATAGCGCTCCTATCAAACTTTATTCAATACACCAGTGGAATCCATGTTATCATAGCCTGATCTTTTCTCTCGAACAAAGACAAATTTAGCTTTTGGTCCTCTAGATGCACCAATTGATTTCACAAGTTCACGAGTCACTCGCACGGAGTTCTAATTTACATACATCATCTAATATGTGCTCAATTTATTCACCCACATAAAAAAGAGCCATGCAAGGGGCAGGAGCTACAATCAAATCTAACATTTTCCCCCAAACAAATATAAAGGAATAGTCTCAAATCCAGAAAAGCTCCATGGTTTGCAAAATCAAAAAGAGCAATGCTGCCGAATCTACTAAACTTTTTTACTGAAAGCACTGTGACGATTTTCTCTATTGGATATGTAAAGAAATTAATGACCCAACTTTTGGATCCCATAAATTACAATATCCAATTGAACCTTGCCACATAACCCAGAAAGTAAATTTTGTAAAGTCTCTCGATAGAGCTCTCATGTAAGAAAAAGAGGAGGAAGAAGAAAGAGAAAAGTTTCAGGGAAAGTCGCTTACGGGAGTAATAGTGATGGCACCCCTTCCTTCGGTATCTAAAACCTAAGAAGCAAAATGGTAACCTTCTACCTGGCAAATAGAGCCCCTCGTAGTAGAGAGTGAATCCCCCCGCCATCATGTTGTGGAGGTCCATGTATGGTGAGCTCACACGATTATACTAATCCCCTTCTCCTCCCCAATTATAACCTGATGCTAATGACATCATGTTTATGGTGCAAGAATCCTTGATGCCCCATGCTCCTAGCTTAAACCCATGTAGAGCATACGCATATGAGTACACTTTCATTTGGGAAACATTAGGAGGCGTGTCGGCAGAGTGTGCTCCCTCAATACATGGATTGGTATCGACGTATGTAGTGGAAGCAACGGGTTGTGAGCACTTCATGAAGGCCACCATCATTGTTGAGAATCTATCAGGAGGGACTCCATAGTAAATAGAGTGTGGACTGAAGACGTTCCAGAAGTTGGAGAGCGCCAATGAGTAACGAGGGAGAGACGAGCAATTACCCTTTTGAAGTCCATCGTCAACCACCGTCATGACACCATCGAAATTTTCTTTGTCAAGATATTCATTGTAACTGATCGGCTTCACATAATATCGGCCAGCAAATAGATATAGGACAGTATGATTATTTTCACAAGTTAGCTCATACTGAGGGTGGCCTCATTCTTTCGGATTGCCTTTCAATCGAAAGGGGTAGCTTATATTACGTACTTCGCCGCAAAATGAAGCGGTACACAAATGATTCTTCTTCGCGCCGCAACTAATACGAAGTAGCAGAACATGCAAAGTGAGAAGTAAAACACAGTACATAAATATGGTGCTGAAAAGATGAATCATCTCTCCGTTGTTTGATTTGAAGCAATGAAAATTTTAGCTAATTAGTAATGCAATGCAGGCTCAATAAAAGGACTGCGTATTGTGATTGAAAAGGCTTGGAGTCGTTGGTGATCGAAGTGTCCAAGTCAACCAATAAAACAAAGTCAAGCGGAGAAAAAGTAAAAGATGTGGACCAGCTATAAGTTTTATTATGTTAGTGGCAATTATTTAGAAATTGCTGTACATGCAGTCAAGCGCACTTAACACGGTGGCGGATTGATTCGTAGATAGCTTTCATAGTACTTAGAATGGAAACCACTCTGCAGTTTCCAGGTTTAACATTTTTTGGCAAATTAATTCTCTCTAGGAATCAATTTTAGCATCGTAAAAATGAATTGATTTGAATTTTTTTTTACCCTAAATTGCATCAAAACCCTTTTAAGTGAGGCATCCTGTGTTGTATTATATTTCAAGGTCAATATTTCATAATTGTCACTTCGTTAAATTGTGAAGATGAAAAGAAAAAGAAAAGTATATTGATGATAATAAAATCCCATTCATTAAGTTTTGAATAACAGTTTTATATAAGCCATTTACTTCTTTGCTTCAATTGATCTAGCAAATCTGGAGTGAAAGTCAAACGTGTCATCATCACCAAAATTTAGTCTCGATCCTAAATCTAACTTTTCGGTATGTTCTTAATGCCATGTTAGATCCCCATTTATTTTCTTTTAAAGTTTACAAGTCATTCATCTTATTCAAAAATCTTGTCTAGTAATCGTGTCTTTTACTCATCATCGTTTGCTGATGGGAAAAAGACCAGATGGAGTTATGGTGCGGTGGAGGCGAGTGCGTGTGGACCATGGAGCGATTTCGTGAGGTCAGGTGCACTAAGGATGACGCAGCCGTTGTGGATCTTACGGTCGTTAGTTTGCCATGTGGAGATGAACGTGCAGGAGGGGCAGTGAAAAAGTTGCGCCCTTGTTTTTCAACTTTTTGTTGGAATAATAATGCTTAAGTAGGGATAATAACACAAATAATTTTTTAACTTTAACTTAATATATAATATTATTTCTGAATTTTTAATTTTTTCAATATAGTCCGTGAATTTTAGCCAATGTACAATGTGATCCGTAAACTTTTAATTTATTCAATATGATTCTTAAACTTTTGATGTATATTCAATGTAATCTCTAAATTATATGAAAATATTCAAGAAATCCGTGAACTCCTCCATCACGTCCCCCGAGAAGCTCCCGAGGTACGTGGCATTCACGTGGATCTCATCATTGCTCGTGTACGCCACGCCATCCATGTTGTCAATGAACAAGCTCATTTTTTGGACACTCTTACGATCTCCGGGGGTGTTCTGATGGAAGAGCCTAGCTACATATGAAATCGGTGCCCCCCCTATTGAAACCTTGCGGCTATAAGAAATGCCGATCTCATTAGAAATCAGTCGTATGTGAGTGAGTCCAACCCGATTTCCCTACTTAGTCATCTAAACCTTTCAAAAGTTATAATTATTGAAATAATAACGTAACCAATTGTTAGTCCATTGATTTCCAAAAGTGGTGATCCCCAATCTACTAAATCAAAGTAGAGATGAACTCATTCCTCATCTTATTGCTTGTATATGTCTGTATCATTTGTCAGGATTGAATAGGCTTCAAAGCACTAAAAGAAAGAGCACAAATGGCAAGCAATGTCGTCATTGACATTGAATGTGGACTTTATCCTTTCGCCGGCCTTTAGATTTGCACTTATCGTGGAGCACCGGCGCTTCGTGCTAGCTATTAATTAGTGGTATTGGCCTCTTTTAGCCACCCTAATGCGCGGCGCTTTTTCCTTTTCATTCGCTTTAGTATCACTAGGGAGATTGGTCTGATGGTAAAAGGGAAAATTACCAAAAAAGTTCTAAATCTTTTGTAATTGTGCCAATTCAGTCATAATTTTTTTTTATCAATTGAGTTATAAACATTTTGCATTTGTGCCAATTAAGTTCATCTGATTAATTTTGGCCGGATATCGCTGACATAAATGCCAGCTGTCCTACGTGGCATAGCCGGTGCTGATATCGATAATTTTTAATAATACTATAATAATTTAATATTTCTTCGAGATCTTATTTATTTATTTATTTTCTTTTTCATTTTTTTTCTTTCTCTTTCTCTTTCGTTTTCTTTTTTCTTCCCATCTTCCTCTGGCCAGTCGCTGGACCTCAATTGGCACAAATACAAAAGGTTTATGACTCAATTGGCAAAAAAAGAGAAAGATTTAGGATTGAATTTGCATAATTACAATAAGTTTAGGACTTTTTTGGTAATTTTCTCAATGGTAAAAAGATGTTTTCACAAAATTATGGATTCGATTCGCTTCATGAATGAATATTTGAACGGCTTGTACTGTATTGCTTAGCTACACATATTTCTTGTGGACAAACCTATTGGTTGTTCGCATCTTGATAGGATTATAGCGATAGATTGACCAACCTCGAATCTTTAGGTCGTGAGTGAGGCGGCAATAGTTATAACTCATTCTAAACTTTCTTGTAACTAGTTGAGGACATTCATGTTAACGTCCCGAGGAGGTCGCTAACAACACTTTTTTATCATACTACTAATGATTTCACATGCATGTGAATCGAAGTTATTGTAGGGGAATTTTTTAATTGGAGGAAGAAGATAGATTGTCAATTGCATAAAAATCATTTAAAAATAACAAACACCCATCTTCTAACTTACTATTCACAATGCCAAGAGATATGTATGTTCGAACTTACCATTTTTAAGAGGGTACTATATATTTATAATTTTAAAAATAAACTCGTGCTCGGCACAGCAGCACAATGATCGTAAATAGAGTAGCGCATCCTTATACCTCCATTAGGTTGTGGATGATAATATTTGTATTATTGGGTGGAAACAGGTGTTGTAAATCACTCCAATTCATGGCCAGCTAATTTCCGTACTTAGCCTTGTACTCGCTCCGTAGTTGATCGACCGTCTTCCCCAGTAACTGCACAAAGAAGTCGTTGCTATAATCATCTCTCATCTTCTTGTTGAGCTCAGCAACGAACCCGCCTCTCAGACTCTCGCAATAGTCCAAGAAGTAGGCCGTGACCGCGTAACCGTCGTCCCAATTGGTCCCCGATCCTCGCTTTGGCCAGCTCGCTGGTGTGTACTTAGCCTTTAAGCGCACGAAATCTGCGACCCCCTCGACCAATCTCCCCGCTTGTCCCTTCCCGTCCCATTGCCATATGTGCGTCATCTCGTGGTACAGCACCCCTTGAAATCCTCCTTAATGTTGCCCTTGATGTTCTTCAGGTAGTTCGGGGCGCCCATGTGGATCTCGTTGTTGCTCGCATATGCGATTCCATCGTAGTTGTTGATCACTAGGGTCACACGGGCCACGCCCTTGTGTTCGGCCTCAGAAGTTTGTTGGAATAGCCCGCCATATGAAGTCAGTTGCGGAAATCATGGTTTGCCAGGCATAATCGTTGCCGAGCTAGTTCGTGAAGCGGGTCCCGCCTTCAGTGTTGGGCACCGTGTTGGAGACTATGTACTTCACGGCGTGGATTCCGTGGAGGGCTGATGAAGCTAGGAGGAAAGATAGGAGGAAGGAGAGGTGAGCCATGTTGTTGTCTTAATGTCTGGTTCTTGTGTGATGTTTTGCTTTGGGGGGATTGTGCTTATTTCACTCTTACATAGAAAGGATATCGGTAATGTTTGTACTATGGTCCAGATTTTGAACCGTCAAAGTGAGGTTGCTTGAACCGTCAAACTTCTGTATAACTTTTCAGGCAGCCTACTTCATCACGGACAAGATGCGTCTCCGCTTGGCTTTCGATTTCTCTTCTAATTCGAGAAGTTTGAAATGAGCGCTGCTCAGAGTGAATACTGTGCACCTATGTCGTGGAAGATACGGAAGCCCCGTCCCGTCCCATGTGATTTGAATAGGAACCGTAGATTACCAACCGTTCTTTGACGGGAAGCTTTCGGAGACTATGACATTTGAACAGTTCATCACGTCTAACGATCGTATTCATTCAATTTGTGTGAACCTATGTAAACCAGTTCAATAGGACTCCTAACATTAAGATCCATATAATCTGATATATCATATCTATTTGGACTCATATGAACACGAATCGCTCGTGAAATTGGAGAAATCATTATGAGTGCGAGTTTAGAGCACGTCAAGCGCTTCTAACTTCTGTTGCGACTTACCCGTCCCGATTAGGTTATGCCAAGAGGTATTTGTCGATGGATGTGAATAACAATTGGTTCGTATGAAGAGTGAACCAAATTGTTCATTAATCCAAAGACCGAGGCGCTCCCGAGCCTTATATCTCGCGCGATGAGAATTGTCTAAACTAAGCATTTGATTGGAGTCGCCACTAGCCATAATTGAGGGTCGGCTAGAAATCTGAATCAAAACGCGGGAGTGTCGCCTCGATATGCACAAAAACCAGGGATTATAAGGATTGGGGACTTCATTACACTAATGATCTAATTAGTGTCTTTTCGGTACCTAAACCTTATCGCTCGCAAATTAACGTACCAGGCATCGTCTCTAAAAAGAAAAGGCAATCAAAAGCCCTAAAGTAAAGCCCTAATGGCTTGTTCAAATTTTTGGAAATTTTTAAAGGGTTTTTCTCAATTTTTACAAATTTTAATCTAAGTATAGAATGAAATTAACACTAATATCTAGTGAAATTAAGCCCAAAAATGATTTCTGAACATTTCCTAATTTTCTCGATTTTTTGGAATTTTTTGGAATTTTTTCTGAATTTTTTAATGTTTTTCAGACTTTTTTTTAGATTTTTAACATTTTGGAATTTTTTGGAATTTTTAATATTTTTTGAATTTTTAAATATTTTTTAATGTTCTTATTAATAAAATAAGGATTCGGACCGGATCCCCTGACCCGATCCGCCCGACAACTGACCCGAAATTCCGACCCTACCCGGGACCCCATTTTCATTTCTTTTCAATTTTTTTCTTTTGATTTTCCCCTTTTTCTTTTGTTTCTTTTCTGTTTTTATTCTCTATTTTTTTTATTACTTTCTTCATCCCCTGCATGCCTTTTTGCCCTTGCACGTGAACTTCTTCAAGAACTGTTTCACCGAGAGTTCTTCATGCCGTGACTGGGATTTCGCCGAACGCATCTCAACCCCGACCGCCGTCGCGTGCCGTCAGCGCCAATGGCCGACACCGGGCTCACGCTCCCACTGCCGTACAACACAGCCTCCGGACCGTCAACTAACTTCGACCGAAAAATGACGCCGGCAACTAAAACTCGATTTCCGGCCACCAAACTTCCGGCCCCGAGGAAACGCGCTAAGTCTAAACAACCAAACATACGCGCCAAGAAGCAGAGATAGTGATCTAACGGGGGCGGCTTCAAACCGCGGGCATCACCCGGCAAGGGCAATGGAGCATCCGGGCGAGGGAATGCGTAAACGCGGCCGACTCGAACAATGTGCGAACAATGGCATAAGAGCAAAAGAAAAACATCGAGTCAGTCATAGAATGTCGAGCCAAGCGCAAACGAAGTATGAAACTAAGCTAACAAGAACAGATTTTAGTGATAAAAGTCTCGGCATTCATTCGGGCATTTTATCAAACAGGTGGAGGGCTAGTTCAAACCGGAGCCCAAAACTGACATTCAACGTGATTTTTTGCTCAAAGATGAAATGCAAGGACCTAAACGACCGTATTCAGTAACAACTCCATCTCAGTTCACAATAAAACACCGAAAATTATCACAACGAGATTCGATGTTTTAGACCTACGCTGCTTCATTGGGATATTCTATCAAACAGGTTGTAGGCAATCGTTTTTGACGAAACTCGTGGCTTATTTTCGATATACAAGGCTCGAAGCAGCTTCTTTGAGTATAAAACGAGTGCTATCCTCCGTTGGTGGAGCCGGGCGATCACCGAATAGACTCGGTGTGCCCGACACCCGAGCGGCAGGGGATGAAGACCCACCTGGCTCGGGGCTGACCGGGATGAAGTGCGGCGGTTGGAGGCTCGACGGGGGACGATGGAAACTCAGATGGATGACCGGCGAATGATGAAGGCTCTCCTCTTTTTTCTATTCACTCTCAAATTCTCCTCTCCAAAACTCTCTCCGATGCTCTCTGTTCCTGTGTTTTTTTTTCTTGTTTCTCGGTCACTTCCTGCTCAAAACTATTCTCTCTGCTCCTTTTGAATCTTCACCCTATTCCCTCTCTCTCGTCCCCTTCCAGACAACTTTCGATGGTCAACAATACTAGCTATCTTACTTTGCCATTCCCAGCTCCAAAAATCCCTTTGATCAGTGCGCTTTCCCTATTTCTGTCTATGTCAGCACCCGTTCCTCCTCTTGGGGACTGAATCAGGTTCATTTCCTTGCTAAAACGGCTGCAGCGCTGTGCCATCGCTTCCTCTCTTCTGGAATCGCGGCTATCAATCTCCTCGTGCAAAGTGAACTTCTGCTTTGTCGTCTTTCTGTTTGTCCTCGTCCTGGCCGAGCGTGAGCGTGAGGGGAAGGAGAGGCTGAGGGGCTGGGCTGAAGGCTGGAAGAAAGGCCAAGTTGGGCTCAGCTCAAACAACTAAAATAATTGAAAAAGGGGCCGGCCCTACCAAGCCGGATCAAATCGGCCCGACCGATTTTTTTTAAATTTTTTTTAAATGTCTCTCTTTTACATTAGTTTGGCCCACTTAAAATTTAAGCATCGATTTAACGAGACGGGTAAAATTAGGTGTCAACAATAATGCACTTATTTGATTGTGAATATAATCTTTATTTGCTAAGCAAAAAATAAGACAATCGTGTCTTTTGTACTATAAAAAGCGAATTCAAAGAAGGATTTCAATATTAAACTTTAGCCCAAAAGTTTGACGAAATCCATACATGATATCATATAGTGGTACAACCTATGATTATGTTGGTACCCATTTTTATCACAACGTTATAATTAAGGAAAATGACACTAATAGTTTCTAAACTTTGGTCCCATATGCAATATCATCTTTGGTCCTTGAATTGTTTCTAATTGTTCGCTGTAGTCCATAAACTTTTAATTTGTACAATCTAGTCCCTTAACTTTCCAACAAAGTCAAATTAGTCCTTTAATACTATTCACAAGTTTTAATAATAACGCTATTCCCCAAATTGAACCATTTAAAATTCTAAAATGACATTGCATGTTGGGCCAAAGTTTAGGAATTATTTGTGTCAATTTCCTTTTAGTTACCATATAAATTGTGTGTACATTTTGACCATGTGTTGGTTCAATTTGGTAAAAAAGTCCAACTTAAAAGTCACATAAATATAAAGAACATATAGGACTAGTTGTAATATTTTAACACACCCTCTCATGTGCAAGTTGGATTAAGAGGGACACTTGAAATTTTATTGATGGGAGGTGGACGCACATACGCGAGAGGGATATCAGTAGCTCTGATATCAAGTTAGAAAATCCAACCCAATAACTAAAGCTATTAGATGGAAAGAAACCATATGATATAAAGAATATATAAGACCTGTTATCAAATAACGTGGAACAATATTTCAACACCTCCTCTTACGTGCCAATCGGATTAGGAGCGACACAGGGAATTTGACTGATGTGGGGTGAAGGCACATATGCGAAAGGGACACCACTGGTTCTGATATCATACGAGATTTCGTGGAACCACTACCAACTGTTCCAAAAACTTAATTTAGGTTAGGCTTTCTAACACCCTCTCTCACGTGCAAGCCAGAGTAAGAGTGGCACGTAGAATTTGACTGATAGAGGATGGACAAACATATGTGAAAGGGATAGTACTACCTCTAATACCATATTAAAAAGTCAAATCCAAAAATTTAACCTTTTAGAATAATTGGCAGTGTTCCCATGCAATCTCACACAATTATTTGGAGCTTGAGCTAGTGAGTTTGACCTAGGATTAACATGGTATGGGCAATGTTTAATGATAGTACCCCATTTTTGCACGTGTATTTTCATTCAGGCATTTCATCTATATTATGTATGTCTAATTTAATTAAGTGTTAACTTTATCAGAACAAATTGAAGTAAATTTGCCTTGTAAAGAGCTCAACCTAGAACTACGCAAAGGAAGAGAGCTCAACCTAGAACTACGTAGTTCGAAGAGGGGTCACCAGGCATTAAAACTTGTTCAAGGCATGGCGTGGAGATTCATGTTGGGCAAGTGGATAACATGTAAAAATGAAATGAGTTGAAGGGGTCAATAAGCGAGGACTGAGGAGTCTGTTTAAGTTCTATACGTGACAAATCATGCAAGTTCACAATGGTAATGGAGATTACTAGCATAAAGAAAATCCAGGTTGAAATCAACGCATGGCTTAGGGGCATCAACGGCCGGTTCGGTTCAAGTACTTGTACCAATTTACTATGAAGGATATATGTTTCTTTTGTGACCCGATCCCCACAGACTCTCAATTGAAAAAAAAATTTCGGATATAATGGGTTGGATTTTCATTTCTTTTTTTTTTTAAGAATTGCCTAGTCATCCTCGATTATCTCGACCCAACTTTTAGCGAGGTTAATGCACACTTTAGCTACGTGCTAAGTGCTTGTACCATTCGACCAAAAAAAAAGTGCTTGCGCCAATTTACTAGGAGGCACGATCGAAGATGTAATTATTAACCCGAAGAATAACTCCGTCAAATTCATGCACTAATTTGAATCATGCGGGCGTTCTTTCCGTTTTCACATTTACTTTCTTCGCTCTTTGCTGAGCCATAAACAAATTGTAAAACAGAATTAGGACCAAAACAAATTATCAGCCCACTTCACAGGGTGGTGGATGCTGAATCAACTCCCATTTATCCGAAGCAATACTTTTCAAGCACAAATTTAGCAACAAATTGTCACGAATCAATCAACCAGAGCAAAAAACTTGAAGCTCAGACCGATGCTAATTGCCTCATATGAAACAAGTCGAGAAAGCATAAAAGGCCACAGCTTGAACCTGCGATTCAATTACAAACAGGCTTCTTTGCCATATTCAAGCAAGAAACTAGAAAACAACCCAGACTAAAACACCACCTCTAAAAAGAGCACGAAATAGAAGCTCCATTTGTTTTGCAGAAAATGAATGATGTGAAAAATATTTTTCTAAAAATGACCGCTTGTATCGCTTGAAATGATTAGTCAATGAAAAATATTTTCATCATCGACAATAATTTATTTCTAAAAACAAGATGTTTCTTTTGTCCCTTTGAAGCGATCAGAAAATAAAGAAATAGTTAATATATTGATTGATGAAAATATTTTTCGTTCATTCATTTTAGTAAATAATACAAATGATTATTGTTTAGAAAATATTTTCAAAATCTTTCATTTTTTTTGCGAAACATACATATTTAGAGGAATATATTTTTCTCCATAGTATAGGAAATTAGCAAGTGGGGGTCAGCTCCGCCACATGATTCTTAATCTCAGCCACATAATCAAAAAACAAGAAAATATCTTGAAAGCCAAGTCAGTTTTCAAGGAGGAGAAATTGAAGGCTGCGGCAGAAAGTGATGAAGATGCAGTAATTCCATTATCTGAAACTAGGCACCTAGATATTTCCAATCATATATTACTTGACCATATTGAAGTACGAAGATTCTCTCACATAGAAAGTGACCATAATGAGTTCTCCATTAAATGTTGAAAAACAATTAAGCCTCTTAAGATGATCCTTCGCAGAGAACACACGAACTTTTGACAGAAGACCATCCGCTATTAAAATTTTTCTCTATGGTGATCATGAATAGCCATACAAATGCACAAGAAAGTTGTATCTAGGGACATTATGATGGAAGCAAATGAGCCCATCTTACTGCATTTCAAACCGCATTTCCTTAACATTTACTTAGGCAAGTAAATAGGAAAATTAATTTCCCAAAAAGTTCTAAACCTATTGTACGTTGTGCTAATTTAGTCTTAAACATTTTGACAATTTGTCAATGCATTCCTAAATATTTCAATTGGGTCAATTTAGTCCTACACGTTTTGAGAATTTATTAATATAATCCTAAATCTTTTCACGAATTACTAATGTAGTCCTTTTGAATAATTTTTGCTAGAAATTAATGACATGGCGGTCCAGTCAGTGCTAACCGTCTTACTTGACGCGATCGACTCTAACATAGTTAATTCTTTAAAAATTTTCCAAACTTTTTATTAATTTTTTCTTTTTTCTTTTCTTTTTTTCTTCATAGGTTCGGCAGGACGATGACCTTCGTCGGCCACTGGGCGAGGGCCGACAACCACCATTGGCCCTTGGAAGAGGATTCACAGCCACAGCAAGGCTGGGCGAGGGCTCGCAACGCCCTTGCTGTTGCGAGCCCTCACCAAAATTTGGCGAGGGTCGCAACCGAGGCAAGGACTTCACGGCCCTTGTCCAATGGCTAGCAGCCTCGCCAGCCTTATGAAGAAAAAAAGAAAAAAGAAAAAAAATCGATAAAGTCAATAAAAATATTCGAATTTTTAAAAAAATTAAAAATAGTCCACGATAGCACTAGTTGTACAACGTAAGATGGCCGGTGTTGACTCGACCGTCACGTTAGCAGTTTTTGGTCAAAATTAGCCGGTAGGACTATATTGACAATTAATAAAAGGTTTAGGACTAAATTTGCAAATCGTGAAAATATTTATGACTAAATTGACACAATTGAAAGGTTTACGATTAAATTGGCCACCATGCAATATGTTTCGGACTAAATTGGCATAATTGAAAATTTTAGAATTGAATTGGCCGTCGTACAATATGTTTAGGACTTTTTGGAGAAACTTTCACAAGTAAATCCCACTCAAGTGGAATATGTTTAAAACAATAAAAATGGAAAATAACACAGAAAAGCATCAAAATCACAAGGAAAAAAAAGGAAAAATCACAAGGACGAAAGTATTGTCGCAAGAACGATTGTCAAAGTGTCATAAACCCACTGCAAATCTCGGTCCTCAGACTTTGAAATTTGGGGCTGGCTCAAATTAGGACTTAAGAACCCAAGGTATCGATGCTTGGACCCGAGACCTTGTGGTCGAACCCAAGTTAATGTAAAATATAAATGAGACCGCGAGGTGGAGACCCGATGAGTATGCTTATCAAAATGTCTTAAATTATTTTTTATTGAAGTAGTAATAAAGTTCCATAATTAAGGATAATATAGTTGACAATGCTTTTTATCAGGCACATACATCTATTGAGCAGGTGTGGACTCTAGTCATGTAGCGTACTTAGCCTTGTAGTCCTTCCAGAGCTGATCGACGCTCTTGCCTAGCAGGTCAACAAAATAGCTATCACTATAACCAGTCCTCATCTTCTTGTTCAGCTCGGCCACAAACCCATTTCTCAAGCCATTGCAATAGTCAAGAAATCGTGCTGTGACGTCGTAACCCTGGTCCCACCTATCGCCTTGGCCCGGCCCCACCCAGTGGCCCGGCACGTACCCTGACCGGAGCCTCACGAAATCCGCGATCCCCTCAATGAGCCGGCCGGGTGCCTCTCCATCCCCGTTCCACTGCCACACGTGCATCATCTCGTGGTACATGACCCCGGTGAACTCCCCTTCACGTCCCCCGAGAAGGCCCCGAGGTACGTGGCACTCATGTGGATCTCGTTGTTGCTCTCATACGCCACGCCGTCCATGGTCTCTATAAACAAGCTCACTTTCTGGACACTTTTAAGATCCCCAGGGGCATTCTGATGGAAGACTCTCCATATGAAACCGACGGCTGTTGTCAAAGTCCTGCGGCTGTACGGAATGCCGATCTCGCTAGAGAAGCGAGCGCCGTCGGTAGTGTTGCCGGCGTTGTTCGTCACGGTGTATTTCACTGCATGGGATTGCAGGGAAGATGAGAGGACAATTAGCGTAGCAAGGAAGAGCATCTGGGCTGACATAGTTCAGGTTAGATGAGTATTTTTCGAGTACTATCGGTTTGCTCAAGGATATTGTCGCCCAACATTGGCTATTTAATAGAGGAAACTGCAATACAGTTTATGGGCCAGTAGATTAAATTTTTTATATGAAAGCGATGATAATTTGGTCAGACGCGGATGATTTCATATCTAGATATCGTTTAATGCAAGTGGATTAGTCTTTTGGGAGTGAGTCCAACCTGCTTTCCCTTGCTTTTTCGGGTACAATTTGAATTTTTGTTTTCCTGGCGGCTCAAAATTCTTCATTGGTTTTAGGAATACGGTGCGATTTTTCGTGCATCTCTCACAATTTAATTTTAATTGAAGTGATTGTATATTGGATGCTTCACTAGGTTCATAAAGTAGTATAGATCTAATTCTGTTTCATTTCAATCGGTTATCGGTAAATATGTCACTTTATTGTTTCAACTTCTTCATTTACTACAGATCTATTTGCAATTGTATGTATTTAAATTGTTTTAACAAGAGCACGGTTCCCCTCTTGTAGAAATGAAATGCAAAATAAAGATAGTACTATCAAGATATATGATCATTCACTATGTAATCCTTGAAGCTTTTTCATGATTTTTTTATATAGCACTAGTATTTACTAGCTAGGAAGCACGGACACTCTCTAGGGGCCTCCGTGTTGTGTTGGACACGTGTCGGATGTGTCGGACACCGACACTCGTCTGACACTCTTTTTTTAATTATTTATCTATTTGTGGATTTGAATAAAATTAATTTGATTGAAATAATCATAAAAATAATAATTTATCATGTATATATAAAATTGTACATTTAATATACAATGTGTCCCAACGTGTCAGAAATCTCATTCTTTGAGAAATGATGTGTCTGCGTGGCGTGACGTGACGTGTCACGTGTCGGTGTCGGTGTCGGTACTACTTAGTTTTCTAGTAGACTCCTCATGGGTATATAATTCAAATGACAATGACACTCTATTTGTTTTGCGGATGAATGAATTTAAAAATATTTTTCTAAAAATGATCGCTTATATAGCTTATAAAAATGACTGAATGAAAATTATTTTCATCATCTACGAAAATATTCAAACATAAATTGTTGTCATTAAGTTTGACACAAATTTTGATAGGGAGAAACAAGCTATAATTTTAGAAAAAAAAATTCCAAATTATTTATTTTCCATATAAGCAAAATGAACCTTCGTGTGTCATTCATTCAATTTTCCTTTCTTGTGAACATGATTATCTCTGTCCGAGATCTCATCTTGCATCCAATCAAAACACCTTTCTCGGATCACGAAGCGATCCACTAGCTACACACTTCACGTACATGTCCGCCAAGCCCGCATCCACCACCGACATGCAAAGCCAATCCAGACTGTATGACTTGGGTGCATCCCAAGCGATAGCAACTCCGACTCCGAACATGCCGACGAAACAGCTGTGAGCTTAAATCTATTTGGCAAAGGCCCACACACCAGCATAGCCTAAAACAAATCAACAGCTTTCTTTGGACAACCCAACTGATTAGATCAGGTCATCCTCATGAGCCCAAGCAACCACATTCCTCTTGGACATTTCCTCAAACACCTTACGTGTTGAAACCCAATCAGCACTACCCTTGGCAAGCATGTCAATCAATGACCCAACACACGCATCAGAATCATTAGGGAAAACCCCGTCTTCAACCATATGATTATTGGCATAGCAAAGGGATCATGGAACTCCAAGAAACCAAGTCCCTTTTGTTATCCGTGTCGCTAAAAACCCTCTCCGCCCCAGCCCAGTCAATGAATTTGGAGTAGAGATTGATGGGCGAGTTGAGAACCACCGAGTTGGGCTCCAGCTGGGACCGAGCGAGGGCGCGATGGACTCGCCAACGCACAGGAGTGAATGCAGGACTTGAGGAGGAGATAGATGGTGAGGAGGTCGCGATTGGACACATCACGAGACATGAGGTCCAGGTGGGATGTTGCTCCGCGGAGGTGGCCTCATCGAGTTGGGTGATTGGGCAGCGGTCGAGGGCGAGGGCGAGAGGTTTCGGCGGGAAGGAGAAAGCTTGATTTTGGACGGTGGAGAGAAGGGAGACAGACTCATTGCTCCATACAAGACGAGCTTGGTCTGTCATATCAAGAGCACTTGGAAAAAAGTAACGTAATATGAGGCAATTTTTCTACGAAACACAGGAATTAACAAACGGTAAAAGCATCCAGGTTCACGAATTACATGGCCAATTATGCTTACAATGGAACTACCTTTATTTTGCATATAATTCGTACATGGAGAAAAGAAAATCATACGATCCACGATTTCGTAATCTTATTGCTATTCAAAACTCGGTCCTAATCAGAAAATTATGGGAGCACTTGATGAAGTTAAGAAGGATTCAAGTTCTATTTCAGTGTTGATGTCATCAACTGGCTTGTCGGATGGATACAAAAGTAGCTTCGGGGGCAGTCGCAATTTATCAATATCTCCTTCAAGCATGTCTAGGACCCTCCTCATTGATGGCCGATCATTTGGGATTAACTGAATACACCAAAGGGCAACTAGTACCATCTTCTTAGTTATCTCTCTTTCCTCTTCTACTACTTCCATTTCAACCTCGTTTTCTTTGTTGAGTTGATCGTAAACCCACAAAGGAAAGTAAATTTGACTTGAGCGGTCAGCATTGGCATTTAGATTTCTCCTCCTACCGGCCATTTCCATCAACAACATCCCAAAACTGTAAACATCAGCTTTATAAGAGACACCACCAATGTCCTTGTAGAATAGCTCAGGAGCCATATATCCCAAGGTTCCTCTTGCAGCAGTCAATGATACTATGCCGTGGTCCGCAGGATAAAGTTTTGCAAGCCCGAAATCAGAGACTTTGGGTGTGAAGTTCAGATCTAGAAGAATATTGTGAGGTTTTATATCAAAGTGTAGAATTTGCATGTCGCATCCCCGATGTAGATATTCTATCCCCCTAGCCACACCGAGAGAGATCTCATATATTTTCTTATAATCAAGAGAGTAGTTGCCATCTTTAGAGAAAATATGCTTATCCAAAGACCCGTTTGACATGAAATCGTACACGAGAGCTTGCTTAGAGTTGTTGAAGCAAAAACCAACAAGTTGAACCACATTAACATGGTGGATCCTTCCGATAGTAGCCACTTCGCTTATAAAATCTTGGCCATTAGATTTTGATTTGTTCAAAATCTTAACAGCAACTTCATTGCCACTTCTAAGTATTCCCTTGTACACAGAACCATATCCTCCTTCTCCTAATTTGTGTTTGAAATTTTTTGTGATTTTCTTGAGATCTGAGTAAGAGTACCTTATGGGCAAAAAGTTGTTATGAGCTTGTAGGAATTCTTCAATGTTTTCGTCCATTGCTAGGTGCCTTCTCCTCCACTTGTAAATTAAAAATATCAACACAAATGGAGCGCCAAATGCGAACTTTGCTGCGAGGAAGTGGCCTGCGGAGAAATTTGGCCATAGATTAGTGTAGTTTTCTATCTTGTCAAAGTGCTACTTGAAACCTTCATATTTGTGAGGAGAAAAAGGACTAGTTGTACCCAAGACAAAGGCGAGATTCGGAGCTGCATTTAGCGCAACATTAAACATGGTACTCCACGTAGAATTATCTGTAGAAAAAAAATGAGAATTCGTCCGAGATGACTGAGAATGATTAATTAGAATTAACGAGAAATTAATAAAGAACTAAATCTATCATTTTAGCAATTAAACATTAAAAAAAAAGTCACGCTAAGCTATAACCCAGGCCAAAGATAAATTTATGCAATCACTGTAAAGTGCAAAGACACACTTTTGTTCATTAAAAGTTGCAATGTGGAGAAGTGTTGAATAAAGAACAGTAAATGAGTTTCGCTCTCCTAGATAGCGCTTAGATCGAACTATATCCTATTGAATCCATGTTACCGTAGCATGATCTTTTCTCTCTAAGAAAGACGACTTCGCTCCCCTAGATGCACCAATTGATTTCACAAGTTCAAGGGTCACTCGCGCATAGTTCTAATTTACAGACATCATCCAATATGTGTGCAGTCTACTCACCCACATAAATAGCAGCCATGCAAGGGGCACGAGCTACAATCAAATCTAACATTTTCCCCCAAACAAATATAAAGGAATAGTGTCAAATCCAGAAAAGCTCCATGGTTTGCAAAAAAAAAAAAAGAGCAACACTTCTAATTTTTTTACTTAAAATGATGTGACGAATTTCTCTATTGGATATTTAACGGAACTAATGACTTGATGTTTTGGATCCGACAAATTACAATATCCGATTGACACTTGCCACATCACTCGTTAAATAAATTTTGTAAGATCTTATGTAACAGAGCCAGCATTTAAGAAAAGGAAGAGGAAGAAGAAAGAAAGAAAGAAAGAAAGAAGGAAAAGCTTCAGGGAAAGTCGCTTACGAAAATAATAGTGGCTGCAGCCATTCCTTCGGTATCTAGAACCTAAGAAGCAAAATCGAAATCTTCTTCCTGGCAAATAGAGCGGCCAATAGCTGAGATTGAATCCCTCCGCCATCATGTTGTGGAGGTCCTTGTAGTTGTATGGATTGCTCACACGATTATACTGATCCCCATCTCCCACCCAACTGTAATACGGTGCGACTGACATCATGGTTATGGTGCAAGAATCCTTGATGTCCTGTGCTTGATTCACAAGTGCAGCATATGAGTAAACCTTCATTTGGGAAGAATTGGGAGGCGTGTCGGCAGAGTATGCTCCCTCGATACAAGGTTTGGTATCGAAATACCAAGTAGAAGCAACGGGTTGTGAACACTTCATGAAGGCCACAACCGTTGTCAAGGACTCCCAATAAGGATACTCTAGAATGGAGAGGCTACTCAAGTTGGAGCGCGCCAATAAGTAACGAGGGAGCGATGAGCAATTACCCTCTTGAAGTCCATCATCAACCACCGTAATGTCACCGTAGAAGTGATCTTCGTTATAATAGGACTCGTAATAGATCGACTTTACATAATACCGGCCGGCATACAGATATAGGACAGTGCGGTTATTTTCACAAGCTAGCTCGAACCGAGAGTTACCGCAGCCTTTTGGATCGTCTTTCAGTCGAAAGGGGTAGCTTATATTACGTATCTCGCCACAAGATGAAGCGGGGCACAAGTGATTCTTCTTTGCACCGCATCTGATCCCCAGTAGTAGAACATGCAATGTGAGAAGCGAAACACGGTACATAAACATGGTGATGGGAGAATGAATCATCCCCTCCCCTGTTTAATCTGACGCAATGAAAGTTTTAGCTAAATAGTAATGCGATGCAGGCTCTATAAAAGGGATGCAAATTATGATTGAAAAGACTTGGAGTCGTTAGCCAAAAACAAAAAAAAACTTGAAGTCGTCGGTGATCGAAACGTCCAAGTCAACCAATAAAACAAAGTCAAGCGCAGAAAAACGCTAAAGATGTGGACCAGCTACAAGTTTTATTACGTTAGTGGCAATTACTTGGAAATTGTTGTACATGCAGTCAAGCGTACATAACACGGTGGCGGATTGACTTGTACGTAGCCTTCACATTAATAGAAAGGAAACTTCTCCGCAGTTTCCATGGTTAACGTCTTTTGGCAAATTGATTCTCTCTAGGAATCAATTTTACTATCATAAAAATGAACCGATTTGGGTATTTTTGTACCCTAAATTGCATCAAAACCCTTTTAAGTGAGGCATCTTGTGTTGTATTATATTTCAAGGCCAATATTTCATAATTGTCACTTCGATAAATTGTGAAGATAAAAAGAAAAAAAAAGTATATTGATGATGACAAATTTTCATTCATCAAGTTTTGAATAAAGGTTTTATATAAGCAAATTACTTCTTTGCTTTGATAAATCTAGCAAACCTGGCGTGACAGTCAAACGTGTGATCACCACCAAAATTTAGTCTCGATCCTAAATATAACTCTTCGATATGTTCTTAATATCATGTTAGATACCCGTTTGTTTTTCTTTAGAGGTTTACAAGTCATTCATCTCGTGTACCATCTATTCAAAAATCTTGTCTAGTAATCGTGTCTTTTACTCATCATCCTTCGCAGACGGGAAAAAGACCAGACGGAATTATTGGCGCGGTGGAGGCGGGTGCGTGTGGACCACGGAGCGATTTCGTGAGGTCAGGTGCACTAAGGATGACGCAGCCGTTGTGGATCTTACGGTCGCTAGTTTGCCACGTGGAGATGAACGTGCAGGAGGGGGAGTGAGAAAGTTGCGCCCTTGTTTTTCAACTTTTTGTTGGAATAATAATGCTCAGGGATAATAATATAAATAATTTTTAAATTTTAACATAATATGTAATATTATTTCTGAACTTTTAATTTTTTTAATATGATCCCCAAAATTTAGTCTGATGTATAATGTGTTCAGTAAATTTTTAATTTATTTAATGTGATTTATAAATTTTTGACTCATGTTCAATGTAGTTCCTGAATTATATGAAAATATTCACGAAATTGGTGAATTCTCCCGTCACGTCGCCTGAGAAGCCCATGAGGTACGTGGTGTTCACGTGGATCTCATCATTGCTCGTATACGCCACGCCGTCCATGATGTCAATGAACAAGCTTACTTTTTTGGACGCTCTTACAATCCTGGGGGGTGTTCTGATGGAAAACCCTCCATATCCGAATGCTTTGCTGGGGGTTAATGCAGTGAGAAACTACACAGATCAAATGTGTACAACCGTCATTCAATAGTGAAAATCCATGAACCCACATGTTGACGCAGCGTTCAGCGAGTAATTCAAGCAAAATCTTGCTTAGAGTAAGAAATCTCGAAATTCAATATTGATGATAATGTTTTGTTCTTTAAAAAAAAAATCCCAAAACAAGCTTATATATCCCTAAACCAAACCCTACTAGGACTATATAGCATAAAATATCAAAATTACAAAACTGCCCTTCAAATTAAAACCCATAAAAAATATATAATAGAAAAACCCATGTAAACGATCCCGAATCGCTAAAATCCATTGGTAGTTACGACCAAATGCGGTGAGTTTTGTTCAGAACGCTGTTTCGCTTTAAACGATCGAATTTGAGCCCGATACGATGTCGTCAATCGGGTCCGCCGATTTTAGTCACATCACCGTTTCACCTTCCATTTGGACTTCTGCCTGTCCAACCGGTCCAGAAACGTACCACTAATAGATTTTGCATCACATGTCCGACATAATTCATAGCTTGAAATTTTCTAGTGCAAATACGCAGTCGAGTCCTTTTGCAAAATAGTGAGTGACTAAGTCCTTAACCGTAATTTCCGGATAAATTGGGGGATTTTCTTCTGACAGCAACTCCTCAATAGGGCCATACAACCTTGAAGTATTCTCTGGAGGGAGATGCTGCCTGACAAAACACGCCACTGAAATTCTTGGCCCGATGTTCTTGGCTAGAACTCTGTGACTGACACTGATGAACTTATCGTTCGAGGAAATAGCAAAGTGAAGACCAAAGACCGAGATAACGATCACACGTAAATATAGCATACGTAATCAAAGTCGAGGAAAAAGGCGAACACTTTATCAAGTCATTCTTGCAAATCCTAGCATGGCCGTCAATATAATTAGCTAACACCAAGAGATCGTAAAGAAAAAACAACACCCAGATGGAAAAATCATTAGACAGAATTCACTTAGCTCAGTTAATGTTGCAAGAGCTAACTGGAAGTTCCACAGTTGTAACTGAATTGACTGAAGGACCTGCTCGTCAGATCAGCCACACAAAAAAGCACAGATTAGGCTACAAATGCATCGGCTCATGCAAGAACACAGAAACGAGAAACTAACCGGTAGAGATGGAAACCGCGAATCTCTTTTGAACTGGCCTGCATTGTAACAGTCTGAATTTTCGATCCTTTTCCCGGGATTCATGAAATGAATATTTTGGTCAATGCACTATAGTGAGATCTCACCCGGGACCCGCGCATTCTCGGGATGCTAACCTTAGGGGTAAGGCTATTACGGGATTGAGTTCGCACGACCAAAGAACTCGATCTGGGTTCGATCTTCGACCATATGGATTGATGAGGGAATGTTTTGAGCCAACCGAGACCGGTCTATTTGATTGATCGTGTCCGAAGGGCACTAGTGACAGACCCTCGCAATTATATGACAACCGAGGTCGTCCCGGGTAGAGTAAACTTAAACGTGACTTGACTTGGTGTCGGTCACGGGTCGAAAGCGCATAATCCCAATGAGCCACCCGTTAGCAAGAGATAAATTAAAGTCGCGATTGCTCAATTTTAGTCATTTCTTGGAATTCGGGCTCGGGAATCGAGAATTTTGAAAGTGACAATTTTGAGTGGCCGATGACGTTTTTGGCTTGGCCAACCTTGGGGCCATCCATTTCTGCAAAAAAATGAATTTCAGTTTGGGACCCAGAAAATTACGGTTTTGCCCCTGTAGGCACCGAGATTGGATTCGGAGGCCGTTTGAGGTTATTTTTCGCGGCCAAGGTCATTTTGGGGTGGCCACGGACATTTAGAGTGGTTTTGGCCAAAAATTGGAATTTCGACAAAAATTGAAAAAATAATATTATTTTATTCCCGGAACTTCGCAGTCAATTTTCGAGGGCTTAGAAAGTGAATTTTGCGAATCCGATGCCATATTATGTTGGCCACGCACATATGGAACGTGTATGTGCGAAAATTGGAATTTCGCCCCGGGATCGGAAAATTACCATTTTGCCCCTAGGCCATTTTTAATTAATTCCGAAATTTGGATTTAATTTTGGGATTAACCAAGGTGAGTTAGGCTTAACTCAGGTCTGGTCAACCATGGTTAAGAGCAAATGACCATTCTACCCTTGCTTTTATGGATTAGAACAAATATGGGCCTTTGGATTAGGGGCAAAAGTGTCCAAGGCTTTGGATTTTTGACACTTGGCACCCTAGTCTACAATGTTTGACTAGATATCTCTCTCTCTCTCACGTGCAGAAGCATTCAGCCATTTTTTTCCCCAGAAATTTCCTCTTCTTCTTCACGTTTCTGGTTCTGCAGTCCCGTTTCTGTCGTTTTTTGTACTGTTCACGCCGGAACAGTACCAGCCGGAGCTGCCCCCACCAAGCCACCACCACCATCAACCATTTCCACCTCTGTGTAGCCATCACAGCCCCGATTTTTGTCCAAAACAGCCTTGTTTCTCTCTTTTTCTCTTTCCCGGTCTGCAAACAATAACGTCGGAGCTTCGCCGGAGCTCCGATCGCCGTTCCGTCGACACTCGGTTGTCCAGCACCTCCGTACGTCACCATTCAGCCTAGTCCGTACAGCGACTGTACGGTTACTGTTCACCGTCCGTACAGTCATTGTTCATCCCGACCGTACGGCACGTCGCCGCCGTGACCGGCGCCACGCCGGCCACCATTTTCCAGCCTGTCCGTACGTGTCCGTACGGAAAGTACTGTTCCCCGCCGTCCGTACGTCGCCGGTGACGCCGCTGCCGCTGCCGGTTCTGTTCGAGTCCGTTCCAGCCTCTGTCCAGCCCAGTTTGTCTCGCCTTCTAGGGTAAGTGTTTTCCCCAAATGTCATTTAGGACCTCGGGTATTTCTAGGCTCGTTTAGGACCCGGTTTAGGCAATTTTGTGACTGTTTCGTGACTGTTTTGGGGCTGTTTTGTGGCTGAGAATAGAGCTGATTATTTAGTGGTTGCGGACTGATTAGGCAAAGAATTTTGAGGTTTAGAGAACTTGGATTAGGACTGTGATGTTAGGGTTTGATCGGAATTAATTTGTGCGATTTGTGGTAGTTGGTTGATTTGAGATTGTGCTTCGGGTTGTGTACGTGTGGTTGTATACGTCACGTGTGTGGTTGTGAGGTGTGATGGTGTGGCAGTGCGATTGCGCAATATGTTCGCATGCTGAGAATGTGTATGATTGTGTGGTGTGCTTGCGTGGTGAGAATGTATATTTGCGAAGTATATGTGACTTGTGAATTGTGCGTGCAATGTGGAATTGTGTTGGGTCGTGTGGTCGTTGACCGTGTGTAAGTGTGTTTGAGTGGAACGAGGATATGGAAATGTGAATTGGTTGGAAAGGTCCGTCCTGAGGTGTGTACGTTTACGCAGGACGATGCTGTCCCTGACGAGGTGACGATGCCCGGCCTGACGAGGTGTCGATGCCTGACGTGGTCAGAAGACCGTTGGCCTGATGCGTTTTACGCGGGCACGGTAGTGGTGGAAAGGTTGAGAATGAGCAAGAATTAGCAGGACGAGTGAAATTAAGAAAGTGACGCGTGGTGTGAGTTGGTGTGCGAGTGTGTTTGTATCGCGTGGTGTGATGCTTAATTATGGGGTAAAAACTGCTATGCATGGTATGAGACGTGCCCAAGTGGGTTTTATCTTATAATTGAGACACGCGCGCATCTGTGATTCATTGCTGTGGTATATTGGTTGTGTTATTGTCTAACGTGCAGGAACATGCATGATGGATTCCAGGTAGGGTCGTGTGTGGTTGTTAGCTTGGTTGATTGTCGTGTGTTATGCGTGTTTTCGTCTGGCGGTACGTGAGTGCCTACGTGGGGTTTGGGGTTGTACACTTATTGAGATTCGTCTCACAGTTGTATAACCGCCACTTTCAGACCCCCAGCCTTAGACCCGGGAAGTCTGCCTCCTCTTTTTGGAAGTTCGAAGAACCACTTTTGGTGTCGGTGGATTCGCAGGCGATGCCCAAGAGATTTCCGGAGGATCGAGTCAGAAGAAATAGGAGCGGAATGGAAGATGGTGATCAGTAGGTTTTCCCTAGGCTATTTTAGGGGTTGTGTAAATCGGGTTGACCCATAGGGAAGTTAAGTTAACCAGACCCTGATATTTTGTTATGACGGTGATTTGGAATATTGGGTTGCTGTATATGTATGTAATATGATGTTTGTATATTTGGTGCTGTATGAAGTTGTGGTTTGATTGTTATGGAATTCTACCCCGTTGTCGTCATATTTCTGTCCGGGGTTGTTTTATTTCGCTTCCGCATGTGGCTCTGATAATTGGGTTGGGTCGGCGACGTTCCTGGGACGTTGCAACTATTCGACCGGAGCAGGGGATGTCGCGAGCTCGATGGGGGTTCGGGGCGTGACATGCATCATGTCTCCCAAGTTTATTACGAGGGCTTCGGGAATTGGGGTAACATCGATCCATTGGCTCTGATGGCGGGCCTGGAGGCCACCAATTTGGTCTTGGAGACGAATGGTGATGAAGCTGCTATCGGTATGATCACTAGTCCCGAGGGTTAGGACTGGTTTGGGACACGCTGGGTAGTAATGGCCGATGACTAAATGTCCCTCTCCACAGTGGATGTTTTTCAGGTAGCTAGGGTCGAGGCCAAGAGCTTCAGACAGCAATTCGAATATCGTATCTGCCAATTCCAGGATTCTGTCCTTGTACTCATTTATAACGTTTCTGCAAATCGATTGGTTACAGAGAACAGGTGATTAGTGAAACGCAATGGACATCAGAAAATCAATCTCTACCTCAGTCGCTCAAAAATGATCCTACTATTTAGTAATTTCAGAGGTACTTGAATTACTTAATTTGGTTTTAGATCTGGGGATATAAATGGATCCGGTCGATTTGCTTCGCACAAAAACCAAAACCCAATTATCAAAATCGAGGCTCTAAAGCACGAGTTCATGATTCGCATAACAGAGCAGTCATTCTTGCGTACCAAAGACGAAGAACAGAAAAGGAATACGTTTTTCCATTCAAACCGAATCTATAGTCATTCCGTCTCCGAATCCCCTGAAGATCTACAACCCCCTTTGGATCGTTTGCTTCAACTGAACTATGGCTCCGAAGCCCTTCGACAAAATCATGAGAACTCCGCGCACGCTGGGCACTCGTTTCGCCAGGCCCAGCAGCAGCTCCATTGAGTCCAAGAGCCCCGTTATTACTTAATTACCACATCTTAAATCTTATCTAGGCTAGAGCTTCTTCGGTTTCTTCCTTTTCTTCTCCTAAATTGCTACGTGTCAAAATTATTAAAAATATATCTCGAGTTTGAGTCCGAAGCGAAAATTTAAATATTCTGAATTGATAATTTGCGGATGTACGAAATCGAGCAAAAAGAAATATTGGAAATTTACTTTCCTAATATGCAAGAGTTGGCAGCAAACAAAAGAAAAGGAAAATAGTAAGAATTTTTTATTCTTTCCTAATTCTTATGGGAGTCACGGTCTGCCAAAGAAAGACGCAATAGGAAAGTCCAAACTTGGACTTGTTGAACGCATGGAATTCCTTTCCAGTGAGAGAGCTGATGTGAGCAGCGAAGCGCCGTTTTAAGACAGTGCTTGGCGTGGATTATCTCCGTGGGGTTGTTCGTGAAGTTACATCAAGAGTTTAAGTATTTTTAGCAATTAAATTTTGTGATAAGATTTATATATAATTTTTTCGTGAGATTAAAAAATTATTTTGTGAGGAATTGTGGGGCTAAACACTTTGTGAGGACTTCAGCTCGGCTCTCCGGTCATAATCACCGTCGGAGTTGAGCCTCACATCCGTCGCCATTACTCTGTTTCTTCCGGCACGGAGTCAGCGCGGCGAGCGAGGCAAGGCGAGAAAGAATTTCAACACGATATATTCGAAGATATTCTCGACAACGACGTGCATGGAAATGCTTCGCGTCGAGGCCCTCATCGTTTCTTGCGAACGTCTTAGCCACGGAGCTCCATTGTCAAACTCAAGGCTCCTGTTTGGCCAGCCAACGTCAACGTCGTCCGAGCCATACACGATGGTGCAGTACTTGTCACCACGTTCTTGTAGCGGACGTCTCTTGGTGCAGTGGATGCGAGATTCTTTACAGTGACACAGGTCGCTAATACCGATCGCTCCTTTGTCGCCCTTCCCGTTAATCAAGCCGCCGTTGTCGTCCTACGGTACCGAGCATGACAAGATATTCGAAAATTGAGAGAGACCGCGCTCTCGGATATTCCATTTTTGCTGTGATTCGTGAGCATTCGGTACATTGTAACTCTCGAATTAATTATCTAAGTTGAAATATGTGGCACACATCCTATTCCCCAACATGAATGTTATGATATATTGAGTAAAGTCTCATGAATTACTTGTGTCAAGTGACCTGATCAAATGACATCATCTCTACGTTGATTTTCGGAACACTTGTATATACCTATATTGAAAAAAAAAATCGAGACATAATCTTGACATTTAATTTGCACGTAAAACTGAAATTATGCACACGATTCGGCTATTTCTTTGCTTTTTCCTGTCCAGTTTCGCCTGCACACAAACAACACGGCCGGGAACTTTTAAAACTTTTCTAATTCTCTTCATAGTCGAATACTCTATTGACTATGGACAAAAAAAGACATCTATCGTTTAATTAATGAGTTAATACCACAAAAAACCCCAAATTGATACACATATACCACGTTTACTTAAAATGTTGTCACAACCCTCGGACTGGTTTTTTCGTGACACTAAGGAAATGGCTCTTCCTTAGGGTCAAATCTGCACCCATCTTTCTGTGGCGCATAAGTGCGCATCGTAGTGTCGGTCCGTCTTTAATCTCTCGGTCTTGTGAACTTGCATGACGAGAAGAGGTTTCCACTGCTTAGAGCTTACGACGACAGAATGCAGTGGCCAAAAAAAAAGCTCGCTCCGTCTATCGAAAGTCCTTTTTCGGCTCTCATATTTGTAATTGTGATCTTGACCCACAAAGGTTGGAGCTTACGACACCAAAACACTCTTTTCTATTTGAGGTCTTCTTCTGCTTTTAAACTTTATTTTGTTTTCACCCGAAAAGGTCGGAGCTTGTGACACCAAAACATAAGCGTAGCAGCAAAACTGAAGCACAATCTTTCTGTAATAAAGGCGAAGTACTCCCTCTCTCCCACTCCATGTCCCTCCCTTAGCTAGCCGATATCGCCGTTTTGGCGAGCTTCTTGTTTTTTGAGATCATGTAGCGTTGCAATGAGCTTTTTTCCCACCTTGTAACTATAGTTTTGGAGATGATATAGGGACCGCTTCCCGTGTTTCAAAAGCTTTTGTTACTTCTGGGACCAACGCATTGTTTGTACCAATTCATGGATCTCCTCATGCTAGATAAACACAGCCTCGCCTTCTCTCGGCTGCTCCAAGATAATTCCTATCGCTTCTTGAGATGAAGAAGAAGAAGTAGGTGCACACACGAGAAACATTGTCTGGGCATGAAACTGATGTTCTTGGAAGAACAAGTTCACAAGAATATAGGACTTTCAAGCACTGACCGATGACCTAGGATTCGACTTAAATACACTAAGTAGAAAACTAAAACATTGTAGATCGAATTGCCGTTCCAAACCAGTTCCTTAGTTTAATAGTGCTGGTGCAAATCTATCCATGAAGAAAGTTGGTGCTCGGTTTATAAATTACGTGGACCTACCGTGCATCAATCGTTAATTATGTGGGTCTCAACATTATGGGATTCACAAGATCACCGGTTGAGATGGACTTGACATTGGAACTCCGTGCTCTGAATATTCGGGTATATTGAGTATAGTCTCCTAAAGCACTTGCACCAAGTGGATTGATTGTATGACGTAGTCAATTAATAAAGTATTTTTGCATATCAAAGCTAAGACATAACATGAATATGAAAAGTAATAAACTAGCCAGCAAACTTGCATCGCGCTCAGGTTTATCTTCTGCTAATGTAGGCATTCTCTCTCCAATTTGTAGCACCAGATGTTTGCCACTGCCATACTCACAGCTTGAACAGCTGCAGAGCCGAAGTCCCATCGCCCCTCGCGCTGTAGTGGGAAATATACTCCATGATGGTGGTTTCTCTGTACTTTGGCTGATCGCCCTCCGAAACCAACTCTTTGATGGGTCCGTACAGTCTTGGAGATGGCGGCGTCGCCGCGTAAAAGAAGCACACCACAGACACTCTTGGCTCCCCACCATTTGTCACCACTCTATGCTCGGAGCTCTTGAATATGTCATTCGAGATAAGCTGAAAAAAATGCTCTGGTTCGTCATTACAAGTGAACACTCAACTGCTGGATAAAGATCTCAGGTGTAAAATGCTTTGGTTGTGATTAATTGATGTGCCTAACAAGGTCTCTAGTGATAAGATGTAGGGAGGAGAGTACACTAGGCGAGACTTGCCTGAAGCAGATCTCCGATGTTAACTACCAGCGCTCCTGGCACGGGGCTCACATCGATCCACTGATTCTGATGAAGAACTTGGAGACCTCCGACATGGTCTTGCAGGAGCACGGTGAAGAAGTCGTTGTCAGCGTGCTTGCTGGCTCCCAGAGTGAGCTCCGGTTGCGGGCATTTGGGGTAGTACTGGCTCAGAAGCACGAGTCCCTCAGCGCAGTGCATGTCCTTCCGATGGTTCGGCTTCAACCCGAGCGCCTCCAACAGTAGCTCGAACAAGGTGATTCCCAAACTCATCACTCGCTTCGAGAATTCCAGCATTATGTCACTAGGTTGTTCGAGAAAATTTAGTGGGTCAATTCGTCGCAAATTCCTAATCCGTTAGAAGCAAGCACTTAACAAATTATCATAAGAGATTGCGGTTGAATATTCTGCAAAATCACTTACCGGCATACCGACGGCAAGTCCTCTGCTTCGGGAGCATTAGGTGCCATAATACAGAATAGGGTGTCCCTCCAATTGGCCGCCTCTGTTCTATACAAGAAAATATTCAGTGGTTTATTAGTACCACGTCACATGCCCACGTGGTATATATTTGCTCGCGTGGATCCATTAAAAAATCGGCACGTGGCATCTGACATGGAGGGATACGGAGAAAGAGAAAGCCCTATTATCTCGTGACTCTCTCTCCTCTGCACCCTACTCCCGCTCAAAAAAGATCTGGGGAAGGCACGAGCATTAATTGCCATCTTCTCTCCTCGTTCTTTTTCAAGTTTGAATGAATGTCTCTCCTCTTCCTCACGTTCTGAAACTTCTCCTTCCCAGATTGTTTCTCTCCCTCCTCCTTCATCTTTGCTTCC
Organism: Syzygium malaccense; assembly: GCA_031216405.1. NCBI lineage: Eukaryota > Viridiplantae > Streptophyta > Magnoliopsida > Myrtales > Myrtaceae > Syzygium > Syzygium malaccense. The sequence continues at coordinate 13,949,797 of CM062259.1, read as the reverse complement.
TCCTTCCGGCGAAAAGCGGACGGCCTGTCCCCTCGTGGCCGTCGACTCCACTGCGTCGCCGTCGCCTCTGCCTCATGGTCGCCGGCTTCGCCTCGTGGCCGTCGCTTCCGTCTCGCCGTTGTTGGCTCCGCCTTGTGGCCGTGGGCTCCGCTCATCGCCGTCGGCTCCGCCTCGTCAACTCCGCCACGTGGTCGTCGGCTCCGCTTGCTGCCGTCGGCTTCACCTCGTGGCCGTCACTTCAGCCTTGTGGTCGTCGGCTCTGCCTCGTGGCCGTGGGCTCTGCTCGTCGCTGTTGCCTCTGCCCCGTCGCTTCCGCCTCGCGGCCGTCGGCTCCTCTCGACTCGTTCTGCCTCATGGCCGTGGGCTCCGCTCGTGGCCGTGGGCTTCGCCTCGTGGCCTCCGCCTCATTTTGCCTCGTGGCCATCGGCTCCGCCTCGTGACCTTCGCCTTGTGCCCGTCGCCTTCGCCTCATCACCTCCGCCTCGTGGCGTGGGCTCCGCTCGTGGCCGTGCGCTTTGCCTCGTGGCCGTCGGCTCCGCTCGACTCGTTTTGCCTTGTGGCCATCGGCCTCGTGACCATCGGCTTCGGCTCGTCGCCTCCGCCTTGTGGCGTGGGCTCCGCTCGTGGCCGTTGGCTCTGCCTCCGCCTCGTGGCTGTCACCTCCGCCTCGTGGCTGTTGGCTCCGCCTCTCTACCTCGTGGCCGTTGGCTTTGCTCAACGCCATCGCCTCCGCCTCCGCCTCCACGTCCGCCTCTAGAGCCGATCAGGTTAGGTGCCATAAATTTTAATCAACCATAAGTAATAAATTTATAGTTCATATTAAAGTTGTTCAGAGCTGTGGTAATCCTCTTCGTCCATATCAAGTTAGGGCAATAAACTTTAATCTATCTCTCCATCGGCTCTGCCTCGTGGCCGTCGGCTCTGCCTCGTGGCCGTCGGCTCTGCCTGTGGAGCTGGTCAGGTTAGGTTCTATGAAGTTTAATCCATCGCATGTAATGGAATTTGAGACCATATTAAAGCATGGTGATTTGCCTCGTCCATTTCAGGTCCTGCTATAAACTTTAATCTGCCTCTGCCTTGTCTGCTCCGCCTCAAGCTCATTGCCTCTGCCTTCGAAGCCCCATCGGCTCCAAAGTTTTCAGGTTTTTCTGGGTTCATAGTGATTGAATTGGAAACTAAAGTTTGCGACTTTAGTGAAATTTTGACAGACCACGATTTAGGAATGGATGTGTTGTTTGTACTGTTTTCATGGAACTAATTGTTAATTGTTAATTGGGAGGGCTCTCACCAAGTATAACTATCTTCGGTTTCTTCACACTATTATATTTTCGACAATTGATGTTATATTAGAGTGCCAAAAAACTCTGTTTGATGTTGAAGCTCTCTGCAATTGGTGACTGAATTTCGTGGATCAAAAGCAATTCTTGATTTTCTTTTTTGTTCCTCTGTTAGTTTTGTCACCGTAGGTCACTGGGGTGAAGTTTACTGCACATGCTTATCCTATGTAAAGACATGATAAGTGGTCTTATTAAATGATTTTGTTAAATGAACCGAAAAGGTTGTTATAGGTTTTATTATGAAGCTTTGTACTTATCTATTACATTGATTTGTTATTCACAAACTGTTGTTTGAATTACTTTTTGTTGATTAAATCTAATCTAATTTTGATTATATGATATTATTACTTTAGTATGACATCATGAGGATCTTCGAATTGGTCGGTTGATTTGCCATCCAAGATATGTCCATGTCCTCAAGGGAAATTATGCATGGTAAAAAAGTGCAAAAGAATCCTATTAATCGAGGAAGGTTATATTATGCTTCGATTTGTAATGTAAGTGTATCAATTTACCATATTGTGCATGTAGTGACATTTGTAATACTTGATATTGCTTTACACTAATTTTTTTCAGACAGATAATTGTCGAGGCTTTGTGCAATGGGTTGAAGATTATATTGAGGAATGCAGGATCTATTCACCTAAAAGTGTGGACGTAGTCAATTCTGGAGAGGCATCAAGCGAAAATGAAGAATTGGCAATCGTAAAAGGAGATTTGAAGTTGATTAGAAGAAAAATAGGCCTTATTATGTCAATGATAATATTATATGGAGTCATCATATCTTTCCTTCTTGGAATTGTGATATCTATGTTACTATATAGGTAATTATAGGAGTTAATCTTGATGGTTATGTAGAACTTGTTTTACTTAGAGTACAATGAATTTGTCTTTCTTAAGACGATTATGTAGAGGTGATTTATGATTATTCGGCATTGGCTCGTCCGATTTTGATTCCATAATTAATCGAATCGAACTCGAGTTCGAAATTGGTACTATGTCGGGTTGACTCAATTTGATTACCCTATTACTATTAGACTGTAAGGTTATTTCGTTCTTCAGTAAAAATCAGTTCAAAATTGACGGGTAAGTACATTAGGTGATTGGTTCTTGCGCACGGCGAACAATGGTTCGGATAGGACTATTGCTTCGGACAATTTAGTGTTGGATGGAGATGGAGAGAATTCGAATGCATTCCCTTGTTTTGTTTCTTAGGGACTTTTAAAATCATGTCTTACCTCATAGGAGTAGGAGGTTGATAGTATACAGATGTAAGTCGAGAGCAAACTATTTTCATGCATTCCTGTCAACAAATCTATCTAACTTGCCATTCACGCTAAACGTAGAGTGCGCATATGATACAAGTTCTAAGCTACATGAAAGAAACCAATATGCATTCTAAGGTAGCGTCTCATAGACCACTTTGTCATTAATTGATGCCGTGCAGGAGATCGGGATATGGAAAATAGACATAAGTGGAAAGGTTGCCTGGCATGATGTTACTAATAAGTGCTTTACTTAGTCAAATAATAAATGAAATGGTGGGTGATTCTGCAAAAACTAGCAAACATGCCTAATCCCACTTGTTTAAAATTGATTGATGGACTGTGCTTGATCAACGTTCAAATAACATAAATGTGTTGTTTAGTGGCAAATCCTCTTTATTCGAGTAATTCAGCAATTTCCAGCTCCATCTACCCCCGACATTCATACCTATTCATGCTACTACCGTTGCACTTACACGCTCCGTCAAGAAAATTTAATTGACAGAAGGTCTTCCTCAAAAAATAGATGACTGGAAATGATGGAAAAAACACATCAGATGTTTACGGATTTATTGTGCCTTACACGTTGATGCATCATCATATACCTTACAGTCTACTTGTTGAAATCAATACTTCAGTAAAAATCAGTTTCTTCACAAAAAGCAAACTGAACACTCGACTCTCTGCAAGATTAGGCTCTGACTTAGCTATGACGCCATGAGCCGCAAAAGCTAAACGTCAGCATTAGCATGGCAGGCAAGTTATGTTATACGTAGGAGAGAGAGATCTGCGGCACCAATCAGCATCATCCGCTCATGCCTACGTCTTCCGCATGATGATACAGACCGTAGGCGCTTGGTACTTCCATCTTCCCACCCAGATGCTCATATCCTGCAAGACCAACAATATCTGCAACCTGAAATCAAATCATCCCAAATGCATCAAAGTAGAATATTCTACTCTTAAGTAACACATGACATGAAATACTTTGAAGGAGAATCAATCTGTTAGTTCCCCACAACAATTTCAAGTGTCTGCTATGGATTTCTCAGGTAACCAGCAACAATCACTAACCCAGTAAGTTCTGATGCCGTTGCAAGTATAAACACTGTTGTAGTTTCAGCTAACTTCTAATTTTGTATCAAAATGATTGATATCCTGCCAACAGACAATGCCGTTTCCAAATACAATAGTAGTTGAGGTACTTCTTAAAGAAACCAAAGCTCTGTAGGGAGAATATTAATAGAGTCCCAACCCACTCGCCACCCTTGCACCATGACCACGAATATACTAGGAATTACAACCCCTACAGTGCAATAGAGGCATCACCAATTAAATTAGCTACTCAACTCAATAGCTTCTCTTAACTAGCAACGATTATGTCCATTATGCGCCATCAAAAATCATGTCCTGATCTGATTTGATTCATTGAATCTTAGGAACACTTGGACAGTATCAACATTACCTCCTCTTGCTGCTCCTTCGTTATTTAGGTGACTCTTACTGCTCCTCTTGCTATTTACTCAAAACACCATTAGAGGAGGAACTAAATAACACTGTCATTGTGAGAGGTGCAAAGCTTGTGCCATCACTGCAAGCTTTTTCCACAAAAATTGTGCCATCACTGCAAGCTATTTCCAAAAAAATTGAGTTTTCGCAAGTCACAACCATTAGGCAAGATCACTAACATATGACTTGATTCAAGAGCTTCAAAGCCAGAATAACTTGGCCATGAACATCGTCCACCTAACTCATTCAATATGCAGACTCTTCCAACAATATGTAAGCTCAGTATTCACAAAAATTGACATTGTCAAGTTGCTAGCAATATAACCAAGGGTCAATCCTGCACAAAAGTAAGAGTATCATAATAACTTCATGCATTTAATTGATTAAATACTTTGTATAAGAATAACTTCATGCGTTTCATTGATAAAATCATTCTATCAAATTAAACAAGCATCATGCCTTGTGTGAGGTGCCTCCTGCGCATGAAGACGTTTTTCTCTTTTGCTTTTCACTAGCGCCCTTCAACCGAGTGTTTGGTACACCTTTTGGTCTTATCTGAAGGGGATCAAGTATTTGAATTTCACCGTTTTCTTCAACTTCAGCTTCATCACTTGCCACCAAGAAATTGATACAATCATTACCTATCAAAGATTGCATTTTGTTTGTGATATGGGAGCGAAGACGCAGCAAAGTTGTAGTTGCAAGCTCCTCCGTAACATCATGGTTTGCACTAACATTCATAACACTGAAAGCCAATTGCATTAATCTCTTCAAGCGCAATGTTTTTGAATCTACCGTCGCATGAGAGATTTGTCCAACATCACAATAAGTCCCTTGTTTTGCAGCTTTTGTCCACCTCTTCAGAATGTATTGTGAAGGAATGCTTGTAACATTTACAACATGTTTCAAGATGCATAAAGTATGCCTACACAACCATCCTTGCATTTCAAATAACTTGCAGCTACATGTAATGGTTAAATCACTTGGACTAAAACAAACAACATGCCTCCTTTCACTACTTTCAGTTGCCACGATATAAGTATGCATTGGCCCATCAGTTTCTGATCTACAAATAAGCACAGACAAAGCATGCAAGAACTCATCCTGGAATTTCCTATAAATGACATGAGTGTATACATTTGCAGCATGTTTCAAAATTCCACTATTTTGAACTATAATCAGTGGCTTTCCTCGAGCACACTCAAAATCATCAACAAATTCGGAGTTGCGCATTTTTTCTGCTTGCTTCTCATAATGATTGACAAATTCAGATAAAGTCTTGGTCTTACACGCCATATCCTGGAAGACATTATTTGTGCTCTCACTTCTTTGTGTGGATCTAATTCCTGCGGAAAAAATATCTCGGCCAAATGCAGGACACCATTTATGACGCAGCTGGTACAAGTTATCCAACCATTTGTGGTCTCCCAAGCTCCATTCTTGACACATAGCTTTCCAAACATTCTCCATTTCCAATTCGGATTCACAATGATATAAAAGCTTATGCCAATAGTTATCATGAAAACCTGGTTTTCTAAGAAGATGCCCAATATGATGCGTAGCATTTTTCGCAATGTGCCATACACATAAACGATGATTACTAGTTGGAAGAACAGTCTTAATGGCATTTGCCATGGCATGATCTTGATCGGTGAAAATAGTCTTAGGTGCTTTATTACCCATTGCCTCTAAAAAGGATTGAAATGCCCAAACAAAAGAAGCAATAGTTTCATCCAATAAAAATGCACAACCAAAGAAAACATTCTTCCAATGATGATTCAAGCCAACGAAAGGTGCACATATCATATTGTACTTATTTGTACGATAAGTTGTATCAAATACCACCACATCTCCAAAACTTTCATAGTCTAGCTTGGATACACCATCAGACCAAAAAAAGTTGGTTAGTCTTTGATCCTCATCCAGTTGAAATGTATAAGAAAAATTGCTTCCATTTGATTGTAAGAAGTTAAAATGATTAATGAGACTTTGACAATCACCCGCACTAATCAAGTCCCTTCGCTTCGATTGTAAGAAATTTTGACAATCACGTAAAGTAAAACCAATATTCTCCTGTCCTCCCACTTCACCACTCAGATAAGAATACGCTTTCGTAGCTCTTATACCAGCTCCAGCCATTGAAGTCAAGATACTTTTATTAGTATCTGTCATATGCCGGTATGATCGTATCAAATGTTTCTGTTTATCGTCAATGAAAGGATGATTATGAATATCCTTAAACTTGTCGACTATCCAAACTCCATTTTCAATTTTGAATTTTATGCAAGCTTGACATCCAATTCTCTTCACTATCCTATAAACATCTCTTTGTTCATGAGGTGGGATTGGTGGAGAGTATCCTTCACAATTACAAAGAAATGTGCATGTTCGCAGTATTCCTTTACTAGTGTTTGCCTTTTGTCCTCTTCTCACTCCAAATCCCTTGAAAATTGCATATGCATTGTATGTCTTATATGCTTCATCCTCATTAGCAAATATCATGCCAATTCTAAATTCAAATTCTTTATCAACATTATGCACGATGATATTATCCTCAGCAGCCTCTACAAATTATTAAAAGAAAAAATCTAGTCATTTAAATAAGGCATATAAAGAGAAAATAAACTTTAATTATAAAAAGATCAGTTATACCCATTTGTCCTGAGAATAAATCCAGCTAGCAGCGAAGTACTCAGAATAACCTATCGAAAATTCATGCAAATGTAAGTAAGTGAGTATAAAAGATTGCGAAGTGTGCATATTTCAATCATAATAGAAAATGACATACTCACTTCGAGTACAAAAGACTGCAAAATTATCATAGCTTGGCCGGTTTCATTCATACTGATTATAGTGGACACTACTGCACTTTAAACTTTTGTCCATATGTCTATTCTATATAAACTTTAATTGCTCAGTGCTTGTTTGGATTCACTTGGCTGAGAAGTTGTTGATGAATCCTACTGTTGAGTATTTGCTTTGTAGTTTCCAATGAGAAAGTACTACTTAGAGTGATACCTGACCTATTATAAGAAACAACAAAATTTTGACTTTTCTTTTTGTGCCTTATTGGTGCTTACGATCCTTACTCAATTCAATGGGAGTGTGCATATTTCAATCATAATAGAAAAAGACATACTCACTTCTTTACAAGCCAATTTTGTTTTTGTCCTGGCTCTTTGTTATGCAGCCAACAGGAACATTACTTCCTCCAACTAAGCGGAGCCGACAGTCACGAGTAGAGTCCAGGCCACGAGGCAGAGCCAACGGCCACGAGCGGAGCCCACGCCACGAGGCGGAGGCGACTAGCCGAAGCCGATGGTCACGAGGCCGATGACCACGAGGCAGAACGAGTAGAGCGAAGCCGACGGCCACGAGGCAAAGCGCACGGCCACGAGCGGAGCCCACGCCACGAGGCGGAGGCGATGAGGCGGAGGCGACGGGCACAAGGCGAAGGTCACGAGGCAAAATGAGGTGGAGGCCACGAGGCGAAGCCCACAGCCATGAGCGGAGCCCACGGCCACGAGGCAGAACGAGTCGAGAGGAGCCGACGGCCGCAAGGCGGAGGCGATGGGGCAAAGGCGACAGCGACGAGCAGAGCCCACGGCCACGAGGCAGAGCCGACGACCACAAGGCTGAAGTGACGGCCACGAGGCGAAGCCGACGGCAGCAAGCGGAGCCGACGACCACGTGGCGGAGGTGACGAGGCGCAGCCGACAGCGATGAGCGGAGCCCACGGCCACAAGGCGGAGCCAACAACGGCGAGACGGAAGCGACGGCCACGAGGCGAAGCCGGTGACCATGAGGCGGAGGCGACGGCGATGCAGTGGAGCCGACGGCCACGAGGGGACAAGCCGTCCGCTTTTCGCCGGAAGGAGGAAGCAAAGATGAAGGAGGAGGGAGAGAAACAATCTGGGAAGGAGAAGTTTCAGAACGTGAGGAAGAGGAGAGACATTCATTCAAACTTGAAAAAGAACGAGGAGAGAGGATGGCAATTAATGCTCGTGCCTTCCCCAGATCTTTTTTGAGCGGGAGTAGGGTGCAGAGGAGAGAGAGTCACGAGATAATAGGGCTTTCTCTTTCTCCGTGTCCCTCCACGTCAGATGCCACGTGCCGATTTTTTAATGGATCCACGCGAGCAAATATATACCACGTGGGCATGTGACGTGGTACTAATAAACCACTGAATATTTTATCGTTCTATACAGATTAAAATTGCTGTGATACGCAACGCTTCTCGTGAAATCTCGTGAATAGAATCGTCTCTTCTCTCCAGCACCTTGCTCATGGAAACGGCGCACTCCATCCAGCATCTCCTCCAGAACAGCGGCGGGGATACCATGATTCGCCACCTGAAAGAAGGCCCATGTTTCGGATGCGCTTCGAACTTCATTTACGACCTCCTTGCGCCGAGATGGATCTTTCGCAATATCTTCAAGGTCGATTATAGGAACGCGGAAGTGGCTGTCGTCGCCCGATGCCGGCAAACTCCGCAGGTTCTCCGGGCGATCTACAAAGATACGAGGAACTTCTGTAATCCCCGCATCGACAAGGCCCTTGATGCCCGCCTTTGATTCATCGAAAGCCTTTAGCTCGCACGTCCGATCGTACTTCTGTTTGTTTTCATTTGCTTCGTCTCTGCTGAACACTTCCATTTTCCTTCCTTAGCGAAAACACTCTCGAGTTCCAAGTCCTGCCTTATATTAAACGTTGGAGAAATTGAAAGACAGAGGTCCTGTGGTATCCAATGACTGGATCCAAGAGCAGGGAGAGGAAAGAAAGAACAATTATACGCGTTGCATCACCAAGAAAGTGATTGGAATTCAAGGACAAGGCCAAGAAGCAACAGGCAATTATATTATGGCAAGTTCGTCTGACTTTCAAGAATTGCGGTTGGCTTTTTCTCCGTACCGCCGGTCAAACGCAGGTATCTTGGAAAAGCATTTGGGAAACGAATGGCTTAAAATGACAGAAGTGATGAAGTTAAGAAGCAATCAGAAAATTGCAAACAGGCCCGTCATCTTTGACCGCGCGAGTTATGAGAAACCTTATCGGTTAGCGAACTCATCTTATATAATTGAGCACTTCGAGAAGAACTTGATGATCATCGTCCGTATCTATATCCGACCGGCCACAGCCAGTTCCGAAACCGATGTCTGAGCGCAATCCCTGTTTGCGAATTATTATCGAATTGAGTTTTGCAGATTGAATCAATTTACTTGTTCGAATAAAGTTCATGACAATATGGTACGTTGGTACAGTTGTAGCATGAAAAGGAATTTTATTTCATAGACAATCAATACAATGCTATAGTGACATGGCTAATACACCACGCGCGAATCGAAACCATAAAATTCATAGCGACGACATTAATTGTTCAAGAAGGATTGTGCATCTCTTCCTTGGTTAAAGAAGAGGGACACTGCATTTGCTAGTACTCTATGCTCCATGCTTTGGAATCGGTCGTTCGTTATGAGCTGAAAGGAATAAAGAAGAGGGACAGGCACCATCAGCATCCGCCCCATTGTCCCGATGATCGCGAAAAGCAAGAAATCCCCAGGCAAAGAGTATCTCCCTAGATCCCCGAGACATTGCCTATGTTGTTCGCAAAAATTTCAGGTGTTCTGATAATCGACCCGGTACTTTGTATTCAGCGACATTAGACCGTGCACTAGTAATACTTTGTCAGTGCCCGTGGCGGCGGCATTGCCGTTGATCCGAGGGGTTGCTTGCAAATTATTAGATGTTACGACTAATGTCGCCGGACATAAGAAACAGGGTCGAATCGAATCAGACGATAATAGAACTTGCCTGCAGGAGGTCGCCAACATTGACCACCAAGGCTCTAGGGATAGGAGGGACGTCGACCCAGCGATCGTCCCAGAGGACCGGGAGGCCTCCAATGTGGTCTTGCAGGAGCACCGTGAGGAAGTCTTTTTCGGAGTGCTTGCTCGTCCCCACCGTCAGCTTGGGCCGCGGGCATGCCGGGTAGTAGTGGCATATGACCGCGAGGGCCCTCCGCGTAGCCCATCTCCCGGAGACGGTCTGGCCTCAGCCCGAGGGACTCGGACAGGAGCTCGAACATCAACGCGCCGTCCAAGCTCATCACCTGCTCGGAGTAGTCTATCGGTACGTCCCTGCAATTTTGGCCATGAAAGTCATTATTAGGTTAGATCCACTTATAAATTATTATTTATTATTGAGATTTCTTTTTTCTGGTTAAATAAAATTAGTTTATATAAAATAAAAAATATACATATAACAAAAGTCAACTCGAAGTCGAGGATGAAAAGGTTTACTTTGTCTCTGTGAAGAACATGTTTTGTAACGTCGCAGGTGAAAATGGCGTCGGTGACTCCGGGACCGGTGGAGGCACTCACCTGCAAACTTCCGGCGGCTCCTCCGGCGACGGCGGGCTCGGCGCCATGTAGCAGAAGAGAAAGTGTCCCTCCAGTTCGCCACCGACGCCGTGTAGGCCGCCGGGACTACGTGGTTCACCACCTGGAAGAACCCCCGGCGTCTCCGACGCGTGTCGCACCCCCTCGATCGCCTCCTCCCTCTTGGCCGGGTCGCGGTTGATCCCGCCGAGGTCGATGATCGGGACGACGAGATTCTCGGAGCCGCCGCCCGATTCGGAGCTGTCTTCCGATGTCTCGTCCCATCGGATGAAGAGATTCTTGGGGATTTCGGTGATGCCGACGTCGACGAGGCCTTTGACGGCGGCTTTCGAGCCGTCGAACGCTTTTAGCTCGCTCGCTCTGTCATAACTCTGCTCGCCGGAGTCGGAGGCTAAATTGATGGTAGGCATTGTTCCTCTCTCTATTTCTCTCTACTGCAATTCAATTGCGCTGTGAATGCGAATTTGTTGGAGATGATTTTGAATTATGAATTGAATGTTAGGGATGATATGAGCAGCTTCTTTATAGCTGAGAGATGGAGAGAAGAGAACAGTGACATCACATTGGGACGATCCATTTGACTTTAGAACTATGAGGTCCATATAAATGGACGGAGAAAGTCATTAGCTTATGAGCTGCCACTTGCTGAGAAAATGACAATTGCTGTTTAAATAATGGCTGATTCTTTGGGGGACTGGGCAGCTACTCCACGAGTCTTGCAATTTATGGAAAAAAAAAATCTGTTAGGACAGAGTTGACCATCGATAGATGACATTGCAATTCAATGTTGTCTTAGCCCTTGGATCAACCGTTGCATCGTCTTAATGTGATGCTGACTCGATTAGATCAATTAGCCTTTAGATATCATCGCGTCTACTGAAACCTACAGTTTCATAGAAAATCTAAGTGTAGATAGATTTTTGCCTTGCGGTTGATTATGCTCATTGTCGTTGAGCGAGTTGATGGCTGGCAAGAATTCCACTTTTTATCCTTGCCTTCAATATACAAAGTCGAAGCTAAACCAAACATAAATGTTACTGAAAGCGCAATTTTTTTCTCGTGGTAGATTAGTGTTGTAACTGTCGTACAAGTATTGGGCACAGTTTCATCTAAAGACCATTTTTGTTTAGAGGATGATCTTTGTTTTTGAGAGTTGTGGAAGTTGGTGCTCATAGTTCTATCAGTTGAAGCTATATAAGCTTCAGTTGACCAAGCGGTGAAGAAAGGCAATCCTGTTCTGTGGTAGTAGATGAACACACACTTATCTTCAAATACAAACATCAATAAGACCACATAAAAAAGTTTACACAGTCTACAGCTGGAAATCAGGAAGTGCAGAAGTTCCATCTAGGCCTTAGGAAATGTAATGGGCAGTGTAGTTTGGAAGTGTAGTCTCCTTGTAGATTGTTGGCTTGTCTGCTGATGTCAATTCCTTGATAGGTCCATACAGCCTAGAAGATGCCTGAGGAGTGTCACTGAAGAAGCATGCCACCGACACTCTCTTGTTTGCCATGACTCGATGCTTGACACTTTTAAACCGGTCGTTTGTTATGAGCTGTGATTGCAAAAATTAGCGGACCATTCTTGGTCTATCAGTTCTCAGTTCAGAAATGAAAGAGCATAATTTCTTCTTATTGCTATGATTACACTCTTCATGTTGATAAATACAAAAACTGCAGAATATCTAGGACCCCACATTGATCGCTACTGTGAAAAACATTGTTTCAACATACATCTGTCTCATTTAGACAATTTTGAACTTGCAAATGTGAGGCTAGCATGATCTAATAAAGTTAGGATCAGGTTTGGATGAGTTAAGTAGCTCTGTTAGGATACTTGATGCGTAAGGCATTTGGGAATGGTAGACATGAATTCGTCTTACCAAAGAAAATCCCAAATTGTGAAGACATGATGTTATTGCTACAGGGAAGATGCTGTGGTAATTTACTTCCTGAATTCTCAAGAGCTCTTCAACTAACTTAGCATATGAGGAAGTATAGTAATAAGGGCGAGAAGATGATCACAGTGTGTTGACCAATCAAAATACAGTTTCAGAAAAGTTCAGAGATGAACAATGATATCTGGCCAAAGCTACTTCTCTGCAAAAGATCTCCGATGTTGATCACTAGTGCTCCAGGTATTGGAGGAACGTCGATCCAGTGGTTCTCATGATGCACTTGAAGTCCTCCAGTTTGATCTTGGAGGAGAATTGTGAGGAAGTCATTGTCTGAATGCTTTGTCACACCCAGGGTCAACTTGGGCTGTGGGCATGGCGGATAGTAGTGGCACATGATTGCGTGTCCCTTTCCACACTCCATCTCCTTCAAGTGATTTGGGTGGAGCCCTAGGACTTCTGATAAGAGCTCAAACAAACGAGAGCCCAGTCTCAACACATGCTTTGAGTACTCCATCAGCATTTCTCCGCCACAGATATTGCGATGCATCAGAAAACCGAACTAGAGCTGCTGTAAAAGTATGATCGGACAGATTCCTAGAGAATACAAAAAGGGTATTGGTATTTTGTATCAACTTGGGTGCAAAAGTTTGGTACTACCACCACTAGAACACACATAAAGTCAACTCTCGAGGAACATCCTTTTTTCTGCCCAAAAAGAACAGAAAGACCACCTCCGAGGTTCCGGTCAGTGAAAATTGTCAATCATTGAGGATCATCTTACTGAATCGTCTCATTGATCAGATGCAAGATTACATGCTATAACATGTCTAGTGGAATTTAGGGGAGAAACTTTGTACCCATTCGGCAGTTGCAGTTGCCTTTGCTGACCGAATGATGAGCTGGGCACTTTCATTTCCTGAGTGTTCAACACCTATTCCGGCTGATTCAATGGAAAAAAAACACGAACTCTAGTTTCATACACTTGCTAGTTTAGCCCCTGATTTGTTGAAGAAAATAAAAAAAAGGCTCTCAAGTATCGTACAGTGAAAAGCATTTACTTAGCACCTATATGAACTACTGCAACTCTTTTGCAAACTATCTTCATTGATTCACTTTGTGAACTTGTTCATAAATTTTCCCTTTTTTGAAAGGTGAAAAAGACATTAGAAGCCACTGGCTCACCTGCAAGCTTCGGGCAACTCCTCGGGCTGGGGAGGCTCAGGTCCCATGAAGCAAAATATACTGTCCCTCCAATCAGCAGCGACTGAATTATAAAGCCCCATGTTGCTGTTGTATATGACCCTCTTCGCAAAATATCTAGTGTAAATCCTTGGCCTCCGTCTCCTGCTCGAAGAACCTGCACGACCCATTGATCGCCTCCTCCAAAAGGCTCTCAGGGACCCCATGGTTGATCACCTGGAAGAAACCCCATTTTTCCAGTGCTTGCCCAATATTCCACACCGTCTTGTCGCGACAGGTGGGGCCTGCACTCACACATCCTAGGTGGATCACCGGGATCTCCACGCGATCCTCGATGCAGGCCATGCTGTCGGGCGGCTGGATGAATATGCGGGGGACTTGGGCGATCCCGATGTCCACGATGCCTTTGACTCTGGCTTTCGTCTCGTCGAACACTCTCAATTCGCTTGCTCAGTCATGTTTGGGATCCGTACTGGTGTCCGTTGTGTGTTCCGTTACTTGGTATTACCGTATTTGAGTGAGTTAGGTCTTGATGAAGTTCATTTTCGTGGTTATATAGTGGTGATTGGGGAGTGATGATTTAGTGGAGAAGCAAAACACAAGGGACAAGAAGGTTGTAAAGAAATGAGTTTTCTTTTAAGTGAAAGTTGACCCTAGAAGATATCAAACAAACTCTCGGAGTTGGCAACTAAGAATTCCTTGTTCCTCAACTAAGACTGTATTTGTCGCCAAATCCATGAAAGCACATGTTAACGGAATCTTCAATAAAATACGAAGTGAAAACATTTTCCAATTAGGATTATTACATGGTTGGATAGAATAGACTTCGATAATTGTGTCACATGTCCAAATCTTATGCATTCTCATATTTTATATGAAAAAACATGATTAATTTACCTGGGGCTTCGTAAAGAGCTCATAAATGTTTACTTAACTATTGTAACATTATATTTAATAAAATGAAGAATGAGGAGAAATAAGAAGAGATAAATTAGTCATTTAAATATATTAATTAGAAACAATAAGTAATTAATTAATTTCCTGACAAGAGGAAATCCAATATTATTTCATTCATTCCTGACTCGAGTTCTATTTTCACATTTATGCATAAACACGATTGATGCAAGCGATATCGGAAGAGCGCATAACTGTTTACTAAACTATTTTATATTTAATAAAATGAAGCATGATAGAAAATAAAAGGAGATTAATTGATTATTAAACACATGAATTAAAAATCGTAAGTAATTAATCAATTTCCTAACAATCCAAATTTATTTCATTCATTCCTTACTCAAGAGTTCTTTTTTCACTTGTATGTGGAAACGTGATTGATGCACGCGGAAGAGCTCATGAATTAATAACTAATTATATGGTGACTATGTAAAACTATAAACAAAGCAAAACATGGAAATCCTAAATTGCAAAGATCATGTAACATGTATCCTATTTTCCCCATATAAGTTACGCTTGAGAAAAAAAATTATGAGCCAACTAATCTAATTAGTATTGAAATTATGATACTCTAAACGGTAGCCCTATGTTAGATATTATGACATCAAAACATATACAAAATCTAATTCATGTCCAACCGCAAGAAAAAAAAAGTTAAAATAATCGTAATGTTGCAATACTATATATGTAGTTTACATAAACGGAAATGGGTTGTCTTCATGTTTTTCTTGCTATTCAAGGATATGTGGAGTTGGCTCTCAGCTAGAGCAAAGGTCTTAGGCATTTTACAAATAGTCCAGGTTGCTAAATGATTTACAGAGTTTGTGGAAGCATCCCTTTTTTCCCCTGCAACTACGTGTTACCTGCATTTATGATTGCTGAGCTATATGAATGATCGAGTTCATATTTTTTATACACAGGTTGCGTAATGCAATATGATTTTTATGCTGAAATAGAAAATCTGCAGCAAGTCTTTAGTATGTGCTTCTTTGCATGATTTTCAACTTTGCTTTGCAGATAGCTCAAATAATAAAGACTTGCCTAGTACTTCATTGGAAAAACATGAAGGAATGGATATGGCCTTAGGTGAACGTAAAAACAGAAGGTTCATTTGTGGCGAGGCTGAAAATATCACCCATAGAGCCGTACTGTTTGTGCCGTCCTATCCAAAGAGATCATGTTAACATTTCACAAGATTATCCTATGCAGCAGGTAAGATCGGAACCCCTAATATTACGTGCTGAAGGAAGGTGCTGTCTCATTATTACCGAGTTCCACTCTTTCACTCCAGAAAGGAAGAAAGAAAATAATTGCTTAGTTAGATTCATCGATATCTTTCATATATCCTCATCAAGAGTCAGCTCTAAGCATCCAGCAACACCCCTGTAATGTGAAGTACTGCATACATTTGTTATGTCATACAATAATAGTATGGCAACGGTGAAGTACAAAAAAATAATTTGGCATGATGTTGCGCATCCCTATAATTTTGCTTCGCAGGTATATGAGGATTTGCATGCAATCTGAGACTGGGATATTGGTGGAGAAGTTTCATATACCCCAATCTGAAAGGAATATGTATTCTGCTATTCTTGTTGTGCCTGAGACATTTGATAATCGTGGTACTTATTTGCATTGCTTTTCCTTATGTCCATTTGTTTATACACGAAGAGTTTACTATTACTTTTTCCGCTTATGCATTTCATGAGATTCTATGTGTTGTAAGTGGATGCATGAACATGTGGTTGAGTAATAAGAGAATTGTAGTGTGGTTTCTTCCCATGGTTCTTCTTTATTTTCTCCTACGGTTCATTGGCTCATTTTACTTTGCTTATCGTTAGGAATAGATTTCTTTTTTCTACTCTGTAATTGAGAGGTAGTATACCATTGCTGTAGCTAAAGATTACTCCAAGAAAGGACTTCTAATGTCACGCTCCGAACCCCATCGAGCGCACAACACACTTCTCCGGTCGAATAATGCGATGTCCTAGGATACCGCCGACCCAATTAAACTTATCAGAGATTTATATAATCCAACGGAAACCACAAATACCCAGACAATAATAACTGGGGTAATTAAGGAGAATAAACATATTTATTGCTTATCCAAACTTATATAATATTCACAATTTACAAACCACCATTTACACAAGCACACCGAACTGTAAACCACCGATATTCAAAATGATCGATAGCCTGGGTATTCTATCACCAAAAATGATACACTCGAAAAAGCCTATTCCCAACCCCTACACTAGCCCCCACACCCTCTACTTGACGTCCATTCCGAGTCTGATTCTTCGTCATCTAAATTTAAATCCCCCTGCACTGTCTACTCCTCTGAGGACTCCGGCTCGGCTTTGATCTCGATCGGGTTATTGATGTCACCCAATTCTGCTGGAACCTCATCCCGCTCCTTCTCAATTGGCTCCTCATTAGACTCGTCCGCAGGCACAAACTCGGGGTCGAGCCATTGCTCATACTCGGGTATATGTTCCATTTCTTCTTCAGGCTCTTCCTCAGGTTCTACCTCAGGTTCTTCCTCTGGGATTGTCTCGAGATCCCCGTCCATCGGATCATACCCTGCCTGGGATTTCTCCAGCTCTGGTTTATGCTCGGCTTCCGAGGGCTCAGGTGCTACCGGTG
Organism: Syzygium malaccense; assembly: GCA_031216405.1. Lineage (NCBI taxonomy): Eukaryota > Viridiplantae > Streptophyta > Magnoliopsida > Myrtales > Myrtaceae > Syzygium > Syzygium malaccense. Next base: position 13,932,591 of record CM062259.1, on the reverse strand, counting down.
TAGGTTGAAGACCAAACTATGCCAGACTAGTCTCCAAACTAGTCATCTCGCCATTGGGAGGAGATATGGTAGACGGGTCCCAATCCCCGACTCTATCAAAAGGAACGTCAAATCCACGAACGGGACCAAACTCGTCTATCCCGTCTCGAAAGAACCAAGCCGTATAGGTATGGGCTTGCCAAAGGGGTAATCCTACATCTACCCAAACTACCGTCGTATGCTTAATCCAGGTCATATTTTCATCTATCGGATACTCTACGACATTGTGGTCGGTGTGCATCGGTACTCCAAAATGCTCAGGTGGCGGCGGTGACGGACTCATTACTCAGGCCGAGGTTCTGAAATTATTGGTTGAAATAACCATGAGATTACATCTCAATAAGCACACACCCTAAACCCCACCTAGGCTATCATGTACATCCAGACAATCACAATGACAAACACACTCAGCTATCACATTGCAGGTGCACAGTTTATACTTACCTGGGCCTTTTCTGCGTGCAACCTGCACATTAGTCAGAACAACACCATTTCCAATCACATGCACATTCTAATTACATTTCATGCATTCATTCCGGCCTCATCACATTCTTTCCATACAACTTGCTAGTGACCCGCGTAGTGGTACCGCCTCAGGTTCACTACAACCATCTCACACTCGACTCGCCAGTGACCCGTGTAGTAGTACCGCCTTAGGTTCACTGCGATTAACTTATAACAACACTTCAAGGCCCGCGTAATGGTACTGCCTCAGGCCGTGTATCTTGCGCGCATAGTGATACCGCCTCAGGCTCAACACCCATCACCTGCGACACAACCGGCGTAATGGTACCGCCTCAAGTTGGCCGTCCTTCGGTAATAACGGGCATCGTCCCGCGTAGTCGTACCGCCTCAGGACGGATCAATTTCCCGCGTAATGATACCGCCTCAGAGATTTCCACAATCACAAATACCGTACCACACACGATCTCTCGTTCGTTCACATGCTCAGCACTCATTTGTCAATAAATTGGCCAATCACACGTGGCCCATGCACGCATCAATTCACACACATTTCTCATGCTCAGTAAGCATCCAACACGACCAATTGACAATTAATTCAATTCGGCCCAAGCGTGCGCATAACAATACAAAGTCTAGTCATTCAATCCACTACTCAACAAACATACATGGCCACTCACGGGCCCACAATCACAGCCACGTACACGTGCACAATTTCAATCTTTCCACACTCATTTCAAGCCATAACGAGCATCACAATTCAGCCACCATACCACGCACTAAACCGACACCAATCGCCCTTAAATCAAACCATAGGCTCGTCACTACAAGTCCCGATTTCCAGCAATGAACTCGGCATCAATTCAGCCCCGAAACATCACAATTTCATCCTAAAAAATCAGTAATACCAGCCCCTAAATCAGTCCACACTATTTATCCATAAACAGCCCCAAATTTCGCCAAAACCGCGTCTAATTAAATCCGATTCCACCCCTAATTTATCCATCGATACCCGAAGTCCTAAATAGAGTTTAGGGCGTGACTTACCCAAACTCTATATTGACTCGGCTAGAGTGGAAAGGGAGCGGCTGATAAGCGGCACGCGGCGGCGGCGGTTGGCCGCGGCTGAACGGCGGCGGCGAGGCTTTCTTGGCTGCTATTCACGGCCACAAAGGGGGAGAGAGAGGGACGGCATGAGGGGGGGATGGCTCGGCAACGGGACGGCGGTGGCACGGCGGGCGGACGGCCAGCGAGCAGTGGCGCGGCAAAGGGGGGCGATCAGTTCGGTAAGGGAGGGGAGGGAGTTGCCGAGAGGGGAGAGAGTGAGAATGAGGAGAGAGATAGGAGTTTGGGACTTAAATAATCAAGACCAATAATTGAATTGCTAATTGACCATCTCGCCCTTTCCTCACAATTCTAATCGACGGCCTAGATTCATTCTTATCTTGAGATCGACGGTCCAGATTGAATCTTTTCCAAAATATCCAAGGGTAATTTGGGAATTTCTCAAAAAGTGTAAGGACAAAATTATCCAAAAATCTACAATTCTAAGGCTAAGCGAAATTACCAAAATGCCCTTCTCAAATTACATTGGCCTTAACAAATTTCTAGGGCTAAAATGGTCATTTTCCATTCTTCACCGAAATTCAGTTTTTCTGAAGGATTCGGACAACTTCGAGGCTACCTGGGCAAATGATAACATCGTCCAAATGATATGTCGTGATAGTCTAAATTTCCAATGCCGACTCGGTCTCCAATTAATGCCTAAGTTCTGACTAACGCAACTTGCGCATATCTCGTACTAACGGGTGGCTTTTTGGGGAAATTCGCATTATTGACCCGTGGCCGATACTGAATCATGCCACGTACAAGTTCACTCAGGTCGTGCCGACCTCGATTGTCACTTAATCGCGAGGATCGATAGCTAGATCCGACGGGGACGATCGTTTGGTATAGGTTTAGGATCGTTCGTCCATTTATTTCGTGGTCTAGCGAAATCACCCGCAATCTACTAATATGATAGTGGCGAACTGATCCCTGGCTATCCTTGGATCGGCCTACAGTGGCTCAAAATGTCACCTTGACGATTCTCATGGTCGAAAGTCTGTTCACAATCGAGTTATTTAGTCGCGCGAATTTAAATCTCTAATTAGGATTTCCCTAACGGTTAGTATTCCCGAAGTGATCAATTCCGGGCGAGATCTAGCTACAAGCACGTTTACAAACTATTCACTTCATAAATCCCAAGTGGGTCAGATTTCAGAATGTCACAACTCTTCCCCCCTTATAAAAATTTCGTCCTCGAAATTTACAATCAAACTACTACTCAAATAAGTCGGGGTATTGATGCTGCATTTGCTCTTCGCTTTCCCACGTTGCGCCTTCTATCCCGTGGTGTTCCCAAATAACCTTGACCATCAGGATCGTCTTATTCCTTAGAACTCATTCTTTCCGATCTTCAATCCTTACTGGTCTCTCGACATATGACACCCTGTCATCGACTTCTATCTCCTCATAGTTCAACACGTGAGTTGGATTCGATTCATATTTCCTCAATATCGATACGTAGAAAACATTATGCACTTGCGATAAATTTAGCTGAAGTGCAAGGCGATAAGCTAAATCTCCCATCCTTTCTAAAACCTCAAAAGATCCCACGTACTTCGAACTCAACTTCCCTTTCTTACCGAATCTGAATAGTCCTCTCATGGGTGATACCTTAAGAAATACATAATCCCCTACTTGAAACTTCAAAGGTCTTCGCCTTCTGTCTGTATAACTCTTTTGAAGGCTTTGAGCTGTTTTTAGTCTTTCACGAATTACCTTAACAGCCTCAACTGACTATTGAACTAACTCTGGCCCGGTTATACTTTTATCTCCTGCTTTATCCCAACACACGGGCATTCTACAAGCCCTGCCGTATAGCGCTTCAAAGGGCGCCATTCCGATGCTCTGCTGAAAACTATTATTATACGCGAATTCTGCTAAGGGTAGCTGCTCTTCTCACTTATCCTGAAAATCCAATACACACACCCTCAGCATATCCTCTAAAGTCTGAATCGTCCTTTTAGACTGGCCATCCGTTTGTGGATGATAAGTTGTACTAAACTGCAGCTTTGATACTAATGCCGTCTGCAGACTTTTTCAAAAATTAGCGATAAACTTAGGATCACGATCTGAGGTAATCGTTACTGGTACCCCATGCAAATACTATCTGCTGCACATATAACTCAGCATATCGATCTAATGCGAAGTCCTTTTGCACAGCCAAAAAGTGTGCCGACTTTGTCAATCTGTCGACAATTACCCAAATAGTATCATGGCCTCTTTGGCTCCTTGGTAATCCCGTTACAAAATTCATAGTTATGTGCTCCCATTTCCATTCTGAGATTTCCAAAGGTCACAATAATCCTCCGGGCTTCTAATGCTGTGCCTTCACTTGCTGACACGTCATACATTTGGCTACATGTCTGGCTATGTCTGCCTTCATACTATTCCACCAATAGTACTGCCTCAAATTCTGATACATTTTGGTACTACCTGGGTGGATACTATAACCACTACGATGCGCTTCCGATAAAATTTTTTCCTTAAGCTCCGCATCGTCAGGCACACATAATCGTCCTTGAAACTTCAATATCCCGTCCTTGGATATTTGAAAGTCCGGCTTTTTTTGGTCTCATCCATCTCTAGAATCCTTTGGATTTCTTGATCTGTAGACTGCAAAGTCTTAATCTTAGCCTGGATCTCCGGTTCAATCCTTAGCGCGGCTAGCAAGCTCGAGACTTAACTTACTTCAAATCTAAACTCCGAGTCTCGTACTTTTTCTAACAATGCCCATTTCTTGACCATCAAGTGCGCGATGCTTGACTTTCGACTCAATGCATCGGCTACTCGGTTGGCCTTCCCGGGGTGATACAATATATCATAATCGTAATTCTTCAGTAATTTCATACACCGACGCTGCCTCATATTAAGTTCCTTTTAAGAAAATAAATATTTGAGACTCTGATGATCAGTATAAATCTGAAATTTCTCTCCACATAGATAGTGTCGCCAAATCTTCAGAGCGAATACTATTGTGGCTAATTCCAAATCATGCATCGGATAATTCAACTCATACGGTCTTAACTGCCTTGACGCGTAGGCCACTACTTGTCCATTTTACATGAGTACACACCCCGATCCTTTCAACGACGCATCGCTATAAATTTCATATCCTTTGGGTCCTGATGGAATAGTCAACATCGGTGCCATTGTCAATCTATGCTTCAATTCCTGAAAACTCCTTTCACATTTATCGGTCCATTCAAATCTCGTTTCCTTTTTCAATAAATGTGTCAATGGTGTTACTATTGCCGAAAACCCTTCCACGAAACGACAATAATACCTTGCCAAACCCAGAAAACTTCGAACCTCTGTTACCGTCGTTGGTCTTGACCACTTCATTATCGCCTCAATCTTTGATGGATCCACCGAGATTCCTTCTCCAGAGATCATATGTCCAAGAAATGCTACTCAATTGAGCCAGAATTCGCACTTACTAAACTTAGCATACAGTGCGTTCTCTCTTAAGATTTGCAGAACTCTACTCAAGTGAAACTCATGCTCCTCTAGGCTCTTCGAGTACACTAGTATGTCATCTATAAAAAATTGATCTAGAAACTCCTTAAACACCCGGTTCATTAGGTCCATAAAGGCAGCAGGGGCGTTCATCAATTCGAACGGCATTACTGTAAATTCATAATGTCCGTATCTCGTCCTAAATGCCATCTTCGGTAGATCCTCCTTCCTAATCCTCAATTGATGATATCCCGTTCTCAAATCGATTTTAGAGAACACCGAAGCTCCTTGTAATTGATCAAATAAATCATCAATCCTCGGCAGGGGATATTTTTTTTTATCGTCACCTAATTTAGTTGCCTATAATCGATACATAACCTCAACGACCCATCTTTCTTTCTCACAAACAAAACTAACGCTCCTCACGGGGACGCACTCGGACGAATAAATCCTCTGTCTAATAACTCTTACATTTGCACCGTTAACTCCTTTAACTCTAACAGCGACATTCTATAAGGTGCCTTCGAGATTGGCTCAGTTCCAAGGGCCAACTTAATCACAAATTCTACTTCTCTTTCTGGTGGCAATCCCGTTAATTCCTGAGGAAAAACATCGGGATAATCACACACCACAGCTATGTCCTCTAGCCTAGGCTCCTCAGCCGTCGAATCAACTACAGCTGCTAAAAATCCTTGACACCCTTCATCCAATAACTTAATCATTTCTAGCGACGAAATCCATGGAATCGAGGGTCCCCCTCGATTTCCCACAATTTTGAATTCCAGATGTCCAACGGGATTAAATTGGATCACCCCACTATTGCAATCTATTACGGCCTTTTGCTTAGACAACCAGTTCATACCCACTATCACATCAAAATCATACATGGCTAGAACCGCTAAATCAATCTTTTCCTTCCTATCCCTAATCACAATCTTACAATTCGAGCACCTCAACGAGACTAACATCTTATCATTCAAGGGAGTTGTCACGCATAACACAACATCAAGCAACTACGATTCTATACCAATCAGCTCAACAAATTGCTCAGATACAAAGGAATGTAACGCTCCAGAATCAAACAAAGCATACGTAGTATGGTTGCATAGAGAAACCGTACCTGTGACAACCCTTGGTGCGTTCTCAACTTCTCTTCTGGCCATGGCGTACACCCGTCCTTGCGCCTGCAACCTATTCTGATTAGCTGTTTGGGCCGCTCCAGTCTAGTTCCCGTTCTAGGGTGGCGGCAACGCAGGCGATCTATTCTGCCTGAGATTGGGGCAAAATCTTATGTGATGACCAAATCCACCACATCCAAACCATGCTCCGCCCTTGGTTGGATAAGGTCCATTTCCATGCCTTTTCCCCACACACCCGACATGGACCATTTTGATTACGGGCCGGCTTCCCAATATTCCTTCTAACAGGAGGGACAAAACGTCGATTACCCGTCATTGGCCTCTTTACTAACTAACGGTTGTCCCTACCCTGGGCAAACCTCGACCCAGAAGCGGCGGCTCTATCCACCAAATCCCGCTCAATTGCTTGAGCCCTATCATAAATCTCGTTATACCCTCTCAAATTCAATGAAAACATTTGGCTGCGAAGGTCCGGTTTCAAGCCATTTCGGAACCTTCGAGCTTTATCCAACGGGTCCTCAATCATCTTCGGAGCGAACTTAGACAACCGAGCAAATTCGGCCTCGTATTGATCCACCGTTCTCTGCCCCTGACGCAACCTCATAAATTCAGATAATTTTTGTTCCCGAGCACTCTCAGAAAAATATTTATCATTAAAGGTCTCTACAAACATCACCCAAGTCCGGGCTATACCATCCGGGAATATCATTCCTTTGGTGGCTTTCCACCAATCATTTGCATTTCCTTGCAATTGATATACTGCCAATGTTACTTTCTCCTCATCTATACATCCCAAGACTTCAAAAGCTTTTTCTAGTTCTTCCACCCACAACGATGCATTGTCAAGATTGCCTCTACCTCAAACTTGGGAGGCTTTAATTTCAAAAACTGCTCGACTAATTAGTGCATCTGCCTATTCGCATTCACCTGCCCCTGTCTTGATTCCCATTATTATTATTGGCAGCAGCGGCCGCAGCGGCCTCGGCAGCTTGGGCAATAGTGGCAATTCGTTCCTGAGTTTGCTGTCCTATCAAATTACCCATTTCTTCTAGGGTCCTCATGACCGCTTCCATTCTAGGATCTTTTACAGGTCGGGCTCGGGCTCGCGAGCTAGACGGACCTCCAAATCCTTTACCTCGTGAACTCATCCTCACGATTTCTACCACTCGACTACCTGTTATAATTCCACTCAGGAATTAGAAACCTAGGCCAATTATGCCAGTCTAGCCCTAGGCAGTGAATTAATGCAATAATTCACTCAGCAGGCAACCAATCACCACAGGCACAAGGCCATAATCAATAGGGTCTGTGCACTTACCTCAGGTCCAGACACACATGCATTTCAATCGTTACAACAATCAATTTACCCATCAATCACAACAAATAATCTGGAGACACGTGTAGCTTATTCCACCCTATGACTCGCTAAGGTCTCCATAGATTACTACCCCAGGGTCTCTGCTCCTTATCACTCCAGACTTCGACCAGCTTAGATCGAGCTTTCCTCGCTTTGATACCAAACCAATAAGTGATGTCTTGCCCTGAACCCCATCGAGCGCACAACACACTTCTCCGGTCGAATAATGCGATGTCCCAAGGCATTGCCGCCCAATTAAACTTATTAGAGATTTATATCATCTAGCGGAAACCACAAATACCCGGACAATAATAACCGGCGTAATTAAGGAGAATAAACATATTCATTGCTCATCCAAACTTATATAATATTCACAATTTACAAATCACTATTTACACAAGCACACCGAACTATAAACCACCGATATTCAAAATGATCGATAGCCTGGGTATTCTATCACAAAAAATGATACACTCCAAAAAGCCTATTCCCAACCCCTACGCTAGCCCCCATGCCCTCTACTTGACATCTATTCCGAGTCTGATTCTTCATCATTTAAATCTGAATCCCCCTGGACTGGCTACTCCTCTGAGGACTTCGGCTCGGCTTCGATCTCGATCGGGTTATTGATGTCACTCGATTCTGCTGGAACCTCGTCCTGCTCCTCCTCAATTGGCTCCTCATCAGACTTGTCCTTAGGCACAAACTCGGGGTCGAGCCATTGCTCACACTCGAGTATATGTTCCGGTTCTTCTTCAGGCTCTTCCTTAGGTTCTGCCTCGGGTTCTTCCTCTAGAATCGCCTTAAGATCCACGTCCACTGGATCGTACCCCGCCTGGGATTCCTTCGGCACTGATTCATGCTCGGCTTCTGAGGGCTCAGGTGATACCGACGCAGACCGGACTGTGCAAACTAGTCTCCAAACTAGTCATCTCGCCGTTGGGAGGAGGTATGGCAGACGGGTCCCAATCCCCGACTCCATCAAAGGGGACGTCAAATCCACGGACGGGACCAAACTCGTCTATCCCGTCTCAAAAGAACCATGCTGTATAGATATGGGCTTGCCAAAGGGGTAATCCTACGTCTACCCAAACTACTGTCGTATGCTTAACTCAGGTCATATTTTCATCTATCGGATACTCTATGAAATTATGGTCGGTGTGCATCGGTACTCTAAAACGCTCAGGTGGTGGCGGCGGTGGTGGATTCATTGCTCAGGCCGGGGTTCTGAAATTATTAGTTGAAATAACCATGAGATTACATCTCAATAAGCACGCACCCTAAACCCCACCTAGGCTATCACGTACCTCCAGACAATCACAATCACAATCACAAACACACTCAGCTATCACAATGTAGGCACACAGTTTATACTTACCTGGGCCTTTCCTTGCGTGCAACCTACACGTTAGTCACAACAACACCATTTCCAATCACATGCACGTTCTAATTACACTTCATGCATTCGTTCTAGCCTCATCACATTCTTTCCACACAACTCGCCAATGACCCGCATAATGGTACCGCCTCAGGTTCACTGCGACCATCTCATACTTGACTCGCAAGTGACTTGCGTAGTAGTTCCGCCTCAGGTTCACTGCGACTAACTTATAACAACACTTCAAGGCCCGCGTAATGGTACCGCCTCAAGCCGTGTATCTTGCCCGTATAGTGATACCGCCTTAGGCTCAACACCCACCACCTACTACACAACCCGCGTAATGGTACCGTCTCAAGTTGGCCGTCCTCCGATAATACCGGGCATCGTCCCGCATAGTCGTACCGCCTCAGGACGGATCCATTCCTGTGTAATGGTACCGCCTTAGGGATTTCCACAATCATAAATACCGTACCATACACGATCTCTCGTTCGTTCACATGCTCAACACCCATTTGCCAATAAATTGGCCAATCACACGTGGCCCGTGCACGCACCAATTCACACACGTTTCTCATGCTCAATAAGCATCCAACATGCCCAATTGATAATTAATTCAATTCGGCACAAGCATGCACATAACAATACAAAGTCTATTCATTCAATCCACCACTTAACAAGCATACATGGCCACTCATGGGCCCACAATCACAGCCACGTACACGTGCACAATTTCAGTCTTTCCACACTCATTTCAAGCCATAACGAGCATCACAATTCAGCCACCATACCACGCACTAAACCGACACCAATCGCCCTTAAATCAAACCATAGGCTCGTCACTACAAGTCCCGATTTCTAGCAATGAACTCGGCATCAATTTAGCCCCGAAACATCACAATTTCATCCGCAAAAATCAGTAATACCAGCCCCTAAATCAGTCCACACAATTTACCCATAAACAGCTCCAAATTTCGCTAAAACCACATCTAATTAAATCTGATTCCACCCCTAATTTATCCGTCGATACCCGAAGTCCTAAATAAAGTTTAGGGCGTGACTTACCTAAACTCTAGACTGACTTGGGTAGAGTGGAAAGGGAGCGGCTGATCGGCAGGAAGTGGCGGCACGCGGCGGCGGCAAGCGGCGGCAGGTTGGCCATGGCTGAACGGCGGTGGCGAGCCTTCGTTGGCTGCTGTTCACAGCCACAAGGGGGAGAGAGGGACGGCGTGAGGGGGGGATGGCTTGGCGACGGGACGACAGTGGCATGGCAGGCGAACGGCCGGCAAGCGGCGGTGCGGCAAAGGGGGGCGATAGGTTCGGCAAAGGAGGGGAGGGAGCTGCCGAGAGGGGAGAGAGAGAGAATGAGGAGAGAGAGAGAGGAGTTTGGGACTTAAATAGTTAAGACCAATAATTGAATTGCCAATTGACCATCTCGCCCTTTCCTCACAATTCCAATTGACGGTTTAGATTCAATCTTATCTTGAGATTGACGGCCCAGATTGAATCTTTTCCAAAATATCCAAGGGTAATTTGGGAATTTTTCAAAAATTCCAAGGGCAAAATTGTCCAAAAATTTCTAATTCTAAGGCTAGGTGAAATTGCCAAAATGCCCTTACCAAATTACATTGGCCTTAACAAATTTTCAAGGGTAAAATGGTCATTTTCCATTTCTCACCGAAATTCAGTTTCTCTGAAGGATTCGAACAAATCCGAGGCTACCTGGGCATATAACAACATCGTCCAATTGATATGTCGTGACAGTCTAAATTTCCAATGCCCGACTCGGTCTCCAATTAGTGCCTAAGTTCTGACTAACATAACTTGCGCATATCTCGTACTAACGGGTGGCTTTTTGGGGAAATTCGCATTATTGACCCATGGCAGATACTGAATCATGCAATGTACAAGTTTACTCAGGTCGTGCCGACCTCGATTGTCACTTAATTGCGAGGATCGATCGCTAGATCCGATGAGCACGATCGTTTGATATAGGTTTATTTGTCCATTCATTTCGTGGTCTAGCGGAATCACCCGCAATCCACTAATATGACAATAGCGAATTGATCCTTGGCTATCCTTGGATCGCTCTACAGTGGCTTAAAATGTCCCCTCGACGATTCTCATGGTCGAAAGTCGGTTCACGATTGAGTTCTTTAGTCGCGCGAATTTAAATCCCTAATTAGCCTTTCCCTAACTGTTAGTATTCCCGAAGTGATCAATTCCGGGCGAGATCTAGCTACAAGCACGTTTACAAACTATTCACTTCATAAATCCCAAGTGGGTCAGATTTTAGAATATCACATCTAAGGTCTTCAACTAATGTAATATTCTTTAGGTTGACAAGAGGAAACCTAAATTTACCGGGATTATGTTTTTTTGGGGAACTTTCTGCATCTCATTGAGCAATCGGTGGCCTTCTCTTAAGCTCTAAAGCATGGATCAGTAGTAAATATGTTGGTACTTTTTGGTTCTGGAGTTTATTACACCAGGCGCAATTTATGTGTGATATGCAAAGAAATTTCCTTTTTTGTTGGGATGCTTGATAGGGTCATTAACTTGTCTGTTTACTTGTGACATTCCGAAATTCCACCAATTGGAATTTATTAAATAATTGAGTTTTATGAAATGTGCTCGCAGTAAGTTCTCGCCCGGAACTGATCATTCCTGGGAATGCTAACCATTAGGGAAAGGCTAATAGGGGAATTAAATTCGCGCGACTAAAGGAAATTCGATCGTGAATGGATTTCGACCATTTAAATCGCGTAAGTGATATTTTGACCCACTGTTGGCCGATCAAGGATAGTTAGGGGTCAGTTCGCCACTGTCCTAGTAGTGGATCACGGGTGATTCCGTTGGACCACGAAACGACTTGACGAATGATTCTGAAATTATACCGAACGATCGTACCCCTCGGATCAAGTGATTGATCTTCGCGATTTTAATGACAACCGAGGTCGTCACGCACCGAACGAACTTGCACGTGACTCGATTTAGTATCAGTCATGAGTCGATTCAGCGAATTTCCCCAGCAAGCCGCCCGTTAGCTTGAGAAACGCTCGGGTTGCGTTTAATAGAATTTAATTATAGAAATTTTGCCCAAATTGGACACCGGAAAATTAGGAAATCACGCCGGAACGTTAGGACGACATTGCACGTGACACGTGTCAATTTTTGGTGTGCTCAATTCCTTCGGAAAAATTTGATTTGAGCAAGAAACGGAGAATTGGACCATTTTACCCTTGAGAATTATAAAAGGGTAGTTGTGTGAGAGAAGGGCATTTTGGTAAATTGCCAAAAGTGGTCAAAATTGATATTTAAAACTTTGACCCCCCTTTTCTCTCTCTTCCTCTCTTCTTTCTTCCCCTCTTCCCGTGAAACCCCCCTCCTCCGTGAGTTCTCTTCCTCTCTCTTTCTTTCTTGCCGGACGGATCGCCGTCGCCACCGAGCCACGCCGCCGTCCGTACGCCGCCGGTCACCACCTCACGCCGCCCTCACACCGACCACCACCCCACCGTGACTCTCTCCCTCTTTTTCTCTCTCTTGGCCGTGAGGCCCTCGGCCACGCGCAAGCCACGCAATCGCCGTCCAAGCCGATTGCCGCCACTCGGAAGTTGTACGTCGTCGCCGTTGTCCCCGATTAAGGGCCACCGCTTTCTGTTCTAGCCGTTTTAGCCTAGAACGCGGTAAGTCATCCTCTAATCCCGATTTAGGATTTCGGGTATCGCCGAACAATTTGATTTTGGGTGAAATTGGACTTGTGCGGGTGCGAAAGGTTGGGGCTTTAGACCGGGAATGTATGGCGGGCCTTAAGGAATTAATTTGGAATTTTTGGAGGACGATTTGAGGGAATTTTAAGCTAAAAATCACTGTTCACGAGCTGCGATTCACTGTTCATGAGGCTGTGATGCTTGGTTCGGGACGCAAGTTGGATTTCTAGAACCAAGATTTAATGGTGAGAAAGTTCCGTGAAGGACCGGAATCGATTTGGCGTCGTTTGGTGGGAGAAAAATAGAAATTTATGTATTTCACATGTGTTTTAATCATAATTGAGTTGTGGTGGTAGAATTGTGTGTGCATTTGTGCAATGGGCTGGTGTAAATATGTTTGATTCGTGCACATTTGGGTTCAATTGAAATGATGGTGCAATTGACCAGGTGATATGTTGAGTTAGTCGACGCGGGTAAGTCGCGCCTAAACCTGATTTAGGACTTCGGGTATCGACGGGTGATTTTGGACAAAATCAGTATGGAATTAGGTGCGGAATTACATGGATTGGTAGTGGAAATTTTATGGCGGGCCTTGGGATTTAATTCGGGCACTAATTATTGAAAATTCAGAAAATGAGGGCTGCGAATTACTGTTCATATGCCTCGAATCACTGTTCACTGGCTGTGAATTACTGTTCACGGGGCTGTGATGGTCCGATTGGGACGCGAGTTGAATTTTTGGAACCTAGAAATTATGGTGAGAAAGTCTCGTGAAGGATCGAAATTAGTCCGACGCCATTTGGTTGGAGAAAATTGGTAATTTATGTGTTTTGGGCATGTTTGAATTATTCTGGATGGGGTTAATTCAATTGAGTGTTTGTTTGTGTGTTAGATGAGGTAACTCGAGGATGAAATGAAGATGTTTCGAGGCTGGAGTGAGACTGAATAGAGTGTCGGATGTTGTGGGATGGAATTGGCGAGCTTAGGGCTCGATTTAAGGACAAGTGGTGTCAATTTGGTGTGTGGTAGTATGGTTGGATTGTGGTGTTTAATATGCTCGGAAATGTCGAAATTATGCCTATGAACATGGCTGTGTTTGTGGGTCCATGAGTGGCCTTGTGTGTTTATTGAACTGTGATTGATGGATTGAAATGTGTTTGATTATGTGCACGCGTGGGCCAGATTAAATTAATTGTTGAAATTAGCCATGTCGAATGCTGAGTGAGCACGTTGTACGTGTTAATTGATGCGTGCATAGGCCGCGTGTGATGGGCCAGTTGAGTGTAGTAAATGCTTGATGAGCATGTGTATGAGTAAGAAAGAAAAGTAGTCTGGCAAGTGATTGTGGAAGTTATGTGAAGATGTGTAAGTGCGAGAATGGGATCGGGCCGAGTATCATAAACTCGGGCAGCGATCACGTAGGTCTGATGCATTTGGCACAGGCTGAGGCTCGAAAGAGCATAATTGAGTTCGGTCCGAGGCACGATCAGCTCGGGTGAGACCGGGATTGGACCGAGGCATTATAAGCTCGGGTTTCGATCATGTAGGCCTGTCGCATTTGGCGCGGGCTGAGGAAAGTGTGAATGTGGGATCGGACCGAGGCGTGTGATGCTCGGGGCGCGATCGAGTGTGAATATGGGATCGGACCGAGGCGTGTGATGCTCGGGGCGCGATCGAGTGTGAATGTGGGATCGGACCGAGGCGTGTGATGCTCGGGGCGCGATCGAGTGTGAAAGTGGGATTGGACCGAGGCATTACAAGCTCGGGTTCCAATCATGTAGGCCTGTCGCATTTGGCGTAGGCTGAGTTGGGTTTCGATCATGTAGGCCTGTCGCATTTGGCGCGGGCTGAGGAAAGTGTGAATGTGGGATCGGACCGAGGCGTGTGATGCTCGGGGCGCGATCGAGTGTGAATGTGGGATCGGACCGAGGCGTGTGATGCTCGGGGCGCGATCGAGGGGCCTGAGGCATGAACGAATACGCGGGCCGGATGTAGTGAGTGGTCGCAGTGTACCTGAGGCGTGTACGTTTACGCGGGTCACTGGCGAAGAATAAGAAAGAGGAAATGAGAATGGACGGAATAATGGGATAAGAGTGGTACATGCGCGTGTTTACATATGACATGATTGAGTTTGAATGATGTTGTGCGCATGTTTGAGCCTGACAATATTATTTGTTGTACCTGCGATGTGATGTTTCAGCGTGTGTAAATATATGTATGTGATTGTGTAATTGTCTGGAGGTACGTGATAGCCTAGGTTGGGTTTAGGGGTGAACTTGCTGAGAAGTGTTCTCACGGTTGTTTTCAACCAAATATTTCAGAACCCCGACAGGAACCGTGAACCCTCCACCACCGCCGCCAGTACGTTGTTGGATACCAGTGCACACGGAGTACGATGTGTCAGAGTTTCCGGTGGGTTTTCAGAAGGATAACATTTTTGGAAGTTAATAGTTACTGGCTCGGGTGCTCGTAATAATAATGGATATTGTAAATATTATGGTGTAAGTTTGGCAATGAGAACGAATATGTTCATTCTCCCTGATTGATTCCCCAGTTTTTAATTGTCCGGATTTAATTGTTGTTATCCGCTGTGGTAGTAAATCTCTGATGGAGTTTTGAGGTCAGCGATATTCCTGGGACGTCGGTTGAATCGACCAGAGGCAGTGTCGCGTGCCGTAGGGGTTCGGGGCGTGACATCCCCGTTTGAATTGGTATCAGAGCAAGGTTAGCTCGATCTAAAGTTGGTCGAATTGGAGTGATAAGGAGCGGAAAACCTTGGGGTAGTAATTGGGGAGATCTTAGTGAGATGTAAGGTAGAGTGAGCTATACGTGCCTCCAGATTGTTTGTTGTGATTGTTTGAGTAAGTCGGTTGTTATGTGGTAATTGATTTGCAGGGGCGTCTGGACCTGAGGTAAGTGTTCAGACCTTGGTGATTGTGATTCGTGATTGGTAGTGGGGAATAGTTTGTTGAGCGGGCTTTTGTGTTAATTCGCCGATTAGAATCAGATTGAACTGGTTGGTTTAGACTGCTAATTCCTGAGTGGAATTATAGCAAGTAGGAGAATGGTAGAATTGTGGGCTGAGCAGTGAAGGAAAAGAAGTACGAAGAGTCCCAAGAAGGGCCGCTAGAAGAGGAACGAGAGGTCGAGGTCGAGGTCGTGCTCGAGCTAGGGTTGTCGAGGACCTCAGAATGGGTGTTAGAGCAGTAGAGAATCCTACAGTGGATGTTGGAGCTGCAGTGGACCCTAGAGTGGAAGTTAGACTTACTGAGGATCCTCGAATGGAAGTCGTTATGAGGACGTTGGAACGGATCGGAAATCTGCTAGAACAACAGACTCAGGAAAGAGTTGCTGAAATTGCCCAACCTGTTGAGGCCCCTGTGGCTGCTGCTACTGTCATTAATCTTAAGAATCAAGGGCAAGGGCAAGGAGTTGTGAATAGACCGACGTATCAGTAAGTAGAACTGTTTATAAAGCTGAAACCGCCTAAGTTTGCCGGGAAAGGTGATCCTGAGGCTGCACCTCGATGAGTAGAGGAGCTTGAGAAGGCTTTTGAGGTGTTAGAGTGCAATGATCATGAGAGGATAACCCTGGAGGTGTATCAATTACAGGATAATGCAAATGACTGGTGGGAAGCCACCAAAGATAGAATTCTTCCGGAAGGCACAGCTAGGACCTGAGCTGTTTTTACTGAAAAGTTTTATGAAAAATAATTCTTGGCAAGTGCTAGGGAGAAGAAACTAGCAGAGTTTATGAGACTCCGCCAGAGTTAGATGACTGTGAAACGATATGAAACGGAGTCGATTTAACTGGTTGAAAATCCACGAGACAAGGTTCAAAAATCCTGAGATGGATTGAAGTCGGATCTCTGAAACCTAATGATTTCACTGAGCATTGGCAATGATGGGGAAGTGTATGAATGAACTCTAGTGATAAAGCGAGATCAGTTGGAAAGTGCAACTACTTTTGGATAGGGATTTGCTCAAATTAAGAATAATCGCCACCTCGAGAAGAAGCAGATGGCGGGGAAACGGACGATTCATTCCACCGGTTAGGAAGAATATTAGGAAGCCGAATCGTCAAGCGAACAGTTTTGAGGCTTGCATCGAAAGTGGGAGTTGGAACAACTAGTTAAACTGGATGGGATTGAGTTTGCTGTGCTTGAGTCACGTTTGTTGTGACGATTTCTCGATTGATAAGGTGATGGTGTTGTTAAAGTGTCTTAACTGTGAGATAGTAATCGAAAGTAGAGAAAAGAGTGTCAACTTGACAGTATTGGTCAGGTGCGATTTTGAGTGGGAAATTGAAATGGATTGGCTAATAAGACAGAAAGCCGTTATGGATCGCGACTAAAGGACGATCCAGTTCAACCCAGTTAAGCATCTTAGGATTGATCTTCAGGAAAATCGGGGAGGAATCTCGAGTCCTTGAATGCCCTCGTTTGAGGTAACTAGATACCCGATGATAGTTGCAAAGGATACGAGGTGAATGTGGTCGATCCGATCGTGATGGAATTAAAGTTGAAAGAGTAAACGAGGTGTGTGACCTTTCAAGGTCTTTTCTTAGGAAATTGCTGGGTTGCCACTAGAACGGAAAGTGAAATTGTGAAAGAATTGACCCTAGGGTGAAACTAATTTCGAGGGCGCGGTGTTGGATGTTCTTGTTGAAAATTTAAAGAATTGAAAGTCCAGATGTAAGGACTCATGGGTAAAATTTTATCCGCCCTAGTGTGTCTCCGTGGAGAGTTCCTGTAGTGTGTGTGAGGAAAAAGGCCAGGACATCGAGAGGATACGTAACTACCGATAGTTGAAGCAGCCAGCGGAAAAGAGTAAGTACCTACTGTTGAGGATCAATGTCGTGTCTGGTCAATTGTAAAGACCTCAATGTTCTCCGTGATTGAACCACGGATTTGATGTCACCAATGGGGACTCCGAAAGGAGAATGTTCCTAAGATTGTGTTACGGACCGGAAATTTTTCGTTAAGGATATGAACAGGAGATACAATTACGACTGCTTAACGAATGAGATGTGGGCATTATGAATGCATAGCGATGTCTCTCGGTTTAGGGAATAACCCACTGTTTCTGTGGACTTAAGGAATTGGGAATTCAAAGAACTTGTGGGTTAGTTTGTCATGGTGGTCGTTGGTGACAGTTTGGTGTATACGACAAACTCCAAAGAGCGTAGGCTACAATCAACAGAGATACTATGAACCTTAAGAGATTGCGCACTTCGCGCTAAGCATGGCAAGTACGAATTTTGGTTCAATAGAGTAATATTCCCTAGACATATAATATAGGGGAAATGGAATTACAATGAACTCGACTAAGGTTGAGGTGATGACTAAGTGGCTAAGATTGATGCCAACAACGGAGGTTGGCAGTGTCTTAGATTTGGCTAACGATTATCGACGTTTTGTGGAAGATTTTCGTCGATAGCTGTGCTATGGGCATGACTGATTGAGAAGGAAATATATTTGAATGGAATGATCATGGTGATTAGAGTTCCCAAGAACTGAAGCGTAGGCTGATAATTGCCTCGGTATGGAATATTCAACCAGAACCGGGAGGATTTGAGGTCTATAGTGACGCTTCATTAAAAGGGCTTGGGAGTGTGTTGATACAACACGGTATGGTGGTGAATTATGCGTTGTGCTAGTTGAGGCCACGTGAAAAGAATTACCTAACGCATGACGGAAAATTGACTGCAACACCCTGTATCGCCATGGAAAGACTAGATGAGTAATAGAAACGTTAAGTCGTGAGTCGATTGGGACGTATAGGGTGATCAAGGAATGAACCTCGTTGGGAAGGCTCAGGGACTTGGAAGTTAAATTTGAGGTGAACTGGATGTGGAATCTGTTGACCGCCATGGGGATTAGTTGGAAATCCAGGCCCAGGACAAGGAATGGCATTATGTGGATCGAGAGATACGAAGAATCATTAAGGTGGAGGCCGATGAGAGGAAGTCAGATTTTCATATATTCGGGGATAGAAATCTTGAGGTTCTAGGAATAATTGCGTGTACCCGACGAGGCAAAACACGAGGAGAAAAAAAATGAATGGAAATGTGACATGATCCCAAGGATGTTGTAGCAGGATCAAAGTGAAGTCGGAGAAAACCCGATTCCATCAGAATAGCAGTTGATAGACTGATTAAGTCAGTGAGCTTCTTGACATTGTGAACGGACTTTGAGTCGGACAGATAAGTAGAGTCATCAGAAAGGTCACTCGATCGGAGACGACGACTTTTAGAGCTTGAAATTGAGAACTAAGTGGCAGCACAAGTGTTCCTCAATGGAAAGATTATCCTAATTTGACAGAAAAGGGAAGTTGAGCCGAGGTATGTCAAATTATTCGATATTCGGGAAAAGATCGAAGATATGATCTAACAAACTGCCCCGTTGCCTAATCTGTCCTAAGTATATGATGTATCTCACGTGACAACGTTGAAGAAGTATAAACCAAATATGACTCACGTTAAGGGGAAACGGACGTGGACGATAAAGTGTCATACACGGAAAGGGCCGATGAAGCTTGAGGACAGAAAGGATCATGGGCCGCATAATAAGTCAGTCCCAGTGATCCAAGTGTATGGGAGCACCGAAGGACTAAAAGTGCCGTTTGGGAAAGCAAAAAGATGATGCAACGTCAATACCTCCCGCTGTTTGAGCAGTAGTAAGATTGTAAATCTTGAGTATTAGTGAGATTGTAAATTTCGAGGACGAAATTTCATAAGGGGGGAAGATTGTGACATTCCGAAATTCCACCAATTGGAATTTATTAAATAATTGAGTTTTATGAAATGTGCTCGCAGTAAGTTCTCGCCCGGAACTGATCATTCCTGGAAATGCTAACCATTAGGGAAAGGCTAATAGGGGAATTAAATTCGCGCGACTAAAGGAAATTCGATCGTGAATGGATTTCGACCATTTAAATCGCGTAAGTGATATTTTGACCCACTGTTGGCCGATCAAAGATAGTTAGGGGTCAGTTCTCCACTGTCCTAGTAGTGGATCACGGGTGATTCCGTTGGACCACGAAACGACTTGACGAATGATTCTGAAATTATACCGAACGATCGTACCCCTCGGATCAAGTGATTGATCTTCGCGATTTTAATGACAACCGAGGTCGTCACGCACCGAACGAACTTGCACGTGACTCGATTTAGTATCAATCATGAGTCGATTCAGCGAATTTCCCCAGCAAGCCGCCCGTTAGCTTGAGAAACGCTCGGGTTGCGTTTAATAGAATTTAATTATAGAAATTTTGCCCAAATTGGACACCGGAAAATTAGGAAATCACGCCGGAACGTTAGGACGACGTTGCACATGACACGTGTCAATTTTTGGTGTGCTCAATTCCTTCGGAAAAATTTGATTTGAGCAAGAAACGGAGAATTGGACCATTTTACCCTTGAGAATTATAAAAGGGTAGTTGTGTGAGAGAAGGGCATTTTGGTAAATTTCCAAAAGTGGTCAAAATTGATATTTAAAACTTTGACCCCCCTTTTCTCTCTCTTCCTCTCTTCTTTCTTCCCCTCTTCCCGTGAAACCCCCCTCCTCCGTGAGTTCTCTTCCTCTCTCTTTCTTTCTTGCCGGACGGATCGCCGTCGCCACCGAGCCACGCCGCCGTCCGTACGCCGCCGGTCACCACCTCACGCCGCCCTCACACCGACCACCACCCCACCGTGACTCTCTCCCTCTTTTTCTCTCTCTTGGCCGTGAGGCCCTCGGCCACGCGCAAGCCACGTAATCGCCGTCCAAGCCGATTGCCGCCACCCGGAAGTTGTACGTCGTCGCCGTTGTCCCCGATTAAGGGCCGCCGCTTTCCGTTCTAGCCATTTTAGCCTAGAACGCGGTAAGTCATCCTCTAATCCCGATTTAGGATTTCGGGTATCGCCGAACAATTTGATTTTGGGCGAAATTGGACTTGTGCGGGTGCGAAAGGTTGGGGCTTTAGACTGGGAATGTATGGCGGGCCTTAAGGGATTAATTTGGAATTTTTGGAGGACGATTTGAGGGAATTTTAAGCTAAAAATCACTGTTCACGAGCTGCGATTCACTGTTCACGAGGCTGTGATGCTTGGTTCGGGACGCAAGTTGGATTTCTAGAACCGAGATTTAATGGTGAGAAAGTTCCGTGAAGGACCGGAATCGATTTGGCGTCGTTTGGTGGGAGAAAAATAGAAATTTATGTATTTCACATGTGTTTTAATCATAATTGAGTTGTGGTGGTAGAATTGTGTGTGCATTTGTGCAATGGGCTGGTGTAAATATGTTTGATTCGTGCACGTTTGGGTTCAATTGAAATGATGGTGCAATTGACCAGGTGATATGTTGAGTTAGTCGACGCGGGTAAGTCGCGCCTAAACCTGATTTAGGACTTCGGGTATCGACGGGTGATTTTGGACAAAATCAGTATGGAATTAGGTGCGGAATTACATGGATTGGTAGTGGAAATTTTATGGCGGGCCTTGGGATTTAATTCGGGCACTAATTATTGAAAATTCAGAAAATGAGGGCTGCGAATTACTGTTCATATGCCTCGAATCACTGTTCACTGGCTGTGAATTACTGTTCACGGGGCTGTGATGGTCCGATTGGGACGCGAGTTGAATTTTTGGAACCTAGAAATTATGGTGAGAAAGTCTCGTGAAGGATCGAAATTAGTCCGACGCCATTTGGTTGGAGAAAATTGGTAATTTATGTGTTTTGGGCATGTTTGAATTATTCTGGATGGGGTTAATTCAATTGAGTGTTTGTTTGTGTGTTAGATGAGGTAACTCGAGGATGAAATGAAGATGATTCGAGGTTGGAGTGAGACTGAATAGAGTGTCGGATGTTGTGGGATGGAATTGGCGAGCTTAGGGCTCGATTTAAGGACAAGTGGTGTCAATTTGGTGTGTGGTAGTATGGTTGGATTGTGGTGTTTAATATGCTCGGAAATGTCGAAATTATGCCTATGAACATGGCTATGTTTGTGGGTCCATGAGTGGCTTTGTGTGTTTATTGAACTGTGATTGATGGATTGAAATGTGTTTGATTATGTGCACACGTGGGCCAGATTAAATTAATTGTTGAAATTGGCCATGTCGAATGCTGAGTGAGCACGTTGTACGTGTTAATTGATGCGTGCATAGGCCGCGTGTGATGGGCTAGTTGAGTGTAGTAAATGCTTGATGAGCATGTGCATGAGTAAGAAAGAAAAGTAGTCTGGCAAGTGATTGTGGAAGTTATGTGAAGATGTGTAAGTGCGAGAATGGGATCGGGCCAAGTATCATAAACTCGGGCAGCGATCACGTAGGTCTGATGCATTTGGCATAGGCTGAGGCTCGAAAGAGCATGATTGAGTTCGGTCCGAGGCACGATCAGCTCGGGTGAGACCGGGATTGGACCGAGGCATTATAAGCTCGGGTTTCGATCATGTAGGCCTGTCGCATTTGGCGCGGGCTGAGGAAAGTGTGAATGTGGGATCGGACCGAGGCGTGTGATGCTCGGGGCGCGATCGAGTGTGAATGTGGGATCGGACCGAGGCGTGTGATGCTCGGGGCGCGATCGAGTGTGAAAGTGGGATTGGACCGAGGCATTACAAGCTCGGGTTCCAATCATGTAGGCCTGTCGCATTTGGCGTAGGCTGAGTTGGGTTTCGATCATGTAGGCCTATCGCATTTGGCGCGGGTTGAGGAAAGTGTGAATGTGGGATCGGACCGAGGCGTGTGATGCTCGGGGCGCGATCGAATATGAATGTGGGATCGGACCGAGGCGTGTGATGCTCGGGGCGCGATCGAGTGTGAATGTGGGATCGGACCGAGGCGTGTGATGCTCGGGGCGCGATCGAGGGGCCTGAGGCATGAACGAATACGCGGGCCGGATGTAGTGAGTGGTCGCAGTGTACCTGAGGCGTGTACGTTTACGCGGGTCACTGGCGAAGAATAAGAAAGAGGAAATGAGAATGGACGGAATAATGGGATAAGAGTGGTACATGCGCGTGTTTACATATGACATGATTGAGTTTGAATGATGTTGTGCGCATGTTTGAGCCTGACAATATTATTTGTTGTACCTGCGATGTGATGTTTCAGCGTGTGTGAATATATGTATGTGATTGTGTAATTGTCTGGAGGTACGTGATAGCCTAGGTTGGGTTTAGGGGTGAACTTGCTGAGAAGTGTTCTCACGGTTGTTTTCAACCAAATATTTCAGAACCCCGACAGGAACCGTGAACCCTCCACCACCGCCGCCAGTACGTTTTTGGATACCAGTGCACACGGAGTACGATGTGTCAGAGTTTTCGGTGGTTTTTCAGAAGGATAACATTTTTGGAAGTTAATAGTTACTGGCTCGGGTGCTCGTAATAATAATGGATATTGTAAATATTATGGTGTAAGTTTGGCAATGAGAACGAATATGTTCATTCTCCCTGATTGATTCCCCAGTTTTTAATTGTCCGGGTTTAATTGTTGTTATCCGCTGTGGTAGTAAATCTCTGATGGAGTTTTGAGGTCAGCGATATTCCTGGGACGTCGCTTGAATCGACCAGAGGCGGTGTCGCGTGCCGTAGGGGTTCGGGGCGTGACATTACTTGTGATGGGCTTGAGGTTTAGAAGATCCTATTGTCAAAGTTAAAGAACTGCCAAACAATGAGATGAGAGGCTGAAATAGAACTTTGGGTATAAGATCAATCTGTATGTATGATCTCATATCAAAAACATGCTGTCAACTTCTTCCCACCTTATTTTGTAAGTACTCAAATGATTCTTCAGTTGGCAGTGCGTCAGAGTCATATTGCTATACCACATTTTCTGTTGGAAAGAATAAGATAGACTTATTGTAAAAAAGTTACTGAGGGTGCCACCCCTGCGGAAAATGATTCTCAATAAATGACCTCTTTCAAAAAGTCAATGAGTTTGGATGTGAACGTTGTGTTTTGCTTCTCCTTCTATGAACTTCTAACATTTCTCACTGTTGGAGGAATGGAAACCTTCAATCTCTTCTTCTCCTTGCTTTTGCTAACATGCATTCTTATCCATGCCCGGAGTTCATTTGAAACTTAAGAAATGATTGGAATCTTAAGGAGGACTTTAATTAGCTAGGATCTTTACATGGTCCCGATCCTAAGCTAAGAAAAATCATAGGATCGATGTGATCCTACTGATCGCATTGGTCGACCTTTGACATACTTTCACCTTTAAATATGTATATCCAATTTTCAGGTAATAGAAATACTGATTTTTCTTGTACATGTCGTATATAAACTATAAATTCACACCATTTTGGAGTTTTAATGTCACACCATGTTCATAATTAACAAACTTCATAGGACTATCCAAGATTTCTATATTGTTGGCGTAATTTTTTAGGATCTTACAACCCACCATCTGATGTTACAATCCGATCCCTTAGACACCTTCATCGATCATAAGTAGGATCCCGCTCCTCACAACCTTGTTCTTAACCGTAGAAAATTCAACCAGGAAAGCACCAACAGTTAACGAGTGTTCCTAACAACCTTGTTCCAAGCAACCCTAGGGCACACTTGCAAAAGCACCAAAAACCAGAATCAAAGCTGTTCAGCATGTTACTGATTGTCAAATGCTATTCAAAACAACGTTCTTTTTCTAGGGAAAGAAAGCCACTCTTTGAGGAACTTCCTTTACTAGATTGCCTCCATGGAAATTAACCTCCTTGCTCACATTTGTCTCAGAAAAGACAGATTAGTATATGGTTGGATTGAAAATACCTGCCAACAGACCGAATGATCCTTATCTTTGGTGTGATTCACACCCTCAATGTTGTAAAGAAAAATATAGAAAAACTACACCGTTCCAAATCCCAATCTTGGGTACTCCAAGTCATATTTAATATTCCATCAGGTTCTGTCATAACCAGTATACGAAAAAATCTCAAAACTGTACTGGCTTGCTACAAGCCTTAAAAGAATTAGGGAATAATTGTTTTATGAGTGATTTTACACTTAATGCACTATGCCAGAAGAAGATAGAGTAATTTGTAATCAAGAGATTATGATGGATTAGCTTTCCATTTTTTTATCAACTTCTACTCTACAAGTTCTCCTGCTCACTTCCATCACCCCCGTTATGCAAGAATTTGTGTCGTCTCAGGTAGTTAAGATTTTAGAATGTGTTTTAGCTTTAGTAGTTAAATAGTTCTGGGCTTGTCCCATCGAGCTGAAATTCTGTATGCTTAGTCATCTTGCTAATGGAAGAGGTATTTATCTAAATTCTTCGGTGGATTCTTCGTCCTTAGTGATATGCTTTTTGAAAAATACTATTATAACATGACAACATCAATGGTTGAAGGATGAGTTGCATCTGTACCTTCAGTGGGTGGTATCCTTTTACCTCTTGTGCTCTAAGTACATCTTTTATTAGGTACAGCGAAAAGGTTTTTCCAGGGCAATATCTTTGCAGACAGCTTCCCTTGCTTTCTTGTAAGTTGAGCTTGTTGCATTGAATGCATGTGTCCAGAATCCACAGAATGGGTAGTTGGTTGTTTTGCTGTTTTTCTCTCCCAGGGATCTAGCAGATTCCACATTGAAAGTTCTGTTTTCTCCGGTTTCAAGCAAAAATTAATGAAGTGCTTTCTATAGTGTTGTGGGACTTGCAATTTAGCTCCGCTGTGGTACACCAGGTTGGGAACCTGTCTGCCTTCTGATGACTTGCAGAAATTTACCTACATTTAAGTGTGAAACATGTTTTATGATAAAATAGTTGATAAAGATACTTAACTGTGAAAGATATTTTAGCATGCTTTCACTATTCTAATGACAGTCATTCCCTAGAATCACAAAATTGATATCGTATTTATGGCTATGCATGTTTTGTAACTTATGTAACACATTATCTTACAGCTTGTTTACTTTGCATGGCAATAACTTTAGCCAAATGGCATGCTTTTTTCTCTTCTGTATTCTCCACTCTCCAAATTGTGTTTTGTCTCATGATGTGATCACCGATCATGACAAATATTTAGGTGACTATAGTATTACCCACTGTATTCTCCATAAGTAGACTATAAATACTTCATTAACTATGTTCAACAGGAAAGTCTTGCTGCAGCTTTTGGGAACGCTTTGTCAACTGCCTGCATTGTGAATGTGGGAGCTCAGGTGACATCAGTCATATGCATTGAGGTACTTGTAAGTTTTTACATTTTGCCTCTATTGTGGTATAAGTCTTGCTTTTGGTGATGCAGAGCAGATGATGCATTGCTCATCATTGCCTCCAAGCTTTTAAAGCAAATTCACTGGTCATGTCGACATAGATTGACCTTAGAGAAAACACCTTTTCATAAACCAAAGGAAAAGAGAAAGGAGCTATGCTCGTTTGTCTATGAGTGACCCATGATAAGAGTAATTATTTCTGAAATCCATATTGACCCGTAATTATTATTAAAGAACAGTGCAGTCTAAGCTTTCAACATCAATCTTGACTTGTTATCACCATACCAGCAGTGAGATTGTTGCTGCTGCAGCCTTCATGCTTATTCTTTCCTCTTTGCTATAAATTTCTTGTTCCACCGTCTCCTCTCATTTTGTTAATGTTAGTGTCACCTCCAAATTAATGGGTGAAAACTGAATTAAAATGATGAAGAAATTCTGTTTATGTTTTGATTTTGCCTATCACCAATTATGCTACAAAGTTAACATTTGTAAACAGGCACTCTCCTTTTCTCGACCACTGTAATGCTGTGTTTCATATGTCTGATTAACATTCTTCTGGTAAACAAATAACCCTCAATTGGGCCAATATTGTATTAACAACAATGAAACAAATTAGACTTCTACACATACTGCTCAGACCTTATATCTACTGACAACTTTAAATATTATGATGGATTATGTTCCACTGAGTTAATGAAGAAATTGTCCTTTGTAAATGTCAGGATGGAGTGGCTCTGCCTACCTCCGAGAAGATATTACGATTTGATGGAGTGGTGCTGCTTACCACTTCTCATAGTTCTGAGCTTACTGCAGTATATCTGCATTAGCCTCACTACCATCATGTGCACAATGTTTAAAGTTGATTTGCCTAACCACCTTACATACTTGAAGGTTCCTCTTTTGATTTGCCTGTATTATTTGAGGTCTGGCTGTCATTATTTGGCGTCACAATACAGACAGAGAGCTTTTGACCCATTTACTGTTTTTTATCTTGAGATAACTTAATTCAGCAAGCAACTTTTTATTATTTGTCCAGAATATCTACTTTATTGTTTAATTGGACTTGAAACTACTTCATGAACATCCAAGATTATGATATTGATGGGTACTAGGGTTTCAGGATATATCCAGATGCCTCCTATGGACCCAGAGGAATCATATATTATGGCCTCAAGTTCACAGTGACATGTTGAACAAGCGTACAGACATGTTGATGCTAAATGAACTCAGAGAATTGTAACAGCCTGAATTTCGACGAAATTCCGGGATCAATAAAATTGACAATATTTCGCATTTCATTTTAGTAAGTCTCGCTCAGAGCTGATCACTCTAGGGATACTAACCAATGAGGTATGGCTAACTAGGAAGATGGTACGTGGACCAAGGACCCGATCCAGAATCGAACTTCGATCTCGAGAAATGATGAGGGAATATTTTGGGCCAATGCGGGCCGATCTTAGAAAAAGTGACGGGTTTGGTCTGGCCAAGGCCAATGATGTACGAACGGATCGCGGGTGAGTCCGTAAGTCCGAGAGTGCACGTGGCCAACTAGTTCCGAACTTGTACCGAACGATCGTGATCTCTGGAACTAGCGATAATTCCTCTCATTCTCTGAGTAATCGAGACCGTCATGACTCGGATAACCCTAGTTCGATACGCGTAAACCCTAAATAGCCGCCTGT
Source organism: Syzygium malaccense (assembly GCA_031216405.1). Classification (NCBI taxonomy): domain Eukaryota; kingdom Viridiplantae; phylum Streptophyta; class Magnoliopsida; order Myrtales; family Myrtaceae; genus Syzygium; species Syzygium malaccense. Next base: position 13,905,074 of record CM062259.1, on the reverse strand, counting down.
TAGTCAGAGGCTTTAAAATTTGAAATCTAGCGAGTTTTGGTCACGAAATTGGACAAGAATTTCAGTGTCGATTTTCGAAGGCTTAAAAGATTATTTTCACGATTCTGACGTCATATTATGCTGGCCACACATGTTTGGGGTAAGTACGGTTGAAAAATGGAATTTCGACCCGGGACTCAGAAATTACGGTTTTGCCCCTGTGGGCACCGAGGCTGGATTCGGAGGCCGTTTGAGGTTATTTTTCGCGGCCATGGTTATTTTGGGGTGGCCATGCACATTTAGAGTGGTTTCGGCTGAAGATTGGAATTTCGACAAAAATTGAAAAAATAATATTATTTTATTTCCAGAACTTCGCAGTCAATTTTCGAGGGCTTAAAAAGTGAATTTCGCGATTCCGATGTCATATTATGTTGGCCACGCACATATGAAACACGTATGTGCGAAAATTGGAATTTCGCCCCGGGATCGAAAAAATGACAGTTTTGCCCCTGGGCCGGTTTTAATTCCGAATTTTTTTGGGAAAAATTTTGGGATAATTACCAGAGGATTATCAGGTGCATTATTGGACTCAATGACCATTTTACCCTCCACTTTTTGGATAGGATTGAATTTAAACCGTTGGATTAGGGGTATTTTGGTCAAACGGCCCGGATCGGCGACACGTGGCACTTGTGGGCTGTCATATTTGACCAACTCAGACCAGTTTCTCTCTCCTCCCAGCTCTCCTTTGGCAGATCAGCCCAGCCACAGCAGCTTCTTTCTCATTTTCTCTCATTTTCTCTCTTGTTTGGCTTCGCCGGAGAATGTCACCGGTCGTCGGAGCGCCGCCGCCGGCCACCGTGCCCCGCCGTCGACCACCACAGCCCCCCAGCCTCAGCCTCACCTCTGTCCAGTCCTTTCTCTCTCCCTTTCCCTCTCTTCCTCTCTCTTTTTCTCTCCCGGGTTTATACCGCCGCCGCTTCGGAGCCTCGCCGGAGCTTCGCCGGAGCTCCAATCGCTGAATCGTCACCACCCAGACGTCCGGCATGCTGTACGATGCCGATCGTACCCATCCGTACAGTGTCCCCGTACGGACGGTACTGTAGCAGTTCGTACAGTCACGTCCGTACGACTGCCGTTGCCGTCACTGGCACCTCGCCCGCCATCGTCCCAACCTATCCGTACAGTGTCCGTAGGGGGGGTAACTGTTCACCGCTGTCCGTACGGGTCGCTGTTCACGCCGATCCGTATGCCGTCGCCGGGAATTCCGCCGTCGGTTTCACTGTTCACCAGTGATCGGCCGCCGTTCCCCATCGTCGTGACTTCGGATTAAGTGAGTAAAATTCCTAAACCCGGATTAGGACTGATATTGCTTTTTTCTGGACTGGTTTAGGTATTATCGGTACATTTTGGACTGGCTTTGGTAGTGTTAGTGTGTATTTGAGACTGGTTTGATGGTGGATTGGTAGAAATTATTATCGGAAAAATTTAGTGGATTAATGAGAATTAATTGGGGAGATTAATTGGATTAAATGACCAATTTAGGAGTCCATTGGAAAATTATCGGGTATGTCCAGGTTGACTGGTTGTACGTAATTTGTGCTTAATGGTGATTGATTTCATACTACCATGTCGTATGTCGTGTGGCTGAATTATGTGGAGTGCGATTGGCCAATGATTGGTTTGAAATTAATTATTGAATTGTGAATCGCACGTTGGGTCACACGGTGTTAAATGGGCCAATTGAGCACGTGTTGTGATATTGAGTGATTAAATTTCATTGGTGCTCATGGTGCATTGCATCGCATAACATGGACACGCATTGTGTATGCCAAGAGTGAGGCATGTGGTGAAATTGTGCAAGAATGCGTGTCTGCCATGAGTATGTGGTCACCTAAAATACCCTGAAGCATTTTACACGGGGTTTAGATAATAATGAGTTGTGTGATCACCTAAGGACCTTCGGGTCGTGACCTTCGGGTCGATATCGTCCTCATGCACTTTGAAGCAGGAAGATGCCCGGTATGTCCGGAAGGTAACCATCCTCATGCACTTTGAAGCAGGCTCTGGTTCGCAAGGAGAACAGTGTTGCGCCTCATGCACTTTGAAGCAGGCTAGAGACACTGGGCCAGATCGGTTGCTGCGCCTCATGCACTTTGAAGCAGGCTAGACGCACCGGGCCGTGAAAAATTGATGACTCGAGTCGTAATAATAATGAATTGGGCAAGTGTGCCAGTGTGGACCAGTGGGCCAAAGAAATGTGCATGACATGTCCATGACATTTATATGCATAAACATGCATTGACTAGCATGCGAGTGTGTGAGACTCGGTGCATGAGTATGTGTTTGGCGTACGTATGACTGTGTGTGCCACGTATGTGCCATGATTATTATATATTGAATTGTCTAACCCTCAGGGTCAGAGAATGGTGTGATTATGGTTGTATTGTGATTTAAATATTTGTTTCTGGTCAGGAGATTGCATGCTAGCCTAGCCTAGGTTTAGGGGTTGAACTCGCTGAGATTCGTCTTATGGTTGTATCAACCCACATTTCAAACCCCCAGCCGTAGGATGCCGAGGAGAGCGCCTCTTTTTGGGATACCGCACCATATTCAGCGGTCATCGAGTTTACATCCTTGTGGAGACGGAGCAACATATGTGAGATACTACTCTGTTTTGTTCGTGAATGTGGGAGAGGATTATTACCATACCCAAGATTGCGTAGCGTGGTGTTACAGAGGAACTGACGGAATAATCGGACCCCCGCTTAGAACCTTTGATGTCCCGGTAGATGTGAATGATGTCATGATCCCGCAAATGGTAAGTGGTGAGATTTCTAATCCTCCAACTCCGCCTGATTGGAATAGTCAGGGCGAGACCGTGGACGGACCTGCAGCCATGGTCGAGGAAGCTGAGGAGCCCGAAGTGCTATACGCTGACCCGGAAAATGTGGACCATCACGAAGAGGAAGAGCTGGTAGCCATGGAGGTCGATTGGTAGCGGGACGGAGAGGTTGCAGAGTTGGGATCCGATCAAGAGATAGGAGCAGAGGACATGGATTCTGAGAAGTCCGAATCTCAGGGTACTTCGTCAAGTGGAGCATCTGAGTCTGATCCCGACTGGACTCCTTAGGTTGCCATTAGTCTTAAATAGAGCGGGTCGTACCTTTTTGACTGAAGCCCGCCTTGACCCTGTCTAGTAAACCTTGTCACTGACCCCTTTTGACCGAGTAGTAGATGCTTGTTTGTGTGCTTTCCACTATCTCTGTATAGACGAACATTGTAAAAAGTTTTCTTTGGCAATACCAGTATATATGTTTTCAAATGTATTTGTTTGATGATTGTACTACCTTGGTCTCATGTGTTTTATTGTACGGGTGTATATATATATTTATATACGTGCTTTCGCTTGTGTTTGATCTCTGTATGGGTGTGAGTCGGCGACGCTTCCTGGGACGTCGCAGTCAAACGACCTAAGATGGGATGCTCGCGCTTCGTGAGGTACGGGGCGTGACAAGAATCCTAGTGATACATCCAAGTGAGTCTATGAATCCCTCTAATTTGGTAATTAAGATTTGGTGTTCGTCAAAATTCTTGTACTCGAGCACTGAAAAACATATGCCCATGCTCCACTTTTAATGGTAGAAACCCACGTGAGAATGGGGATTTATGTTTTAATATTAACGAACGCGACAACTAACTGGGATCTTGCAAATTAAGCCCAATATGAAATTACCAGAGAAATAAACAAGGAATGATAAAAGACACCAAAGATTTATGTGGTTCGGTCCGATATATCAGTATGTATGTCCACAAAAAGAGCCAGCAGCAATTAATCCACCATAATCGGAGAATCCAAGTTATAATCGCTTACTCACATGCTCGAATGTTTTCCACACTTAGATTATATCCAAACCCCAAGTGTTCTCTTTCGGACAAGTCGTATCATAGCATTCTTCCACAAACTAAGTTTGATGCTTACAGGAGGTGGAGGTTGATGCTCTACCAATTGTTCACTCATACGAGGACGGGATGCCAGCTGAATCTCATAGGACGAGGCTTACTGCTCTCAAAGTATGTTTCCCAAAAGAATTCTCATCTCTATATTACTTTGCTTCCAGATGTTTAGCTTTCTAGAGATGCACCGATGGTTCTTTTTTATTTAGGTACCTCTATAGGTTTTTTTAATTTAACGCTTTTGGCTCCAGATGTATATCCTCCACCACCTCATTCTTGGTGAGCGAAATTGTTACTTCTAAAAACTTTTCACATCAAGTTTAATCATGATAAAATGATTATTTTGGAAGGTATAATGATTGTGAGGATATGCTAAAAGAAACTTGGCATTTTCATTATCCCCGACGACCAGACATGGCAGATAGCCTCTATCCTGGGTTGAATATTAAATTGCTAATGTGGGACAGCTATCTTATATTTCAAGCAAAACCTAAGAAGGAAGAGAAGGTTGACCTCGCTGAAGCAATCACTAGCAGCATCCTTTCAACTGGTAGGTCCCTCGTAATTTCTTCAATTCTGCTTGCAGGTATTGTTAATGTATTATGGATCATAGTTTTTTATATTACTTTAACAGGGCGTATAGATCTTAAGAGAAAACTATTCTGCAGCATCCCACTGGTGAGTATCGTGCACACCCTGAGATGTTCTTTGAATTGCTACAAATTGACAGGGTATAATGACTCGGTTTGGTGATTTAGATTGGCGGAATGGCTTTGACTGAGGATCTCAATCCTGGTGTAGAAGAAAGGTTAGTTTTGCTTATGCTTTAAACATTTGCAGAATTGTGGCTTTTTTAGCATTCTTGCACGGTGACAGAATTTCTTGTTTGACTCTGTATTAACCGGTGTTAAAAGCCTTGTCTATGCTGAAAGAAAATTGATGAATATATTACTTACAGAAATCTGCTGGAGTAATCCCTCCTTAAATTAAGATATTGGCATCTTTTCTGAAAAAAGTTTGAAGAAGGAACACATTAATATAGACTATGACCTCTAAACATGTATGTTTCGGGCTTGCCATGATTTTATTATATTTGAAACCCTATACAATTGTTATATGCCAATTGCTTTCATATAATTGATGGTTTATCCTGTATGAGCTCCCTTTTGGTTTTGAGAGCTATTTTATGTATGGCTTTAGTTTTTTGGGCTGTTTATGTAAATGGGTTTGCACCCGCTCGGTGCCCTATAGTCGAACTTTTTCTATTTATCAAGCAAAAATCGTCTATAGGACTAGCAATGACTATCATCAAAATTATTTTAGGGCTAAAAGAAACTGAGAAAAAGCTCACTCCTAATTTATGTATGCTCCTTTGTTTTCTAGAATCTTCCATTTAAATAGAAGGAATTTTCTTTGGAGAATTTAAAGAAAAAATGAACCTCGGGTCAATAATGATGTGTATGAGTGCCCAATTATGGATTCTAGCGTTATTGTCCAGTATTTTGATATCCTTTTTCCGTAGGTGGTATGTTTCAATAGAAGTTCCGAAGCCTAAATTTGTGTCTCATTGCTCGTTGATTCTCTTCTTCTTACAGAGTATTTCATGCAATTCCTTTAGATGAAGCAATTGATACAATCGAGGTCAGTACGCTCTTTCCTTGCCATGTCGCTATCATATTTTCTTTGCTATATTTAGTTGTCAACTATGCGTGGAGATTAGCTGGTCATGCAGCTTTAATTTCATTGTATTGGCGAACACCATAAAATTGTGTTCCAGAAAAACATTTTTCAGGAAAATGACTTCCGGGAAAAATTTTTCCAAAAGGAGAATATTTTCCGGCAAACGAACGGAGCCTAAGACTCTGTATATTTGGTGAGTTGAATATGACTCGTTTCCTTTATTGCCTAATGGAGAATTGAGAGCTATTTGTGTGGGAGAAACCCCGTTGGTTTCTTGATCAAAACATGCAAAACATACACACCTCCATATCCTGTTGGTTTCGTGAACTTTGCGATTGCCATGGGCATTGTTAGGGAACCTCATCATTAACTGCCAATAATTCTCTTTAGCTACGCATCCGCGTAAACACCGCCACATTCACAGTCACTTATGTCCAGAAGTAGCTGAAAATCTAACTTATTTACTAACAGTAAGTGAATTTAATTTCGTGCATCATATCCATATTCTCGCTCACCTTGTGCATGACTAAGGAATATAAACTTTTTTGTCCTCTCATTAACAAAATACGAACTATGAAATCTTTTGATAATAGAATAACCAACAAAGTTACATGACCAGACTTTTTCTAGAGTTCGACATTCGATCGCGGTCGATGGAAATCTAATTACCCGTTAGCTCGTCATACAAAGTGCATCCATTAGGAATCTCCTAACCAATACCAGTACTAGAGAGTATTTTATCAGTAATCTCTTGTGACCTTCTGCTCATCAACTTTAGGATTACTTAAACAATTTTGAGTTTTCCTTTGGAAACTGCTCTCAAAACCTGACCAAAGGCTTTTTCAATACTATAGGCTTTTGGTCTTTCCTCTTTCATTCTTTAGTCCCTTTTTTTCTAGACCCCACGCGTCTTTTTCTATGTTATCATCTAGTGGAGCGACTAAGCATGAAGTAACATGGAGATGCCGTTTGTCATGCCCCGGACCCCACGAAGCGCGAGCATCCCACCTGTGGTCGTTTGTGATGCAACGCTCCCAGGATGCGTCGCCGACCCACGCCCAAACAGAGATTAAGCACACGTGGAAGTATTAAATAAATAAACCCAGACAACTACAATATGAACCAAGGGTAGCCACACATCAAACACCATCGTAGAAAATAATTACATCATTTATATTACTATTAAACACCCTTTGTACAATATTTACAAGTACAAACAAAAGGTACACACGATCAATAGCCACTCAGTCAAAAAGTGGTAAGCAGCTAGGGAGGTCAGGCTAAAACTTGGGAAGAGGGCTACGGTCCAAAAAGTAGCGGCCCTCACTACTAGCTAAGGACACGGGACGACTCTATGGCTCCCAGTCAGGATCAGATGACTTAGTAGAATCATCTGACAGCTCCTCAGAGCATCCTCGCTAGTTCCCGACTCCTCTAAATCCATGTCCTGAGCTCGCTCGTCCTCGAAGTCCAGCTCCAACTTCGGGTCCAGGTAAATCTCAAGCCCCTCCTCGTCTGATTCTAGTTCTACAACCTCTCCGTCCTACTCTACGTCCTACTCTATGGCCTCGGGTTCGTCATCCTCCTCTTCCTCTATAGGCTCGGGGTCCTCCACTAGTACACCGGGCTCCTCATCCATCTCTTCCTCCTGCCTCATCCACTCGGGCGTGACCTCAGGATTTATTACCTCACCATCAGCTATAATTGGGTGCAACAACCCAACACTATCGACCGGGATATCAAAGGTCCTGAAGGGGCTCTCCCTCATTCCCATTGGTATCCTGGTGGCACCATGCCACGTACTCCTGATGTTGGTAAAAATACTCGCCTATATTCATAATCAGTTCTAACTGATACCTCACAAAAGCCTCCTCATTTCCTAAGAGGTAGGTACTGGTATACTGCCTGATCTGCATAGGGATCCCAAAAAGAGGCGGTGGTCTCTCCATCCTCACGACCGGGGGTCTGAAAAGTTTTGGTTTACACAATCGTGAGACAAATCTCAGTGAGTTCAACCCCTAAACCTAGGCTAGGCTAGCATGCAATCTCCTGACCGGAAACAAATATTTAAATCACAATACTAATAATAATCAAACCATTCTCGAACCCTATAGGTTAGACAGATCAACATATAATAGTCACGGTACATACATGGCACGCATAATTACACGTATGCCAATCATATGCTCATGCACTGATTCTCACACTTTCGCATGCCAGTCCATGCATGTTCATGCATGCAAATGTCATCGACATGTCACGTCCATTTCCCGGCCCACTGGCCCACACTGATACACTGGCAATCGCCCAATTTATTATTTATTACGACTCGAGTCAACAATATTCACGGCTCGATGTGTCTAGCCTGCTTCAAAGTGCATGAGGCGCAACACTAATCTCTTTACCAACCAGAGCTTGCTTCAAAGTGCATGAGGCGCAACACTGATCTCCTTACGAATCAGAGCCTGCTTCAAAGTGCATGAGGATGGTCGTCTTCCGGATATACCGGGCATCGTCCTGCTTCAAAGTGCATGAGGACGGTATCGACCTGAAAGTCACGACTCGAAGGTCCTTAGGTGATCACACAACTCATTATTATCTGAACCCAGCGTATAACGCTTCAGGATATTTTAGGTGATCACATGCTCGTGGCAGGCACGCATTCTCACACACTTTCACCACATGCTTCACTCTTGGCATACACAATGCGTGTCCATATTATGCAATGCAATGCATCACGAGCACCAATATAATTCAAACACTCAATGCCACAACAAATGCCCAATTGGCCCAATTAATACCGTGTGACCTAAAGTGCGATTCACAAATCAACAATTAATTGCAAGCCAAACAGTGGCCAATCGCTCCCCACAATAATCAACCACACAACATGCGACATGACAGTACGCAATCAATCACAATTAAGTACGAATTTCATACAATCAATCAACCCGGACATACCCGGAAATTCCACCAATTGGCTCCTAAATTGGCCAATCAAACTAATTACTTTCCCCAATAAATTCTCATTAGTCCACTACATTTTTCCCGATAATAATTCCTATCAATCGGCACACAAATTTTTTTCTCTGCCAGTACTAGCATTCCTAAATCAGTCCAGAAAAATGCACTATCAGTCCTAATCCGGATTTAGAAATTTTACTCACTTAATCCAAGGTCACGACGACGGGGAACGGTGGTTGATCACTAGTGAACAGTGGAACCGGCGGCGACGTTCCCGAAGACGGCGTACGGACACCGTACGAACATTGTATGGACACCGTACGGACGGTGATGAATGGTGACGTCCGGACGTCAAGGACGTCACTGTGGCAGCGGCCAGGCCGTACGAGCTCCGACGCGGCGGCGGCGAGGCTCCGGCGCGGCGGCGGTGCTAACTCGGGAGAGAAAAAGGGAGAGAAAGAGAGAGAAAGGGAGAGAGAAAGGGGTCGGACAGGGGCAAGGCTATGGCTGGGGGCTGTGGTGGTCGACAGCGGGGCACGGTGGCCGGCGGCGGCGCTCCGGTGGCCGGCGACGAGCTCCGGCAAGCCAAGTCGAGAGAGAAAATGAGAGAGAAAGAGTGATCGGGAGGGAGAGAGAGAGTTCTGGCCGAGAGTGAGGGTGAGAGGAGAGAGAAACAGATTTAATTTGGTCAAACAATGGAGACTAGGGGTGCCAAGTGTCAAAATCTAGCAAAAATGACCCTTTTACCCCTCATCCAAGGGCCACCATTAAACCTTATCCAATAATTCAAGGGCATTTTGGTCTTTTGCTGCCATAATTAGGATAGGTCTAAATTTAATTAATTTCCTTAATTATCCCCCAAAATTCGGAACCAAAAATAGCTCAGGGGCAAAACCGTCATTTTTCCGATCCCGGGGCGAAGTTCCATTTTTCGCCCATACCAACCCTCCATGTGCGTGGCCAACATAATGTGGTGTCAGAATTGCGAAATTCATCACGCAAGCCCTTGAAAATCCACGTCAAAGTTTGAGGGGCAAAATCGTAATTTTTCCCAATTTTTGTCGAAATTCCAATTTTTGGCCATAACCACTCCTGGTATGCGTTGCCACCCAAAAATGGCATTGGACTCAAAAAAAAATCTCATTTGGCCTCGACAAGCAGTGCTGGCGTCCCGAGGGGCAAAATCGTAATTTTTCACCCCCGGACCGAAATTCCAATTTTTACTCGTACTAACTCCAAACGTGTGTGGCCAGCGTAATATGACGTCAGATTCCCAAAAATAGTCTCTTAAGCCATCGAAAATCGACATCGAAATCCGGACCTAATTTCGTGATCAAAACTCGCTTGGTTCCAAATTTCAGGGTCCCTCACTAACGGGCGGCTGTTTAGAACATACGCATATCGACCTAGGGTTATCTGAGTCACAATAGTCTCGATCATTGAGAGAATAAGAAATTATCATTAGTTTCAGAGGTCACAATCATTAGGTTCAAGTTCAGGACTGATTGGCCACGTGCACTTTCGGTCTTGCAGAATCACCTGCGTCCCAATTGTACATCGTTGGCCTTGGCCAAACCCAATCCATTACTCTTTCCTAAGATCGGCCCATGTTGGCCCAAAATATTTCCTCAGCGTCTCTCGTGATCGGTATCCCTTTCGCGATAGGGTCCCCGGTCCACGTACCATTTTCTAGTTAGCCATACCCTAATGGTTAGTATCCCGAGAGTGATCAGCTCTGAGCGAGACTTACTAAAATGAAACACGAAATAATATCAATTTTATTGGTCCCGGAGATTACATCGAAATTCGGGTTGTTACACTGTTAGCCTTGCTATATATTTTCACGGGTTCGACATCCAGTTACGATTACAATCGATGAAAATCTATTTATCAGATAGTTTGCCGTAATAAGTACATTCACCAGGAATCTTCTAATCATTATAGCATTGGAGATTATTTTATTGATCATTCTTTGTAATATTCCGTTCGTCAACTCTACAATTGCTTAAACAATTTTGGAGACCCTTTTTGCATGCTAATTTCATGTTCAAATGAAAATGAAAACAAAATGAACCGGAAGATTTTCGCTAAATGAACAAGGCAACCTGCTTTGCTTTTACTGCATCGTCAAACCATATGTTATTTAGACTAGTCGATTTCGTGCAGCTTAGACGATTGAGACACTTCCAAAAGTAGACACTTCCAAAAGTCATGCACAACATTAGCTGTGCCCACTTGCGTTCGTACTCCATCCATGCTAGCCACAAATAGAGTTTTCATGGACAGCTGTGTGTGTCTGTACGTTGAATCCAAAAGCAAACCTCACGGAGGCTTTTGATAATTTCAGCATTTCATGTCCAGTCGCCCTCCCCATAGTTCCGCATCGCAATTATATATCACGCGAGACTTGGAAACCATCTCGGTAGCTCAAATCAGTGTCACTTTCGAAGAATGAAACCTTACAAGATTCTTATAGTGTGTGTGGACACTGGGGCCACATCTGTTGTGGTCGATACGACCACAATTTTTGGGTCTTTCACACCCACCTAACATTTCCACGTGCTTTTATCTTCTAATTTGTCAATCCCATTCCTCCAGTCGCAGCTCAAGAAGAATCAACAACTCCAAGGGTAGAAACGCTCAACGCCAAGCACACAAAAGGAGAGAAGGTTGTTGGTTGGAAGGATTCGAGTTCGATTCTTCCTATTGCTGATTTTATCGGTTCATTCAAAAGCCGCCATTGCTGTAATCTCATTTCTTAGTTTCTGTTTTCCAATTTTTTTCTTTCTCTTGCCAGAATCCTGTAATCTTACTTTTATTAGCTTACTACGTGCTCACAAAATTAAATACGTATATAAAAAGAAAAGATTATAGATTGAGATTGTCTCCAAAAAAAAAAAAGGTCAGTTATTTTTCCATGAATGAAATGAGCGAAGGTAATTATTCTTTGAGAGGAGCAAATAGAAGCTTGAATTGCTGATATTAATTGTTAATTGTTCTGGAAGGAAGCAAAGTGAGTCAATTCAGTAAATTGACTTATGTTTCGTTTGTTTCGCAGAAAATGAATGATTTGAAAAATACTTTCATAAAAATAATTGCTTGTATCATTTGAAATAATTAATCAATGAAAATTATTTTCATTACTGACAATAATTTCTATCTAAACATTTTCGTATGCGACGAAAATATTTTTCGTTCATTTATTTTTTTAAGCGATATAAGTGATCATTTTTTGAAAAATATTTTTCAAATTATTTATTTATCGCGAAACAAACGGAGCCTTAATATCTATAAAAATAATATGAATGGGAGAATTTTTGGATGGATAGGAGGGAGATCCGTGAGTGTCGAATTACAGCTAGTGGGCTTTGGTTTGTTTTACCGACTTCCAGTTTTTTCGTTTTTATTCCTTTCAAGAAAATTCTTAAGTTGTTATATGATCATCTTAGTTTGACTTTTTTTCTCTCATTTTTCATCACGTTTTTTTTCTTATCTATTTATTTATTTAGTTATTTTTAACACATAAGTGTGAGTTCTATCATATAAGAACATAATTCTACGCAAATCCAATCAATTTGTATTTGATGTTTACAATTTAGTTAACATTATTGTCATCACTTAGATTTTAATTTTCTTTGAATTCATATATGAAAATAACATAAATACCACTGGTGATCATAATGCTTATAGTGTGCGTGAGTTGAACAAAATCATCCCAAATATGCCAAATTTAATTTACATGAAAGTATGAATTCTTGTTATTGATATGAAATAATTACTCGATGATAAAATTTGGAGCCATGATGATGTGCGTTTAGGATTGACAAATTTTCGGCATATCAAGTGCACAAGATAGATGTCGCGACCTAAAGGTTTTCCTCCTTAGGCTAATGGATTATTAGGACTAAACCTAACTTGAGCCCTCCCAAGCCCTATCAATTTGCAACTTAGGGTTTAAGTTTTTAACATGTAAATGTTTTCATACTCGGAGTCGCCACTAATCTATTTGTGGTAGGTCGATTAGAAACCTAAATAAAACATAGGGAGGTATGTTTTATTCCTACGAACCAGAGATTCTAAGCTCGGGGACTTGATTACGCTAGATCTAGTCTAACGCCCTTTCGGTACCTTTTCTTTTCAAAAATATTTTGGCAAGCAATCTGGATCCATTTCAACTTAGTCACTAACATGTGAGGTGTTCATGCGGGTACGCAAACCACCAAAGTAACACTCAATAATCAAAACATTAAATAAATTGCAAGATTGGGAGAATTACTTACCTCGAAGCAACGTAAGCATCTGCATGGTTAGCTAGAAAATCACATCAACCGTCCTAATATGATTTCTAATTAACAAGCAGTTCACACAATATTTTTGGATTTTCGCTTATTTAAATGAAAGCTAACCTATATGCAATGACGTGCAAAAAAATGACATGCAAGTAATGCAACCTAGCATGCAAACTATATGTCATGCGACGACGTTACCTAATTCTAATGACGGGCAAATGATTTATTTTTGGTATTTTCTGGTGAAATTCGGAATAATAAATTACTTAAATTAAGAATGCAATCTATCCTAATTTACCATAAAACAATTCCTTCTTTTTTTGGGGTTTTCATGAAAATTCGGAATTAAAAAAATAACCTAAATGATCTATTAAAGTTAGAAAATTACTTAATTTAAACTAGGAAATAGATTATCTCAAGTCCTAATTTAAATTAAATAATTACTCTATCGTCTGGATATATTTAGGATTCCTAAACATGCAAAACTCAAATTCAAATCCTAACTGATATTTTTTTGAATTTTCTTTTTTTATTTGAAAAGGAAAGACAATTTAAACGGAGATAGCATCCACATTTAAAAAAAAACCACGCGATCCGCAGAATTCGTTTCAAACTCAGATTAGGCACAAAAATCGAACTATCAGTCATATCTATGGGGTTACAGATATTGACAGAAAGTCAATCGTTCAAATTTGGAAAGCAGATAAAAATCATTATCGTACCCAAGTGATTGCTGATAGGATGATGATTTTCCGTATCGTCGCGTATCATACCTTAGGGATAAGGTCGGATAATCGTCCAGATACGTTGCTGAATTAGGAAAGTTTCCTAATTTTGAATATTTAAAAACATTGCGAACAAGGCAAACATTATCCTAAAATATTTAGCAATCCACACAATATTCACAGAATATTCAAACATCCAAACTTTAAGAAACCAAATATTCTGAAAATATCGGATAATGTTCAATTACCTAATTTGCAGATAATTCCCAAATTCGAACTAGCGGATCGGGATGAGCGGCGAACGGTGGACAGACGACACGGTGTCGGGAGCGACGGCGACTTGCGGCGATGACACGGCGGGGAGCGGCAGCGGCGGTGGCGCACGTCGGGGAAAGCAGCGGCGGCGGCGTCGCGCGGGATGCGCGGCAGCAGCAGCGTCGGCGGCGTGAGGCACAGCAGCAACGGCGTCGTTGCGCGGGAAGCGGCAACGGCGGGCGCAGTGTCAGCGGGAAGCAGCAGCGCGGCAGCAACGGCGGCGTCAGCGAGAAGCGCGGCAGCGGCGGCGTCGGCGGCGTGAGGCACGGCACGGCGGTGCGTCGGTGGGAAGCGGCAGCAGCGGCGTCGCGCGGGAAGCAGCAGCACGGCAGCGTCGACGTGGGAAGCAGCAGCGCGGCAGCAACGGCGATGGCGCGTGACGGGAGGAGCGACAGCAGCGGCAGGGAGCGGCAGCGACTTCTCCGGCAGCAGGCGGTGATGCTCGGCGGGAAGCGGCGCGCGGCAGGCGGCGGGAACGCGGCAGGAGAGGCTCCACGCGGCGGGAAGCGGTGCGCGGCAAACGGCGCACGGCGACGGAGGGCGGCGGCGGCGGCGCAAAGCGCGGCGACGTGGGGTGGCTCCGGCGGCAGGGGCGCGTGCCGGTCTCCTTCTCTCTCTCTTTCTCACTCTCACCCTTTCTAAAAAAATTCTAATATGAAATTATGAGCCCCCCATCAAATTCTGACCTAATAATGTATATATAGTATTAATCTAGGTCAATTAGATGGGCTTTCTAGTCTTAATGGGCTTAGGCTTGGGCTTTAATTTAAATGGGCTGAATTAATTAATGATAATGAGCTGAATTAAGTTCAAATTAAAATGACCGAGCCCGTTTGACTTGTAATTCCCGGCCCGTGCATTTCAAGCGAGCCGAGTCCCGTTTGATGAAATTTAAGCTCGTTCGTCACCGCCGGTCCGATGCAAAATGCAATTAATCTAAAATGAATTTAAACTACATGTTATGCAATTTAAAATATTTTTTGTTTAGGGGTTAAAAATTTAATCCCTAATTTTCTATGTAAATTACACTAAATAATGCGCCAAAATTTAGGTGTCAACAGCTGCCCCTCTTTGAAAGTGAGCTCGTAGAAGTTGCATTCAAAGACTAAATGATACCTAAATTTCAACCATGCAAATGCAATGAATGTTGTTTTTGTCGGGATTATGAGTCCCATTTTACAATGCATTAAGAAATGATGCAATGCTGACCTGAATAGAAAACATACCTGGAATTACTTACCTGACGATAGCGCAATTCGAGGCACAACCTAAACTTGTATGTTGTTTTGGCAAATGTATGGGCTTAGTCCCATAGGTCTTGCCTGATATACGTTGATGAACTTCGGTGATCTGCAGTTAAGTCAAAACACACGAAGAAAGCTCGACGTATCCAATCATCATTTGGATTCGTGAGAATAGTTCCGATCCTTACGAACTACCTATACATCTATCTAGGTGTTTGCAAAGATTTGATCGCTTCACTTATACCTGCTCATAAGTGAATCGCGAGGGAAACTTTTGAAATCAAGAGGATATTCTGACCTTTACATATACCTGCTCATATGCAAAGATTTGGCCGCCTCACTTATACCTGCTCATAAGTGAACTGCGGGAGAACACCTGGGGTTGAGAGAACATTCCGACCTTTACATATACCTGCTCATATGCAAAGATTTGGCCGCTTCACCTATATCTGCTCATAGGCGAGTAGCGGGGGAACATCTGAGATAAAGAGAGTATTCCGACCTTTACATATACCTGCTCATATGCAAAGATTTGGCCGCTTCACCTATACCTGCTCATAGGTGAGTAGCGGGGGAATACTTGAGATTTGGGGAGAATATTCCGACCTTTACATATACCTGCTCATATGTAAAGATTTGGCCGCCATGCCTATACCTGCTCATAGTCATGTAACGGGGGAATCTTCTCGAGATTGTATGAAAATCTGTGATT
The DNA here is from genome assembly GCA_031216405.1 of Syzygium malaccense. Taxonomy (NCBI): domain Eukaryota; kingdom Viridiplantae; phylum Streptophyta; class Magnoliopsida; order Myrtales; family Myrtaceae; genus Syzygium; species Syzygium malaccense. The sequence continues at coordinate 13,889,209 of CM062259.1, read as the reverse complement.
TGATGAACAAAGGGCTAGCCCAAGTGTTTAAGAGTTCCTTGACAAAGTACCTGGATATCATCAGAAGTACCTGAAAAGGTTTGATCAATAGACACCTTAACATCATTAAAGGCATCTAGAGATCGCAAAAATGATCAAATGTGGGACCTGACAATTGCTTGAACAGGTTAGGGATACCTAGATAGTCATAGACATCCTAGGGATAGAGATATACTTACCTGGTGATATCTCCAACTCTGAAGACGTGTCTCCTGTTAGACACGATTTTAAGTAACATGTAATATGCATTCGCATACTGTCAAGAACACATATACACATGCACTATGATTTCAACTGATTTTCATGCACGATGGTTTTGTCAAATCAGCATTACAAACTTCGCTGGGGAAAAATCATGACAAGACAATCCGAACTCACAAGCGGATATCTTGAAAATGTCGAATGAGGGACTTCTGGTCCAAAAGGGCTTTCTCTCATTCTTATCAAAAAGGCTGATTTATGGAGAATCGCTCCATCTCACCATCATCATGTTGACAAGGGTCTGAGTATTCTCGCAAGCAGTACGACTTTATCAATCTGAGAGGTCTTTATTAGGACCGTAACATGGGCTTGGTCAATGGCTTAGCAAAAGAGACTCTTCGAGTCGAGGCTATTGAAAGAAAATACTCTGCAATTGTCTCCGGGTTTACAAGTCAAGAACCCTGCAAAATGAGATAGAAATGGACTTGCTCGCACTTCTTCGAGCTAAGCTTATAAACATCAGAAACTCTACGTTAGTTCAAGTGCCCCAATCTGAAGAGACTTTGCGAGGGACGTAACGCAGGCTAGGCTCATGGGTTGAGAAATGAATGGACCATAAGGCTCAAAATGTGTATGATTGGGGTGAGAATTGGTGATCATCTCGGCATTGTCACCGGTGTTCTTTTCCGTCAGAGATTGTCTTCTCGGTAGATGTTCCATTGGCTTCGAGAACTTATCACTTAACTCTTTAAGACTCTGGATATTTTTGTGACTTTGACACATCTCAACATTTTCCAATCCAAAGTCGTCGCCTTTTCTCCATTTTTATCATTCTCTTCTTCTTCTCTTTTCTTCCACGGGCATTGGCCTTGCTTTTACCAGGCACACTGCTTTTTATGTCCTCTAGTTTTTTTTTTTGACACACACTGTCTACAATGCATACATTGGCCAGTCACACTTTGGCTTGTTTTGACCGAATGACTAACATTTGGACTCTCAGGGTCTTCGTCATTTATCGGCGCTCCGGATATGCTGCTTGAACAATGATGACTTTTGCCTTGCCCCAGTGTGGGGGATGATCACCAACTGGGTTTAAGAAATGAATTTGCAGGCTCAATTGGGCTTAACAAAGGATAAAGTGTGTATAGGATAGAGAAAGAAATGCTCTTCGTCATCCTAAGGCACTTGAACTTCACGTGAATTCATCTGAAAAAGCAACACTCGAAGATTGATGCAAGTGAGAGCATGAAAATTTCTACTCATTTTTCACCTCATGATGCTGACTTACCTCCAGTTTGCCCGATGTGGGGTGGTTCTTGACAGGGGTAATTTGAATGAATTTCTCCAAGTGTTTAGGCTCAAATTGGCAAAACAATGGATAACATGTAGTGTTTGGGACAGAGAAATGAATCGCCTCTCGTCATTTCAGTTGCCATACCTTTTGCGAGATAACCCTTCACCTTGCCGACATGGAATTTTTCTACTCAACTCACTGGGGATCAGTGCATGGGACTGTGTATAGGATATGGCTTGCCTTTCATCATCCCGATGTACCTCATTCAACACATTCAATTCATTCCACATGAACTATCATATTGTCTAAATAGATTCCCCCTTTAAGGTCAATGATACAGGTTGACAAATAACCATGCAGAAATTAAAGCCAATGCAAACATCTTAACTTGAAATTGATTGAAACCATTTATTCATAAATGAAATGTTTGCAATTCAGAGTATAAAACCAAATTTTTGAAAACTTTTGCTGCAAAATGTTAAATTCCATCAAGGATAATAGATCTTCACAGCATCAGAATTAACAGGAGTGGAGAACTCACGACCATCCATTTCTGCGAGGATCAGGGCACCTCCGGGAAGCACCTTTTTAACCACATACGGACCAATGTAGTTTGGGGCAAATTTTCCTCCAGGAACAGGAAAGACTGGCAGTACCTTCCTTAGGACTAGATCATTTACCTCGAAGTGTCTTGGACGCACCTTTTGATGGAAGGATCTAGCTATCCTCTGCTGATAGGTTTGACCGTGGCAAATGGCTCTCAATCGCTTCTCATCAATTAGGTTTAACTGCTCATGCCTTTGTCGCATCCATTCTGCCTCGGACAACTCCACTTGAGACAATACTTGCAAGGAAGGGATCTCTACTTCGACGGGTAGGACTGCTTCCATGCCATACACCAAGGAAAAAGGGGTTGCTCCGACAGAGGTTCGGATCGAAGTTCGATACGCCATTAGTGCAAATGGTAACCTTTCATGCCAGTCACGATAGTTTTCAGCCGTTTTGGCCAAGATCTTCTTGATGTTCTTGTTAGCGGCTTCAACTGCTCCATTCATCTGTGGACGGTAAGGAGATGAATTCAGGTGCCGGATTTTGAACTCGTTGAACAACTGATCAATGAACTTGTTGTTCAAATTTGTCCCATTGTCAGTGACGATAGCCTCGGGGACGCCATAACGAGCAACTATGTCTCGCCTGATGAATTTTACGATATTCTTTGCGGTGACGTTTGCATAAGATGACGCCTCAATCCACTTAGAGAAATAGTCAATCGCGACCAAGATAAATCGGTGTCCATTTGATGCCTTGGGATTAATCGGGCCAATCACATCGATGCCCCACATTGAAAAAGGCCATGGCTCAGACTGCTGATGTAATTCTGTCGGGGGAACATTTATTTTATCCCCATGAACCTGACAACGATGACATCTTCGAACATGTTGGATGCAGTCACTCTCGAGACTGAGCCAATAATAACCCAATCTCATAATCTTCTTAGCTAACATGTGGCCATTCATGTGTGGACCACATATCCCCTCGTGTACTTCTTGCATGATTCTGGTAGCTTCAGCCGCATCCACACACCTCAATAGGATCGAATCATATGATCTTTTGTACAGCTTTTCACCACTAACAAAGAATTTTGAAGCCATTTTCATTATGTACTTCCTGTCGGCCGGGGTACTTCCCTCAGGGAATTCTTGTCTCTGGATGTAACTCATGATATCATAATACCATGACTTTTTATCAGGTTCTCCGGTCACAACCATACAGTAGGCTGGTTTTGTCAGGACTTCAATCTTCAAGGGTTCTACCTCTAACCCACCAACCACTTGTAACATGGATGATAATGTAGCTAGTGCATCAGCAAACTGATTATGAGACCTCGATAAGTACTCACAAGAGATGTCTTCGAATTCCTTTATGATTTCTTCGAGGTATTCATGGTACGGCACTAGTTTGGTATCTCTCGTCTTCCACTCTCCCACAGTTTGAAGAATAATCAAAGCGGAATCACCAAACACTTTCAACTTGGTTATTCCCATTTCCACTGCGGCTTGGAGTCCGAGGATGCAAGCTTCGTACTCGGCTATGTTGTTGGTACAAGGGAACATCAACTTTGCTGATACTGGATAATGTCGCCCATCTGGGGATATTAAAACTGCCCCAGTGCCGGAACCAGCCAGGTTTACAGCTCCATCGAAAAACATGGTCCATGTGTCTTCCTTTATTACCAAAATACGATCTTCTGGAGAATATCTATCATCATCAGGGACTCCAGGATTTTCAGCTAACACATCAACAATTACTCGACCTTTAACTGGCTTCTGTGGCTTCATCTGGATATCAAACTCTGAAATTAAAATCTGCCACTTGGCTAACTTCCCTACCAAAGCTGACTGATCAAGTAAATATTTGATGGGATCGGTCTCAGTTACAAGCAAAGTCTGGTGATGCAGTGTATATTGTCGCAGCCTATGGAGCACCCATACTAGCGCAGCGCAAGTCTTCTCGGCTTCAGAATAATTCAACTCTAAGACGGTGAACTTCTTGCTTAGGTAATAAATGGCTCGCTCTTTTCCATCTTCAGGACTTTTCTGAGCTAGCATCGCACCTAAAGACTCACTATAAATCGTGAGGTAGAGGATCAAAGGTTGGCCCGGCATTGGTGGGACTAGCACTGGTGGTTTCATCAGGTACTGCTTTAGTTCATTAAACGCTTCCCGACAATCATCGTCCCATTTCACTTGAGCATTCTTCCTTAGAAGCTTGAAGAAGGGCTTAGCAGTTGCGGAGAGCTGGGAAATAAAACGGGCTATGTAGTTCAATCTACCCAGGAGGCTTCGCACTTCTTTCACGGTCGATGGGGGTTGTAACTCACATATAGCCTTCACTTTAGAGGGGTCGATTTCAATGCCTTTACTGCTTACTAAGAACCCAAGTAATTTACCCGAGGTTGCTCCGAATACGCATTTTGCTGGATTGAGACGAAGCTTAAACTCACGGAGCCTCTCGAATAATTTCTTCAAAGTATCGACGTGACTCTTCCCAGGTCGAGACTTGGCGATCATGTCATCGACGTAAACCTCAATCTCATTATGCATCATATCATGGAAGAGCGTCACCATTGCCCGTTGATATGTTGCCCCGGCATTTTTAAGGCCGAAAGGCATGACCTTATAGTGGAATGTGCCCCAAGGAGTGATGAACGCCGTTTTCTCCTTGTCATCGTCTTTCATTTTTATCTGATTATAACCCGAGAAACCATCCATGAAGGAAAATAACTCAAACCCTGCAGTACTGTCCACCAAAACGTCTATATGTGGCAATGGGAAATCGTCTTTAGGACTGGCCTTGTTTAGATCGCGATAGTCGATGCAAACCCGAACTCGACCATCCGTCTTCATGACTGGCACAATATTGGCCACCCAGCTGGGGTATTGGGTGACTTCGATGAATCCCACTTTCAAGAGTTTCATGACCTCCTCCTCTATTTTCTTGGAAAGTTCAGGCTTAGTCCTTCGCAACTTCTGTTTCTTGGGCGGCATGTCCGGATTAGTGGGTAGACTATGCTCCACGATAGAAGGGTCTAAACCCGGCATATCGACATACGACCAGGCAAAGATATCCCAGTAATCCTTCAGCAGTTGGACCAGGCGCTTAGCTTCACCTTCGGGAAGGGTTGCCCCTATCTTCACCTCTTTGGGTTCTCCGGAATTACTCAAGTTGACAGTGATAGTTTGGTCTACCGTTAGGACTTTTGGTCTCTCATGATGCTCTATATCACGCTGAAGGTCCGAGGAATCTTCGAGTTCATTGGTGTCATCTAGATCAGGTTCGGTGGCACATAATTCATCAGATTGGACCGTTCCCATACCCTTACGTGTCACAAAATTGCCCCTGAAACATAAAGTAGGGGGTTCAGTAGGACAAACAGGGCTAAACAGTGTACTTTGAGTTTTTATTTTTATTTTTATTTTTATTTTTTGAAATTCTTTTCAAAAAGGTTTTAACACGAGGAAGCATGAAGAAGCCCAGGCCTCAGAATTCTCCTTGGACTATATTTTTCTTTTATCGGTTGGATATCATCACCGGGCTGGTTTGATGTACCTCAACATGCCCTCAAAAACGAAAATAACTTGTAATTTCATTGATTATCACCAAATGAATTACATTTATTGGAATGGAAATTGCAACAATCAAATCCTAGAAATGAAAAATCCTGTAAAGCAGCTCCCGAGACGGGGCAAGTCCTAAAAAGCAGTAAAAATTCCCGCGTAGGGGAGTGTGCGAAAAAGGTAAATGTGTTACTCTTGCGGGCCAATGCCCATTCCCTTCAACGGTCCTTCTTCGATGGCTCCAACTAAGAAATTATCGAACAGGGCAGTGATTCCCTCCATTGCATCATCAGGATCTTCTGTCACTAGAGGTGTTGGATCATCCATACCTCCCCATCCATCCGGGACAATGTCACGGGGGTCAACATAGAAGCTCGGGGGTGCTGAATATTTTACATAATAATCGAACTTGCCGCTTGGTTGCCCCAGAGTGTTGATCACTTCCTTCTCTTCATGCATCATTCTTGCAGGGCCTGGGAATGTGGTGCGAAGGTGTGGAAGCAACCTACCACGCCCACGTTCTTCACCATTCGGCTCTTCTTCGGATCGCGATCTGTTCTGTCCATTTCTTCGACTTCGACCTCGACCACGTCCACGTCCACGTCTACGTGCCCCATTATTTGACTCGCTTGACCCCAGGTATCCCAACCCAGTAATGCGGGGCCTCTGAGAAACTTCCACCGGTTGGCGGATACCTTGACCATTTCTACCAAGGCCTTCACCCGGAGTAAAGCCATGAGAGACCATTACTCTTCCAACCATGACTGCAGCATTTGACACCTCGGGAATAGGCGGTGATGATCCTCTAGACGCATGTATGGTTGATACGAGCTCGAGCGACTGATAGCTCGATCCTATTTTGCAATCCGACTCAACATAGGGGATAGCCGTTGTGTGGTAAATTGGGTGCTCTTCTTCACCGTGGACTGTGATTAATTTTCTGTCCACAACGAACTTCACCTTCTGATGTAGACTGGATGGCACAGCTCCGGCAGTATGAATCCATGGACGTCCCAACAGAAAATTGAATGCAGTGGGAATGTCCATAACTTGAAATAGGACATTAAACATTGTTGGTCCTATTTGTATGTCAAGGTGGATTTCTCCCATCACTTCTTTCTTCGTTCCGTCAAAGGCTCGAACGGAGGTCTTCGCAGAATTTATCTTAGAAGGATCTATCTTCAGGCGGTGTAAAGTTGCTAGAGGACAGATGTTCAAGGCTGATCCATTGTCAATGAGTACTCGGGCTACATGCGAGGCCTTGTATTTGACAGAAATGTAGAGTGCCTTAGTATGCCCCCTCCCTTCCAGAGGGAACTCTTCATCTGAAAAGGCTATGAGGTCCTTGAGGAGTATAGAACCCACAAATTCCTCCAATTTGTCATGATCGATCGTTTCTGGCACGTGGACTTCACTTAACACCTTCATTAAGGCCTTCTGATACTTGACAGATGTCTGGAGTAGCTCAAGCAGAGAGATTTGTGCGGGCAGCTTGCGTAATTGTTCAACTATGTTGTATTCGCTAGCCTTAATCACGGCTAGGAATTCTTTGGCTTCTTCATCAGTAACAGGTTTTGCAGGTTGAGCATTAGCTTGGCCATAGGAACGCCCGGATCTGGTAACCAAGTCGACATCGAGACTGTAGGACCAAGGGACTGCCTTATTATCACTGTACTCATACGGTTGAGGTATCTCGATCACTATCCCTTCATCAGCTGTAGGCATGCTTACTACGATCTCCTCGTTATCAGACGCGTCTTCAAGCGGAGGCATGTCTTCAGGGAGAGGGTCGCCCTTGTCGCTCCTGGTGTTCAATAAAGCAAACTCCTCCTCCCAATTAATAACCACTTCAAAGATAGTGGAAATGATGCCAGTGTGGTCAGCATAAACGATCATACCAGCTTCTACCATTCTTGAGATTCTTTCTCTCATGATGGCAAGGGGAAGGTCCTCATTACTCGGGTGATAACCAGCTTTCACTAACTCACCGTAGACGTCGGTGGTATACACCTTAACATTCTTGATTCGACCAGCATCGAAGCTGAATATGGCATTCACATTGCCTGCGTGGTCAGGGAGTGGGTTGCTCTGAACATTCGGCTTAGCAGGCTGAAATGAGAAAGCCTTCGTATCTAGGAGGTTTTGGATTCGGTGCTTGAGGGCATAGCAATCATCGGTTGAGTGTCCCAGCTCACCCATGTGATAATCACATTTCTTTGACGGGTCGAAGTTATAGAACCGCTCAGGATTGGGCCGCTTTGGCTCAGTAGTAAGCAAGCCTTTCTTCTGAAGCACTGTCAATACTTGAGACAACGATCCGGGGAGAGGGGTGAATTGCCTCCTGTTGTTCCTCCTCTGAAAAGGTTGACGACCCGAGTTTTGTTGCTGAGCTTCTGCTACTTGGATTGCTGGGGCGAAGTTAGCATTCCGCCGGCTCGGTTGGTTATAAGCCACATTCACTTCAGCTGCCAGTTCTTTGTCTTTTCTCGCACCAAATCTTCTAGTCGAGGAGGACGGCTCGACAAACCATCCATCTTTCAGCCCTATTTCAATTTGTTCACCTATGGGGATGAGTTGGTTGAAGTTGTCAGCCGGAATGGCAACCATCCGATTACGGTATTCGAACGGGAGAGTTTTCACGAACATCCTCTTTAACTCACTGTCTATGGGTTCTGGGACAACCTGAGCAGCTAAATTCCTCCATCTGATAGCATAGTCTTTGAAGGACTCAGTCTTTTTCATCTGAGCACGTTCGAGATCATCACGGGTAGGAATGATGTCCGTTATGAATCTATACTGCTTCAAGAATGCTTCACTAGCTTCTTTCCAAGTTTTGAGGCCATTTATCTTCTTCATGAGATACCAGTTCAAAGCAGGACCCGTCAAACTTGCTTGAAAGGCATGGATCATCAGGAGTTCGTTGTCAACGTACGAAGTCATCTGTACGTGATAGAGCTGTAGGTGGGCTTTTGGACATGTGGTGCCATTGTACTTGTCGAAATCTGGCATTTTGAACTTCTTTGGGATTTTGATCTGTGAGTACAGGGACAGATCGATCGAAAGTGAATCCTGCGAACCTTCCAACTGCTTCACTCTTTCTTTAAGTTTATTGACCCGTTCATCAGGTTTGTCCTTGTTGACGATGATCTGGACGGGGTCATTTTCTAAATCAGGAATATCGTCATCTCCGTTAACATCGACACTTTTTCTGATTTTCTGCTTCGGGACTGATGCTTCGAGGGACGGCGAAACAGGATCCGACCGGAGAGCTTTGATCTCAGCGGACATTTGTTGCATTGCGATGACAAGTTGCTTGATCTGGTCTTCCACACCAACAACACGCTCTTGCAAGTCGGTTTGATCGGCCATTCTGGCTCTCGACCGTGTACGAATGGGAGATCGTGATCGGTCCGTAGCTACCTGATTTTGGAACGAAACAGGCATTCATGAGTGTTAAGCAAAATCACACGCCAATCCATGACATTGGTCTAACCGCTTTGAATTGAAAGGACTTCTTTATTGAAATGGCGAAAATTTTTACACGAATTAATGACTTGAAATTGAACTGAATATAAAGACAAATGACTCAATTCCTAAACAAATTTTAAAAACTGAAACTGAAATGAGAAAAGAACTTCGAGCTTTTTATTTAGCTTGATCTATAGACATATGGGAGGCGACTTCCTTCTTCAATTGCTCATAAGCTCGAGCTATCTTGGATGCCTTTTCTTCAGCTTCTTCGACCTTCCTTTTGAGGCGATTGTTCTCTGAGCGATTGGCGGACTTGAGAGGCACCTTTGGTATCTTCGGGAGCAAATCCCGCGGGATTCTGTGCCGACGAATGTACTGGGTCGTCGCGAAATAGGACTTCTGCTCTCCCTTTAGTTCTCCTTCGGGTCGAGCTATCTTTAACACACGACACTTTCTCCACATCTTATTGAGCTGAGCTACGGTCGCTTCGTGGTCTTTATCATCATCGGCGAAGTCAACTTGGAGGAGTTCTGGTTGTAACGCTGGAGGAAGCCCTTGGAGAATCTGATACTGACGAGACACTCTGGCAGGGTAGTATTCAATTGCTCTGGTGAAACCCAATAGTGGAACCGATCCAATACCATTACATGTAAGCCGAGCTTCCTCGACTTTGAACCAATTAGCATGCCATTGGAAACCTTGGGGTCTAGCGTTTTTCATGAAAATGATCCATTCAGAGTAATGATAATCGGGTGCATCCCCTTGTTTTTCTTTGTACCTTAAAACTGGATGGCTAGAATCACTAAGCTCGGATATTGTGAGTAAATCGCCACACCCTTTTATGTGAGACAAAAACCAGATTTGCAAAAGTTCGAGGGGGGCATGAAACGTTTTGTCAACATGTTGCTTAAATTTAGTGAGGGAAATTAAAGTCTCGGCTAAAACGGTGTTGATAAAATTCTTTTCAAGACAGACCTGTTGGACCAACCATGCGATTGACGGACTACATGCATTCTTACAGTAAGGAAAAATCACGAACCCGAAAAATGCTAGTAAAAAGATTCTGCCTTTTTGAAAAGATGTGGCTTTTTCAAAACACTGACTCAGGAATGAAAAAGGACATGTGCCGCGATTTGCTTTTAAAACTTTTTCCAATTCATCTTTTCTGATATTCAAAAATTCGGCCAACATTAAAGTGGAATCAATTCCCAAAGGTGGTGTGACTAACTCCGACTCCAGTGGTTTTCCAATGAGCACGGTATATTCTTCCAACGTCGGGGTGAGCTCGTGCTTACCGAATATAAAGGTAGAGGTTTCGGGACACCAGAAGTGCTCTAATGCTCGAACGAGGCCGGTACGGACTTTGACCTCCAGTAGGGGGAGCAGCCTCCCGATGTGGCCCTCAACTAGCTTGCGGTTGGTCGGACTGAGTAGATTCCACCAGGCATGGAGCTCGTCCTTAGGAGCATCAAGAATCCGGATGTCTGCCCCTCCCATAGTGTATAGACCAAGACTCACGACCGACCTAATGTCATGGACCGACCAAAGAAAAAGACGAAACATAAATAAATTGCGAGATAAAGGTTTAGAAATCTTACTTCACCCGGTAGAATGATGGCAATTACATAGACATGCGCATGAAACGTGAGGTTCGATTTCTACCTAGACTCTGGCTTGCAAAATGGAGACATGAGGATTACCGAGCTAAACCAGTCATGGTGGTGGTTAGGCTGGGATTCCCCTGACTCCGGCTTAGTCAAAGAGCCGACCCGGGTTGCAAAGGGTGCAACCGTGGTAGGTATTCAATGACACCATGAAAGAACTTTCGGGACCAAGAAGGGCGACCCATACCACGCGGGTGTGGTCGGGGTGTCCACTGTCTCAGTACCATCCTAAACCTGTGCCGCCCAGGTCCGGCAGCGGGTAGTGTGTGCGGTGTAATGTAAATGCAAGGCATGCACAGCAGGTTATATCATACAGCGCTTCGTGCATAAAATAAATCATTCATCCAAACACCTCCCTGCAAAACAAGGGTTAACAATCACGCCTCCCCTTATACCTCCCATACTGCAAAAACATTTAACACCTAAGATGTTAGGGACGTACCTAGGATCCTCGCTGCCATGCAAAAAATATTTTTTGAAAAGAAAAACTGGCCTAAGTCCACTAAGAGTTTTAACTCAATTCCCCAGCGGAGTCGCCAAGCTGTCGCGACCTAAAGTTTTTCCTCCTTAGGCTAATGGATTATTAGGACTAAACCTAACTCGAGCCCTCCCAAGCCCTACCAATTCGCAACTTAGGGTTTAAGTTTTTAACATGCAAATGTTTTCATGCTCGGAGTCACCACTAATCTATTTGTGGTAGGTCGATTAGAAACCTAAATAAAACATAGGGAGGTATGTTTTATTCCTACGAACCAGAGATTCTAAGCTCGGGGACTTGATTACGCTAGATCTAGTCTAACGCCCTTTCGGTACCTTTTCTTTTCAAAAATATTTTGGCAAGCAATCTGGATCCATTTCAACTTAGTCACTAACATGTGAGGTGTTCATGCGGGTGCGCAAACCACCAAAGTAACACCCAATAATCAAAACATTAAATAAATTGCAAGATTGGGAGAATTACTTACCTCGAAGCAACGTAAGCATCTGCATGGTTAGCTAGAAAATCACATCAACCGTCCTAATATGATTTCTAATTAACAAGCAGTTCACACAATATTTTTGGATTTTCGCTTATTTAAATGAAAGCTAACCTATATGCAATGACGTGCAAAAAAATGACATGCAAGTAATGCAACCTAGCATGCAAACTATATGTCATGCGACGACGTTACCTAATTCTGATGACGGGCAAATGATTTATTTTTGGTATTTTCTGGTGAAATTCGGAATAATAAATTACTTAAATTAAGAATGCAATCTATCCTAATTTACCATAAAACAATTCCTTCTTTTTTTGGGGTTTTCATGAAAATTCGGAATTAAAAAAATAACCTAAATGATCTATTAAAGTTAGAAAATTACTTAATTTAAACTAGGAAATAGATTATCTCAAGTCCTAATTTAAATTAAATAATTACTCTATCGTCTGGATATATTTAGGATTCCTAAACATGCAAAACTCAAATTCAAATCCTAACTGATATTTTTTTGAATTTTCTTTTTTATTTGAAAAGGAAAGACAATTTAAACGGAGATAGCATCCACATTTAAAAAAAAACCACGCGATCCGCAGAATTCGTTTCAAACTCAGATTAGGCACAAAAATCGAACTATCAGTCATATCTATGGGGTTACAGATATTGACAGAAAGTCAATCGTTCAAATTTGGAAAACAGATAAAAATCATTATCGTACCCAAGTGATTGCTGATAGGATGATGATTTTCCGTATCGTCGCGTATCATACCTTAGGGATAAGGTCGGATAATCGTCCAGATACGTTGCTGAATTAGGAAAGTTTCCTAATTTTGAATATTTAAAAACATTGCGAACAAGGCAAACATTATCCTAAAATATTTAGCAATCCACACAATATTCACAGAATATCCAAACATCCAAACTTTAAGAAACCAAATATTCTGAAAATATCGGATAATGTTCAATTACCTAATTTGCAGATAATTCTCAAATTCGAACTAGCGGATCGGGATGAGCGGCGAACGGTGGACCGACGACACGATGTCGGGAGCGACGGCGACTTGCGGCGATGACACGGCGGGGAGCGGCAGCGGCGGTGGTGCACGTCGGGGAAAGCAGCGGCGGCGGCGTCGCGCGGGATGCGCGGCAGCAGCAGCGTCGGCGGCGTGAGGCACGGCAGCAACGGCGTCGTCGCGCGGGAAGCGGCAACGGCGGGCGCGGTGTCAGCGGGAAGCAGCAGCGCGGCAGCAACGGCGGCATCAGTGGGAAGCGCGGCAGCGGCGGCGTCGGCGGCGTGAGGCACGGCACGGCGGTGCGTCGGTGGGAAGCGGCAGCAGCGGCGTCGCGCGGGAAGCAGCAGCACGGCAGCGTCGACGTGGGAAGCAGCAGCGCGGCAGCAACGGCGATGGCGCGTGACGGGAGGAGCGACAGCAGCGGCAGGGAGCGGCAGCGTCGCGGCAGCGTCGCGGCAGCGACTTCACCGGCAGCAGGCGGTGATGCTCGACGGGAAGCGGCGTGCGGCAGGCGGCGGGAACGCGGCAGGGGAGGCTCCACGCGGCGAGAAGCGGTGCGCGGCAAACGGCGCACGGCGACGGAGGGTGGCGGCGGCGGCACAAAGCGCGGCGACGTGGGGTGGCTCCGGCGGCAGGGGCGCGTGCCGGTCTCCTTCTCTCTCTTTCTCACTCTCACCCTTTCTAAAAAAATTCTGATATGAAATTATGAGCCCCCCATCAAATTCTGACCTAATAATGTATATATAGTATTAATCTAGGTCAATTAGATGGGCTTTCTAGTCTTAATGGGCTTAGGCTTGGGCTTTAATTTAAATGGGCTGAATTAATTAATGATAATGAGCTGAATTAAGTTCAAATTAAAACGACCGAGCCCGTTTGACTTGTAATTCCCGGCCCGTGCATTTCAAGCGAGCCGAGTCCCGTTTGATGAAATTTAAGCTCGTTCGTCACCGCCGGTCCGATGCAAAATGCAATTAATCTAAAATGAATTTAAACTACATGTTATGCAATTTAAAATATTTTTTGTTTAGGGGTTAAAAATTTAATCCCTAATTTTCTATGTAAATTACACTAAATGATGCGCCAAAATTTAGGTGTCAACAATAGATCACACAAGCAAGGCTCAGGCTTGTGGAAATGTATTTAACAGCAGCAATGTACCTCGTAAAGATTCATTTCAACCCTCCGCTCAATGTACGTCCATTCCACACGTATTCGTCAATCTAGCACCACACAAGTGTCCAGATTTCTAACGAAACAAGGCTACTTGCTTTGCTTTTGCTGCATCATTTTTTGACAAACTTTTTCGGTAGATTGATATGCGATCGTAGTTGATAAAAATCTATGTATCAGTACCTCATCAGATAAAGTGCATCCGCTCAGAATCTTCTAATCATATTAGCACTAGAGAGCAATTTATTGGTTATCTCTCATAGTGTTCTGCTCATAAACTATACAATCACTTAAACGATTTTGAAAACTGCTTTTTTTGGAAACAGTTATGAGTACGTGACCAAACACTTCTTAACATACTAATTTCACGAAAATGAAAACAAAGAAGGGGGCAATTTCTCTAACCAAACAGGGCAACGTCCTTTGCTTTTGCCTTGCAGTCAAGCCATGAGATAGACTAGCTAGGGGAAGCCTATCGATTTCGAGCATATCAAGCTCGGACTTCATCCATTGGGAATCTTCCAAAAGCTATCCACGACATAGCATTGCCCACTTGCATTTCTATTTCATCCATGCCAGCCACAAATGGAGTTTTCATGGACAGCTGTGTGTTTGTACGTTGATGTGAGTGCCTTTCTCAAGTGGTCATGAAGCTATTAATTTGGAGTGCAATCCACGAAAATTGTTTGGTCAAAATCTGATATAACACTAGATTTTGAAAGAATATTGTTATGAGTGTTTTGACTGGTTAAGTATTCCTTTTTTACTGCGGCATGCTTTGTTCTTAAACAGATATTAGGAATTCTTGATATTGGCTGAGATGCTTGGATACATCGTATCGACTGGTTTCAGAACGGAATCCATGTCGGTGGAAGCAGCAGAAGTAACAAAGACTCTTACTATGTCCAAGCACAAGCAACATGTTAAATGAATTCTTGAAAGGTAAAAACAACTAGGGCTCATGGCTACTCCCAATTAAACTGGTCAGCCGATATGCTCTCATTATGGCTTGCGCGATATTTTAATTTCGTAGGAGCATTTCACTACTGGATGTTGAAAACTGCACTTGTAGACAATGATTGCTGATCTTGATGGGTTTGAATACACTTATGTGTCTACCAAGCAGCACCAGATGCTGAAGTTTTAAATCATTTTCACTTGCACAGCGATTGCTGCAGGTGGCTTCCCCTTCTTTGGGTCTATCCCCGGGCAAGATCATAAGCCTGTTTTTGTACACACTTGTCTTCTTATCGGGTCCTTCCTCTCTTTTTCCTGGACCCCATGCGTCTTTCTTTCACACCGCCAAACATTTCCACAAGCTTTATCTTCTTATTGGTCAATTTCCATTCCCACTACGGAGATTGACTAAAAGGGAAGTCCGGACAACTTTGCGATTGCCATGGGCATTGTTAGGGAACTTCATCATCGACTGCCAATAATTCTCTTCAGCTACGCATCCGCCTAAACACCGCCACATTCACATTCACTTCTATCCAGAAGTAGCGTAACGGAGAATCTAACTATCTACTAACAACATGTGAATATAATTTCGCGCATAGTATATTTATTCTCGCTCACCTTGTCCATAACAAAGGAATATAAACTTTCTTGTCCTCTCATTGATATTACCATCACCCGCTTGAACAAAATTTACCTTCCATTAGTTTACCACAAAAAACTCCCCAAATTAGTATACCTATGACAAATTCACTCCAAACTAATTTTTTTATTACCAAAAACCCTAAACCGGTACACCTGTGATAAATAATTTACCCTATGTTAGTTTTCGTTAAATTGTATTGTCAAATTGCTGAGTTAAATGACGCATAGCAGCTGACAAATATACCGGTTTAGAGCTTTACCCCTCTTTTTGTAACATATTTATCAATTTATGATTTTTGTAGTATTAATCCAATTTAACGAAAGATAAATTTGTCACAAGTGTAGCAGTTTGGGGTTTTTCGTGATCCAAAAAATTAGTTTGGAATAAATTTTTCACAGGTGTACCAGTTTAGAATTTTTCGTGGTATTAGCCCTAGAATAATCAACAAAGTTACATGGCCAGACTCTTTCTAGAGTTCGACATCCGATCGCGATGGAAATCTAATTACCCGATAGCTCATCATATGAAGTGCATTCACTAGAAATCTCCTAACCAATACTAGTACTTGAGAGTATTTTTCAGCAATCACTTGTGACCTTCTCCTCATCAACTCTAGGATTACTTAAACAATTTTGTTTTCCTTTGGAAACTACTCTCAATACGTGACCGAAGGCTTTTTTCCAATACCGTTTTCACGATCAAACGAAAATGAAAATGATGCCGAAACGCGATAGAAAATTTGACTGAATAAGAAAGTTCGAAAGAAGAATAATTTATCCTCCAAATATGATTATCAAATAAAAAATATCCAAAGTCTGCTCAAAGAAAACCCTAAAACAAGCTTATATATCCCCAAATCTAATCCTACTAGGATTAGTAAACAGCAAAACGTAAAATTACGAAACTACCCTTTATTAAATTAACCCAAAAAAATACTAAAAAAAATAGAAAAATCCATTTAAACAATCTCGTATCGCGAAAATCCATAGTTAGTCACGACCGATGGCGGTGAGTATTGATCAGCACGCCGTTTCGTTTCAGCCTATCAAATTTGAGCTCAATCTGACATCGTCGGCTATAAATCTGCCGATTCGTCCAGTCGCATAACGAGTCCGCCGATCCCCCTAGGTGCTTTAGAAAACAAAAAACTAGAAAATTTTCAATAAAAACATACGGGGCAACCTGCTTTTTAGACCTATAGGCTTTTGGTCTTTCCTCTTTCTTTCTTTAGTCCCTTTTTCTCTAGACCCCACGCGCCATTCACACCACCTAACATTTGCACATGCTTATCTTCTTATTGGTCAAATCCATTCCCACTGAATTTACAACATTGACTGACCATGAACTAACATGGAAATGCCGTTGGGCCTTGTATATATCCGTACATGAAGTTGTTCATGAGGCACCACCAAACTATTGTCTCTCAACAAAAGCATCAGCTCCGCAGCCTTCTCGACCCCTGCTTTTGCCTTTGGAAATGGCGGAGTCACTGCTCTACAGCATTGCCTCTGGCATAATGGAAAGCATCGGCTCCCAAATTGCGAAACCTGGAGGCACCTACGCTTCTCAAATGATCCAATTGTTCTGCTGTGGTGACGGCGAGCTCCATAGTCTTGAGGAAACTGTCGAGACCATCCGAGCTGTGCTTATGGATGCCGAGAAGAAGCAATGGCACGACAACCAGGTCAAGCTCTGGCTCAGGGGGCTCAAGGATGTGCTGTACGACGCACAGGACTTGTTCGACGACATCTCAACCGAAGACCTGAGGCGACAAGCTATGGCTGGCAACGAGATTATGAAAGAGGTATGCCTTTTCTTCTCCAAATCAAATCAGCTTGTGCACGGCTTCAACGTGGCTAATCAGATTCGGCAACTTAGGAAGAAACTGGATGAATTCGCATATAATAATAATTTCAACTTTAAGCAGCTTCCGAGTGAGGAAGAAATGGCCACCGGAAGACGAAAGAAACCTGAATTTCTCGCACCTGACACTAATATAATTGGTAGGGAAGAGGACAAAGAAAAGATCAAACAACTTTTGTTTGATTCCTCCTCTAGCAACACTGTGTCCGTGGTTTCCATCGTCGGTAAAGGAGGTCTTGGAAAAACCGCACTTGCACGACTAGTATACAACGATGGGGAGGTACAAGGACATTTCAGGCTTAAGATGTGGGTTTGTGTATCTGATGTCTTTGATGTGGATCTGATTTTCAAAGAAATTCTTAAATCTGCAAAACGTGACTGTCGAGGACATGATGATGAGATGAAAGAGTTACTAGATGATGTTGAGAATGAGCCTAAAGACCAGTTGCGGAGTCTTCTTCGTGAGACTCTATCTAGGAAGAAATACTTGCTTGTTTTGGATGACTTGTGGAATGAAGTTCGGCATAAATGGTTGGAGCTTGGAGAATGGCTAGAGTGTGGTTTACCGGGAAGCAAGATACTTGTAACCACTCGCATCCACAAAGTTGCAAAGGTCATGGATGAGAAATCAGTTATCCATGTTCTACGTGGCTTATCTGAAGATAAGTCGTGGAACTTGTTCAAGAAAATGGCTTTTGGAGATGGGGTAGAATCATTAGACCCAGAACTGGAGAAGCTAGGTCTAGATATAGTTAAAAAATGCGCCGGGATTCCCCTTGCCATTAGAACTGTTGGAGGCCTTCTGTACGGCAAAAAGAAAGATGAATGGCTCCGCTACAAAGTGCGTGAACTTCCAGAAATACCAGAAATTAATGAGGTTGATGATGGAATTATGCGAGTCCTCAATTTCAGTTACGATCGTCTCCCGCCATGCTTGAAACATTGTTTTGCATATTGCTCATTGTTTCCGAAAGACTATATCTATTGTAAACAGGAGATGATACAACTTTGGGTGGCGCAAGGCTTTATTGAGTCCCATAGCAGGGAGGATGACCTTGAAGAGGTCGCTAACAATTACTTGGAAGAACTATTAGGTCGGTCATTCCTCGATGTTGAAGACACATACAACAGTGGTGAGGTCATAAGTTTCAAGATGCATGATCTCATGCATGATCTTGCCCAAAAAGTTGGTGGAGGTGAATGCAAGATTGTTAATTTTAGAGGAGGAGATAATGATGAAAGAATTCGACATGCATTTATTTCAAAGATTTCCTCTGAAGAGAAAGTGGTGTCCCTGCTCAAAACATCCAAATTGCGGACGTTTATCTGTAAATCCTCTTCACTCAACTCTTCCAAAGTTTTGTCCGAGTGTAGACACTGTCGAGCGTTAGTTTTGTATCGTTTAGAGATTCCTCTCCCTCCTTCCTCTTTTAAAAAGTCGAAGCACTTAAGGTTTCTTAAGATTTCTAGAAACCAATCTATGCAGAGTTTGCCGGATTCAATCATGGATTTGGTGAACTTGCAGTTCCTTGAACTTTATTATTGTAAGAACCTTAAAACATTTCCAAGTGATTTGAGGAAATTGGTCAATCTTGGAGACCTTTCAATTGATGATTGTGAGTCACTAAGCCACCTACCACCCTTGAGTGAACTCCCTTCCCTAAAGACGTTGAGTCTCCGTGAATTGCCTGCGTTGGAGTTCCTTCAAGAGACAAGTGACCTGGAGCAATCTAATACTACACGCCCCTTCTTCCCATCTCTTGAGAGACTATCCCTCATCAATTGCAGAAACCTGAAAGGATGGTTGGGAAGAAGGCAACTAATAGGAGCAGATAAAAAGCATCGGCCAGACAATTCACGGTCATCATTCCAAAAACTTTGGTTCATGAGAATATGGGGCTGTCCCCACTTGAATGACGTGGCACCATTCCCCCAGGTGCAAGAGTTGGTCATAGATGGAACGAAAATGTTGGCCAGTCCAAATTGCCCATCAGAAGCAGCAATGGGATCCACATTCATCCCTTTCTCTAAACTAAAGCAACTACATCTTGCTGGTAGAGATCTGGAGCCCTCGAAGCTCGAGACTCTATTCCAATTGGCTAGTAATCTCGAGTCCTTGTGGCTCACCGCTTGCCAACTAAGGAGTCTCTCTGGCATGCAGCACCTTTCCTCGCTCCAGAAACTCATCATTGGGGGAGTTGAAGGATTTGATTTATTGTGCGAAGAAGACGAGCACAGCATCCAATGGCGATTCCTTACTAAACTTCGTGTTCTTAAAATCACTTATCATCCGGCTTTGACGGCATTTCCCGAGGGGATTCAATATGTCAAGACTCTACAATCTCTCGAGATTTCTCATTGTCGGGATTTGGAGAGTTTGCCAGAATGGATTGGAAATCTCTCTTTGCTCGAAAAGCTTGTATTAATTGCATGTACGAATTTAAAGCGTTTGCCATTGGAGATGCGCAACCTCACACGCTTGACGGAATTGAGAATCCGTTATTGTGGTGCTCTAGAACAGTGGTGCCTAACAGATGGCCGTGAACGTTGGCCAGAGATTGCGCACGTTCTGGTCACCGTTTGAGAGGACCGATCGTGACTGTGAGCTTAAGTAGAGGTACGAGAAAGGACTGATCACCTATATAATTATATATCAAGTTGTTCCTTTCAACTATTTTACCTCCTTTTATTATTTAACTAATTCCTCTTCCACCGTAGTATTTGCAGTGCGTGCTTATCAAAAGAAGAAAAGCGTCCCTCCAGTTCCCCACCGACGGCGTGTACAGGTCGAAATTGCTCTTTGCACACCACCTTCCTTCCTCGTTTTGCCTCGTCGTCTTGCCCTTAGAACCTCCTCACCCCCCCTCCTTCTGTCTCCTCCATCACCGGCCGCCGGAACTCCGCGATTCGCCACCTGGAAGGACCCCCTAGCGTCTCCGACGCGCGTCGCATCCTCTCGATCGCCGCCTCCTCCCTTCCTCTTTGCCAAGTCGCGGTCGATTCCGCCGAGGTCGATGATCGGGGGGGAGCTGAGATTCTCGGATCCGCCGCTTGATTCGGAGCTGCCTTCGGATGTCTCGTCCCGGTCGGATGAAGAGATTCTGGGGGATTTCGGTGATTTCGGCCTTCGAGGAGGCCTTTGACGCCGGCTTTCGAGTCGTCGCTCGCTCCGTCGTGACTCAGCTCACCTGAGTCGGAGGCCAAATCGATGATGGTAGGCATTGTTCCTCTCTCTCTCTCTCTCTCTCTCTCTCTACTGCAATTCAATTTTCGGTGTGAATGTATATTTGTTGGAGATGAGTTTGGATTATGAATTGAATGTTATGGAGACATTACAATGCATGATATGATGAGCAGCTTCTTCATAGCTGATTGATTGAGAGGAGAGAAGCGCACAACGGCATCCGTTGCGAGGCTCCCGTTTGACTTTAGAATTATGCGGTCCATAAAAACGGAAGGAGAAAGTCATTAGCTCATGAGCTGCTACCACTTGCTTAGAAAATGACAATTGCTGTTTGACAATGGCTCTGTTTGTTTGGAGGACCCAAACAAAGTGTCCAAATTTTTCTTGTTTAGCTAAAGAAAAGCGAGATGGATCTACAGATTCCTGATGTGTGGGTTCCTAAACTGTACTCGATGAAAAAGCAGCAGAGTGCGTGAATCATCAGAACACAGAAATGAGCATACCTTGTCGCGACACCTTCCACTAACAATTAATTGCAGTGGGAAAACACTCTGCAACTTCGCGTACGGCACAACGCATCTGCATTTTAAGTCGGTCATACACACACCTCAATATTTGGTCATATTTGTCTATAAGCAGTTTGCGCTGAATGAGAAGTCGTTTAGCTACATGTGCCCTATGGAAACCAAGTGATTTTTGTGAGTTTGATATGAGAAAACTGGAACTCGATAGTCAATTGCTTTCACTTGGTTTGCTGTGTTTTATATTGCAGCAATGAACGCTTGGCGATTCCCTATCGTAAGGACTAGAATTTGGAAATTCAATCCGATGAAGGAGAGCAGACGCTCCTTTTCTGTCATGTACGCCTGATCAGGGTTGTCTACAATCTGAGAGAGAGTGCCATTATAGTCCAAGAACACGGTGATCTCTTTACCTTTGGCTTTCTTCATAATTCCTTCAAATGCGCGCAAGGCAGACGGTTGCTTTCTCTGCATAATGTATTAAAAACCTCGCCTCTTGATTAACATGAACATATGCTCAATAAAAAATGAAGTACTGTGACAGAACACAAGCATCACAAGAAGTTCAGAAATGAGAAGATAAGAGGATCCTGCAGTTCAATGTGGTACGTAGTTTTCATCGTTGCGGTGTGCTTACTAGCCATGAAGAGTAAGAGCCCAAGATAGAATCTCCATCGTCTTCCAGCCTCGCTGTTGGGAAAGATCCCATGTTCTGATGTTGCGTGGGTGACTGGGGGAATCCCATCTTAGATTCAATCATTGTACTTCTCAAGATCTACTTTACCTGCGAGTTTTAAGGAGTTATATGTTTAAAAAAATATATAAAAAAAATATGAAGAACGTGCACATGGATACTCTAATTCCTATTGCATATCATCTTCCTAGTACGTTACTGGATCAACATTAAAGCCATGGATGACTCCATAAAGGAACGCTAGTTCCAGGGCTTTAATCTAGATGCTGTTTTTCTGGTGAAAGCTTTTAAACAAATGATGCTTCATTTAAGTAAAGCCGGTTCGTCAGTGGTGAGAATCAAAACGCTATGTTACTCGAATCCTCGATGACATTGATATCGAGGTGCCCACGATCTTAATCCTCAAGATCTGTGCAGGCTTGCACAAAGTTACAAACGTTAGGCAATAAACAAGGATTGTATAATGGACACTAAAATCCAGGTCAATAAACAATCTCGTATAATCTTTATATTTATATCCCATCAAGAGAATCAAGTTTAGTTTCCAGTTCATGTAGAAGTCTGGTCTCATATGGCAATAATACTATGAATCACAACACCGTAAGACTCCACCAACATGTGATTCATGACTCCTTAACGAGCCAAAAGTGAAAACGGACACTTGGATTAATCATTGCATCATCTTAATGTGATGCTGATTCGATTATATTAATTGGGTTTCAGATATCGTCGCGTTCGTAATGGAAACCTACTGTTTCATAGAAAATCTGAGTGTACATGAATTTTTGCTTTGCGGTCGATTCTGGTTATTGTCGTTGAGTGAGTTGGAGACTAGCAAGAGTTCCACTTTTTATCCTTTCCGCCGATATACAAAGTCGAAATTCGAAGCTAAACCAAACAGAAATGTTCCTGAAAGCGCAATTTTTTCTCGCGGTAAATTAGTATTTTAACTGTCATATGAGTATCCAACGCGGTTTCATCTAGAGATAGTATCTTTCTTTCAATTTTAAAGGGGTATCTATTAATCTTCCTCTCCCTCTATTTTGTGTTCTCTTTTTGGTTCTACTTTTGCTTAGAAAACAATCTTTGTTTTGGAGAGTTGCGTCGGTGCTCATCAATTGAAGCAATATAAGTGTCAGACCGAGCGATGACCGAGTTGTGTATGGACGACAGACTTTTATCTTCAAATACAGACATCGATAAGACCAGATTAATAAATTTACACGGTCTACAGCTTGAAATCAGGAAGTGCAGAAGCTCCATCTAGGCCTTGGGAAATGTAATGGGCCGTGTAGTTTAGAAGCATGGTCTCCTTGTAGATTGGTGGGTTGTCTGCTGATGTCAATTCCTTGATGGGTCATACGGCTTTAAAGATGGCCGAGGAGTGTCGCCGAAGAAGCACGCCACCGACACTCTCGGGCCTCTCTTGTTTGCCATGACTCGATGCTTGACACTCTTAAACTAGTCGTTTGTTAAGAGATGCGAATGTCTAGAACCGGTCTTAATGTTGATAAATATAAAAATTGCTGAATATCTAGAACAGACATTGACCACTCTTGTTAAAAACATTGTTTTCAACGTACATCTGTCATTCGGACAATTTTGAACCTTTCAATGTGAGGCTAGCATGATTTGGAAAAGTTAGAATCAAGTTTGGATGAATCAAATAGCTCTGTTAGGATACTTGATGCACAAGGCATTTGGGAATGGTAAACGCAGATTTGTCTTATCAAAGAAAAGTGCAGATTGTGAAGACATGATGCTATTGCTACAGGGAAGATGCCATGGTATTTTAATTCCTGAATTCTCAAGAGCTCTTCATCTAACTTAGCATATGAGAAAGTACAGTAATGTGGGCGAGAAGAGGATCGCAATGTGTCGACCAACCAAAACACGGTTTCAGAAAAATTCATAGATGAACAATGATATCTGGCCAAAGCTACTTACCTACAAAAGATCTTCAATGTTGATCACTAGCGCTCCAGGTATTGGAGGAACGTTGATCCACTGGTTCTCACGAAGCACTTGAAGTCCACCAATTTGATCTTGGATGAGAATTGTAAGGAAGTCATTGTCTGAATGCTTTGTCACACCCAGGTCAGCTCGGGCTGTGGGCATGGCGGATAGTAGTGGCACATGATCGCGTGTACTTTTCGACGCTCTCATCACATGCTTTGAATACTCCATCGGCATTTTTCTGCCATAGATATTGCGATGCATTAGAAAACTGAACTAGAGCTGCTGTAAAAGTATGATTGGACGGATTCCCGGAGAATACAATAAAGGGTATTGGTATTTTGTATCAACTCTGGTGCAAAAGTTTGGTACTGCTACCGCTAGAACACGCATACAGTCAACTGTCAAGGAGCATCCTTTTTTCTACCCAAAAAGAACGGAAATACCACCTCCGAGGTTCCCATCTGTGAAAATGATCAATTATCAAGCATCATCTTACTGAATCTTCTCATTGATTGAGACAAGTTGCAAAAGATTGCATGCTATAACATTTCTAGCGGAATTTAGGATGGTGGATTCTGTCAATGTTAGGAACTTCTGACCGTCGACCTTCAATCATGGTCCGAAGCTGATTATACACCCAAATGCTTGTTCTGATTATTTCTCAATGAGCATGCTGTATAGTTCTGCCTCCTGTACAGAAGAGGCTGTACCAGCTTATGTTTTCGAGCAGAAGCATCCAGCTTCAACGCCCCTAGCCTGTAGTCCGTCTACTGAAATTGTTCTGTTGGGTGCATAGTGCCTTAGTTTGTTTAAGGATGTGTGGAGTTGACATGGAAATGGGTTGTTTTCATTTTTTTCTTGCTATTCAAGGATACGCGGAGTTGGCTCTCAGCTAGAGCAAAGGTCTTGGGCATTTTATGAATAGTCAAGGTTGCTAAATGACCTACAGAGTTTGTGGAAGCACCACTTTTTTTTTCTTTTTATTTTATTTCAACCAAAAAAAAAGAGTTTATATTTTTTATACACCAGTTGCGCAATGCAATATGATTTCTATGCCGATATAGAAATCTGCAGCATGTATGTGCTTCTTTATATGACTTTCAACTTTGCTTTGCAGATAGCTCAAAGGATAAAGACTTGCCTAGTACTTCATTGGACAGACATGAAGGAATGGATATCGACTTAGGTGAACGTAAAAACAGACGGTTCATTTGTGGCGAGGATGCTCTGAAAATATCACCCATACAGCTGTACTGCTTGCGCCGTCCTATCCAAAGAGGTCATTTTAACATTGGGCCGCGCTATTTCCACCTTGATTTTGGCTTTTACACTCCTCTTTACGGTGTTTTTCCATATGACCCCTGCTGTCCCTCTCTTGGTTTGACTGCTTCGTTTTCTTTCCTTGCAAGTCCCACATTCTTCTTTCTTCTTCTCTCTGTTCTCTCTCTTTTCAGACCCTGTAGTCCTTCCAGAGCTGGTCAACGCTCTTGCCTAGCAGGTCAACAAAGTAGCTATCACTGTAACCACCAGTCCTCATCTTCTTGTTCGGCTGGGCCACGAAACCGTTTCTGAGGCCATTGCAATAGTCAAGAAACCGCGCCGTGACGTTGTAACCCTGGTCCCACCTATCCCCGACTTGAGCCTCACGAAATCCGTGATCCCCTCGATGAGCCCGCCAGGGGCCTACCCATCCCCATTCCACCGCCACACATGCGCCATCTCATGGTACAAGACCCCCGTGAACTCCCCCGTCACGTCTGGTAAGAAGCCCCCGAGGTACATGGCGTTCACGTGGACCTCGTCATTGCTCATATACGCCACGCCGTCTATGTTGTCAATGAACAAGCTCGCTTTTTGGACGCTCTTACAATCCCCAGGGGTGTTCTGATGAAGACCCTCCATATGAAATCGGTGGCCCCCATCAAAACCTTGTATTATGTGAACGAGGCTTTCCCTACTTAGTCATCTAAACCTTTCACAAGTTATAATTATTTAAGTAATAACGTAACCAAGCGTTAGTCCATTGATTTCCAAAAGTGGTGATCCTCAATCTACTAAATCATAGAGATGAACTCATTCCTCACCTTATTCCCTGTATCTGTCTGTCTCATTTGTCAGGATTGAATAGGCTTCAAAGCACTAAAAGAGGGGCACAAATGGCAAACAAAGTCGTCATTGACATTGAATGTGGACTTTGTCCTTTCGCTGGCCTCTAGATCTGCACTTATTATGGAACACCACGGCACTTTGTGTTAGTTATTAATTAGTGGTATCGGCCTCTTTCAGCCACCCTAATGTGCGGTGCTTTTTCCTTTTCATTCACTTTCTTTTCACTAGGGTGATTGGTCTGATAGTAAAAAGACATGCTGTTTTCATGAAATTATGGATTTGATTTGCTTCACAAATGAATATATGAACAGCTTGTACTGTATTTCTTAGCTCACATATTTCTTGTGGACAGATATATTGGATGCTAGCATCTCGATAGGGTTATGGTGATAGACTAGTCAATCTCGAACCTTCAGGTCACGAGTGGGGCGGAAATAATTATGACTCATTCTGAACTTTTTTGTAACTAGTGGAGGACATTCATGGTAACGTCTAGAGAAGGCAGCTTTCAGCATTTTTTTATCTTACTAGTAATGATTTCACATGCACGTGAATGGAAGTTATTGTAGGGGAATTTTTTTTATATGCGTAAGTTGCCTGTACTCAAATTTAATGTCATCGTACAACATGTTTAATTGGAGGAAGAAGAGAGATTGTCAATTGCAAAAAATCATTTAAATATAACAAACACCATCTTCTAAATTATTTTTCACAATGCGAAGAAATATGTATTTTAGAACTTACCATTTTAAAGAGGGTACATGTTCATGCAAACATAAAGAAATACATAACATTAACCGTTTATATGCAATTATTATAAAGATTAGAGAAGGAAGAGGAAATAGAAGTTGCATAACAGACATATTATTTTTAACAAGAAGGCCGTCGTCTGACTATTGCCCCGAAAAGAAGTGTCTACTCATGCAAATATTAGAAACGTACTATTTATTTACGTACTGTTTATTTATAATTTAAAAAATAAACGTCGTGTTTGGAAGAGTAGCACGTCCTCATAGCTCCATTGGAATGTGTCCGATACTACTTGGTTCCTTGGGTGGAAACAGGTGTACCTAATTCTAATTTTCAATATCACGTCTTGTTCGGATTTTTTTTTTTTGGTCTGAAACCTTGCCCTCACCAGCCAGAGGAAGAAGGAAGAAAATAAAAGAAAATAAGAAAAGGAAAAAGAAAAGAATAAATAAGAAATTCAAAAAAATATTATTAAAAATTGTCTACACCAGCGCCGGCTGCACCATGTAAGACGGTTGACATTCATGTCATCGATTTCCCGCCAAAATTGGTCGGATGGACTGAACTGGCACAAATACAAAAGGTTTAGAACTCAATTGGCTAAAAAAAATAGGTATAGGACTAAATTGGCACGATTACAAAAGATTTAGAACTTTTTTATAATTCTCTCAAGGAAGGAGAGGTGACCCATGTTGTCTTAATGTCTGGTTCTTGTATGATCCTCTGCTTTGTGGGGATTGTGCTTATTTCACTCTTATATAGAAAGGGTGTCGGTAATGTTTGTACTATGGTCCAGATTTTGAACCGTCAAAGTGAGGTTGGTTGTAACTTAAGTTGGAACTGTAGATTACTCGCTGTGCTTTGACGGGAAGCTTTCGGAGACTATGAATTTGAACAGTTCAGGTGAACCTATGGAAGCCAGTTTAATAGGACTCTTAAATAGTAAGATCCATATAATCTGATATATCATATCAATTGGACTCATATGAACACGAATAGCTCGTGAAATTGGAGAAATTATTATTAGGGCAAGTTTAGAGAGCGTCGAGCGCTTCTAAATTCGAGTTTGGAGAGAGGCATTTCTAAGGTCCGCGTAAAAGTCTAGAAAGACTCGACTTACGATGCAGTCCAATGAAGATATTAACTGATGAACTAATTATGTGCATATAAGTTCATCATTTTCCGGCATAACAATGTACCATAACTTGAGTTTAGCATAACGGTGTTTCTCAGCTGAATAAAATCAATTGTCGGAGTTGTTTCCATTATAAAAAAAAAAAGTGGAGGAAACGAATCCTTTAGATTTTCCGTGGTAGCTTAGTCATATACGGACCAAAAAGAAGTCACCTCATTATTCAAAATCTACATCCTCGTTTTGACTAAAACCACTTCGGATACACATCAGTTCCGTTTGCCTGCCATTATTCACATAAACCCACATATGCAAGCTCCAAAAATCACAAGATCAAGCATTTGATACAGGAGGAGTCAATTCTGCTTCTGATGGAACTACGTTTATTTTGCATATTATTTTTACATGGAGAAAAGAAAATCATATGATCCACAATTTCGTAATCTAATTGTCATTCAGAACTTGGTCTCTACCCGAAAATTGTTGGAGCACTTGATGAAGTTGAGAATGATTCAAGTTCTATCCCAGCATCGACATCATCAACTGGCTTTTCAGATGGATATAGAAGCGGCTTCGGGGGCAATTGCAATCTATCAATATCTCCTTCAAGCATGTCTACGACCCGACTCATTGATGGACGATCATTTGGGATTAATTGTATACACCAAAGGGCAACTATTACCATCTTCCTAGTCATCTCTCTTTCCTCTTCAAATACTTCCATTTCAACCTCATTTTCTTTGTCGAGTTGATCGTAAACCCACAAAGGAAAGTAAATTTGACTTGAATGGTCAGCATTTGCATTTACATTTCTCCTCCTACCGGCCATTTCCATCAGCAACATCCCAAAACTGTAAACATCAGCTTTATGAGAGACACCACCAATGTCCTTGTAGAATAGCTCTGGAGCCATATATCCCAAGGTTCCTCTTGCAACAGTCAACGATACGATGCTGTGGTCTGTAGGATAAAGCTTTGCAAGCCCAAAGTCTGAAACTTTGGGAGTGAAATTTTGATCTAGAAGAATATTGTGAGGCTTGATATCAAAGTGCAGAATTTGCATGTCGCATCCTCGATGTAGATATTCTATCCCCCTAGCCACACCGAGAGAGATCTCATATATTCTCTTATAATCAAGGGAATAGTCACCATCCTTAGAGAAAATGTGCTTATCCAAAGACCCGTTCGACATGAAATCGTACACAAGAGCTTGCTTAGAGTTGTTGATGCAAAAACCAACAAGTTGAACCACATTAACATGGTGGATCCTTCCAATAGTAGCCACTTCGTTAATAAAAATCTTGGCCATTAGATTTTGGTTTGTTCAAAATCTTAATAGCAACTTCATTACCACTTCTAAGTATTCCTTTGTACACAGAACCATATCCTCCTTCTCCTAATTTGTGCTTGAAATTTCTCGTGATTTTCTTGATATCTGGGTAAGAGTACCTTATGGGCAAAAAGTTGTTATGAGCTTGTAGGAATTCTTCGATGTTTCCGTCCATCGCCAGGTGCCTCCTCATGCACTTATAGATTAAAAATGCCAACACACATGGAGCTCCGATAATGAATTTTGCTGCGACGAAGTGGCCTGTGGAGAAATTAGACCATAGATTAGCTTATTGTAACAATTCTTTTACAAATACAGTTGTTTTTGTCAAAGTGCTTCGTAATTGTGAGGAGAAAAGGATTAGTCGTACCCAAGACGAAGGCGAGATTCGCAACTGCATTTAGTGCAACATTATTCGTGGTACTCCACGTAGAATTACCTGTCGAAATAAAGAGAATTTGTTCCAGATGACTAAACGTGACTCATTCGAATTAACGACCAATCAATGAAGAACTAAATCTATAATTTTAGCAGTTAAACATAACAGAAAAGTCACGCTAAGCCATAACCCAAGTCAAAGATAAATTCATACAATCGCTGCACAGTGCAAAGACGCACTTTTGTTGCAATGTGGAGACGTGTGAAATAAAGAACAGTCAACGAGTTTCACTCTCCTAGATAGCGCTCCTATCAAACTTTATTCTATACACCAGTGGAGTCCATGTTACCGTAGCCCGATCTTTTCTCTCGAACAAAGACAGATTTAGCTTTTGGTCCTCTAGATGCACCAATTGATTTCACAAGTTCACGAGTCACTCGCGCGGAGTTCTAATTTACAAACATCATCTAATATGCGCTCAATTTATTCACCTAGAGATGGCCACGGGCCGGGTTTGGCCCGGAACCGGCCAGGAACCGGCCCGGTCAAACCCGGGCCCGGCCCGTTGACCGGGCCAACGGTTCGGAACCGGAACCGGCCCGTGGCATACGGGCCCGGTTCCGGTTCTACGAAAAAAAAAAAACACGCCGGGCCCTACCGCTGCTGCTGCAGGCTGCACGTGCACGCTGCAGCAGCAGCAGCAGCCCGTTGCCGTTGGGCCGTTGCCAGGCCCCTCCCTGGCAACGGCCCAACGGCCAAAAAATAAAAAAAAAAAAAAGAAAAACTGCAGCAGGGCCTGCAGACGTGCAGGCCCTGCTGCAGCGGCCCGTTGGGGCGCCAACGGCTACGCCGGACGCCCCAACGGGCATTTTTAATAAAAAAAAAAAAAGACATAACCGTTGCAAATTGCAACGGTTATGTTTTTATTTTTTTAATTCTAAATTTTCTTCTATTTTTTTCCTATAAATTCTCTCAAATTCTCACAATACACACACAATTCTCTCAAATTCTCTTCTCTCAAGTCTCAAATTTTCTCAATACTCAAAATTCTCTCAAATTCTCTGAAATTCTCTCAATTTTCTCAATCCACGCAATTTTTTCTTAATTCTCCCAATTAATCCGCTCAATTCTCTCAATCCATTCGAAAAATGGCAAGTGGAAGTCGAGTGCCAACTGGCAAAGGTAAGAATATCGTGACGGAATCCCATCATTCTTTTGATCCTCGTGAATATGCAGATTTTCAAGATGATGAAATCAACATTTTTCCTGATGTGGAGCACGTCCCGACGCAAGAAAGTTTTCATCCTCCTGCCGAAATATCTACAACAAAGGAAGCGGAACGGGAATTTACATCTGACATTTGGAATCACTTCACGAAAGTGGAAAGGTTTGATATCGGTCAAAAAAGGTATGATATAATTTGTAAATATTGTGGAAAAATATATAAACATACAGGTGGACAAGGATATGGAACATTTAAACGACATCTTAGAAGCAAACATCCAACCGAAACGGGAATCGATATCGGGCAACAACAAATTTCCGGGTACGTCAATCCTAACACTTCCCCTTTATTTCGTTTTAATGAAAAAACTTATAAGGAAGAATTAGGCAAATTTATTTCCGTTGAGCATTTAGCATTTAATTTTGGAGAAAGATTTGGTTTTAATGAATTTGTACAAAAAGCATGTGCTCCACAAGCAAAACGTGTTCCTAGAAATTCAATTAAACGAGTAATTAAAGATCTTTACAAAAATGGAAAAAAAGATTTAAAAAACTTTTTTATGCAATTTAATGGATGCGTGCATATAGGTAGTGATATTTGGAGTGATCATTGGCAAAATCATTCTTACATGGGTATAACATGTCATTGGATAGATGACGAGTGGACTATTCAAAAAAGAATTATTGCATTTAGAGTTTTCGATGATCAGCATACGGCAAATAATATTTATAGAATAATTAGGCAAGTTTTAGAAGAATATTATTTGCTTAACAAAACTTTTTCAATTGGTTTTGATAATGCCGCAGCAAATACCGCTTCAATTGCCGAGTTAGAAAATATTTGTAAACCTGCTTTTGGCGGAAAATTTTTTCACATTAGATGTGCTTGTCATGTTTTAAATTTATGTGTACAAGATGGTTTGAAAACTCTTGATATTTTTCTTCAACCAATAAAAACGGCGATTCAATTTTTATGGAAACATCCCAAAAAAATGAAAGAATGGGGTCAATTTTGTAGAGAAAATCAGGCAAAGCCAAAAAAATTTTCAAGAGATGTTCCAACTCGTTGGAATTCTACTTTCCACTTGCTTAATGAATCTTTACCATATAAAGATTTATTATGTGCATTCATTTCTAATAATATACCTCATATTAATTTATACCCACAAGAGTGGCATATTTGCCAAAAAATTTTAGATGTTTTAAAGGTTTTTAATGATGCAACTTATACTTTGTCCGGTATTTATTATCCAACTACACATTTATTTTTAGTAGAGTGTACTAATATTGTTGGAACTTTTGATGAATATGAAAATGATGTTGAATTACAACATACTATAGTTGCAATGAAAATGAAATGGCTTCATTATTATAGTGAAATTCCCATGATTTATTTAGTTGCTTGTGTTTTTGATCCACGTTGCAAATTGGATGGTTTAAATGATTTTTTACGTGTATATTATCAATGTTTACATTATGACGCGATAAATATTACAACCATTGTACGTGAGGTTAAAAACGTAATAATAGAATTATATAATGAATTTTATACTAAATATAATTTAGGTGATATTGGATCTTCTCAATCTACGGATATACAAAATGACAATACAGGTAAAATTAGTAGAGGGTACAAACTTTTATTACATAGACAAAAAAAACAAAAGGGAGTAATGGGAAATATTTCTGAATTAGAGAGTTATCTAACCATTTTATTTGAGTTTACTGAAGCCGAAGGTGGTACAGATTTTTTAATTTTGGATTGGTGGAAGAGGCACGCAAGCCAATACCCAATCCTTTCTCTTATTGCAAAACAGATTTTTTCAACCCCTTGTTCCACAGTTGCGGTCGAACAAGCATTCAGTGCCGGAGGTAATATTTTGAACGAACATCGTTCAAGATTAGATCCAGAATCAGTGGAGATGCAAGCTTGTGTTGCTGATTGGACGAAGGCTCAATACCGGCAACAAGAGATAGATCGGAATAATGAATCCGAATTCTTTAACGACGGAAATACTACCGCTACCAGTATCGGTACTGAAACGGGTAGTGACGATTGAGGGTAAAAGAACTATTGGAGTTGGCAAATATTTCGGGAACTCTTGTTTCTCATACCGGGTACGCCCACATGAGCTTAGGGAAACCGAAATATAATCCGACGATATGTGACCTTTGGTCCCCTACGCACGGAATGCTTAGGTTTTGGGATAATTTTAGGATATATATATTGTACTCCTTTTTTTTAAGATCGTTGTAACGAATTGTAACGTGCTTAATGATAATTTATTAATTTGAAGCCCTCTCTTTCTCTCTTATCTTTTTGTCATCAAATTTGAGTACAATTTGTATTTTAATCACAATTTATATTGAATAATGTTGTACCACAATTCACAAGAATAGTATTTTTTAAGTTTTTTTTATTTTCATTTCTGTTTTTCTTCTTTTTCTTTTCCTTTTCTGTTTTTTCTTTTTCTCTTTTGTCTTTTTTTCTTGTTTCTGTTTTTTAAAATTATAATTTATATTACAATTTTTTTTTCTTCCTCCGCGGCCGGCCATGGCCGGGGCCGGCGCGGAGGTCGCCGGCGTCGGGCGAGAGCCGCCCTCGCCGGCGTCGGGTGAGGGCGGCCCTCACCTGGGCTGGGCGAGGCCGGCCTCGCCCGACGCCGGCGAGGCTCGACCTCGCGACGCCAGCGTCGGGCGAGGTCGGCCTCGCCCAGCCCCGGCGAGGGCCGGCCTCGCCCGACGCCGGCGAGGCTCGACCTCGCCAGCGTCGGGCGAGGTCGGCCTCGCCCAGCCCAGGCGAGGGCCGGCCTCGCCCGACGCCGGCGAGGTCGAGCCTCGCCAGATCTAGCGAGGCTCGACCTCGCCGGCGTCGGGCGAGGCTCGACCTCGCGACGCCGGCGAGGCTCGACCTCGCCAGCGTCGGGCGAGGTCGGCCTCGCCCAGCCCAGGCGAGGGCCGGCCTCGCCCGACG
Organism: Syzygium malaccense; assembly: GCA_031216405.1. Taxonomy (NCBI): domain Eukaryota; kingdom Viridiplantae; phylum Streptophyta; class Magnoliopsida; order Myrtales; family Myrtaceae; genus Syzygium; species Syzygium malaccense. Next base: position 13,855,537 of record CM062259.1, on the reverse strand, counting down.
CCGGCGAGGGCCGCCTCGCCTGAGGCCGCCGACCTCCGCGCCGACCCCGGCTATGGCCGGCCGCGGCGGAGGAAGAAAAAAATAGAAAAAAAATCGGAACCGGCCCGGAACCGGTTCCGAACCGGAACCGGCCCTGAACCGTACGGTTCACACTTGGCCACGAACCGGAACCGCCGGTTCCGAACCGGAACCGGTCGGTTCCGAACCGTGGCCATCTCTAACCCACATAAAAAAGAGCCATGCAAAGGGCAGGAGCTACAATCAAATCTAACATTTTCCCCCAAACAAATATAAAGGAATAGTGTCAAATCCAGAAAAGCTCTATGGTTTGCAAAATCAAAAAGAGCAATGCTGCCGAATCTACTAAACTTTTTTACTTAAAGTACTGTGACGATTTTCTCTATTGGATATGTAAAGATATTAATAACCCAACTTTTGGGTCCCATAAATTACAATATCCAATTGAACCTTGCCACATAACCCAGAAAGTAAAATTTGTAAGATCTCTCGATAGAGCTCTCATGTAAGAAAAAGGAGGAGGAAGAAGAAAGAGAAAAGTTTCAGGGAAAGTCGCTTACGGGAGTAATAGTGATGGCACCCCTTCCTTCGGTATCTGAAACCTAAGAAGCAAAATGGTAACCTTCTACCTAGCAAATGGAGCCCCTCGTAGGAGAGATTGAATCCCCCCGCCATCATGTTGTGGAGGTCCATGTATTGTGAGCTCACCCGATTATACTGATCCCCTTCTCCCCTTCTCCCCCCCCCCCCAATTATAACTAGATGCTAATGACATCATGGTTATGGTGCAAGAATCCTTGATGTCCTGTACTCTTAGATAATCCCCAACTAGAGCGTATGAGTAAACTTTCATTTGGGAAACATTAGGAGGCGTGTCGGCAGAGTGTGCTCCCTCGATGCATGGTTTGGTATCGACGTATGTAGTAGAAGCAATGGGTTGTGAACACTTCATGAAGACCACCGTCATTAGTGAGTATTCATAGGGAGGGACACGATCGAGACGGAAACTATGGGGAAGGACTTCATCCAAAGGATAGTATAGGCTGAAGACGTTCCAGAAGTTGGATTGCGTCAATGAGTAACGAGGAAGAGACGAGCAATTATCCTTTTGAAGTTCGTCATCAACCACCGTCATGAAACCGTAGAACGTTCCTTCGTCAAGATATTCATTGTAACCGATTGACTTCACATAATATCGGCCAGCAAATAGATATAGGACAGTACGATTATTTTCACAAGATAGCTCATACAGAGGGTGGCCGCATTCTTTCGGATCGCCTTTCAATCGAAATGGATAGCTTATGTTACGTACCTCGCCACAAGATGAAGCGGGGCACAAATGATTCTTCTTCGCACCACAACCGATACCAAGTAGCAGAACATGCAAAGTGAGAAGTAAAACACGATACATAAATATGGTGTTGAAAAGATGAGTCATCTCTCCGCTGTTTGATCTGAAGCAATGAAAATTTTAGCTAATTAGTAATGCGATGCGGGCTTTATAAAGGGATGCAAATTATGATTGAAAAGACTTGGAGTCGCCGGTGATCGAAATGTCCAAGTCAACCAATAAAACAAAGTCAAGCGCAAAAAAAACAAAAGATGTGGACCAGCTATAAGTTTTATTATGTTAGTGGCAATTACTTAGAAATTGTTGTACATGCAGTCAAGCGCACGTAACGCGGTGGCGGATTGACTCGTACATAGCCTTCACAATAATTAGAAAGGAAACATCTCTGCAGTTTTCAGGTTTAACGTTTTTTGGCAAATTGATTCTCTCTGGGAATCAATTTTAGTCTTGTAAAAATGAATCGATTTGAATATTTCTGTACCCTAAAATTGAACCAAAATTCTTTTAAGGGAGGCATCTGGTGTTGCATTTTAATTCAAGGTCAATATTTTATAGGTTTCACCTTTTAAACTGTGAAGACGAAAAGGAAAAAAAAAATTGTTCTAAAGGCTAAACGGGCCTTGGATGGACCGAAATGGCCTTCTAGAGGGCCTGGCCTACCCTTCTGCGCTGGCGCAGGGGGAGGGCCCTCCTACGACTAGCAATAGCAAGTTGGCCCAACTTGACCGCTGCCATATTTTTTTGTTTTTGGTCGAAAGTTGGCCGGACTTGACCACTGCCATATATATATATATATATATATATATATTAAAGTTGGCTTTTGGCCCAATTATGACAATTCGTCTCTCTCTCTCTCTCTATTATGGTCCGATCAACCCAAATATTTCGTGCATGGAAAGCTCGCGACTTGAACTTTCCAAAAATGCAATCCAATTTCTCATAAAGTGCCGGGATTGCCGATTCCTATGAATAGAGCCAATTGTACAGCTAAAAGAAAAAGTTACTATCTCCCTCGAGAGAACTCCCATGGAAGTGATCCTCGAGGCGTTGAAAAACTTATGACCAGATGTTCGTGATCTCAGCACCTAGACCAATTTGGTCAAACTAGTCACTATTGGGAGCGTGCAACATAAACTGGGGAGATTGCCTAGAAGGAGATCAAGTCCGAATCTTTCAACATATTAAATTGGACCCATATTCACTTAAAAACTTAGTCTAATGAGTAATGGGTCAATCAATATATATATTAACTATTCCACATCATATCAATTCTCTAATGTGGGACTTTTTCTAATACAATTTACAAATATATCTCAACAGCATGATCCAGCGAGGCTAGACCAGCATCCACCAGTTTTTTCTCTCATTGTCTTTCCCTCACTTTCATGGGTGTGTCTGCCTAAGTGGAGGTAGCGGCGGCCATGTGGTTGTCACTAAAGGTCAATCAGCACTTGGTGGCCTTCTCCAAGCCCTTGCCGTGGTCCGGCAGCGTGGCCGCCGCCACCCACCCCGCCCTCCTTTCTCAGTGATTGTGTGAATGTGAGTTGGGGGATGTATAACCCCACTGCAAACTCAGTCCCTACAATGGGACTTGGAACCTCAAGGACGACTTAAATCAGCACATACAAACCCAAGACATCGATAGATGAATAAGGGATTCTGATGACCTAGGACCTTGCGGCCGAACCCAAATTACTGTGGGACAGACAAGTATTGAAGTGGTAATAAAGTTTCATAATTTAAGGATGATATGGTTGACAATGCTTTTTATCAAGCTCATACATCTATTGAGCAGGTGGTCGACTCCACTCAGTCAGTTAGCGTACTTAGCCTTGTAGTCCTTCCAAAGCTGGTCGACATTCTTGCCTAGCAAGTCAACAAAGTAGTCATCGCTGTAACCAGTCCTCATCTTCTTGTTCAGCTTGGCCACGAACCCCTTTCTGAGGCCATTGCAATAGTCAAGAAAGTGAGCCGTGACGTCGTATCCCTGGTCCCACCTATTGCCCTGGCCCGGGTGCACCCAGTGGCCCGGCACGTACCCCGACCGGAGCCTCACAAAATCTGCGATCCCCTCGATGAGCCCGCCAGGGGCCTGCCCGTTCCCATCCCACTGCCACACGTGCGTCATCTCATGGTACATGACCCCTGTGAACTCGCTCTTCACATCCCCTGAGAAGCTCCCGAGGTACGTGGCACTCACGTGGATCTCGCTTTTGCTCGTGTATGCCACGCCGTCCATGTTCTCTATGCTCAAGCTTACTTTCCCCACGCTCTTACGAGCCCCGGGGGTGTTCTGATGGAAGACCCTCCATATGAAATCGGTGGCCCCCGTCTTAGTCTTGCAGCTGTACGGAATGCCAATCTCCTTGGAGAAGCGGACACCGCCGGTAGTGTTGCCGGCGTTGTTCGTCACAGTGTATTGCACAGCATGGGATTGCATGGAAGATGAGAGGATGACCAGCGTAGCAAGGAAGAGCATTTGGGTTGACATGGTCAAGGTCAGACAGTTGTTTTCTGGTACTTTTGTTTTGTGTTATGCGCCAGGACATTGCCTTCCAACATTGGCTATTTATAGAGGAAGCTGAACAACAGTGCATCTCATGGAGTGCATGGTCCGGGAGGTCAAATTTGTGAGACGAAGGCGTTGATAGTTTGGTCAGAGGCCGACCTTTCAAAACCGAGGCCGCGGCGCTCTGTGTTAACATATTAGCTATTGGTGCAGGTCTCTTTGGGCCACCCAATCCCGCGGCGACTTTCTGCTTTCATCTTTGCTTTTTGTGTTGCCGAGGCCATTGGCATGTGGTAAAGCGATTGCTGTCGTTCAGGAGATCATGGGTTCGGTTCACTGTGTGAAAATTTAAAAATGAATCTGCACTAATTGTTTTTTTTTTGGCCTAATTTCTTAAAAAATCTCTAACTTTAGGTCCAGTCTCAATTCCATCCCGAATTTTTTTTATCTAAAAAAAACTTCAAAGTTTAGGTCTAGTCCCAAAACTATCCCGAACTTTTCTTTATTTAAAAAAATCCCAACTTTAGGCTCAATTCAAAATCTACCCCGACCTTCTTTTTTTTTTTTGTCTAAGAGAAAAATCATATATTTTTACTCCAGTTCTAAATCTGCCCCCATCAACCCTTGTCCAAAAATCGCCATTAATCGTTCCTAATTTTCATATCCTAAAACGGGGTTAATGAAGCCATCAAGTTTTGATTGAATGTGGCAAATCCTGTGGACGGTTCCTTAACCGATACAAAAGGGACGAGATTGTGTGTCTAAATTTTAGTAAATTAATGGAGGCGAGAGTTTGGATAACCCTTTGTCATAAAAGAAAGCCTTTTCCATCGCATGCAATTTGTGAACAAATAAATTTCATATCAAAGAAGATGAGAAAACAAAGAATCTTAAGAAGATGATATTGAGAAAGAAAAGCTTCAAACAACTAAACGAAATGGGTCCTGTACACAATGTGTTCGAGAGCACTGTTTTAACTATATCCATTAAAAAATCAAAATGATTTTCAATGCATTGATTACGCATAACACAAGATAGATGATGCATTTGCAAAAAGAAAAATTTCAAATGATAGTTGTATGCAGGCATAACACAAGCACTTAGACAGGCAAGTGATGGAGATTGTGCTGATAATTAAGATATTATCTCCGAATAGTTATCTAATAAAGCCTATAAATAGGCTGATGTATTCTTCATTAATATATATATATCGAAATATACATAAATTTCCACATTTCTTTCTTCCGCTTTATTATTCTAAACTTGGTATCGGAGCCACCATTCATGAAGAAACTTAGGTCGAGCGGACACCCAAATAAGTAGAGTAGCACATCATTATAGCTCCATTGTAACGTGTAAGGTAATATTCGTTTAATCACTCCAATTCATGGCCAATTAATTTCCGTACTCATACTCGCTCCACAGTCAATCAACCGTCTTCCCCAGTACCTGCACAAAGAAGTCATTGCTATAACCATCTCTCATCTTCTTGTTGAGTTGAGCTCAGCGACAAATCCGCCCCTCAAACTCTCGCAATAGTCCAATAAATAGGCCGTGACCGCATAACCGTCGTCCCAATTCGTCCCCGATCCCCACTTCAGCTGGCTCGCTGTCGCGTAATTAGCCTTTAAGCACACGAAATACGCAACCCTCTCAACCAATCCCCATGCTTTTCCCTTCCCATTCCATTGCCATATGGGCGTCATCTCGTGGTCAACACCCGTTGAAATCCTCCTTAATGCCGCCCTTGATGTTTTTGAGGTAGTTTAGGGCGCCTAAGTCGACTTCGTTTTTGCTCGCGTATATGATTCCAATCGTAGTTATCGATCACTAGGGTCGCATGGGCCACGTCCCTGCGGTTGTCCTCAGAGGTTTGTTGGAACAGCCGCCATACAAAGTTGGTGGCAGACGTCATGGTTTGCGGGGCATAGTCGCTGCCGAGCTCATTCACGAAGCTGGCCCCGCCTTCGATGTCGGGCACCGTGTTGGAGACTATGTATTCCACAGCGTGGATTCCTTGGAAGGCTGATGAAAGAGAGGTGAGCCATGTTATTGTCCTTACGTCGGGTTCTTCTATGATGTTTTGCATTGTGGTGGATGTGCTTATTTCGCTCTTATATAGAAGGGCCATGCTTCGAGAATAAACCACAATTTGTTTGTATAACTCAGACAACCATCTTTAGAATTTGGTTTTGGGACTGTTTTTCAGTAACTGAGGCTTCATAAGTTCTATCAAAATCAGAAGTATGGTCCAAATAACTTAATGTAGTAGAAAAATGCATATCAATTTACATGGGATATTAGTAGACACAGATGGACATTATAAGTATAAGAAATTTAAACCTGATACGACAAATAAACCGGTTTACCTAGATAAATGAGCAGTGGGTGATCGATGGGCCGTTACTTTCATTGTTAATAATGGACCGTCACCATCTCATTTTCCTATATATTGTGGAAAGGGTGTCTCTAGTGTCTGTACTATTAACCAGATTTCGAACCGTCAAATTGAGGTTGGCTGAAACTTCTAACACTCAAATTTTTGTGACGCACATTGCAAATTTGGAAATTTCTCTAGCACCCCCATGTTAGAGATATTTCCGTGTATGCATCTAATATATGTGTGCTCATATATCTTAGACATCAAATCATATGGATCCCATATGATATGTCACGTGGTTTCACGGATAAGACATGTCTATGCTTGGCTTTTTATTTCTCTTTCAATCCGAGCAGAGTGAAAATTGTTGAAAAGGCTATAATCAGCTCCGATAAGCAGCCCAAACCCAATCGCGACACAACATCAAAAGTCACTGATAAGGTTGATCGAAATGAATACATTGCACCTATGCTGTTAGTGGGAAATAAAGCAAGCCGATAGATTGGATTAAAATTTGGGGACTATGGTGTTTCCATCAATCTTGATCGAAGGGAGCTCTCTCTTACTAATCTCTTATTGGTAAGTTACATATTAACATGTTACCGTCCAGCACATGTCAACCCTAATCTTAGAATTGTGAGTAGCTTTCCAAGCTCAGAGAGTATAAGGGCGTCGTTGAAATGTTGAAAAAAGCTCAACATCTGTACCATTTCCTTGGGAATATGTCGTAGAAGACAAGGAAGCCACGAGCAGGCCCCCGGTGATTTGAATTGGATCTGTCGGTTACTCACCGTGCTCTGATTGGGAAGCTTTCGGAGCCTATTCCCTGTTAAAGATGACATTTGAACAGTTCATCACGTCTTATCATCGTGTTCATTCTGTTTCCGTGAACCTATGTAAGCCAATTTAAGAGGACTCGTAATATTAAATTTCACATAATTTGATATCTCACATCAATTGGGTCAAATGAACAAAAATAACTCTTAAAATTGGAAAAAAAAACATTATGCTTTCCAGTTTAGTGTGTGTCAAGTACTTAATAGATTGGAGTTTGGACAGAGACAGATCCACGTAAAAGTCGAGAAAGACTTGACTCACAAAAGTCATCTTTTGTGGGAGATGGAAACTTGCCACATAGGCTCGGATAGGTGCAGCTCTTGGTAGACTTCTATGATGACAGAGGGGGCACGAATTTACTGGACCATGCATCCCATAGTGGGATTATCGATGGGCAGTACAAGCTAATACTAACAAGCATGCCAATGGTTTAAGTGGAGGAGCTTGTGACACCCTAAGTGCTATGGCCAATGAGCGAGGTCTTGTGCTGTTATTTCATAAGCAAGATTCACCTCCAAATGATTACCATCTTGCCTTGTTACTTGCATAATTCCTTTTGAAATCTTGGCCAACTTGAAACAGGCCGGGTTTTTACAAACCTCTGCATTGTTGCTCCTTGACCCCTAATGTGCCACCCATCGGTATATCAAAAACCTATATCTCTTTCTCTGTGCACGCGCATGTTTTGCGGCTGAAGCTAGTGCTAATTTGGCAGTCATTCATGTTCATAAAGTATGCTTTCATAAATGGAAAATGATAAGGTTATCGTTATAGTCTCTGGGGTAGCATGCTTATCTATGTTCACCCCTTACATTGCTCAATCTGCATCACAAGTATATGATATCGATACTTATTCACTTTGGTTTAAATATTAAAACAATAAGTTACAAGCGTATATATTGAGACGAGCTAAGAAATAGACCATTCCCGATATGAGAAAGGAGCTTAGGCAAGAGATGTTTTATTCTTAATTTATCACCCAAATCCATGATTTATTTGACCTATGAAGGTTTTATTCTCATGGATAGTGCATAGAACAAGCTTTAGAAACTGCAACACATCTACTCAGCCGCCCCTCCGAACCAGGCCTTGTACTCGCCAAACAGTTGATCGACCGTCCTTCCTAGCAACTGCACGAAGAAGTCGTCATTGTAGCCATCTCTCATCTTCTTGTTGAGCTCCGCCACAAACCCGTTCCTCCGACTCTCGCAGTAATCTAGGAAATAGGCCGTCACGGCAGAGCTCTCACCCCAGCTGTTCCCCGCCCCTCGCTTGGGCCACGTCGTCGGCGCCAAATTCGCCCTCAGCCTCACAAAATCGGCGATACCCTCGATTACTTTCCTTGCGCTCAGGTTCCCTCTTCCGTCCCACTGCCACACATGCGTCATCTCGTGGTACATTATGCCGGTGAACTCTTCCTCATCACCTATATTTTAACAAATTTTCATTTCATCTCCTATATAGAGAGGCTAAAGTACTTTATAGTTCTGTGCACCAACAATGAAGAAATTAATATCCTTAATTAATGTTATCTAGATGAAAAAAATCGCTATAACAAAATGAATACTACTATTGGTCATTGGTAGCACTTAAACAACGTAATTGTCAATATCGTTAGCTTTCTTTAACCTAAAAGAAAATGAGAAGAGAAAAAAGTTATGACAACTAAATGTAAATGCTAGGGTTAATACTATGAAAAATCCCAAACTGGTATACCTGTGACAATTTTACTCAAAACTAATTTTTTGACCACAAAAAACTCCAAACCGGTACACCTGTGATAATTTTACTCCAAACTAATATTTTGACCACTAAAAACCCCAAATTGATACATTTGTGACAAATTTACCTTACCTTAGTTTCCGTTAAATTGGATTAATACAAAAAAAAATTTTACAAACCGGTACACCTATGACAAACGAAGGGTAGAACATAAAATTGGCATATCAATCAACTGTCGCATGTCATTTAACTAAGCAATTTGAAAGTAAAATTTAACGGAAACAAACTGAGGGTAAAATTGTCACGGTGTACTAGTTTGGGGTTTTTAGAGGTCAAAAAATTAATTTAGAGTAAAATTATCACGGATATATTAATTTGGGGTTTTTCATAATGTTAACCCTAAATTGTCCTGGTTACATGGAATCTATATTCAAGCATAAAAAACCTCTGAATCTTTCGAATTCGTTTCTCTTTATCTCGTCACTCTTTACCTTGTATTTCCCTGACATAGTTAGCACTGAAATGGATTTCACTGCCCGTTGCAGCTGCAACATCATATAAGTTATCAATGATTAACCTCACACAAGCCACATCTTTCCGGTCAGCGGCGGTCGATTGCTGGAAGACCTGCCATATGAAGTTGGTGGCTGCAATCATGGTCTGCGGAGCATATGCGTCTCCGATCCGATCTGCGAAGATCGCGCCGCCTTCAGTGTTCGGGACTGTGTTGGAGACGGTGAATTCGACCGCCTGGATTTTACTTAGAGATGCAACGATTAGGACGAAGGAGAGCAAGAAATAAGATGAAAGAGCCATTGTTTTGATTATCTTGTGCTGGGGGATCTCTTGCACACGTTGTGGATGCTCCTTTGGCACTTTATACACAAGGAGTTTCCCCACAGCTCACGTCAAAGGTCAACGAAGGTTAATTGACTATTTGTATCTAACGAAAAATATCTCGTATAAACTCCTTCTAATGCATTAGTGATGTGTCACGGGCGGGGACGCCAACCAACCCTCGCCAACCCCGAAAGAGGCTGCCCTGCCCAGATCAGGAGTGGGCATTGCGACCCTTGCTTGTGGCGGCGAGGGTTGGCAGGTGACCCTTGCTGGAACGCTCGCCAACTCTCAGTCCAAAAAAAAAGGTAAGAAAAGAAAAGAAAAAACAAAAAAGAATTATAAAAATTCAAACTATGGTTTAAAAATGTCCGCACTAGCATTGGCTGTGCCATGTAAACTGGCCGGCATAGCGATTTTAGATCAAAATTGGCCGGATTGACTCAATTGGCAAAATGTAAAAATGTTTAAGACCCAATTGGCAAAATGTAAAAAGATTTAGGACCCAATTGACACAATTGAAGACCTAGGACTGAATTAGCACAAATATAATAGGTTTGAGACTTTTTTGATAACTTTCTCTTAATATGAAATTGACTTTGAACTTGTAGATTAAACCTAAACAACATCCTATGGACTTTGTGCCCGTTCATGCATGTAAATCTATAGTCAAATGTATTTGTCCATTGCTTTGTTTCTTGCTCCATCTATTATTAGAAGGATCATCTTATGATTGATGGGTTACAAGTATGGACGTCTTTCATTTAAGTTCGTATATGAGTGACATTTATATGTATATCCCACCAATTAGACAACTGATTGGAGGAGGAAGGTAGTAAAAGCACAACCCCAAATAATCAAATTCGCACATAGATCGGTTCGCTTATATGGGCAGCATCGAATTACTCGTATCTTCACTTCAATACAAGACAGAAAGGATATTCAATCAAAATGTTCATTTTCCCGTGGTGCCGTGAACCCTAACATATCTTGATGCGTCCCGAGCTTTGTCGTCATGTTTTCAGGATTCTATCAAGTGTTCAAATCTTGTGTACTCTTTTCGAGCATGTCAAACAAGGAAATCTTTGGGCTTGGTTGTTGGTGAACTCTCACAATCTAACCCCACAAGGAATGTGTGATCTCTGACGAGACGTGTAGAAGATATTTGAGTTTGAATTGTCGTGAGCATGTCCATAAGATATCAAGACGTTTGGTAACTATAGCTTAGAAATTTCAATGAGCGATTTATCACATAGAAATTGTGATACTCTCAATTTAGGAGGTAATGTAAATTAACATCTGCAATTCATCTCTTTTGACTTGTCCATTTCATCAAATTCAAGAGCCAGATGTCTCATCTCTAGTTTTTCCGCTTTCTTTTAAGTCTTTTTCCTTTCCTCGTTCATTTTTTTGATTCCCTTGTCTCCTTTGTTCTTTTCCCGATTCAGAGAGAGAGAGAGAGAGAATGATGGATGGTGGCGAGCGACGGGCAGCTGCAGCATGGCGCTGTGGTGAGTCGGCATCGAGGAGGGTGATCGGTGAGGAGCAAATAGAAGGAGCGAGTACAAAGGAGCAACGATAAGGAGAGGGACGGCGGAGCTGGAGCCGAAGATGGAGGAGTGGAGAGAACAGAGGAGAGAGTTGGGGTTTTAAAGATGTACGCATTAATTCTCGCAAAGCATAGGAGAGAATGCACCCCTAAGCCATTCTGGCCTATCATTTAGAAAAGGGATGACCGTAAAAACCATTCTCAACTTTGCTCTTCGTATCACATACACTCCTTACATTTGAAAATCCATATTTTGCAACAGCGGAACTCTATACCCAAACCCCTCTCCCACTCTCTTCCCATGCCCCGTCTCCTTCCTTACACGCAACGGCACAACACCACCAATCAGGAGACCCCCACAGCGTCGAGCCGCTGCTTGAAGCCGCAGCCCAGTCCCTACCCCGACCCCGACACCGATGCCAACACTGTCACCCTTGCTCGCCGCTTGCGCCCCTCTCCTTGCATCCCTCTATCTGTACGTGGCAAAGATCGTTATCGTTTGCGACTCGCTGCAGTGATGCCACGCGAGCTCAGCTTGTGCTTTGTAAGGCTGTGTAAACTTGAGGGCCGCAAGCTTCTGCTATAGACTCGGGAGACCATCACGGCCTATGGCCGTGAGCCGAGAGGGCAACAATGACGCGTGAGTGGAGAGGGAGAGATGTGGTGGCGGGCGTGTCGGACTAAGGAAGCCTCTGCAGTTAAATTACGTGCGGGTGAGAGATGCGGCTTGAAATTTGGGAGGGGCTAGCATAACGGTGGGGTTAAAGACGACGGTGTGACCGTCTATAGCCAGCCACAAATTTGTTTTGAGGAAATTGGAAGACTTCTTGATCAGGTTTCAACTTTTGACTTCTATGTTTCCTTTTTTTTATTGTTTTTTTTTTCACTTCCATATTTCCTTTGCAAGCTGAAATTTGAAAGCGAAATTAGAGGAGGCCCACTGTTCTTTCCACTATTGTAGGCAAGATATAATTGAATCTTCTAATCCTAAATTAAATCCTAACTAATTAAATCCTCTAATCCTAAATCCGCTAAAGTGAATTTTCTTCAATATAAAAAAGAAAGAATGATTTAAATACCGGAAATATAAATAATCACAAATAAAAAATATTATGACTAACTAAAAAGAAATCATTAGTGTCATCATAAGGATCTATTAAATTTCAAAAATGAAAAAAAAAAAGAAATGTTAGCTTTGCAACTAATAATGAAATCATTGTGCAATAAAATGGCTTCTCATTCCTTTTGCTCAAATCAAATTGCTTTAGAAAAACTCACCGGTGACTTAAAATTAAGACCAATGATATCGGTTATGCATAAAACAAGAACGATGTAAAGAAATAAATCAAAGTAATATTATTCAAGAACATTGATTCTATAGGCCTTCTCCTATTTTTGTTTCTAAATTTATATTTCCATATTTAAATCATTCTTTCTTTTTTATATTGAAGAAAATTCACTTTAGCGGATTTAGGATTACATGATTTAATCAATTAGGATTTAATTTAGGATTAGAAGATTTAATTGTATCTTGCTTGCAATAATGGAAAGAACAGTGGGCCTCCTCTGATTTTGCCTTCAAATTTGAGCTTGCAAAGGAAATATAAAAGTAAAATTAAAAAAAAAAAAGGAAACATAGAAGTCAAAAGTTGAAACTTGTTCAAGAAGTCTTCCAGTTTCCACAAAACAAATTTGTGGTTGGCATTAGACGGTTACACTGTTATCTTTAAACCCACCGTTATGCAAGCATTTCCCTTGAAATTTATTGTAAAAAATGCGGATGATATTTGAACGTTTTGAAATGTGAGAAATGTATTTGATATGAAAAATAATTAAAGTTGAAGATGGTTTTTATATTTTTCCTTTACGAAAGTGTGGCTGGCCTTTCACACACACACACAAAGAAACCCTAGTTTCAAACTCTCTCGTTTCTTAAAAGCCAATTTAAACAAAGGCACCTATTTAAGTCTGATTCCTCACTCTCCAGGTACAATTCATCGTACCACAAGGTGTGATCAATTCCATGTTTGGCTTGGGCAAACTATCTGAGTTTGTGCTTGCGCGTCAATTTGATCACAAGGTTAATTGGGTATTTCATAAGTCTGGTGTGTATCTATTATAAGGTAAGTTTTCTCGTCATGAAAAAACATATACTATGATGAATGTTGGACAAACTTATGTAGTATAAAATTCCTCTAGATTAATCAGACCGAGCTTTGGCAAAACCAAATAAACTTAATACTCGACAAAGCAAATTATGCAATTTTTAGAAAGAGATCGCTAGTAGATTCAGAATTTCTCTTTTCTTTTACTGGAATAATGAAAGATTATATGATAAATCAATACCGTTATACAGAAGAAAAGAGGGGAAGCCCCAAAATCAAAGCCCAGTTCGAGAGGCCCAATACAATACACCATACTCTAAGCAAAAAAGGGTTGTCCTTGCTCAACTTTCGATACATCATCTGTGCAATATGAATGGAAACTTCGTTTGATGTGAATATATTTACCAAAAGATTAGCTCGTATATCGAAATGATAGATTAACTCATAAAAATGGTTTAATTGAGGACTCCAATTATCAATACGAATGGACATCACGGAGTATAAACCGAAAAAAGGAATGATTAAATTATACGAATTGCCGCTCTACTTATTATTTATCGATAAATTTCTAATGTAGTGATAGAGTCATTCTAAGCCCTCTTTCAAGAATTATTTAAAAAAATCCAAGAAAAGACAACTCTTCTTTTTGAGTATCTTGATTTAGTTTAAAGTTTGGTAAGTAATATCCAGGCAGCATTGAGCGCTGACCTATCCATTCCACTGGGGAAAATTGGTCGCCTCTAGATTCCAAAATGACAAAGGGTATGTAGCTGAGAAATACAAAGCCAACAAAGGACAACCTTTTTGCATGAATCTTGCCAACATTTAGGCGAGCAACAACTTTGGGGGCCTCGTGATATCTTAGAATTTGAGGTTTCTTTTTTATCGTTTTCATTAATATAAATTCTTTAGCAAGATCCTTGATCGGGTACCTAATTATAAATTGACAAGCTCTTGAATCTTGAATTCGCCAAGAAAAAATGTCTCCCTCTTATATCTTGGGTGTCACCCTCCTTTTCATAGTCGCTTTCCCGCCGGCTCGCACGGTGAAGTACCGAGTCGTCGACCGGACCGACTACATAACCGGATGCAACCGGTTCAAGACCGAAATCGGATCCTTCTACACTAGACAGCTCATGAAAGCCGCCTCGAGCTGCATTCGGCTGACCTTCAACGAGTCGATCGGCGAGAGGAAGGACCACGACCAGGTGACGCTGGTCATCCGTGGCTTCTGTCCAGACCAAAGCACGCTTGTCTCCAGGACTTTCAACAGCACCATCCTGATCAACGCCGAGCACATCCAGAACTACCCCGGTGACGCGAGACTGGAGTTCTCGGGAATCTTGTTCCACGAGATGACCCACGTGTGGCAACAGTACGGGAATGGGAAGGCCCCTCGGGGCGTGGTCAACGGCATCGCCGACTACGTAAGACTCAGGTTCGGGTTGGCCCCTAAGGAATGGGTTCGAAGGGGCTCGGGTTCACACTGGGACGAGGGTTACGCCATCACGGCCTATTTTCTGGACTATTGCAACGGCCTCAAGAATGGTTTTGTCGCCGAGCTCAATAAGTTGATGAAGGATGATTACAGCGATGAATTTTTCCCGATGGTGCTCGGCAAGACTGTTGATGAACTATGGATGGACTACAAAACGGAGCTTGACTTATCGAGGAGCTCTCGAAGGCTGAATAGATGATCAATCCCAGATACTCCGTTTGAGCAATAAGTGTGTGCAATAAGAGCTTGTAGTATATGTTGTGCTCAGAAGTTGACAGAAAGGCTTGAACGGATAAAATAAGACCGAGACACTTTCATGTTAAGCGGTTTCACATATGGAACATATTAATATATATATCTATACAGTTTGAAGGAGAGAGATCAGGTGATAAAATGTGTTGACACCTAAAATTTGTCGACCCATTTAACTGGCAATGTGCAATGTATATCCAACTGTTGTATTATGCAAAATAAAATTCAAACCGTTGAAAATGTCCCTACAAGATTTAGATGATAACAAAACTAACTTCAAATATTTAATAATTTATTTGTGCCAGTAGAGGCTCATATTTAAATCATGCAGGGGCCAAGTTTTGACTCTACAAGCATATGAGTCAAATTTCACTAAGTCTAGGAACCTTCAGAAAGAAGGGCGTAGAACCAAATATTTGACCCTATGAAACAGTCTGAAATGTCGACAAGCACTTTCCATAGATAAATTTGTCGAGCGTTGGAGTTTCTAAATTGAAGACCTAGCTCATAGTAATATGATATTTTGAGATCATAAATTTAAAAAAATTCAGACCGATTCCTTCAATAGATTGATGAGATAATGTGATAATAGTAGATCCGATTGACAACCCATATTGGAGCAAGGTTCTACACATATTGGTCAAGGAATTTTGCCAAGATTTTTAATAGAGAATTATGTGAACATAACATCTAGATAATCCAACTGCAGGATGTGTTCGGACTTGGAGCTCTATAAATTGGAGAAAACTTGGCCAGAAATTATTCAGAGGTTTTTGAGTCAGTCATTTTTAAGCTTGTAATACCCATTTGAGAATTGTTCCTAAGAGTTAGGAAGAGTGATATAAACACTTGTAAAACACACGAGAGAAGTAGTTGTATTTAAAGTGAGGACGTTTATTTTAGGTGAGAGACAAAGTGTGAGAGTGACTCTTTGTAAACACTTAGAGGTAAATGTGGTTTATAGTTTGGGGAGACAATCTACTCTACTGTGTATAAGGTGTGAGGACGATTATCAAAGGGTCCAATAGTTACTTAGTCTATAACTTGGTTATTGCGGAAGGAAGTCAGGTTCTGCACGGCGGCGGGTTCTACACTTATAACCTGGTATTTGTACTCTTGACATAACTAGTGCAATTTGGCTTATTTGGGCTGCTATTTCAATTTCTGCTGATCATATTGCCAGTTCACTTTCTCGCGTAGAAGGACGATGAGATTGATTTTAGTTCACGTTTTCTTGGAAACCTGATCTACACCCTCTTCATTGCTAATTTGTGCCTAACACAAACAACCTTAATTTTCACATTGTCTTTAAGTGGGATAGCTAGATCAAATCAGCTGTCACATTTGCTATCTAACGTACTGCTACCAATGATGGCCATGGTTCGGAACCGGCGGTTCCGGTTCGGAACCGGCGGTTCCGGTTCGTGGCCAAGTATGAACCGGAACCGGAACCATCCTTGGAGGTTCCGGTTCCGGTTCGGAACCGTCCGGTTCCGGGCCGGTTCCGGTTCCGGTTCAGGTTCGGAACCGGTTCTGGTCTTTTTTTTTTTTTTCTTCCTCCGCCGGCCATAGCGAGACCGGCGGAGGTCGCCGGCCTCAGGCGAGGCTGCCCTCGCCGGCGTCGGGCGAGGGCCGCCCTCGCCTGGGCTGGGCGAGGCCGCCCTCGCCTGATCGGGCGAGGGCTCGACCTCGCCGGCGTCGGGCGAGGCCGACCTCGCCTGCAACTGGCGAGGCCGACCTCGCCTGCAACCGGCGAGGGTCGAGCCTCGCCGGCACCTCGCCCGACGCCGGCGAGGCTCGACCTCGCCTGCAACTGGCGAGGCCGGCCTCGCCCGACGCCGGCGAGGCTCGACCTCGCCAGATCTGGCGAGGCCGGCCTCGCCCGCGCCGGCGGCCGGCGAGGCCGAGCCTCGCCGGCATCTGGCGAGGCCGCAAGCCTCGCTGCGGGGTTTTTTTTTTTTTTGAATTTTGCCCTGCAGCAGGGCCTGCACGTCTGCAGGCCCTGCTGCGGGCGCCGGGGCCCGGGGGGTGGGCCCGGTGGGTTTTTTTTTTTCCCTTTGGAACCGGGCCCGGAACCGCCGGTTCCGGGCCGGTTCCAAAATTTCTGGAACCGGAACCGGGCCCGTAGGGCACGGGCCGGTTCCGGTTCCAAACCGCGGGCCCGGTCAACGGGCCGGGCCCGGGTTTGACCGGGCCGGTTCCTGGCCGGTTCCGGGCCGAAACCGGCCCGTGGCCACCACTAACTGCTACATTAGTTAATTGGGGTTCAAATAGCAATATATTAGTAATTTTTTACTGGAGATATATGTATTATGGAAAACTTGTGGCACACCATGCTACGCTTGGACTTGCAGTTTCCATAATATATTTTTTAGGATATAATTTGATAGAAATTCACGAGCAGTGGTTAAATTCTTAACAACTTAATTTACTTATCCTATATTGGCTTAATTTTTTTAGGAAAATGTTGGCTTAGTTTTATTTAAAGGCAATGTTCTTTTTATATATATCTTGACTTTTTTTCTCATTATTTATTCATATTTTTTCAATTAGTTCAATCTTATAAAAGAAGAAAATTTCATTTTTTTTTCCTTTCTAAAAGACTTCTTATTACTGAGAACAAGTAATTAAGAACTTGATTTGCCACCTTGTTATTCTGAAGACTTGAAAATAAACTTTTGCTAAATCTTCTCACTAATAAAGTGCTTTAATGAGCGGATATAAATTAACCAAAATTGACATAAGCTAGGTTAAATGCAAATTATATTTTTATTGATCATTGGTGAATGGATGTAGCTGGAGCGTGGAAGGAGAATTGCTCAAGAGGGCTGTGCTTTATTCATCTTACTACTTCGCTGCTATCTCAGTTTCACTTATAAGATTAAATCATTGAGTTATGATTTTAGCTATATCATTTTTCATCACTCATTGTTACTCCAACTAATCTACATTGCGATTTTTCTTTGCTCCATATCTCACATGTGCACTCAATATTATCCCTGTCACATGTGAGCACGTTACGATGAGACAGTCTTAGGTGGTATTGGGCCTCTCTTATCCTAAAAACTAGTTTAAAGGGCACGCGTTTCCTCACACTAATAAATAATCACATGTCATTCCACAACTAACGCACTACAAAAAAAATAAGGTTTTAGCCACGAATTTTGCCACAAAAAATTTGGCAAAATTCGTCGCTAAATGAATTTGCGACGAAATACAGTGTCGCTAAATAATTTTCGTCGCTAAATTGCAACGAAAAAAAATTCGTGGTAAAATTCATCGCTAATTTGCCACGAATTGTATTTGTCGCAAAATTCGTCGCTAATTATTCGTGAAAAAATTCGTGACTAATTTGCCACAAACTATATTCGTCACAAAATTCGTCGCTAATTTGCCTCGAAAAAACAAAAAAAAAAATTCTATTTTTTATAAAAAATTCGTGGCTAATTTGCCACGAATTGTATTCATCGCAAAATTCGTCGCTAATTTGCCCCAAAAAAATAAAAAAAAATCTATTTTTTTATAAAAAAAATTCGTAGCTAATTTGCCACAAATTGTATTCATCGCTAATTTGCCCCGAAAAAATAAAAAAATATTCTAATTTTTTTATTAAAAAAAATTCGTGATAAAATTCGTGGTTAATTTGCCACGAACTGTATTCATCATAAAATTGGTCGCTAATTTGCCCCTAAAAAACAAAAAAAAATTATTTTTTATAAAAAAATTTGTGGCTAATTTGCCGCGAATTATATTCGTCGCAAAATTCGTCGCTAATTTGCCTCGAAAAAACAAAAAAAATATTCTATTTTTTTATAAAAAAAATTCATGGCTAATTTGCCACGAACTGTATTCATCACAAAATTCGTCGCTAATTATCCCGAAAAAACAAGAAAAATATTCTAATTTTTTTATAAAAAAATTCATGGCAAAATTCGTGACTAATTTGAAAAGGAACTGTATTCATCACTAATTTGCCCTTGAAAAAACAAAAAAAATAATCTATTTTTTTATAAAAAAATCCGTGGCAAAATTCGTGGCTAATTTGCCACGAACTATATTCATCGCAAAATTCGTTGCTAATTTGCCACGAACTATATTCATCGCAAAATTCGTCGCTAATTTGCCCCGAAAAAATAAAAAAAATATTCTATTTTTTTATAAAAAAATTCGTTGCAAATTAGCCACGAACTGTATTTATCGCAAAATTCGTCGCTAATTTGCCTCGAAAAAACCAAAAAAAAATATTCTATTTTTTTATAAAAAAATATCGTGGCTAATTTGCCACGAACTGTATTTGTCGCAAAATTCAAGTGGCAAAAAAAAAAGCTACAACTAAGACTTCGTTTCTTTCACTGAAACTGAATAATAACATTTTCCTAAAAATAATCGTTTATATATAGCTTACAAAAGGAATGAACAAAAAAAATTTTTATCGTTCACGAAAATGTTTAGACATAAATTATTGTCGATAATGAAAATATTTTTCATTGACTAATTATTTCAAGCGATATAAGCAATCATTTTTGAAAAAATGTTTTTCAAATCCTTCTTTTTCCGTGAAACAAACAGTGATTGTTCGCGAGATTAATTGCATAGAATTTGCACATACAGAGAAAACAGGACTAAATAAGCAAGCTCCAAAAGTCAGCAAAATGAAAGGACCCCAGTTACACATAGATCGAATGCCACTTAGTGAACATATCAAATTTTGAGCACATATAAAAGATGCAAGAAGTTTTGCCTACTAATAAGCTGTCAACTAATTGTACCCAGCAAGGAAAGGAAAATAAACTGTTGTCAGCTATTATAACCTTCCCATCTTGATATATGAAGGCCGAAGCTTCGATATATGCCACAGCTTGATACCTGGAGAAGACAAGGGAGAAAGAGAGTCTTATTAACAGATTGCCAAACCAAAGCCACCAGCTACAAGTGGACCGAACCCAAAACACAGGGAAGCTAGAGTGCATCCATAACAGTTGTGCATGTATGAAGAGCTCTTCAAAGTAGCAGATAAAGGTAAAAATTTAAATGAGGAATGCACAAGTGTGGGACATGTAAAAGAAAGAATAGTTGTTTAGTAATTCCAAAAAGTTTTGCAGCAACCGAGGCTCCTGTTTGTGAGGTTTGGGGAGGGCAATCAAATGGGATCAGTCTTCTTCTATCACTCCAGAGAGGCTTTTTCCTTACTCTCAACACAGCTTCAATACTCAAAGATAATGAACAAGGACAGACACAAAAGTTGTTTCCACATAAAAAATAGGAGAAGGAGAAGAGGGAAAGGCACCTCTTAAATTGCTGTGAGATACAGATCACAACATCTCTCTTTGTCCAAACACTTTAATGTAAACTTCTTGAAGCAAGTGGTAAGAAGTCCAAGAAACATTTTCTCTTGGAACTATGGAAGTTGAATCTAATTTCTTATAAAACGGTATCAAGCTACTAGAAGTCTTAATGTCAGAAAAGAGAACTTTCTCCCCTGATCAAAGATCAATAAACAGGCTTATGTATGCCTGACAGGTTATGTTCCATCGAGTTGTATCCTGGCTAGAAGATGCAGGTATCTTCATTTCACCTTTCTATTCCTTGCAGAAGAAGACATGAGTTGTGACTCCTATGAATAACTCTGAAATTCTTAGCTTGGAGGGTCCAATGCAAGGTTTGAACTGCCTTAGACAATCATCTCAGTAAGTGATCAAAGAGTGAGAGAAGTTTTCCTGACACTGCCCTTGAACTATTGGTAATTATACTTCTGTTAGCGCGGAAAGTCTTATTAGCTAAGGAAATACTAAAGCTTTCACCACATTCACAGGTCCATTTCTAGAAAAGTTTTGTCAGAATATCCAACCCAAAAACTTAGAGCTTGTTCACTTCCATTTCAGCATAGGCAAAAACAACCTTTTTCCTTTCCCGGAAAAATTTAAATAACATCCAAATTTCAAAAAGTAATGAAAAAACTAAACGCTGATGTATGTGTCAACATTTCTGTCATTATGATAGTGTTAGGTGTTTTGGGTTTAAAATGGTCAAATGAGTGCACAGTAAGCTATAAGGTGTAGAGAGACAAGGCCTAAATATACCTTGTAGACATGCCCTTAAGCTATACGGCCTAGGGAAAATATATATAAGGCCTTAACAAGCCTGGTAGACAAGTGATATAGGACATTAAATATACCCTTTCAGGTGCAAACGGGAAGTGGAAAGATGAAAGCGGTTAGACAGACAAGGACCATAGGTGAAATAAAATATTAATGTTTTGTTAAGATATTAAACCCAAAAGCTTAAACTATTAGGTGGAAGGAGATAACGTGTACATAAGGCCCAGTCAAGACCCAAAAACAAACAATGTTGGATACTTAACAAATCTCTCTAAAATCAGCATCATTTTCTATCCTCAAAGCTTTTCCTCGTTTAGGCATTCCAAACTGTTCCACCCAACAAGAGACAAAACTACAGTTCTTCCTCAAGAATCAGAAATCAATATCAAGAAACTTCTACAGACTAGGTTTCTCCCGCATGAGAATATACAGCAGACACCACCCTATTCAGCATTTGGCATATTCTCGCACATAACCAGAAAACAAGAACCATCAATTCTACTGTCACTCCCGCATATAAGAAAATGCTCCTGAGCAGACAGTTATAAAAATTCAAGAAAATCCACAACAGTCAAAACTAAGGATGGCTTTTACACACTAATCTAAGGTCAATATATGGCATGAAAACTTTAAAGGGATCATTCTTTTGTTCAATTATCACTCTAAAGGCATCAATATCCAGTAGAAACTCAAAAAAATGAGCACCTTCCTATGTACCCAGAACTATTGATAGTAAGAGATCCTAAAGTTTTTTTTTTTTTTGGTAAGGTAAGAGATCCTAAAGTTATTATATAAGAAAACTTTTAAATAAGCATTACTCAGACAGAGTCCCCGCTATCTACTTTGAGAGAACACAACCATGTCAAGCTCACTAGCATTAGATCACGAGAATAAGGATACATTACAAGACCTTACAAACTTAAATTTCAATTGATATAAAATTCTGCAGTAAATAAAGGAGTTAGTAAATTAGACCAGCTATTATATAACTCACCCAAGGTTCAAGAGACCAGCAACTGTACTGATGCTGATATCAAAATCTACTTTGGGTTGAATAATGAAATTGCCTTCCCTTATAGGCTGACATATATTGTTTAGAAGAGAATGAGAAGCTAGTATTTCCGTTAGCTATAGGAAGTAGAAAGATGATAATTGCAACTTCATCACAAACGTCCTGTATCAGTACGGCAAATCTGCCCTCACGTATCCTGACTCTTATGTAGTCACTCTCTTGCAACTGTCCATTAGCAGGAATTCCAGGAAGCCGCAAGTATATATCAATGAAATTTTGAGCAGAACTGCAGATCTTTGCACGGTCCAGTAATTTTAGAATATCTTGATAATTAGCCACCTAGTATAGAAGGGGCATTTTATTTCATTGTACATAACAAATAAATATTCAAGATAGGAGCAACAGAGCCATTGTAGTGCTATTACTTGATTGTTGCTCTTCAAAAGAAACAGTGAACTCTGAGGAGAAAGCACCGGGTCAAAGTCATTCCGAATTTTGAGCTGCAATGCAGGACCAAAGTTAACCCTCAAAGAAGACAGTTAGAACAAAGGAGCATCTAACAGTTCATATTTCTCCAAGGTAAATTATCTAAATGGTAGAGCAAATTTAGGAAAAATTCACTTAAAATTAAACATTTCGGCCTTATAAAATCCCAGATTCACTTACATGTGCATGAACAAGATGGGGCTCGATATGCTGTTGGAACATGGGGAAGACAGTCATCATGATCTCATTCTGAGACACGAAACAGCCCACTCTGCTTTTGTCCCTTTGGACTCGAGATATCAAATGTGAATGAAACGGAGCCTTAGTCCGAACGCTACTACCCGACTGAGGTGAGCCAACAACCGATCCTTAGCCGCGCCGCTCGACCCACTCGACTTCAACAACGACGGCTTCAATCTCTCATCCGCGCGGCAGGCCCCAACCACTTGCATATCGAGCGCCTGCAGAACCCTATCCTCCCGATCGCTCCGCCACATCAACAGATCTCCGTCGCCTCCCCCGACGAGGACGTCCGTCAGCCTCTGCGCCATCCCAATCTCCTCGGCTGCACCCCTCGAAACCCTCGAGCTCGGCCCCGCACTCCACCGAGGACGTGTCGATTGAAAACAGAGAGAAAAAATCGGAGCTCCGGATTTAGCCACGGTGAGGGGCGCGGATAAAAAAATTTAGCGATCCGTTTCCCGACCATATTAATTTCTGTGGCTAAATCCGTAGCTAATTAACCACGGATTTAGCAACGGAAATTAAGTATCGCGGCATTTCCCGACTATATTTATTTTCGTGACTAATTAGCCACGGAAATTAAGTATCACGGCATTTTCCTATTATATTTATTTTCGTGGCTAAATCTGTGTTTTTCGTCGTAAATTCCGTCGCAAATTAGCCACGAAAAATTTTTCGTCGCAAATTCCGTTGCAAATTAGCGACGAATTTTTTTTCGTCACTATTTTCGTCGCAATTAGCAACGAATAATTTTTTGTCGATAATTTTCCGTGGCTAAATCTTTGTTTTTTTGTAGTGTTGGATCTAAGTAGGAGTCCTCAATCTAAATCTTTTTAAACCCTTATCCTCCTCCTTAATCACATATTTCCACGCCTTAAGCTGATACAAAAGTCTAGCTTACGTGTGAGGAGAGTATTAGAATATTTAAATACTAAACAACACCTTCATCTAATAGTTAAAACTTTTTGAACACTTGCCAGTGTTCCCACAAAATCTCACGCTTTATTTCCTTCTTCTAATGGCCATGAAGGGACCCTTTCCTTGTTTTAAAGTTGTTCTTGTTATACTGAAGCCAAGTACGTGATCAACAAGACTATATCTGTGAGCCAATGTTGAGCCCACTCACTAAAATTGCCGGTGACATTGATGGAGGAAGTAGACTGATAAAATCTAATGAAAACCGACGAAGAGAGGAGAATAAGAAAAATATGGACGAGAAAAAATGGGTGTTTTTTCGGGGATTGTTACTCAAGAGGAGAGAGAACAAACATGGTGCATGAAGCAGTTGGTGAAAGCCGGACAACTTTCTCGGTCTTGCACTCCATGTACTTCCTAGCGATGCACAACACTAGATCCGTCCTCCACTGATTCCCAACGGCGAGACCACCCTCCACCTCCACCGTTGTCCCGCATCACTCGTCGTTGCTGCTACCCTCTTCGCCATAGCCGATCCCGCCCTTTCAGTCCTCGCGTCAACACCCAAACTTCCAAACCTATGATCACCTCCTCGGCCTTGTTGCCCCCACCTCCTCCGTCATTCAAAAATTTTTGCCCCTTTCTTTTTTAGGAAACGATGTCATTCTTCGTGGCTTTGCAACCGGTTACCGAATCAATTTTAAGACCATGAATGATACATCCATATAAATAATGTACAATTGCTATTCTAACAACCACAATTAAACTCTCGGCATGGAGGTCACCAATAGAGTTGCAATTGGAGAATGCCCAGTCACAAAGCACCTCCATATGCATTACATTCTCTTGGACCTTGGAACGCCTGGTAAATAGCCAAAAGGATTGTGGTTGAATGACCTCAACTCGAGCAGTGCAAGCCTTGAGCTCGAAGGGCAAGGTTTGGCGGATGAAGGTAGAGGTGCATAGGTGCGGCAAAGAGAGAGGGGAGAAAAGGAGAGAGATGCAAGGAGCTGATGAGAGATTGAGAAGGTGGCGATCCATGATTTGGATAATTCCATCCTCCAAATTTTTCAGGGGTGGATGGACCATTTTAGGGGTGGATTTTGGGCTGGTCTTTATTTTTCATCACTTTATATAAGATTAACATTTTTCTAGAATTGTCCATGCCTCTTTTGTAATTCCTTCGCAAAAAAATCCTGATTGAACCCCTCCTTTCCCAACCGAATTCTCCTGAATCACTGCCTTTATCATTATAGGTCATTGGTTCTAGTGTGCGTAGGTTCAAGAATTGAAAATTCAAGTCTACCCTATCAGGATCGATTTCCAGCTTTCGAAACCGAGAGCCTGGAACCGGCTTGCAACCGAACCGGCCATCTACTTTTTTTCTTTCCCTCGTTTCATTTTGTTATAACTCTCAGGGAAGGACAAAAGAACAACAAAGGAACTCGTATATAGGTTTACGGGTTGTCACATCATGTGCAGCCAAGAAAGTTTGAAAGTTTCCATTTTTCACATGAACCCATCTTCGTCAGAAGCCTTCCTAGTTGAAGAGAACCATCAGCCAGAGGACCCATTTTATCATAGAGCCAGAGCAAAGCATCCTAGCAGAAAAGCAGAGCAGACAACCAAAGGAGCTCGAGTTACCGTCTCCGACAAAACGAATAGAGCAGGGATGAAGATGAGCCCAGACGCTTAAATCCAAGAAATAATAATGGGCTTCCGTGAAACTCGAGTTCGGCTCCGAAGACTCTCACTTGTCTTGCATTAGAGCAAAACAAAACAAGATGCAGAGAGCTCCAAGATTGAGTTCCCACAGAGCCAACGTTGCAGGGTTTCTATTTGCCGACAGAGAAGTCACAGAGTCAGAACTTAACGAAGCTGAGGGCCTGAGAGCTGTTCATGTACGTGAAACCCGCAAATCCTGCTAAGGAAAAGTGGGGATATCAACTTTCTCCTTTTGACCACCAAACCTTGTTGAGTTGAGAAGAGAGTTGTGAGTGAACCGGTTCAACCCCGTTCCATTCCCGTTTAACCGGCCTTACCGATCAAATCTAGGCCTAGAATCGGGAACCGAACCTTTCAAGGCCAGTACTTAGTTTTTGGATCCCTATGTGAACTGGCATTGAACAGGGAACCGAACCTTTCGGGCCTGTTCCCAGATTGAATCAGCCTGGTTGCTCGACCTTATCTGTAATCGTCACCTCCTATGATAACCGTGAATCAAAATTGCTACCAAATATGCAACCTTAATTGGCTCCATCTTTGGATATTTTTCCTTTTCTGGATGCGCCTATTGAGCCCATCTATCATGGGCCATGGCAGAATTTGCCATCTCTCCAGTTTGGTTGACCCAATGGAGATCCTCCTCATGGGCCTTTGACCATTCACCACTCACATCGTTGTAAAAATTCCTCCGCTGCTCCGAGCCTCATTTGCACACCAACTAAAACTCCAATCACCGGAAGTCGTCCCGGACGTGGACCTGCATTCGGAGGCCCTTGCAACAGTATTGTCCGCACTAACCATGGCAGAAAACCCGATCCACCGGTGCATGTTTCCAGCTCCAATGCTGTCCCAATCCTACCACAATTACCAGGACCACAGGTGGTGCAGATGTGGGTTTCTCGTATGCATTTACATTTCCACTCACTTAAGCACGCTCTTTTTAGTTACTACCATCAGATCATCCAACATCCGTCGCACGTGTTCGATTGCCAGCCCTCATATCATGAAGAACCACAATTACATTAAAATTTTAGTATTAATTGATTTTCTTATCTTTAGATTTATTATTATTGCGCTAAGAGTTTAGTTGATAATGTCTCTTTGTTATTGTTTGTCCGATTAGGAAATTAGGTTTAGTGAGTACGCTATACATATTGGTGTTAATGCACTTCTTTAGCTAGCATGGGATTAAGAATTGATAATGAGATTATTAACTTATTGTCAAGCTCTTGGTGTTTCTTCCACTTTTCTCTGCATTTTATCTGATTTCCTTCCTTTCCTTGTCATCTATTTATCCCTCCTTTCTACGATTCTCAATCGTGTTATGCCAGTCCTTCCGTTGTGCATTAGTTTGGTATGAGAGCGAAAATTCCCAAGTCAATTGCAGTTCAAGATCACCTTTTGTATAAGAGATTTGGTCGATCGTCGATCAAGTTAGAGCACTAAATCTAGCCGGGTAATTGAGGGCTTTAAAAGAAAAAGGGAAAAGAAGAGCATCATTTTAAATATTGGGCTCATATTTGTTATATTTCCATTGATTTTTGTGGTAATATTTATTATAATTGATAAGTCAATTTTAATGTCAATTTTGAATGATTACTTGACTTCTTCACGGGTTGATGAGAATGAATGGAAAACTATTCTCATTTGGAATAGTTGTTCTGTAAATCTTATTCTCAATTCTCTGATTAAGTTTTTGAAACTCACTTCTGATTTGCATCCAAGTTCACATGAAATTTCTTTTTGGAAAATTGTCTAAAAAGTCACAAATCTATTGCACTTTTGCTAATTCAGTTGAAAACCATTCGATTTTGCCAATTGAGTCATAAATTTTTTACTCAATTGGCAAATTGAGTCTATCCAACCAATTTCAGCTATAAATCGCTGATGTGCACATTGACCGTCCTACGTGACACCGCTGGCACTAACATTGATAATTTTTAATAATATTTTAATATTTTCGATTTTTTTAAATTTTTTTTCTTTTGTTCCTTTTCTCTTCTTTTTTTTTCTTTTTTCCCTCTTTTGGCCACCAACGGGCTTCGTCAATGGCCAACTCGCCCTCAGGTGAGGGCTACCCTTGCCAAGCCTTTACAAGGGTTGCCCTCACTTGAGGTAGGTGACCTCCGCCAGTCATCAACGAGACTTGGTGGTGGTCGGCAGAGGGAAAATTGGAAAAATAAAAAGAAAAAGAAAAGAAAAGAAGTGAAAAGGGGAAAAGAAGAAAACAGAAAAAAAGGAAAAGAGAAAAAAGTAAAAATAAATTGAAATAAATATTATTAAAAATTGTGAACGTTAGCGCCGGTTATCCTACGTGACACAGTTGGTATTAACGTTAGTGATTTCTGGCCTAAATTGGTCGGATGAACTCAATTAACAAAATGCGAAATTATTTAGAACAAAATTGGCAAAATTGAGAACTTTAGGACTGAAGCGGCAAAATTGCAAAAGATTTAGGACTTTTTTGACAATTTTCCAAATTTATTTTAGTGATGGTAGTTCTAAAGTTATTGACGAAAGATTTCAAATACCTATTAAGTTAAGGGTATCAAACTGGCTCAACCGATCTTTGACAAGTTTGAATTTGACGAAATTGAAAAATCAAAATTTGAAGTCTCTTTGTTGCTTGGTTGTGAAATTAATCATGATCAATCAACTAAAGAAAATTCTTTTGAGCAAAATTTCTCTTTGTGAGTTCGAGTCTTTTGAGTCTCATGACTTACCTTGTGATAAAAATACTAATGCAATACTCAAGGTCGACAAATTTATGCAAACGAGAATACTATTCAGGAAGATCTTGTGTTTGGAGATCTCTTTTTAGGAGATTCAAGTAAGACAAATTCACTTCCAAAGCTACATGATTTTTTTGAAGGAGATTGAGAACGAAAAGTTTGCAGCTGTGAAGATAGTTCCTGATGGAAAGATCGGGTGGTTATATGTCTTTCCATGTTCAAAGCCGTTTCCTTACTTAAATCATTGGAAAGGGCGTTCCCATGATTCCCACATGTGCAAAGCACTTTTGTTAGTCGACGAAGCCCCTCCACGCAACTTGCCGGAGTCGTGTTCTTCTTGCTGGTATAGAACGATGAAGAACCGAACTTACACCGAGATTACACTTTTAACAAATTTTCTTATCTTCAAATTTATTATTGTCTCGTTAAGATTTAAGTTCATAATGTTCCTTTTAAATATATTTCTCATTGAGGTCTTAGTTGATGATGTTCCTTGTCTTTCTTGTTGTTTATCCCTCATTCCACGAATCTCCATCGTGGTTTGCTACACTTTCGTCCGGCATCAACCTGGCTCGAATGATTGCCTTCGTCTGGGCCCTCCATGGCAACATCCTTTAGTGTCGTCCTCGTAAGAGCCAGTTTGATAAACCTTCACTTGAGTTTGTGTGGTTCTTTTGAGTGCGGATTCCGCTCATAGCTTTTGTACTGCTTTGATATTAAAGCACCTCTTCGTTTAACAATTTAAACATTTACAACAATTGGCATTGCGAGGGAGATCCTGACTTCAAGTCCTTCCAAGTCTCTATTTGTCTCCCTTAATATATATTTTCATGCCTAATCCACTCTACGTGTGAGGGGATGTGTTATAATATTTGAAAAGTAAACCAAATTTTACACGTTTGGCTTTTGTTTTTGAGTGCCCATCCACCCCAGCAGGCACATCTTAAGTGTCCAATGTACTTTTTTGAGTATGAAATAATCTTTATTTGCTGAAAAAGAAGAAGACAATTGCCGCTATTGTATTATAAAAAGCGAATTTAAGAAGTATTTCAATATTTAACTTAAGCCCAAAAGTTTGACGAAAATCCGTACATGATATTATATAGTAGTACACCCTATGATTGTGTTGGCACCCATTTTTATCAAACTGTTTTAATTAGAAAAAATGACACTAATAGTCCATAAACTTTTTCTCTCATATATAATGTCATTCTTGAAATTTTAATTAGTTCAATGTGGTCCTTGAACTGTTCCTAAATGTTCAATATGGTCCCCAAATTTTCAGGGACAGCATTGAATATTTTCATATAGTCTAGGGACTAAATTGAACGTGTACCAAAAGTCTAGGGACGATGTTGAACAAATTAAAAGTTTATTGGTAATATTGAACATTAGGTTAAAGTTCAGGGATTACATTGAACAAATTAAAAATTAGTTCATGACCATTTGTGTCATTTTCCTTTTGCATTGCACACAAATGGACCAAAACAAGTTAAACGGGTCAATTGATGTCGGACCATTTTTAACCCGACCTGATCCACCCGCTTGAAAGGCGTAAAGGGAAATTCCCCGTGCATCACTTCTACAATCATTTTAATGAAATGATTTAACGTTCTTACCATCATTAAAAAAATGTCCCAAATTACGTGAAAAAAAAGAGCTGGCAATTTTATGTTTGGTTGTAGCGGTGGTTAATGGTAATTTTCACTTTTAAGTGCTAATGATGACAAAAGCCCATGGATTCATTTAAATTAATTCAAGTTATTTTTATACTTTAATTTTTAGGTAATTTAGGTTGTGAGACGAAAAGAGGAGTCTCTCCCTTAAAAAATAGTATAGATATATTAGATGATTCGTTCCAAGTAGTGCAAATCATCAACCAGGTGGTTGAACCGGTTGAATCAATTGATTCAGGAATCAGAAGTTAGATAGGTTTTTTGACTAGTTCGGATTTAAGAACACTGCAATTAATATTGATCATCATATTTGTTAAAATAATTAAATATTAAACTACGTCTTCACGTAACAACTTAAGTTTTTATAATAGTTGGCAGCGGTCCCACCAAAATCTCACATGGTATCAGAGTATGAAGGTCATGAGTTCAAATTTTTCCAGGCCCCATTTGTCTCCCCAGTTAAATATGTTAATGCTTAGTAATAAGCAAAAAGATGAGACTAAGTGTGAGGGGAGTATTAGAATAATTAAATAAACAGCTTAAGCTTTTATAACAGTTGGTAGCGGTCCTACCAAAATCTCACAATATCATATGAATCTCAGATGGAGTCCACACAATCTATGAGCAAGCCCAAATGAACCGAGTTGAATACCATCGAAATTTCTATCATTGGCCAGGAAGAGAAACTTATCCTTTGCACATTTGCACGAACTTTCAGAAGTAGAAGCAAATTAGAGGATATCGCAAATAATGCAAAGTTGATTTGCATATATGTTTTATTTAATATTGCCATTGTTAACCATGCTTTTAATTAAGCATATACATCTATCGACCAAGTATGGACTCAAGTCAGGTAGCGTATTTAGCCTTGCATTGACTCCACAGCTGGTCAACGGTCTTGCCAAGCAGGTGGACAAAGTAGTCGTCACTATAACCCGTCTTCATCTTCTTGTTCAGCTCAGCCACGAACCCATTTCTAAGGCCATTGCAATGGTCAAGAAAGCGTGCCGTGACATCGTGACCCTAGTCCCATTAATCGCCCTGGCCCGGCTGCACCTAGTGGCCCGGCATGTAACTAGACCGGAGCCTCACGAAATCTGCAATTCCCTCAATGAGCCCGTCCAGGGCCTCCCGGCCCCGTGCCACTACCACACGTGCATCATCTCATGGTACAGGATCCCCGTGAACTGCCTCTTCATGTCCCCTGAGAAGCCCCCAAGGTACGTGGCGCTCACATGGATCTCGTTGTTGCTCGTTTATGACACGCCGTCCATGTTGTCAATGAACAAGCCCACTTCGGCAATGTCCTTTCGGTCCACGGGATCGTTCTGTTGGAAGGTCCTCCAAATGAAATTGGACAATTCGGTCATTATCTGCTGGCTGTATGGGATCCCATTCTCATTAGTGAAACAGATGCCACCAGGAGTGTTGCCAGCATTGTTCGTCACGGTGTACTCCACCGCGTGGGATTGGATGGAACATGATAGCATCACAAGCGTAGAAAGGAAGAGCTTAGACATGGTTTAGCATTTAGAAAATTATCTGGGCTTGGAGAATGTTGTTGAACTAACTGGGTTATTTATGGAGGACGATAAAGGTGGTGATAATTAATTTGGCCAACAGGACGAAATGATCAACTTTTAAGTGCTAGTGATTTAGCCGTCGCTTGATTATAGTATGATGGGGACATTTGAGATCTTAGTTGATGATGTTCCATGTCTTTCTTGTTGTTTATCCCTCCTTCCACGAATCTCAATCGCGATTTGCTACACTTTCGTCCGGCATCGACCTAGCTCGAATGATTGCCTCCATCAAGGCCCTCCATGGCAACATCCTTTAGCGTCGCCCACGAAAGAGCCACTTTGATAACCCTTCACTTGAGTTTATGTGTGGTTCTTTTGAGCGCGTATTCCACTCTTTGCTTTTCTACTGCTTTTTCTAATGCTTGCTCAGTTCAGTGTTAGAATATATAAATATTAAAGCACGTTTTCGTCTAACAATTTAAATATTTAGAATAGCTGGTTTTGTGAGGGAGATCCTAACTTCAAGTCCTTCCAGGTCTCTATTTGTCCCATTGATATATATTTTCACGCCTAATCCACCCTACGCATGTGGGCATATGTTAGAATATACGAAAAGTAAACTAAGTTTTACATGTTTGGCTTAAGTTTTTGAGTGCGCATCCACCCCAGCAGGCACCTCTTGAGTGTACAATGTACTTTTTTTTAAAAATATGAATATAATCTTTATTTTCTGAAAAAAAGAAGAAGACAATTGCGGCTATTGTATTATAAAAAACGAATTCAAGAAGGATTTCAACATTTAACTTAATCCCATAAGTTTGACCAAAATCCATACATGATATTATATAGTATTACAACCTATGATTGTGATGGTACCCATTTTTATCACCCGGTTTTTAATTAAGGAAAATAACACTAATAGTCCCTATACTTTGGCCCCCATATACAATGTCATCATTGAAATTTTAATTAATTCAATGTGGTCCATAGACTATTCCTAATTGTTCAAAATGATCTCCAACCTTTCAATTTGTTCAATCTAGTTCTTCAATTTTCCATTGAAGTCAAATAAGTCCTTCAGCACTATTCACAAGTTTTGATGATTACACTATTTCTCATATTGCATGAATTAAAATTTTAAGGATGACATCGTATATTGGCTAAATTTAGGGGTTATTTGTATCAATTTCCATTTTAATTACCATATAAATTATGTGTGTCCCCTTTGACATTGTTTTGGTTCAATTAATTAGAGCTTGAGCGAGCGAGTTTGACCTAATATGAACATGGTATAGGTGATGCCTAATGATGGTACGCCATTTTACACATGTATTTTCATTCAGTCATTCATCTAAATTATGTATGTATACTTTAACTAAGCGTTAACTTTATTCGAACAATGAAAGTATAGTTGCCTCTTAAAGAGCTCAACCTAGAACTATGCAATAGGAGAGAGCTCAACCTAGAACTACGTAGATCGAAGAGGGGGTCACTAGGCATTCAAGAAGCTAAATGTTACGATAATAAACCTTGTTTTTAGTCATGTCGTGAAGATTGGCGTTGGGCAAGTGGATAGCATCTAAAAAGGAAACGAGTTGAAGTGGTCAAGGGGTGAGGAGTCTGTTCAAGTTCTACACGTGGCAAATCATGCAAGCCCATAAAGGTTATGGAGATTACTAGCTTAAAGAAGATCGAGGTTGAGATTCGATTGGCTAAGGGGTGTCAATGGTCGGTTCGGCACGAGTCTCCATTGAAATTCAATTGGATCTGGATATGAAGCATATGTGTTTCTTTTGTGACTCGACCCCCATAAATTTAAATAAAAAAGAGGTTCGAATAGAGTTGGGTCGGATTTTCATTTCTTTTTTTAGGAATTGCTTAGTCATCCTCGATTTTCTAAACATAGATTTTAGCGAGGTTAATGCATATTTTAGCTGCGTGCTAAGTGCTTGTATTAATTTACTACGAGGCACAATCAAAGATGTAATGGTTTTCCTAAAGAATAACTCCGTCAAATTTATGCACTAATTTGTGTTATGCAGGGTGTTCTTTCCGCTTCCACATTGACTTTCTTCACTCTTTGCTAAGCCATGAACAAGTTGTAAAATGGAATTAGGACCAAAACAACTGGTCAACCCACTTCACAGGGTAGTGGATGGTGAATCAACCTCCATTTATCAGAACCAATACTTTTCCAGCATAAACTGATGCTAAAAACCTCATATGAAACAAGTCAAGAAAGTATAAAGACCTTCGCTTGAAGCTCCCATTCAATTACAAACAGGCTTATCTACCATATTCAAGCAAGAACCTAGAGACAACTCGGGCTGAAACTGAAAAAAAATTGGGTTGTCTGCAAACTATGGACTTGTGGAGAAAAAATAATTTATGAAGAGAGGCTTTATTCTCGATTCTATGTATCATCCTTACAAGCAATACAATGATTTATTTATAGGTTGTATTCTGCCCTTCTAAAACTGAAATAAACTTAATTATAGGCAATTCTATTAATAGCCATAAACCAAAATTAAAACCCATTAACACCCGTAAGAGTAACTGCTGACTCTTGACATTCCATTTTCCTAAAACACTTCTGAAATAACACACTAATAAAAAACGGACATTTAATGTTTATTCAACAAGACTCCCCCATAAACTTAAATGCTTCTGCCATCTTTCATGCCGATCAATCTTTTGTAGTTGTCGAGAAGTATCGTCGGTAGCGGTTTCGTGAAGATATCCGCAACTTGGTCCCGAC
This sequence comes from Syzygium malaccense, assembly GCA_031216405.1. NCBI lineage: Eukaryota > Viridiplantae > Streptophyta > Magnoliopsida > Myrtales > Myrtaceae > Syzygium > Syzygium malaccense. The sequence continues at coordinate 13,821,311 of CM062259.1, read as the reverse complement.
TTGCCACGTGCACTAATTCCACACTTACTTCCTTCACTTGATCTCGGATGAAGTGAAAGCAAACGTCAATATGCTTGCTTCTCTCATGATTCACCGGGTTCTTGCTCAACTCAATTGCTGATTTGTTGTCAACTCGTATCACAGTCGCACCGAGTTGTTGTTGCTCCAACTTGCCCAACAAATTTCTGAGCCATATCGCATGACGTACACACAAAGATGCTACCACATATTCAGCTTCACACGTCGAGAGTGTCACAATCGGTTGCTTCTTTGAAAGCCAGGTAAACGCCGTGTCACCCATAAAAAACACATAACTCGATGTGCTTTTCCGATCGTCCAAGTCTCCACACCAATCGCTATCGGAGTACCCGACCAACTTGTAATCTGCCGCATTTGTATAGAATAATCTGAGTGACATTGTTCCTTGGATGTACCGTAGGATTCGCTTCAACGCCTTCCAATGTGAATAAACTGGCTCCTCCATGAACCGACTTACAATGCCGACACTTAATGCAAGGTCCGGCCTTGTGCATGTGAGATAGCGAAGGCTTCCCACTAAACTCCGGTATTTGCTTGCGTCGACTCGTTCTCCTCCATCAAACTTAGAGAGTTTTGCACCCGGTTCCATTGGTGTTGAAACCGGATTGCAAGACTCCATCTTGTACTTCTTCAAAATCTCCTTTGTATATGCCTCCTGGGATACAAAGATACCCGTCTTTCCTTGTCTTACCTCCAGACCAAGGAAAAACTTCATCAAGCCCAAATCTGCCATCTCGAATTCCCGTGTTATTGTGCTCTTGAACTTTTGTATCATTTCATTATTATTCCCCATAAAAATGAGGTCATCAACATAAAGAGCAACAAATAACATATTACCTCCACTCTTCTTCACATAAAGGGCATGTTCGTAGGGACATTGCTCGAACCCGTTCTCCTTGAAGTATGTATCGATACGAGTATTCCACGCCCGCGGCGCTTTCTTCAACCCGTAAAGTGCCTTCTTCAATTTCTACACCTTATTTTCTTCTCCGATTTTCATGTACCCGTGTGGTTGTTCGATATAAACTTCTTCTTCAAGTACACCATTCAGGAATGCCGACTTGACATCCATTTGTAATATCGGCCATTTGAATTGAGCCGCTTGTGAAATGAGCAATCTTATTGTCTCCATTCTTGCAACGGGAGCAAACACCTCGTCATAGTCGATTCCCGCCTTTTGCTTGTATCCCTTTGCTACAAGTCTCACCTTATACCGTTCTATCTCCCCTTGAGCATTCATCTTTCTCTTAAACACCCACTTGACACCAATGGGCTGAGTTCCTTTCGGCAATTCTGCTAACTCCCATGTGTTGTTGCGATCTATTGCTTTAATCTCCTCGTCCATGGCAGTTTGCCACTTCTTGTCTCGCACCGCCTGTTCAAAACTTATATTCTCGGAATCCACCAAAAGACATACAAGGTGTACCTCATTTGTCGAATCATACAAATCTTGTAAACTTCGCATTTTGGGTTGTCGCGGTTCATCTTCATCATCAATAGTTTCAGAATTTTCCGGTATGGTTGTTGGTATAGCAGTTGATGATTCTCCAACTTTGATGATACCCTCTATTGCTTTATTCCAATCCCACTCATTTGCTTCATGAACTCGTACATCACGGCTCACTAGAATCTTCTTGCTTATCGGGTTGAATAGCTTGTATCCTTTTGTTTTCTCATCATACCCAATAAAAATATATCTTTTGCTTTTGTCTTCGAGCTTTGTTCTTCGCTGATCCGGCACGTGTGCGTAGGCCAAACTGCCGAATACTTTGAGATGAGAGACTGTCGGTTTTTGTCCGCTCCATGCCTCTTGTGGTGTTTGATCATACAACTTTGCATGTGGACACCGATTTTGAACATAGACGGCGCATTGCACGGCTTCCGCCCAAAATTCCTTCGGCATTTTCTTTCTCTTGAGCATTGACCGAACCATGTCGAGAATGGTCCGGTTCTTCCTCTCGGCCACACCGTTTTGCTGTGGAGAGTACGGTGCGGTTAGAAATCGCCTTATGCCTTGCTCCTCACAATACTCCATGAAGACCGTCGAAGTGTACTCGCCACCTCTATTGGATCGTACAGATTTGATGTGTCTACCGGTTGCCTTTTCCACCAGCACTTTGAATTTTTTGAACAACTCGAACGCCTCGGATTTTTCTTTCAGAAAATAAACCCAAGTTTTTCGTGAGAAATCATCAATAAAGGACATGAAATACCTTCTGCCGCTGAAAGATTCGGGGGTGATTGGTCCACATATGTCGGAATGAATCAACTCGAGAGGTTGCTTAGCCCGATATTCTGCCTTCTTTTGAAACGACATTCTCGCATGCTTTCCGAGCACACATTCTTCACAAAATTTTCCCTCGTATTCCATGTCTGGTAGTCCATGCACCATGTTCTTCTTTGCCGACTTGTTTAGGCCTTCATGATGTAGGTGACCAAAACGGAGATGCCACAGTGACGCCTTATCTTCTACGTTGACTTGCAAACATTTTTCTCGTACACTTCTCAAATTCAGTTTGTACATCCGATTTCTCCCCATTTCAACTTGAGCGACTGAACGCCCTTGCTTGTCTTTTAATAGTAATATCCGGTCTTTCATAAAAGCCGAATAACTTTTCTCCATGAGTTGTCCCATACTTAAAATGTTGCTCTTGAGGTCTGGTACGTAATACACATCTTGGATTGACCCAACTAAACCATCCTTTTGTAAATAATAAATCGTACCTTGGCCTTTGACCTCAACCTTCGAGCCATCTCCAAACGATACAGATACAGCTTCAACCTTTCGCATCTCTTTGAAACAATGCTCGTGCCCGCACATATGGTTGCTTGCAGCCGTGTCGAGGTACCACACCGTGTCGTTGTCGGTGTTGACTTTGTTATATGCCATTAAGAGAAAACCTTCTTTCACCTCATCTTCCATGGCTAGGTTGGTTGTCTCTTCCACCTTTTTCTCGACTCGACAATCTTTTGCAAAATGCCCCACCTTTCCACAATTGTAACACTTATCGGAATTGCAATCCTTCGCATAGTGACCATATTTGCCACACTTGTAGCACTCGATGTTGGAATAATTTGACCGACCGCCTCTTCCACGACCGCGTCCTCTTCCACGCCAGTTCTGTTGGTTTGATTGCCCCTTCTCCTCATGATACCCTTCTTGACCGCGGCTTTTCCCACCGCGACTATTTCCTCGACCACCACGGCCATGCCATTTACCTCGAAAGTTTTGAGAATAGAATATCTTTTCGTCATTGATTGATGCTTTGGTTTGATGTGCCTGCTCAAGTGTCTCCTCCTTCTTCTTCTTCTTACGATATTCATGTGCCATAAGGGAACCGGCAAGCTCGTCGACCGTGAACGTTGCTAGATCCTTTGACTCTTCTATGGCACATACCACATTCTCGAAATTGTCGGTTAACGACCTCAGAATCTTCTCCACGACCCGCGCATCAGACAACTTTTCTCCGTCTCGGTTGAGTTGATTCACCACGGTTTGAACACGCGTGATGTAATCGGACACACCTTCCGACTCCTTCATCTTCATGCCTTCCAACTCGTTGCGAAGAGTTTGAAGGCGAACTTGTTTAACTCGGTCGGCTCCTTTGTACGCAGTCTCCAAGATGTCCCACGCTTCTTTTGAAGTATTCGCACTCGCAATCTTCTCAAAGCCCGACTCATCAACAGCTTGGAACAGCATGTACAATGTCGTCTTATCTTTTGATCGTGTTTCTTTCAACGCCTTATTTTGAGCCGCCGTATATCCTGCGGTAGATTCTGGTTCTTCGAAACCTTCTTGAACCACCTCCCAACAATCCACAGAACCGAGAAGAGCTTTCATTTGGATGCTCCAATTCTCGTAGTTCACCTTCGTTAATCGGGGTAGCGGCACATTATTGATTACACTCCCCATCGGCTCTGATACCAATTTGAAAAAAAATTGGGTTGTCTGCAAACTATGGACTTGTGGAGAAAAAATAATTTATGAAGAGAGGCTTTATTCTCGATTCTATATATCATCCTTACAAGCAATACAATGATTTATTTATAGGTTGTATTCTGCCCTTCTAAAACTGAAATAAACTTAATTATAGGCAATTCTATTAATAGCAATAAACCAAAATTAAAACCCATTAACACCCGTAAGAGTAACTGCTGACTCTTGACATTTCATTTTCCTAAAACACTTCTGAAATAACACACTAATAAAAAACGGACATTTAATGTTTATTCAACAGAAACACTACCTCAAAAAACTAAATGAAACTGAGGCTTTATTTATTTCGTGGAAAATGAATCGCTTATATGCTTGAAATAATTAGTCAATGAAAAATGTTTTCATTGTCGACAGCAATATATGTTTAAACTTTGTAAACAATCAAAATACTTTTCGTTCATTTATTTTTGTAAGTAATACAAGCGATCATTTAAAAATATATATATATTTCAAATTGTTCATTTTTTGCGAAATAAATGCACTAACAGGGACAAAGATTTGTCCTTAGTATAGAAAATTAGCAAGTGGGGTAAGGTCAACCACATGATTCTTAATCTCAGCCACATAATGTAAGGGAAAATTGATGGCTGATGAAGATAGAGCAGTAGTGATAGATCTTTTATGCATTAATGCGTAATAATGATTACTGTTTTTAAGGTATTATTTTCCCCCAATATTAAATAAAACATATATAAAAATCAACTTTGGATTATTTGAGATTTACTCTAATTTTCATCTACTTCTGGCCATTCGTGCAAATGTCCGAACGACAAGTTTCTCTACCTGGCCAAAGATAGGAATTTCGATGGCATTCAACTTGCTGCATTTAGGCCTGCCTATAGATTGTGTGGGTTCAATGAGATTAATATGATATGATGATCAATATTCATTGCAATGTTTTTAAATTCGGACCTATCTAACGTTCGGTTCTTGAATCGATTGATTCAATCGGTTCAACCACCAAGCTGATGATTTGCACATTTTGCAACGGAGTAATCTAATATATTTATACTATTCTTTAAGGGAGAGACTTCTCTTTTGATCTCTCAACGTAAATTACCTAAAAATCAAATTATAACAATAACTTGAATTAATTTAAATGAATCCATTGGCTTTTGTCATCATTTAGCCCTTAAAAGTGAAAATCACCATTAACCACCACTAAAATCAAACATAAATTTGCCAACCTTTTTTTTCACGTAATTTGAGAATTTTTTTAATGATGGTAAGAGGGAAATTTTCCTCTACATAGGCCTTTCAAGCAGGCGAATTGGATTGGGTCGGGTCGAAAATGGTCCGACCGAAATTGACCTGTTTAACCTATTCTGACCCGTTTATATGCAATGCAAAGGGAAAATAACGCAAATGGTCATGAACTTTGGCCCAATGTGCAATGTCGTTCCTAAATTTTTAATTTGTTTAATGTATCCTTTGAACTTTAGCCCAATGTTCAATGTCGTTCCTGAACTTTTATTTTGTTCAACGTGGTCCTTGAATTTTTGGAATACATTCAATTTAGTCCCTAGACTATATGCAAATGTTCAATGTTGTCCCCGAACTTGAATTAATGAAAGGATAACAATAGATATTTTCATATAGTTTAGGTATTTGATTGAACATTTATCAAAAATTTATGATCCATATTAAATAATTTAAAAGTTCAGGAACGATATCTAGATTGGACTAAAGTTAATATATCACATTGAACAAATTAAAAATTTAGGGACAACATTACATATTGAGTTAAAGCTCAGGGAACATTTGTATAATTATCTATAATACAAAATCATCAACCCATATCATACCCGACCCGAGATATATTTTTAGCAATTTTTCTCCTTATTTTGTTGCCTTTAAAGATGAGCTCTACAACTTTCATTTAGGAAATTAGGTTTACTGAGTATGCCATACATATTGGTGTTAATGCACTCTTTAGCTAGCTTTTCATTATGAATTGATATTGAGATTATTAAGTTATTGTCAAGCTTTTGGTATTTCTTCCCCTTTCCTCTGCCTTTTATCTGATTTCCTTCCTTTTCTTGTCGTCTGTCTATCCCTCAATTCTACTATTCTCAATTGTGTTTTGCCACTCCTGGTATAAAAGCAAAAGTTCCTAAGTCAATAGCATTTTAAGATCACTTTTTGCATACAGTATTTTGTCGATCTTAGAACACTAAATCTAGTCATGTGATTTAGGGCTTTAAATTTCTTTCGGATTACATGGGATAGGATGTGGATTTTTCCACTGATTATCGGGCTAATATTTATTATTTTGATAAGTCAATTTTGATGTCAATTATTAATGATTCCTCGACTTCTTCGCATGTTGATGAGAAAGAATGTAATAGAACTAGTGTTTTTCATGCTTTTACTAGAATTACTAATAAGGTGTGTAAAATATTTCTTCAGAATGATCGTTCTTCAAATCTTTTTGTGAGTTCTCTAGTCAAGTTTTTTAAACTCACTTCTGAATTGCATCTATGTCTGACATGAAATTTCTTTCAGTGATGGTAATTCTTGAGTTATTTCCAATTTTCAAATACCCATCAAGTGAAGGGTATCGAACTCGCGCAACCGATCTTTGAGAAGTTTGGATTTGGTGATAATGAAAAATTAATTTTTTGAAGTCTCTTTGTTGCTTGGTTGTGAAATTAATCATGATCAATCAACTAAAGAAAATTTTTAGAGCAAAATTTCTCGTGTGTCTGAGTCTCGTGACTTACCTGACAAAAATGCTAGTGCAATACTCAAGGTTGAGAACTTTAAGCCTAACGGAAAAGCTATTCCGGAGGAATTTGTGTTTGGAGGTTTCTTTTTAGGATATTCAATGACAACAAATTCACTTCCAAAGCTACCTGATTTTTTTAATGGGATTGAGAACGAAAAATATGCAGCTGCGAAGATAGCTCCTAATGCAAAGATCGTGACATACGTCTTTTCATGTTCAAAGCAATTTCGTTACTTAAATCATTGGAAATGGCCTTCACATAATTCCCCGTGTGCGAAGCACTTTTGTTAGTTGACGAAGCCGAAAGGGTGTCCATGCAATTCGCCAAAGTCGCGTTCTTCTCGCTGGCAGAGAATGATGAAGAATGACACTTACAGTGAGATTACACTTTTAATTTAATTTCTTATCCTAAGATTTATTATTGTCTCCATAAGATATAAATTGATAATGTTCCTTTTTTAATATTTATTCGACTAGGAAACTAGTTTACTGATTACTTTATGTATATTGATATCAATGCATTTCTCATTAAGATTTTACTTGGTGTTTTTCCCTCCTTCCACGAATCTCAACCGTGACTTGCCACGCTTTCGTCCGGCATCAACCTAGCTAGGATGATTGCCTTCATCAAGGCCCTCCATGGCAACATCCTTTAGTGTCGCCCACGTAAGAGCCACTTTGATACCCCTTCACTTGATTGTGTGCGCAGTTCTCTTGAGTGCGCACTCCATTCTTAGTTTTTGTAGAGCTTTTCCTAATGTTCGTTTAGTGTTAGAATATCTAATTTAAACCACATTTTCATCTATCAACTTAGGCATTTAGAACGGTTGGCATTATGCAGGAGGTCTTTATTTCAAATCTTGTTAGGCCCTATTTGCCTCCCTTGAAATATATTTCCACACTTAATTTGGCCTATGCCTAAGGAGGATTGTTAGAATATATAAATATTAAATCAATCATTTAACTAACAGCTTTAACTTTCAGAGTGATTAGGTGTGATTTCACAAAATTTTACACATTTAACTTTAGTTTGCGAGGGTGTGTTTCCACTCTTAGTTCTTGAATGCGCATTCCACGCTAGCGCACACGTCTCGAGTGTATAATTGTCGCGACCTACCTGTCCCGATTGGGTTAGGCCAGGAGGTATTTGTCGATAGATATGAACAACGATTGATTCGTTTGAAGGGTGAACCAAATTGTCCATTAATCCAAAGATCGAGGCGCTCCCGAGCCTCATACCTCGCGCGACGAGAATTGTCTAAACTAAGCGTTTGATTGGAGTCGCCACTAGCCATAATTAAGGGTCGACTAGAAACCCGAATCAAGACGCGGGAGCGTCATTTTGATATGCACGGAAACCAGGGATTCTAAGGATCGGGGACTTCATTACACTAGTGATCTAACTAGTGCCCTTTTCGTACCTAAACCTTATGGCTCGCAAACTAACGTACCGGGCAGCCTATCCAAAAAGCTTAGAGGTTCCACCTAGCCGTTCTAAAAATAGAAAGTAACAATCAATGTATTAAAAGTGCGCAACTAGATAATCATTAAGAAAATAGACAACCAGCAACCTAACATCGTCTCTAAAAAGAAAAGGCAATCAAAAGCCCTAAAGTAAAGCCCTAATGGCTTGTTCAAATTTTTGGAAATTTTTAAAGGGTTTCTCTCAATTTTTACAAATTTTAAACTAAGTATAGAATGAAAATAACAGTAATATCTAGTGAAATTAAGCCCTAAAATGATTTCTGAACATTTCCTCATTTTCTCGATTTTTTGGAATTTTTTCTGAATTTTTTAATGTTTTCAGACTTTTTTTAGATTTTTTAACATTTTCGAATTTTTTGGAATTTTTTATATTTTAATATTTTTTGAATTTTTAAATATTTTTTAATGTTTTTATTAATAAAGTAAGGATTCGGACCGGATCCCCTGACCCGATCCGCCCGACACCTGACCCGAAATTCCGACCCTACCCGGGACCCCATTTTCATTTCTTTTCAATTTTTTTCTTTTGATTTTCCCCTTTTTCTTTTGTTTCTTTTCTGTTTTTATTCTCTATTTTTTTTATTACTTTCTTCATCCCCTGCATGCCTTTTTGCCGATGCACGTGAACTTCTTCAAGAACTCTTTCACCGAGAGTTCTTCATGCCGTGACTGGGATTTCGCCGAACGCTTCTCAACCCCGACCGCTGTCGCGTGCCGTCAGCGCCAATGGCCAACACCGGGCTCACGCTCCCACTGCCGTACAACACAGCCTCCGGACCGTCAACTAACTTCGACCGAAAAATGACGCCGGCAACTAAAACTCGATTTCCGGCCACCAAACTTCCGGCCCCGAGGAAAGGCGCTAAGTCTAAACAACCAAACATACGCGCCAAGAAGCAGAGATAGTGATCTAACGGGGGCGGCACCAAACCGCGGGCATCACCCGGCAAGGGGAATGGAGCATCCGGCGAGGGAATGTGTACACGCGGCCGACTCGAACAATGTGCGAACAATGGCATAAGAGCAAAAGAAAAACATCGAGTCAGTCATACAATGTCGAGCCAAGCGCAAACGAAGTATGAAACTAAGCTAACAAGAACAGATTTTAGTGATAAAAGTCTCGGCATTCATTCGGGCATTTTATCAAACAGGTGGAGGGCTAGTTCAAACCGGAGCCCAAAACTGACATTCAACGTGATTTTTTGCTCAAAGATGAAGTGCAAGGACCTAAACGACCGTATTCAGTAACAACTTCATCTCAGTTCACAATAAAACACCGAAAATTATCACAACGAGATTCGATGTTTTAGACCTACACTGCTTCATTGGGATATTCTATCAAACAGGTTGTAGGCAATCGTTTTTGACGGAACTCGTGGCATATTTTCGATATACAAGGCTCGAAGCAGCTTCCTTGAGTATAAAACGAGTGCTATCCTCCGTTGGTGGAGCCGGGCGATCACCGAATAGACTCGGTGTGCCCGACACCCGAGAGGCAGGGGAGGGGGACCCGAAACAGAGCAAAACGATGAAGACCCACCTGGTTCGGGGCTGACCGGGATGAAGTGCGGTGGTTGGAGGCTCGACGGGGGCCAATGGCAACTCAGATGGATGACCGGCGAATGATGAAGGCGCTCCTCTTTTTTCTATCCACTGTCAAATTCTCCTCTCCAAAACTCTCTCCGATGCTCTCTGTTCCTGTTTTTTTTTCTTGTTTCTCGGTCACTTCCTGCTCAAAACTATTCTCTCTGCTCCTTTTGAATCTTCACCCTATTCCCTCTCTCTCGTCCCCTTCCAGACAACTTTTGATGGTCAACAATTCTAGCCATCTTACTTTGCCATTCCCAGCTCCAAAACTCCCTTTGATCAGTGCGCTTTCCATATTTCTGTCTATTTCAGCAGCCGTTCCTCCTCTTGGGGACTGAATCAGGTTCATTTCCTTGTTAAAACGGCTGCACCGCTGTGCCATCGCTTCCTCTCCTCTGGAATCGCAGCTATCAATCTCCTCGTGCAAAGTGAGTGAACTTCTGCATCGATTTAACGAGACGGGCAAAATTAGGTGTCAACAATAATGCACTTATTTGATTGTGAATATAATCTTTATTTGCTAAGCAAAAAATAGGACAATTGTGTCTTTTGTACTATAAAAAGCGAATTCGAAGAAGGATTTCAATATTGAACTTTAGCCCAAAAGTTTGACGAAATCCATACATGATATCATATAGTGGTACAACCTATGATTATGTTGGTGCCCATTTTTATCACAACATTATAATTAAGGAAAATGACACTAATAATTCCTAAACTTTGGCCTCATATGCAATATCATCTTTGGTCCTTGAATTGTTTCTAATTGTTCGATGTAGTCCATAAACTTTTAATTTGTACAATCTAGTCCCTTAACTTTCCAACAAAGTCGAATTAGTCCTTTAATATTATTCACAAGTTTTAATAATAACGCTATTTCCCAAATTGAACCATTTAAAATTCCAAAAATGACATTGCATGTTGGGCCAAAGTTTAGGAATTATTTGTGTCACTTTTAGTTACCATATAAATGGTGTGTCCATTTTGACCATGTGTTGGTTCAATTTGGTAAAAAAGTCCAACTTAAAAGTCACATAAATATAAAGAACATATAGGACTAGCTGTAATATTTTAACACCCCCTCTCATGTGCAAGTTGGATTAAGAGGGACACTTAAAATTTTATTGATGGGGGGTGGACGCACATACGCGAGAGGGATATCAGTTGCTCTAATATCAAGTTAGAAAATCCAACCCAATAACTAAAGCTATTAGATGCAAAGAAACCATATGATATAAAGAATATATAAGACCTGTTATCAAGTAACGTGGAACAATATTTCAACACCTCCTCTTACGTGCCAATCAGATTAGGAGCGACACAGGGAATTTGACTGATGTGGGGTGAACGCACATATGCGAAAGGGATAGTAATACCTCTAATACCATATTAAAAGGTCATCCAAAAATTTAATCTTTTAGAATAATTGGCAGTGTTCCCGTGCAATCTCACACAATTATTTGGAGCTTGACCTAGTGAGTTTGACCTAGGATTAACATGGTATGGGCAATGTTTAATGATAGTACCCCATTTTTGCACGTGTATTTTCACTCAGGCATTTCATCTATATTATGTATGTCTAATTTAATTAAGTGTTAACTTTATCAGAACAAATTGAAGTAAATTTGCCTTGTAAAGAGCTCAACCTAGAACTACGCAAAGGAAGAGAGCTTAACCTAGAACTACGTAGTTCGAAGAGGGGTCACCAGGCATTAAAACTTGTTCAAGGCATGGCGTGGAGATTCATGTTGGGCAAGTGGATAACATGTAAAAATGAAATGAGTTGAAGGGGTCAATAAGTGAGGACTGAGGAGTCTGTTTAAGTTCTATACGTGACAAATCATGCAAGTTCACAATGGTAATGGAGATTACTAGCATAAAGAAAATCCGGGTTGAAATCAACGCATGGCTTAGGGGCGTCAACGGCCGGTTCGGTTCAAGTACTTGTACCAATTTACTATGAAGGATATATGTTTCTTTTGTGACCCGATCCCCATAGAATCTCAATCGAAAAAAAAATTTCGGATATAGTGGGTTGGATTTTCATTTCTTTTTTTTTTAAGAATTGCCTAGTCATCCTCGATTATCTCGACCCAACTTTTAGCGAGGTTAATGCACACTTTAGCTACGTGCTAAGTGCTTGTGCCAATTTACTATGAGGCACGATCGAAGATGTAATTATTAACCCGAAGAATAACTCCGTCAAATTCATGCACTAATTTGAATCATGCGGGGCGTTCTTTCCGTTTTCACATTTACTTTCTTCACTCTTTGCTAAGCCATAAACAAATTGTAAAACAGAATTGGGACCAAAACAAATTATCAGCCCACTTCACAGGGTAGTGGATGGTGAATCAACTCCCATTTATCCGAACCAATACTTTTCAAGCACAAATTTCGCAACAAATTGTCACGAATCAATCAACCAGAGCAAAAAACTTGAAGCTCAAACCGATGCTAATAGCCTCATATGAAACAAGTCGAGAAAGCATAAAAGGCCACAGCTTGAACCTGCGATTCAATTACAAACAGGCTTCTTTGCCATATTCAAGCAAGAAACTAGAAAATAACCCAGACTGAAACACCACCTCTAAAAACAGCACGAAATAGAAGCTCCGTTTGTTTTGCAGAAATGAATGATGTGAACAATATTTTTCTAAAAATGACTGCTTATATCGCTTGAAATGATTAGTCAATGAAAAATATTTTCATCATCGACAATAATTTATTTCTAAAAACAAGATGTTTCGTTTGTCCCTTCAAAGCGATCGGAAAATAAAGAAATAGTTAATACATTGATTGATGAAAATATTTTTCGTTCATTCATTTTAGTAAGTAATACAAATGATTATTGTTTAGAAAATATTTTCAAATATTTCATTTTTTTGCGAAACATACATATTTAGAGGAATATATTTTTCTCCATAGTATAGGAAATTAGCAAGTGGGGGTCAGCTCAACCACATGATTCTTAATCTCAGCCACATAATAAAAAAAGAAAATATCTTGAAAGCCAAGTCAGTTTTCAAGGAGGAGAAAATGAAGGCTGTGGCAGAAAGTGATGAAGATGCAGTAATTCCAGTATCTGAAACTAGGCACCTAGATATTTCCAATCATATATGTTGAAGTACGAAGATTCTCTCACATAGAAAGTGACCATAATGAGTTCTCCATCAAATGTCGAAAAACAATTAAGCCTCTTAAGATGATCCTTCGCGGAGAACACACGAACCTTTGACAGAAGACCATCCGCTATTAAAATTTTTCTCAATGGTGATCATGAATAGCCATACAAATGCACAAGAAAGTTGTATCTAGGGACATTATGATGGAAGCAAATGAGCCCATCTTACTGCATTTCAAACCGCATTTCCTTAACATTTACTTAGGCAAGTAAATAGGAAAATTGCCCAAAAAGTTTTAAACCTATTGTACGTTGTGCTAATTTAGTCTTAAACATTTTGACAATTTGTTAATTCATTTCTAAATATTTCAATTGGGCCAATTTAGTCCTACACATTTTGAGAATTTATTAATATAGTCCTAAATCTTTTCACGAATTACTAATGTAGTCCTTTTGAATAATTTTTACTAGAAATTAATGACATGGCGGTCCAATCAGTGCTAACCGTCTTACCTGGCGCGATCGACTCTAACATAGTTAATTCTTTAAAAAATTTTCCAAACTTTTTATTAATTTTTTCTTTTTTCTTTTCTTTTTTTCTTCATAGGTTCGGCAGGACGATGACCTTTGTCGGCCATTGGGCGAGGGCCGATAGCCACCACTAGCCTTTGGAAGAGGATTCACAGCCATAGCAAGGCTGGGCGAGGGCTCGCAATGCCCTTGCTGTTGCGATCCCTCACCCAAATTCAGCAAGGGTTGCAGCCGAGGCAAGGACTTCACGGCCCTCGTCAAATGGCTAGTGGCCTCGTTGGCCCCATGAAGAAAAAAAATCGATAAAATTAATAAAAATATTTGAATTTTAAAAAAAAATTAAAAAATAGTCCACTGTAGCACTAGTTGCGCCACGTAAGATGGCCGGTGTTGATTGGACCGTCACATTAGTAGTTTTTGGTCAAAATTAGCCGGTAGGACTATATTGACAATTGATAAAAGGTTTAAGACTAAATTTACAAATCGTGAAAATATTTATGACTAAATTGACACAATTGAAAGGTTTACGATTAAATTGGCCACCATGCAATAGGTTTCGAACTAAATTGGCATAATTGAAAATTCTAGAATTGAATTGGCCGCCGTACAATATGTTTAGGACTTTTTGCAGGAACTTTCACAAGTAAATCCCACTCAAGTGGAGTATGTTTAAAACAATAAAAATGGAAAATAACACGGAAAAACTTCAAAATCACAAGGAAAAAAAAAGGAAAAATCACAAGGACGAAAGTATTGTCGCAAGAACGATTGTCAAAGTGTCATAAGCCCACTGCAAACCTCGGTCCTTACAGACTTTGAAACTTGGGGCTGGCTCAAATTAGGACTTAAGAACCCATGATATCGATGCTTGGACCCTGAACCTTGTGGCCGAACCCAAGTTAACGTGGAACATACATGAGACCGTGAGGCGGAGACTCGATGAGTATGCTTATCAAAATGTCTTAAATTATTTTTTATTGAGGTAGTAATAAAGTTCCATAATTAAGGATAATATAGTTGACAATGCTTTTTATCAAGCACGTACATCTATTGAGCAGGTGTGGACTCTAGTTATGTAGCGTACTTAGCCTTGTAGTCCTTCCAGAGCTGGTCGACGCTCTTGCCTAGCAGGTCAACAAAATAGCTATCGCTATAACCAGTCCTCATCTTCTTGTTCAGCTCGGCCACAAACCCATTTCTCAGGCCATTGTAATAGTCAAGAAACCGTGCTGTGACGTCGTAACCCTGGTCCCACCTATCGCCCTGGCCCGGCCCCACCCAGTGGCCCGGCACGTACCCTGACCGGAGCCTCACGAAATCCGCGATCCCCTCAATGAGCCCGCCGGGGGCCTCTCCATCCCCGTTCCACTGCCACACGTGCGTCATCTCGTGGTACAGGACCCCGGTGAACTCCCCCTTCACGTCCCCCGAGAAGGCCCCGAGGTATGTGGCACTCACGTGGATCTCGTTGTTGCTCTCATACGCCACGCTGTCCATGGTCTCTATAAACAAGCTCACTTTCTGGACACTTTTACGATCCCTAGGGGCATTCTGATGGAAGACCCTCCATATGAAACCGGCGGCTGCTGTCAAAGTCCTGCGGCTGTACGGAATGCCGATCTCGCTGGAGAAGCGAGCGCCGCCAGTAGTGTTGCCGGCGTTGTTCGTCACGGTGTATTCCACCGCATGGGATTGCAGGGAAGATGAGAGGACGATTAGCGTAGCGAGGAAGAGCATCTGGGCTAACATAGTTCAGGTTAGATAAGTAGTTTTCGAGTACTATTGGTTTGCGCAAGGATATTGTCGTCCAACATTGGCTATTTAATAGAGGAAACCGAGGTACAGTGCATGGGCGGGTAGATGATGTAGAACAGTTAGCCTGTGATTATCTTGGACAATGTGATCGCCGTAATCACCGGAAATCTAGGCAGTTTTTCTGATTTTGGGAAAAACAACCATTTAGGCAGTTTCCTATATTATCATTTAGGCAGTTTCCTATATTACCATTCAGGCAGTTTCCTATATTACCATTTAGGCAGTTTCCTATATTACTATTCAGGCAGTTTCCTATATTACTATTCAGGCAGTTTCCATTAGTATTAGGAATCCTATCTCTATATATAGGATGTCCGTCTTGTAATCAAAAAAACATAGTATTATTGAATAAAAATTTCGAGTTCTTTGGAGTTGTTCCAAATTTACGCTTCTCTCTGCGTCATTTGGTATCAGAGCAGGATTCTCCTGTGACGATGGTGAATAACGTGAATGTCAATCTCCCCGCTGCTGAGGGCCGTGAGAACGAGCCTATTACGCGGGCTGAGTTCAATCAATTCGTGGGTCAAACCGATCGGAGGTTTCAAGATATCCTTGATGCCATCCAGCGTTTGTCCACAAACCATGCGCCTGGCGTTCTTCCAGCCGAGCGAAATCCTGTCGCTCGTGATCCCGAAGATGCTATGGGGCGTGGAAGAATTCACCGACAAAGGCGTCAAGACTATGTCGAGGATACGGAAGACGAAGACGATGATTTCCAGGAGATGCAGATTCGTGGTGGTCGCCGATACAGGGGATTCCAGGAGGAGCATGTTCGTGGGAATCGACGTCAGGGAGGATATCGACGAGATCCTGAGCAGTATCAACTAAAGGTAGATCTCCCTACTTTCAATGGGAATTTGGATATTGAAGATTTCCTTGATTGGCTTTGGGAGGTTGAAAAATTCTTCGACGCCATGGATATTGACGAGGATCGCCAAGTGAAACTTGTGGCGTACAAGTTGAAGGGTGGCGCTTCAGCTTGGTGGGAACAAACTCAATTGACGCGACGTCGACAAGGCAAGGCTTCTATTCGATCTTGGGGTCAGATGAAACAGAAGTTGAAGAAGAGGTTCCTCCCAACGGACTATGAGCAACTGTTATTTCAGCAATTCCAAAATTGCCGACAATCAAATAGATCGGTCCAAGCTTATACGGAAGAGTTCCTTCGACTTTCCGCTCGCAATAACCTGGATGAATCCGAGGCACAACAAACTGCTAGGTACATTAATGGTTTGCGACTTAATATCCAGGATCGGGTTTCTTTGCATCGACTATTCTCTGTTGAAGACGCCCAAGATATGGCACGAAAAATTGAGATGCAATTGGAGAGGACTAGCCCTAGTACTCGTGGTAGAAATTATTTGGATCGTGGGTCATTCGCGAAAGGAAGACAGCTTGATGTTACGAGTTCTTCTAGTCAACAAACCCCTGATTCAAGCCGAGTTCCAAGAAGTACTACGGGGACGCCTAAGGAAGCAGTCGCAGCAAGCAATCGCACTCCCAATCAGAATACCCAGAATCCATATGCCAAACCCCAACCGATCAAGTGCTACAAGTGTAATGAGTTGGGCCATCGTTCCAGCGATTGTCCTCGTCGTAGAATGGCCAATATCATTGAACATGACGAAGATGTGTATGAGGAAGATTGGGAAAAGGAAGAAGAAGTGGGAGAGGAAGATGAAGTGGGCGAGCAAGTTAATTGTGTTGTGCGTCGTCTATTGTTTGCTCCGCGGATAGAAGATACCCAGCGGAATCAGCTTTTCCGCGCTCGCTGTACTGTCAACGGCAAAGTATGCGATATCATTATTGACAGCGGAAGTTGCGAGAATATAGTGTCAAAGGCCTTGGTGGATCACTTGCAACTAAAGACGGAGCCGCATCCCGCGCCCTACACGATCGGGTGGATACGCAAAGGAGCAGAACTTAAGGTAAACCAATTATGCCGTTTACCTATTTCGATCGGCAAATCATATCAAGATACTATTATCTGTGATGTTGTGGAGATTGATGCGTGTCATGTTTTACTGGGTCGACCATGGCAATATGATGTTGATGCTACACACCGAGCTAGGGAGAATACGTATTCTTTTGTGTGGAAAAGGACTAAAATTACTTTGAGACCAAAGAGTAATTCCCCTCAGATCGTGAAGAAGCAGAATGCAAAGTATAAGGAGGATGCTGACAAACGGCGACGTTCGAAAATTTTTGAGGTAGGCGATGAGGTAATGGTTTTCCTGCGAAAGGAGCGTTTTCCTGTAGGTACCTATAATAAACTAAAGCACAAGAAGATTGGTCCTTGCCGCATCCTGAAGAAGATCAACGACAATGCCTATGTAGTTGACCTTCCTGGTGATCTCAACATTTCCCCTACATTTAATGTGGTAGACTTATTTGAGTATCATGCTTCCGATACACCCCTCCATCCTGATCATAACTCGAGGGCGAGTTTTTCCGAAGAGAGAGGGAATGATGTAGAACAGTTAGCCTGTGATTATCTTGGACAATGTGATCGCCGTAATCACCGGAAATCTAGGCAGTTTTTCTGATTTTGGGAAAAACAACCATTTAGGCAGTTTCCTATATTATCATTTAGGCAGTTTCCTATATTACCATTCAGGCAGTTTCCTATATTACCATTTAGGCAGTTTCCTATATTACTATTCAGGCAGTTTCCTATATTACTATTCAGGCAGTTTCCATTAGTATTAGGAATCCTATCTCTATATATAGGATGTCCGTCTTGTAATCAAAAAAACATAGTATTATTGAATAAAAATTTCGAGTTCTTTGGAGTTGTTCCAAATTTACGCTTCTCTCTGCGTCAGTAGATTAAATTTTTTATATGAAAGCGATGATAATTTGGTCAGAGGCGGATGATTTCATATCTGGATATTGTTTAATGCGAGTGGATTAGTCTTTTGGGAGCGAGTCCAACCTGCTTCCCCTGCTTTTTCGGGTACAAATTGAATTTTTGTTTTCCTGGCGGCTCAAAATTCTTCATTGGTTTTAGGAGCACGGTGCGATTTTTCGTGCATCTTTCACAATTTAATTTTAATTGAAGTGATTGTATATTGGATGCTTCATTAGGTTCATAAAGTAGTATAGATCTAATTCTGTTTCATTTCAATCGGTTATCGGTAAATATGTCACTTTATTGTTTCAACTTCTTCATTTACTACAGATCTATTTGCAATTGTATGTATTTAAATTTTTTTAACAAGAGCACGGTTCCCCTCTTGTAGAAATGAAATGCAAAATAAAGATAGTACTATCAACATATATGATCATTCACTATGTAATCTTTGAAGCTTTTTCATGATTTTTTATATAGCACTAGTATTTTCTAGCCAGGAAGCACGGACACTTTTTGGGGGCCTCCGTGTCGTGTTGGACACGTGTCAGACGTGTCGGACACTAACACCTGTCCGACACTCATTTTTTTAATTATTTATCTATTTGTGGATTTGAATCAAATTAATTTGATTGAAATAATCATAAAAAT
Organism: Syzygium malaccense; assembly: GCA_031216405.1. Classification (NCBI taxonomy): domain Eukaryota; kingdom Viridiplantae; phylum Streptophyta; class Magnoliopsida; order Myrtales; family Myrtaceae; genus Syzygium; species Syzygium malaccense. The sequence continues at coordinate 13,802,503 of CM062259.1, read as the reverse complement.
GATACTTTATCATGTATATATAAAATTATACATTTAATATACAACGTGTCCCAACGTGTCAGAATTTCCATTTTGTGAGATATGACGTGTCGGCGTGTCGTGTCATGTCACGTGTCATGTGTCGGTGTCGGTGTCGGTGCTACTTGGTTTTCTAGTAGACTCCTCATGGGTATATAATTTAAATGACAATGACACTCTGTTTGTTTTGCGGATGAATGAATTTAAAAATATTTTTCTAAAAATGATCACTTATATAGCTTATAAAAATAAATAAACGAAAAATATTTTCATCATCTACGAAAATGTTCAAATATAAATTCTTGTCATTAAGTTTGACATAAACTTTGATGGGGAGAAACAAGCTATCATTTTAAAAAAAAGTTTTCCAAATCATTTATTTTCCATAGAAGCAAAATGAACCTTCGGGTGGCATTCATTCAATTTTCCTTTCTTGTGAACATGATTATCTCTGTCCGAGATCTCATCATGCATGCAATCAAAACACCTTTCTCGGATCACGAAGCGATCCACTAGCTACGCACTTCACGTACATGTCCGCCAAGCCTGCATCCACCACCGACATCCAAAGCCAATCCAGACTGTATGACTTGGGTGCATCCCAAGCGATAGCAACTCCGACTCCGAACATGCCGACGAAACAGCTGTGAGCTTAAATCTATTTGGCAAAGGCCCACACACCAGCGTAGCCTAAAACAAATCAACAGCTTTCTTTGGACAACCCAACCGAGTAGATCAGGTCATCCTCATGAGCCCAAGCAACCACATTCCTCTCGGACATTTCCTCAAACACCTTACGAGCTGAAACCCAATCAGCACTACCCTTGGCAAGCATGTCAATCAATGACCCAACACACGCATCAGAATCATTAGGGAAAACCCCATCTTCAACCATATGATTATTGGCATAGCAAAGAGATCATGGAACTCCAAGAAACCAAGTCCCTTTTGTTATCCGTGTCCCTAAAAACCCTCTCCGCCTCAGCCCAGTCAATGAATTTGGAGTAGAGATTGATGGGCGAGTTGAGAATCATCGAGTTGGGCTCCAGCTGGGACCGAGCGAGCGCGCGATGGACTCGCCAACGCACAGGAGTGAATGCAGGACTTGACGAGGAGATAGAAGGTGAGGAGGTCGGGATTGGACACATCACGAGACATGAGGTTGAGGTGGGATGTTGCTCTGCGGAGTTGGCCTCCATGGAGTTGGGTGATCGGGCAGCGGTCGAGGGCGAGGGTGAGAGGTTTCGATGGGAAGGAGAAAGCTTGATATTGGACGGTGGAGAGAAGGGGGACAGACTCATTGCTCCATACAAGACGAGCTTGTTCTGTCATATCAAGAATACTTGGGAAACATGTAATCATGAGGCAATTCTTCTACGAAACACAGGAATTAACAAACAGAGTGTTATTCAAAACTCTGTATTTTACATATTATTCAGGTTCACGAATTACATGGCCAATTATGCTTCTGATGGAACTACCTTTATTTTACATATTATTCGTTCATGGAGAAAAGAAAATCGTACCACCTGCCTGGGTGGCGCTGCTGGAGCGCGCACTCTTCCTCTCGCAAAAGGTTGAGTGTTCGAATCCCGGGCGCCGCAGGGTGACTTAACCGGTGGCACGTGTGTGGTGGCTAGCACGTGTCGCCTCCAGGGTTTACTCCCCGGCTGTCGGCCGTGCGGGGGTTCCCTGGGTTATCAAAAAAAAAAAAAAAAAAATCGTACGATCCACGATTTCGTAATCTTATTGCTATTCAAAACTCGCTCCCAATCAGGTAATTGTGGGAGCACTTGATGAAGTTGAGAAGGATTCAAGTTCTATTTCAGTGTTGACGTCATCAACTGGCTTGTCGAACGGATACAAAAGTAGCTTCGGGGGCAGTCGCAATTTATCAATATCTCCTTCAAGCATATCGAGGACCCTGCTCATTGATGGCCGATCATTTGGGATTAACTGAATACACCAAAGGGCAACTAGTACCATCTTCCTAGTTATCTCTCTTTCCTCTTCTACTACTTCCATTTCAATCTCATTTTCTTTGTTGAGTTGATCGTAAACCCACGAAGGAAAGTAAATTTGGCTTGAGCGGTCAGCATTTGCATTTAGATTTCTCCTCCTATTGGCCATTTCCATCAACAACATCCCAAAACTATAAACATCAGCTTTATAAGAGACACCACCAATGTCCTTGTAGAATAGCTCAGGAGCCATATATCCCAAGGTTCCTCTTGCAGCAGTCAATGATACTATGCTGTGGTCCGCAGGATAAAGTTTTGCAAGCCCGAAATCAGAGACTTTGGGAGTGAAGTTTAGATCTAGAAGAATATTGTGAGGCTTGATATCAAAGTGTAGAATTTGCATGTCGCATCCCCGATGTAGATATTCTATCCCCCTAGCCACACCGAGAGAGATCTCATATATTTTCTTATAATCAAGAGAGTAGTTGCCATCTTTAGAAAAAATATGCTTATCCAAAGACCCGTTTGACATGAAATCGTACACGAGAGCTTGCTTAGAGTTGTTGAAGCAAAAACCAACAAGTTGAACCACATTAACATGGTGGATCCTTCCGATAGTAGCCACTTCGCTTATAAAATCTTGGCCATTAGATTTTGATTTGTTCAAAATCTTAACAGCAACTTCATTGCCACTTCTAAGTATTCCCTTGTACACAGAACCATATCCTCCTTCTCCTAATTTGTGTTTGAAATTTTTTGTGATTTTCTTGAGATCTGAGTAAGAGTACCTTATGGGCAAAAAGTTGTTATGAGCTTGTAGGAATTCTTCAATGTTTTCGTCCATTGCTAGGTGCCTTCTCCTCCACTTGTAAAATAAAAATATCAACACAAATGGAGCTCCAAATGCGAACTTTGCTGCGAGGAAGTGGCCTGCGGAGAAATTTGGCCATAGATTAGTGTAGTTTTCTATCTTGTCAAAGTGCTACTTGAAGCCTTCATATTTGTGAGGAGAAAAGGGACTAGTCGTACCCAAGACAAAGGCGAGATTCGGAGCTGCATTTAGCGCAACATTATACATGGTAGTCCACGTAGAATTATCTGTAGAAAAAAAATGAGAATTCGTCCGAGATGACTAAGAATGATTAATTAGAATTAACGAGAAATCAATAAAGAACTAAATCTATCATTTTAGCAATTAAACATAAAAAAAAGAAGTCACGCTAAGCTATGACCCAAGCAAAAGATAAATCTATACAATCACTGTAAAGTGCAAAGACACACTTCTGCTCATTAAAAGTTGCAATGTGGAGAAGTGTTGAATAAAGAACAGTCAATGAGTTTCGCTCTCCTAGATAGCACTTAGATCGAACCATATCCTATTGAATCCATGTTACCATAGCATGATCTTTTCTCTCTAAGAAAGACGACTTCGCTCCCCTAGATGCACCAATTGATTTCACAAGTTCAACAGTCACTCGCGCATAGTTCTAATTTGCAGACATCATCCAATATGTGCGCAGTTTATTCACCCACATAAATAGCAGCCATGCAAGGGGCACGAGCTACAATCAAATCTAACATTTTCCCCCAAACAAATATAAAGGAATAGTGTCAAATCCAGAAAAGCTCCATGGTTTGCAAAAAAAAAAAAAAGAGCAACACTTCTAATTTTTTTACTTAAAATGATGTGACGAATTTCTCTCTTGGATATTTAAAGGAACTAATGACTTGATGTTTTGGATCCGGCAAATTACAATATCCGATTGACACTTGCCACGTCACTCGTTAAATAAATTTTGTAAGAGCTCATGTAGCAGAGCTAGCGTTTAAGAAAAGGAAGAGGAAGAAGAAAGAAATAAAGAAAGAAAAGCTTCAGGGAAAGTCGCTTACGAAAATAATGGTGGCCGCACCCATTCCTTCGGTATCTAGAACCTAAGAAGCAAAATCGAAATCTTCTTTCTGGCAAATAGAGCCTCGAATAGGTGAGATTGAATCCCTCTGCCATCATGTTGTGGAGGTCCTTGTAGTTGTATGGATTGCTCACACGATTATAATGATCCCCACCTCCCACCCAATCGTGATACGGTGCGAATGACATCATGGTTATGGTGCAAGAATCCTTGATGTCTTGTGCTTCTCGATCATTCCCAAGTAGAGCATATGAGTAAACCTTCATTTGGGAAGAATTGGGAGGCGTGTCAGCAGAGTATGCTCCCTCGATACAAGGTTTGGTATCGAAATACCAAGTAGAAGCAACGGGTTGTGAACACTTCATGAAGGCCACCAGCATATCCCCCAAAGGATAGTATGGAATGAGGAGGCTACTCAAGTCGGAGCGCACCAACGAGTAACGAGGGAGCGATGAGCAATTACCCTTTTGAAGACCATCATCAACCACCGTAATGCGACCGTCGAAGAGATGTTCGTCATAATAGTAATCGTAATAGATCGACTTTACATAATACCGGCCGGCATACAGATATAGGACAGTGCGGTTATTTTCACAAGCTAGCTCATACTGAGGGTAGCCGCAGCCTTTTGGATCACTTTTCAGTCGAAAGGGATAGCTTATATTACGTATCTCGCCACAAGATGAAGCGGGGCACAAGTGATTCTTCTTCGCACCGCATCTCTTCCCCAGTAGCAGGACATGCAATGTGAGAAGTAAAACACGGTACATAAACATGGTGCTGGGAGAATGAATCATCTCCTCTCCTGTTTAATCTGACGCAACGAAAGTTATAGCTAAATAGTAATGCGATGCAGGCTTTATAAAAAGGGATGCAAATTATGATTGAAAAGACTTGGAGTCGTTAGCAAAAAAAAAAAAAGAGACTTGGAGCCGTCGGTGATCGAAATGTCCAAGTCAACCAATAAAACAAAGTCAAGCGTAGAAAAACGCTAAAGATGTGGACCAACTATAAGTTTTGTTACGTTAGTGGCAATTACTTGGAAATTGTTGTACATGCAGTCAAGCGCACATAACACGGTGGCGCATTGACTTGTACATAGCCTTCACATTAATAGAAAGGAAACTTCTCCGCAGTTTCGATGGTTAACGTCTTTTGGCAAATTGATTCTCTCTAGGAGTCAATTTTACTATCGTAAAAATGAATTGATTTGGGTATTTTTGTACCCTAAATTGCATCAAAACCCTTTTAAGTGAGGCATCCTGTGTTGTATTATACTTCAAGGCCAACATTTCATAATTGTCACTTCGATAAATTGTGAAGATAAAAAGAAAAAAAAAAGTATATTGACGATGATAAAATTCCATTCATCAAGTTTTGAATAAAGGTTTTATATAAGCAAATTACTTCTTTGCTTCGATAAATCTAGCAAACCTGGCGTGACAGTCAAACTTGTCATCATCACCAAAATTTAGTCTCGATCCTAAATCTAACTTTTCGGTATGTTCTTAATACAATGTTAGATCCCCGTTTATTTTCTTTCGAAGTTTACAAGTCATTCATCTCGTGTACCATCTATTCAAAAATCTTGTCCAGTAATCGTGTCTTTTACTCATCATCCTTTGCAGACGGGAAAAAAGACCAGATGGAATTATCGTGCGGTGGAGGGGCGAGTGCGTGCGGACCACGGAGCGATTCCATGAGGTCAGGTGTGCTAAGGATGACGTAGCCGTTGTGGATCTTACGGTCGCTAGTTTGCCACGTGGAGATCAACGCGCAGGAGGGGCAGTGAGAAAGTTGCGCCCTTGTTTTTCAACTTTTTGTTGGAACAATAATGCTCCGGGTAGGGATGATAATATAAATAATTTTTAAAATTTAACTTAATATGTAATATTATTTCTGAACTTTTGATTTTTTTAATATGATCCCTAAAATTTAGTCTAATGTATAATGTATTTAGTAAATTTTTAATTTATTCAATGTGATCTATAAATTTTTTATTCATGTTCAATGTAATTTCTGAATTATGTGAAAATGTTCACGAAATCATTGAACTTCCTCGTCACGTCGCCTGAGAAGCCCACGAGGTACGTAGCGTTCACGTGGATCTCATCATTGCTCGTATATGCCACGCCGTCCAGGTTGTCAATGAACAAGCTCACTTTTTGGACGCTCTTACAATCCCGGGGAGGTGTTCTGATGGAAAACCCTCCATATCCAGATGCTTTGTTGGGGGTTAATGCAGTGAGAAACTACACAGATCAAATGTGTATAATCGTCATTCAATAGTGAAAATCCACGAACTCATTAGGACTATATAGCATAAAATATCAAAATTACAAAACTGCCCCTAAAATTAAAACCCATAAAAAATATATAATAGAAAAACCTATGTAAATGATCCCGAATTGCTAAAATCCATCGTTAGTCACGGCCAAATGCGGTAAGTTTTGCTCAGAACGCCATTTCGCTTTAAACGACCGAATTTGAGGCCGATCCGATGTCGTTAACCGGGTCCGCAGGTTCTAGTCGCATCACCGTTTCACCTTTCATTTGGATTTCTGCCAGTCCAACTGGTCCAGAAACGCACCACTAATAGATTCTGCATCACATGTCCGACATAATTCGTAGCTTGAAATTTTCCAGTGCAAATACGCCGTCGAGTCCTTTTGCAAAATAGTGAGTGACCAAGTCCTTAACCGTAATTTCCCGATAAATTGGGGGATTTTCTTCTGACAGCAGCTCCTCAATAGGGCCATACAACCTTGAAGTATTCTCTGGAGGGAGATGCTGCCTGACAAAACACGCCACTGAAATTCTTGGCCCGATGTTCTTGGCTAGAACTCTGTGACTGACACTGATGAACTTATCGTTCGAGGAAATAGCAAAGTGAAGACCAAAGACTGAAATAACGATCACACATTAATATAGCATACGTAATCAAAGTCGTTGAAAAAGGCGAACACTTTATCAAGTCATTCTTCCAAATCCTAGCATGGTCGTCAATATAATTAGCTAACACCAAGAGATCGTAAAGAAAAAACAACACCCAGATGGAAAAATCATTAGACAGAGTTCACTTAGCTCAGTTAATGTTGCAAGAGCTAACTGGAAGTTCCACAGCTGTAACTGAATTGACTGAAGGACCTGCTCGTCAGATCAGCCACACAAAAAAGCACAGATTAGGCTACAAATGTATCGGCTCATGCTAGAACACAGAAACGAGAAACTGACCGGTAGAGATGGAAACCGCGAATCTCTTCTGAACTGACCTGCATCATGTCTCTCAAGTTTATTATGAGGGCTCCGGGAATTGGGGTAACGTCGAGCCATTGGCTCTGGCGGGCCTGGAGGCCACCAATTTGGTCTTGGAGACGAACGGTGATGAAGCTGCTATCGGTATGATCACTAGTCCCAAGGGTTAAGACTGGTTCGGGACACGCTGGGTAGTAATGGCCGATGACCAAGCGTCCCTCTCCACAGTGGATGTTTTGCAGGTAGCTAGGGCCGAGGCCAAGAGCTTCGGACAGCAATTCGAATATCGTATCTGCCAATTCCAGAATTCTTTCCTTGTACTCAATTATAACGTTTCTGCAAATCGATTGGTTACAGAGAACGGGTGATTAGTCAAACGCAATGAACATCAGAAAATCAATCTCTACCTCAGTCGCTCAAAAATGATCCTACTAATAAGTAATTTCAGAGGTACTTGAATTGCTTAATTTAGTTTTAGATGTGGGGATATAAATGGATCCGATCGATTTGCTTCGCCCAAAAACCAAAACCCAATTATCAAAATTGAGGCTCTATTCGCGTAACAGAGCAGTCATTCTTGCGTACCAAAGACGAAGAACAGAAAAGGAATAAGTTTTTCCATTCAAACCGAATCTATAGTCATTCCGACTCCCAATCTCCTAAAGATCTACAACCCCCTTTGGATTGTTTGCTTCAACTGAACTATGGCTCCGAAGCCCTTTTGACAAAATCACGAGAACTCCGCGCGCGCTGGGCCCTCGTTTCGCCAGGCCAAGCAGCAGCTCCATTTAGTCCAAGAGCCCCATTATTACCTAATTATCACACCTTAAATCTTATATAGGCTAGAGCTTCTTCGGTTTCTTCCTTTTCTTCCCCTGAATTGCTACGTGTCAAAGGTAAAACTATCACGGGATTCCTCTCGCACTACACAAGAGGGAATCGCATGACTAAATTGAAAGAATTTCTGTCGCAAGTCCCAAAACTGAATATAGTTTCAGCCTTTTAAGGAGTGTGCGTTCTCCGCACGCACAGACACGCACAAGCAGAGATTACAGACAGACAGTAGGCAATTCCCCAGGATCCGGACAACGAGGAGCCAAGAAGCAGGTGAGCGAGTCCCTCCAGTTCGCCGCCGAAGCATGATACAGGTCGAAGTTTGCTGTTGTACACCACCTTCCTCCACCCGTAATCTCGCGAGGAAGAACCCCCGCCTCTCGCACGCCTCCCGGACCAGGTCGACCGTCCGCTTCCGCTCGCCAGGTCCTCTTCGGCTTCGTCTTCGGCCCACACCTCCGAAGTCCATGACCGGAACGCTAGGCGTCGACTCTAGCGACTCCGAGGCACGACCGAGCTCGAGCTCGAGCTGGTGGTGGACGAAGATTCGGGGTATGCGGGTCAGTTCGGCGTCGGCCAGCCCCTTCACGCCGGCCTTTGAGTCGCCGAAGGAATTCAGCTCGGCTCTCCGGTCATAACCACCGTCGGAGTTGAGCCTCACCTTCGTCGCCATTACTCTGTTTCTTCCAGCATGGAGTCAGCGCGGCGAGCGAGGCAAGGCGAGAAAGAATTTCGACACGATATATTCGAAGATATTCTCGACAACGACGTGATGGAAATGCTTCGCGTCGAGGCCCTCATCGTTTCTTGCCAACGTCTTAGCCACGGAGCTCCATTGTCAAACTCAAGGCTCCTGTTTGGCCAGCCAACGTCAATGTCTTCCGAGCCATACACGATGGTGCAGTAATTGTCGCCACGTTCTTGTAGCGGACGTCTCTTGATGCAGTGGATGCGAGATTCTTTACGGTGACGCGGGTCGCTAATACCGATCGCCCCTCTGTTGCCCTTCCCGTTAATCAAGCCGCCGTTGTCGTCCTGCGGTACCGAGCATGACAAGATATTCGAAAATTGAGAGAGACCGCGCTCTCGGATATTCCATTTTTGCTGTGATTCGTGAGCATTCCGTACATTGTAACTCTCGAATTAATTATCTAAGTTGAAATATGTGGCACACATCCTATTCCCCAACATGAATGTTATGATATATTGAGTAAAATCTCATGAAATACTCGTGTCAAGTGACCTGATCAAATGACATCATCTCTACGTTGATTTTCGGAACACTTGTATATATGCCTATCTTGAAAAAAAAAAAACTCGAGACATAATCTTGACATTTAATTTGCACGTAAAACTGAAATTATGCACACGATTCAGCTATTTCTTTGCTTTTTCATGTCCAGTTTCGCCTGCACACAAACAACACGGCCGGGAACTTTTAAAACTTTTCTAATTCTTTTCATAGTCGAATACTCTACTGACTATGGACAAAAAAAGACATCTATTGTTTAATTAATGAGCTAATACCATAAAGAGCCCCAAATTGATACACATGTACTACATTTACTTAAAATGTCGTCACAGCAACCCTCGAATTGGTTTTTTCGTGATACTAAGGAAATGGCTCTTCCTTAGCGTCAAATCTGCACCCATCTTTCTGTGGCGCATAAGTACGCATCGTAGTGTCAGTCCGTCTTTAATCTCTCGGTCTTGTGAACTCGCATGACGAGAAGATGTTTCCACTGGTTAGAGATTACGACACCAGAATGCAGTGGCAAAAAACAAAGCTCGCTCCGTCTATCGAAAGTCCTTTTTCGGCTCTCATATTTGTAATTGTGATCTTGACCCACAAAGGTTGGAGCTTACGACCCCAAAACACTCTTTTCTATTTGAGGTCTTCTTCTGCTTTTAAACTTTATTTTGTTTTCACCCGAAAAGGTCGGAGCTTGTGACACCAAAACATAAGCGTAGCAGCAAAACTGAAGCACAAGCTTTCCGTAATAAAGGCGAAGTACTCCCTCTCTCCCACTCCATGTCCCTCCCTTAGCTCGCCGATATCGCCGTTTTGGCGAGCTTCTTGCTTTTTGAGATCATGTAGCGTTGCAATGAGCTTTTTTCCCACCTTGTAACTATAGTTTTGGAGATGATATAGGGACCGCTTCCCGTGTTTCAAAAGCTTTTGTTACTTCTGGGACCAACACATTGTTTGTAACAATTCATGGATCTCCTCATGCTAGATAAACACAGCCTCGCCTTCTCTCGGCCGCTCCAAGATAATTCCTATCGCTTCTTGAGATGAAGAAGAAGAAGTAGGTGCACACACGAGAAACACTGTCTGGGCATGAAACTGATGTTCTTGGAAGAACAAGTTCACAAGAATATAGGACTTTCAAGCACTGACCGATGACCTAGGATTCGACTTAAATACACTAAGTAGAAAACTAAAACTAAAACATTGTAGATCGAATTGTCGTTCCAAACCAGTTCCTTAGTTTAATAGTGCTGGTGCAAATCTATCCATGAAGAAAGTTGGTGCTTGGTTTATAAATTACGTGGACCTACCGTGCATCAATCGTTAATTATGTGGGTCCCAACAATATGGGATTCACAAGATCACCGGTTGAGATGGACTTGACATTGGAACTCCGTGCTCTGAATATTCGGGTATATTGAGTATAGTCTCCTAAAGCACTTGCACCAAGTGGATTGATTGTATGACGAAGTCAATTAATGAAGTATTTTTGCATATCAAAGCTAAGACATAACATGAATATGAAAAGTAATAAACTAGCCAGCAAACTTGCATCGCGCTCAGGTTTGTCTTCTGCTAATGTAGGCATTCCCTCTCCAATTTGTAGCACCAGATGTTTGCCACTGCCATACTCACAGCTTGAACAGCTGCAGAGCCGAAGTCCCATCGCCCCTCGCGCTGTACTGGGAAATATACTCCATGATGGTGGTTTCTCTGTACGTCGGCTGATTGCCCTCCGAAACCAACTCCTTGATGGGTTCGTACAGTCTTGGAGATGGCGGCATCGCCACGTAAAAGAAGCACGTCACAGACATTCTCGGCTCCCCGCCATTTGCCACCACTCTATGCTCGGAGCTCTTGAATATGCCATTCGAGATAAGCTGAAAAAAATGCTCTGGTTCGTCATTACAAGTGAACACTTAACTGCTGGATAAAGATCTCAGGCGTAAAATGCTTTGGTTGTGATTAATTGATGTGCCGAACAAGGTCTCTAGTGATAAGATGTAGGGAGGAGAGTACGTTAGGTGAGACTTGCCTGAAGCAGATCTCCGATGTTACCAGCGCTCCACGCACGGGGCTCACATCGATCCACGGATTCTGATGAAGAACTTGGAGACCTCCGACATGGTCTTGCAGGAGCACGGTGAAGAAGTCGTTGTCGGCATGCTTGCTGGCTCCCAGAGTGAGCTCCGGTTGCGGGCATTTGGGGTAGTACTGGCTCAGAAGCACGAGTCCCTCAGCGCAGTGCATGTCGTTCAGATGGTTCGGCTTCAACCCGAGCGCCTCCGACAGTAGCTCGAACAAGGTGATTCCCAAGCTCATCACTCGTTTCGAGAATTCCAGCATTATGTCACTAGGTTGTTCGAGAAAATTTAGTGGGTCAATTCGTCTCAAATTCCTAATCCGTTAGAAGCAAACACTTAACAAATTATCATAAGAGATTGCGGTTGAATATTCTGCAAAATCACTTACCGGCATGCCGACGGCAAGTCCTCTGCTTCGGGAGCATTAGGTGCCATAATACAGAATAGGGTGTCCCTCCAATTGGCCGCCTCTGTTCTATACAGATTAAAATTGCTGTGATACGCAACGCTTCTCGTGAAATCTCGTGAACAGAATCGTCTCTTCTCTCCAGCACCTTGCTCATGGAAACGGCGCACTCCATCCAGCATCTCCTCCAGAACAGCGGCGGGGATCCCATGATTCGCCACCTGAAAGAAGCCCCATGTTTCGGATGTGCTTCGAACTTCATTTACGACCTCCTCGCGCCGAGATGGATATTTCGCAATATCTTCAAGGTCGATTATAGGAACACGGAAGTGGCTGTCGTCCCCCGATGCCGGCACACTCCGCAGGTTCTCCGGGCAATCTACAAAGATACGAGGAACTTCTGTAATCCCCGCATCAACAAGGCCCTTGACGCCCGCCTTTGATTCATCGAAAGCCTTTAGCTCGCACTTCCGATCGTACTTACTGTTTGCGTTCATTTGCTTCATCTCTGCTGAACACTTACATTTTTCTTCCTTAGCGAAAACACTCTCGAGTTCCAAGTCCTACCTTATATTAAACGTTGGAGAAATTGAAAGACAGAGGTCCTGTGGTATCCAATGACTGGATCCAAGAGCAGGGAGAGGAAAGAAAGAACAATTATACGCGTTGCATCACCAAGAAAGTGATTGGAATTCATGGACAAGGCCAAGAAGCAACAGGCAATTATTGTATGGCAAGTTCGTCTGACTTTCAAGAATTGCGGTTGGCTTTTTCTACGTACTGCCGGTCAAACGCAGGTATCTTGGAAAAGCAATAGGGAAACGAATGGCTTAAAATGACAGAAGTGATGAAGTTAAGAAGCAATCAGAAAATTGCAAACAGGCTCGTCATCTTTGACCGCGCGAGTTATGAGAAACCTTACCGGTTAGCGAACTCATCTTCTATACTCGAGCACATCGAAAACTTGATGAGCACCGTCCATATCTATATCCGACCGGCCACAGCCAGCTCCGAAACCAATGTCTAAGCGCAATCCCTGTTTGCAAATTATTATCGAATTGAGTTCTGCAGATTGAATCAATTTACTTGTTCAAATAAAGTTTATGACAATATGGTATGTTGGTACAATGGCAGCATGAAAAGGAATCTTATTTCATAGACAATCAATACAATACTACAGTGACATGGCTAATACACCACGAGCAAATCGAAACCCTAAAATTTGTAGCGACAACATTAATTGTTCAAGAAGGATTGTGCATCTCTTCCTTGGTAAAAAAATGTATAGTTCACAGCTTGAAGTGCCTCACGGGGGAAGTTCCATCAAGGTCATGTTCCTTGAAGTAGGCAAAGATAGTCCCTCACTGTGGTCTCTCTGTAGATCGGAGGATTGTCCTCGGACAACAGTTCCCTAATCGGCCCAAAAAGCTTCGACGATGGCTGGAAGCTCGTGCTGAAGAAGCACGAGACGGAGATTCTCGGGCCCATCGCATTCGCCAGTACTCTGTGCTCCATTCTTTTGAAGCGGTCGTTCATTATGAGCTGAAAGGAAGAAATAAGAGGGACATGCATCATCAGCATCCGCCCCATTGTCCCGATGATCGACAAGAGCAAGAAATCCCCAGGCAAAGAGTATCTCCCTAGATCCCTGAGACATCGCCTATGTTGTTCGCAAAAATTTCAAGTGTTCTAATAATTGACCTGGTACTTTGTATTCAGCGACATTAGACCGTGCACTAGTAATACTTTGTCAGTGCCCGTGGTAGCGGCATTGTCATTGATTCGAGGGGTTGCTTGCAAATTATTAGATGTTACGACCAATGTCGCCGGATACAATAAGAAACAGGGTCGGATCTAATTAGATGGTAATAGAACTTGCCTGCAGGAGGTCGCCAACATTGACCACCAGGGCTCTAGGGATAGGAGGGACGTCGACCGAGCAATCGTCCCAAAGGACCTGGAGACCTCTGATGTGGTCTTGCAGGAGCACAGTGAGGAAGTCTTTTTCGGAGTGCTTGCTCGTCCCCACCATCGGCTCGGGCCACGGGCACGCCGGGTAGTAGTGGCATATGACTGCGAGGCCCTCCGAGCAGCCCATCTCCCGGGAGGCGGTCTGGCCTCAGCCCGAGGGACTCGGACAGGAGCGCGACCAGCAACGCGCCGCCCAAGCTCATCACTTGCTCGGAGTAGTCTATCGGTACGTCCCTGCAATTTTGGCCATGAAAGTCATTATTAGATTAGATCCACTTATAAATTATTATTTATATTGAGATTTCTTTTTTCTGGTTAAATAAAATTAGTTTATATAAAATAATATATATATAAAATAAAAGTCAACTCGAAGATGAAAAGGTCACTCCGTCTCTGTGAAGAACATGTTTTGTAACGTCGCCGGTGAAAATGGCGTCGGTGACTCCGGACCGGAGGCGGCACTTACCTGCAAACTTCCGGCAGCTCCTCCGGCGACGGCGGGCTCGGCGCCGTGTAGCAGAAGAGAAAGTGTCCCTCCAGCTCGCCACCGACGCCGTGTACAGGTTCGAAGTTGCTGTTGCACACCACCTTCCTCGTGATGTCGCGCGTGTAGAACGCCTCCTTTGCCTCGCCGTCTTGCTCGTAGAACCGCCTCACCCCCCCTGCTTCTATCACCTCCACCACCGGCCGCCGGGACTCCGTGATTCACCACCTGGAAGAACCCCCGGCGTCTCCGGCGACGGCGTCGCATCCCCTCGATCGCCTCCTCCCTCTTGGCAGGGTCGCGGTCGATCCCGCCGAGGTCGATGATCGGGACGCCGAGATGCTCGGAGCCGCCGCCCGATTCGGAGCTGTCTTCCGATGTCTCGTCCCATCGGATGAAGAGATTCTGGGGATTTCGGCGATGCCGGCGTCGACGAGGCCTTTCACGCCGGCTTTCGAGTAGTCGAACGCTTTTAGCTCGCTCGCTCTGTCATAACTCTGCTCGCCGGAGCCGGAGGCCAGATTGATGGTAGGCATTGTTCCTCTCTCTATTTCTCTCTACTGCAATTCAATTTCGCTGTGAATGCGAATTTGTTGGAGATGAGTTTGAATTATGAATTGAATGTTAGGGATGATATGAGCAGCTTCTTTATAGCTGAGAGATGGAGAGAAGAGAACAGTGACATCACATTGGGACGATCCATTTGACTTTAGAACTATGAGGTCCATAAAAATGGAAGGAGAAAGTCATTAGCTTTTGAGCTACCACTTGCTGAGAAAATGACAATTGCTGTTTAAATAATGGCTGATACTTTGGGGGACTGGGCAGCTACTGCACAAGTCTTGCAATTTGTGGGAAAAAAAAAATCTGTTAGGACAGAGTTGACCATCGATAGATGACATTACAATTCAATGTCGTCTTAGCCCTTGGATCAACCGTTGCATCGTCTTAATGTGATGCTGACTCGATTAGATCAATTAGGTTTTAGATATCGTCGCGTCTACTGGAAACCTAAAGTTTCATAGAAAATCTAAGTGTAGATAGATTTTTGCCTTGCGGTTCATTATGCTTATTGTCGTTGAGCGAGTTGACGGCTGGCAAGAATTCCACTTTTATCCTTGCCTTCAATATACAAAGTCGAAATTCGAAGCTGAACCAAACATAAATGTTCCTAAAAGCGCAATTTTTTTCTCGTGGTAGATTAGTGTTGTAACTGCCGTACGAGTATTGGGCACAGTTTCATCTAAAGACCATTTTTGTTTAGAGGATGATCTTTGTTTTTGAGAGTTGTGGAAGTTGGTGCTCATAGTTCTATCAGTTGGAGCTATATAAGCTTCGGTAGACCAAGCAGTGAAGAAAGGCAATCCTGTTCTGTGGTAGTAGATGAACACACACTTATCTTCAAATACAATCATCAATAAGACCACATAAAAAAGTTTACACAGTCTACAGCTGGAAATCAGGAAGTGCAGAAGTTCCATCTAGGCCTATGGAAATGCAATGGGCAGTGTAGTTTGGAAGTGTAGTCTCCTTGTAGATTGGTGGCTTGTCTGCTGATGTCAATTCCTTGATGGGTCCTTACGGCCTTGAAGATGGCTGAGGAGTGTCACTGAAGAAGCATGCCACCGACACTCTCGGGCCTCTCTTGTTCGCCATGACTCGATACTTGACACTTTTAAACCGGTCGTTTGTTATGAGCTGTGAATGCAAAAATTAGTGGACCATTCTCGGTCTGTCAGTTCTCAGTTCAGAAATGAAGGAGCATAATTTATTCTTATTGCTATGATTACACTTTTCATGTTGATAATACAAAAACTGCAGAATATCTAGGACCCCACATTGACTGCTGCTGTGAAAAATATTGTTTTCAACATACATCTGTCTCATTTAGATAATTTTGAACCTGTGAATGTGAGGCTAGCATGATCTAACAAAGTTAGAATCAGGTTTGGATGAGTTAAATAGCTCTGTTAGGATACTTGATGCGTAAGGCATTTGGGAATGGTAGACACGGATTCGTCTTACCAAAGAAAATCCCAATTGTGAAGACATGATGTTATTGCTACGGGGAAGATGCCGTAGTAATTTACTTCCTGAATTCTCAAGAGCTTTTCAACTAACTTAGCATATGAGGAAGTATAGTAATAAGGGTGAGAAGATGATCGCAGTGTGTCGACCAATCAAAATACGGTTTCAGAAAAGTTCAGAGATGAACAATGATATCTGGCCAAAGCTACTTGCCTGCAAAAGATACCCAACATTGATCACTAGTGCTCCAGGTATTGGAGGAACGTCAATCCAGTGGTTCTCATGATGCACTTGAAGTCCTCCAGTTTGATCTTGGAGGAGAATTGTGAGGAAGTCATTGTCTGAATGCTTTGTCACACCCAGGGTCAACTCAGGCTGTGGGCATGGCGGATAGTAGTGGCACATGATCGCGTGTCCCTTTCCACACTCCATCTCCTTCAAGTGATTTGGGTGGAGCCCTGGGGCTTCTGATAAGAGCTCAAACAGACGAGAGCCCAGTCTCATCACATGCTTTGAGTACTCCATCAGCATTTCTCTGCCACAGATATTGCGATGCATCAGAAAACCGAACTAGAGCTGCTGTAAAAGTATGATCGGACAGATTCCCAGAGAATACGACAAAGGGTATTGGTATTTTGTATCAACTCGGGTGCAAAAGTTTAGTACTGCCATCACTAGAACACACATAAAGTCAACTGTCGAGGAACATCCTTTTTTCTGCCCAAAAAGAACAGAAAGACCACCTCCGAGGTTCCAGTCAGTGAAAATGGTCAATCATTGAGGATCATCTTACTGAATCGTCTCATTGATCGAGACTAGATGCAAGATTACATGCTATAACATGTCTAGTGGAATTTAGGGGAGAAACTTTGTACCCATTCGACAGTTGCAGCTGCCTTTTCTGACCGAATGAAGAATTGGGCACTTTCATTTCCTGAGTGTTCAACACCTATTCCGGCTGATTCAATGGAGAAAAACACGAATAACTCTAGTTTCACGCACTTGCTAGTTTAGCCCTTGATTTGTTGAAGAAAATAAAAAAAAGGCTCTCAAGTATCATACAATGAAAAGCATTTACTTAGCACCTATATGAACTACTGCAACTCTTTTGCAAACTATCTTCATTGATTCACTTTGTGAACTTGTTCATGAATTTTCCCTTTTCTGAAAGGTGAAAAAGGCATGAGAAGCCACTGGCTCACCTGCAAGCTTCGGGCAACTCCTCGGGCTGGGGAGGCTCAGGTCCCATGAAGCAAAATATACTGTCCCTCCAATCAGCAGCGACTGAATTATAAAGTCCCATGCTGCTGTTGTATATGACCCTCTTCGCAAAATCTCTAGTGTAAAATCCTTTCTTGGCCTCCATCTCCTGCTCGAAGAACCTGCGCGACCCATCGATCGCCTCCTCCAAAAGGCTCTTAGGGACCCCAGGGTTGATCACCTGGAAGAAACCCATTTTTTCAGTGCTTGCCCAATATTCCGCACCATCTTGTCGTGGCAAGCGGGGCCCGCATTCGCACATTCTAGGTCAATCACCGGGATCTCCACACGATCCTCGATGCAGGCCATGCTGTCGGGCGGCTGGATGAATATGCGGGGGACTTGGGCAATCCCAATGTCCACGAGGCCTTTGACTCCGGCTTTCGTCTCATCGAACTCTATCAATTCGCTTGCTTGGTCATGTTTGGGATCTGTACTGGTGTCTGTTGTGTGTTCCGTTACTTGGTGTTACCGTATTTGAGTGAGTTAGGTCTTGATGAAGTTCACTTTCGTGTTTATATAGTGGTGATATGGGAGTGATGATTTAGTGAAGAAGCTAAACACAAGGGACAAGAAGGTTGTAAAGAAATGAGTTTTCTTTTAAGTGAAAATCGACCCTAGAAGATATCAAACAAACTCTCGGAGTTGGCAACTAAAGGCATGAATGATAACATTTCTCTTTTCTGGTCCTATTTCTGATAGTGGATAGCCAGCGAGCGGTGGCAGCGAATAGCCGGCGAGCGGCAGTGGTGATAGGCAACGGTGGACGGCCAACAAGCAGCGGTGGTGACAGGCAATGGCTGATGGCCGGCGAAAGGCAGCGACGGCGGATGGTCGGCCGGCGAAAGGAGGTGGCGACGGGGGACGGCGGATGGCCGGCAAGCAGCGGCGGAAGGCTAGCTAGCAGCCGCCGCCGGCGGACGGCCGGCAAAAGGCGATGGTGGTAGACAGCAGGCCGGCGAGCGGCAGCGGGTGGCAGCGAGTGGGTAGCGGTGGGTGGTAAGGGTGAGCAATAAAAGAGAGTTGTTATTTCTATTTCTGTTACAGAAATAGAAAAACAAAAAATTTTAACTTCTCATTTCTGCTCTAAATCTATTTCGAGGCCAAAATTTGTCCCATAAATAAAAAAATAAAATTATTTTACCAAACAGATTTCTATTCCAAACCTATTTCCAGAAACAAAAGAAAAGAAAAACAGGAAAACAGAATGGTTATTATTTGCGCCCTAAGAATTCCTTGTTTCTCAACTAATACAGTATTTGTCGCCAAATCCATGAAAGCACATGTTAATGGAATCTTCAATAAAATAGGAAGTGAAAACATTTTCCAATTAGGATTATTACTTGGTTGGATAGAATAGACTTCGATAATTGCGTCACGTGTCCAAATCTTGTGCATTCTCATCTTTTATATGAAAAAACATGATTAATTTACCCGGGGCTACGTAAAGAGCTCATAAATGTTTACTTAACTATTGTAACATTATATTTAATAAAATGAAGAATGAGGAGAAATCAGAAGAGATAAATTAGCATTTAAATATATTAATTAGAAACAATAAGTAATTAATTAATTTCCTGATAAGAGGAAATACAATATTATTTCATTCATTCCTAACTCAAGAGTTCTATTTTCTTATTTATGCATAAACACGATTGATGGAAGCGATATCGGAAGAGCGCATAACTGTTTACTAAACTATTGTAACATTATATTTAATAAAATGAAGCATGGTGAAAAATAAAAAGAGATTAATTGATTATTAAACAGATGAATTAAAAATTGTAAGTAATTAATCCATTTCCTAACAATCCAAATTTATTTCATTCATTCCTTACTGAAGAGTTCTTTTTTCACTTGTATGTGGAAACGTGATTGATGCACGCGGAAGAGCTCATGAATTAATAACCAATTATATGGTGACTATGTAAAACTATAAACAAAGCAAAATATGGAAATTCTAAATTGCAAAGATCATGTAACATGTATCCGATTTTCCCCATATAAGTTACCCTTGAGAAAAAAAAATTATGAGCAACTAATCTAATTAGTATTGAAATTATGATACTCTAAACGGTAGCCCTGTGTTAGATATTATGACATCAAAACATTTACCAAATCTAATTCATGTCTGTTGACACCTAAATTTTGGGAATCCATTTAGGTACATATTGCATAGGAAAATTAGGAGTTGATCCCGACACCTAGCAAAAATAATAATCAAATTGCATATAGTTTTTAGGAGTATTTATCATATAGTGTAATTGCATTTTGCATATTAATTGAACCGGAGTAAATGGACTCAAACTCAATGGAAGTAATTGGATCAAGCCCGTGCGAGTTGAATATTCAACCAAACCCGTTATTCCCTCAAGTGGTCAAGATTGACATGTGCATTGCGCGTGCGGCACATCAGATTAGGAGATATTGAGAAAATATCATTAAATTTTTTTGGTCACATGCGAAATTAAAGAAAGGGAAAGAAAATAACAAAAGAGGGAAAGAAGCAAAGGGAATTTGGTCAGCATGGGGGCATGTATTCTGAATAATATATTGGACACTATCATGGTGGCCTTCACGTCTTTCGGTGGCGTGGTCAAAGGAAAATTGATCACGTGCAATGAAGAACCTAAATTTGGCCATATTCTCTAGTCTCAAAAAAAGGGCAAGTGCAATATATGTTAGGATCAGGAAAGAAAGAAGTCATAGCATAATATATCTCAAATATCCCTAAGAGGTTCTCTTTCTCTTAATAGCCTAGGCTCTCTCACCTATAAAACGGACTTCCTACGGACAAGAACGGGGACTCTCTTTTTGGTCTGACCACACACGAGAAACATAGAGAGATATCATAAAAAAGAAAAGAGAGAAGAAGCTTATCCTTCCTTAGCGTTTCGCTTGGCGCTTCAACCTGCAACTCGAGCCACTCGTGCCCTGCTCGCTGCTCTTCGCCTGTGACGCTCTCTTGCCGTGCTCAGACTTACACCGCGTCTGCTGCCATTGATCGCTTGCCCCCGCCGTGACGTTTGTTGCTGTTCCAGACATCCCTCCGAGCAAAGTCTGACGATCCAGTCCAATCTTAGACCAAGAGTTCCAGGCGGCCATCAGCTTAGCAATTCTCGGAAAGCATCAACCCTTCCCGAAAGTGAATCTTGGCTGCCACCATCATGCCTCTGACGTTCACTTAGCCTTGCTTCCTTGCTCAGTGGGTCCAACGAAGTCAACAGAATTCGTTGGATCCAATTTGTGTTGTCTGCAGGTTTTCTTTGGTCTTGCTGGGAAGTCTCATAAATTTCCTTGCCAGTTATTGTAATTCCTCTGACGACGAAGCCATGAAGTAGCAGCCCCGCGCCTAACTGTGCTGAGATTTCCGTGAGCATCCCTCATCGTGAGCGTCCACATTGCTGGCCAGCTTTGACTGTGAACCACCATCGAGACGAGTTGCTCGTGATCCATCGCCAGTCTACCCTGTCCGCGAGTCCGATCCCGAGACATCCAAACTTGGAAAGCAAATATTCGAATTAGGTAAAAGTCTCATCTAATTTGTTTTCGAGTATATTGTTTCCTTGCTTAAAATATTACAATCTTGTGTGAATCTTTTAGCGATAGTGCCGTATCCATGAAATTCCCGAGTAAACTTTAAATTAGGAATTATTTCCTAATTTCACAACGTGCATATGATCGACGGTCCGATTTCATGCCCGAAATATGACTCGCGATCGCACGGAAAATCGTCAATCCGATCTCCCGCCCGAGATATGATTCGCGATTGCGTGAAAAATTGGCCAATCCGATCCTCATGCCCGGGATACGATTTGTCAATCTTTGTTTCTAAATTTAAATGGATGTCGGTAATATTTGGCGATATGGTGTCGTTTGATTTTTTTTTAAAGAAAATCCAAAATATGTTAATTAGGATTTCAATTAGAAGTTTTGCATGTTTAGGGAACCCTAAAGGTATCTAGAAGATAGGATAATTATTTAAGTTAAATTGGGACTTAAGATAATTTATTTCCTAGTTTAAATTAGGTGTTATTCTAATCTTAATAGATTATTTAGGTTATTTTTTAAATTTCGAATTTCCATGAAAATCCCAAAAAGAATGTGTTGCTTTAGGATAGATTATGATAGATTGCATTCTTAATTTGAGTAATTTTTTTTATTTCGAATTTTAATAAAAATACCAAAAAAGAAGTCATTAGATTGCATGTCATTTTAGGTTTTTTTTAATTCCGAATTTCAATGAGAAAAATACAAAAATAAATAAATCATTTGCCCGTCATCAGAATTAGGTCACGTCGTCGCATGACATATAGTTTGCATACTAGGTTGCATTACTTGCATGTCATTTTTGCACATCATTACATGTAGATTAGCTTTCATTTAAATAAGCGAAAATCCAAAAATTGAGTGAATTCCTTGTTAATTAGAAATCATATTAGGTTGTTGATGTGATTTTCTAGCTAACAATGCAGATGCTTACGTTGCTTCGAGGTAAGTAATTTTTCCAACTTGCAATTTATTTAATGCTTTCTTGGGTGTTAAATTGGTGGTGTGCGCACCCGCATGAACACCTCACATGTTAGTGACTAAGTTAAAATGGATCTAGATTGCTTGCCAAAATATTTTTGAAAAGAAAAGGTACCGAAAGGGCGTTAGACTAGATCTAGCGTAATCAAGTCCCCGAGCTTAGAATCTCTGGTTCGTAGGAATAAAACATATCTCCCTATGTTTTATTTAGGTTTCTAATCGACCTACCACAAATAGATTAGTGGCGACTCCGAGCATGAAAAATTTTGCATGTTAAAAACTTAAACCCTAAGTTGCGAATTGGTAGGGTTTGGGAGGGCCCGAGTTAGACTTAGTCTTAACAATCCATTAGCCTGAGGGGAAATTTTTAGGTCGCGACAGCTTGGCGACTCCGCTGGGGATTTGAGTTAAAACTCTTAGCAGACTTAGGCCAGTTTTTCTTTTCAAAAATTATTTTTATTTGGCAGCAAGGATCCCAGGTACGTCACTAACATTTTAGGTGTTAAATGTTTTTGCAGAATAGGAGTTATAAGGGGTGGAGCGTTTGTTAACCATTTTCTTGCAGGGAGGTGTTGAGATTGGATGTTTTAATTTTGATATTGAAGCGCTGTTTGCATATGATCTGTTGTGCATGCCTATGCATTTTCACTACACTCTAGCACACACAACCTGTCGCCGGACCTGGGTCGCATAGGATCACCTAGGATGGTATTGAGATGGATACTACTCCGACCGTCCGCCCGCGGTACAAGTTGCCCATCTCAATCCCGAAACTTCTTTCTTGATGTCAAAGAGATTACCACCCCGGTCTGCATGCCTGCGACATGGGTCGACTCTTTGATGAAGCTGGAGTCATGAGGACCCGACTTAGTCCGCACGCCCGCGGGTAGTCCGATCATTCTTGTGGCTCCACTTTGTTAAGCCTTCTAGAGTAGAAGTCGAGCCCCACGTATCATGTGCATATCTATGTGATTGCCATTATCCTATCGGGTGAAGTAAGTTTTCTCATCCTATGCTTTGCAATTTACTTACTTTTTCGTATATTTGGTCGGTCCATGATAGGTCTAGGTCACCAGTAATTTTTGAAAGTAATAATCATTGAATTTTTTGAAAAGAAAAAAAAATAAAGCTTTGAAAAGAAATTACTTTCAATTCTTACTATTATTTTCCTAGGTCTGTCATCAGTCATTATTTCCTGAGAAATTTGCCATCATTTTCACAAGTACATGGAGTAATAAAAAAATGTCATGAAAAATGGGAATAAAAAGGGACAATTAGACTGTGTCATGGACTGATCGTTTTGAGGACGTATACTTACCATGCTCTATTTTTTATTAGGTTATTACGGACCGTCAACGTTCCCCAATCCGTACTCGCTCAAGAGCAAGAATGACTGACCAAAATGAGCAGGCTCGTGTTGCTGTCCTTGAAACCGAGATGAAGCAAGTCTTGAATGTGCTCGAGAATCTCACTAAACAAGTTGCTTCTCTACAGACAAGCATTTCCACACTGTCTGCACCCGCTCAACCGAGTGTAGAGATTGTACTGCCCGATGACTCTCCTCCTATTAAGTCAAAAGATAAAGGAAAAACTGTTGCCATTGGCACTTCCTCGACCGAGAATGGTGCAACTTTAACTGACAAAGCTCGTCCGATCATTACAAATGGGGGTGATGCATCTTCTAAGCCACCAAAGAGTGATGAGGCTGAGCGTATTGATAAGCTTGAAGAAAAATTCCGTCAAATGCAAGGCTTTGATGATCAATTCTCACGAGGTCTTGCTCACATTGTCAAGGTTCAAGTCCCTAAGAAGTTCAAGGCGCCTGAGTTTAATAAGTTCGATGGCCTTTCCTGTCCTAAGGTCCATTTACAATACTACACAGCGAGGATGGCGCCGTATGCTGATAATGTGCCACTCATGATCCACACGTTCCAAGATAGCTTAACCGGACCCCCCTTACAATGGTTCGTTTTGAAAAAGATTCATTTGCTCAAGACATGAGAGGATTTGTCTGATGCTTTCATTCGTCAATACAAATTCAATATTGACGTGGCCCCGTCACGTGAGGATTTGATTCGCACTGAGAAGAAAAAGACTGAAACCTTCAAGGCCTATGCTACTAGGTGGAGAGCTCTAGCTGTGCAAATTACCCCCGAATTGACTGAGAAGGAGATGCTTGATACCTTCATGAAGACTTTACCGTTCGAGTTTCTTAATCGAATGTTGGGTTCTAATTTCAATTCTTTAGCTGAGTTGATACCTGCGGGAGAACGCATTGAGATCGCTCTGCGCGATGGTTGGGCCACTGAGCAGGCTACCTCTGCTAAGAAGTTCACCCTCAAGAAGGATAAAGAACCGACACCTGAAGTGAATGTAGCCTATTCTCAACATAGCCGTGACACTGCCTCGACAATGCAGTCTATTGGCAAACAAGGTGGACGCCAATTCACTAGTCGGCAACAAGGTACTAAAAGGAACTTCACGCCTCTACCTGGGCCGTTATCCAAAGTTCTACCTGTTCTCCAAAAGAAAAATTTGCTTTCAAGTGAGCCGAAACGCCCGAACCCCGAGCGGTTCTCTGGTTATGACTCCTCTAAGAAGTGTGAGTATCATATGGGGGAGGTCGGTCATTCTACTGATGATTGTTACGTACTGAAGCATAGAATTCAAGACCTCTTGGACACAAAGGCATTCTCTTTCCGCAGTGATCAACCAAATGTCCAGCGGAACCCTCTACCCAACCATGCTGGAAGCACGGATGCTGTTATTGAGTAGAGAAATTTTTGTTTTTATACTCCTCTGCGAAGGAGTCTTTCATGCTTTCTAGAATTTCAAGTATTTTCTAGGATTTCCTGCTTTCTAGGATTTCAATTCATGTTTATGTTTTGATTCGTAGGGCTTTGATTATTTGCATTTCCCTTCCAATAATGTAATTCATTTGATTCTATTCAATGAAATTGCAAGTTTGTTTTTACTTTGAGGGCATGTTGAAGTATACCAAACTAGCCCGGTGATGATATCCAACCATGAAAAGAAAATATCATCCAAGGAGAAATTCTGAGGGCTGGGCTTTCTCATGCTCCCTCCAAAAAAGACTTTCCGAAAATAAAAAGCATTTCATTGCTTTAAAAAAAAAAACTTTCCAAAGCGTACATCAAATAAACCCTGTTTGTTTGTCTGACTCATTTACTTCATGTCTCAGAGCATAATTCTCCAGCTTATTGTGATGAGGAATTGACACATCGAGTTCTATTGATGATGAACCTATGGGGCAAAGGATCACCACCTACTTGGGCATGATGCTAGAGCGAAGATGAGTGCTCAACAGTAGGGGATGACGAACCGAGGGGCATGTTGAACTTTGATGATGATAATTGACTGACAAATCCAATAGAGATAATGTCATGGTTCTAATTGGAATCTTCTGAGTCTCAATTCACATTTGCTTAATATCCAATTCATGCACGTTTTCTTGTGCAGGGGCAAAAGCAAAGATGGAGTGTTCATGTGTCCATCCTTTCCAAATAAGAGCAATCAAAGGACTCTCATTCCTAAGGACACTCTTCTTGTTTGATATTGTTGAGCGATGACATGTTCTTGAAATGGATGTTATGCTTCTCATGCATTTAATGAAAATTTTGAATTATGAACCTTTCCATGCCTAAAGCCGATAGGTATCTAAAATACTAATATCCTTCGAAAGAGGGTTTTGCATGATAATTTACCTGTTTAACTCACCAAGTTCATTGAGAATAATCCAAATGGACAATTTATTGAATGATGTGGCATTATTTGAGTATGCTAAATGAGATGTGTCGGGATGATGAAAGGCAAGCCATATCCTATACACAGTCCCATGCACTAATCCCCAGTGAGTTGAGTGAAAAAATTTCATGTCTGCAAGGCAAAGGGTTATCTCGCAAAATGTACGGCAACTGAAATGACGAGAGGCGGTTCATTTCTCTATCCCAAACACTACAGTTTATCCATTGTTTCGCCACTTTGAGCCTAAACACTTGGAGAAATTCATTCAAATTACCTCTGTCAAGAACCACCCCACATCGGGGCGAACTGGAGGTAAGTCAGCATCATAAGGTGAAAAATGAGTAGAAATTTTCATGCTCTCACTTGCATCAATCTTCGAGTGTTGCTTTTTCAGATGAATTCACGTGAAGTTCAAGTGCCTTAGGATGACGAAGAGCATTTCTTTTTCTATCCTATACACATTTTATCCTTTGCTAAGCCCAATTGAGCCCGCAAATTCGTTTCATATAAACCCAGTTGGTGATCATCCCCCACACTGGGGCAAGGCAAAAGTCATCATTATTCAAGCAGCATATCCGGAGCGCCGATAAAAGACGAAGACCCTGAGAGTCCAAATGTTAGTCATTCGATCAAAACAAGCCAAAGTGTGGCTGGCCAATATATGCATTGTAGACAGTGTGTGTCAAAGTCAAAAAAAAAAAATGAAAGCTAGGGGGCATAAAAAAGCAGTGTGCCTAGTAAAAGCAAGGCCATTACCCTGAAAAAAAAAAGGGGAGAACTTAAAAAAAAAACGTCAAGATATGACATGTCAAAGTCATGAATCCCAGTGGAGCAGTAGTCCTACAAGTTTCGAAGGAATCAAGTGACGAACTCTCAAGGCCAATGGAGCATCTGCCAAGAAGGCAACCCCTAAAGAAAAGAGGACCAGTGATTATGCCTAGATGATCACCAACTCTCACCTTTATACACATTTTTGAGCCTAATATATCCTTTCATTTCTCAACCCATGAGCCTAGCCTACATTACGTCCCTTACAAAGTCTCTTCATATTAGGGCGCTTGAACTAACATAGAGTTTCAGATGTTTATAAGCTTAGCTCGAAGAAGTGCGAGCAAGTCCACTTCTATCTCATTTTGCAGGGTTCTTGACTTGTAAACCCGGAGACGATTGTGGAGTATTTTCTTTCAATAGCCTTGACTCGAAGAGTCCCCTTTGTTAAGCCATTGACCAAACCAACATTACGGTCCTGATAAAGACCTCTTAGATTGGTAAGGTCGTACCACTTGCGAGAATACTCGGATCCTTGTCGACATGATGATGGTGAGACGGAGTAATTCTCATAAAATAGCCCTTCTGAATAAGAGTGAGTGAAAGCCCTTTCTAACTGAAAGTCTCTCATTTAGCACTCTTAAGAAATCCACGTTATGATTGAAAATTGTCTTAATTAATGATTCTCCCCAGTGAAAATTTGGTGATGCAAATATGGTGAAACCATCATGCATAAACCTCAATTGAATTGATGAATTCTGAAATGTGAGTTCTAGAATAGTTGAGATTGCTAATCTCCTTGAACGAATGCATATGTGTTTTGCTCTAATCATGTCTGACAGGTAATGTTTCCTCAAAGACTAAAGCGTTCCTGACGCTACAGTTGTTTTTTGAAGCTTGGTGTTCGTCTAAATATTTTTGAATATTCAATTACCTGATTGTAGTTTCAGGTATCATTTCCGAAAATCCGAAGGGAATTTTCGATCCTATTAATCATATCTGATTGTAGTTTCAGATATCTTTCTCGAAGATCCGAAGGGAATCATTGAGCCCATTCAAATATCTGATTGAGGTTTCAGGTATTATTTCTGGAAATCCGGAGGGAATTTTCGATCTTATTAATCATATCTGATTACAGTTTCAGATATCTTTCTCGAAGATTAGAAGGAAATCATCGAGCCCATTCAAAATATCTGATTGAGGTTTCAGGTATTATTTCTGGAAATCCGGAGGGAATTTTCGATCTTATTAATTATATCTGATTGCAGTTTCAGATATCTTTCTCGAAGATTAGAAGGAAATCATCGAGCCCATTCAAATATTTGATTGAAGTTTTAGATATCTTCTCGAAGATATGAAGGGAATCATCGAGCCCATTCAAATATCTAATTGAAGTTTCAGATATCTTTCTCGAAGATCCAAAGCGAATTTTCGAGCATATCCATATTTGATTGTAGTTTTAGTTTCAAGTATCTTTCTCAAAGATCCGAAGGGAATTTTTGAGGCCATTCAAATACCTGATTGGAGTTTCAGGAATTTTTCTTGGAAGTCCAAGGGAATTATTCGATACCTTTTATCGAAAATCCGAAGGGAATTTTCGAGCCCATCTCATCTCAAGCATCTTCTCTGAAAATCCGAAGGGAATTTTCAAGATTATTTCAGATCTTATTTTGAAAATCCGAAGAGAATTTTCGAGCTTTCAAATACTATGGGGAATTCCAGATACTTGGCGAGTTTCGAAAGTTGTTCCATACCCCAATTTTGCTTTCCCAAATCTTCAGGTAAGTAAATGCAGGTATGTTTTCTATTTTTGCATTTGCATTTTCAGATCACATTAGAAAATGGGTGTGGGCTCATTGAGATCCCATTTACTCGACAAAAAGACTAATTTTTTCTCATTGCATTTGCATAGTCAAAATTTAGGTATCATTTTGTCTTTGAATGCAACCTCTTCGAGCTCACTTTCAAAGAGGGGCAGCTGTTGACACCTAAATTTTGGGAATCCATTTAGGTACATATTGCATAGGAAAATTAGGAGTTGATCCCGACACCTAGCAAAAATAATAATCAAATTGCATATAGTTTTTAGGAGTATTTATCATATAGTGTAATTGCATTTTGCATATTAATTGAACCGGAGTAAATGGACTCAAACTCAATGGAAGTAATTGGATCAAGCCCGTGCGAGTTGAATATTCAACCAAACCCGTTATTCCCTCAAGTGGTCAAGATTGACATGTGCATTGCGCGTGCGGCACATCAGATTAGGAGATATTGAGAAAATATCATTAAATTTTTTTGGTCACATGCGAAATTAAAGAAAGGGAAAGAAAATAACAAAAGAGGGAAAGAAGCAAAGGGAATTTGGTCAGCATGGGGGCATGTATTCTGAATAATATATTGGACACTATCATGGTGGCCTTCACGTCTTTCGGTGGCGTGGTCAAAGGAAAATTGATCACGTGCAATGAAGAACCTAAATTTGGCCATATTCTCTAGTCTCAAAAAAAGGGCAAGTGCAATATATGTTAGGATCAGGAAAGAAAGAAGTCATAGCATAATATATCTCAAATATCCCTAAGAGGTTCTCTTTCTCTTAATAGCCTAGGCTCTCTCACCTATAAAACGGACTTCCTACGGACAAGAACGGGGACTCTCTTTTTGGTCTGACCACACACGAGAAACATAGAGAGATATCATAAAAAAGAAAAGAGAGAAGAAGCTTATCCTTCCTTAGCGTTTCGCTTGGCGCTTCAACCTGCAACTCGAGCCACTCGTGCCCTGCTCGCTGCTCTTCGCCTGTGACGCTCTCTTGCCGTGCTCAGACTTACACCGCGTCTGCTGCCATTGATCGCTTGCCCCCGCCGTGACGTTTGTTGCTGTTCCAGACATCCCTCCGAGCAAAGTCTGACGATCCAGTCCAATCTTAGACCAAGAGTTCCAGGCGGCCATCAGCTTAGCAATTCTCGGAAAGCATCAACCCTTCCCGAAAGTGAATCTTGGCTGCCACCATCATGCCTCTGACGTTCACTTAGCCTTGCTTCCTTGCTCAGTGGGTCCAACGAAGTCAACAGAATTCGTTGGATCCAATTTGTGTTGTCTGCAGGTTTTCTTTGGTCTTGCTGGGAAGTCTCATAAATTTCCTTGCCAGTTATTGTAATTCCTCTGACGACGAAGCCATGAAGTAGCAGCCCCGCGCCTAACTGTGCTGAGATTTCCGTGAGCATCCCTCATCGTGAGCGTCCACATTGCTGGCCAGCTTTGACTGTGAACCACCATCGAGACGAGTTGCTCGTGATCCATCGCCAGTCTACCCTGTCCGCGAGTCCGATCCCGAGACATCCAAACTTGGAAAGCAAATATTCGAATTAGGTAAAAGTCTCATCTAATTTGTTTTCGAGTATATTGTTTCCTTGCTTAAAATATTACAATCTTGTGTGAATCTTTTAGCGATAGTGCCGTATCCATGAAATTCCCGAGTAAACTTTAAATTAGGAATTATTTCCTAATTTCACAACGTGCATATGATCGACGGTCCGATTTCATGCCCGAAATATGACTCGCGATCGCACGGAAAATCGTCAATCCGATCTCCCGCCCGAGATATGATTCGCGATTGCGTGAAAAATTGGCCAATCCGATCCTCATGCCCGGGATACGATTTGTCAATCTTTGTTTCTAAATTTAAATGGATGTCGGTAATATTTGGCGATATGGTGTCGTTTGATTTTTTTTTAAAGAAAATCCAAAATATGTTAATTAGGATTTCAATTAGAAGTTTTGCATGTTTAGGGAACCCTAAAGGTATCTAGAAGATAGGATAATTATTTAAGTTAAATTGGGACTTAAGATAATTTATTTCCTAGTTTAAATTAGGTGTTATTCTAATCTTAATAGATTATTTAGGTTATTTTTTAAATTTCGAATTTCCATGAAAATCCCAAAAAGAATGTGTTGCTTTAGGATAGATTATGATAGATTGCATTCTTAATTTGAGTAATTTTTTTTATTTCGAATTTTAATAAAAATACCAAAAAAGAAGTCATTAGATTGCATGTCATTTTAGGTTTTTTTTAATTCCGAATTTCAATGAGAAAAATACAAAAATAAATAAATCATTTGCCCGTCATCAGAATTAGGTCACGTCGTCGCATGACATATAGTTTGCATACTAGGTTGCATTACTTGCATGTCATTTTTGCACATCATTACATGTAGATTAGCTTTCATTTAAATAAGCGAAAATCCAAAAATTGAGTGAATTCCTTGTTAATTAGAAATCATATTAGGTTGTTGATGTGATTTTCTAGCTAACAATGCAGATGCTTACGTTGCTTCGAGGTAAGTAATTTTTCCAACTTGCAATTTATTTAATGCTTTCTTGGGTGTTAAATTGGTGGTGTGCGCACCCGCATGAACACCTCACATGTTAGTGACTAAGTTAAAATGGATCTAGATTGCTTGCCAAAATATTTTTGAAAAGAAAAGGTACCGAAAGGGCGTTAGACTAGATCTAGCGTAATCAAGTCCCCGAGCTTAGAATCTCTGGTTCGTAGGAATAAAACATATCTCCCTATGTTTTATTTAGGTTTCTAATCGACCTACCACAAATAGATTAGTGGCGACTCCGAGCATGAAAAATTTTGCATGTTAAAAACTTAAACCCTAAGTTGCGAATTGGTAGGGTTTGGGAGGGCCCGAGTTAGACTTAGTCTTAACAATCCATTAGCCTGAGGGGAAATTTTTAGGTCGCGACAGCTTGGCGACTCCGCTGGGGATTTGAGTTAAAACTCTTAGCAGACTTAGGCCAGTTTTTCTTTTCAAAAATTATTTTTATTTGGCAGCAAGGATCCCAGGTACGTCACTAACATTTTAGGTGTTAAATGTTTTTGCAGAATAGGAGTTATAAGGGGTGGAGCGTTTGTTAACTATTTTCTTGCAGGGAGGTGTTGAGATTGGATGTTTTAATTTTGATATTGAAGCGCTGTTTGCATATGATCTGTTGTGCATGCCTATGCATTTTCACTACACTCTAGCACACACAACCTGTCGCCGGACCTGGGTCGCATAGGATCACCTAGGATGGTATTGAGATGGATACTACTCCGACCGTCCGCCCGCGGTACAAGTTGCCCATCTCAATCCCGAAACTTCTTTCTTGATGTCAAAGAGATTACCACCCCGGTCTGCATGCCTGCGACATGGGTCGACTCTTTGATGAAGCTGGAGTCATGAGGACCCGACTTAGTCCGCACGCCCGCGGGTAGTCCGATCATTCTTGTGGCTCCACTTTGTTAAGCCTTCTAGAGTAGAAGTCGAGCCCCACGTATCATGTGCATATCTATGTGATTGCCATTATCCTATCGGGTGAAGTAAGTTTTCTCATCCTATGCTTTGCAATTTACTTACTTTTTCGTATATTTGGTCGGTCCATGATAGGTCTAGGTCACCAGTAATTTTTGAAAGTAATAATCATTGAATTTTTTGAAAAGAAAAAAAAATAAAGCTTTGAAAAGAAATTACTTTCAATTCTTACTATTATTTTCCTAGGTCTGTCATCAGTCATTATTTCCTGAGAAATTTGCCATCATTTTCACAAGTACATGGAGTAATAAAAAAATGTCATGAAAAATGGGAATAAAAAGGGACAATTAGACTGTGTCATGGACTGATCGTTTTGAGGACGTATACTTACCATGCTCTATTTTTTATTAGGTTATTACGGACCGTCAACGTTCCCCAATCCGTACTCGCTCAAGAGCAAGAATGACTGACCAAAATGAGCAGGCTCGTGTTGCTGTCCTTGAAACCGAGATGAAGCAAGTCTTGAATGTGCTCGAGAATCTCACTAAACAAGTTTGACGCAGAGACGCGATAGAAGAATTGACTGAACAAGAAAATTCGACGGAAGAACAATTCGTCTTCCAAATTTGGAACAACTCCAAAGAACTCAAAAGTTTTTATTCAAAAATACTGTGTTTTGATTACAAGACGGACATCCTATATATAGAGATAGGACTCCTAATACTAATGGAAACTGCCTCAATGATAATATAGGAAACTGCCTAAATGATAATATAGGAAACTGCCTAAATGATAATATAGGAAACTGCCTAAACAATATGATCGACGGTCTCCCTAGGTGCATCATCCTCCCCTGCTAGAGAAAGATTCGTCCTCGAATCTGCTTCGCCTTCATTGTCGTCATCAATCTCCTCAGAATCTTCCTCCTCTTCAGGGTAGTAAGGTGACAAATCTGCTACATTAAAAGTTCCGGATACATTATACTTACCCGGCAATTCGATCTTGTAAGCATTGTCACTAATTCGCTCCAAAACTTTG
Organism: Syzygium malaccense; assembly: GCA_031216405.1. Taxonomy (NCBI): domain Eukaryota; kingdom Viridiplantae; phylum Streptophyta; class Magnoliopsida; order Myrtales; family Myrtaceae; genus Syzygium; species Syzygium malaccense. Next base: position 13,769,635 of record CM062259.1, on the reverse strand, counting down.
AAAGGTCCATCAGCTCTAGGTTGAAGCTTGCCAAACCTACCAGCTGGAAATCGTTCCTTCCTAAGGTGAATCCAAACTAGATCACCTTCCTTGAAGACAACTCTTTTCCTGCGCATATCCACGCGTTGCTTATACTTCATGTTCTGACTATTGATCTGATTATGAACCTGGGAATGCAACTCTTTGATATACTTTGCATGTTCCTCAGCTTCCGAGCTAAATTGCTTGAGAACTGGTATCGGTGTGAGATCTAATGGAGTAATTGGATTACGCCCATAAATCACCTCAAAAGGAGTCTTGCCAGTAGTTCGGTTCTCTGACCTGTTATATGCAAATTCCGCCTGAGGCAATGCCAAGTCCCATTGTCGCGGATTATCTCCAATCAAACTCCGCAGTAAATTCCCTAAGCTTCGATTGACAACTTCTGTTTGACCATCAGTCTGAGGATGATGAGATGAACTAAACTGCAAACTTGTACCCATGTACCTCCAAAGAGTGCGCCAGAAGTGACTCACAAATTTCACATCACGATCTGAGGTAATGGACTTAGGAATTCCATGCAGCTTAACAATCTCCTGCAGAAATAATCGAGCAACCTGTGAAGCATCATAGGACTTGCTACACGGGACAAAGTGGGCCATCTTCGAGAATCTATCGACAACCACCATTATTGAATCCTTACTCCGCTGCGTTCTTGGCAAACCCAAGACAAAGTCGAGACTAACATCCTCCCACGGTGCAACTGGAACAGGTAGGGGCATATACAATCCTGCATTAGTACTCTTGGTCTTTGCCACATGACATATCCTGCACCTCTCTATAAAACGTGTCACGTCACGCTCCATTCGAGGCCAATAAAAGTGTTCACTCAACAAGGCCTTTGTCTTATCCACGCCAAAGTGTCCAGCTAAACCGCCCGCATGTCCCTCAATAATAATAGATTCCCTCAAAGAACATTGAGGAATGCACAATCTGTTACCTTTAAATAGGTAACCCTTCACGATCTGAAATTGTTGAAAAGGCTCCGTTTTGCTCTTCCTCCAGATATCCCCAAAATGAGGATCATCAACATATAAATCTTTAAAAGTGTCAAAGCCTAGAACTTTTACCTGCATCGTAGACAGCAAAGACTGTTTTCTGCTCAATGCATCTGCCACACTATTTAGCACTCCTGCCTTATGCTTGATGGAAAAACTGAAAACTTGAAGGAACTCCACCCACTTTGCATGCCTTGCATTTAATTTGTGCTGCCCATTGATGTATTTCAAGGCTTCATGATCAGAAAATAAGACAAACTCTTTCGAAATAAGATAGTGCCGCCAATGCTCCAAACTCCTCACAATAGCATAAAATTCTTTATCATAAGTTGAATATTTCCTTTTTGCCTCGTTCAACTTCTCACTAAAGAATGCCACAGGTTTACATTTTTGACTTAGGACACCCCCAATACCAACACCTGAAGCATCACAATGCACCTCAAAAATCTCATTAAAATCAGGAAGCACGAGAACAGGTGCTTCAGTCACCTTCTTCTTTAATAATTGAAAGGCAGCTTCTGCCTCCTTAGTCCACACAAATTTACTTCCTTTCAGACAATCCGTTAGAGGTGCAATAATAGTACTGAAGTCCCGAATAAATCTCCGATAAAAAGACGCAAGCCCATGAAAGCTACGTACCTCATGAATATTTTTCGGAATTTCCCAATTCGTAATAGCCTCAACCTTAGCTAGGTCCATATGAATGCCCTCTTTAGTTATTATATAGCCCAAAAAGGTCACACGATCGGTCAAAAAGTGACACTTCTTGGTATTAGCATATAATTTCTGTTCCCTCAATGTCTCGAACACCATTCTCAAATGCTGCAAGTGTTGATTAGTCGATACACTATAAATCAAAATATCATCGAAATATACGACGACAAACTGGCCAATAAAAGGACGAAACACCTGATTCATCAGTCTCATAAAGGTGCTCGGTGCATTAGATAACCCGAAAGGCATTACCATCCACTCATACAGACCATCTCGAGTTTTAAAAGAGGTCTTCCACTCATCTCCCGGACGCACCCTGATCTGATGATATCCACTTCTCAAGTCTATCTTTGAAAAAATAGTCGCTCCATGCAGTTGATCAATTAAATCATCAAATCTCGGAATAGGAAAGCGATACCTGATCGTGATTTTGTTAACAGCTCTGCTATCCACGCACATTCTCCACGACCCGTCTTTCTTAGGAACCAATAAAGCTGGCACTGCACAAGGGCTCATGCTCTCTCGAATTGCACCTTTTTCTAATAGTTCCTGCACTTGCCTCTGCATCTCCTCATGCTCCTTAGGATTCATTCTGTAAGCTGCCTTATTAGGAATAGCAGCTCCTGGAACGAGATCTATACAATGCTGAATGTCCCTCATGGGTGGCAATCCAGGTGGCAACTCCTCTGGCACAACATCAGCAAACTCCTCAAGTATAGGTAGAACTTGAGTTGAAATTTCTGGACTATCAAGATTCTGCTCCATGACTACAACAGCAAAAAGCTCTGGGGCATTCACCGCCTCCTCCTGGAACTCTGATTTGGAAAGCAGATTACTTTTCCCTTCTTTTCTCAAATCTGAAGGACCCAGAGTAATAGTCCGGCCATCCTTCTTGAAGGTGTATGTATTTTTGAATCCATCATGCTGTGTTTTCCTGTCAAACTGCCAAGGCCTCCCCAACAGAATATGACAAGCGTCCATTGGAACGACGTCACCCCACACTTCATCAGCATATTTCTTCCCAATCGAAAACTGCACTAGACACCTCTTGCTCACTTTTACCTCATTCCCCTTCCTAAGCCATGACAACTTATATGGCTGAGGATGTTCGACAGTTTTCAACCCCAACTTTTCTACCATAGTGGTAGATATTACATTCTCACAACTTCCCCCGTCAATGATCATACTGCACACCTTTCCCCCACTAGTGCACTTAGTATGAAATATATTATGCCTGAGCCACGATTCATCATCTACCTCAGCAATATTTAAAACCCGACGCACGACTAAAGACTCACCAGAATCGGCATAGATAATGTCCTCCGGATCTGGATCTGCTTCTGCTTGCTCGCCATCAGATTCATCATAAGTTGGGTCTTCATCAAAAGTTGGATTATTTACTAGTGTCACAAATTGTCGGTTCGGACAATCAGCGGCAAAGTGCCCGAGTCCTTGACACTTAAAACATCGCTTGCCTGCAGCTCCTCCCCTGCTAGATCCAGTACCACCCTGCTCTCCTTTTATTGTAAATTTTGAACCAGCGCCCTTAACTGCTGCCGGGGTTGAAGAACTCCCTACTTTCCCCCGGGACTCTTTATCTGACCACTTGGAACTGATGCCTGTCCATTTAGAACCGCTGCTAGACCACTTGGACTTACTGCCTTTTCTTTTAAACTGCCCCTCTACCTTTAGGGCTAGTCTACACACATCCTCATATGTCCAATACTGCTGCAATTGGACAACATCAGAGATCTCGTATCGCAGCCCTGCCAGATATCGTGCAATCGTCTGCTCGTCTTCCTCTGCCACATCACAACGCATCCGCAAACGATCAAATTCTTCTGTGAATTCCTCAACTGTTTTATCATCTTGCTTGACGTTATGATATTCGATAAACGCCTCTTGCCTATAATGGGTAGGCAAAAATTTTTTTTGCAATAACTTTTTTATCTTCTCCCAGCGATCCACCTTCGGCTTCCCCTCTCTAGCGCGTTGCTTTTTTACGTGCTCCCACCATATCGAAGCATGTTTTCGCAGCCTAATAGCCACTAACTTCACTTTTTGCCCCTCAGTTAGGTCTTTAAGATCAAAAATCCGTTCTACCGTATGCAACCAATCAATAAACTCATCAGGATGAGCTTTACCATTAAACTCGGGAATCTCGATCTTCATTCCGAAATTTTGAGAAGAACGCTGATTTCCAGGTCGTACTCCTCGATTCCGCCCCTGGTTCAGAACCCCGAAAGGGTTTACGTCTTCTTCGTCATCATCGGATGAATCCTCAGATTCCGCTCCTTCTTCGGATTGAACGCCCAACCTCGCCTCCGCAAGTTGTCGCTCCAAATCCTGGATTCGTCTTCTCTGTTCTTCAATTTCTATGCCTCGCAGATCTCTTAGACGCGGTTGGTCGTCTGCTTCAGGAACGCCTCCACGCCCCCGGCCACCACGAGCCCGCCGTCCACGACCGCGATTCTGTTCAGCCATTGATTCAAGCAACCTGTGCTCTGATACCAATTGACGCAGAGACGCGATAGAAGAATTGACTGAACAAGAAAATTCGACGGAAGAACAATTCGTCTTCCAAATTTGGAACAACTCCAAAGAACTCAAAAGTTTTTATTCAAAAATACTGTGTTTTGATTACAAGACGGACATCCTATATATAGAGATAGGACTCCTAATACTAATGGAAACTGCCTCAATGATAATATAGGAAACTGCCTAAATGATAATATAGGAAACTGCCTAAATGATAATATAGGAAACTGCCTAAACAATGTGATCGACGGTCTCCCTAGGTGCATCAAAGTTGCTTCTCTACAGACAAGCATTTCCACACTGTCTGCACCCGCTCAACCGAGTGTAGAGATTGTACTGCCCGATGACTCTCCTCCTATTAAGTCAAAAGATAAAGGAAAAACTGTTGCCATTGGCACTTCCTCGACCGAGAATGGTGCAACTTTAACTGACAAAGCTCGTCCGATCATTACAAATGGGGGTGATGCATCTTCTAAGCCACCAAAGAGTGATGAGGCTGAGCGTATTGATAAGCTTGAAGAAAAATTCCGTCAAATGCAAGGCTTTGATGATCAATTCTCACGAGGTCTTGCTCACATTGTCAAGGTTCAAGTCCCTAAGAAGTTCAAGGCGCCTGAGTTTAATAAGTTCGATGGCCTTTCCTGTCCTAAGGTCCATTTACAATACTACACAGCGAGGATGGCGCCGTATGCTGATAATGTGCCACTCATGATCCACACGTTCCAAGATAGCTTAACCGGACCCCCCTTACAATGGTTCATTTTGAAAAAGATTCATTTGCTCAAGACATGGGAGGATTTGTCTGATGCTTTCATTCGTCAATACAAATTCAATATTGACGTGGCCCCGTCACGTGAGGATTTGATTCGCACTGAGAAGAAAAAGACTGAAACCTTCAAGGCCTATGCTACTAGGTGGAGAGCTCTAGCTGTGCAAATTACCCCCGAATTGACTGAGAAGGAGATGCTTGATACCTTCATGAAGACTTTACCGTTCGAGTTTCTTAATCGAATGTTGGGTTCTAATTTCAATTCTTTAGCTGAGTTGATACCTGCGGGAGAACGCATTGAGATCGCTCTGCGCGATGGTTGGGCCACTGAGCAGGCTACCTCTGCTAAGAAGTTCACCCTCAAGAAGGATAAAGAACCGACACCTGAAGTGAATGTAGCCTATTCTCAACATAGCCGTGACACTGCCTCGACAATGCAGTCTATTGGCAAACAAGGTGGACGCCAATTCACTAGTCGGCAACAAGGTACTAAAAGGAACTTCACGCCTCTACCTGGGCCGTTATCCAAAGTTCTACCTGTTCTCCAAAAGAAAAATTTGCTTTCAAGTGAGCCGAAACGCCCGAACCCCGAGCGGTTCTCTGGTTATGACTCCTCTAAGAAGTGTGAGTATCATATGGGGGAGGTCGGTCATTCTACTGATGATTGTTACGTACTGAAGCATAGAATTCAAGACCTCTTGGACACAAAGGCATTCTCTTTCCGCAGTGATCAACCAAATGTCCAGCGGAACCCTCTACCCAACCATGCTGGAAGCACGGATGCTGTTATTGAGTAGAGAAATTTTTGTTTTTATACTCCTCTGCGAAGGAGTCTTTCATGCTTTCTAGAATTTCAAGTATTTTCTAGGATTTCCTGCTTTCTAGGATTTCAATTCATGTTTATGTTTTGATTCGTAGGGCTTTGATTATTTGCATTTCCCTTCCAATAATGTAATTCATTTGATTCTATTCAATGAAATTGCAAGTTTGTTTTTACTTTGAGGGCATGTTGAAGTATACCAAACTAGCCCGGTGATGATATCCAACCATGAAAAGAAAATATCATCCAAGGAGAAATTCTGAGGGCTGGGCTTTCTCATGCTCCCTCCAAAAAAGACTTTCCGAAAATAAAAAGCATTTCATTGCTTTAAAAAAAAAAACTTTCCAAAGCGTACATCAAATAAACCCTGTTTGTTTGTCTGACTCATTTACTTCATGTCTCAGAGCATAATTCTCCAGCTTATTGTGATGAGGAATTGACACATCGAGTTCTATTGATGATGAACCTATGGGGCAAAGGATCACCACCTACTTGGGCATGATGCTAGAGCGAAGATGAGTGCTCAACAGTAGGGGATGACGAACCGAGGGGCATGTTGAACTTTGATGATGATAATTGACTGACAAATCCAATAGAGATAATGTCATGGTTCTAATTGGAATCTTCTGAGTCTCAATTCACATTTGCTTAATATCCAATTCATGCACGTTTTCTTGTGCAGGGGCAAAAGCAAAGATGGAGTGTTCATGTGTCCATCCTTTCCAAATAAGAGCAATCAAAGGACTCTCATTCCTAAGGACACTCTTCTTGTTTGATATTGTTGAGCGATGACATGTTCTTGAAATGGATGTTATGCTTCTCATGCATTTAATGAAAATTTTGAATTATGAACCTTTCCATGCCTAAAGCCGATAGGTATCTAAAATACTAATATCCTTCGAAAGAGGGTTTTGCATGATAATTTACCTGTTTAACTCACCAAGTTCATTGAGAATAATCCAAATGGACAATTTATTGAATGATGTGGCATTATTTGAGTATGCTAAATGAGATGTGTCGGGATGATGAAAGGCAAGCCATATCCTATACACAGTCCCATGCACTAATCCCCAGTGAGTTGAGTGAAAAAATTTCATGTCTGCAAGGCAAAGGGTTATCTCGCAAAATGTACGGCAACTGAAATGACGAGAGGCGGTTCATTTCTCTATCCCAAACACTACAGTTTATCCATTGTTTCGCCACTTTGAGCCTAAACACTTGGAGAAATTCATTCAAATTACCTCTGTCAAGAACCACCCCACATCGGGGCGAACTGGAGGTAAGTCAGCATCATAAGGTGAAAAATGAGTAGAAATTTTCATGCTCTCACTTGCATCAATCTTCGAGTGTTGCTTTTTCAGATGAATTCACGTGAAGTTCAAGTGCCTTAGGATGACGAAGAGCATTTCTTTTTCTATCCTATACACATTTTATCCTTTGCTAAGCCCAATTGAGCCCGCAAATTCGTTTCATATAAACCCAGTTGGTGATCATCCCCCACACTGGGGCAAGGCAAAAGTCATCATTATTCAAGCAGCATATCCGGAGCGCCGATAAAAGACGAAGACCCTGAGAGTCCAAATGTTAGTCATTCGATCAAAACAAGCCAAAGTGTGGCTGGCCAATATATGCATTGTAGACAGTGTGTGTCAAAGTCAAAAAAAAAAATGAAAGCTAGGGGGCATAAAAAAGCAGTGTGCCTAGTAAAAGCAAGGCCATTACCCTGAAAAAAAAAAGGGGAGAACTTAAAAAAAAAACGTCAAGATATGACATGTCAAAGTCATGAATCCCAGTGGAGCAGTAGTCCTACAAGTTTCGAAGGAATCAAGTGACGAACTCTCAAGGCCAATGGAGCATCTGCCAAGAAGGCAACCCCTAAAGAAAAGAGGACCAGTGATTATGCCTAGATGATCACCAACTCTCACCTTTATACACATTTTTGAGCCTAATATATCCTTTCATTTCTCAACCCATGAGCCTAGCCTACATTACGTCCCTTACAAAGTCTCTTCATATTAGGGCGCTTGAACTAACATAGAGTTTCAGATGTTTATAAGCTTAGCTCGAAGAAGTGCGAGCAAGTCCACTTCTATCTCATTTTGCAGGGTTCTTGACTTGTAAACCCGGAGACGATTGTGGAGTATTTTCTTTCAATAGCCTTGACTCGAAGAGTCCCCTTTGTTAAGCCATTGACCAAACCAACATTACGGTCCTGATAAAGACCTCTTAGATTGGTAAGGTCGTACCACTTGCGAGAATACTCGGATCCTTGTCGACATGATGATGGTGAGACGGAGTAATTCTCATAAAATAGCCCTTCTGAATAAGAGTGAGTGAAAGCCCTTTCTAACTGAAAGTCTCTCATTTAGCACTCTTAAGAAATCCACGTTATGATTGAAAATTGTCTTAATTAATGATTCTCCCCAGTGAAAATTTGGTGATGCAAATATGGTGAAACCATCATGCATAAACCTCAATTGAATTGATGAATTCTGAAATGTGAGTTCTAGAATAGTTGAGATTGCTAATCTCCTTGAACGAATGCATATGTGTTTTGCTCTAATCATGTCTGACAGGTAATGTTTCCTCAAAGACTAAAGCGTTCCTGACGCTACAGTTGTTTTTTGAAGCTTGGTGTTCGTCTAAATATTTTTGAATATTCAATTACCTGATTGTAGTTTCAGGTATCATTTCCGAAAATCCGAAGGGAATTTTCGATCTTATTAATCATATCTGATTGTAGTTTCAGATATCTTTCTCGAAGATCCGAAGGGAATCATTGAGCCCATTCAAATATCTGATTGAGGTTTCAGGTATTATTTCTGGAAATCCGGAGGGAATTTTCGATCTTATTAATCATATCTGATTACAGTTTCAGATATCTTTCTCGAAGATTAGAAGGAAATCATCGAGCCCATTCAAAATATCTGATTGAGGTTTCAGGTATTATTTCTGGAAATCCGGAGGGAATTTTCGATCTTATTAATCATATCTGATTGCAGTTTCAGATATCTTTCTCGAAGATTAGAAGGAAATCATCGAGCCCATTCAAATATTTGATTGAAGTTTTAGATATCTTCTCGAAGATATGAAGGGAATCATCGAGCCCATTCAAATATCTAATTGAAGTTTCAGATATCTTTCTCGAAGATCCAAAGCGAATTTTCGAGCATATCCATATTTGATTGTAGTTTTAGTTTCAAGTATCTTTCTCAAAGATCCGAAGGGAATTTTTGAGGCCATTCAAATACCTGATTGGAGTTTCAGGAATTTTTCTTGGAAGTCCAAGGGAATTATTCGATACCTTTTATCGAAAATCCGAAGGGAATTTTCGAGCCCATCTCATCTCAAGCATCTTCTCTGAAAATCCGAAGGGAATTTTCAAGATTATTTCAGATCTTATTTTGAAAATCCGAAGAGAATTTTCGAGCTTTCAAATACTATGGGGAATTCCAGATACTTGGCGAGTTTCGAAAGTTGTTCCATACCCCAATTTTGCTTTCCCAAATCTTCAGGTAAGTAAATGCAGGTATGTTTTCTATTTTTGCATTTGCATTTTCAGATCACATTAGAAAATGGGTGTGGGCTCATTGAGATCCCATTTACTCGACAAAAAGACTAATTTTTTCTCATTGCATTTGCATAGTCAAAATTTAGGTATCATTTTGTCTTTGAATGCAACCTCTTCGAGCTCACTTTCAAAGAGGGGCAGCTGTTGACACCTAAATTTTGGGAATCCATTTAGGTACATATTGCATAGGAAAATTAGGAGTTGATCCCGACACCTAGCAAAAATAATAATCAAATTGCATATAGTTTTTAGGAGTATTTATCATATAGTGTAATTGCATTTTGCATATTAATTGAACCGGAGTAAATGGACTCAAACTCAATGGAAGTAATTGGATCAAGCCCGTGCGAGTTGAATATTCAACCAAACCCGTTATTCCCTCAAGTGGTCAAGATTGACATGTGCATTGCGCGTGCGGCACATCAGATTAGGAGATATTGAGAAAATATCATTAAATTTTTTTGGTCACATGCGAAATTAAAGAAAGGGAAAGAAAATAACAAAAGAGGGAAAGAAGCAAAGGGAATTTGGTCAGCATGGGGGCATGTATTCTGAATAATATATTGGACACTATCATGGTGGCCTTCACGTCTTTCGGTGGCGTGGTCAAAGGAAAATTGATCACGTGCAATGAAGAACCTAAATTTGGCCATATTCTCTAGTCTCAAAAAAAGGGCAAGTGCAATATATGTTAGGATCAGGAAAGAAAGAAGTCATAGCATAATATATCTCAAATATCCCTAAGAGGTTCTCTTTCTCTTAATAGCCTAGGCTCTCTCACCTATAAAACGGACTTCCTACGGACAAGAACGGGGACTCTCTTTTTGGTCTGACCACACACGAGAAACATAGAGAGATATCATAAAAAAGAAAAGAGAGAAGAAGCTTATCCTTCCTTAGCGTTTCGCTTGGCGCTTCAACCTGCAACTCGAGCCACTCGTGCCCTGCTCGCTGCTCTTCGCCTGTGACGCTCTCTTGCCGTGCTCAGACTTACACCGCGTCTGCTGCCATTGATCGCTTGCCCCCGCCGTGACGTTTGTTGCTGTTCCAGACATCCCTCCGAGCAAAGTCTGACGATCCAGTCCAATCTTAGACCAAGAGTTCCAAGCGGCCATCAGCTTAGCAATTCTCGGAAAGCATCAACCCTTCCCGAAAGTGAATCTTGGCTACCACCATCATGCCTCTGACGTTCACTTAGCCTTGCTTCCTTGCTCAGTGGGTCCAACGAAGTCAACAGAATTCGTTGGATCCAATTTGTGTTGTCTGCAGGTTTTCTTTGGTCTTGCTGGGAAGTCTCATAAATTTCCTTGCCAGTTATTGTAATTCCTCTGACGACGAAGCCATGAAGTAGCAGCCCCGCGCCTAACTGTGCTGAGATTTCCGTGAGCATCCCTCATCGTGAGCGTCCACATTGCTGGCCAGCTTTGACTGTGAACCACCATCGAGACGAGTTGCTCGTGATCCATCGCCAGTCTACCCTGTCCGCGAGTCCGATCCCGAGACATCCAAACTTGGAAAGCAAATATTCGAATTAGGTAAAAGTCTCATCTAATTTGTTTTCGAGTATATTGTTTCCTTGCTTAAAATATTACAATCTTGTGTGAATCTTTTAGCGATAGTGCCGTATCCATGAAATTCCCGAGTAAACTTTAAATTAGGAATTATTTCCTAATTTCACAACGTGCATATGATCGACGGTCCGATTTCATGCCCGAAATATGACTCGCGATCGCACGGAAAATCGTCAATCCGATCTCCCGCCCGAGATATGATTCGCGATTGCGTGAAAAATTGGCCAATCCGATCCTCATGCCCGGGATACGATTTGTCAATCTTTGTTTCTAAATTTAAATGGATGTCGGTAATATTTGGCGATATGGTGTCGTTTGATTTTTTTTTAAAGAAAATCCAAAATATGTTAATTAGGATTTCAATTAGAAGTTTTGCATGTTTAGGGAACCCTAAAGGTATCTAGAAGATAGGATAATTATTTAAGTTAAATTGGGACTTAAGATAATTTATTTCCTAGTTTAAATTAGGTGTTATTCTAATCTTAATAGATTATTTAGGTTATTTTTTAAATTTCGAATTTCCATGAAAATCCCAAAAAGAATGTGTTGCTTTAGGATAGATTATGATAGATTGCATTCTTAATTTGAGTAATTTTTTTTTATTTCGAATTTTAATAAAAATACCAAAAAAGAAGTCGTTAGATTGCATGTCATTTTAGGTTTTTTTTAATTCCGAATTTCAATGAGAAAAATACAAAAATAAATAAATCATTTGCCCGTCATCAGAATTAGGTCACGTCGTCGCATGACATATAATTTGCATACTAGGTTGCATTACTTGCATGTCATTTTTGCACATCATTACATGTAGATTAGCTTTCATTTAAATAAGCGAAAATCCAAAAATTGAGTGAATTCCTTGTTAATTAGAAATCATATTAGGTTGTTGATGTGATTTTCTAGCTAACAATGCAGATGCTTACGTTGCTTCGAGGTAAGTAATTTTTCCAACTTGCAATTTATTTAATGCTTTCTTGGGTGTTAAATTGGTGGTGTGCGCACCCGCATGAACACCTCACATGTTAGTGACTAAGTTAAAATGGATCTAGATTGCTTGCCAAAATATTTTTGAAAAGAAAAGGTACCGAAAGGGCGTTAGACTAGATCTAGCGTAATCAAGTCCCCGAGCTTAGAATCTCTGGTTCGTAGGAATAAAACATATCTCCCTATGTTTTATTTAGGTTTCTAATCGACCTACCACAAATAGATTAGTGGCGACTCCGAGCATGAAAAATTTTGCATGTTAAAAACTTAAACCCTAAGTTGCGAATTGGTAGGGTTTGGGAGGGCCCGAGTTAGACTTAGTCTTAACAATCCATTAGCCTGAGGGGAAATTTTTAGGTCGCGACAATGTCCAATCGCAAGAAAAAAAAAATTAAAATAATCGTAATGTTTCAATACTATATATGTAGTTTACAAAAACGGAAATGGGTTGTCTTCATGTTTTTCTTGCTATTCAAGGATATGTAGAGTTGGCTCTCAGCTAGAGCAAAGGTCTTAGGCATTTTACAAATAGTCCAGGTTGCTAAATGATTTACAGAGTTTGTGGAAGCATCTCTTTTTTTCCCCTGCAACTCCGTGTCCCCTGCATTTATGATTGCCGGGCTATATGAATGATCGAGTTCATATTTTTTTTACACAGGTTGCGTAATGCAATATGATTTTTATGCTGAAATAGAAAATCTGCAGCAAGTCTTTAGTATGTGCTTCTTTATATGACTTTCAACTTTGCTTTGCAGATAGCTCAAATAATAAAGACTTGCCTAGTACTTCATTGGACAAACATGAAGGAATGGATATGGACTTGGGTGAACGTAAAAACAGAAGGTTCATTTGTGACGAGGCTGAAAATATCACCCATAGAGCCGTACTGTTTGTGCTGTCCCCAAAGAGGTCATGTTAACATTTCACAAGATGATCCTATGCAGCAGGTAAGATCAGAACCCCTAATATTACACGCTGAAGGAAGGTGCTGTCTCGTTATTACTGAGTTCGACTCTTTCACTCCAAAAAGGAAGAAAGAAAATAATTGCTTAGTTAGATTCATCGATATCTTTCATATATCCTCATCAAGAGTCAGCTCTAAGCATCCAGCAACACCCCTGTAATGTGAAGTACTGCATACATTTGCTATGTCATACAATAATAGGATGGTAACGGTGAAGTAGAAAAAAATAATTTGGCATGATGTTGCTCATCCCTATAATTTTGCTTCTCAGGTATATGAGGATTTGCATACTATCTGAGACTGGGATATTGGTGGAGAAGTTTCATATACCCCAATCTGAAAGGAATATGTATTCTGCTATTCTTGTTGTGCCTGAGACATTTGATAATCGCGGTACTTCTTTGCATTGCTTTCCTTATGTCCATTAGTTCATACACGAAGAGTTTACTATTACTTTTTCCGCTTATGCATTTCATGAGATTCTATGTGTTGTAAGTGGATGCATGAACATGTCGTTGAGTAATGAGAGAATTGTAGTGTGGTTTCTTCCCATGCTTCTTCTTTATTTTCTCCTATGGTTCATTGGCTCATTTTACTTCGTTTATCATTAGGAATAGATTTCTTTTTTCTACTCAATAATTGAGAGGTAGTATACCATTGCTGTAGCTAAAGATTACTCCAAGAAAGGACTTTTAAGGTCTTCAGCTAATGTAATATTCTTTAGGTTGACAAGAGGAAACCTAAATTTACTGGGATTATGTTTTTTTGGGGAGCTTTCTGCATCTCATTGAGCAATTGGTGGCCTTTTCTTACGCTCTAAAGCATGGATCAGTAGTAAATATATTGGTACTTTTTGGTTTGGGAGTTTATTACACCAGGCGCAGTTTATGTGTGATCTACAAAGAAATTTCATTTTATGTTGGGATGCTTGATAGGGTCATTAACTTGTCTGTTTACTTGTGATAGGTTTAGAAGATCCTATAGTCAAAGTTAAAGAACTGCCAAAGAATGGATGAGAGGCTGAAATAGAACTTTGGATATAAGGTCAATCTGTATGTATGATCTTATATCAAAATCATGCTGTCAACTTCTTCCCACCTTATTTTGTAAGTACTCTTATGATTCTTCAGTTGGCAGTGCGTCAGAGTCATTGCTATACCACATTTTCTGCTGGAAGGCACAAGATAGACTTATTGTAAAAAAGTTACTGAGGGTTGCCACCCCTGCGGAAAATGATTCTTAATAACTGACCTCTCTTAAAAAGTCAACGAGTTTGGATGTGACCACTGTGTTTTGCTTCTCCTTCTATGAACTTCTAACATTTCTCTCACTGTTGGAGGAATGGAATCCTTCAATCTCTTCTTCTCCTTGCTTTTGCTAACATGCATTCTTATCCATGCCCGGAGTTCATTTGAAACTTAAGAAATGATTGGAATCGTAAGGAGGACTTTAATTACCTAGGATCTTTACATGGTCCCGATCCTAAGCTAAGAAAAATCATAGGATCGATGCGATCCTACTGATCCCATTGGTCGACCTTTGACATACTTTCACCTTTAAATATGTATATCTGATGTTCAGGTAATAGAAATACTGATTTTTCTTGTACATGTAGTATATAAACTATAAATTCACACCATTTTGGAGTTTTAATGTCACACCATGTTCATAATTAACAAACTTCGTAGGACTATCCAAGATTTCTATATTGTTGGTGTAATATTTTAGGATCTTACGACCCACCATCTGATGTTACAATCCGATCCCTTAGACACCTTCATCGATCATAAGTAGGATCCTGCTCCTCACAACCTTGTTCTTAACTGTAGAAAACTCAACCAAGAAAGCACCAACAGTTAATGAGTGTTCCTAGCAACCTTGTTCCTAACAACCCTAGGGCACACTTACAAAATCACAAATTACCAGAATCAAAGCCGTTCAGCATGTTACTGATTGTCAAAATGCTTTTTAAAACAACCTTCTTTTTCTAGGGAAAGAAAGCCACTCTTTGAGGAACTTCCTTTACTAGATTGCCTCCAAGGAAATTAGCCTCCTCGCTCACATTTGTCTCAGAAAAGACAGATTAGTATATTGTTGGATTGAAAATACCTGCCAACAGACTGAATGATCCTTATCTTCGGTGTGATTCACACCCTCAATGTTGTAAAGAAAAATATAGAAAAATTACACCGTTCCAATTCCCAATCTTGGGTACTGCAAACCATATTTAAATATTCCATCAGGTTCTGTCATAACCAGTATACAAAAAAATCTCAAAATTGTACTGGCTTGCTACAAGCGTTAAAAGAATTAGGGAATAATTGTTTTATGAGTGATTTTACACTTAATGCACCATGCCAGAAGAAGATAGAGTAATTTGTAATTTAGAGATTATGATGGATTAGCTTTCCTTTTTTTATCAACTTCCACTCTACAAGTTCTCCTGCTCACTTCCATCATCCCCGTTATGCAAGAATTTGTGTCGTCTCATGTAGTTAAGATTCGAGAATGTGTTTTAGCTTTAGTAGTTAAATAGTTCTGGGCTTGTCCCATTGAGCTGAAATTCTGTATGCTTAGTCATCTTTCTGATGGAAGAGGTATTTATCTAAATTCTTCGGTGGATTCTTCATCCTTAGTGATATGCTTTTTGAAAAATACTATTATAACATGATATAGTGATCGCAACATCAATGGTTGAAGGATGAGTTGCATCTGTACCTTCAGTGGGTGGTATCTTTTTACCTCTTGTGCTCTAAGTACATCTTTTTTTAGGTACAGCGAAAAGGTTTTTCCATGGCAATATCTTTGCAAACAGCTTCCCTTGCTTTCTTGTAAGTTGAGCTTGTTGCATTGAATGTATGTGTCCAGAATCCACTGAATGGGTAGTTGGTTGTTTTGCTGTTTTTCTCTGCCAGGGATCTAGCAGATTCCACATTGAATGTTCTGTTTTCTCTGGTTTCAAGCAAAAATTAAGAAGTGCTTTCTATAGTGTTGCGGGACTTGCAATTTAGCTCTGCCGTGGTACACCAGGTTGGGAACCTTTCTGCCTTCTGATGACTTGCAGAAATTTACCTACATTTAAGTGTGAAACATGTTTTATGATAAAATAGTTGATAAAGATATTTAACTGTGAAAGATATTTTAGCATGCTTTCACTATTCCGATGACAGTCATTCCCTAGAATCACAAAATTGATATCGTATTTATGGCTATGCATGTTTTGTAACTTGTGTAACACATTATCTTACAGCTTGTTTACTTTGCATGGCAATAACTTTAGCCAAATGGCATGCTTTTTTCTCTTCTGTATTCTCCACTCTCCAAATTGTGTTTTATCTTATGATGTGATCACCAATCATGACAAATATTTAGGTGACTATAGTATTACCCCCTGTATTTCTCCATTAGTAGACTATAAATACTTCATTAACTATGTTCAACAGGAAAGTCTTGCTGCAGCTTTTGGGAACGGCTTGTCAACTGCCTGCATTGTGAATGTGGGAGCTCAGGAGACATCAGTCATATGCATTGAGATACTAGTAAGTTTTTACATTTTGCCTCTATTGGAGTATAAGTCTTGCTTTTGGTGATGCAGAGCAGATGATGCAATGCTCATCATTGCCTCCAAGCTTTTAAAGCAAATTCACTGGTCATGTCAACATAGATTGACCTTAGAGATAACACCTTTTCATAAACCAAAGCAAAAGAAAAAGGAGCTATGCTCGTTTGTCTTTATGAGTGACCCGTGATGAGAGTAATTATTTCTGAAATCCATATTGACCCGTAATTATTATTAAAGAGCAGTGCAGTCTAAGCTTTCAACATCAATCTTGACTTGTTATCACCGTACCAGCAGTGAGATTTTTGCTGCTGCAGCCTTCATGCTTATTCTTTCCTCTTTGCTATAAATTTCTTGTTCCACCATCTCCTCTCATTTTGTTAATGTTAGTGTCACCTCCAAATTAATGGGTGAAAAATGAATTAAAATGATGAAGAAATCCTGTTTATGTTTTGATTTTGCCTATCACCAATTAGGCTACAAAGTTAACATTTGTAAATAGGCACTCTCCTTTTCTAGACCACTGTAATGCTGTGTTTCATATGTCTGATTAACATTCTTCTGGTAAACAAATAGCCCTCAATTGGGCCAATATTGTATTAACAACAATGAAACAAATTAGACTTCTACACATCCTGCTCAGACCTTATATCTACTGACAACTTTAAATATTATGATGGATTATGTTCCACTGAGTTAATGAAGAAATTGTCTTTTGTAAATGTCAGGATGGAGTTGCTCTACCTACCTCCGAGAAGATATTACCATTTGATGGAGTGGTGATACTTACTACTTCTCATAGTGCTGAGCTACTGCAGTATATCTGCATTAGCCTCACTACCATCATGCGCACCATGTTTAAAGTTGATTTGCCTAACCACCTTACATACTTGAAGGTTCCTCTTTTGATTTGCTGGTATTATGTGAGGTCTGGCTATCATTATTTGGCGTCACACTACAGATAGAGAGCTTTTGACCCATATACTGTTTTTCATCTTGAGATAACTTAATTCAGCATGCAACTTTTTATTATTTGTCCATAATTTCTACTTTATTGTTTAATTGGACTTGAAACTACTTCATGAACATCCAAGATTATGATATTGATGGGTAATAGGGTTTCACGATATATCCAGATGCCTCCTATGGACCCAGAGGCATCATAAATTATGGCCTCAAGTTCGCAATGACATGTTGAACAAGCGTACAGATATGTTGATGCTAAACGAACTGAAAGAATCCTAGTGATACATCCAAGTGAGTCTATGAATCCCTCTAATTTGGTAATTAAGATTTGGTGTTCGTCAAAATTCTTGTACTCGTGAGCACTGAAAAACGTAGGCCCATGCTCCACTTTTAATGGTAGAAACCCACGTGAGAATGGGGATTTATGTTTTAATATTAACGAACGCGAAAGCTAACCGGGATCTTGCAAATTAAGCCCAATATGAAATTACCAGAGAAATAAACGAGGAATGATAAAAGATATCCAAGATTTATGTGGTTTGGTCCGCTATATCAATACCTACGTCCATGAGAAGAGTCAGCAGCAAATAATCCACTATAATCGGAGAATTCAAGTTAGAATCGCTCACTCACGTGCTCAAGTGTTTTCCACACCTAGATTCTACCCAAAACCCAAGTGTTCTCTTTCGGATGAGTCGTATCATAGCATTCTTCCACAAACTAAGTTTCATACTTACAGGAGGTGGAGGTTGATGCTGTACCAATTGTTCACTCATACGAGGACGGGATGCCAGCTGTATCTCATAGTACGAGGCTTACTGCTCTCAAAGTATGTTTCCCAAAATGAATTCTCATCTCTATATTACTTTGCTTCTAGATGTTTAGCTTTCTAGAGATGCACCAATGGTTCTTTTTTATTTAGGTACCTCTATAGGTTTGTTTTATTTTACGCTTTTGGCTCCAGATGTATATCCTCGGCCACCTCGTTCGTGGTGAGCGAAATTGTTACTTCTAAGAACTTTTCAGATCAAGTTTAATCATGATAAAATGATTATTTTGCAAGGTATAATAATTGTGAGGATATGCCAAAAGAAACTTGGCATTTTGATTATCCCAGACGACCAGACATGGCAGATAGCCTCTATCCTGGGTTTAACATTAAATTGCTAATGTGGGACAACTATCTTATATTTGAGACAAAACCTAAGAAGGAAGAGAAGGTTGACCTTGCTGAAGCAATCACTAGTAGCATCCTTTCAACTGGCAGGTCCTTCGCAATTTCTTCAACTCTGCTTGCAGGGATTGTTAATGTATTATGGATCATAGTTTTTTATATTACTTTAACAGGGCGTATCGATCTTGAGAGAAAATTATTCTGCAGCATACAACTGGTGAGTATCGTGCACACCCTGAGATGTTCTTTGAATTGCTATAAATTGACTGGGTATAATGACTCGGTTTGGTGATTTAGATTGGTGGAGTGGCTTTGACTGAGGATCTCATTCCTGGTGTAGAAGAAAGGTTAGTTTTGCTTATGCTTTAAACATCTGCAGAATTGTGGCTTTTTGAGCATTCTTGCATGGTGACAGAATTTCATGTTTGACTCTATATTAACCGGTGTTAAGAGCCTTGTCTATGCTGAAAGAAAATTGATGAATATATTACTTACAGAAACCTGCTTGAGTAATCCCTCCTTAAATTAAGATATTGGCATCTTTTCTGGGAAATGTTTGAAGAAGGAACGCATTAATATAGACGATGAGCTCTAAACATGTATGTTTCGGGCTTGTCATGATTTCATGATATTTGAAACCCTATGTAATTGTTATATGCTAATTGCTTTCATATAATTGATGGTTCATCCTGTATGAGCTCCCTTTTGGTTTTGAGAGCTATTTTATGTATGGCTTTAGTTTTTTGGGCTGTTTATGTAAATGGGTTTGCACCCGCTTGGTGCCCTATAGTTGAACTTTTTCTATTTATCAAGCCAAAAATCGTCTATAGGACTAGCAATGACTGATCAAAATTATTTTAGGACTAAAAGAAACTGAGAAAAAGCTCACTTCTAATTTATGTATGCTCCTTTGTTTTCTGGAATCTTCCATTTAAATAGAAGGAATTTTCTTTGGAGAATTTAAAGAAAAAACAAACCTCTGGTCAATAATGATGTGTCTAAGTGCCCAATTATGGATTCTGGCGTTATTGTCCAGTATTTTGCTATCCTTTTTCCGTAGGTGATATGTTTCAATAGAAGTTCCGAAGCCTAAATTTGTGTCTCATTGCTCGTTGATTCTCTTCTTCTTACGGAGTATTTCATGCAATTCCTTTAGATGAAGCAATTGATACAATCGAGGTCAGTATGCTCTTTCCTTGCCATGTCGCTATCATATTTTCTTTGCTATATTTAGTTGTCGACTATACGTGGAGATTAGCTAGTCATGCAGCTTTAATTTCATTGTATTGGCCACCACATGATACTCAACATCATTTAGCACAATGTTCAAATGTTAAATGGGTCGATTTTGTGGATGTTTTCTATTGATGTCATAAAGGACGACATTCTATCTATGCTTCTAAGTTGTAGTTTGTCAAATTTCTTAAAAACATGTCTTGTTCAAAGGTTGAGACTTGGTTTTTTCTGGCGTCTCAATTCTGTCGCATGACTTGAGCTAGCCACCATTCATCTCATGCTTTGAAGAATTCGTCATAAAGGTTATTTAGATGTGCAATATTCTAAAGCTATGACTTACGAACAGTGCATGTGAGACAAAGAATCCATTAGGATTGAAATTTGTGCACTTATGAATTGAGCAAAATGAGTTGTAGTCTTTTGTTTAACACTGCATATGAACTCTGTGCGTCTTTAGCAAGTTTTGCAATCAAGAACATGCCATACTTCTGTGTCGTGGAAAGGTGGAGCGGTAAGATAAGCATTGTATGATCACATTTTCTCACTTTTTTCTTTTTCTGTAAGAAGATGAATTTTGTCTAAGACTCTGTATATTTGGCGAGTTGAATATGACTCGTTTCCTTTACTGCCTAACGGAGAATTGAGAGCTATTTGTGTGAGAAACTCTGTTGGTTTCTTGATCAAAACATGCAAAACATACTCACCTCCATCTCCTTTTTCTTGGCAAATGAAATGATTATGGTGGTAAAAGCAGACATTGCATTTTCAAAAAGTGTGTCTTTTTCAAAAATGCCATCTCAAAGACACGGAAAAGCTTCTTCAGATGGTGACATGCCATGTTTCCATGTTGATGCAAACTCATCACAAAACGGTAATTCCTTCCTCACGTTAGGCCTTGTCATAAATTTTTTTCACCAATATTGATGTCCATCATTCAAACTTGCAACTTCTTATAGACTAGCTTACTTGTTTCATGACCAAATATACAGAGTCTAAATACACTAACTTCTTAAGTTAATGAGAGCATTTCGCTACTGGATGTTGGAAACTGCGATTCAAGACATTGATTGCTGACCTGGATGGGTCTAAATACACTTATATGTCAACCAGGCAGCACCAGATATTAAAGGTTCAAATCATTTTCACTTGCATAGAGGTTGGTGGCTTCCCTTTCCATGTGATCCACGGGCAAGATCATAAGCCTGTTTTTGGGTCTATCCTCTTTTTCTCTTTAGTCCCTTTCTTGTAGACCCCACGCGTCTTTCTTTTGCACCACCAACATTTCCACGTGCTTTCTCTTCTCATTGGTCAATTTCCATTGCCACTGCGCAGGTTGACTGAAGAGAAGTCCAGACAACTTTGCGATTGCCCCGTGAACTTTGCGATTGCCATGGGCATTGTTAGGGAACTTCGTCATTAACTGCCAATAATTCTCTTCATCTACACATCCGTGTAAACACCGCCACATTCACAATCACTTCTGTCCAGAAGTAGCTAAGAATCATATTTATCTACTGATAATAAGTGAATTTAATTTCATGCATTTTATCCATATTCTCCCTCACCTTGTGCATAACTAAATTATATAAACTTTCTTGTCCTCTCATTAACAAAATTCGAACTATCAAATATTTTGATAATAGAATAACCAACAAAGTTACATGACTAGACTTTTTTTAGAGTTCGACATCCGATCACGGTCGATGGAAATCTAATTACCCGTTAGCTTGTCGTACGAAGTGCATCCACTTAGAATCTCCTCACCAATACCAGTACTAGAGAGTATTTTATCAGCAATCGCTTGTGACCTTCTGCTCATCAACTCTAGGATTACTTAAACAATTTTGGATTTTCCTTCGGAAACTGCTTTCAATACGTGACCAAAGGCTTTTTCGATACTATAGGCTTTTGGTCTTTCCTCTTTCATTCTTTAGTCCCTTTTTTTCTAGACCCCACGCGTCTTTTTCTATGTTATCATCTAGTGGAGCGACTAAGCAAGAAGTAACATGGAGATGCCGTTGGCCTTGCTATACATTTTCACGGGTTCGACATCCAATTACAATTACAATCGATGACAATCTATTTATCAGATAGTTCGCCGTAATAAGTACATCCACCAAGAATCTTCTAATCATTATAGCACTAGAGATTATTTTATTGATCATCCTTTGTAACATTCCATTCGTCAACTGTACAACTGCTTAAACAATTTTGGAGACCTTTTTGCATGCTATTTTCATGTTCAAATGAAAATGAAAACAAAATAAACCGGAAGATTTTCGCTAAACAAACAGGGCAACCTGCTTTGCTTTTACCTCATCGTCAAGCCATATGCTATTTAGACCAGTCGATTTCGTGTAGCTCAGATGATTGAGACACTTCCGAAAGTCATGCACGACATTAGCTTTGCCCACTTGTGTTCGTACTCCATCCATGCTAGCCACAAATAGAGTTTTCATGGACAACTGTGTGTGTCTGTATGTTGAATCCAAAAGGAAACCTCACAGAGGCTTTTGATAATTTCAGCATTTCATGTGCAGTCGCCCTTCCCATAGTTCCTATCGCAATTATATATCACGCAAGACTTGGAAACCATCTCGGTAGCGCAAATCAGTGTCGCCTTGGAAGAATGAAACCTTACAGGATTCTTAAAGTGTGTGTGGACAATGGATGGGGCCACATTTGTTGTGGTCGATAGGACCACGATTTTTGGGTCTTTCACATCCACCTAACAATTCCACATGCTTTTATCTTCTAATTTGTCAATCCCATTCCTCCAGTCGCAGCTCAAAAAGAATCAACAACTCCAAGGGTAGAAACGGTCAACGCCAAGCACACAAAAGGAGAGAAGGTTGTTGGTTGGAAGGATTCGAGTTCGATTCTTACTATTGCTGATTTTATCGGTTCATTCAAAAGCCGCCATTGCTGTAATCTCATTTCTTAGTTTCTGTTCTCCAATTTCTTTCTTTTTCTTGCCAGAATCCTGTAATCTTACTTTTATTAGCTTACTACATGCTCACAAAATTAAATGCGTATATAAAAAGAAAAGATTATAGATTGAGATTGTCTCCAAAAAAAAAAGGGTCAGTTATATTTTCCATGAATGAAATGAGCGAAGGTAATTATTCTTTGAGAGAAGCAAATAGATGCTTGAATTGTTGATATTAATTGTTAATTGTTCTGGAAGGAAGCAAAGTGAGTCAATTTAGTAAATTGACTTCGGCTCCGTTTGTTTGGCAAAAAATAAATGATTTGGAAAATATTTGCCTAAAAATAATCGTTTGAAATAATTAATCAATGAAAATTATTTTCATTACAGACAACAATTTATGTCTAAACATTTTCGTATGCGACGAAAATATTTTTCGTGAGAATTTTTGGATGCATAGGGGGGAGATCCGTGAGTGTCGAATTACAGCTAGTGGGCTTTGGTTTGTTTTACCGACTTCCAGTTTTTTCGTTTTTATTCCTTTCAACAAAATTCTTAAGTTGTTATATGATCATCTTGGTTTGACTTTTTCTCTCTCATTTTTCATCACGTTTTTTTTCTTATCTATTTATTTATTTATTTATTTTGAACACATAAGTGAGTTCTAACATATAAGAACATAATTCTACGCAAATCCAATCAATTGGTATTTGATGTTTGCAATTTAGTTAACATTATTGCCATCACTTAGATTTTAATTTTCTTTAAATTCATATATGAAAATAACATAAATACCACCAGTGATCATAATGCTTATCGTGTGCGTGAGTTGAACAAAATCATCCCAAATATGCCAAATTTAATTTCTATGAAAGTATGAATTCTTGTTACTGATATGAAATTATTGCTCGATGATAAATTATGGAGCCATGATGATGTGGGTTTAGGATTGACAAATTTTCGACATATCAAGTGTACAAGACAGATCACACAAGCAAGGCTCAGGTTTTATGGAAAATGCATTTAACAGCGGCAATGTACCTCGTAAAGATTCATTTCAACCCACTGCTCAATGTACGTCCATTCCACAAGCATTCATCAATCTGACACACCACAAGTGTCCTGATTTCTAATGAAACAAGGCTACTTGCTTTGCTTTTGCTGCATCGTTTTTTGACAAACTTTTTCGGTAGATTGATATGCGATCGTAGTCGACAAAAATCTATGTATCAGTACCTCATCATATAAAGTGCATACGCTCGGAATCTTCTAATCATATTAGCACTAGAGAGCAATTTATTGGTTATCTCTCATAGTGTTCTACTCATCAACTATACAATCGCTTAAACGATTTTGAAAACTGCTTTTTTAGGAAACAGTTCTGAATACGCGACCAAACGCTTCTTAACATACTAATTTTCACGAAAATGAAAACAAAGAAGGGGGCAATTTCTCTAAACAAACAGGGCAACGTGCTTTGCTTTTGCCTCATGGTCAAGCCATGAGATAGACTAGCTAGGGGAAGCCTATCGATTTCGGGCATATCAAGGTCGGACTTCGTCCATTGGGAATCTTCCAAAAGTTATTCACGACATAGCATTGCCCACTTGTGTTTCTGCTCCATCCGTGCCAGCCACAAATGGAGTTTTATATGGACAGCTGTGTGTTTGTACGTTGATGTGAGTGCCTTTCTCAAGTGGTCATCAAGCTATTAATTTGGAGTGCAATCCACGAAAATTGTTTGGTCAAAATCTGATATAACACTAGCTTTTGAAAGAATATTGTTAGGTGTGTTTTGACTGGTTAAGTATTCCTTTTTTACTGCGGTATGCTTTGTTCTTAAACAAATATTAGGAATTCTTGATATTGGCTGAGATGCTTGGATACATCGTATGGACTGGTTTCAGAACGGAATCCATGTCGGTAGCAGCAGAAGGAACGAGGACTCTTACTATGTCCAAGCACAAGTAACAAGTTAAATGAATTCTTGAAAGGTAAAAACAACTAGGCCTTATGGCTACTCCCAATTAAGCTGGTCAGCCGATATGCTCCCATTATGGATATTGTAATTTCGTAGGAGCATTTCGCTACTGGATGTTGAAAACTGCACTTGTAGACATTGATTTCTGATCTTGATGGGTCTGAATACACTTACATGTCTACCAAGCAGCACCAGATGCTGAAGTATTAAATCTTTTTCGCTTGCACAGCGGTTGCAGCAGGTGGCTTCCCCTTCTTTGGGTCTATCCTCGGGCAAGATCATAAGCCTGTTTTTGCATGCGCTTGTCTTCTTATTGGGTCCTTCCTCTCTTTTTCCTGGACCCCACACGTCTTTCTTTCACACCGCCAAACATTTCCACTGGCTTTATCTTCTTATTGGTCAATTTCCATTCCCACTGTGGAGGTTGAATGAAAGGGAAGTCCAGACAACTCTGCGATTGCCTCGTGAACTCTGCAATTGCCGTGGGCATTATTAGGGAACTTCATCGTTGACTGCCGATAATTCTCTTTAGCTACACATCCGCGTATAACACTGCCACATTCACAATCACTTCTATCCAGAAGTCACGTAACGGAGAATCTAGCTTTTCTACTAACAACATGTGAATTATAATTTCGCGCATCGTATCCTTATTCTCGCTCACCTTGTCCATAATCAAGGAATATAAACTTTCTTGTCCTCCCATTGATATTACCATCACCCGCTTGAATAAAATTTATCCTCCGTTAGTTTACCACAAAAAAACTCTCAAAATTAATACACCTGAGACAAATTCACCCAAGCTAATTTTTTGACTAGCAAAAACCCCAAACCAGTGCACCCGTGATAAATTTACCATCTATTAGTTTCCGTTAAATTTTACTGTCAAATTGCTGAGTTAGATGACACGTGGCAGTTGACAAATATGTCATTTTAAGACTTTACCCCTTTTTTTGTAACATATTTACCAATCTATGATTTTTTGTGGTATTAATCCAATTTAACGGATGGTAAATTTCTCACAAGTATAGCAGTTTGAGGTTTTTTATGGTCAAAAAATTAGTTTGGAATAAATTTTTCACAGATGTACTAGTTTAGAATTTTTCATGGTATTGACCCTAGAATAATCAACAAAGTTACATGGCCAGACTCTTTCTAGAGTTCGACATCCGATCGCGATGGAAATCTAATTACTCAATAGGTCATAGTATGAAGTGCACTCACTAGAAATCTCTTGACCAATACCAGTACTTGAGAGTATTTTTCAGCAATCTCTCGTGACCTTCTACTCATCAACTCTAGGATTACTTAAACAATTTTGGGTTTTGCTTTGTAAAATACTCTCAATACGTGACCGAAGGCTTTTTTCAATACTGTTTTCACGTTCAAACGAAAATGAAAACAAAAAACTAGAAAATTTTCTCTAAACATGCGGGGCAACCTGCTTTTTAGACCTATAGGCTTTTGGTCTTTCCTCTTTCTTCCTTTAGTCCCTTCTTTTCTGGACCCCACGCGCCTTTCACACCACCTAACATTTGCACATGCTTATCTTCTTATTGGTCAAATCCATTCCCACTGAATTTACAACAGTGACTGACCATGAACTAGCATGGAAATGCCGTTGGGCCTTGCTATATATTCGTGCATGAAGTTGATCATGAGGCACCACCAAACTGTTGTCTCTCAACAAAAGCATCAGCCCCGCAGCCTTCTCGACCCCTGCTTTTGCCTTTGGAAATGGCGCTGCTCTTCAGCATTGCCACTGGCATAATGGAAAGCATTGGCTCCCAAATTGCGAAGCCTGGAGGCGCCTACGCTTCTCAAATGATCCAATTGTTCTGCTGTGGTGAGGGCGAGCTCCATAGTCTTAAGGAAACTGTCGAGACCATCCGAGCTGTGCTTATGGATGCCGAGAAGAAGCAATGGCACGACAACCAGGTCAAGCTCTGGCTCAGGAGGCTCAAGGATGTGCTGTACGACGCACAGGACTTGTTCGACGACATCTCGACCGCAGACCTGAGGCGACAAGCTATGGCTGGCAACGAGATGATGAAAGAGGTATGCCTTTTCTTCTCCGAATCAAATCAGCTTGCGCACGGCTTCAACGTGGCTAATCAGATGCGGCAACTTAGGAAGACGCTGGATGAATTCGCATATAATAATAATTTCAACTTTAAGCAGCTTCCGAGTGAGGGAAAAATGGCCACCGGAAGACGAAAGAAACCTGAATTTCTCGCACCTGACACTGAAATAATTGGTAGGGAAGAGGACGAAGAAAAGATCAAACAACTTTTGTTTACTTCCTCCTCTAGCAACACTGTGTCCGTGGTTTCCATCGTCGGTAAAGGAGGTCTTGGAAAAACCGCACTTGCACGAAAAGTATACAACGATGGGGAGGTAAAAGGACATTTCGGGCTTAAGATGTGGGTTTGTGTATCTGATGTCTATGATGTGGATCTGATTTTCAAAGAAATTCTTAAATCTGCAAAAAGTGACTGTCGAGTACATGATGATGACGAGATGAAAGAGTTATTACATGATGTTGAGAATGAGCCTAAAGACCAGTTGCGGTGTCTTCTTCGTAAGATTCTATCTGGGAAGAAATACTTGCTTGTTTTGGATGACTTGTGGAATGAAGTTCGGCATAAATGGCTCGAGCTTGGAAAATGGCTAGTGGGTGGTTTATCGGGAAGCAAGATACTTGTAACCACTCGCAGCCACAAAGTTGCAAAGGTCATGGATGAGAAATCAGTTATCCATGTTCTACATGGCCTAGCTGACAATGATTCGTGGGACTTATTCAGGAAAATGGCTTTTGGAGATGGGGTAGAATCATTAGACCAAGCACTGGAGGTGATAGGTCGAGGTATAGTTAAAAAATGCGCCGGGGTTCCCCTTGCCATTAGAACTATTGGAGGCCTTTTGTACGGCGAAACGGAAGATGAATGGCTCCGCTACAAAGTGCACGAATTTCCAGAAATACCAAAAATTGATGAGGTTGATGATGGAATTATGCAAGCCCTCAATTTCAGTTACGATCGTCTCCCGTCATGCTTGAAACATTGTTTTGTATATTGCTCATTGTTTCCGAAAGACTATGTCTATGATAAACAGGAGATGATACAACTTTGGGTGGCACAAGGCTTTATTGAGTCCCATAGCAGGGAGGATGACCTTGAAGAGGTCGCTAACAATTACTTGGAAGAACTATTAGGTAGGTCATTCCTCGATGTTGAAGAAACAGACGACAATGGTGAGGTCGAAAGTTTCAAGATGCATGATCTCATGCATGATCTTGCCCAAAATGTTGGTGGAGGTGAATGCAAGACTGTTAATTTTAGAGGAGGAGATAATGATGAACGAATTCGACATGCGTTTATTTCAGAGATTTCCTCTGAAGAGAAAATGGTGTCCCTGCTCAAAACATCCAAATTGCGGACGTTTCTCTATAAATCCTCTTCACTCAACTCTGCCAAAGTTTTGTCCGAGTGTAGACACTGCCGAGCATTAGTTTTGGATTATACAGATATTCCTCTCCCTCCTTCCTCTTTTAAAAAGTTGAAGCACTTGAGGTTTCTTAAGATTTTTGTAAACCAATCTATGCAGAGTTTGCCGGATTCAATCATGGATTTGGTGAACTTGCAGATCCTTCAACTTTATTATTGTGAGAACCTTAAAACATTTCCAAGAGATTTGAGGAAATTGGTCAATCTTAGAGACCTTGCAATTAAGAGTTGTCAGTCACTAAGCCACCTACCACCCTTGAGTGAACTCCCTTCCCTAAAGACGTTGGATCTCCGTTTTTTGCCTGCGTTGGAGTTCCTTCAACAGACAAGTGACCTGGAGCAATCTAATACTACACGCCCCTTCTTCCCATCTCTTGAGAGACTGTCCCTCATCTATTGTGAAAACTTGAAAGGATGGTTGGGAAGAAGGCAACTAATAGGAGTAGATAAAAAGTATCGACCAGACAATTCACGGTCATCATTCCAAAAACTTTGGTCCGTGAAAATAATCGGCTGTCCCCACTTGAATGACGTGGCACCATTCCCCCAGGTGCAAGAGTTGGTCATAGATGGAACGAAAATGTTGGCCAATCCAAATTGCCCATCAGAAGCAGCAATGGGATCCACATTCATCCCTTTCTCTGAACTAAAGCATCTACATCTTGTTGGTAGTGATCTGGAGCCCTCGAAGCTCAAGACTCTATTCCAATTGGCTCGTAATCTCGAGTCCTTGTGCCTCTTCGCTTGTGGACGAAGGAGTCTCTCTGGTATGCAGCACCTTTCCTCGCTCCAAAAACTCACCATTAGGGAAGTTGAAGGATTTGATTTATTGTGCGAAGAAGATGAGCACGGCATCCAGTGGCGATTCCTTACGAAACTTCGCGTTCTTGAAATCGTTAATCCTCAAGGTTTGATGGCATTACCCGAGGGGATTCAACATGTCAAGACTCTACAATCTCTCGAGATTTCTTACTGTCGGGATCTGGAGAGTTTGCCGGAATGGATTGGAAATTTCTCTTTACTCGAAAAGCTTGTATTAATTGCATGTCCGAATTTAAAGCGTTTGCCATTGGAGATGCGCAACCTCACATGCTTGACGAAATTGAGAATCCGTTATTGTGATGCTCTGAAAGAGTGGTGGCTAACAGATGGCCGCGAAGATTGGCCAGAGATTGCGCACGTTCTGGTCATCGGTTGGGAGGACTGATCACAACTATGAGCTTAGTAGAGGTACGAGAAAAGACTTATCACCTATATATAAATATATATCAAGCGTTCCTTTCAACTATTTTACCTCCTTTTATTATTTAACTAATTCCTCTTCCACCATAGTATTTGCAGTGCGCACTTATCAAAAGAAGAAAAGCGTCCCCCCAGTTCCCCACCGACGCCGTGTACAGGTCGAAATTGCTCTTTGCACACCACCTTCCTTCCTCGTCTTGTCGCGCGTGTACAACACCCCCGCTCCGTTGCCTCGTCGCCTTGCCCTTAGAACCTCCTCACCCCCCTCCTCCTATCTCCTCCGTCACCGGCCGCCGGAACTCCGCGATTCGCCACCTGGAAGGACCCCCAGCGTCTCCGACGCGCGTCGCATCCTCTTGATCGCCGCCTCCTCCCTTCCTCTTTGCCAAGTCGCGGTCGATTCCGCCGAGGTCGATGATCGGGGGGAAGCTGAGATTCTCGGATCCGCCGCTTGATTCGGAGCTGCCTTCGGATGTCTCGTCCGGTCGGATGAAGAGATTCTGGGGGATTTCGGCGATTTCGGCCTTCGAGGAGGCCTTTGACGCCGGCTTTCGAGTCGTCGCTCGCTCTGTCGTGGCTCAGCTCACCGGAGTCGGAGGCCAAATCGATGATGGTAGGCATTGCTCCTCTCTCTCTCTCTCTCTCTCTCTACTGCAATTCAATTTTCAGTGTGAATGTACATTTGTTGGAGATGAGTTTGGATTATGAATTGAGTGTTATGGAGACATTACAACGCATGATATGATGAGCAGCTTCTTCATAGCTGATTGATTGAGAGGAGAGAAGCGCACAACGGCATCCGTTGCGAGGCTCCCGTTTGACTTTAGAACTACGCGGTCCATAAAAACGGAAGGAGAAAGTCATTAGCTCATGAGCTGCTACCACTTGCTTAGAAAATGACAATTGCTGTTTAAATAATGGCTCTGATTCTTTGGAGGACCTAAACAAAGTGTCCAAAATTTTTCTTATTTAGCTTAAGAAAAGCGGGATGAATCTACAGGTTCCTGATGTGTGGTTCCTAAACTGTACTCGATGAAAAAGCAGCAGAATGCGTGAATCATCAGAACACAGAAATGAGCATACCTTGTCGCGACACCTTCCACTAACAATTGCAGTGGGAAAAGGGTCTGCAACTTCGCGTACGGCACAACGCATCTGCATTTTAAGTCGGTCATACACACACCTCGATATTTTGTCATATTTGTTTATAAGCAGTTTGCGCTGGATGAGAAGTTGTTTAGCTACATGTGCCCTATGGAAACCAAGTGATTTTTGTGAGTTTGATGTGAGAAAACTGAAACTCGATAGTCAATTGCTTTCACTTGGTTTTGCTGTGTTTTATATTGCATCAATGAACGCTTGGCGATTCCCTATCGTAAGGACTAGAATTCGGAAATTCAAAATCCTATGAAGGAGAGCAGGCGCGCCTTTTCTGTCATGTACGCCCGATCAGGGTCGTCTACAATCTGAGAGAGAGTGCCATCATAGTCCAAGAACACCGCGATCTCTTTACCTTTGGCTTTCTTCATAATTCCTTCAAATGCGCACAAGGCAGACGGTTGCTTTCTCTGCATAATGTATTAAAAACCTCGCCTCTTGATTAACATGAACATATGCTCAATAAAAAATGAAGTACTGTGACAGAACACAAGCATCACAAGGAGTTCAGAAATGAAAAGATAAGAGGATGCTGCAGTTCAATGTGGTACGTAGTTTTTCATCGTTGCAGTGTGGTTTACTAGCCATGAAGAGTAAGAGCCCAGGATAGAATCTCCATCGTCTTCCAGCCTCGCTGTTGGGAAAGATCCCATGTTCTGATGTTGCGTGGGTGACTGGGGGAATCCCATCTTAGATTCAATCATAGTACTTCTCAAGATCTACTTTACCTGCGAGATTTAAGGAGTCATATGTTTAAAAAAATATATAAAAAAAACTATAAAGAACGTACACATGGATACTCTAATTCCTATTGCATATCATCTTCCTAGTACGTTACTGGATCAACGTTAAAGCCATGGATGACTCCATAAAGGAACGCCAGTTCCAGGGCTTTAATCTAGATGCTGTTTTTCCGGTGAAAGCTTTTGAACAAATGATGCTCCATTTAAGTAAAGCCGGTTTGTCAGTGGTGAGAATCAAAATGCTATGTTGCTCGAATCCTCGATGACATTAATTGATATCGAGGTGCCCACGATCTTAATCCTCGAGATCCGTGCAGGCTTGCACAAAGTTACAAACGTTAGGCAATAAACAAGGATTGTATAATGGACATTAAAATCCAGGTCAATAAACAATCTTGTATAATCTTTATATTCATATCCCATCAAGAGAATCAAGTTTAGTTTCCAGTTCATGCAGAAGTCTGGTCTCATATGGCAATAATACTATGAATCACAACACCATAAGACTCCGCCAACATGTGAATCATGACTCCTTAACGAGCCAAAAGTGAAAACAACACTTGGATTAATCGTTGCATCATCTTAATGTGATGCTGATTCGATTATATTAATTGGGTTTCAGATATCGTCGCGTTCGCAATGGAAACCTACTGTTTCATAGAAAATCTGAGTGTACATAAATTTTTGCCTTGCGGTTGATTATGTTTATTGTCGGTGAGCGAGTTGGAGACTAGCAAGAGTTCCACTTTTTATCCTTTCCGCCGATATACAAAGTTGAAATTCGAAGCTGAGCCAAACAGAAATGTTCCTGAAAGCGCAATTTTTTCTCGCGGTAGATTAGTGTTTTAACTGTCATACGAGTATCCAACACAGTTTCATCTAGAGATAGCATCTTTCTTTCAATTTTAAAGGGGTATCTATTAATCTTCCTCTCCCTCTATTTTGTGTTCTCTTTTTGGTTGTACTTTTGCTTAGAAAACGATCTTGGTTTTAGAGAGTTGCGTTGGTGCTCGTCAATTGAAGCAATATAAGCGTCAGTGACCGAGCGATGACCGAGTTGTGTATGGACGACAGACTTTTATCTTCAAATACAAACATCGATAAGACCAGATTAATAAATTTACATAGTCTACAGCTTGAAATCAGGAAGTGCAGAAGCTCCATCTAGGCCTTGGGAAATGTAATGGGCAGTGTAGTTTAGAAGCGTGGTCTCCTTGTAGATTGGTGGGCTGTCTGCTGATGTCAATTCCTTGATGGGTCATGCAGCCTTAAAGATGGCCGAGAAGTGTTGCCGAAGAAGCACGCCACTGACACTCTCGGGCCTCTCTTGTTTGCCATGACTCTCGTTTGTTAAGAGCTGCGAATATCTAGAACCAGTCTTAATGTTGATAAATATAAAAATTGCTGAATATCTAGAACCAACATTGACCGCTCTTGTTAAAAACATTGTTTTCAACGTACATCTGTGTCATTCAGACAATTTTGAACCTTTCAATGTGAGGCTAGCATGATTTAACAAAGTTAGAATCAAGTTTGGATGAATCAAATAGCTCTGTTAGGATACTCGATGCACAAGGCATTTGGGAATGGTAAACGCAGATTTGTCTTATCAAAGAAAAGTGCAGATTGTGAAGACATGATGCTATTGCTACAGGGAAGATGCCATGGTATTTTAATTCCCGAATTCTCAAGAGCTCTTCAACTAACTTAGCATATGAAAAAGTACAGTAATGCAGGCGAGAAGCGGATCGCAATGTGTCGACCAATCAAAACATGGTTTCAGAAAAATTCATAGATGAACAATGATATCTGGCCAAAGCTACTTACCTACAAAAGATCTTCAATGTTGATCACTAGCGCTCCAGGTATTGGAGGAATGTCGATCCACTGGTTCTCATGAAGCACTCGGAGGAGAATTTTTGAGGAAGTCATTGTCTGAATGCTTTGTCACACCCAAGGTCAGCTCGGGCTGTGGGCATGGCGGATAGTAGTGGCACATGATCGCGTGTGCTTTTCCACACTCTGATCACATGCTTTGAATATTCCATCAGCATTTCTCTGCCATAGATATTGCGATGCATCAGAAAACTAAACCAGAGCTGCTGTAGAAGTATGATTGGACGGATTCCCAGAGAATACAATAAAGGGTATTGGTATTTTGTATCAACTCTGGTGCAAAAGTTTGGTACTGCTACCACTAGAACACTCATAAAGTCAACTGTCAAGGAGCATCCTTTTTTCTACCCAAAAAGAACGGAAATACCACCTCCGAGGTTCCCGTCTCTGAAAATGATCAATTAGCAAGCATCATCTTACTGAATCTTCTCACTGATTGAGACAAGATGCAAAAGATTGCATGCTATAACATTTCTAGTGGAATTTAGGATGGTGGATTCTGTCAATGTTAGGAACTTCTGACCGTCGACCTTCAATCATGTCCGAAGCTGATTATACACGCATATGCTTGTTCTGATTATTTCTCAATGAGCATACTGTATAGTTCGGCCTCCTGTACAGAAGAGGCTGTACCAGCTTATGTTTTCGAGCAGAAGCATCCAGCTTCAACGCTCCTAGCCTGTAGTCCGTCTGCTGAAATTGTTCTGTTGGGTGCATAGTGCCTTTGTTTGTTTAAGGATGTGTGGAGTTGACATGGAAATGGGTTGTTTTCATTTTTTTTTCTTGCTATTCAAGGATATGCGGAGTTGGCTCTCAGCTAGAGCAAAGGTCTTGGGCATTTTATGAATAGTCAAGGTTGCTAAATGACCTACAGAGTATGTGGAAGCATCACTTTTTTTATCTTTTTTTTTATTTCAACCAAAAAAAAAGAGTTTATATTTTTTATACACGGGTTGCGCAATGCAATATGATTTCTATGCCGATACAGAAATCTGCAGCATGTATGTGCTTCTTTATATGACTTTCAACTTTGATTTGCAGATAGCTCAAAGGATAAAGACTTGCCTAGTACTTCATTGGACCAACATGAAGGAATGGATATGGACTTAGGGGAACGTAAAAACAGAAGGTTCATTTTGTGGCGAGGATGCTCTGAAAATATCACCCATATAGCTGTTCTGCTTGCGCCGTCCTATCCAAAGAGGTCATTTTAACATTGGGCCACGCTATTTCCACCGCAATTTTAGCTTCAACATTCCTTTTTACGGTGTTTTTCCATATGACCCCTGCTGTCCCTCTTTTGGTTTTGACTGCTTCCTTTTCTTTCCTTACAGGTCCCACGTTCTTCTTTCTTCTTCTCTCTCTTCTCTCTCTTTTCAGACCTTGTAGTCCTTCCAGAGCTGGTCAACGCTCTTGCCTAGCTGGTCAACAAAGTAGCTATCACTATAACCAGTCCTCCTCTTCTTATTCAGCTCGGCCACGAAACTGTTTCTGAGGCCATTGCAATAGTCAAGAAACCGCGCCGTGACGTCGTAACCCTGGTACCACCTATCCCCAACTTGAGCCTCACAAAATCCGTGATCCCCTGGATGAGCCCGCCAGGGGCCCGCTCGTCCCCATTCCACCGCCACACCTGCGCCATCTCATGGTACAAGACCCCCGTGAACTCCCCCGTCACGCCTGCTAAGAAGCCCCCGAGGTACGTGGCGCTCATGTGGACCTCCTCATTGCTCGTACATGCCACGCCGTCCATGTTGTCAATGAAGAAGCTTACTTTTTGGACGCTCTTACAATCCCCAGGGGTGTTCTGATGGAAGACCCTCCGTATGAAATCAGTGGCCCCCATCAAAACCTTGTATTCTGTGAGTGAGTCCAGCCTGCTTTCCCTACTTAGTCGTCTAATGTGACATCCCGAATTTCGGCCCATTTTTGGGATTTATAAAACGCGTAATTTGTCAGTGTGCTTATAGTAAAATCTCGCCCGGGAACTGATCAATCCTGGTTATCATTTTAAATTAGAGATTTCGCTAGAATCGCACTCGATCAAATTTGGACGTTATTTAGACCCCGAACTTGACAGTCGATTTTCGGGAGTTTCAGGACGAAATAAATTGGACGGTGTCAATATTATCATAGCCAGCGTTGAGATTGTCAGGAATGATGGAAAAAGGGGAGTTTTTGACCAGGTGCGAATTTGGACTAGTAGACCTCCCTCGTTATAACTTGGTCTAATTAATTTGGCCTTTGTCCCTTTTTATGTGCGAGGCATATTTTGAACCGGTAGATCGCTTTCGATTTCGAATTTGGGCCATCGGATCGCGATTAATATTTGAATGAAATTTATTATTATTATTACTATTTCTCTCTCTCTCTCCTCTCTCCTCCGCGCACACGTTTCCCCCCTTCTGACCGCACACGTTCTCTCTCTTTCTCTCTCTCTCTCTCTCCTTTCTCTTCTTTTCCTTTGACCGCACGCAACCCCCTCCTCTGACACCCTCTCTCCTCTCTCTCTTCTTCTTCCTTCTTCTCTTTCTTCTTCCTTTCTTTTTCTGCTTCGGTCTTCTTCCTCCCCGACGAGCTGCGTCTGGACTCCGCTCCGCCCGACGCCGTCCCGCTCGTCGCCACCGCGTGCCGCCCGACCGTTGCCGCCACCCTGTCGTCGCCACCACAGAAGCCCCCACTCTCTCTCCTCCTCCCGGCCGATTGGGTCTGCTTCACCTTTGCCCAGCTCGCCGACCGCCTGGGCTCGCCGGACCGCCGCGTGTCGCGCCGTCGCCGGCCAGCTCGACCGCCGCGCCGCGCCGTCCGCCGGCCGGCCCCGCGTCACCATCGCCGCCTCCGGTGCCGCCGGTCGCCGCCTTGTCTCTCCCCCAAGCAGCCGACAGCCCCCTCTCCTCCTCTCTCTCTCTCCCTCTCTCGGTTTGGCCGTGAGAGGCCTTGAGCCGGAGGAGCTCCGTCGCCACCGTCACTGTTCCGGCGCGGATCCGTCGCCTCGTCCAGCCGACCAGCCGTTCCATTTCCCTCTCTCTCTCTGACCATGCCTCTCCCTCCCTCTCTAGGTCGTGGATTAGCTTAGACCGTCGCCGCCGCTCGCGCCGTTCGCCGGAATCGCCACTCGCTGCACTGTTCCAGCGCGGGATCGCCGCTGTCCAGTTGCCATCGCCGCGTGTTCGGCTCGGTTTGAAGCTTAGGACACCCGGTGAGTTTGACCCTAAACCCTAATTAGGACAATTTGCATTTCTAGACGGATTTAGGGGTTAAATTAGGGTAATTTGGGGTTTAAATGGTGGAGGCTGTTAGGGGTTGATGTTGCTGCTAATTTGAGGGCCTAGGGTGATTATTTTATCGAGGTTTAGCGGCCGTAGTGTGCTGTGCAATGGCTGGAAGCATGGGATTGAATGGGGCCGAGTTCGATCAAGTTCGGGCTCAATTATAGTTTATAGTGTGCACTTAGTTTGGTCCTCGTGGCGGCTGAGTTGGGTGATGTTTTGGTGAGCCAAATGAGTGTTTTGAGGTTATTTGTTGGCCTGGATTGAGCTGTGTGGTGGCTGGCCTTAGACGCATTGATTGGGTGAAATTGCGGATTTTAGAGCGCGCCTAGTTTGGTCCTCGTGGTGGCGGATTTGGATGATATTTTGGGGAGTCAAATAGAAAATTTTGAGGACATTTAGTGGCCTAGAGTAACCGGTGTGAGGGCTGTCCATATCGGATTTGAATCGGATAAGGCGCGATTAATTTGGGGGTTAGTTTGTGAAGGCTGTTAAGAGCGGATGTTGTGGCGTATTTGGTGGCTTAGCGTAATGTTTTAATCGAGGTTTAGTGGTATGTGGTGTGCTGATTAGCGGCTAAGCTTAGGAGCCTTGATTTGGGCGAAATTGCGGATTCGGCGGGTGTGATTTGTAAGCCAAGTAATAGCTGTTTTCGTAGCAAATTGGGGAGCTTAGTGTGATGAATCGAAAGTGAATTGAGCGCCTAAGATGGACCGTTCATGGCTGGTTTAGTATCGGGAGGATTCGGGCCATAATTGTTTATTTGAGGCTTTAGGGTGAACGGCTTAAGGAACGATAATCACCCGAGAGGATGCTAAATTAAATGTGGCTTGAATGTGATTGTATGATGTCATGTCGCATGTCTAGCGGGACTAAGAGTGGAATAGCTTGGCGGGCCTCGAATGCACGAATTCTTAATGACCCGATTGTGTAATTATGTACATGGATTGTATGTCAAGTTTGTGCCATGGCTGATTTGAATTGATTGTTTGATTGGGCATGTTGATTTATGAAATTGAATATGCGTGGTGCAAGCGCGCATGATTGCAGCGTGATTTGAATGAGTGGCGCGGTGCAAGTGAATGCCCAGATGTGAACGTTATAGCCATGAATGTGCATCACAAGCATTGGCACGACATGTGCATCTACAAGTGTGCCCGAGTGACATGTGCATTGTGATCACCTAAAATACCCCGAAGCGTTTTGGCGCTGGGTTCAGATAATAATGAGTTGTGTGATCACCTAAGGGCCTTCGGGTCGTGACCTTCGGGTCGATACCGTCCTCATGCACTTTGAAGCAGGACGATGCCCGGTACGTCCGGAAGGCGACCATCCTCATGCACTTTGAAGCAGGCTCTGGTTCGCAAGGAGAACAGTGTTGCGCCTCATGCACTTTGAAGCAGGCTAGAGACACTGGGCCAGATCGGTTGCTGCGCCTCATGCACTTTGAAGCAGGCTAGACGCACCGGGCCGTGAAAAATTGATGACTCGAGTCGTAATAATAATGAATTGGGCAAGTGTGCCAGTGTGGGCCGGTGGGCCAAAGAAACGTGCATAACATGTCAATGACATTTGCATGCATAAACATGCATTGAATAGCATGCGAGTGTGTAAGACTCGATGTATGAGCATGTGATTGGCGTACGTGTGATAATGTGTGCCACGTATGTCCCGTGATTATTACATATTAAAAGTCTAACCTGCATGGCGGAATATTGAATTGGGCTATGGGCCCGGGGTGAACTTATAGTGATGGTGATACTAGTTCATTGATTTAAGTGTTTTATTTACCCTCTGGAGGTGCACGTTAGCCTAGTTTAGGTTTAGGGAATTACTCACTGAGATTATTCTCATTGTTGTTTAAACCACATTTTCAGACCCTCAGCCTTGAGGATGGCAGGCGTACTGAAGAGTTTTGGGAGGAGCCCCGGCTAGTTGTAGTGGCCTTGAACCGCTTTTGATTTTTGAGCGTGGGCTGTATATGAATTTTGCAAATGCTTCCCAGTAGTAATGCAAGGGTATGTCATTCATGTTGTTGACTTTGTGGCTATCCTTGGTTATGTGTATTTTAATGTATGGGTGGTTTTAATTACTTCCGCATGTGCTTTAAATCTCTGTGTTGGGTATTGGGTCGGCGACGCGTCCTGGGACGTCGCATACGAATCGACCTTAGCGAGGGATGTGGCGCGCCGAGGAGTGCGGGGCGTGACATCCCCGTTTGATTTGGTATCAGAGCAAGGTCAGCTCGATCCAATTAGGTCGAAGCCTGGAGTGATAAGGAGCGATGACCTTGGGTAGTCAGTAGGGTGACCTCGTGTGCTATGTGTACCTCCTGACTGTCTGTGTCTTGATTGATAGGTAGTATGAATTGACTCGCAAATTGCAGGTGCGGCAGGACTCGAGGTAAGTACGCGAATCTCCTTGGTTGAGATGTTGTGTTATTAGTGTAAGGCCGCATGCTGATTGCTTGACTGTTGTTGTGTATACCTGCCTAGGACCTTAGACCGGTTTAGCTTGGTTTAGGTCTCTAATTCCTGAAAGGAATTATAGCAGGTAAGTGAGTGGTGTGACCCTATGAGTTTGAGCGGTCGAGGTCGAGGTCGAGGTCGTATAGGTCAGCAAGCTGGAGTTGCAGAGGATCCCAGAGTTGATGGAATTCTGAAGGCACGTGAGGGAGTTGGAATTTTAATGGGAATGATGGGAATTATGGTTAAGGTCAAGTTTGTAAAGTTGTCTAAATATGCACCAATGATGGTTAGGCACCATGTGGATAGGACAAGAAGGTTCCGGGATGGATTGAAATCGGAACTCCGCAGTTAATTAGTATTCTTGAGTCCTAAGGGATTACAATAAGCTGTATGAGAGAGCTCGATGGTCGACATGGATATGAGTGAAAGGACTGCCACTTCTAGATCGCGGTACGCGCCGGCTAGGGACAACAGGAACTTTGGAAAGAAGCCTATGACAGAGAATATGAGAGTAAGGAAGAACTTTAGAAAGCCGAACTACTACTCCAATGCCGAATGTCAGTCTTATGGAAAGGGGGCATAGAAATAGCCTTTGCCAAGGTACAAGTGAAGCGTGTCGTGGAGGTGGACAGCAAGGTCACTGAGTGAGAAATTGCTGAACCGATAGATATCGTAGGTAGGACATTAAGCGAGAGCAGTCCTGAAGATTAGCCAGAATCGGCTAAGGACCTAAGGAAAAGTATATGTTTTGGCTGAAAAGGAAGCGAAGGATGTGCCGTGAAAGTCGGTATGCGTTACGAAGTGATATTGGGTGCAATAGGAGATGAATTTGAAGTTATCGCTTGAGTGGTCATGAAAGACTTATAATTAATTTTATGGTGAATAGGCGTAATCGGTTTAAGGATTTATGGATTACTGATGATATTCTTGGACGAGTTGGGAAGGATGAGTGTTACTTAGAAATTTCAGATTTTGTAAAGGACCGATGTGATTCGTTTTTGGGAGACTGTTGGATTGAAATTGGATGGATTGAGCTTGGTCTTTGAGGTATAGAAAGATAATGATTTGGTGGCTAACTAGTCGGTTGAGGAACCAAGGCTAAATAAA
Source organism: Syzygium malaccense (assembly GCA_031216405.1). Lineage (NCBI taxonomy): Eukaryota > Viridiplantae > Streptophyta > Magnoliopsida > Myrtales > Myrtaceae > Syzygium > Syzygium malaccense. Next base: position 13,729,433 of record CM062259.1, on the reverse strand, counting down.
CGAGGTGTGTAATCTTCCCGATGTCTTTCCTTAGGAATTGCCGGGATTGCCACCTGGAAGGGAAGTGGAGTTGCGGTTGAATTAACCCTAGGGACTGAGTTAATCTCGAAGCCGCCCTATAGGATGTCGCTGCAGAGTTGAAAGAACTTAAGGTTCAGATGCAAGAATTGCGAGACAAGGATTTTATTCGACCGAGTGCGTCTCCATGGGGAGCGCCAGCCCTGTTCGTCAGGAAGAAGGATGGGTCGTTGAGGCTGTGTATCGATTACCGTTAGCTGAATCAAGTGACAATCAAGAATAAGTATCCCCTCCCAAGGATTGACGACCTGTTCGACCAATTGCAGGGAGCCTCGGTATTTTCTAAGATTGACTTAAGGGCGGGGTATCACTAGTTAAGGATTCAAAAAGAGGACATTCCAAAGACAGTGTTCAGGACTAGATATGGACACTATGAGTTTATAGTGATGCCGTTTGGACTGACTAATGCCCCTGCTGCTTTCATGGATTTAATGAACCGGATATTCAAGGAGTTAGTAGACCAATTTATCGTTGTTTTTATTGATGATATTCTAGCATATTCAAAGAGTTTCGAGGAACATGGGGTACATTTGGAAAGAGTTCTACGGATGTTAAGAGAGTACGCACTGTATGTTAAGTTTAGCAAGTGCGAATTTTGGTTGAATCAAGTTGCACTTCTCGGACATATAATTTCCGGAGAAGGAATCTCCGTGGATTCAACAAAAATTGAGGCAGTAATGGATTGGCCGAGACCGACGGCAGTTACTGAGGTTCGAAATTTCCTAGGACTGGCAGACTATTATCGGAGGTTTGTGGAGCGATTCTCAGCGATAGCCATTCCATTGACGAGGTTGCTTACGAAGGAGACTAAGTTTGAATGGACGGATAAGTACAAAAAGAGTTTTCAGGATTAAAACAGAGTTTGATGATCACGCCAGTGTTGACAGTCCCGTTAGGTTGGGAGGATATGAAATCTAAGTGACGCGTTGCTAAGAGGACTCGGATGTGTGTTGACACAATGTGGAAAAGTGGTGGCATACGCATCGCGACAATTGAGACCGCATAAGCTGAATTATCCAACGCATGAATTGGAATTTGCCGCAATTATCTTCGTTCTTAAGATTTGGAGGCATTACCTGTGTGGGAGAGAAATTTCAGATTTATACGGATCGTCAGAGTTTAAGGTACTTGTTTTTCCAAAAAGGAATTAAATATGAGACATCACAGTTGGATGGAATTGTTGAAGGACTATGACTGCGACATATTGTATCACCTCGTAAAGGCTAACCGGGTAGCAGATGTCTTAAGTCAGGAATCGAGCATCGCGTATTTGCTGGTTAAAGAGCGGACGTTATTAGAAGGAGTGTGGGACTCAAAATTTAAGTTCGAGGTAAGACACCTCTCCAGTCTGATGGCAATATTAAGGATTGAGCCGGAAGTGCAAGCCAAGATCAAGGCGTTGCAGTCTGCGGACTTTGAGATTCAGAAAATTTTGAGTATGGGTAACTCTAAGAGGAAACCAGACTTTCAGGTGTCAGAGGATTGAATCCTTAGGTCTTGAGGACGATTATGTGTGCCCGATAATTTAGAACTCAAGGAAGAGATTTTATCGGAGGCTCCTAGGAGCAGTTATAGTATTCACCCGGGCAGCACTAAGATGTACCAGAATCTTCGCCAGCACTATTGGTGGAATGGAATGAAAGCGGACGTGGCCAGGCATGTGGCTAAGTGTTTGACATGCCAACAAGTGAAGGCGCCTGGTGGGATGCTGCAGCCATTGGAAATCCCAGAATGGAAATGAGAGCACATTACCATGGACTTTGTAACGGGACTGCCAAGAAGTCAGAGGGGACACGACTCTATTTGAGTGATAGTAGATAGATTGACCACGTCAACGCACTTCCTGGCGGTGTGAAAGGACTTCGAGCTAGAAAGGCGGGCAGAGTTATATGTGCGATGGACTGTTCGTCTTCATGGAGTACCGGTGTCAATCACTTCGGACTGTGATTCCCGGTTTACCGCGAATTTTTGGAAGATATGCTGAGAGCGTGTGTGTTAGACTTTCAGGGCAAGTGGGAAGAACAGTTGCATTTGGTGGAATTTGTTTACGACAACAGTTTCAGCAGAGTATCGGGATGGCACCGTTTGAGGTACTATATGGCAGGGCGTGCAGAACACCGTTGTGCGGGGATGAAGTGGGGGAAAGAAGTATAACAGGTCCAGAGTTAGTTTAACAGTCAGTGAAAGCAGTAAAGGTTATCCGGGAAAGGTTGAGAACAGCCCAGAGTCGTCAGAAAAGTTATGTGGACCGAAGGTGTAGACCGTTGGAGTTTCAGGTGGGCGACCATGTATTTCTCAAGATCTCACCAGTGAGAGGACTGTCTCGGTTTGGCAAGAAAGGAAAGTTGAGTCCAAGGTTCATAGGCCCATTTGAGATTTTTGGAAAGGATTGGAATGTTAGCATGCCGCCTAGCCTTGTCACCAAATTTGTCACAAGTTCATAACATCTTCCACGTGTCGATGTTGAGGAAGTATGAACCAGACTCGACCCATGTGCTGAATCATGAAGTAATAGATGTGGACGATAGGGTATCGTACGTGGAAAAGCCAGTGCGAATCGAGGACAGAAAAGAACAAGTGTTGAGAAACAAGACGATTCCTTTGGTCAAGGTGATTTGGGAACACCATGGGACTGAAGGTGCGACGTAGGGAAGTGAGAAGTTGATGCGACACCAGTACCCCCATTTGTTTGGATAATTGGGTGAGATTGTAAATTTCGAGGACGAAATTTTTGTAAGGGGGAAGAGTTGTGACATCCCGAATTTCGGCCCATTTTTGGGATTTATAAAACGCGTAATTTGTCAGTGTGCTTATAGTAAAATCTCGCCCGGGAACTGATCAATCCTGGTTATCATTTTAAATTAGAGATTTCGCTAGAATCGCACTCGATCAAATTTGGACGTTATTTAGACCCCGAACTTGACAGTCGATTTTCGGGAGTTTCAGGACGAAATAAATTGGACGGTGTCAATATTATCATAGCCAGCGTTGAGATTGTCAGGAATGATGGAAAAAGGGGAGTTTTTGACCAGGTGCGAATTTGGACTAGTAGACCTCCCTCGTTATAACTTGGTCTAATTAATTTGGCCTTTGTCCCTTTTTATGTGCGAGGCATATTTTGAACCGGTAGATCGCTTTCGATTTCGAATTTGGGCCATCGGATCGCGATTAATATTTGAATGAAATTTATTATTATTATTACTATTTCTCTCTCTCTCTCCTCTCTCCTCCGCGCGCACGTTTCCCCCCTTCTGACCGCACACGTTCTCTCTCTTTCTCTCTCTCTCTCTCTCCTTTCTCTTCTTTTCCTTTGACCGCACGCAACCCCCTCCTCTGACACCCTCTCTCCTCTCTCTCTTCTTCTTCCTTCTTCTCTTTCTTCTTCCTTTCTTTTTCTGCTTCGGTCTTCTTCCTCCCCGACGAGCTGCGTCTGGACTCCGCTCCGCCCGACGCCGTCCCGCTCGTCGCCACCGCGTGCCGCCCGACCGTTGCCGCCACCCTGTCGTCGCCACCACAGAAGCCCCCACTCTCTCTCCTCCTCCCGGCCGATTGGGTCTGCTTCACCTTTGCCCAGCTCGCCGACCGCCTGGGCTCGCCGGACCGCCGCGTGTCGCGCCGTCGCCGGCCAGCTCGACCGCCGCGCCGCGCCGTCCGCCGGCCGGCCCCGCGTCACCATCGCCGCCTCCGGTGCCGCCGGTCGCCGCCTTGTCTCTCCCCCAAGCAGCCGACAGCCCCCTCTCCTCCTCTCTCTCTCTCCCTCTCTCGGTTTGGCCGTGAGAGGCCTTGAGCCGGAGGAGCTCCGTCGCCACCGTCACTGTTCCGGCGCGGATCCGTCGCCTCGTCCAGCCGACCAGCCGTTCCATTTCCCTCTCTCTCTCTGACCATGCCTCTCCCTCCCTCTCTAGGTCGTGGATTAGCTTAGACCGTCGCCGCCGCTCGCGCCGTTCGCCGGAATCGCCACTCGCTGCACTGTTCCAGCGCGGGATCGCCGCTGTCCAGTTGCCATCGCCGCGTGTTCGGCTCGGTTTGAAGCTTAGGACACCCGGTGAGTTTGACCCTAAACCCTAATTAGGACAATTTGCATTTCTAGACGGATTTAGGGGTTAAATTAGGGTAATTTGGGGTTTAAATGGTGGAGGCTGTTAGGGGTTGATGTTGCTGCTAATTTGAGGGCCTAGGGTGATTATTTTATCGAGGTTTAGCGGCCGTAGTGTGCTGTGCAATGGCTGGAAGCATGGGATTGAATGGGGCCGAGTTCGATCAAGTTCGGGCTCAATTATAGTTTATAGTGTGCACTTAGTTTGGTCCTCGTGGCGGCTGAGTTGGGTGATGTTTTGGTGAGCCAAATGAGTGTTTTGAGGTTATTTGTTGGCCTGGATTGAGCTGTGTGGTGGCTGGCCTTAGACGCATTGATTGGGTGAAATTGCGGATTTTAGAGCGCGCCTAGTTTGGTCCTCGTGGTGGCGGATTTGGATGATATTTTGGGGAGTCAAATAGAAAATTTTGAGGACATTTAGTGGCCTAGAGTAACCGGTGTGAGGGCTGTCCATATCGGATTTGAATCGGATAAGGCGCGATTAATTTGGGGGTTAGTTTGTGAAGGCTGTTAAGAGCGGATGTTGTGGCGTATTTGGTGGCTTAGCGTAATGTTTTAATCGAGGTTTAGTGGTATGTGGTGTGCTGATTAGCGGCTAAGCTTAGGAGCCTTGATTTGGGCGAAATTGCGGATTCGGCGGGTGTGATTTGTAAGCCAAGTAATAGCTGTTTTCGTAGCAAATTGGGGAGCTTAGTGTGATGAATCGAAAGTGAATTGAGCGCCTAAGATGGACCGTTCATGGCTGGTTTAGTATCGGGAGGATTCGGGCCATAATTGTTTATTTGAGGCTTTAGGGTGAACGGCTTAAGGAACGATAATCACCCGAGAGGATGCTAAATTAAATGTGGCTTGAATGTGATTGTATGATGTCATGTCGCATGTCTAGCGGGACTAAGAGTGGAATAGCTTGGCGGGCCTCGAATGCACGAATTCTTAATGACCCGATTGTGTAATTATGTACATGGATTGTATGTCAAGTTTGTGCCATGGCTGATTTGAATTGATTGTTTGATTGGGCATGTTGATTTATGAAATTGAATATGCGTGGTGCAAGCGCGCATGATTGCAGCGTGATTTGAATGAGTGGCGCGGTGCAAGTGAATGCCCAGATGTGAACGTTATAGCCATGAATGTGCATCACAAGCATTGGCACGACATGTGCATCTACAAGTGTGCCCGAGTGACATGTGCATTGTGATCACCTAAAATACCCCGAAGCGTTTTGGCGCTGGGTTCAGATAATAATGAGTTGTGTGATCACCTAAGGGCCTTCGGGTCGTGACCTTCGGGTCGATACCGTCCTCATGCACTTTGAAGCAGGACGATGCCCGGTACGTCCGGAAGGCGACCATCCTCATGCACTTTGAAGCAGGCTCTGGTTCGCAAGGAGAACAGTGTTGCGCCTCATGCACTTTGAAGCAGGCTAGAGACACTGGGCCAGATCGGTTGCTGCGCCTCATGCACTTTGAAGCAGGCTAGACGCACCGGGCCGTGAAAAATTGATGACTCGAGTCGTAATAATAATGAATTGGGCAAGTGTGCCAGTGTGGGCCGGTGGGCCAAAGAAACGTGCATAACATGTCAATGACATTTGCATGCATAAACATGCATTGAATAGCATGCGAGTGTGTAAGACTCGATGTATGAGCATGTGATTGGCGTACGTGTGATAATGTGTGCCACGTATGTCCCGTGATTATTACATATTAAAAGTCTAACCTGCATGGCGGAATATTGAATTGGGCTATGGGCCCGGGGTGAACTTATAGTGATGGTGATACTAGTTCATTGATTTAAGTGTTTTATTTACCCTCTGGAGGTGCACGTTAGCCTAGTTTAGGTTTAGGGAATTACTCACTGAGATTATTCTCATTGTTGTTTAAACCACATTTTCAGACCCTCAGCCTTGAGGATGGCAGGCGTACTGAAGAGTTTTGGGAGGAGCCCCGGCTAGTTGTAGTGGCCTTGAACCGCTTTTGATTTTTGAGCGTGGGCTGTATATGAATTTTGCAAATGCTTCCCAGTAGTAATGCAAGGGTATGTTATTCATGTTGTTGACTTTGTGGCTATCCTTGGTTATGTGTATTTTAATGTATGGGTGGTTTTAATTACTTCCGCATGTGCTTTAAATCTCTGTGTTGGGTATTGGGTCGGCGACGCGTCCTGGGACGTCGCATACGAATCGACCTTAGCGAGGGATGTGGCGCGCCGAGGAGTGCGGGGCGTGACATCTAAACCTTTCACAAGTTATATTTATTTAAGTAATAACGTAACCAAGCGTTAGTCCATTGATTTCCAAAAGTGGTGATCCTCAATCTACTAAATCATAGAGATGAACTCATTCCTCACCTTATTACTTGTATCTGTCTGTATCACTTGTCAGGATTGAGTAGGCTTCAAAGCACTGAAAGAGGGGGCACAAATGGCAAGCAAAGTCGTCATTGACATTAAATGTGGATTTTATCCTTTCGCCGGCCTTTAGATCTGCACTTATTATGGAACACCACGGCGCTTTGTATTAGTTATTAATTAGTGGTATCGGCCTCTTTCAGCCACCCTAATGTGCGGTGCTTTTTCCTTTTTATTCACTTTCTTTTCACTAGGGCGATTGGTCTGATGGTAAAAAGACATGCTGTTTTCATGAAATTATGGATTTGATTCACTTCATGAACGAATATCTGAGCAGCTTGTACTGTATTTCTTAGCTCACATATTTCTTGTGGACAGATCTATTGGATGTTGGCATCTTGATAGGGTTACAGTGATAGACTAGTCAATCTCGAACCTTCATGTCGCGAGTGGGGCGGAAATAGTTATGACTCATTCTGAACTTTTTTGTAACTAGTGGAGGACATTCATGGTAACGTCTAGAGAAGGCAGCTTTCAGCATTTTTTTTATCTTACTAGTAATGATTTCACATGCACGTGAATGGAAGTTATTGTAGGGGAATTTTTTTTATATGCGTAAGTTGCCTGTACTCAAATTTAATGTCATCGTACAACATGTTTAATTGGAGGAAGAAGAGAGATTGTCAATTGCAAAAAAACATTTAAATATAACAAACACCATCTTCTAAATTAGTTTTCACAATGCGAAGAAATATGTATTTTCGAACTTACCATTTTAAAGAGGGTACTTGTTCATGCAAACATAAAGAAATACATAACTTTAACCATTAATATGCAATTATTATAAAGATTAGAGAAGGAAGAGGAAATAGAAGTTGCATAACAGACATATACAAGAAGGCCGTCGCCTGACTATTGCCCCGAAAAGAAGTGTCTACTCATGCAAATATTAGAAACGTACTATTTATTTACGTACTGTTTATTTATAATTTTAAAAATAAACGTCGTGTTTGGAAGAGTAGCACATTGATCATAACTAGAGTAGCACATCCTTATAGCTCCATTGGAATGTGTCCGATACTACTTGGTTCCTTGGGTGGAAACGGGTGTACCTAATTCTAATTTTCAATATCACATCTTATTCGGATTTTTTTTTTTTGGTCTGAAACCTCGCCCTCGCGGGCCAGAGGAAGGAGGAAGAAAATAAAAGAAAATAAAAAGAAAAGAATAAATAAAAAATTCAAAAAAATACTGTTAAAAATTGTCTACACCAGCGCTGGCTGTACTATGTAAGACGGCTGACATTCATGTCATCAATTTCTCGTCAAAATTGGTCGGATGGACTGAACTGGCACAAATACAAAAAGTTTAGAACTCAATTGGCCAAAAAAATAGGTATAGGACTAAATTGGCACGATTGCAATAAATTTAGAACTTTTTTGTAATTCTCTCAAGGAAGGAGAGGTGACCCATGTTGTTGTCTTAATGTCTGGCTTTTGTATGATCCTCTGCTTTGTGGGGATTGTGCTTATTTCACTCTTATATAGAAAGGGTGTCGGTAATGTTTGTACCATGGTCCAGATTTTGAACCGTCAAAGTGAGGTTGGTTGTAACTTAAGTTGGAACTGATTTGAATTGGAACTGTAGATTACTCACTGTGCTTTGACGGGAAGCTTTCGGAGACCATGAATTTGAACAGTTTAGGTGAACCTATGGAAGCCAGTTTAATAGGACTCTTAAATAGTAAGATCCATATAATCTGATATATCATATCAATTGGACTCATATGAACACGAATAGCTCGTGAAATTGGAGAAATCATTATTAGGGCAAGTTTAGAGCGCGTCGAGCGCTTCTAAATTCAAGTTTGGAGAGAGGCATTTCTAAGGTCCGCGTAAAAGTCTAGAAAGACTTGACTCACGATGCATTTCAACGAAGATATTAATTGATGAACTAATTATGTGCATATAAGTTCGTCATTTTTCCGGCATAACAATGTACCATAACTTGAGTTTAGAATAGCGGTGTTTCTCAGCTGAATAAAATCAATTGTCGAAGGTGTTTCCAATATAAAAAAAAAAAAGAAAAGTGGAGGAAACGAATCCTTTAGATTTTCCGTGGTAGCTTAGTCATATACGGACCAAAAAGAAGTCACCTCATTATTCAAAATCTACATCCTCGTTTTGACTAAAACCACTTCGGATACACATCAGTTCCATTTGCCTGCCATTATTCACATAAACCCACATATGCAAGCTCCAAAAATCACAAGATCAAGCATTTGATATAGGAGGAGTAGATTCTGCTTCTGATGGAACTACGTTTATTTTGCATATTATTCTTACATGGAGAAAAGAAAATCATACGATGCACAATTTTGTAATCTAATTGTCATTCAGAACTTGGTCTCTATCAAAAATTGTTGGAGCATTTGATGCAGTTGAGAATGATTCAAGTTCTATCCCAGCGTCGACATCATCAACTGGCTTTTCATATCGATATAGAAGCGGCTTCGGGGGCAGTCTCAATCTATCAATATCTCCTTTAAGCATGTCTAGGATCCTGCTCATTGATGGCCGATCATTTGGGATTAATTGTATACACCAAAGGGCAACTTTTACCATCTTCCTAGTCATCTCTCTTTCCTCTTCTAATACTTCCATTTCAACCTCATTTTCTTTGTCGAGTTGATTGTAAAACCACAAAGGAAAGTAAATTTGACTTGAATGGTCAGCATTTGCATTTAGATTTCTCCTCCTACCGGCCATTTCCATCAACAACATCCCAAAATTATAAACATCAGCTTTATGAGAGACACCACCAATGTCCTAGAATAGCTTTGAGCCATATATCCCAAGGTTCCTCTTACAACAGTCAACGATACAATGATGTGGTCTGCAGGATAAAGCTTTGCAAGCCCAAAGTCTAAAACTTTGGGAGTGAAATTTTGATCTAGAAGAATATTGTAAGGCTTGATATCAAAGTTTAGAATTTGCATGTTGCATCCTTGATGTAGATATTCTATCCCCCTAGCGGCACCGAGAGAGATCTCATATATTCTCTTATAATCAAGAGAATAGTCGCCGTCTTTGGTTAGAGAAAATGTGCTTATCCAAAGATCAAATCGACATGAAATCGTACACAAGAGCTTGCTTAGAGTTGTTGATGCAAAAACCACAAGTTGAACCACATTAACATGGTGGATCCTTCCAATAGTAGCTACTTCGTTAATAAAATCTTGGCCATTAGATTTTGGTTTGTTCAAAATCTTAATAGCAACTTCATTGCCACTTCTAAGTATTCCTTTGTACACATAACCATATCCTCATTCTCCTAATTTGTGCTTGAAATTTCTTGTGATTTTCTTGATATCTGAGTAAAAGTACCTTATGGGAAAAAAAGTTGTTATGAGCTTGTAGGAATTCTTCAATGTTTCCATCCATTGCCAGTTGGCTCCTCATCAACTTATAGATTAAAAATACCAACACATGGAATTCCGATAATGAATTTTGCTGCGACGAAGTGGCCTGTGGAGAAATTAGACCATAGATTAGCTTATTGTAACGATTCTTTTACAGATACAGTTGTTTTCGTCAGAGTGCTTCATAATTGTGAGGAGAAAAAGATTAGTCTTACCCAAGACAAAGGCGAGATTCGCAACTGCATTTAGTGCAACATTATTCGTGCTGCTCCACGTAGAATTACCTGTAGAAATAAAGAGGATTTGTTCCAGATGACTAAACGTGACTCATTCGAAAACATAATAGAAAAGTCACGCTAAGCCATAACCCAAGTCAAAGATAAATTCATACAATCGCTGCACAGTGCAAAGACGGACTTTTGTTGCAATGTGGAGACGTGTGAAATAAAGAACAGTCAACGAGTTTCACTCTCCTAGATAGCGCTCCTATCAAACTTTATTCTATCCACTAGTGGATTCCATGTTATCGTAGCATGATCTTTTCTCTCGAACAATGACAGATTTAGCTTTTGTTCCCCTAGATGCACCAATTGATTTCACAAGTTCACGAGTCACTCACGCGGAGTTCTAATTTACAAACATCATCTAATATGTGTGCTCAATTTATTTGCCCACATAAAAAAGAGCCATGCAAGGGGCAGGAGCTACAATCAAATCTAACATTTTCCCCCAAACAAATATAAAGGAATAGTGTCAAATCCAGAAAAGCTCCATGGTTTGCAAAATCAAAAAGAGCAATGCTGCCTGTTGAAACTGTTTGCGGAAAAACAATAGACAGAACACAGAGATTTACGTGGTTCGATCACAACGTGATCTACGTCCACGGGCGAGGCAAGACAATGTTCCACTATAATCAAAAGAGAGTACAGTTTTCGAAAGTCGAAACAACGACAAAAGCTCACGGCTCACAAAACTCTCGAAAAAATTCTCTCTGTACTTCAATGAGAAAACCTAGCCGCAGTATAAATAGCGCTCCCAAAAATTTTCCTCGGGGGCTACGCCCCCGAACCCCCCAAGACGTTGGTTCGCTTCCTCCAGTTCAGGCGGTCCGCTATCGGCCCAACCCTTCGCGTCGCGAACCAAATCTCAATTTTCTCTCCACTTTCGGGTTGCACAAAAATATATGTCGGGTCGGGTCATGAACCGGACCGAGTACATAAAATTCGAGACATATTTAACACTGCCGAATCTACTAAACTTTTTTACTTAAAGTACTGTGACGATTTTCTCTATTCGATATGTAAAGAAATTAATGACCCAACTTTTGGATCACATAAATTACAATATCCAATTGAACCTTGCCACATAACCCAGAAAGTAAATTTTGTAAAATCTCTCAATAGAGCTCTCATGTAAGAAAAAGAGGAGGAAGAAGAAAGAGAAAAGTTTCAGGGAAAGTCGCTTACGGGAGTAATAGTGATGGCACCCCTTCCTTCGGTATCTAAAACCTAAGAAGCAAAATGATGACCTTCTACCTGGCAAATAGAGCCCCTCGTAGGAGAGAGTGAATCCCCCCGCCATCATGTTGTGGATGTCCATGTATGGTGAGCTCACACGATTATACTGATCCCCTTCTCCCCCCCAATTATAACCTGATGCTAATGACATCATGGTTATGGTGCAAGAATCCTTGATGACCCGTGCTCCTAGCTTAAACCCATGTAGAGCATATGCATATGAGTAAACTTTCATTTGGGAAACATTAGGAGGCGTGTCGGCAAAGTGTGCTCCCTCAATACATGGATTGGTATCGACTTATGTAGTGGAAGCAACGGGTTGTGAGCACTTCATGAAGGCCACCGTCATTGTTGAGAATCTATCGGGAGGGACTCCATAGTAAATAGAGTGTGGACTGAAGACGTTCCAAAAGTTGGAGAGCGCCAATGAGTAACGAGGGAAAGACGAGCAATTACCCTTTTGAAGTCCATCGTCAACCACCGGCATGACACCATCGAAATTTTCTTTGTCAAGATATTCATTGTAACTGATTGACTTCACATAATATCGGCCAGCAAATAGATATAGGACAGTATGATTATTTTCACAAGTTAGCTCATATTGAGCGTGGCCTCATTCTTTCGGATCGCCTTTCAATTGAAAAGGGTAGCTTATATTATGTACCTCGCCGCAAAATGAAGCGGTGCACAAATGATTCTTCTTCGCACCACAATTGATACCAAGTAGCAGAACATGCAAAGTGAGAAGTAAAACACGGTACATAAATATGGTGCTGAAAAGATGAATCATCTCTCCGTTGTTTGATATGAAGTAATGAAAATTTTAGCTAATTAGTAATGCGATGCATGCTCAATAAAAGGAATGCGTATTGTGGTTGAAAAAACTTGGAGTCATCGGTGATCGAAGTGTCCAAGTCAACCAATAAAACAATGTCAAGCGAAGAAAAAGTAGAAGATGTGGACCACTCTGCAGTTTCCTAAATCTAACACGGTGGCGGATTGATTCGTAGATAGCTTTCATAGTACTTAGAATGGAAACCACTCTGCAGTTTCCAGGTTTAACGTTTTTTGGCAAATTAATTCTCTCTAGGAATCAATTTTAGCATCGTAAAAATGAATTGATTTGAATTTTTTTTTACCCTAAATTGCATCAAAACCCTTTTAAGTGAGGCATCCTGTGTTGTATTATATTTCAAGGTCAATATTTCATAATTGTCACTTCGTTAAATTGTGAAGATGAAAAGAAAAAGAAAAGTATATTGATGATAATAAAATCTCATTCAGTAAGTTTTGAATAACAGTTTTATATAAGCCAATTACTTCTCTGCTTCAATTGATCTAGCAAACCTAGAGTGAAAGTCAAACGTGTCATCATCACCAAAATTTAGTCTCGATCCTAAATCTAACTTTTCGGTATGTTCTTAATACCATGTTAGATCCCCGTTTATTTTCTTTCAAAGTTTACAAGTCATTCATCTCGTGTACCATCTATTCAAAAATCTTGTCTAGTAATTATGTCTTTTACTCATCATCCTTTGCTGATGGGAAAAAGACCAGACGGAGTTATGGTGCGGTGGAGGCGAGCCCGCGTGGACCACGGAGCGATTTCGTGAGGTCAGGTGCACTAAGGATGATGCAGCCGTTGTGGATCTTACGGTCGTTAATTTGCCACGTAGAGGTGAACGTGCAGGAGGGGGAGTGAAAAAGTTGTGCCCTTGTTTTTCAACTTTTTGTTGGATTAATAATGCTTAAGTAGGGATAATAACACAAATAATTTTTGAACTTTAACTTAATATATAATATTATTTTTAAACTTTTAATTTTTTTAATATAGTCCGTGAATTTTAGCCTAATGTACAATGTGGTCCGTGAACTTTTAATTTATTTAATATAGTCCCTAAACTTTTGATATATGTTCGATGTAATCTCTAAATTATATGAAAATATTCAAGAAATCCGTGAACTCCACTGTCACGTCCCTCGAGAAGCCCCCGAGGTACATGGCATTCACGTGGATCTCATCATTGCTCGTGTACGCCACGCCATCCATGTTGTCAATGAACAAGCTCATTTTTTGGACACTCTTACGATCCCCGGGGGTGTTCTGATGGAAGAGCCTACATATGAAATCGGTGCCTCCCTATTGAAACCTTGTGGCTATAAGAAATGCCGATCTCATTAGAAATAAATCGTCTGTGAGTGAGTCCAACCTGATTTCCCTATTTAGTCATCTAAACCTTTCAAAAGTTATAATTGTTAGTCCATTGATTTCCAAAAGTGGTGATCCCCAATCTACTAAATCAAAGTGGAGATGAACTCATTCCTCATCTTATTGCTTGTATCTGTCTGTATCATTTGTCAGGATTGAATAGGCTTCAAAGCACTAAAAGAAAGAGCACAAATGGCAAGCAATGTCGTCATTGACATTGAATGTGGACCTTATCCTTTCGCCGGCCTTTAGATCTGCACTTATTGTGGAACACCAGCGCTTCGTGCTAGCTATTAATTAGTGGTATCGGCCTCTTTTAGCCACCCTAATGCACGGCACTTTTTCCTTTCCATTCGCTTTATTATCACTAGGGCGATTGGTCTGATGTTAAAAGGGAAAATTACCAAAACAGTCCTAAATCTTTTGTAATTGTGCCAATTCAGTCATAATTTTTTTTACCAATTGAGTTATAAACATTTTGCATTTGTGCCAATTAAGTTCATCTGATTAATTTTGGCTGGATATCGCTGACATAAATGCCAGCTGTCCTACGTGGCATAGCCGGTGCTAATATCGATAATTTTTAATAATATTATAATAATTTAATATTTCTTCGAGATCTTATTTATTTATTTATTTTCTTTTTCATTTTTTTTCTTTCTCTTTCTCTTTCGTTTTCTTTTTTCTTCCCATCTTCCTCTAGCCGGTCGCCGGACCTCAATTGGCACAAATACAAAAGGTTTATGACTCAATTGGCAAAAAAAGAGAAAGATTTATGATTGAATTTGCACAATTACAATAAGTTTAGGACTTTTTTGGTAATTTTCTCAATGGTAAAAAGATGTTGTTTTCACAAAATTATGGATTCGATTCGCTTCATGAATGAATATTTGAACGGCTTGTACTATATTGCTTAGCTACACATATTTCTTGTGGACAAACCTATTGTCTGTTTGCATCTTGATAGGATTACAGCGATAGATTGACCAACCTCGAATCTTTAGGTCGTGAGTGAGGCGGAAATAGTTATAACTCATTCTAAACTTTCTTGTAACTAGTTGAGGACATTCATGTTAACGTCCTGAGGAGGTCGCTAACAACACTTTTTTATCATACTACTAATGATTTCACATGCATGTGAATCGAAGTTATTGTAGGGGAATTTTTTAATTGGAGGAAGAAGATAGATTGTCAATTGCATAAAAATCATTTAAAAATAACAAACACCATCTTCTAACTTACTATTCACAATGCCAACAGATATGTATGTTCGAACTTACCATTTTTAAGAGGGTACTATATATTTATAATTTTAAAAATAAACTCGTGCTCGGCAGAGCAGCACAATGATCGTAAATAGAGTAGCGCATCCTTATAGCTCCATTAGGTTGTGGATGATAATATTTGTATTATTGGGTGGAAACAGGCGGTGTTGTAAATCACTCCAATTCATGGCCAGCTAATTGCCATACTTAGCCTTGTACTCGCTCCATAGTTGATCGACCGTCTTCCCCAGTAACTGCACAAAGAAGTCGTTGCTATAATCATCTCTGATCTTCTTGTTGAGCTCAGCAACGAACCCGCCTCTCAAACTCTCGCCATAGTCCAAGAAGTAGGCCGTGACCGCGTAACCGTCGTCCCAATTGGTTCCCGATCCTCGCTTTGGCCAGCTCGCTGGTGTGTAATTAGCCTTTAAGCGCACGAAATCTGCGACCCCCTCGACCAATCTCCCCGCTTTTCCCTTCCCGTCCCATTGCCATATGTGCGTCATCTCGTGGTACAGCACCCCATTGAAATCCTCCTTAATGTTGCCCTTGATGTTCTTCAGGTAGTTCGGGGCGCCCATGTGGATCTTGTTGTTGCTCGCATACGCGATTCCATCGTAGTTGTCGATCACTAGGGTCACACGGGCCACGCCCGTGTGTTCGGCCTCGGAAGTTTGTTGGAATAGCCACCATATGAAGTCGGTTGCAGAATCATGGTTTGCCGGGCATTGTCGTCACTGAGCTCGTTCGTGAAGCGGGTCCCGCCTTCGGTGTTGGGCACCGTGTTGGAGACTATGTACTCCACGGCGTGGATTCCGTGGAGGGCTGATGAAGCTAGGAGGAAAGATAGGAGGAAGGAGAGGTGAGCCATGTTGTTGTCTTAATGTCTGGTTCTTGTGTGATGTTTTGCTTCGTGGGGATTGTGCTTATTTCACTCTTATATAGCAAGGATGTCGGTAATGTTTGTACTATGGTCCAGATTTTGAACCGTCAAAGTGAGGTTGCTTGAACCGTCAAACTTCCGTATAACTTTTCAGGCAGCCTCCTTCATCACGGACAAGATGCGTCTCCGCTTGGCTTTCGATTGCTCTTCCAATTCGTGAAGTTTGAAATGAGTGCTGCTCAGAGTGAATACTGTGCACCTATGTCGTGGAAGATACGGAAGCCACGTCTCGCCCCACGTGATTTGAATTGGAACTGTAGATTACCAACCGTTCTTTGACGGGAAGCTTTCGGAGACTATGACATTTGAACAGTTCATCACGTCTTATGATCGTATTCATTCAGTTTGTGTGAACCTATGTAAACCAGTTCAATAGGACTCCTAACATTAAGATCCATATAATCTGATATATCATATCTATTGGACTCATATGAACACGAATCGCTCGTGAAATTGGAGAAATCATTATGAGTGCGAGTTTAGAGCGCGTCAAGCGCTTCTAAATTCTGTTGCGACTTACCCGTCCCGATTAGGTTAGGCCAAGAGGTATTTGTCGATGGATGTGAACAACGATTGGTTCGTATGAAGGGTGAATCAAATTGTTCATTAATCCAAAGACTGAGGCGCTCCCGAGCCTTACAACTCACACGACGAGAATTGTCTAAACTAAGCGTTTGAATGGAGTCGCCATTAGCCATAATTGAGGATCGGCTAGAAATCCAAATCAAGACGCGGGAGTGTCGTCTCGATATGCACGGAAACCAGGGATTCTAAGGATCAGGGACTTCATTACACTAATGATCTAACTAGTGCCATTTTGGTACCTAAACCTTATCGCTCGCAAACTAACGTACCGGGCATCGTCTCTAAAAAGAAAAGGCAATCAAAAGCCCTAAAGTAAAGCCCTAATGGCTTATTCAAATTTTTGGAAATTTTTAAAGGGTTTTTCTCAATTTTTACAAATTTTAAACTAAGTATAGAATGAAACTAACACTAATATCTAGTGAAATTAAGCCAAAAAATGATTTCTGAACATTTCCTAATTATCTGGATTTTTTGGAATTTTTTGGAATTTTTTCTGAATTTTTTAATTTGTTTTTAATTTTCTGAATTTTTTAATGTTTTTCAGTCTTTTTTTAGATTTTTTAACATTTTTCGAATTTTTTTGAATTTTTAATATTTTAATATTTTTTCAATTTTTAAATATGTTTTAATGTTTTTATTAATAAAATAAGGATTCGGACCGGATCCCCTGACTCGATCCGCCCAACACCTGACCCGAAATTCCGACCCTACTCGGGACCCGTTTTCATTTCTTTTCAATTTTTTTCTTTTGATTTTCCCCTTTTTTTTTCCTTTTTCTTACGTTTCTTTTCTGTTTTTATTCTCTATTTTTTTATTACTTTCTTCATCCCCTGCGTGCCTTTTCGACCATGCACGTGAACTTCTTCAAGAACTCTTTCACCGAGAGTTCTTCATGCCGTGACTGGGATTTCGCCGAACGCCTCTCAACCCCGACCGCCGTCGCATGCCGTCAGCACCAATGGCCAACACCGGGCTCACGCTCCCACTGCCGTACAACACTGCCTCCGGACCGTCAACTAACTTCGACCAAAAAATGACGCCGGCAACTAAAACTCGATTTCCGGCCACCAAACTTCCGGCCCCGAGGAAACGCGCTAAGTCTAAACAACCAAACATACGCGCCAAGAAGCAGAGGTAGTGATCTAACGGGGGCGGCTTCGAACCGCGGGCATCACCTGGCAAGGGGAATGGAGCATCCGGCGAGGGAATGTGTACACGCGGCCGACTCGAACAATGTGCGAACAATGGCATAAGAGCAAAAGAAAAACATCGAGTCAGTCATAGAATGTCGAGCCAAGCGCAAACGAAGTATGAAAGTAAGCTAACAAGAACAGATTTTAGTGATAAAAGTCTCGGCATTCATTCGGGCATTGTATCAAACAGGTGGAGGGCTAGTTCAAACCGGAGCCCAAAACTGACATTCAACGTGATTTTTTGCTCAAAGATGAAGTGCAAGGACCTAAACGACCGTATTAAGTAACAAATTCATCTCAGTTCACAATAAAACACCGAAAATTATCACAACGAGATTCGATGTTTTAGACCTACGCAGCTTCATTGGGATATTCTATCAAACAGGTTGTAGGCAATCGTTTTTGACGAAACTCGTGGCTTATTTTCGATATACAAGGCTCGAAGCAGCTTCTTTGAGTATAAAACGAGTGCCATCCTCCGTTGGTGGAGCCGGGCGATCACCGAATAGACTCGGTGTGCCCGACACCCGAGAGGCAGGGGAGGGGGACCCGAAACAGAGCAAAACGATGAAGACCCACCTGGTTCGGGGCTGACCGGGATGAAGTGCGGCGGTTGGAGGCTCGACGGGGGCCGATGGAAACTCAGATGGATGACCGGCGAATGATGAAGGCTCTCCTCTTTTTTCTATTCACTCTCAAATTCTCCTCTCCAAAACTCTCTCCGATGTTCTCTGTTCCTGTTTTTTTTTCTTGTTTCTCGGTCACTTCCTGCTCAAAACTATTCTCTCTGCTCCTTTTGAATCTTCACCCTATTCCCTCTCTCTCGTCCCCTTCCAGACAACTTTTGATGGTCAACAATACTAGCCATCTTACTTTGCCATTCCCAGCTCCAAAAATCACTTTGATCAGTGCGCTTTCCCTATTTCTGTCTATGTCAGCAGCCGTTCCTCTTCTTGGGGACTGAATCAGGTTCATTTCCTTGTTAAAACGGCTGCAGCGCTGTGCCATCGCTTCCTCTCTTCTGGAATCGCGGCTATCAATCTCCTCGTGCAAAGTGAACTTCTGCTTTGTCGTCTTTCTGTTTGTCCTCGTCCTGGCCGAGCGTGAGCGTGAGGGGAAGGAGAGGCTGAGGGGCTGGGCTGAAGGCTGGAAGAAAGGCCAAGTTGGGCTCAGCTCAAACAACTAAAATAATTGAAAAAGGGGCTGGCCCTACCAAGCCGGATCAAATCGGCCCGACCGATTTTTTTTAAATCTTTTTTTAAATGTCTCTCTTTTACATTAGTTTGGCCCACTTAAAATTTAAGCATCGATTTAACGAGACCAGCAAAATTAGGTGTCAACAATAATGCACTTATTTGATTGTGAATATAATCTTTATTTGCTAAGCAAAAAATAGGACAATTGTGTCTTTTGTACCATAAAAAGCGAATTCAAAGAAGGATTTCAATATTAAACTTTAGCCCAAAAGTTTGACGAAATCCATACATGATATCATATAGTGGTACAACCTATGATTATGTTGGTACCCATTTTTATCACAACGTTATAATTAAGGAAAATGACACTAATAGTTCCTAAACTTTGGCCCCATATGCAATACCATCTTTGGCCCTTGAATTGTTTCTAATTGTTCGATGTAGTCCATAAACTTTTAATTTGTACAATCTAGTCCCTTAACTTTCCAACAAAGCCTAATTAGTTCTTTAATACTATTCACAAGTTTTAATAATAACGCTATTTCCCAAATTGAACCATTTAAAATTCCAAAAAATGACATTGCATGTTGGGCCAAAATTTAGGAATTATTTGTGTCAATTTCCTTTTAGTTACCATATAAATTTTGTGTCCATTTTGACCATGTGTTGGTTCAATTTGGTAAAAAAGTCCAACTTAAAAGTCACATAAATATAAAGAACATGTAGGACTAATTGTAATATTTTAACACCCCCTCTCATGTGCAAGTTGGATTAAGAGGGACACTTAAAATTTTATTGATGGGGGGTGGACGCACATATGCGAAAGGGATATCAGTAGCTCTGATATCAAGTTAGAAAATCTAACCCAATAACTAAAGCTATTAGATGGAAATAAACCATATGATATAAAGAATATATAAGACGTGTTATCAAGTAACGTGGAACAATATTTCAACACCTCCTCTTACGTGCCAATCGGATTAGGAGCGACACAAGGAATTTGACTGATGTGGCGTGAAGGCACATATGCGAAAGGGACACCACTGGTTCTGATATCATACGAGATTTCGTGAAACCACTACCAACTGTTCCAAAAACTTAATTTAGGTTAGACTTTCCAATACCCTCTCTCACGTGCAAGCCGGAGTAAGAGTGGCACATAGAATTTGACTGATAGAGGATGGACAAACATATGTGAAAGGGATAGTACTACCTCTAATACCATATTAAAAAGTCAAATCCAAAAATTTAACCTTTTAGAATAATTGTCAGTGTTCCCATGCAATCTCACACAATTATTTGGAGCTTGAGCTAGTGAGTTTGACCTAGGATTAACATGGTATGGGCAATGTTTAATGGTAGTACCCCATTTTTGCTCGTGTATTTTCATTCAGGCATTTCATCTATATTATGTATGTCTAATTTAATTAAGTGTTAACTTTATCAGAACAAATTGAAGTAAATTTGCCTTGTAAAGAGCTCAACCTAGAACTACGCACAGGAAGAGAGCTCAACCTAGAACTACGTAGTTCGAAGAGGGGTCACCAGGCATTAAAACTTGTTCAAGGCATGGCGTGGAGATTCATGTTGGGCAAGTGGATAACATGTAAAAATGAAATGAGTTGAAGGGGTCAATAAGTGAGGACTGAGGAGTCTTTTTAAGTTCTATACGTGACAAATCATGCAAGTTCACAATGGTAATGGAGATTACTAGCATAAAGAAAATCCGGGTTGAAATCAACGCATGGCTTAGGGGCGTCAACGGCCGGTTCGGTTCAAGTACTTGTACCAATTTACTATGAAGGATATATGTTTCTTTTGTGACCCGATCCCCATAGAATCTCAATCGAAAAAAAAATTTCGGATATAGTGGGTTGGATTTTCATTTCTTTTTTTTTTAAGAATTGCCTAGTCATCCTCGATTATCTCGACCCAACTTTAGCGAGGTTAATGCACACTTTAGCTACGTGCTAAGTGCTTGTACCATCCGACCAAAAAAAAAAGTGCTTGTGCCAATTTACTATGAGGCACGATCGAAGATGAAATTGTTAACCCGAAGAATAACTCCGTCAAATTCAGGCACTAATTTGAATCATGCGGGCGTTCTTTCCGTTTTCACATTTACTTTCTTCACTCTTTGCTAAGCCATAAACAAATTGTAAATCATTTACCAAAAAATAAAATAAAATAAACAAATTGTAAAACAGAATTAGGACCAAAACAAATTATCAGCCCACTTCACAGGGTAGTGGATGGTGAATCAACTCCCATTTATCCGAACCAATACTTTTCAAGCACAAATTTCGCAACAAATTGTCACGAATCAATCAACCAGAGCAAAAAAACTTGAAGCTCAAACCGATGCTAATAGCCTCATATGAAACAAGTCGAGAAAGCATAAAAGGCCACAGCTTGAACCTGCGATTCAATTACAAACAGGCTTCTTTGCCATATTCAAGCAAGAAACTAGAAAACAACCCAGACTAAAACACCACCTCTAAAAACAGCACGAAATAGAAGCTCCATTTGTTTTTGCAGAAAATGAATGATGTGAAAAATATTTTTCTAAAAATGACCGCTTGTATCGCTTGAAATGATTAGTCAATGAAAAATATTTTCATCATCGACAACAATTTATTTCTAAAAACAAGATGTTTCTTTTGTCCCTTCGAAGCGATCGGAAAATAAAGAAATAGTTAATAGATTGATTGATGAAAATATTTTTCGTTCATTCATTTTAGTAAGTAATACAAATGATTATTGTTTAGAAAATATTTTCAAAATCTTTCATTTTTTTGCGAAACATACATATTTAGAGGAATATATTTTTCTCCATAGTCTAGGAAATTAGCAAGTGGGCGTCAGCTCAACCACATGATTCTTAATCTCAGCCACATAATAACAAAAGAAAATATCTTGAAAGCCAAGGCAGTTTTCAAGGAGGAGAAATTGAAGGCTGCGGCAGAAAGTGATGAAGATGGAGTAAATTCCATTATCTGAAACTAGGCACCTAGATATTTCCAATCATATATTACTTGACCATATTGAAGTACGAAGATTCTCTCACATGGAAAGTGACCATAATGAGTTCTCCATTAAATGTTGAAAAACAATTAAGCCTCTTAAGATGATCCTTCGCAGAGAACACACGAACTTTTGACAGAAGACCATCCGCTATTAAAATTGTTCTCTATGGTGATCATGAATAGCCATACAAATGCACAAGAAAGTTGTATCTAGGGATATTATGATGGAAGCAAATGAGCCTATCTTACTGCATTTCAAACCCAATTTCCTTAACATTTACTTAGGCAAGTAAATAGGAAAATTGCCCAAAAAGTTCTAAACCTATTGTAAGTTGTGCTAATTTAGTCTTAAACATTTTGACAATTTGTTAATTCATTCCTAAATATTTCAATTGGGCCAATTTAATCCTACACCTTTTGAGAATTTGTTAATATAGTCCTAAATCTTTTCACAAATTACTAATGTAGTCCTTTTGAATTATTTTTGCTAGAAATTAATGACATGGCGGTCCAGTCAGTGCTAACTGTCTTACCTGGCGCGATCGACTCTAACATAGTTAATTCTTTAAAGATTTTCCAAACTTTTTATTAATTTTTTCTTTTTTCTTTTCTTTTTTTCTTCATAGGTTCGGCAGGACGATGACCTTCGTCGGCCATTGGGCGAGGCCCGACAACCACCATTGGCCCTTGGAAGAGGATTCACAGCCACAGCAAGGCTGGGCGAGGGCTCGCAACGCCCTTGCTGTTGCGAGCCCTCACCCAAATTTGGCGAGGGTCGCAGCTGAGGCAAGGACTTCACGGCCCTTGTCCAATGGCTAGCGGCCTCGCCAGCCCTATGAAGAAAAAAAGAAAAAAGAAAAAAAATCGATAAAGTCAATAAAAATATTCGAATTTTTTAAAAAAATTAAAAATAGTCCACGATAGCACTAGTTGTACCACATAAGATGGCCGGTGTTGACTGGACCGTCACGTCAGCAGTTTTTGGTCAAAATTAGCCGGTAGGACTATATTGACAATTAATAAAAGGTTTAGGACTAAATTTGCAAATCGTGAAAATATTTATGACTAAATTAACACAATTGAAAGGTTTACGATTAAATTGGCCACCATGCAATATGTTTCGGACTAAATTGGCATGATTGAAAATTTTAGAATTGAATTGGTCGCCGTACAATATGTTTAGGACTTTTTGGAGAAACTTTCACAAGTAAATCCCACTCAAGTGGAATATGTTTAAAACAATAAAAATGGAAAATAACACAGAAAAGCATCAAATCACAAGGAAAAAAAAGGAAAAATCACAAGGACAAAAGGATTGTCGCAAGAATGATTGTCAAAGTGTCATAAACCCACTGCAAATCTCGGTCCTCACAGACTTTGAAATTTGGGGCTGGCTCAAATTAGGACTTAAGAACCCAAGGTATCGATGCTTGGACCCGGGACCTTGTGGTCGAACCCAAGTTAATGTGGAACATACATGAGACCGCGAGGCAGAGACCCGATGAATATGCTTATCAAAATGCCTTAAATTATTTTTTATTGAAGTAGTAATTAAGTTCCATAATTAAGGATAATATAGTTGACAATGCTTTTTACCAAGCACGTACATTTATTGAGCAGGCATGGACTCTAGAGTCGTGTAGCGTACTTAGCCTTGTAGTCCTTCCAGAGCTGGTCAATGCTCCTTTCCAGCAGGTCAACAAAGTAGCTATCGTTATAACCAGTCCTTATCTTCTTGTTCAGCTCGGCCACGAACCCTTTTCTCAGGCCATTGCAATAGTCGAGAAACCGTGCCGTGACGTCGTAACCCTGGTCCCACCTATCACCCTGGCCTGGCCCCACCCAGTGGCCCGGCACGTACCCTGACCGGAGCCTCACGAAATCCGCGATCCCCTCAATGAGCCCGCCGGGGGCCTCTTCGTCCCCGTTCCACTGCCACACGTGCGTCATCTCGTGGTACAGGACGCCGGTGAACTCCCCCTTCACGTCCCCTGAGAAGGCCCCGAGGTATGTGGCACTCACGTGGATCTCGTTGTTGCTCTCATACGCCACGCCGTCCATGGTCTCTATAAACAGGCTCACTTTTCGGACACTTTTGCGATCCCCAGGGGCATTCTGATGGAAGACCCTCCATATGAAACCGGTGGCTGCTGTCAAAGTCCTGTGGCTGTACAGAATGCCGATCTCGCTAGAGAAGCGAGCACCGCCAGTAGTGTTGTTGGCGTTGTTCGTCACAGTGTATTTCACTGCATGGGATTGCAGGGAAGATGAGAGGACGATTAGCGTAGCAAGGAAGAGCATCTGGGTTGACATAGCTCAGGTTAGATAAGTATTTTTCGAGTACTATTGGTTTGCACAAGGATATTGTCGTCCAACATTGGCTATTTAATAGAGGAAACCAAGATACAGTGCATGGGCCGGTAGATTAAATTTTTTATATGAAAGCGATGATAATTTGGTCAGACGCGGATGATTTCATATCGGGATATTGTTTAATGCAAGTGGATTAGTCTTTTGGGAGTGCATCCAACCTGCTTTCCCTGCTTTTTCGGGTACAAATTGAATTTTTGTTTTCCTGGCGTTTCAAAATTCTTCATTGGTTTTAGGAATACGGTGCGATTTTTCGTGCATCTCTCACAATTTAATTTTAATTGAAGTGATTGTATATTGGATGCTTCACTAGATTCATAAAGTATCATAGATATAATTCTGTTTCATTTTAATCGATTATCAGTAAATATGTCACTTTATTGTTTCAACTTCTTCATTTACTACATACCTATTTGCAATTGTATGTATTTAAATTGTTTTAACAAGAGCACGGTTCCCCTCTTGTAGAAATGAAATGCAAAATAAAGATAGTACTATCAACATATATGATCATTTACTATGTAATCCTTGAAGCTTTTTCATGATTTTTTATATAGCACTAGTATTTACTAGCTAGGAAGCACCGACACTCTTTGAGGGCCTCCGTGTCGTGTTAGACACGTGTCGTTAAGTTTGACACAAACATTATTGGAGAGAAACAAGCTATCAATTTTAAAAAAAGTTTTCCAAATTATTTATTTTCCAAGAAGCAAAATGAACTTCCATGTGGCATTCATTCAATTTTCCTTTCTTGTGAATGTGATTATCGCTGTCCGAGATCTCATCTTGCATCCGATCAAAACACCTTTCTCGGATCATGAAGCGATCCACTGGCTACACACTTCACATACATGTCCGCCAAGCCTGCATCCACCACCGACATGCAAAGCCAATCCAGACTGTATGACTTGGGTGCATCCCAAGCGATAGCAACTCCGACTCTGAACATGCCGACGAAACAGCTGTGAGCTTAAATCTATTTGGCAAAGGCCCACACACCAGCGTAGCCTAAAACAAATCAACAGCTTTCTTGGGACAACCCAACTGAGTAGATCAGGTCATCCTCATGAGCCCAAGCAACCACATCCCTCTCGGACATTTCCTCAAACACCTTACCAGCTGAAACCCAATCAGCACTACCCTTGGCAGGCATGTCCATCAATGACCCAAAACACGCATCAGAATCATTAGGGAAAACCCCGTCTTCAACCATATGATTATTGGCATAGCAAAGGGATCACGGAACTCCAAGAAACCAAGTCCCTTTTGTTATCCGTGTCGCTAAAAACCCTCTCCGCCTCAGCCCAGTCAATGAATTTGGAGTAGAGATTGATGGGTGAGTTGAGAATCATCGAGTTGGGCTCCAGCTGGGACCGAGCGAGCGCGCGATGGACTCGCCAACGCACAGGAGTGAATGCAGGACTTGAGGAGGTGATAGAAGGTGAGGAGGTCGGGATTGGACACATCACGAGGCATGAGGTCGAGGTGGGATGTTGCTCCGCGGAGGTGGCCTCCATCGAGTCGGATGATCGGGCAGCGGTCGAGGGCGGGGGTGAGAGGTTTCGGTGGGAAGGAGAAAGCTTGATATTGGACGGTGGAGAGAAGGGAGACAGACTCATTGCTCCATACAAGACGAGCTTGTTCTGTCATATCAAGAGCACTTGGGAAACAAGTAACGTAATCATGAGGCAATTCTTCTACGAAACACAGGAATTAACAAACGGTAAAAGCATCCAGGTTCACGAATTACATGGCCAATTATGCTTCTGATGTAACTACCTTTATTTTACATATTATTCATATGTGGAGAAAAGAAAATCATACGATCCACGATTTCGTAATTTTATTGCTATTCAAAACTCGGTCCCAATTAGATAATTGTGGGAGCACTTGATGAAGTTGAGAAGGATTCAAGTTCTATTTCAGTGTTGACGTCATCAACTGGCTTGTCGGACGGATACAGAAGTAGCTTCGGGGGCAGTCGCAATTTATCAATATCTCCTTCAAGCATGTCTAAGACCCTGCTCATTGATGGCGGATCATTTGGCATTAATTGAATACACCAAAGGGCAACTAGTACCATCTTCCTAGTTATCTCTCTTTCCTCTTCTATTTCTTCCATTTCAACCTCATTTTCTTTGTTGAGTTGATCGTAAACCCACAAAGGAAAGTAAATTTGACTTGAGCGGTCAGCATTTGCATTTAGATTTCTCCTCCTACCGGCCATTTCCATCAACAACATCCCAAAACTGTAAACATCAGCTTTATAAGAGACACCACCAATGTCCTTGTAGAATAGCTCAGGAGCCATATATCCCAAGGTTCCTCTTACAGCAGTCAGTGATACTATGCTATGGTCCACAGGATAAAATTTTGCAAGCCCGAAATCAGAGACTTTGGGAGTGAAGTTTAGATCTAGAAGAATATTGTGAGGCTTGATATCAAAGTGTAGAATTTGCATGTCACATCCCCGATGTAGATATTCTATCCCCCTAGCCACACCAAGAGAGATCTTATATATTTTCTTATAATCGAGAGAGTAGTTGCCATCTTTAGAGAAAATATGCTTATCTAAAGACCCGTTCGACATGAAATCGTACACGAGAGCTTGCTTAGAGATGTTGAAGCAAAAACCAACAAGTTGAACCACATTAACATGATGAATCCTTCCGATAGTAGCCACTTCGCTTATAAAATCTTGGCCATTAGATTTTGGTTTGTTCAAAATCTTAACAGCAACTTCATTGCCACTTCTAAGTATTCCCTTGTACACAGAACCATATCCTCCTTCTCCTAATTTGTGTTTGAAATTTTTTGTGATTTTCTTGATATCTGAGTAAGAGTACCTTATGGGCAAAAAGTTATTATGAGCTTGCAGGAATTCTTCAATGTTTTTGTCCATTGCTAGGTGCCTTCTCCTCCACTTGTAAATTAAAAATATCAACACAAATGGAGCTCCAAATGCGAACTTTGCTGCGAGGAAGTGGCCTGCGGAGAAATTTGGCCATAGATTAGTGTAGTTTTCTTTTTTGTCAAAGTGCTACTTGAAACCTTCATATTTGTAAGGAGAAAAGGACTAGTTGTACCCAGGACAAAGGCGAGATTCGGAGCTGCATTTAGCGCAACATTATACATGGTAGTCCACGTAGAATTATCTGTAAAAAAAAAATGAAAATTCGTCCGAGATGACTGAGAATGATTAATTAGAATTAACGAGAAATTAATAAAGAACTAAATCTATCATTTTAGCAATTAAACATAAAAAAAAAAAGTCACGCTGAGCTATAACCCAAGCCAAAGATAAATTTATACAATCACTGGAAAGTGCAAAGACACACTTTTGCTCATTAAAAGTTGCAATGTGGAGAAGTGGTGAATAAAGAACAGTAAATGAGTTTTGCTCTCCTAGATAGCACTTAGATCGAACCATATCCTATTGAATCCATGTTACCGTAGCATGATCTTTTCTCTCTAAGAAAGACGACTTCGCTCCCCCAGATGCACCAATTGATTTCACAAGTTCAACAGTCACTCGCGCATAGTTCTAATTTATAGACATCATCCAATATGTGCGCACTTTATTCACCCACATAAATAGAAGTCATGCAAGGGGCACGAACTACAATCAAATCTGACAGTTTCCCCCAAACAAATATAAAGGAATAGTGTCAAATCCAGAAAAGCTCCATGGTTTGCAAAAAAAAAAAAAAAAGAGCAACACTTCTAATTTTTTTACTTAAAATGATGTGACGAATTTCTCTATTGGATATTTAAAGGAACTAATGACTTGATGTTTTGGATCCGACAAATTACAATATCCAATTGACACTTGCCACGTCGCTCGTTAAATAAATTTTGTAAGATCTCATATAGCAGAGCCAGCGTTTAAGAAAAGGAAGAGGAAGAAGAAAGAAAGAAAGAAAGAAAGAAAGAAAGAAAGAAAAGCTTCAGGGAAAGTCGCTTACGAAAATGATAGTGGTTGCACCCATTCCTTCGGTATCCGGAGCCTAAGAAGCAAAATCGAAATCTTCTTCCTGTCAAATAGAGCCCCCAATAGGAGAGATTGAATCCCTCCGCCATCATGTTGTGGAGGTCCTTGTAGTTGTATGGATAGCTCACACGGTTAAACTGATCCCCATCTCCCACCCAATTGTAATACGGTGCGAATGACATCATGGTTATGGTGCAAGAATCCTTGATGTCCTGTGCTTGTAGATCATACCCAAGTACAGCATATGAGTAAACCTTCATTTGGGAAGAATTGGGAGGCGTGTCGGCAGAGTATGCTCCCTCGATACAAGATTTGGTATCCAAATACCAAGTAGAAACAACGGGCTGTGAACACTTCACGAAGGTCACCGTCATTGTCAAGGATTTCCAACTAGGATAGTATGGATTGAGGAAGTCACTGAAGTTGGAGCGCGCCAATGAGTAACGAGGGAGTGATGAGCAATTGCCCCTTTGAAGTCCATCATCAACCACTGTAATGTAACTGTGGGAGTAATCTTCGTTATGATAGAAAAAGTAATTGATCGACTTTACATAATACCGGCCGGCATACAGATATAGGACAGTGCGGTTATTTTCACAAGCTAGCTCATGCTGAGGGTAGCCGCAGCCTTTTGGATCACCTTTCAGTCGAAAGGGGTAGCTTATATTACGTATCTCACCACAAGATGAAGCGGGGCACAAGTGGTTCTTCTTCGCACCGCATCTCGTCCCCAGCAGTAGAACATGCAATGTGAGAAGTAAAACATGGTACATAAATATGGTGCTGGGAGAATGAATCATCTCTCCGCTGTTTAATCTGACGCAATGAAAGTTTTAGCTAAATAGTAATGCGATGCAGGCTCTATAAAAGGGATGCAAATTATGATTGAAAAGACTTGGAGTAGTTGGCAAAAAACAAAAAAAGACTTGAAGTCGTCGGTGATCGAAATGTCCAAGTCAACCAATAAAACAAAGTCAAGCGCAGAAAAACGCTAAAGATGTGGACCAGCTACAAGTTTTATTACGTTAGTGGCAATTACTTGGAAATTGTTGTACATGTAGTCAAGCGCACATAACACGGTGGCGGATTGACTCGTACATAGCCTTCATATTAATAGAAAGGAAACTTCTCCGCAGTTTCCAGGGTTAACGTCTTTTGGCAAATTGATTCTCTCTAGGAAACAATTTTACTATCGTAAAAATGAATAGATTTTGGTATTTTTGTACCCTAAATTGCATCAAAACCCTTTTAAGTTAGGCATCCTGTGTTGTATTATACTTCAAGGCCAATATTTCATAATTGTCACTTCGATAAATTGTGAAGATAAAAAGAAAAGAAAAGTATATTGATGATGATAAAATTCCATTGATCAAGTTTTGAATAAAGGTTTTATATAAGCAAATTACTTCTTTGCTTCGATAAATCCAATAAACCTGGCGTGACAGTCAAACGTGTCACCATCACCAAAATTTAGTCTCGATCCTAAAACTAACTTTTTGGTATGTTCTTAATATCATGTTAGATCCCCGTTTGTTTTCTTTCGAAGTTTACAAGTCATTCATCTCGTGAACCATCTAGTCAAAAATCTTGTCTAGTAATCGCGTCTTTTACTCATCATCATTCGCAGACGGGAAAGAAGACCAGATGGAATTATGGTGCGGTGGAGGCGAGTGCATGCGGACCACGGAGCGATTTCGTGAGGTCAGGTGCACTAAGGATGACGCAGCCGTTGTGGATCTTACGGTCGCTAGTTTGCCACGTGGAGATGAACGTGCAGGAGGGGCAATGAGAAAGTTGCGCCCTTGTTTTTCAACTTTTTGTTGGAAGAATAATACTCGGGGTAGGGATAATAATACAAATAATTTCTAAATTTTATTATAATATGTAATATTATTCTTGAATTTTTAATTTTTTTTAATATGATTCCTGAATTTTGGTCTAATGTATAATGTGTTCAGTAAATTTTTAATTTATTCAATATGATCTCTAAATATTTTATTCATATTCAATATAATCTCTAAATTATATAAAAATGTTTATGAAATCACCCCGTCACGTCTCGTGAGAAGCCCATGAGGTACGTGGCGTTCACGTGGATCTCATCATTTGCTCGTATACGCCATGCCGTCCATGCTGTCAATGAAGAAGCTCACTTTTTGGACGCTCTTACAATCCCGGGGGGGGGGGGTGTTTCTAATGGAAAACCCTCCAAATGAAATCGGTGCCCCCTATTGAAACCTTGCGGCTGTAAGAAATGCCGATCTCATTAGAAATCAGTCGTCTGTGAGTGCGTCGAACCTGATTTCCCTACTTAGCCATCTAAACCTTTCACAAGTTATAATTATTGAAATAATAACGTAACCAACTGTTAGTCCATTGATTTCCAAAAGTGGTGATCCCCGATCTACTAAATCAAAGGAGAGATGAACTCATTCCTCACCTTATTGCCTGTATCTGTCTGTATTATTTGTCAGGATTAAACAGGCTTCAAAGCACTGCAAGAGAGGGCACAAATAGCAAGCAAAGTCGTCATTGACATTGAATGTGGACTTTATCCTTTCGCCGGCCTTTAGATTTGCACTTATTGTGGAACACCGGTGCTTGTGCTAGTTATTAATTAGTGGTATCGGCCTCTTTCAGCCACCTTAATGCGTAGCGCTTTTCCCTTTTCATTCGCCTTCTTATCACTAGTGTGATTGGTTGGATGGTAAAAGGAAAAATTACCAAAAAGTTCTAAATCATTTGTAATTGTGCCAATTCAGTTATAATTTTTTTTTGCCAGTTAAATTATATACATTTTGTATTTGTACCGATTCATTTCATCTTATCAATTTTGGTTGGATATCGCTAACTTAGATGCCAGCTATCCTACGTTGTTTAGCCGGCGCTAATGTAGATAATTTTTAATAATACTTTAATAATTTAATATTTTTTTCGAAATTTTATTTATTTATTTATTTTTCTTTTCTTTCTCTTTCTCTTTCTTTTTCTTTTTTCTTCCCTTCTTCCTCTAGCTGATCACCGGACCTCAATTGGCACAAATATAAAAGGTTTATCACTCAATAGGCAAAAAAAGAGAAAGATTTAGGATTGAATTTGCATAATTGCAATAGGTTTAAGAATTTTTTGGTAATTTTCTCAATGGTAAAAGATATTGTTTTCACAAAATTATGGATTTGATTCACTTCATGAGTGAATATCTGAACGGCTTATACTGTTTTGCTTAGCTGCACATATTTCTTGTGGACAAATCTATTGGTTGCTCGCATCTCGATAGGATTACAGCGATAGATTGGCCAACCTCGAATCTTTAGATTGTCAGTAGGGCAAAAATAGTTATAATGCATTCTAAACTTTTTTGTAACTAGTGAAGGACATTCATGTTAACGTCCTGAGGTCGCTTCCAACACTTTTTTTTATCATACTACTAATGATTTCACATGCATGCGAATGGAAGTTATTGTAGGGGAATTTTTTAATTGGAGGAAGAAGATAGATTGTCAATTGCATAAAAATCATTTAAAAATAAGAAACACCATCTTCAAACTTACTATTCACAATGCCAAGAGATATGTATGTTCGAACTTACCATTTTTAAGAGGGTACTATATATTTATAATTTTAAAAATAAACTCGTATTCGGCAGAGTAGCACAATGATCATAAATAGAGTAGCACATCCTTATAGCTCCATTAGGTTGTGTATGATAATAATTGTATTAATAGGTAGAAACAGGTGTTGTAAATCACTCCAATTCATGGCCAGCTAATTTCCGTACTTAGCCTTGTACTCGCTCCATGGTTGATCAACCGTCTTCCCCAGTAACTGGCAAACTGCACAAAGAAGTCGTTGCTATAATCATCTCTCATCTTCTTGTTGAGCTAAGCGAGGAACCCGCCTCTCAACTCTTGCAATAGTCCAAGAAGTAGGCCGTGACCGCGGAACCGTCGTCCCAATTGGTCCCCAATCCTTGCTTTGGGCAGCTCACTGGTGCGTAATTAGCCTTTTAGTGCACGAAATCCGTGACCCCCTCGACCAATCTCCCTGCTTTTCCCTTCCCGTCCCATTGCCATATGTGCGTCATCTCATGGTACAACACCCCGTTGAAATCCTCCTTAATGTTGTCCTTGATGTTCTTCAGGTAGTCTGGGGAGCCCATGTGGATCTCGTTGTTGCTCGCATACACGATTCCGTCCTAGTTGTCGATCACTAGGGTCACACAGGCCACGCCCTTGTGTTCGGTCTCGGAAGTTTGTTGGAATAGCCACCATATGAAGTCGGTTGCGGAAATCATGGTTTGCCGGGCATAGTCGTCGCCGAGCTCGTTCATGAAGCGGGTCCCGCCTTCGGTGTTGGGCACCGTGTTGGAGACTATGTACTCCATGGCGTGGATTCCGTGGAGGCTGATGAAGCTAGGAGGAAAGATAGGAGGAAGGAGAGGTGAGCCATGCTGTTGTCTTAATGTCTGGTTCTTGTGTGATGTTTTGCTTTGTGGGGATTGTGCTTATTTCACTCTTATATAGCAAGGATGTCGGTAATGCTTGTACTATGGTCCAGATTTTGAACCGTCAAAGTGAGGTTGCTTGAACCGTCAAACTTCTGTGTAACTTTTCAGGCAGCCTACTTCATCACGGACAAGATGCGTCTCCGCTTGGCTTTCGATTTCTCTTCTAATTCTAGAAGTTTGAAATGAACGCTGCTCAGAGTGAATACTGTGCACCTATGTCGTGGAAGATACTGAAGCCACGTCCCGTCCCATGTGATTTGAATTGGAACTGTAGATTACCGACCGTTCTTTGATGGGAAGCTTTCGGAGACTATGACATTTGAACAGTTCATCACGTCTAATGATCGTATTCATTCAGTTTGTGTGAACCTATGTAAACCAGTTCAATAGGACTCCTAACATTAAGATCCATATAATCTGATATATCATATCTATTGGACTCATATGAACACGAATCGCTCGTGAAATTAGAGAAATCATTATGAGTGTAAGTTTAGAGCGCGTCAAGCGCTTCTAAATTCAAGTTTGAGGAGAGGCATTTTTAAGGTCCACGTAAAAGTTAAGAAAGACTTACGTCACGATGCAGTCCAAGGAAGATATTTATTGATGAACTAAATATATGCATAAAAGTTCGTCATTTTTCAAGCATAACAACGTACCATAACTTGAGTTTAGCATAAAGGTCTTTCTCAGTTGAATAATATCAACTGTCGGAGGTGTTCCCATTATAAAAAAAGTGGAGGAAACGAATCCTTTAGATTTTCAGTGGTAGCTTGGTCATATACGGACCAAAAAGAAGTCACCTCATTATTCAAAATCTACATCCTCGTTTTGACTAAAACCACCTCGGATGCACGTCAGTTCCGTGTTCCGTTTGCCTGCCATTATTCACATAAACCCACATACGGAAGCTCCAAAAATCACACGGTCAAACATTTGATACAGGAGGAGTCAATTATGCTTCTCATGGAACTACGTTTATTTTGCATATTATTCTTACATGGAGAAAAGAAAATCATATGATCCACAATTTCGTAATCTAATTGTCATTCAGAACTTGGTCTCTATCTGAAAATTGTTGGAGCACTTGATGAAGTTGAGAATGATTCAAGTTCTATCCCAGCATCGACATCATCAACTGGCTTTTCAGATGGATATAAAAGCGGCTTCGGGGGCAATTGCAATCTATCAATATCTCCTTCAAGCATATCTAGGACTCTACTCATTGATGGTCGATCATTTGGGATTAATTGTATACACCAAAGGGCAACTATTACCATCTTCCTAGTCATATCTCTTTCCTCTTCAAATACTTCCATTTCAACCTCATTTGCCTTGTCGAGTTGATCGTAAACCCACAAAGGAAAGTAAATTTGACTTGAATGGTCAGCATTTGCATTTACATTTCTCCTCCTACCGGCCATTTCCATCAGCAACATCCCAAAACTGTAAACATCAGCTTTATGAGAGACACCACCAATGTCCTTGTAGAATAGCTCTGGAGCCATATATCCCAAGGTTCCTCTTGCAACAGTCAACGATACGATGCTGTGGTCTGTAGGATAAAGCTTTGCAAGTCCAAAGTCTGAAACTTTAGGAGTGAAATTTTGATCTAGAAGAATATTGTGAGGCTTGATATCAAAGTGTAGAATTTGCATGTCGCATCCTCGATGTAGATATTCTATCCCCCTAGCCACACCGAGAGAGATCTCATATATTCTCTTATAATCAAGAGAATAGTCACCATCTTTAGAGAAAATGTGCTTATCCAAAGACCCGTTCGACATGAAATTGTACACAAGAGCTTGCTTAGAGTTGTTGATGCAAAAACCAACAAGTTGAACCACATTTACATGGTGGATCCTTCCAATAGTAGCCACTTCATTAATAAAATCTTGACCATTAGATTTTGGTTTGTTCAAAATCTTAATAGCAACTTCATTACCACTTCTAAGTATTCCTTTGTACACAGAACCATATCCTCCTTCTCCTAATTTGTGCTTGAAATTTCTGGTGATTTTCTTGATATCTGAGTAAGAGTACCTTATGGGTAATAAGTTGTTATGAGCTTGTAGGAATTCTTCGATGTTTCCGTCCATCGCCAGGTGCCTCCTCATCCACTTATAGATTAAAAATACCAACACACATGGAGCTCCGATAATGAATTTTGCTGCGACGAAGTGGCCTGTGGAGAAATTAGACCATAGATTAGCTTATTGTAACAATTCTTTTACAAATACAGTTGTTTTTGTCAGACTGCTTCATAATTGTGAGGAGAAAAGGATTAGTCGTACCCAAGACAAAGGCGAGATTCGCAACTGTATTTAGTGCAACATTATTCGTGGTACTCCACGTAGAATTACCTGTCGAAATAAAGAGAATTTGTTCCAGATGACTAAACGTGACTCATTCGAATTAACGACCAATCAATGAAGAACTAAATCTATAATTTTAGCAGTTAAACATAACAGAAAAGTCAAGCTAAGCCATAACCCAAGTCAAAGATAAATTCACACAATAGCTGCACAGTGCAAAGACGCACTTTTGTTGCAATGTGGAGACGTGTGAAATAAAGAACAGTCAACGAGTTTCACTCTCCTAGATAGCGCTCCCATCAAACTTTATTCAATACACCAGTGGAATCCATGTTACCGTAGCCTGATCTTTTCTCTCGAACAAAGACAGATTTAGCTTTTGGTCCTCTAGATGCACCAATTGATTTCGCAAGTTCATGAGTCACTCACGCGGAGTTCTAATTTACAAACATCATCTAATATGCGCTCAATTTATTCACCCACATAAAAAAGATCCATGCAAGGGGCAGGAGTTACAATCAAATCTAACATTTTCCCCCAAACAAATATAAAGGAATAGTGTCAAATCCAGAAAAGCTCTATGGTTTGCAAAATCAAAAAGAGCAATGCTGCCGAATCTACTAAACTTTTTTACTTAAAGTACTGTGACGATTTTCTCTATTGGATATGTAAAGATATTAATAACCCAACTTTTGGGTCCCATAAATTACAATATCCAATTGAACCTTGCCACATAACCCAGAAAGTAAATTTTGTAAGATCTCTCGATAGAGCTCTCATGTAAGAAAAAGGAGGAGGAAGAAGAAAGAGAAAAGTTTCAAGGAAAGTCGCTTACGGGAGTAATAGTGATGGCACCCCTTCCTTCGGTATCTGAAACCTAAGAAGCAAAATGGTAACCTTCTACCTAGCAAATGGAGCCCCTCGTAGG
The DNA here is from genome assembly GCA_031216405.1 of Syzygium malaccense. Lineage (NCBI taxonomy): Eukaryota > Viridiplantae > Streptophyta > Magnoliopsida > Myrtales > Myrtaceae > Syzygium > Syzygium malaccense. Next base: position 13,693,444 of record CM062259.1, on the reverse strand, counting down.
AGAGATTGAATCCCCCCGCCATCATGTTGTGGAGGTCCATGTATTGTGAGCTCACCCGATTATACTGATCCCCTTCTCCCCTTCTCCCCCCCCAATTATAACTAGATGCTAATGACATCATGGTTATGGTGCAAGAATCCTTGATGTCCTGTACTCTTAGATAATCCCCAACTAGAGCATATGAGTAAACTTTCATTTGGGAAACATTAGGAGGCGTGTCGACAGAGTGTGCTCCCTCGATGCATGGTTTGGTATCGACGTATGTAGTAGAAGCAACGGGTTGTGAACACTTCATGAAGACCACCGTCATTAGTGAGCTTTCATAGGGAGGGAAACGATCGGGATGGAAACTATGGGGAAGGACTTCATCCAAAGGATAGTATAGACTGAAGACGTTCCAGAAGTTGGATTGCGCCAATGAGTAACGAGGGAGAGACGAGCAATTACCCTTTTGAAGTCCGTCGTCAACCACCGTCATGAAACCGTTGAACTTTCCTTCGTCAAGATATTCATTGTAACCGATCGACTTCACATAATATCGGCGAGCAAACAAATATAGGACAGTACGGTTATTTTCACAAGTTAGCTCATACAGAGGGTGGCCGCATTCTTTCGGATCGCCTTTCAATCGAAATGGATAGCTTATGTTACGTACCTCACCACAAGATGAAGCGGGGCACAAATGATTCTTCTTCGCACCACAACCGATACCAAGTAGCAGAACATGCAAAGTGAGAAGTAAAACACGGTACATAAATATGGTGCTGAAAAGATGAATCATCTCTCCGCTGTTTGATATGAAGCACTGAAAGTTTTAGCTAATTAGTAATGCGATGCAGGCTCAATAAAAGGGATACAAATTATGATTGAAAAGACTTGGAGTCGTCGGTGATGGAAGTGTCCAAGTCAACCAATAAAACAAAGTCAAGCGAAGAAAAAGTAAAAGATGTGGACCAGCTATAAGTTTTATTATGTTAGTGGCAATTACTTGGAAATTGTTGCACATGCAGTCAGGCACACATAACAAGGTGGCGGATTGACTCGTAGATAGCCTTCACAATAATTAGAAACGAAACATCTCTGCAGTTCCAAGTTTAACGTTTTTTGGCAAATTGATTCTCTCTGGGAATCAATTTTAGTCTTGTAAAAATGAATTGATTTGAATATTTCTGTACCCTAAAATTGAACCAAAATTCTTTTAAGGGAGGCATCTGGTGTTGCATTTTAATTCAAGGTCAATATTTTATAGGTTTAACCTTTTAAACTGTGAAGACGAAAAGGAAAAAAAAATTGTTCGAAAGGCTAAACGGGCCTTTGGATGGACCGAAATGGCCTTCTAGAGGGCCTGGCCTACCCTTCTACGCTGGCGCAGAGGGAGGGCCCTCCTACGACTAGCACATGGCAATAGCAAGTTGGCCGAACTTGACCGCTGCCGTATTTTATTTTTTTTAAAGTTGGCTTTAGGCCCAATTACGACAATTGGTCTCTCTCTCTCTCTATAATGGTCCGATCAACCCGAATATTTTAGTGCATGGAAAGCTCGCGACTTGAACTTTCCAAAAATGCAATCCAATTTCTCAGAAAGTGCCAGGATTGCCGATTCCTATGAATAGAGCCAATTGTACAGCTAAGAGAAAAAGTTACTATCTCCCTCGAGAGAACTCCCGTGGAGGTGATCCTCGAGGCGTTGAAAAACTTATGGCCAGACGTTCGTGACCTAGACCAATTTGGTGACTAGTCGTTCGTGACCTAGACCAATTTGGTCAAACTAGTCACTGTTGGGAGCGTGCAACATAAACCAGGGAGATTGCATAGAAGGAGGCCAGGTCCGAATCTTTCAAGATATCAAATTGAACTCGTATTCACTTAAAAGCTTAAGCCAATGAATAATGAATCGACCAAGATATATTAATTACTCCCCATCATACCAATTTTTCAATGTGGGACTTTTTCTAACACAATTAACAAATGCATCTTAACAGCGTGATCCAACGAGGCTAGACTACTTTTTTCTCTTATTATCTCTCCCTCACTTTCATGGGTGTGTCTGCCTGAGTGGAGGTAGCGGCGGCCATGTGGTGGTCACTAAAGGCCAATCAGCAATTGGTGGCCTTCTCCAAGCCCTTGCCGTGGTCCGGCGGCGGCCCACCCAGCCCTCCTTTCTCAGTGATTGTGTGAATGTGAGTTAGGGGATGTATAACCCCACTGCAAACTCAGTCCCTACGATGGGACTTGGAACCTCAAGGACGACTTAAATTAGCACTTACGAACCCAAGACATCGATAGATGAATAAGGGATTCTGATGACCTAGGACCTTGCAGTCGAACCCAAATTAATGTGGGACAGACAAGTATTGAAGTGGTAATAAAGTTTCATAATTTAAGGATAATATGGTTGACAATGCTTTTTATCAAGCTCATACATCTATTGAGCAGGTGGTCGACTCCACTCAGTTAGTTAGCGTACTTAGCCTTGTAGTCCTTCCAAAGCTGGTCGACACTCTTGCCTAGCAGGTCAACAAAGTAGTCATCGCTGTAACCAGTCCTCATCTTCTTGTTCAGCTTGGCCACGAACCCCTTTCTGAGGCCATTGCAATAGTCAAGAAAGTGAGCCGTGACGTCGTATCCCTGGTCCCACCTATTGCCCTGGCCCGGGTGCATCCAGTGGCCCGGCACGTACCCCGACCGGAGCCTCACAAAATCTGCGATCCCCTCGATGAGCCCGCCTGGGGCCTGCCCGTTCCCATCCCACTGCCACACGTGCGTCATCTCATGGTACATGACCCCTGTGAACTCGCTCTTCACATCCCCCAAGAAGCCCCCGAGGTATGTGGCGCTCACGTGGATCTCGTTGTTGCTTGTGTATGCCACGCCGTCCATGTTCTCTATGCTCAAGCTTACTTTCCCAACGCTCTTATGGGCCCCGGGGGTGTTTTGATGTAAGACCCTCCATATGAAATCGGTGGCCCCCGTCATAGTCTTGCGGCTGTACGGAATGCCAATCTCCTTGGAGAAGCGGACACCGCCGGTAGTGTTGCCAGCGTTGTTCGTCACAGTGTATTGCACAGCATGGGATTGCATGGAAGATGAGAGGATGACCAGCGTAGCAAGGAAGAGCATTTGGGTTGACATGGTCAAGGACAGTTGTTTTCTGGTACTTTCGTTTTGTGTTCTGCGCCAGGACATTGCCTTCCAACATTGGCTATTTATAGAGGAAGCTGAACAACAGTGCATCTCATGGAGTGCATGGTCCGGGAGGTCAAATTTGTGAGACGAAGGCGTTGACAGTTTGGTCAGAGGCCGACCTTTAAAAACTGAGGCCGCGGCGCTCTGTGTTAACATATTAGCTATTGGTGTAGGTCTCTTTGGGCCACCTAATCCCGCGGCGCCTTTCTGCTTTCATCTTTGCTTTTTGTGTTGCCGAGGCCATTGGCATGTGGTAAAGTGATTGCTGTCATTCAGGAGATCATGGGTTCGGTTCACCGTGTGAAAATTTAAAAATGAATCTACACTAATTGTTTTTTTTTTGGCCTAATTTCTTAAAAAATCTCTAACTTTAGGTCCAATCTCAATTCTATCTTGAATTTTTTTTGTCTAAAAAAAACTTCAAAGTTTAGGTCCAGTCCCAAAACTATCCCGAACGTTTCTTTATTTAAAAAAATCCCAACTTTAGGCTCAATCCCAAATCTACCCCGACCTTCTTTTTTTTTTTTTGTCTAAGAGAAAAATCATACATTTTTACTCCAGTTCTAAATCTTCCCCCATCAACCCTTATCCAAAAATCGCCATTAATCGTTCCTAATTTTCATATCCTAAAACGGGTTTAATGAAGCCATCAAGTGTTTGATTGAATGTGGCAAATCCTGTGGACAGTTCCTTAACCGATACAAAAGGGACGAGATTGTGTGTCTAAATTTTAGTAAATTAATGGAGGCGAGAGTTTGGATAACCCTTTGTCATAAAAGAAAGTCTTTTCCATCGCATGCAATTTGTAGACAAATAAATTTCATATCAAAGAAGATGAGAAAACAAAGAATCTTAAGAAGATGATATTGAGAAAGAAAAGCTTCGAACAACTAAACGAAATGGGTCCTGTACACAATGTGTTCGAGAGCACTGTTTTAACTATATCCATTAAAAAATCAAAATGATTTTCAATGCATTGATTACGCATAACACAAGATAGATGATGCATTTGCGAAAAGAAAAATTTCAAATGATAGTTGTATGCAGGCATAACACAAGCACCTAGACAGGCAAGTGATGGAGATTGTGCTGATAATTAAGATATTATCTCCTAATAGTTATCTAATAAAGCCTATAAATAGGCTGATGTATTTTTCATTAATATATATATCGAAATATACATAAATTTCCACATTTCTTTCTTCTGCTTTATTATTCTAAACTTGGTATCGGAGCCACCATTCGTGAAGAAACTTAGGTCGAGCGGACACCCAAATAAGTAGAGTAGCACATCATTATAGCTCCATTGTAATGTGTAAGGCAATATTCGTTTAATCACTCCAATTCATGGCCAATTAATTTCCGTACTCATACTCGCTCCACAGTCGATCAACCGTCTTCCCCAGTACCTGCACAAAGAAGTCATTACTATAACCATCTCATCTCCTTGTTGAGTTGAGCTCAGCGACGAATCTGCCTCTCAAACTCTTGCAATTGTCCAATAAATAGGCCGTGACCGCATAACCGTTGTCCCGATTGGTCCCCGATCCCCACTTCAGCTGGCTCGCTGTCGCACAATTAGCCTTTAAGCACACGAAATATGCGACCCCCTCGACCAATCTCCATGCTTTTCCCTTCCCATTCCATTTCCATGTGCTCGTCATCTCGTGGTACAGCACCCCGTTGAAATCCTCCTTAATGCCGCCCTTGATGTTTTTGAGGTAGTTTAGGGCGCCTATGTCGACTCCGTTGTTGCTCGCGTATACGATGCCAATCGTAGTTATCAATCACTAGGGTCGCATGGGCCACGTCCCTGCGGTTGGCCTCGGAGGTTTGTTGGAATAGCCGCCATACAAAGTTGGCGGCAGAAGTCATGGTTTGCAGGGCATAGTCGTTGCCGAGCTCATTCATGAAGCTGGCCCCGCTTTCGATGTCGGGCACCGTGTTGGAGACTATGTATTCACAGCGTGGATTCCTTGGAAGGCTGATGAAAGAGAGGTGAGTCATGTTATTGTCCTTACGTCGGGTTCTTCTATGATGTTTTGCATTGTGGTGGATGTGCTTATTTCGCTCTTATATAGAAGGGCCATGCTTCGAGAATAAACCACAATTTGTTTGTATAACTCAGACAACCATCTTTAGAATTTGGTTTTGGGACTGTTCACTACAAAAAAACATGTTTTTTGCGACGGATTTTGCGACGAAAAAATCGCAAAAATCCGTCGCAAATCATTTTTGCGACGAATTTAGCAACGGAAAAAATTCCGTCGCTACTAGGTCGTCGCAAATATTTGCGACGGAAAATTTCAATTTTCGTCGCAAATTTGCGACGAAAAAAAAATTCGTCGCAAAATTCGTCGCAAATTAGCCACGAACACTATCCGTCGCAAAGTTCGTCGCAAATATTTCGTCGCAAAAATCGTCGCAAATTAGCCACGAACACTATCCGTCGCAAAGTTCGTCGCAAAATTCGTCGCAAAAATCGTCGCAAATGAGCCACGAACACTATCCGTCGCAAAGTTCGTCGCAAATATTTCGTCGCAAATTAGCCACGAACACTATCCGTCGCAAAGTTCGTCGCAAAATTCGTCGCAAATTAGCCACGAACACTATCCGTCACAAAGTTCGTCGCAAATATTTCGACGCAAAAATCGTCGCAAAATTTGTCACTAATTTTTCGTCACAAATTTTCATTGTAAAATTCATCGCTAATTTTTCGTCGCAAAATTCGTCGCTAATTTTTCGTCGCAAAATTTGTTGCTAATTTGCCACGAAATTCTTTTTTTTTTGTTAACAATTTGCGACAAACTGATTCGTGGCAAAATTTGTCGCTATTTTGCCATGAACATTGTTCGGGAACGAATTTACCGACGAATTTTTATTAATTCGTCGCAAATTAGCAACGAATTATAAAAATAGTTACGAATGTACAGCAAAAATTTATTTCCTTCTAACCTTCGATATCAAGTACATGAATATTAGCAACAATAATACATGCTTTAATATAAATTCTCAGTATAGAGCTGAGCTCTCGAGGGAACCCTGAGCTTCATATCCTCGGCGGCCCACCACACCCTCCTCGAGATCTCCCGCCACCCCTTGTACACCCACACCACCGCGAGCAGGTCCGCCGGCGGCAACCTCCTCAGGACCTCCCACAAGCACCTGGTGGGCAACCCGCCGGCGTCCGCATCCCCGTCCACGAAATCCCGATCTCGCTCGTCGAGATCCGGCTCCACCTCATCGAAGTCCTCCTCCTCCTCGTCGGCGCGAACGTCGAGGTCGTCGAAGGAGAGCACGCGGCGGATGAGAGCGAGGACGGCATGAGGGCGACAGCAGACGCGGAGGAGGCGGCAGCAGCGGCGGCGTTGAGAGGCATGGAGGAGGCCGTGACAGCGGCGGCGGCGGAGGAGGAGGAGGAGTCGGCGGCGGGGGAGGGGGAGGAGCCGGCATGGCAGGAGCGGCCCTTCTTGGAGAGGCCGCAGTTGTAGCTGCCGCGCTTCTTGCCGCGCTTGGCGGTGGCGTCGTCGTCGTCGGAGGAAGCGGCAGGGGAGTCGGAGGGGAGGAGGTGGGGCTGGTGGAGGCGGCAGATCATGGCGGAGGAGCGGCAGAGGAGGCTAGAGAGAGAGAAAGAGGGAGAGAAGTTAGAGAGAGAGAGAGGGGGAACGCTGTGGTGGTGGGGGAATAAAAAGAGCGAGCGAAGGGGAGATGATGGCGCGAGGGGGGATAACGCGCGGGTTCCTGAAAATTTTCCACGCGGGTTCTTGAAAATTTTCGATCCGACCCAAATTTGCGACGGAAAAAAAAGTCCGTCGCAAATTTGCGACGGATTTTGCGACGGAAATAAAAATCCGTCGCAAATTTGCGACGGAAAAAAAATCCGTCGCAAATTTGCCCCAAAAATAAAATCCGACACAAATTTGCGACGGAAAATAAATCCGTCGCAAATTTGCGACGGAAAATAAAAATCAGTCGCAAAATTTGCGACGGAAAATAAATCCGTCCCAAATTTGCGACGGAAAATAAATCCATCGCAAATTTGCGACGGATTTGCGACGGAAAATAAAAATCCGTCGCAAATTTGCGACGGAAATAAAAATCCGTCGCAAATTTGCCCCAAAAATAAAATCCGACGCAAATTTGCGACGGAAATAAAAATCCGTCGCAAATTTGCGACGGAAAAAAAATCCGTCGCAAATTTGCGACGGAATAAAAATCCGTCGCAAATTTGCGACGGAAAATAAAAATCCGTCGCAAATTTTGCGACGGAAAATAAATCCGTCGCAAATTTGCGACGGAAAATAAAAATCCGTCGCAAATTAATAAAATCTATCTCAAATTTGCCCCAAAAATAAAATCCGACGCAAGTTTGCGACGGAAATAAAAATCCGTCGCAAATTTGCGACGGAAAATGAAAATCCGTCGCAATTTTTCGACGGAAAATAAATCCGTTGCAAATTTGCGACGGAAAATAAAAATCCGTCGCAAATTAATAAAATCGATCGCAAATTTGCCCCAAAAATAAAATCCGACGCAAATTTGCGACGGAAATAAAAATCCGTCGCAAATTTGCGACGGAAAAAAAATCCGTCGCAAATTTGCCCCAAAAATAAAATCCGAGGCAAATTTGCGACGGAAATAAAAATCCGTCGCAAATTTGCGACGGAAAATAAAAATCCGTCGCAAATTTGCGACGGAAAAAAAATCCGTCGCAAATTTGCCCCAAAAATAAAATCCGACGCAAATTTGCGACGGAAAATAAAAATCCGTCGCAAATTTGCGACGGAAAAAAAATCCGTCGCAAATTTGCCCCAAAAATAAAATCCGAGGCAAATTTGCGACGGAAATAAAAATCCGTCGCAAATTTGCGACGGAAAATAAAAATCCGTCGCAAATTTGCGACGGAAAAAAAATCCGTCGCAAATTTGCCCCAAAAATAAAATCCGACGCAAATTTGCGACGGAAAATAAAAATCCGTCGCAAATTTGCGACGGAAAAAAAATCCGTCGCAAATTTGCCCCAAAAATAAAATCCGAGGCAAATTTGCGACGGAAATAAAAATCCGTCGCAAATTTGCGACGGAAAATAAAAATCCGTCGCAAATTTGCGACGGAAAAAAAATCCGTCGCAAATTTGCCCCAAAAATAAAATCCGAGGCAAATTTGCGACGGAAATAAAAATCCGTCGCAAATTTGCGACGGAAAATAAAAATCCGTCGCAAATTTGCGACGGAAAAAAAATCCGTCGCAAATTTGCCCCAAAAATAAAATCCGACGCAAATTTGCGACGGAAAATAAAAATAATTTGCGACGGAAAAAAAAATCCGTCGCAAATTTGCCCCCAAAAGTAAAATTCGACGCAAATTTGCGACGGAAATAAAAATCCGTCGCAAATTTGCCCCAAAAATAAAATCCAACGCAAATTTGCGACGGAAATAAAAATCTGTCGCAAATTTGCGACGGAAAATAAAAATCCGTTGCAAATTTGCGACGGAAAAAAAATCCCGTCGCAAATTTGCCCCAAAAATAAAATCCGACGCAAATTTGCGACGGAAAAAAAAAATCCGTCGCAAATTTGCGACGGATTTTGCGACGGAAAATAAAAATCAGTCGCAAAATTTGCGACGGAAAAGAAAAATCCGTCGCAAATTTTGTGACGGAAAATAAATCCGTCACAAATTTGGGACGGAAAATAAAAATCCGTCGCAAATTTGCGACGGAAAATAAAATCTATCGCAAATTTGCCCCAAAAATAAAATCCAATGCAAATTTGCGACGACAATAAAAATCCGTCGCAAATTTGCGACGGAAAATAAAAATCAGACGCAAATTTGCGACGGAAAAAAAATCCGTCGTAAATGTGCCCCAAAAATAAAATCCGACGCAAATTTGAGAAGGAAAAAAAAATCCGTCGCAAATTTGCACACTTTTACATATAATGTTACTAGCATTACGAACACTGTGGAGAAACATGATTGATGTGGATGTCATTATTACAAACAGACTCGATTGAACCTTTCTCAAATAACAATAGGGCTCTGATACCAAGTCAAGAATGTGATAAAAAAAATTAAGAGCAAAAAATATATATATCATTGTCAAATGAAGAGTACACGAACCTATTTATCGGTTTTATAGGATGACTATCTAAAAGGGAAAATATCAATTACAATCAATTAAAGGAAATATAGGGAATCTTCTAAATATTTCTCTAATAGAATGCATGCCCTCTATTCACTTATCATTCAGATGTAATTCATCTAATTGGTTAGATCAAATTGGTTAGGTCTAAATAAAAATATCTCTTTTATAAGATCTCCTATAGATATCCCTATATAGATATATTGACTTTACATTTCATACATCCACCCAATTGCGATCTATTTGAAAATTGCTATAATTTATTTACCCATATATTTACTCATACATAAGAGCTACGTGTGGAGAAAACCGCCACATTCAACTAAATAGATATCTGCGTTATCTATATCTAAGTCTTGAAAAAAGAAAAGATAAGATTTGCACCTATCGAATCTAAAAAAGCTTATTTGGGATGAGAACATTTTAAGAGATTATCTAATATCTTGAGTTTATAATAGATCTTCTTATCTAATTTGAATTTGTAAATCTAATCTCTCTTAGAATTGGACGTGTAGCAAATCGTCCAATCTCTTTTGAATTTGAACTTGTGACAATCATCCAATTCGTCTCTACTTTCGTTGCAAAATGGTAAATTTCATTGCACAAATTAGCGACAGAAAATAAATCCGTCGCAAATTTACGACGAAAAATTAGTCGTCGCTAATTTGCGACGGAATTAGCGACGAAAATTTTCCGTAGCAAATTTATGACGAATTTTGTGACGGATTTATTTTCCGTCGCAAATTTGCGACGAATTTTGCGACGGATTTATTTCCTGTCGCAAATTAGCGACGGAATTTGCGACGGAATTTTTCCGTCGCAAATTTGCGACGAATTTTGCGACGGATTTATTTTCCGTCGCAAATTTGTGACGGAATTGCCGACGGATTTATTTTCCGTCGCTAATTTGCGACGGAAAATAAATCCGTCGCAAAATTCGTCGCAAATTTGCGACGGAAAAATTTTCGTCGCTAATTTGCGACGGAATTAGAAATCCGTCGCAAAGTTTGTCGCAAATTAGCGACGAAAAATTTCCGTCGCAAATTTCCGTCGCAAAATTCATGTTTTTTTGTAGTGGTTTTTCAGTAACTGAGGCTTCATAAGTTCTATCAAAATCAGAAGTATGGTCCAAATAACTTAATGTAGTAGAAAAATGCATATCAATTTACATGGGATATTAGTAGACACAGATGGACATTATAAGTGTAAGAAATTTAAACCTGATACCACAAATAAACCGGTTTACCTAGATAAATGAGCAGTGGGTGATCGATGGGCCGTTACTTTCATTGTTAATAATGGACCGTCACCATCTCATTTTCCTATATATTATGGAAAGGGTGTCTCTAGTGTCTGCACTATTAACCAGATTTCGAACCGTCAAATTGAGGTTGGTTGAAACTTCTAACACTCAAATTTTTGTGACGCACATTGCAAATTTCGAAATTTCTCTAGCACCCCCCTATTAGAGATATTTCGGTGTATGCATCTAATATATGTGTGCTCATATATCTTAGACATCAAATCATATGGACCCCATATGATATGTCACGTGGTTTCACGGATAAGACATGTCTACGCTTGGCTTTTTATTTCTCTTTCAATCCGAGCAGAGTGAAAATTGTTGAAAAGGTTATAATCAGCTCCGATAAGCAGCCCAAACCCAATCGCGACACGACATCAAAAGTCACTAATAAGGTTGGTCGAAATGAATACAGTGGACCTATGCTGTTTGTGGGAAATAAAGCAAGCCGATAGATTGGATTAAAATTTGGGGACTATGTTGTTTCCATCAATCTTGATCGAAGGGAGCTCTCTCTTACTAATCTCTTATTGGTAAGTTACATATTAACATGTTACCGTCCAGCACATGTCAACCCTAATCTTAGAATTGTGAGTAGCTTTCCAAGCTCAGAGAGTATAAGGGCGTCGTTGAAATGTTGAAAAAAGCTCAACATCTGTACCATTTCCTTGGGAATATGTCGTAGAACACAAGGAAGCCACGAGCAGGCCCCCGGTGATTTGAATTGGATCTGTCGGTTACTCACCGTGCTCTGATTGGGAAGCTTTCGGAGCCTATTCCCTGTTAAAGATGACATTTGAACAGTTCATCACGTCTTATCATCGTGTTCATTCTGTTTCTGTGAACCTATGTAAGCCAATTTAAGAGGACTCGTAATATTAAATTTCACATAATTTGATATCTCACATCAATTGGGTCAAATGAACAAAAATAACTCTTAAAATTGGAAAAAAAAAACATTATGCTTTCCAGTTTAGTGTGTGTCAAGTACTTAATAGATTTGAGTTTGGACAGAGACAGGTCCACATAAAAGTCGAGAAAGACTTGACTCGCAAAAGTTGTCTTTTGTGGGAGATGGAAACTTGCCATATAGGCTCGGATAGGTGCGGCTCTTGGTAGACTTCTATGATGACAAAGGGGGCACGAATTTACTGGACCATGCATCCCATAGTGGGATTATCGATGGGCGGTACAAGCTAATACTAACAAGCACGCCAATGGTTTAAGTGGAGGAGCTTGTGACACCCTAAGTGCTATGTCCAATGAGTGAGGTCCTGTGATGTTATTTCATAAGCAAGATTCACCTCCAAATGATTACCATCTTGCCTTGTTACTTGTATAATTCCTTTTGAAATCTTGACCAACCTGAAATGGGCCGGGTTGTTACAAACCTCTGCATTGTCGCTCCTCGACCCCCAATGTGCCACCCATCGCTATATCAAAAACCTATATCTCTTTCTCTGTGCACGTGCATGTTGTGCTGCTGAAGCCAATGCTAATTTGGCGATCATTCGCGTTCATAAAGTATGCTTTCATAAATGGAAAATGATAAGGTTATCGTTATAGTCTGTCGGGTAGCATGCTTATCTATGTTCATCCCTTACATTGCTCAATCTGCATCACAAGTATATGATATCGATACTTATTCACTTTGGTTTAAATATTAAAACAATAAGTTACAAGTGTATATATTGAGACGAGCCAAGAAATAGACCATTCCTGATACGCGAAAGGAGCTTAGGCAAGAGATGTTTTATTCTTTATTTATCACTCAAATCCATGATTTATTTGACCTACGAGGGTTTTATTCTCATGGATAGTGCATAGAACAAGCTTTAGAAACAACAACACATCTACTCAGCCGCCCCTCCGAACCAGGCCTTGTACTCGCTAAACAGTTGATCGACCGTCCTTCCTAGCAACTGCAAGAAGAAGTCGTCGCTGTAGCCATCTCTCATCTTCTTGTTGAGCTCCGCCACAAACCCGTTCCTCCGACTCTCGCAATAATCTAGGAAATAGGCCGTCACAGCAGAGCTCTCGCCCCAGCTATTCCCCGCCCCCCGCCTGGGCCACGTCGCCGACGCCAGATTCGCCCTCAGCCTCATGAAATCGGCGATACCCTCAATTACTTTCCTTGCGCTCGGGTTCCCTCTTCCGTCCCACTGCCACACATGTGTCATCTCGTGGTACATTATGCCGGTGAACTCTTCCTTATCACCTATATTTTAACAAATTTTCATTTCATCTCCTATATAGAGAGGCTAAAGTACTTTATAGTTCTGTGTACCAACAATGAAGAAATTAATATCCTTAATTAATGTTCTCTAGATGACAAAAATCGCTATAACAAAATGAATACTACTATTTGTCATTGGTAGCACTTAAACAACGTAATTGTCAATATCGTTAGCTTTCTTTAACCTAAAAGAAAATGAGAAGAGAAAAAAGTTATGACAACTAAATGCAAATGCTAGGGTTAATACCTTGGAAAACCCCAAACTGGTACACCTGTGATAATTTTACCCAAAACTAATTTTTTGATCACAAAAAACCTCAAACTGGTACACTCGTGACAATTTTACCCCAAACTAATATTTTAACCGCTAAAAATCCTAAACTGATATATTTATGACAAATTTACCCTACATTAGTTTCCGTTAAATTGGATTAATACAAAAAAAATCACAAACTAGTACATCAATGACAAACGAAAGGTAAACATAAAATTGGTACATAGTCAACTGCCACGCGCCATTTGACAAAATAATTTAATAGTAAAATTTAACGGAAATAAATTGAGGATAAAATTATCACAGGTGTACTAGTTTGGTATTTTTGGTGGTCAAAAAATTAGTTTGGAGTAAAATTGTCACGGGTATATCAATTTGGGATTTTTCGTGATATTATCCCTAAATGCTAATTATCTTGGTCACATGGAATCTACATTCAAGCATAAAAAATTTCTAAATCTTTCGAATTCGTTTCTCTTTATCTCGTCACTCTTTACCTTGTATTTCGCTGACATAGTTAGCACTGAAATGGATTTCACTGCCCGTTGCGGCTGCAACATCGTATAAGTTATCAATGATTAACCTCACACAAGCCACATCTTTCCGGTCAACGGCGATCGATTGCTGGAAGACTTGCCATATGAAGTTGGTGGCTGCAATCATGGTCTGCCGAGCGTATGCGTCTCCGATCCGATCTGCGAAGATCGCGCCGCCTTCAGTGTTCGGGACTGTGTTGGAGACGGTGAATTCGACCGCCTGGATTTTACTTAGAGATGCAACGATTAGGACGAAGGAGAGCAAGAAATAAGATGAAAGAGCCATTGTTTTGATTATCTTGTGCGGGGGATCTCTTGCTCACGTTATGGATGCTCCTTTGGCACTTTATACACGAGGAGTTTCCCCGCAGCTCACGTCAAATTAAAGGTCAACGAAGGTTAATTGACTATTTGTATCTAACCAAAAATATCTCGTATAAACTCCATCTAATGCATTAGTGATGTCTCACGCGCGGGGATGCCAACCAACCCTCGCCAACCCCGAACGAGGCTGCCATACCCAGATCAGGAGTGGGCATTGCGACCCTTGCTTGTGGCGGCGAGGGTTGGCAGGTGACCCTTGCTGGAACCCTCACCAACTCTCAGTCCAAAAAAAAAGGTAAGAAAAGAAAAGAAAAACAAAAAAAGAATTATAAAAATTCAAAATATTATTTAAAAATGTCCGCACCAGCATTGGCTATGCCATGTAAGCTGGCCGGCATAGCAATTTTAGGTCAAAATTGGCCGGATTGACTCAATTGGCAAAATGTAAAAAGGTTTAAGACCCAATTAGCAAAATGTAAAAAGATTTATGACCTAATTGGCACAATTGTAGACCTAAGACTGAATTAGCACAAATATAATAGGTTTTAGACTTTTTTGATAACTTTCTCTTAATATGAAATTGACTTTGAACTTGTAGATTAAACCTAAACAACATCCTATGGACTTTGTGCCCGTTCATGCATGTAAATCTATAGTCAAATGTATTTGTCCATTGCTTTGTATCTTGCTCCATCTATTATTAGAAGGATCTTCTTATGATTGATGGGTTACAAGTATGGACGTCTTTCATTTAAGTTCATATATGAGTGACATTTATATGTATATCCCACCAATTAGACAACTGATTGGAGGAGGAAGGTAGTAAAAGCATAACCCTAAATAATCAAATTCGCACATAGATCGGTTCGCTTATATGGGCAGCATCGAATTACTCGTATCTTCACTTCAATACAAGACAGAAAGGATATTCAATCAAAATGTTCATTTTCCTGTGGTGCCATGAACCCTAACATATCTTGATGCGTTCCGAGCTTTGTCGTCATGTTTTCAGGATTCTATCAAGTGTTCAAATCTCATGTACTCTTTTCGAGCATGTCGAACAAGGAAATCTTTGGGCTTGGTTGTTGGTGGACTCTCACAATCTAACCCCACAAGGAATGTGTGATCTCTGATGAGACGTGTAGAAGATATCTGAGTTTGAATTGTCGTGAGCATGTCCATAGAATATCAAGACGTTTGGTAACTATAGCTTAGAAATTTCAATGAGCAAGTTATCACATAGAAATTGTGACTTTCAATTTAGGAGGTAATGTAAATTAACATCTGCAATTCATCTCTTTTGACTTGTTCATTTCATCAAATTCAAGAGCCAGATGTCTCATCTCTAGTTTTTCCGATTTCTTTTTGGTCTTTTTCCTTTCCTCGTTCATTTTTTTTTTTGATTCCCTTGTCTCCTTTGTTCTTTTCCCGATTGAGAGAGAGAGAATGATGGATGGCGGCGAGCGACAGGCAGCTGCAGCACGGCGCTGTGGTGAGTCGGCATCGAGGAGAGTGATCGGTGAGGAGCAAATGCAAGGAGCGAGTGCAAAGGCGCAACGACAAGGAGAGGGACGGCGGAGCTGGAGCCGAAGATGGAGGAGTGGAGAGAACAGAGGAGAGAGTTAGGGCTTTAAAGATGTACGCATTAATTCTCATAAAGCATAGGAGAGAATGCACCCCTAAGCCATTCTAGCCTATCATTTAGAAAAGGGATGACCGTAAAAACAATTCTCAACTTTGCTCTTCATGTCAAATACACTCCTTACATTTGGAAACCCACATTTTGCAGCAGCGAAACTCTATACCCAAGCCCCTCTCCCACTCTCTTCCCATGCCCCGTCTCCCTCCTTACAAGCAACGGCACATCACCGCCAATCGGGAGACCCCCACAGTGTCGAGCCGCTGCTTGAAGCCGCAGCCCGGTCCCTACCCCGACCCCGACGCCGATGCCAACACCGTCACCCTTGCTCGCCACCTGTGCCCCTCTCCTTGCATCCCTCTATCTGCACGTGGCAAAGATCGTTTGCGACTCGCAGCAGTGATGCCACGCGAGCTCAGCTTGTGCTTGCGGCTCATGGTTGTAAGGCTGTGTAAGCTTGAGGGCCGCAAGCTTCTGCGATAGACTCGGGAGTCACACAACCATCGCAGCCTATGGCCGCGAGCCGAGAGGGCAACAATGACGCGTGAGTGGAGAGGGAGAGATGTGGCGGCGGTCGTGTCGGACTAAGCAAGCCTCTGGAGTGGCGGGTAGAGTTAAATTATGTGCGGTTGAGAGATGCGGCTTCAAATTTGGGAGGTGCTAGCACAGCGGTGGGGTTGAAAGATGACGGGGTAACCGTCCAACGCCAGCCACAAATTTGTTTTGAGGAAATTGGAAGACTTCTTGATCAGGTTTCAACTGTTGACTTCTATGTTTCCTTTTTTTTTTATTGTTTTTTTTTTCACTTCCATATTTCCTTTGCAAGCTGAAATTTGAAGGCAAAATCAGAGGAGGCCCACTGTTCTTTCCACTATTGTAGGCAAGATACAATTGAATCTTCTAATCCTAAATTAAATCCTAACTAATTAAATCCTCTAATCCTAAACCCGTTAAAGTGAATTTTCTTCAATATAAAAAAGAAAGAATGATTTAAATATGGAAATATAAATAATCGCAAATAAAAAAATATTATGACTAACTAAAAAGAAATCATTAGTGTCATCATAAAGATCTATTAAATTTCGAAAATGAAAAAAAAAAAGAAAAGAAACGTTAGCTTTGCAACTAATAATGAAATCATTGTGCAACAAAATGGCTTCTCATTCCTTTTGCTCAAATCAAATTGCTTTAGAAAAACTCATTGGTGACTTAAAATTAAGACCCATGATATCGGTTATGTATAAAACAAGAACGATTTAAAGAAACAAATCAAAGTAATAATATTCAAGAACATTGATTCTATGGGCCCTCTCCTGATTTTTGTTTCTAAATTTATATTTCCGTATTTAAATCATTCTTTCTTTTTTATATTGAAGAAAATTCACTTTAGCGGATTTAGGATTATAGGATTTAATCAATTAGGGTTTAATTTAGGATTAGAAGATTTAATTGTATCTTGCTTGCAATAATGGAAAGAACAGTGGGCCTCCTCTGATTTTGCCTTCAAATTTGAGCTTGCAAAGGAAATATAAAAGTAAAAATCAAAAATAAAAAAAAGGAAACATAGAAGTCAAAAGTTGAAACTTGTTCAAGAAGTCTTTCAGTTTCCTCAAAACAAATTTGTGGTTGGCATTAGACGGTTACACCGTCATCTTTAACCCCACCGTTATGCAAGCATTTCCCTTGAAATTTATTGTAAAAAATTCGGATGATATTTGAACGTTTTGAAACGTGAGAAATGTATTTGATATGAAAAATAAAGTTGAAGATGGTTTTTATATTTTTCCTTTACGAAAGTGTGGCTGGCCTTTCACACACACACAAGCAAACCCTAGTTTCAAACTCTCTCGTTTCTTAAAAGCCAATTTAAACAAAGGCACCTATTTAAGTCCGATTCCTCACTCTCCAGGTACAATTCATCGTACCACAAGGTGTGATCAATTCCATGTTTGGCTTGGGCAACCTATCTGAGTTCGTGCTTGCGCGTCAATTTGATCACAAGGTTAATTGGGTATTTCATAAGTCCGGTGTGTATCTATTATAAGGTGAGTTTTCTCATCATGAAAAAACATATGCTATGATGAATGTTGGACAAACTTATGTAGTATAAAATTCCTCTAGATTGATCAGACCGAGCTTTGGCAAAACCAAATAAACTTAATACTCGACAAAGCAAATTATGCAATTTTTAGAAAGAGATCGCTAGTAGATTCAGAATTTCTCTTTTCTTTTACTGAAATAAGGAAAGATTATATGATAAATCATCAATCCCGTTATTAAGAAGAAAAGAGGGGAAGCCCCAAAATCAAAGCCCAGTTTGAGAGGCCCAATACAACACACCATACTCTAAGCAAAAAAGGGTTGTCCTTGCTCAACTTTCGATACATCATCTGTGCAATATGAATGGAAACTTCGTTTGATGTGAATATATTTACCAAAAGATTAGCTCGTATATCGAAATGATAGATTAACTCATAAAAATGGTTTAATTGAGGACTCCAATTATCGATACGAATGGACATCACGGAGTATAAACCGAAAAAAGGAATGATTAAATTATACGAATTGCCGCTCTACTTATTATTTATCGATAAATTTCTAATGTAGTGACAGAGTCATTCTAAGCCCTCTTTTAAAAATTATTTAAAAAATCCAAGAAAATACAACTCTTCTTTTTGAGTATCTTGATTTAGTTAAAAGTTTCGTAAGTAATATCCAGGCAGTATCGAGCGCTGACCTATCCATTCCATTGGGGAAAATGGGGAAAATGGTCGCCTCTAGATTCCAAAATGACAAAGGGTATGTAGTTGAGAAATACAAAGTCAACAAAGGACAACCTTTTTGCATGAATCTTACCAACATTTAGGCGAGCAACAACTTTGGGGGCCCCGTGATATCTTAGAATTTGAGGTTTCTTTTTTATCGTTTTCATTAATATAAATTCTTTAGCAAGATCCTTGGTCGGGTACCTTATTATAAATTGACAAGCTCATAAATCTTGAATTCGCCAAGAAAAAATGTCTCCCTCTTATATCTTGGGTGTCACCCTCCTTTTCCTAGTTGCTTTCCCGCCGGCTCGCGCGGTGAAGTACCGAGTCATCGACCGGACCGACTACATAACCGGATGCAACCGGTTCAAGACAGAAATCGGATCCTTCTACACTAAGCAGCTCATGAAAGCCGCCTCGAGCTCCATTTGGCTGACCTTCAACGAGTCGATCGGCGAGAGGAAGGACCACGACCAGGTGACGCTGGTCATCCGTGGCTTCCGTCCAGACCAAAGCACGCTTGTCTCGAGGACTCTCAACAGCACCATCCTGATCAACGCCGAGCACATCCAGAACTACCCCGGTGACGCGAGAGTGGAGTTCTCGGGAATCTTGTTCCACGAGATGACCCACGTTGGCAACAGTACGGGAACGGGAAGGCCCCTCGGGGCCTGGTCAACGGCATCGCCGACTACGTAAGACTCAGGTTCGGGTTGGCCCCTAAGGAATGGGTTCGAAGGGGCTTGGGTTCACACTGGGATGAGGGTTACGCCGTCACGGCCTATTTTCTGGGCTATTGCAATGGCCTCAAGAATGGTTTCGTCGCCGAGCTCAATAAGTTGATGAAGGATGATTACAGCGATGAATTTTTCCCAGTGGTGCTCGGCAAGACTGTTGATGAACTATGGATCGACTACAAAACGGGAGCTTGACTTACCGGAGGAGCTCTCGAAGGCTGAATAGATGATCAATCCCAAATACTCCGTTTAAGCAATAAGTGTGTGCAATAAAAGCTTGTAGTATATGTTGTGCTCCTAAGTTGGCAGAAAGGCTAAGCCGGATAAAATAAGACCGAGACATTTTCATGTTAATCGGTTTCCTATATGGAATATATATATATATATATATGTAAAATCCATTTTGATAGTCATCCAGGATTCACTGTTTCTCTTAAAGATAAAAAAATCTTGAAATATCTCACTCTTCAAATAAAAACTCATAATTGTTCAATAGCTGAAGGGTCAATTCCTATAGTTCTTACATACATAGTTTATTATAAAGTAATGAATTCTGTCTTTGATAGCAAAGCTTTTAAACTCAATTCTAGAAGGGAAACTCTTCTATTACAAACTGATATATCAAAAGCTAATGTCACCATTCCTGGAACCATTGGAAATGTCCATACAATTTGTAAGAGAGAGATCGGGTGATAAATTGTGTTAACACTTAAGTTTTGGCAACTCATTTAACGGACCATGTGCAATGTGCATCCAAGGGTTGTATTATGCAAATAAAATTCAAACCATTGGAAATGTCCCTCAAAGATTTGGATGATAATGAAACCAACTTCGAATATTTAATAATTTATTTTTATCAATAGAGGCTCATATTTGTGACAAGTGAACAAAGCATATCAATATTAAGTATCATTTCATTTGAGGTGTGGTGGCAAAGACCAAGGTTGTGAAGAAAATCGTGATACTGAAAACCCAGCAACAATAATGAAAAAGCCCATTCCTTTGGAGAAGCTTCAGCTTTGATAGAGCTCAATAAACATCTGCAAAGAAATGGGCACCCGTCAGGACATTGGGAAAGCAGACATGATTGATGAGCACTATGACTTGACTGCCAACATCTAGTCAAGTTGGCGAATTATTATTTTTCATCTCGAGTTTAAATAAATGTACAAAGTTCGATCCAATTAGGGGATGTAGATCAATTTATTAAACCAAATCTATTGGGGAAGAAATCCCAACACCCCGCTTTCCTATTTGAATTCCTTGTCTCGAGGGACACACACATTGACGTGATACATGGAAAGTCTCCTTTTGGCCTTTGAAGATTTCTTTCAAGCGACAGAACTGGAGCTCTCCCTTTAAGACACACAATACAGCACTAAAGAAAAGTCGCAAGTGGAGTTCTGTTTTTTTAGCTGCACAGACTATATACATTCAGTTGAGGTCGTTTTATCGTGGAGACAAGAGTGATTTAAGTCCGGAGGTAATTCTTCTTGATTAATTTTATCCAACAAATTGGTGAGGCTAAACACCATCGGTCTAAGTATAATCTAGGATTGAAAAATTCTTGAGCACATGAGCGATTGTAACTTTATAATTCTCCGATCAATTAGTGAATTATATCTAGTGGGCTTCCTCACTAAATTAGATACCGATATTCGGATCCAATCACGTATATTTTTGTATTCTTGATTGCTCCATATTGATTTTTCTGAAGATTTTATTCTCTCGAGTTGATTTAATTGCCTGATTCATTGGCTTTCGCATCATTTCACACCAAATTCTTTGAAAACTACTGGTTTGCTTTGCATGTGCTTTTTACCTTTGACCCCACTAAAAGTTCTTGCTTAGTGACATTGACCCATGACAACTCGTGTTAGGTTTTTGTGCTTGTGCCTCGTATTCAAATTTTTGCTTGAAACTCTTACGATTTCATGCATATTCAAAAGATGAAACCAAGAAAATATCCTCCATCAACTCGAAAATCAGTCAATGTCATTATATCAATGCACCCACTGACCAAAGCTGCCCTACCTGCAGCGGTCAACTCAAGCGCGCATTTTTCTGCTGACTTCCACTCGTCGATCGATTCATGCATATCGAGTCCGTGGGTCGACCCTTTCAAACACACGGAAAGAACCGTCGTTAAGATTGTCGTAGATTGCCCAAAGCACAACATTGTTTACTATTCGGCTCCATTGACCTTTGTTGCTCATGTGCCTTACGCTGTTTGACATTGGCACTCATGCCGCGTTATAGAAATGAAAAAGTTAGATGGCGCACGGAAAGTGGTGCAAAGGCAATTCTGAAAAAGGAGTCTCGCGTGGATTCCTGGTATCTAGTTAAGAATTAACTTCATTATAGAAGAAGAGCTGAAGCCCTTATAGGAACCTCCGCGACTTATTTGTTTGATATTCAGGAATGGTGGGTTCTACAAATGCGTTACTTATTTTAACATGCCGGTGCCTACCCAATTTTCCTCGAACCTTTTTCTTCCTTGGGGGAAGGAAATACCTTCTAAGTATTTTACATACCAATGATCTCGAGTTCCGACCTTGGACCTAGATAAAGCATTTTAAGGTCATGCTTAGGACCAAACCCATGTTACATTATAAAAATGAAAAGGTTAGATGGCGTACGGAAAGTGGTGTAAAGGCAATCTTCGTATTCCACTCAAAATTCATTCTATAAACACAACTCTAGCTACCTACCTCTCTCTCTCTCTGCAAAATATTCCATGTTAATCTTATTTTCCAAATAGTCAAACTGCGAAATTAAATATAGTGTGGGGGATTCAAAGTCGGGTCTCTGAAGTCGGTCTCCACAAAAGAACGGAAACATTCTTCACCGGCCAACCGGCCCGCAATTTGAACCTGTAGTCAAAGATAATTTGCATACCTTTCTTGAACACGCCACTAACTCATCTTGATTCTTGAAACCCTTGTATCTATATATTACCTTGCGTTCCCCTGCATGTCTCCAACCATACCTAACAGATCAAGACTGAAAAAGCAAGAGAAGAAAGGATGAGGTCCCAAAAATCTCTCATCGCGGCTCTTAACACCTTCTCGATCCTCTTCTTCTTGCTCATGCTCGCATACAGCTCGCAGGTTGAAGCCACGAGGCCTCTAGGAGGCCAATCTCTGAGTTTGATACTATCAGAGATCGTCCTAGACAGAGCTTATTCAGGGCCGAGTCAACGCGGGAGGGGTCATTGATGATTGAGGGCTACTTTTTCTTGGTATATGATTAAAACAGCGACGAGGAGGTACTCTGTTCGATTTTTTTCTTGTTGGGTTGGCAATCAAATTTCGATGTGAAGAGGGAATTAAGAAGAAATTCAACACATCGACGGGAGAAGCGGATGAACTGGTTTTGCTGAACGCCATGATGATAATGGCATATGCGTGCAGCAAACCTCACACAAGGATGTGTTTTCCTTTCATGGCTTTTGACTATTTTTGTTCTATTTTCTCTCGTTTCGAACATTTCATTAGTTGTGTTGTTTTAGAGGATCCTGTAAATGAAGTGCTGGTTCAATGATTATGATATTCTACCTTTCGCGAAATCATGTAAAAAAAATGACATGATTGTTTAATGATGATGCAGGTAACAAGATTTGAACATTTCGTCATGCTTACGTCATCCATATTAGTGTAATTAACCATAATATATTAATCAGGCTAAGAAAACTGCATCATATATTTGTCGCGATTTTTAGGGATTGAGATTCCTTTAAAATTTAGCGATAAATACATCATAAAGATAGTGCCTCTCAGTGCCCCAAAAGAAAATACATCTCAGCCATTTAAAGTTAAACATGCTAATGTTTCCTCCATTAAAAGGGATAAAGTTATTAGTTTGTAAATTTACCTTGTGAATTTAGAGGACTCCAATTCTAAATCTTAAATTTACTAGTTTATATTCAGATAAGTTGACTGTGTTCTCATTATTTCATATACTATATAAGCATAAAGATTCCTGTTCGAATTTTATCATCTCTTATTTGTTGCTCGATTGTAATCTTATTATAATAAAAAAAACGTGAAAGCTAAATGGATCTTACAATTCGACTCTAAAGTGATAAGAATGAATTACCAAAGAAATCGATGAGAAATGATAAAAACCGTAAGAGATTTATGTGGTTTGGTCTGAGTATCGCTCGTTACTCCACAAAGAGAGCCAGCTGCAAAAAAAAAATCTGTTATAAATCAGTAGAATTACAGAGCTACAATCGTTCAATCGCTTAAGTAGTTCCTAGCACTAGATTACACGCAAAGCAAACCCACGGTATTAACAAATTATTTAGAAAACTCACAGCGAGGGAATTTTCGCTCTCTCTTTCCACGTCAATCTCTTTCCACGGTATTAAATTGTTCTATTTCCCATTCCAATTAACCAGCTCGTCTTTCTTCGTTTGACCGAATCTTGCCCACACTCGCCGGCCGTGAGATTTATTTTTTTCCTATATATTTGGTGTCCTCAAATTGTGTGCGCATGGAGTTAAGCTTGATTCCCAAAAATTTAATTGCATAAACACTCAATTACTTCTCATAATCTACCTACGTTTAACACTCCGCGTGCAAGATTTCGGCCTGATTCAATGATTATTAGTCTTGGTCAGATTCTCTCCTCATGGCGGGCTTAGTCCAATTTGACTAAGTTCAGAGCCATCCATTTAAGCCCCATCCGCCACCGGTCCAATTTAAATGCAAACAATATGGGCTTAATTAACTATTAATGCAAATAGTCCTAATATCTATATGCAAATTAAATTGTTTTTTTAGGGGCCGGAATCGATCCTTAATTTTTTATATAATAAAAATGATTTGTAAAAATTTAGATGTCAACACTGATTTTGGACATCTAGAGCATCAATGGTTGCTGAGGTTCCATCTTGATTCCTTTAGAGGCCATGGCGGTGGCATGTGAGGTACCATGCCGCACATCATAACTACTTGTCATATATCCTCCCTTTGAGCATGAGCATAGGCTTCTTCAATCGTAGGGAATTGTCGAACCTACAGCACATAAGCTCGTATCTTAAATAGATGATAATCTAACTCATCAAGGAAAATATAAATTCTATCTTCTTGTAGAGCTGAGTTATACCTCTCTATAGCAATGGAACACTCTGTCGGGGGAAAAATTACCAAAACAGTCTTAAACCTATTGCAATTGTGCCAATTCAGTCCTAAACCTTTTTTTTGTGACAATTTAGTCCTAAACCTTCGGACCATCTAACCAATTTTGGTAGACCAGCGCTGACATGGATGCCGGCTAGCCGACCATTGCTGACGTGGTAATTTTTTAATATTATTTTGAATTATTTTTTATTTTCCTTTCTCTTTCTTTTTTTTTTCCTTTCCTTCTTCCCCTGATCGGTGGCTGGACTGGCCATTGGGGAGGCTTGCCCTCGCTAGCCCTAGCGAGGGCAAGCCCCGCTGTTGCTGGGCGAGGCTGGGCTCGGTTAAGCCTCGCCATAGCTGTGGGCAAGAGCAAGGCTCGACCGAGCCCAATGATGGTGAGGGCGAGCCTCCCCAGTGGCTGGCGAGGTTGACCTCGCTAGCCTTAGCCCTTGGCCAACTCGGTCACCGACCAAGGGGAAGAAGGAAAGGAGAAAAAAAAAAGGAGAGAAAGGAAAAAAAGAATTCAAAAATTCAAAAAAAAAATTAAAAATGATATTAAAAAATTTCTGTGTCAGCGTTGGCTGGCCGCTAGTGTTCACGTTAACGACAACCGGCCAAAATTGACCGAATGGAGTGAATTGGCACAAATGCATAAGGTTTCGAACTGAATCGGCATTAAAAAAATTTTATGACTGAATTTGCACAATTGCAATAGATTTAGGAATGTTTTGGTAATTTTTCCCTCTATCGGGTTAGGGCAATTGAAGTCAATTTCTCTCTATAAGCCTTGAAGACCATTATAATATGTTTCAATGGGTCCTCCGGGTTGTCTCGTTCGAGTCACATGTCTTTTCAAATCATATACTTAACAAGTGTCAATTCCATCAAAAAAAGTTGTGGCAATCGAATCCCATACCATTTTTGCTGTTGGAAAACTAATAAAATTGCTTATCAGGGTCAGGTCCTTGGAATTAATCAACCATCCTTTCACAATTGCATTTTTAGTTCTCCATTTTCTGAGGTTGGACCTGTTGGTTGAGGTTGTGGAAAGTCCCCATTGACATGTCCAAATTTGTCTTTGTCAGAGTTATACAACTCAACAACTTGGGACCGTAGGGAATAGTTGGTGCCGTCCAACTTATTGCCAATCTGTGCAGCAAAAGAATCATTGTTTGGTGCCTGGGTTTGAGTATGATTTTGGGTTAAGACCTACGTCATTCAGGTCGTTAAGTCGTCAAGGATGGCAGTTGTAGAAGACCTCTCGCTGTGTTGTTGGTGCGCCACCCAATCAGTTGGTTTTGTCATAGTTTTTTATCAGGTCTCGTTCCTCCATTTTCTAATTTTTGGGTCAAGGTTTGATTATAGCAAAAAACCCTAGGATCTTTGCTCTGAAACCATGATGAATAAAGATGATTTTCTCTCTTCTCACTTTCTTTTTTGAATGAATACTAAAACATATATGGTTGTATAGAGAAAAAACTACCAAAGCTACTCTAGACTATGCACTATTTTAGGCAAAGAATCCAGTTGATCCTCAAAATCTGGACAATGTACAATACAAATTTAGCAACTAATCAGCCCAACAATATCTCCAATTAGCCTTAATTGACAACTCATGCCGACAGCGTGGACCGAGCCAGACTTGGACTTGCCGCAGGTCTTTGAACTCGCGAGTTCCAAGATAGGTCGCGACGGAGCAGCTCAGTCCTACTTTCTCTATAAAGCTACACTAAAGTGCTTATCACTTATTTCAAAGGGAGGACACAGTAGTCCACACAAGTGAGGATGAAAACTTGGTAAGAGTAGCTCCAAGCTCTTTACGAAGAAGTAGATATGGCTACTCGCCAGATAAATAATTTTCGTAACCGATTCTCCAATCTTTTAACTGAACTTGAGCCCCGATGCCGTACCAACAGTCCGAATATATCCAATAGATAGCTTCATACACGCATGTGGTGCAATCTGGAAGAGAAATCACCCCATTGCATGCCGCATGGCCGTAACAATCGCCATCGTTCCCAAAGGACATGCAGTACTCACTGTAATCCGAATTTGCAGTTAAATGAATTAAACAGCCAATAACACCGTGGACGGCAACATCGTAGGCACTACTTAGTGGGTATGTTGCTTCGTTACATGTTGCGGTTCCAAGAGTTACGTCGGGATCACTGCTCGCAGCATGAAAAGTGAAAAAAAATTCGCACTAAGGATTGCTGCAATCCTTTGAAAAGTGGCCATTTTGCTGAATCTTAATTTTTCGTCCATAGCTAATCAGCTCGGCTATGTAAAGGGGTTGTTCTTGAAATTTTCTCCACAAAATTCCAGATGAGGTCAGTCAGCAGGGTCCTAGCATTGTTCTTGAAATAATCAGTCATTATTCTACCTTTTTATGCTGTTTTATGCTATTGATTCTCAGCACTAGCTTTTCCAACTTCGACGATATGAGAAATGCTGCCCTAAACGTTATCGAGGTTCATTTTCTTATGCTGAATTTATTGTCGACCATTCGGCTGGGAAATTCAATGAATTAACTAGCAGTCAACGCATGCCTTTGTCCCAACGACAACCACAATAGTAATACGTAAAATTATTTCAACAAAACTTTTCTTTAAGACAAGTAAAGTTGTATCAGTTTTATCCTAAAATCATGAAATATCGAATATCGTGTTTAGCCGCCCAATTATCTATACCTTTCTTTTCAAGGTTGGCATCATCATAACTGGTCAATGTCGATCTTGCACATATCAAACCTATGCAAATCACAACCTATGTCTAATTATATACATGCGGCACTATGTTCATAAATAAGGATTGACTGTTAAAGTGTAATTTCATATCCAGTCTAATTCTGATTTTAGGGATTATTTTGAAAATTCCAATGCTATTTTTCCCTTGTTACACATGTGACATCAGGACATTCCTACATCAATTACTAATATATAGGAAATGAAGACAATAATTGTCACAAGTAAAAATCCCAATTGGATTATCGAATTTATCGTGTGCAAAAGCAAAATGTATTTATTTATCCGTGACTTTCGGAATGTGATTCCATTAGGATGTAATTACTGGGCATTTGTACATAGGTTGATTAAATAGAGTGAGGTGAAACACCCGTTGCCATTGTAATTGTTGGCACTGATTGATATGGTCTAAAATATTTATCGAATAATTTTCAAAGTTAAAATTCACTAAGTTGAGATTTTCCTAACGTTCGATAGCTTTTGCAGATAATTTCGTTGAGCTTAAAATATTTTTTTGACTTATCGGTGTTTCGAATGGGCACTAATTTTCTTGTGTCTTTACTGAATTGCAAACTATCTTGACGAAGCATCAAATATCTTCTTCTTTTAATCAACCAAAGTAAGCCACTTGTCACCCTTTCACTTGACCACTTCTCTTGATTCTAGACCTAGTATTTAACCCACATGCTTGTATTTGTGCCATTGAAAGCCATCAAAATGACATCATTCATGACATTTTAACTTAACCAAGGATTGTAGCAATCATTACTAGTGACGTTAAGAAAAAGAAAATAAAAGAAGACCCTCTTTCCCCTTTCTTGGTCGAGACATAACCCCCTTCAATTTTCGCTTCAAGAATTGCTTCATCTCCCCATCTTCCATAAACGAAACAACTTTTTCCAATTTGAAGTTTCGATCAACCTCCAACTATCTATTAAGTTGTGATTTTAGTCTCAACTTTCAAGAGTCTTACAAAGTGATTAAAGGCTTTGGTTGTTCAAGATCCCAATCAAGATAAGTGAAAACTCTAGGAGCTAAGTTAGATTGATCTACTTAGAACTCTTGACTTGGTTGGTTGATGTTTGTTAGTTTAAGTTTGATTGTAAGTACAAGTTGGTTCCAAGATTAACAAGTAGAGTTATGGTGATTTCATGCCTATATTGAAAATCTTTAATAAATGCCTAGACGGTGTTTGAAAGAATACCCAAATGGTATTATTGCACCTAAGTTGCAAAGATTGAGAAAATGGTAAAATTAGGCATAAAAAGGGTATCTTGGTAATTTTTGACAAAGTTATGGGCAATTTCAAAAATTTACAGAAGTGAAGAGGGGCTGTGAAAAAGGGTTATTTTATGAGTTTTAGTGTCATTTAGTGGTTTATTAAGTTATAATTATTAAAGGAAATCAAACCGGTTTAAAAAATGAGTTTAGAAGCTTTAGGGGCAAATTGGTAATGTCACCAAGTTGGGGGATGAATCTGTAAATATTGAAAGTTCTGGGGACTATTCATAGTTGAGGAATCTTATTAAAGTAGATGGTTAAGTTATTTTTAGATATAATAGCTTAATTTAGACAAGCTATCTAACTATGCGAAATTGGACCTAATTGTGTAATTAGTTTGGAAGTGGGCTGTTTTGGCAGTTTTATAAAATATGTGTCATGCCCATAGTGTAAATAAAATACTCATATGTTTTAGATGAAAAATAAATGACCTTTGGTTTTTAATTTAATTAATATGGCTTGATTAAGTGAAAGTGTGAAAATGGCGAAACTAGATTTGATAACAATATTTTTGTATATTAATCACGTGGCTGATTCTCTAAGTTGTCGATGTTCATACTATTGATTCGTTGAGTTGTTGATGTTCACATGGTTGATCATTTGCATTGTCGATGTTCTCATTGTCGATGATTTGAGTTGTTGATGTTCACGTGGTCAATTTATGAGCATCAGTTCCTAAGTGACCGATTACCTATCTATGGCGTGTGATTAAATAATGATGGCTTAGCATGGAAAGAATGATGATATATCTATGGAAGTCCACGTAATTAATTATCTGTCATTAATTACATGAGAAATGGCAATTGTTATGTTGTTATAAAATGTATGTGAACATTGCCACATGATTAAGACTTTTGCCACGGCTTATTCGCCACAGAGCGAATTTCCTTGTATGAGTATGTGGATAAGACTCTGGAGTTAGCAAGATGTTCTACCATATGAAATGGTTCTTTGCAAAATTGAGATGATATGAAATCCTATGATGACATGGGTTGTGTAGTCATGGTATGACATAGCTTGTGTAGCCATGGTATGATGTTAAAAAATGACCATTATCTTGCGGATGTACAGTGATGTATTTATTCTCGCTAATGCAAAGGACACCCGTGATGAATGGGCTAAGGCGTGGCAAAGCATATGAATGATTCCGTCCCCCGTGAATTGATGGAGACAATGCCTTATTAGTCGAGGTGCCTCGTAAATCGAGATGATCTTAGCCAGTGACAAGTATGAACTCATATGTATATATTGGTGATCTACTATGTGGTATCTGCGCATCATGAAATAATATGTCATTTGCTTGCATTCAAGTTAATGATCTTATGCAAGGTTGTTAATGTTTTTCCATTGACATATCATGATAGTAAAAATAATGCATTTGCTTTTGCACTAGTCAAATATGATTATTTTGCACTCACATTGTTTGTTAGTACTAGGTTGAGTGGTAAGATGATCTCCCACCTTAAACTTAAAGATTTCATTTACTGAGCTTCGGCTCACTCCTTTATTTTTCATATATGTAGGATGGATCCCCGTCATCACTGCTATTTAGAGTTTTCGTGTATTTTGATTGTGCTATCAAGATGAGCTTATATTAGAATTGTTATCAGTGCATACAAAGTGTAGTTCTATTGTATAGGTCATCGTGGGGCTGCTAGAGTGGATTTCCATCAATTTGTTGCTTGGTATTAGAATATCGATGGTGAGTTAGTTGGATCGTTGAAGGGTTACAATGGTCCCTTGTGTTGCGACAGCGATGACATGTTGATGGACAAGGTTGCCAATCCGTAGTTCAGGAGTTCAGGAGCTTTTGGTTAATGCTTCCGAAGATCACTTTTAAAGTTTGGACCAAAGTGTGCAAATGAAGTGGAGATGGGTTTCTATACAGAAGGTTTTGTGATATATTAGCTGAGGTTAAATTATTTGTACAATCGAGGATAGTTTAACGATTTTATCGGATGATTGAATTGAAGTTAAATTATACAAGCATTCGAAGTTTAAATTTTATGGAAATTCAGGGCGTTAAAACACGTCATTCATAAAACAGAATAGTGTAATTAGTATTAAATTACTTAAAATAAACATCGTAATAGATATGAAAGCTCTACTACATAACAATATTATAGCTATTACATCGTAACTTATTCCATTCCTATAACCAAACGAGCCGCTAGTTTCATTTGCTATTGCTGATTAAATAACCGACCGACCAAGGATTGTTGGAGTGGTCCATTACTTGATATGCAAGACCAAAGTTATTGTTCGATTCCCCTGTCTATCATCGGTCTCAAAAAAGCTCAGTCACTTACAGCTTTTCTTGCCATCGTCATCGAACTCACAAAAAGTAGTGACGCCACACCACCGCAGCCCTTGTCATCATCACCAGACCTTAGGTACCCTGGCAAGCTGAGATTGAACCCACAACAAGCAGCAACACCACACCACTGCAACCCTTGTCATCACCGGACCTTTGGTACCCTAGCAAGCCGATCGTCTCTCTCTCTTTCTCATGCCCTCTCTCGTCATTCTCTCTATGTCTGGTGTGGGTGAGTCGGCTGGTTCTCTCTGTTCGCGGAGTGTGTGTTGAAACTATGGGAATTTGCACTTGTGGCAGAGTTCGAAGCTTGGCATGTGGGTGTGTGATTTGTGTCTCTGAGTTTTGAGAGATCATGAATGTGCAACCATGCTTTTTCGGTGGGTCAGTTATATATTTGGTTTCCGAGTCTCCGTGATTGTGTGAAAGTAAAGGCAAGAAATGAAATAAGAGGTATTGATGGAGTAAAGGAGCTTCCATGGCTGAATGGAAACTTATGGTTTGAATTTTGCCCACAATGGGTCAGGGCAGGAAAGCCGCAGCCGAGCTGCCCCGCCTCCGGGGCAAGAACAAGGAGTGTGATCCTTGTCCTCACTCTATAAGAGTTTTTTTAATGTGAGCTAAATTAATTAAGATTATAATTTACCGTTTTACGGAATTGATCTAATAAGACAAGATTTAAAGATTCTTAATTGGTCTAATATGGGGCTAGTTAGTATGGCTCGAGTAAAGCCCGGCCTGTGATGAGAGGGTTTGTGGCTTAAAACTTTATAAGTAGTGTTTAATTCTCTCCTCTCACCTTGATGCACAAATATCCTCACATAAGTTATAGTTACAGAAAGTTATTCGTGAGAGGTAGTCTCATTGAGTTAGTGATACAGAAGGCCATGAAGGAGAAGCACTTGAGTTTGTGGATTGTTGCAATTCCACATCAAGAATGATGGATTCCAAATTAGGTGCGCAAATCCTTTCTTTCTCCGTTATTGTGCTCTAGATTCTAGCGTTGGCGATCTTGGGGTTCCATTTTTGCAGCTTACATGTGGTATTGGAGCACCAATAATCTAGAACTGGAACTTTCGAACATGGCCTGTTTTCGAAATTTTTTCTGTCAAAAAATAATTTTGATCACTTAGACGGAAAGAGCTTGTTGAGACAAGCATTTTGATGGGTGCCGTGCCTCCAGGGGACGCCAGACGTGCTGCTATGGCATCGCTCGCGAGAGTTGCCCAGTGCTTGCTGGCATGCTTGTTAGCGTCTAAGATCTTTCTTTCGGAGTCTATTGAAAGCTTCTGTTATCTCTTTCTTTTCCTACCCAAGGAAGAGGAATGGTAGTGCTCCGCCGATAAGGAAACTAGAAATCATAAAAGAAAAAGGGCTCGTTCAGCTGCTCCTTGGAATGATCTAGCTCTTTCACTTGCTTTCTTATTCAGTCCTCGGAGACTCTTTCTGGATCCATCCAACTTAGGTTTCACTTCTCTTCTTGGCTCTCTTTTCTCTTATGTCATTTAGTTATTATTCAGTCTAACTTTCATTTTTTGGGCTTTGTTGAGATAAAAAATGGTTCTAAATCCCTTACCAAAAAAAAAAAATACCTTACCAAAAAAAAAATGGTTCTAAATCACTTCCTTGCCTTAGCCTTTTAACAGGTGCGCTATTGAGAGATGGGATTCATACGCGGAAGTGGGCAAGACAAGGTTTAGAATCTTGATGTCAGGTGCAGCCCAGAATAAGCTGCAAAGGAAACTCCCTAAGGCTAAGGCGGAATCCCAAGCTGAGGGGTCTATAGCTAAGATACCCATGAGCAGATGTTATCGTATAGG
This sequence comes from Syzygium malaccense, assembly GCA_031216405.1. Lineage (NCBI taxonomy): Eukaryota > Viridiplantae > Streptophyta > Magnoliopsida > Myrtales > Myrtaceae > Syzygium > Syzygium malaccense. Next base: position 13,661,013 of record CM062259.1, on the reverse strand, counting down.
CAACTAGACTTTACCCGCTTTCTGGCTTAAACTGGTTCGAGGTGGAGTGATAGTCTTTTGAAAAGTCCCATTCAAGCCATTTCCCTTTGTAGAAGTTCCTGGCTCTTCAATTCATCCCTTTACAGTCGGCAGGGCTAGGTGAGTTCACTGCCAGCTTCAAAATATCACTATTAACATCAGCAACCCTGCAACGCAGGTTGACTCGGGTGACCTGACATGAACCGTTGACCGAACCCAGTTGATTGGGTGACCCGACTCAAGATCCGACCCGAGTTGACCATTGACTAGACCAATCAAATCGCTCTATGGTAGCTGCGAGCCTACTTGTAACCCCTCTCTATCTCTTAATTTTGATTATCATTTTTTTAAATGTGGCGCCTATTTGGTATCATATAGTATATTTGAGCGAATTATAACACGACATGTATATTCCACCTGTCGTGTCAACAATTTTGCTATACATGTCAACAAAAATCGACCAACAAAAGAAAAAGTATAACGAGACATTTTCTAAAAAGTTGATATGTGCACATTGGGTATTTAGTAATCTTCATAATTGAATTCTTAAATATCATTTATTTTATTTCAGAACAATATCCCACCATTTAAAATTTGCAATCAATTACTTCATGGATTTCCTTTCCTTGAATAATGGCATTAAATTTGTTTCTTTAAATATTACACAATGGAAAACCATGATTTTCTACTCCAATAATTAAGAGATAGGGAGAGGGGTTCCACACAGGCTCGCAACTATCATAGCGTGGGCTCAAGTACAAATTTCGAGCAACCATAAATGTTCAAGCTCAAGTTTGTGGACTTCACAGCCGCTCAAGCTCGTAGCCATGGCCATTTATATGAGCCCGAGTTGCGAAGCTAGCAGTGATCATATCCTATAGATCTTTTCGAGCCACAAAACTCGAGGCCATGGTTGCTTGATTTGAGTTCTTGATCATGGTCGCTTTATTGGTGATTACGTGAATGGTTAGGAATCATAAATTTTGTATTGTTATATGTATTTTATTTATATTCTTCAAGTTAATCACTTTGTTTATTTTTTTTTATCATATAAGGAATCTCACTTTCATCCCATTAAGGAATATTTTCCTTCCAAATTTTCGAAGGAAACCGGCTAAACAATTTAAACGGTTTCCTTGGGAAATTTAAAGGCAGGGAAGGCACCATCTCCTTTTTAAGAGGGACGGTGCCGTTAGCCTAGCATTTCTCTATATATATTCTCATGGGTCAGTGGATGTGTTTTATGCCTTTGGGATTGGTGCTCTCGTGAGCTATTTTGCTTGTAATCCAAATCCAAATCCAAAGGCAGAGTTTGTTCGTCAAATTACACCCTCTGAAATTGACGAAGTGCTTAAGCCATGAAAATCTTGTGATAAGATTTTTTATATTTCTTTGCAAGATTGATAAATTATGAGGCTAAATATTGTGCGAGTAATTGGACATAATTGGGGACTGAAAAATACTAAGAGTATTTAAGTGACTCGAGTGCGGTTGTAACCTTCATTGTATCGTTTAATCTATAATGGAATTATTTGCTACTCTCCTAGTGGACGTAGATCACACCGATCAAATCACGTAAATTTGGTGTCTGATTTACTTTTTAATTCTATCTATTTTATTGTTTGATCGTTTGTTTCCGCAACAGTAATTATTCAAGAGATTACTAGTGGATTTCAGCCTATCAATGGCTATTAATCTAGGAGAATGGACGTGGGCTTAGTTATAAGTAGAACCACTATAAGATCTACATAAATCATCTTATATCTATTTATTATCTCATTTTATATACGATAGAAGCACCTTGCACCTGATATTATCAACCTGATTTTGCATTTATAAAGCTTAACCTGTATTATTTAGCGAAAAATTGTTAAGTTTTGTAAATCAACATATCCAGCCTCTCTAGATTGCATTGTTAGCTACACCAAGTTTGTCCATCCAGTTTGACCAGTAGGTCGGGAAGATTGGATGGCAAGGTGAGGCTAAAATAAGATGAAGAGCTTGGGTTTTCCATGTGTGTGAGAGAAGTATTTGAAGAAAGTTAGAAAGAATATCCCAAAGTAGGTTCTAATAACATCAATGAGTCTCATCGAATTAAAGAGTGTTGTGCGTAATCTCATCGATTTAAAGACGAGAGGAGCCAGCGCAGTTATTTATAGATGTTAGACCTGATCATAAGATGATAGAAATCAGAACAGAGATTAGAATTTTATTTTATTTTTTTGGTCAGGATTAGGTGTTGCGTAGTGCTATCATGACAACTTACAACAATAATACCGCAAGTCCAATGGGCAGGAACTGACATTGAGCTCGAATCAAATGTAGGCAAAACGTGGTGAGGAGGGCCACTTGGTAAGAACATCAACAACTTGGTCCATGGTACTAATGGAATGAACATGCGACTGAATTCTAGATACATTCTCACGGACAACGTGGTGATCAATCTCGATATGCTTCGTCCAGGCATGCCAAATGGGATTAGCAGTAAGGTAAATGGCTGAGAGAATGAACCCAAATGGGTCTCCATAATTGAACATAAGTCTCTAACCTCCTCCTAAGATAGCTTTTAGATGTTCAATTAGGACTGATCCACCGATATAATCCTTCAGTTTTTGTCTTCGAATACCCTTCAAAAGTAAAAAAGCTCCAAATTAAATGTAGCATTAAGCAAGCTATTACCATTGACTAATTGGTGCCTATGCAACACTTACTTCATTTTTTCATGGGAAAAATGTTTTAGTGTCTGTTCTTGTAAGTCTCTGGTATGATCCATGTGAGACAAGTCTCCGAAATTTGTATATTCCCGAAGGGGATATGATGGGCACAAATGAAACTCTCGCGAGGTGGCGCTTGCGTTTGGCACGGACTTTTCTAAGCCCCGACCAATCACAATTGGTTCTCTCACCAATTATGCCTTTCGATTTTAAATAAGAGTCACCATTAACTTATTATGGTCAGTTAGAGGCCAAGTAAGACAAGGGAACCGGCCTTACTTTTAGGTACCCATTAAACTCTTCATTTTTTTGCCAAAGAAACACAAAAACTCTGTTGATAATGCAGGATTTTCTCCGTTCTATATCCTTTCTCTATTTTGGTTTTTGTGTGATGCACAAAGGGACAAGGCCGCAGCCTGTGGCCACAACACGCGGAATTCATCAGACCCTAGAAAATCGTCGAATCGAATTGTCCACGTCCCCCGAGTACGACGAGAGGTTTATCTCATGGCACGCCACTCCTCTCCTGAATGCCTCTCGTCCATGCAAACATGCTCTCCATATCTAGCAAATCTCAATCATACTTGTTCCGGTCCGACGGCGAAAGCAACATTGGATTGAAGGAATGAAGCTGAAAAGAAGAGAAACAAGGGAGAAAATCTGCAGCACTTAATGCAGTGTAATCTGAAAGACTCGAAATCTAACACCAAACCTCCCTCACCACCGCCAGTTCACTCGCTCTCTTTTGCGTGGCTCGTGTTGCTTCCATGTTGGCAGCTCGGTCATCACTCGTTCTCTCCATAAATCCCTCGCCGAATACCCTTAAATCTTCTCTGCACTCGACTCGGCTCGGAGCGGTGGAATCGGTTAGCAAAGATGTTGGACGTTTGGTCGTGGATTTGCGCGTTGCCCGAGTCGGCCACGTGGACCGAGCCGGGCTCGGGCTCGCCGCAGGTCTTCGAACTCGCGAGTTCCAAGACAGGTCACGGGGGAGCGGCTCGGTCGATCCGGATTCAGGCAGACCGGACCTTGAGACCCGGTTCGGAACCTTCGGTGACCTTCGCAGTCAGTGCTTGCAACTTCCAAGAATCTAGCGAGGAGAGGACCCTCTGGGTCTCTGACGCGTGTCCTCTCTCCTCGGACAAGCCGTTCCTCCCGCTGCTGCTCCAGCTTCTCCAAGAGACGATCTCGCGGTCGCCGACCACTCGCGAGAGCTCGTGCCCGCGCTCCCAGCTCCAGAAGCTCCGTCCCGATCCGGTCTCCTGGATCCTGGACTCCCACTCGCCCGAATCCCTGTCGAGCTTCTTCAACCTGGTGTTCCTCACGCGCATGTTCTGGGCTTGCTCGTTCGACGCGCCGAGCGAGATCGGGTCCTTCTACTTCCAGTCCCTGCTGGCCCCGAACCTGGAAGCGCTGTCCTGCAAGCACGCGCCCGTGCTTCGTACCTTCTTGTGGTCGGTCGGCGTCGACGCGGAGGTGTGCTTCATGCGCACCCTCGGGTACATGCTGGCGAAATGGCTCATTTTGAGGGAGGTGGGCGTAGGATTACAAGCCCTGACCCCTCTGCCCGTTCAGGGACTCTCGTTCTCCTACGCGACGGAGGCTCACGGGCTTTGGATCTTGAAGGGCTATGCGCCGGTGGCGGCCATGAAGCTCACACGCTCGAACGATCAGATGAAGAAGTTTCCCGTCATGGAAGCGAAAGATTCAGTGCTGAAGTACGTGCTGTCGCACCAGCAACTTGAGGCCGTCATTCAGTTGGAATATTCGGTCAAGTTCTGTGACGGGTATATCCAGGTCAATGCACGTGTCGACAACGTACGCCTCCACGTGGTGAATCTTGGGTTCGGCAAGGAGAGCAGCGGCAACAACGACTTGGCGTTCGCCGGCGAGAGGCACTTCCCTTCCAGGGCCCGCGTCTGGGTCGGGCCGGAGGTCGGGGCGACGTACGTGGGCGGGCTCAGCCTGGGCCGGTCCACGAGCAACGGGGAGAGAGGGCTGGAAACGCAGAGGATCATGAAGAGCACCTTCGGGAAGTCGAAGGTGCCGGAGGCGAAGGCCACCGGGAAGACGTCGACGCGCGCAAAGCTGAGGAACTGGAGGTGGGACCAGGACTCGGAGGGCAACGCTGCAGTGTTCGACGCGGTCCTGCACGACAGCACCACCGGCCAGGAGGTCGCCATGTGGCATCCGTCAAACGGCGACGGGTTCCGGAGGAGGTACGCGGCTGCGAACCGGCCGTTTACGAAGTCCGGAGGGCTAGTATTCGCGGCGGATGAGTATGGAGAGAGCGTGGGGTGGAGGCTGAGCAGGGAGACGGAAGGGAGTGTGCTGAAGTGGAGGATTGGAGGGCAAGTGTGGCTGAGCTACATGGCCAATGATGTGAAGAGCTCATACTTTGAGACTAGGGTTGTGGAGTGGTGTGATGAGATTGACTTGCCTCTGATTCCTGGCAAATTGGCATAGAAAAATCTGAAACTTAAGGTTTGGTATGGTCCGTATGTATATACTTTAGTACATATGTGTTGGCATGCTCTATGATAAATGTAGTACATACCCAATAATGTACCTGAATCTTATGAGAATTATGAATGGAAAAATCTCTATTTAGTAATGTTATGTCAAATGCAGAAATTACAACGAAATTGAAATTGATAAAAGAATACAGAGATTTACTTGGAAAATCATTGCGGGAAAAAACACGAGGATAAGAGAAGCCAAGTCCATTATGTAAATTTAAGGATTATAAAAGGTGACTCTAAAAAATCTTAAGACTATTTTTTGTCTCTCCTTCAAATATAATAACTTGATAAAAACAATGTTTATGGGACTGCTCCCCCGCCAACAATTAGTGTTTGGATATGACCCAAGCTCTCCACTACCAAAATTAAACCTCCATTTTTTCTCAAGTCGAGTTGCCGCAAATTTCAATTCATGTATCAAAACTCAATTTGGGTCAACTACCCAAAATTAAATTCAAGACATACGCAACAAGTAATTTGGGGAGTTGAATTCATGTAGCTACATTAGTAACAATTGTTTTAGATGTCGTGCGTCAACCAGATTACACATTATGACCACTCTTGCTTGGAGTTTACATAGTTCTCAATAATTAAAGGGCTAGTACAATTGATAAGGTGAAGTTATATCCTCGAAGTGTAGATTTAAAACTAATCCTATCTCTCCGCATGGATGTTAGAATGTTTGGCATAGAGCCTTTATTTATTAATTATAAAATATTAATTGGCAAAAACCCAAGTAGATAGTGGCAGGTAATCTATTGTAAATGATTAGTTTGAGTAAATGGTGTTTCTAATCATATATATTATCTTTCGGTGGTTTTCTATGAATATTACAATTTTTATTAATAAATAGGATTGATATAAAAGTATTGGTTTACTTAGGCCTGTAAATTTCATTGGTTTGATTTGGGCTCGAGTTAAGATTTCTGAAAACATAAGTTGGGTTTGAGTTGAATTGTTCAATTTCTCAATTTTATTTGACTACTATGTGTTCATGGTACATTTTCAGTTTGCTCTAGAGAGACTTTCGTTATCGATTAGGAAAAATTTCAGCCTACACCCAAGATAAATCAACAAGATCATAACCCAAATCGAACACATAGTTTCCATATGTTGTTAGTTCTTATGTTGTGCTTAAAACCATAAATGTTTTTTGGTTTGTCCTACTCTAATTCTTAATTCACTCTCAGACTTTTTTCCTATCTCTTGCATAGTGTGAGAGTCAAAACTCACATCTAAAACTACACGTCCTCACCCCTAACTCCCCTAAGAAGGAGAGGAATCGAAATCCCCACCTCTCCCTTCTCAAGTAGAAAGGATAGCCACTGGGGCAAATCCAGTGATTGAAACCATAAATGTTGAGCTCATAATAATTTTGAGTATTGGTCTATTTAGAAAAGGGGAAAATGCACAAATCTTTAACGTTTGGCCTGACATGCAATAAAGTCCTAAACGTCATTAATTGGGTGCAATTTAGTCCTTCCATCTAGTTCATGGCCAAATTTCTTGACTTGCCACGCCAGAATTTGGCGTGGCATTTTTCATATCTTTTTGCATACATGGTGCCAACTTAATGTCATATCGAGAAAAAGTCAAAAATTGAAAATAAGTAAAGAAAAACCAAAAAATCTAAAATTAATTTTAAAAAATTTGGACAAACAAACTAGGGGAAAAGTGCCAAAAAAATCTTAAACCTTTTGCATTGATGTCAATTTAGTCCTAAACCTTTTTTTGGTGCCAATTAAGTTCTAAACCTTTTAAATTAGTGCCAATTCAGTCCTAAACCTTTTATTTTTGTGCCAATTTAGTCCTTCCGGTCAATTTTGACTGAAATTTGCCAATGTGGACGCCTGTCGACCGGCGGCCGGTCACTGGTGCCGGACCTGCGACCGGCCAGAGGAAGGAGGGGGGACCAAAAAAAAGTGCAAAAAAAATTAAAAAAAAAAGGAAAAAAATAAAAATTCAAAAAAATATTAAAATATTATTAAAGTTATCCACGTCTGCGTCGGTGACTGGCCGCCGGTTGGCAGGCGTTCATGTCAGCAAATTCAGGTCAAAATTGACTAGAAGGACTAAATTAGCACAAAAAGAAAAAATTTAGAACTAAATTGGTACCAATTTAAAAGGTTTAGGACTTAATTGGCACCAAAAAAAGGTTTAGAACTAAATTGGTACAAATGCAAAAGGTTTAGGACTGAATTAACATCAAAAAAAGGTTTAGAACTAAATTGACACTAATACAAAAGGTTTAGGACTTTTTTTGGCACTTTTCCCAACAAACTAGTTTATCAATGTTTTTTGGAACTTATCCACGCCAGATTACGAGAACTCCCAATGTGTTGCATAAGAGCTGGTGACCACCACCCCACCCCACCGCCCACCCCCCCCCCCCCCCCCCCCCGGCGCAAAAGGACTTTGATCTAAGAAGCAAATTTTTATGAGTTTCTAATCTCAAACACGCGTCCTTCAAGCTATATTGATTAATTTCAGTGTTATAGTTACAAGTAGAGTTGCAAGTTATTTCAATAACAAGTTCCATAAACGTGAAAGTCAGATTCCTTACATAAAGTTTACAAAGTCTGATTTCAAAGATAATTTTCTTTTTTTCAGCATCACGTTCTTCAAGGCATGCCTAATCAGGGTACTCTTTGGTGTTTCAGCATCTTTAGCTCATTTCATTCTGATGTTTTGTCACTTTATCGAACGTTTCATTTGTCTACAGTTCGTATAAGCTTTCCTCAGAGATGACGGGCAAGTTGGATTTTTCTCATCCTGTTTTAATTCTTTGGACGGGATTCAGAGAGTAAAATCTAACTAGTGCCCTATCGAAAATCGCAGAAATAAACAGTAACATGACAAGAATCATCGACTCGTTCAATCTTATGAGCTTACTTAAGGTAGTAATTCTAGCCAAAGAATGGTAAAACGGCATAAATTGAATACAATAGATGTAAAATTCGTAGGTGGTCCATGGAGGGTACAATGTAATGTTAGGCGGCATCACTATGTTACAAGCTCATCGTCGAGGACGGATTCTTCTCGGTCCAAGACTCTTTGGTATGTGGTGGTGTCCACCTATTGAATTTTATTTTCTCACCAAGAAACAAGCGGGCGCCTACAATGGGGTAATTGAACCGATAAGATCCTCAAAGAAAACGTCAGTTGGCCGCGAGCTTGCTTTATCCACCCATTGAACAAAGCATTAAATGAAGATCAGCAGCTCAGACAATGACGGTCAAAGGATTGAGGATTAGAAAACCTTAAGAACTCCCGAGACAACGATTAATGGTGACTGAAGTAGCTATTCCGAATCCTGAACTGGAAAACCAAGAGACAGTTTGAATTACCCTGATGGAAAAAGTCATCTTTCCATGCAGGATTCTTGAACAGGGCATCTTTCCCAGCATTTCAACAGGAAGAACTCTTTGCTCAAAAAGTTAGAAATTTGTCAAGCCTTTGATTTGCTTCTGGTCTGTCTTCTGCTGCTTGTCTGAGGCTCTGAAGCTTTAGCCAAATCATCTCCAATGGCCTGTGCTTGATTTACTTGATCCGAACCTGAGACCACGTTATCTGCCTTTTCCTGTCTCTTCCCAAGATCTGAACTGTTGTAGCTTTTCCTAAATGTCTCTGAACTTCCCACTTCCCTGTCCTTCACATCCTTGTCAATGCACTCCGTCATGGAAGCAACTCCACTAGGTTCCGCATTTGGTATTCCATTACTAGGGGCATCATCTGCAATCATTTCGAGAGCTGAGCCACGCAGTCCAGTAGTGGGTTGAGGCATGGGGCTCTCCATCTTTATATCTTTAGCAGACACTCTAACTTTCGTACCACTTGGGTGGTTAAAGCTCCAACGAGCATTCTCGAACCACTTCCTCACCTACAACCAAATCCATAGGCAGAAGGAACTTTAGACGAGTTTAGTGGCCAAAAGATAAAAGGAGACAAAAAGAATTCAATATTGCGAGTAAAAGAGAGGCTTACCTGCCGATGAGTAATTCCTAGCTCCTCTGCTAACTTCTCTGACACAGCTCGTTCTGGATATTGATTTTCCTTGAAGGCTTCATGGAGTCTCTGCCAAAAAACGATTTTCCAATCAGAAATTTATTCCTCGCATTGCACTGTCTCCTAAGGTATTTTACAACACCTGGATCACTTTGTTGCCTAAAGTGTATTTTGTCCTACTTTATCCCATACTTTTTCAAAAGCTGTATCAATTTCCCAAAGGCCCTGCTAAGCAGGACAATTGTGGGAAGAGTGAGGGTTATCACCTTTGTCAGATTTGGTATAAAACATTGGAACCTTCGCACCATTTCGGCACCAATGTGTCATGTGCTTGTGTGTGTAACAATAAAAAATGTGTCAGAATGGAGGATATATGAAACAAAATAAACTTCAGGGCAGTAATGATATTGAAAGGAAAACTGAGCAGGAAAAGTGTATTACTTTCCCTCTTCCTCAGAGTCAACATCCATAAGAATCAAGGTACAAGTGCAATCCCTGAAATCAGATCAAAACTCTTTCAATTGCAAAAGTGCTGACCCATGAGCTAGACTCTTCTTAAAGAAGTGACACAGAGATCGTGAACTATGAAGTAGCCACTAAACCAAAACTGCAATTTGGATCATACAGTATTGGAAGGAGTAGGGGGGAGAAAGGAACATGAATGCTTCAAACCATCATAATAACTGGGAAGAATAAATTGGATAATTTCACCAAAGCTAAGACAGTCAAACATGCAAAGCATGTACATCCTGAAGCGACAATGAGAACACTAGATTTCAGTCAAGTCATTGGTGAATGGATTGGAAGCACTTTGGGTTGGCTCAAGTTATTAGCTTATCCAAGCTTCTCCAGGTGTTCAAACTCACAACATAAAGAGGCTTGTCCAACAACCCTCTGTCTAAAACCTGTGATTACATAACCCGCTACTCCGTCACAGATAAACAGCATCCGACATTTTGCAGAAGTATATACGCATTTGAATTAAACTGCTTCAGGATTGGCATCAATGTTTGCTATCCAGATGAAATATTCATCTTTTCAATCATCTTGCATCCTACTTCACTAGAGAGAGAGAGATTTTGTTATATCCTGAGAGAAATAAATGAGCAGTGCTTGATCACCTGAGTTACAGCTTCTCCAAGTCTTCTATAAGTTGATCGAGCTCTTCCACCAGTCGATCTAGGTGTTGAAGAGCTTTTATGTGCTGTGGCTGTAATACTAATAGTACTTGGGGAATCCATCCTGTTACTTGTCCTCCTCCTTGAAGTCAGTTCAGTCTCATTTTTGTTCTGCTTTATATTCTCTCCACTGGTAAACTTTCCATTGTTTGATGCTGAAGCAGCTTTATCAGCACCTCTCTTCCTTTTCCTTGGTGCAACAGTATCACTCCAATCTTCATTATCACTTGGATCGGAAGATTTATCTCCAAATTCCTCAGTCTCATTTTCATTGTGCTTTATATTCTCTCCACTGGTAAAATTCCCACTGTTTGATGCTGAAGCAGCTTTATCAGCACCTCTCTTCCTTTTTCTTGGTGCAACAGTATCACTCCAATCTTCATCGTCACTTGGATCACTCCAATCTTCATCATCATTTGGATCACTCCAATCTTCATCATCACTTAAATCGGAAGATTTATCTCCGAATTCCTCCTTTGGGTATAACACATGAAAAGAAATAAAGTCAATGATGAAAATACAAAAATGAAAGCAATAATAAGAAAGACCTTAAAGGGATGTGTCCTTGAAACTGTTTCCTGTTTTACACATAAAAAACAGATAAATCTTATAAACCTTTTGTATATTCAACCAGTTTTTAACAGTTTCATCTTTTAAAATATCACTTCAATAGCTTCCACCTTTCTCCTCCCTGATATATGAAGAAATAAGTGGAGCACCCACAACCAATATAAAGAACATTTCCAAATTACTAAAAATGATCGATTACTTTTAGTAAGACCCATGCGTGATTAAAATAGTGTAAACAATGCAACTGTAAACATGAAATAGAATATAAGTTACAAGTTAAACAACTACTTCTTGACAGCTAAAATCCATAATGCAATCTAATTGTTCACCAAAACAAAAGCGCGTATTATGAAAATACAATCAAAAAAATAAAAAAGAAAGAGGGTGGTCCTCTCTAAATGCATCTGCACCCTCAGAATGTCCCAACTCAGCATTCATCTCGTGCATGGTAAGATCAACCTATCTCTAGTGTGCAAAGACGCATAACAGTACCATTAGTGAGAGGAAAATGATAGAACTCACTGCAGGGTACTTAGAGGACACTTACTACACAATAATAATTTAGACCTCGTTTGATACGTTAATACTCCTTTTATCCATAATCTTTTGGTTTCCTTCAGGTTTCTATTGGAACTATCCAGCACAACCACCTTAGTACTTACCACATCAATTAAGACTTCTATGATTTCCAACATAAGATGAACAGAGGAGGTATTAATATGAATATGAACAGTAAAAGGACTGCAGAGACTACACATGCCTCAATAGAGAGGGGTTGGCTGAAAATTCAATATCCACTACGTATTTTTTATTTTCGAGTAAATGTGCACATTTGATATTACTAAATCATTGAAAATGCCAAACTTGTGATTTCAGTTTATTATCTCCAGCCTTTGAATTAATCACATGACATGATATTGTCAAGAGGTCAAGAATTTAGATCAGCCCCATGCCCAGATCAAAGCATCTGAATGTCAGACATTTGCAACTCCTTAAGCAGTGATTCACTTCTAGAACAAGATAAAAAAGAGAACGCTTAAACTAGCTGCCTTTTAGTTAAATGGGTCAATGGTCTTCAACAATGTCATCTTCCACCCTCTAGTACTCAAGTATAATCTTCAATTTTCTTGCCATTCCCCTGGCCCACTCCTGGCAATTAATCACTTCCTAGCATAATAAAGGGAGGGACGGAAGAGAAACTATATTGCCTTGTCATTCTGCTTCTACTCTCAGGACTATTATTCAATAAACGAGCATAAGAAAATGCAGAAGAACAAAATGCTATCATCTTCCAAATGAATCATATGGACAGATCCAGCGATGTCCCAAAATTACTTGGTGAGCATAGATATTTTGTTGATATATCCCAATGGAACCCCAAAGAAAAAGAATTAAATCCCCAAAGAGACTAATTCTACTATTGTGGTTCTGTGGATCAGAATTCTCCATGCAGACAAGCTTACAGAAAGTACTTTACTCAAACAGACCGCACTTGCACTAGCAACCACCTTACTTTGCCCATGAATTAGTTCATCCTGGAAAGATGGTAATTGTAAATTCAAGAATCATTATACTGCAACAGCAAAGACTCACATGATAGAGCTTTTTGTAGTCCAGCCTCTCAACATGTCTTTTCCCAGGCATACAGATGGAGACATCTTTGTCAGCATCTCCCCCCAGCAAAGATTGCAGTTCACCCTTCACGATATCCTTCTTTTCAAAATTGTTTCCAGAGCTTCTACTAGCACCACCTCTGTGGGAATTAACCTCATCGACTACACCTCCTACGGCGGCTGCAAGATCCTCAGAATCAGAGGTAAAATCAGAACTAGAACTTTCCTCCTTAACCTTCTCACGGTCCGGAGCATCAGGATCAAAATCATCATCTTCTGAATCATCAGAAGGCAGACCCACGCAATCGTCTTTTAAAGGAGCCCCCAATCTAACAGATGCAATATTCCATCCAGACATATCAGAACCAGATTCATCTCCCTGATCTTCATCAACCTGAGGCGCATCTGGGTCAAAATCAGCATCGTCCGAGTCATCAGAAGGGAGACCTAAGTTTGGGTCCTCAGCATTTTCAGCTGCTGCAACCTCAGGAAAAACCTTCTGCATTGTGAAGGAGAATAGTAAGGGAAGCAAAGCATTGTGGAACAGTGAGAACTAGTTAGAACGGCAAACGGAACAAACAAAGTTTCCAGTTCTGACCTCCCAGCTGTCAGCAATAGAAAGATTTGTTCCTTGTGATTTGTTCAGCAAGTCCATGCAATCAACTTTACAATCACACCCAGGGCATAGCCAACCCTGGTCGGCAGGAGGAACTGTGCAATAAGAAAACAATTAGGTATGAAATAAGGTGTCGATTATCAACAAATAATAACTAGCTTATTGAAAGGAAATTACTGTCTTCTTCATGCAACGGTGGTTCCAGACAGTATTGATGGAACCCACGATCACAAGCACCATCGCACAGAATTATATCGTTGTCAGCAGTCAAATCTTTCGAGCCACACTTTGCACAGAATATCTGCCAGGAAACCATCCCAGGTTATAGCATTACCCAAATTACTGTTAATGAAGTGAAACAACACTAGATAAATTTTTCATAGATGTTTTAACAAATTCCCTACAGACACTTGTTAAGGAACCAGTTAAGGAACCCTTGCAATTTTCAACGCACTAATTTCCTCATGTTATGCACAATCAATACTCGAAAAATTGAAAAACTCCAAATTAAGTATACTAGCAAGTGCCTAGAGGCACTTATTAATGGGGCCCATTTTAAATATAGCACAAAAGCCATTTTAATCAAGCTTCTTCCGTACATCCTCACTGTCAATCATTCCTTCTGAATCAAATAGAGCTTCTGGGAGCTTTCCTTCTGCACATAATGAATCAAGCCGCTGAAATAGATCCCTTATTCTCAACTTGCGTTTTACAATTTCTGATGTGGCCCGCTGAAGTTCCTTCTCCGGCTTTATCTTTTCCAAGCTGCCAAATAACATTAGCGATAAGCAGCTACAACTAAAATTTTTATCTAGGCCTTCAAACAGTCACAATAAAGAGCAGATGTAAACTCAAAGGCTAGTCATTGTCAGACCAATCAAAGAAAGGTTACCACAAAAATAAGTGGAACTCCACACAACCATAAACTGAAATAAGATGTTAAGAAAGATGACTATCCAAAATGCAAATCATAATTTACAAGACCTATTAACACCATCTAATCTATTGTAATTTTTTTTAAAAATTACTCGCAAAAATCTTTTAGTTCGAGTGATTTTAGTAATGTTTAGATATGTGAACTAGTCTCAAAGCTTCCATTTCCCTATTCCAAGAAAAAATGACAAGTTTCTAGTGATCAACAACCATAACCCTATGCAGACACCCCTGCTGAAATACCAAGTCTTCAGAAGGAACTGAAATACATTCTCAGCAGGAAGCACTGCTAGCATATTGTCAGCCCTATACGTAAAATGCATCCAACTTGCCAGAACCTTGTCCATTGAGGTGCCTTCAGAAGCTCAAGGCTAGTGTTTGGATTTTTTTTACTGACATGACAATCTATTGCCCAAGATTCATTCAGCCAAGCAACCCATCATGTTAAACCTCTAGGCTGGACAAGGAGAACCAGAAAGAGAACATTCCCTAGTAGCTATAGATCATTCATAGGCATAATGCCCAGACTTAATTATGCCACTTAACAACCTATGTCACCTTGACTTGAAAGTGGAAATGGGTAGTGTTCTAACTCACCATTTCAGATAACGATAGACTTGAGGACTCACTTAAAAGGATCCAGAATTAAAGACACAGGTATGGCGACACATCACAATTACAACATAGATTATCTAGTGAAACAAATACGTTTCTTTTTCTTTTATATTATGTGAACGTTTGACTGCATTATATCAATAATATAGTTCAAAATGTAACAAATAGCATAGTTTACTTAACTGAATGTTATATGTGATAATCAAGAATTCAATAACTAAATATAATATTACTATACAAAATAATAACTATCTCAATTATTTGTGAGTTTAATTAATAATACGTAATTATCTAGAACTGGATAATTTTGCATATAAAATGATTCTGTATTATAAATTAACACCATCATCTCATTATTTTAATTTGTATTCTATTATATAAATTTAGATGATTAATTTCAAATAGTACAAGTATCTTGATGGCAGTGTGCCATCAAAATTGTACATTGGTCAGTTTAGATGATGTAACCAAAGTTGTTGTGGAGAAGAGGTTCTTCTCCCATATTGAGCAACATAGGTTTCATTCATACGAGAAAGACAAAATCATAGTAATCAATATGCATGTGGATTTTGATGGTGCCAATGAAAAAATTCCCCTGGTGGTCATTATCTGCAAATAAAGTGATATTCACTATAATTCTATCTACTTCTGACTTCAGGGGTACTTTGGGTAATTTGATGCTATTCTTTACTTATTACATATATTATTCATGAAATTAAATAGTGTCACGGTAATAACTGAACCAAACTACGTAATAACCATTACATTACAACCTTATCTCGTTTCTACAACCAAGCGGGCTATTAGTTCATTATACGTACCCTTGTCACCTGGTATCAAGTTCATCAATAATGACATGTTGCAGCACATAATCAGCAGAATAGATTTTTATGAAGCAATCTGACAACCACATACCTTAGCCCTTTCCACCCTTCACCAGAATAAGCATCAATCAAGCTTCTCTCATAGCTAATTCTGGTTAACATGTAGCTTAGGTTATTCCTAATTCTAGAAAATTCGTCAGCAATAGCTTTCCTTGCTTGCCTCTTCTTTCTCTGCTTTCTTTCTACTTCTTCACCAGTATATGGGTTCGATATTTCGTCATTAGACTCAGCTGTAGACTTATCCTTTGATCTCGAGCGAAGAACTCTGTCGCTGCTAAGTGACAACCTCAATGTGTATTTTTTTTCCAATCTCTTCGAAGTTCTTCTCTCCCTATGGTCTGACCCTTTGGAGTTCCCTGTAAGATTCTCCTGTTGCAACCCCGATGGATCATAACTAGAGCCATTGGTCAGTTCCATATTATATCGTAATCCAGTGCTCTCAGTTTCAATTCTATCAGACATGATAGTACTCACTTGAACTGATACATTTTCAACATGGTCAGGGCCAGGTAATTGGTTGCTTACATTACCAGATCCACAATGGGTCTCATGTGATTCAAGATGTTTAAGGCACAGACCACTTCCAGCTTCATCGCTCATTCTTACGTTTGGAGAAGGCAGCATCCTGTATCCAAAAGTTGAATTCTCATAAAAAGGTTCATGTAATTGCTCAGTAATATGACTGCACAATGGACTACTAGTTTCTTTTATTCCAGGTATGTGTCTTCTTTTTTCTTGACCAACTGAATATCCAGAACCAAACTGGTGTGTCGTTCCAAAAGTATCTTCCTTATTCACCAGACTCTCAGAGAAGGCGTGGCAAGAAGGCATCATTGTAGTTCCTTCAACACCAAGTTGACACCTATTTTCTTGAAGTGAATGTGCACCATCTATACATTCTGAATCAAACTTATGAATGCTTTCGCCAATATCTTCTCCAGCTCTTGCAATTTCAGTGTTCTTTGTACTATCTATCACATTTTCAGGAGATATTGCAAGATTCTTAACCTGGGATGGATCTTCAGAAGGCATTCCCAACCTCTTCATTTCAAAAGACTTAGATATATACGCTTCATCATCCACAATGTCTGAGCAAGGATGACTCCCCATATCGACAAGCCCAACCTGCAAACCTTCTGAAACAATGCCCTGTCTCTTTTCCAGGATACTCTCCTCAAGTCCATAAGCTTTACTACTCTTTTTAATCTGTTGTGCAGAAAAATACTCCATCTGCTTATCCTCAGCCATAATCAAGGATCAATCCACCATGTAATTGATGCTTATTAGGCAGATTGGGGATACCCACTTAATAAAACTCACTAAAAGACAGCTTTATTGGATGCTTCAAGCAATTTAATTTCGATAACTTCACTCATCTACTATATAGAGCAGCCTCAAGAACAAATACAACAAATTTTTCCCAGGAAACTATGCAGAATGAGTCTGCAAATCTTGCCAAAAAGAATGCAACGATGCCGCCTACCTGCCCTCCAGAAACCTGGCAAAAGGAGAGGAGACCAGCAATCAATAGAAGGAGAAGTCACCCATTATCAACAAGGACAAACATGCACCCAAGGATCATATGTTCTTGTAAGGACAAAGTTTTGTCTTGTCAGCAGTTTGTAAAAGATAACGCAAACTACTAACTTAAAAAGATTCATGAAAGTAAACTTTCAGTTACCTAATCTACAGGATTAAACAGCTTCTATGATAATGATTTTCATGGGAAAACAATATTAAAAACTTGATGGCGTTATACCATAGATAATATAGGATAGTTTGGCAAGAAAATCTCAAATAAGATTCTTATGAAGAGGTTGAATTTCACTCTTGTGCCATTAAACTTGCATAGCTTAGGCAATATCATGTACATGTAGTTCTCAACAACTTACTATAAGGTTGTTCTCCCTTCAATGATTTTCTTAGTCTTCCTAAATAAATAAACCAACTTCACGTGATCACTCTCCAATTTCTGACGTTTTGGTGTACGTTCAATAATGATAGAGGTTCAAACGCACCTTGGCGAAACTTGTACCCAAAGAAGGAGAGATCGATAGAGATCTCCCCAACAGAGTTCAGATGGGATGGCTAAAGTGGAGAAATGTGCCTGTTATTTTGTGCGACAGTCAAATGTCAGTTAAGTATAAAGGTGAACTCTAGATAATGGCAATAAGGCTGCCTTATAGCATGGAGTTCTGGGTAGTTAAACATAAAAATCCGCACACAATGAGTGTGGCATAGACAAGAATGCTTCGTTGGATGTAAGGGCATGTGAGGAAAAACAAGATGAGAAATGGATCTATCCGAGAGATTAAAACACAAATAGTTAAGGCTAAAATCAATAATAAGATGAGAGAAATTAATGTGAGAATTGAGATGGTTTGGTCACATAGAATTAAGGGTGATCGGCTCCAAGGTGGGGCGGTTCCAGACCGGGAACCAGGAAACAACCCTATGACTCCCTATTCCAAAATTTTGAAATCGGCAACTGCACCTATCAGTTTTGGTTCCTGGTTCTACCCGGTCCAAAGCACGGATCTGAAAAATGTGCAAAGCAAATGGGAATGTGCATGGACCTTTTGTCTAGGTCTAAACAAGAGTGCTTTTTTATTAAAAAAAAAAAAAAGAACCTTTTGTCTCATTTTAAATGAGACGCCAATAAATGACCAAAAGAAAAAAATGAGAAGCCAATAAAGAAAAGAAATCACCTTTTCCTAAAGGTTGAGGGATTGTGTATTGAAATCTTTTTAGCAGGAAGTAAAAGAAAACAACAACGAAAGAGAAAGAGGGGGAGAAAGACATGGGCAAAGTTGCTTTTACCTCCCGCCCTAAAAGCTGAAAAGTGATTTGGGTTCAGGTCCCCAATGGACGCAACGCCATTGAGGAGATTCACTATTTTCCTGAAATCGGTGGCACTAGTATAGTGACAAAGTGGAGGAGGATGTTCCGGTGCTTCCAATTGCAAGCTAGGGCTAGGACTTGCTTGGATAGCTCCAAGGGCCTAGAGTCCTCGACGGTGATGTAATGGTGAGGCGCTCATAGAGGGACTGAGCACAGGCGGGGAAGCTGACGAGGGAGCAGAGCATTTGGGAAAGGTCGTCGATCTGCCCAGCACTCCTCCTCGAATAGCTTCTCCTCCAGCTTAGCCATTATGAAGGATGTTTGTCACTGTTCTTCGTGAGTGTGTTAATACTTGTGTTTTGGGTAAAAAACCGACTCTAGCACGGTAGAACAGGCGGTGCTGGCCTTAGAACCGGGAATTGAACCATTTATGGCCAGTTCTAGATTTTTGGAATCAGGAACTGAACCGGTTCTCTCTAGAACCGTCCTTGAACCGGTTGATCCAAGCCGGTTCGGTCTGGTTTGGGGTTGAACCGGGACCAGTGCTCAACCCTACATGAAATGACGAAATTCAAATGCTCCAATGAGGATAAGTGATCAAGGGACGGATACGCGAGTTAAAAGGGGCAAGGAAAGACCTAGAAGAACGTGGAAGAAGATTATAAGGAAAGATATGGAGCATCCGAGAATCTAATAGAGGATTGAGCATGATAGGATTCATACAGCCAACCCAACTTAGTAAGATAAAGATTGGTTTCTTGTTTGGCACACTCTTCTATTTATGACATTAGTATTGATTCAGTAAGAGAGAAACAAGGAAAGTGAAGCAAAAGCAATGGCAATTGCAATTGAAATCGGTGACAATGGCATCTTCAAATAAATGCCATCCCGATACATTGCTATGAGGTACTATGAAAAGCTAATGTTATAGCTATAGCACCATAGCTAAACATCTTTCAGGAGATTGTCTCACCTAGTCTTAAGATGGTACCAGACACAACCGTGACAGCTATAGCACGACTACAGTTCAACCGCAGCTAAACAAAACAGGCTCCGACCCATTCACAAAAAGGTTTAAGTGGCCCACCGAGGAAAAGGTTATATGTTGTCATTGTTGTTCATGATGAAAATAACTATCAATAAGCAATGCACATTGACATGCATGGTACTCAGTAGAAAGAGAGTACAGATATTGAGCATCCAGTCCCAAAAAACCCAATAGGCATTCAACTTGTCAGAAACTTCTATTTGTGGCAAAACGGTCAGCATAGTTCAAACACAAGTCTAACAAGAAAACATCAAATGATACGAAATCTCATCAAGGAAGCTTCAAGCATTACAGAACCGCACGTGCTAAAAACCCAACAACTTCTATCCAAGAACATCCCCATTAATACTTTCTTAAAAAAGCACCCTCCAGCACTCAGAACCCACCAAGAACGCATGCCATCCCAGAAAAATTTTACGAATTCGAAGTCCCGCCTGGCACCGACTAGGCTAATCGAAAACTGAAAATGACGCCGACCCAATTCGATTCCCTAGTCAGAACGTCATGCCCCGTGCCGTTTCCAAGCAACCAGCACAGGTGAGGTTAACTCTCACCCCGAGCAAGAAACCGCGACCGACACATCCCATCGTTTGCACAACCAAAGGAGGAACGGAACACGAAAACGAAAACGCGGGTGGGAGGGCAGAAGAAGCGCTCACCTCTTGCGGGGCACCTGAAGAAGCCGCTCCCCTCCCTAATCAAAACCAAATGATACAGTACAGAATCATTACAAATCATACAACAGCGACCCAGTACAGACATACATGCAGCGAGCCCGACGAGCGAACGAGAGAGAGAGAGAGAGAGGGCGGAGATGAAGAAGACGAGGGCGGTGGCCGATTGCACCGGCGGCAGGAAAAAGCGGGGAGAAGATCTCTCTCCCCCTCCCTCTCCCTCTCTCTCTCTCTCTCTCTCTCACTCTCACCGTATCCTGCACTCAACTTCTCAGGGGCTCTAAAGGGACAAAAAACACAGCACGAAAGCGAAGGGCCTCGGGCTTAAGCGGGCCTTCCGGGCCGGGCTTCGTCGAAATCGGAGCCCGACCCGAGTATATTTGGGCCCGGTATTGCATTTAATTCCTTCCTGAGAAGTATGCAGGTTGCCATAATTGCGTGGCATCGCGCGCGGTCGGTTCCAGGGCAGGTAGGTTTCGGACCTGGAATCCCGGTACCTATCTTGTTTCCGATTTTTCGAACCGGGAACCGACCCTATTGATACTAGGATCGGCTTGGAACCGAACGAGCTAGGGCATTATGCATGTGCGAAACATGAATACAATTCTTTCTACTTAACGACAATATGTCATACGTATTTAATATCAGCAGGTACTTTTTTCCTTTTACAAAACAAAAGAGTAAAACGGCCTACTCAAGCTTAGGAGCAAATCGATCCAAAACCGACTGACTTGTAAAACCGGCCTCGCAAGTTTCGGGTTCCAAGTTCTCCGGATACAGCAGACCAAATTCGGGGTATAGAACGACGGGAATCAAATCCCGGTCAAGAATTGTCCCTAGCTTTTAGAATCGGGGGAACCGGATCGATCTCTCGGTGAAAATATCGGGTTGCTCGGCCCTACAACCAGCCACCACTCGCTTTAGACTTAGCTCAACCAGTTGACGGCGACGGCGACGGCGAGGACGACCCCGATCATGACATTTACTATTAGGATGCAATTTCCTTTGAGTTGGAGCATAGCAAAATGACAACATACGGTAGAATCGAAGCCCAAGAAGCCGACGGGCCCGTCCGAGATTTTGGACCCCCACGCGAAGCTCGCGGTCAACGTCGGCCTTTCCCCCCCGCCTCGCCTCCGCTTCTTGTCGTCTCCTCCGGCGATTGTGGCTGCAGTTGGCCGACAGCTCCACCCGGCCCCCGCAAGTCGCGAAGAAGAGAAGAAGAGAGAAGGCGACGGTGGTTGGGGGGCGGTCGTCGTCGTTGTTGATCGCGGCGGCAATGGCAACCCTGGCCTCCTTCCTCTCCTCTTCTCCCTCCCTCCCTCGCCTCCGCCACCATCGCCACCACCAACACCTGGTCCGCGGCCACCGTCTCAACTGCCACCGCGGCGTTGACTCTGTCTCCTTCGCCGTTCCTCCCGTTCGCATCTCCGTAGTAGGCCCCGGGAAGGGCCGGGCCTCGATCGCCGCCTCCTCGTCGGCGGACGGCGCGTCGGCCGATGATCCCGGCCACCGGGATGATCGTCGGTCCGTCGATTCGCCTCAGGTTGGTGTCTGATTCCGTTCGATTGACGGGTGGGCAATTCGCCTCGGAAGTGGGTCGTTCTCGGTTGCGATGCGCTGTCGATGCTATTGCCAAAATGTTGGAGCTTGTTTTGTCGTGTGATGTGCTTGAAACTTCGGTGTTCTTCGTTGGGAACTAGAAAATTGTTTTGTGTTTTTTGTTTTCTCGTGAGCGGCTTTAGTGTGAGGCGCGAATAGAGATTACAGAAGAAAATGGAATTTTTGTTTGGTGATGGTATCCGCGGCATGAGATGTAAAGATTGAATTGGAGACTACAAGCAGTTGCTTTTGAATTCGAGAGTGTATTGGATGGAACTGAACCACATGAAAATTTAGAGAACAAATTTGATTCTATCTCAGGAGCAATTAAGGGAGTGAAGGGAGCGAGAGAAAAAGTTATGATCGATGAAGGGTAAATTTTGTCTAGTTGCTACCGAGTTGTAGTTCTGAGCATTCGAGAGTGGAAGTTTTTGCCTTGGCGAGATTCATTTGGCAACTCGGGGCATCCATTTTCTGAAGTTGTTTCTATTTCGATTGTCAAATGCGCTTTTTAGAATTGCATGTTTCAACTCTCATCTTGCTGCCAAAGTTGATGCTAAGCTGTTGGGATTATGCTCTTTCCAGAAATCGGTTCTCTATGCTTTGATACAAGAGATAGAACCGCTAGACGTGAGCCTTATTCAGAAGGACGTAGCCCCAACTACTATTGACGCGATGAAGAGGACGATATCAGGAATGTTGGGCTTGCTTCCGTCGAATCAGTTTCAAGTATATATTGAAGCTTTGTGGGAGCCACTCTCGAAGTTGTTGGTTTCTTCAATGATGACAGGGTATGCTTATCTTGTATAATATGCATAGGCATCAAGAGTTTGTCTTTGTAATCGTATAAGTTCCTTCAGGTGAAAAACTAGTAAAACTCTATTCTCTTGAATTAACTATATAAAATGTCGCTCTAAAAACAAGATTCTGATTTTCTCTACTTGTATGCTCCATTAGTTATGACTACGTCTAGACCATGCATTTGAGAACGTAAAGAAATTATCTGAGAGTTCCATTTTCTTTTCTTCAGCAACATACTGTTTGTCTCCTCTTATGCATTTGTGATGGAAATTTTTCTTGGAATGCAGTTATACACTGAGAAATGCGGAATATAGGCTTTGCCTTGAAAGGAATCTTGATATGCATGAACAGAGCTTTGAAAATTGGACTGAAGACCGCTCACAAAGTGGCTTGCCAGAAATTTTACTAGACAGTGCTAGAAAAATCAACTTTTCTGGAAAGAGCACGATATCACCCAAATATGAAAAAGTTAGAGAAGAGACAGTTGAGGATATTGATAGTAAACGTCTAGGCAAACTTTCTCATGAAGCTCAGGAATATATTCTTAATTTACAATCTCGTTTATCATCTGCCAAAAAGGTGTGCATTCCATCTCTTGCTACTTAAATGTTAATTTTTTTTATCAGTATTGTTGTTAATAAAGTATAATATACAGTTACATCTTTTTGTACTTGCAATCGACTATGTTGGCATATATGCTTAATCTTGTATCTGATAAAGTAAACCAAAATGTTGTTTTGATCTTGGAGCCCCATTTTTTGGGCTGCTGTTAGTCATCAGATTAAGAAAGTGGAAGCTATCCAGTTGTAAGTTTGACATTGACTGCACTAAGGCAAAGCTTAATTCGTCTTGATGAGAATAAAGTAGCTGAAGGAGATGATGGAGTGTGATAAAAGAGCTGTGTAGGCCAAATAGTATGTTTCATAATAATGCTGCTGTGAAACTGGTGCCTAATTTTTTAAAGCAATCAAATAGCCACTTATGTCATATTTAATCTGGGAGTATTTATGCCCAATGTCCTCGCTGAAATGGCTAGATATTTTTCTTTGAGGCATGGTTGAATGTTCCATCAGAATAATGGTGCAGAAATTTTCATTCCTATATTTCTTTTATGAAGGAACTACATGAAGTCAAGAGGAAAAGTGCTGCTCTCCAAATGCAACAGTTCGTCGGGGAGGAAAAAAATGATTTGCTGGACTACTTGAGATCACTAGAACCAGAAAAGGTTTCATCATGCTAGAATTAGATTCTTTCCGAAGGCTACTATCTGCATATGGATATTACTATACATGTGTGTGCGCACGCTTGTTTTCTTTTTTCTGTGTTTGGCTTCTGTAGTTAACAGTGGCTTTACAATTGACTGTCCAGTATTTATCATGGGTGATTTACCATCCCTTTTTTTTATCAAATTACTTTGAGTGACCATTGTATTTTCACTCAAACACCCCTTCCCCCTCTCCAGGATTTGAATCAAACTACTCTAACACCACGGGATTTCCATTAATTTTTCTGACACCCTCTTGTAATTTGAAAAACTACTGCGATGCACTACCAGGAGGTATCTGAAATAAAACAGTAAAAATGTTAAAAGCTATTTAAATAGGTATATATATTAGTTTAATAATTTTAAGATCCTAGAAAATAGGAAAATATGCCACGTCAGCTATGTAATTGTTTTATTTTAAGTACCTATTAATAAGGTCACAAAGTTGTTTTTGATACAAAGAGTTTAGAATAGTTTATGATATTATATGGGGTGAGCAAGCAATTTGAGCAAAACAAGAGGGATGTTAGGCTAATTTGTGAATGGGAAAATGACACAAATGTCCTTGAAATTTAGCTAAATGTGCAATGTGGTCCTTGAACTTTTAATTTGTTCAATGCGGTCCCTAAAGTTTTGCTACTTGTTCAATTTAGTCCCTGAACTATATGAAAATATTCAATATTGTTCTTGAACTTGAATTAATAGAAGAATAACAATGGATATTTTCATATAGTCTAAAACCTAGATTGAACATTTACCAAAGGTTCAGGGACCACATTGAACAAATTAAAAGTTCAAGGATCACTTTGAACAAATTAAAAGTTCAGTGACCACATTGCACATTTCGCCAAAGTTCAGGGACCATTTGTGTAATTATTCTTTTGTGAAAATACAATGCCTGCTCGAGTAATTTGATCGAAACTAGAGGATTGTCAGAGTAATTCCCATTTATTTGTAATTTAACTAGGAAACCATTACTCAACCCAAAAAAAAACTAGGAAACTGTCTTCCTCCACTTAGTTCGTCCCAAATAAGTACTTATATTTGCCTAATAGAAAGTAGCTGCTGAACTTTACTAAGTAGCATTAGCATAAGTATATGAAGTAGCAATGCTTCTTTACCACATGAATATTCTCTGGTTTGACAGTAAATTATTCAGAGAAATTTAATTTGTGCCTGTTGCGTATTCCCAGTCAAATCTAAGAATGATTTTCAATGGAAGCCTTGTTTGATGACAGACCTTTACATATGTGTTTATGACAGAGAGCTGAGGAGAGAAAATTAGTCGTAGGAACATATCTAGAATGAGTTAGATTGAGAAAAGCTCTCAACGAAATTCTCTCGTTTTGTCCTCAAGTCAATCTTCCTCTGGTGCAACTGATTTGTGCTTTGATATTAATTAAAGCCGCTCATTATACTTGTTACAAAGCAACAAAATCCCCAGTCCTGATCCTTTCATTTCGACCCGGATCCGGCACATAGATCTTAAATGATTGGAACTTAGCATGTGTTCTTCTATTGCATTACTGTTTGGAAGAGTGTCAGCTTAGCATGGCATTACGGCTTTATGGCTTTCCATTTCATTTACCTATCTAATCTTCTTGGTTATATGGCTTTCCATTTTGATTACCTATCTAATTTTGTTTATTATGACTTTTACCTATTTTTCATTCTTGTGTTGGAATTGCCATCACCTGCACTACTCATGACTGTGAATCTTGTATCAAAGTATAGCCAATTCGCCATCCCTTCTCTTTCTATCTTCCTTTATTTGCATGTGTGCGTACTGCTTGCACCTATTAATGGATGGCATTCTTAACTAGTGAACTTCATGTTTGGATGAGGACATGTAGTGACATCCTTACTTCAAAGCGTATCTTGAAGTGTTTTCTACTTTCCGTATACACTTGGAGTAATGGAATATGTGGAAACAGGTGGCTGAGCTATCAGAACCTTCCTTGCCTGAATTGAGGGAAACAATCCACTCAGTTGTTCATGGTCTTCTTGCAACTTTGTCTCCTAGAATGCACTCAAAGGGTCCTTCTTCATCAGAGTACTCGCCAGACGAAGAAGTATGTTCTGGCAATGATGATTACCCTGAACTTGTTGAGAATGTGTCCCTCCAGTTCCAGCCAATCGTCTCATTAACTAGGGATTATCTAGCACGGCTCCTCTTCTGGTTAGTCCAGCTCCTTTTGTCTTTTCCGTTGCTCTATATTGGGTATTAGTCAATCATAGATGCCTGATTGCTTGCCTGATTATGGGAGCTTAATATATCTGAAAAATCAAGAATTAACTTGTCAGCTTGATCCAAGTTGAGCAAATTCTACCTATTTACTCTCGAAGTAGCATTCTTTCTTGCTTGGACTTCCATAAACTAGATTCGGATCTTGGCCTAGTCTTGCTGTATCTGGCGTTTAGAATCACATGTACTGTTGTATCAGACACTTTTATTCAAGCTCATCTATATCTTAGTCTCTGCAGTCCTGTTGGCTGTGAGTCTGTACTTCACTGCACCAGAGGTTGTCATATTACGGTACTTGATGGAAGACCAACTGTTTGGAAACATTTTTCTATCTGATGCACTTTGAAGCTAGAAATTGAGCATCATATTGTCCTTGCTCTAAAATATATTGCAGATTACTGTTGTCCTTCACTGTTTTATACTCAGTGAAGCCTGTTCAATTGTTAAAACTGACAACAATGCTAGCTATTCTCATCCTTCACTTTGCTTCTCTAGGTGCATGTTGTTAGGGCACCATCTGAGAGGCCTTGAATACAGGCTGGAGCTTGTGGAACTTCTATCTCTTACAGTTGATCCTGAAAATGACGCCCCTGGCAGTAGACAAGTTTCATGAAGAGTTGGAAGTGCCTCTTCATTGTTTTCTTCAACCTGTACGAGAATGCAGGATAGACTCACAAGGGAAATCGTTTACACCAATGAGACGCAGTCACAGTTCACCTTTCCTCCATAAAATGAATAGAATTGCCTACTGTAAGTACATATATGTATGTCATCATCAAAAATAAGTTTTCCCAATCTGTTAATGAAAAGCTTCTAATGATGAGAACCGAAGCTTATGTGCAATTTCGTCTTCACCAGAGTTCCGCATTTCACTGTTGTACAAAAATATGAATGTCCCGGTCTGCTGTTTAATTATTCTTTTCCTTTTGCGCCTTCTTTTGGCCACGGTCTTTCTAGTCATTACTTTTGGAGATTTACGCACAAAAATGCGAGGCGTGCAATTGCCAAAGATCCCTTAAGCTTAATCACAAGTTCAATACAATAGCTGTAATGACACCTGTGAACGGTGCGATGGTATGTTATGAACTCAATATTCCACATATGGTCTGCCGGTAACAATGTTCACGGGTGCGCGAAATGAGTGTGGCATTTGGACAATGTGTGAATGTAGAAGAAAAGGAGTACGGGACGGATACGAATGGTGTTGGGAGAAATTTTCTAAGAACGCCAGGTATATGGCAACCTCAATTGGATTAATTATCGTGAGCGAAAGACTTGGCGAGATCCCAAAAGAGTTGTCTTGGTCGGAACTACAAAATTCCGAGTCTGATGAAATTAGTTTTGTGTCAAATCTTAACCTAATTCGATCTTTCGAGATTGACCATTCTTATTTGACACACAACCAAACATAGAACTGTTGTTCTTTTGACAATACTCTCATTGTCAGACGGTATATTTTTACATGTAATAATAATAAATCTTAGTCGTATTTTTCTATATGAATGTTTTCTTCTAATAAATACACACGCGTGAACTTGTCTTGAAGAGATATATTTGTAATATATAAGTATAGACCACCCGTGTCGTCAATTGAATAAGATCGATTGAATATACTGGACGCGATAATGAGCTGGGGCAGCAACGAAAAGAACATGATAAAACGCAAGCAATGTGTGATCAATACATATCATAGAGGTAGCAAGTTATATGGCAATAAACATTGAATAACAAGCAGAATCCCAAGAGACATCTCATAAATTAACAACACATGCTAATAAACTCTAGTTAAAAGCACACTGAGGCACCCGATGGATCAATGGTACAAAAAATCTTCAGGGGCTAGTAGCTGGAGGCGGTGTGAGGAAAGGAATAGAGGGGATTTTAGGGACAGAAGTAGGGATGCTTGGCATCGGCGGTAAGGTGGTTGGCACGGTCGGCAAGCTCGGAAGTGTCGGCAGTGTGGGTTGAGGCAGGGTCGTCGGGATGATGGGCATGGGTGGCACGGCGACCTTGGGTAATGTTGGTATGGCCGGCAGTGGCGGCAACGACACCGGGTTCGGTAAAGTTGGTATGGCGGGAAGAGTCGGTATGGTTGGCATGGTGGCTTGTAGCAGATGACGAGCTCCGAAGCTCATGTTCATGCTAGAGAAAATTGGGGCAATGAAGAGGACAAGGCTCTTTGAGAAAGAATTCATATTGGCAAGTGGGCGATAGATATGTTGTGACAGGCTGAAGGACTTGAAATTGATGGGCTGAGAGGAAGGGGATGGGAGTTTATGTAGCAAGAACTGTTGTTGGGTAGAATTAGGGCCGTGACGATAAGTTGGAGACTTGCCTTTCGCTTCGGCTGGGAAAGAATAGAAAGATGATGTCTTGATCGGTTCTCTTGTTAGTTCACCCCCTCATCTCAATCTTCCACCGGCATAGAAAAACGGTCAGATCTGCTTATTGCTGTCTGAACTGCCAAATGGCATTATGTTAAAGAAGTCGAGCTTCGTTCGAATCTTTGTCTTGATGGAGTATTTCCGATTTAATCTTGGGAATAATGGAGTAAATAACTTGGTTCCTAGTAAGTAGGGTGATTATTATGGTATCAACTTGCTTATTGATTCTCGAACATGTGGTGCTAGGGCTACCTATCGAGGAAAATTACCAAAAAAAGTTTTAAACTTATTACGCTTGTACCATTTCAGTCACAAAATCTTTTAATTGTACCAATTAAGTTATAAACCTTTTGACGATCTGTCAATTTAGTCGTTCTGGCCAATTTTGGTCTGAAATTACTGGCGTGAACGCTAATTATCTTACGTGGTATGGCCGACGCTGGCGTTGACAATTTGTTAAAAAATGTTTCAAATTTTTTAACAATTTTTTATTTTCTTCTTTTTCTTATCTTCCTTTTTGTTTTTCTTTCTTCTTCCACTAGTCACTAGGCCTTCGCAATGACCAACAACCGGCCACAGGCGAGGGCCAATCTTGCCTGGATCTAGCAAGGTGGAGCCTAGTCGGCCTTAGGCTAGCGGGTTAATATTCCAAAAAAAAGCACCAACTTTAGGTTGAGGGACAATTCTGGCCCGAACTTTTTTTTGTTCCATAAAAAAGCACAAACTTTAGGTCGAGAGACAATTCCGGCCCGAATTTTTTTATTCTCGTAAAAAAGCACCAACTTTCATTTAAATCCCAAATTTGGCCCCCCATTGATTTTCTGTCTAAAGTTATCCTTGTTTGAGAAAAAAAAGTTATGGTGGTGAGCCTGGCGAATTTCTTCCATGACGTCTGTCGACAGGCGATGGTCTACAGCTTCAAATTACGACAAAACGACGAAATTTGGCCAGAAAGATTCAATCTTGAGATATTTTTAACTTGCTGGTGAAGTGAAGGAGACGAACAGTTTCACCGTTATTCTTCAAACTGTAGTTTAGAGAATAAGACAATGAATAATGCTTTAAATCCAGTCAGCAAGTCATGTGGATTTATTGCTAAGATGGAATAGTCAAGTTGGAAAATCAATGGTTTTAAGTCAATAAGGGCCAGATTTAGGATTTAAGTGAAAGTTGGCGCTTTTTTATGGGACAAAAAAAAATTTGGGCCATAATTGTCCATCGATCTAAAATTGATGCCTTTTTATGGAACAAAAAAAAGTTCGGACTAGAATTATCGCTCAACCTAAAGTTGATGTTTTTTTATGGAATTAACCCTAGGCCAGCTTGACCTCACTTGAGGCTGGCAAGGTCGGCCCTCTTTTGTGGCTGGTGGCCAGCAGGCCCGGCGATTGGCATTGGAAGAAGGAAAAAGCTGGCTATCTAATCTTCTCTGGTTATTAAAAATACTCCATATTATTTCTTCTTCTTTTTTTATGCTGGTTATCTAATGTTCTTTCATTCAGACACCCCGGTCTAGTACCCGTTTCTACTTCCGTCGCCGGCCGAAACCCAAAGATGCGAACTTTAATTAGCCTCCGACATGTTTTCTGGGATTCCGAAGTCTCCATCCAACCTCGTACCAAGAAGCTGTCGCTCGTTTCACTCCGCAGCAGAAACTCGACCCGTGAATGCTTCCGATCTTTCCACTCTCTTGCAAGGCCGCGTTCCCCGCCTTCACCTTCTTCAAATCCACGCCCGAGTCTTCAGGCTCGATGCCCACCAGGACAACCTGGTGGCGACCCGTCTGATCGGCCAGTACCCATCTCGCATTGCGTTCAGAGTTTTCGAGCAGCTGAAGACACCCAGCATCTTCCCCTTCAACGCCATCATAAGGGTCTTCGCCGAGGAGGGCCTGTTTCCGAATGCTTGGTCCCTGTTCAGAGCCTTGAAGCGGCGCCGGCTCTCGCCGAATGATTTCACGTTCTCGTTCCTTCTCAAGGCGTGCTTTCGACGCGCGAGCGCCCGTCAAGTGAATCAGGTTCACACCCATGCGCTCAAAGCTGGTTTTTGTGAGGATCCCGTCGTGTGTAACGGCCTTCTTTCCGTTTATGCCAAGTCAGTTAAGGATGTGGTTTCCGCCCGTAAGCTGTTTGATGAAAGTCCCCAGAGGAATTTGGTCTCTTGGGCTTCTTTGATTTCAGGTTATGCTCAGTCGGGTCAGGCTGAAGACGCGTTGCGGCTTTTTGTTCACATTGTCCGGGAGAATTTGAGGCTTGAAGATGAAATCCTCGTAAGCGTCTTATCGGCGTGTTCTACTATTCAGGTCGCCCATTTAGAGAGATGGGTTAATATTCTGTCAAAATTCGGTGAAGTTGTGGATCTTGATGATATTAAACGTGATTCCATCAATATTGTTCTTATACATTTGAATGGAAAATTGGCAAGAATAGATAAGTGTAGGGAAAAATTCAACGAAATAACTGATCATGGAATTGGAAGATTGCTTCCTTGGAATCTCATGATAACTGCATTTGTGCAAAATGGTTGCCCTGTGGAGGCTCTGCATATTTTCCACCAAATGATGGAGGATAGCAACCGAAAACCTAATGAAGTTACTATGGTTAGTGTCCTTTCTGCTAGTGCTCAGGTTGGTAATTTGGATCTTGGCAATTGGGTTCACAATTATTTGAGGTCAGAAGGCAGCAAAGGCATTCTTCAATCGAACAAAGTTCTAGCGACCGCATTGATAGACATGTATTGTAAGTGCGGGAGGCTGGAGGGGGCTAAAGAAGTTTTTGATCAGATGATACGAAAAGATATTGTCTCGTTCAATGCTATGATCATGGGCCTTGCAATGAATGGTGAAGGAGAAGAGGCACTGCAGCTATTTTCCAGCATCCAAGATTTTGGTCTGCATCCTGATGCTAGCACATTTCTTGCAGCCTTATGTGCATGCAGCCACTCAGGTTTGTTGGATGAGGGCAGGAGGATCTTTTCAGAGATGCCGATGAGAATTTCAGTCTCTCCCAGTTTGGAACACTATGCCTGTTATATTGATCTCCTTTCACGTGTAGGTCATATTGAAGAAGCTTTAGAAGTTGTTGCCTCTATGCCTTTTGAACCTAATAACTTTGTGTGGGGAGCTTTACTTGGGGGTTGCTTGCTCCATGCTAGGGGAGAAGTTGCTCAGCATGTATCGAAAAAGCTTGTGGAAGTTGACCCTGAAAACTCTGCTGGTTATGTGATGTTGGCTAATTCATTTGCAGCTGCTAGGCAATGGGATGATGTTTCCGTTCTGAGGTGGTTCATGAGAGAAAGGGGGGTCAAGAAGCAACCGGGACATAGCTGGATCCAAATAGATGGTGTTGTGCACGAATTTCTTGTAGGGTCGTCAGGGCATCCACAATTGGGGATGATATATGAAACTTTAGGCACATTAGAGAAAGCAATGAAGGTTCTTACACTCGAGCTGTATTTTTATGACAGTACAAATTGATTCATTCTTATAGTGATGGCTTGTTGGTGGTGGGCATGGCTTACTCTCAGTGGGAGGATTTGTCATTTGAACACGAGATTTGTCGCATCCGAGCCAAACGCTTAACCTCAGATAACCAAATTCAAGGACCTATGAAAGATAGGTTATGCAGAATAAAAGAGAACAAAGTATTCCAAAAATCAGTCGTGTAAAAAATTAGGAACTCAACTACATTTCTTCTGATGACTTCTGTCTTTTATCTTTTACTGGTTTTTTATTCCTTAGAGGCAAATTGATGTGGAAAAGCATCATATATTGAGAAGAAATTCATAATAGCATTTGTAATTCCTTCTATCGATTACATATCTAAATCATTGGATATTTAACAATTTTCCATGCACAGTATAATTTTCGTTGTGTCTTTTGGACGTCTGCTAGTACATCCATAGTTTCTAGTCGACATACGGTAATGGTGAGTAAATTTTCTTTTCCCCAGATGTCGATCTTGACATCGCTTTGATCAGACATATCTTCACAGCCTTTCAATGAACCCCTTTCATCACTGCCCTAATTTAATGAATGTGCAGTGTCGGAGCTGGAGCATCGACTCTTTCATAAGTAGTGTAGCTAAACCGTCGTTCTGAAAAGTATCAAATGGCAATAACTTTTCTTGTCCAGCTGGGGTATCTTTCTGTTTTTGCTGATGGAGCATTGTGACACTGTGCTGGGAAAACTTGGCCTTCTTCTTTCTTCCTTCTTTTGACTTTTCTCATGCTATCAATCCTTCATAGTGTACTTTTACTGAACTCTAAAAACTTTGAGGGTAATGACATAGCCTTTCCAATTCAGTCAGAGATATGGCTAACTTTGATGAAATGGAGGCAGCTTAGTATGGTCCAGCATCATCAAATAACTTGAAATGGTCACCAATTCCTCCAAAGGCTTCTTCTGGGAGCAGGTTTGGGAGGTAAGCTCCTTCTTCTGGCTATGATCGGCAATATCTTTATACATTGACGGAGAAGATGTCACTAGCCTTTTAAGATCGGTTTAGGCTTGGTTGTGGTCCCCTGGTAGGGATCAATCCCCTATGTAACCATTGTAATCCAACTTTATTTTTGTCATAACTCCTTTGCAACATGTCAGAACACGTAATACTGAGCAATGTATTATGACACTTCGTTAGGAGTCACGACCAAAATGAACTTGGATTTTGACAATTGCGATAGGGCATTGGTCCTTTGAGTGACCATAGCCGGATGCCCCTGAGTTCTCACTTGTATTTCAAATTTTCAAGAATACATACTTCATTACTCTGGCTGTTCAATGTGCATTTTTTGTTCTTACGTACTGGTGTTGTCCTTCATTGCGCAGGAAACTATTTATCAGTGACAAACCAGGGCTTTTAGATGGTTAGATAATGGCATTCAGATGGTTAGATAATGGGATTCAGATGGTTAGATAATGGCATCAAGCGAGTAGGAGCTAGTCCTGCTTCCACCATTTTCGAGAAAGGTTCCTAAATTTAAGATACTGCTCTCAGTAACTCCTGCATAACTGGTGGAAGATTGTGATACGGGAGTGAATGGTGCCGCATCTCCCATCTCTCAGCCAGTCAACTCTCAAGGTTTCGGTCATCAATATAACGTTAGATAGACTTTGCCTCATGTTTGATTTTCTTGCACAATTGATGCTTTAAAAAAAGAGCAGTTGAAGCACAACTTTGCTTTTGGCATGTTAGATACTTAAGGGGTGACGGATTCATATGCTCCTGGCCACAATCGAAGCTAAATATGCTATGGCCTTAGGATGTCTGATGTTCATATTTGAAGATGGTGACACCGTTTAAATGTCATTCCAAAGAATCCTGTGAGGCCAACTTGGTCTCTTTAGCATGTCCTGACGAAACTGACAACCTTGTGATCAAATATGAGAAATGGGAACTCACGAATCATGTTTTTGTCGATGTATAAACATCTTCTTTCTTCAGTTTTGACTGCATGGGCTCCTAATGTGCTGGAGGATTGGAATGAAATGCTAATCAGTGGTCAGAGTCGTGAAAAGAGGTGAAAGCAGGTTTTCCACTCTCTATCGTCTTGCATTTCATGAATTTTGTGAATAATGCCAAATTCACGAAGTACTTCACTAACCTTAGGCATGTCTTATAAGTAGTTAGATAAAGAATCTCTTTTTTACGCAGTTAAATGATGATTTCGATTAACTGGATTTTATGCCGACTAACATGCCTTCTCCCCCAATTCTCATTGACGACAGAGTTCATTATCTTGCACGGGCACAGGCACTGAGCACAAGCACAGACCATGACATGCTTTCTCAGCTGTTAACTAACAAGCCTAATTAGATTTTTGGTGGGTCGAAAGTGCTAACTGCTGAGGAGCTAGTTGGAGATCTTCCAAGTTTAACGGTCCAGATTCAGTTTAATGTATGTACTACTCCGAGTTAGGGCCACTTGCACAGGCAAAGATCAAGACTTAACCGGTTGATAGGGCTTGCATGGTATTTCATGAAACTCTAGGCAGTCGGGTCTTTTGCCGGATCGATCACAGGAGAACTGTCTACCCTGTCAAACGACAATCGATTGTTCACAACAACCGCCAGCATGTGGAATAACTCGAACGCCTTATCGATGTTGATCGTTTGCCTCTCGAGGAGTGTTGCCACGCTAATACCAGTTTTAGTTGCATTGTTGTCTGATGTTATTAACTACTTTACCCGAAGCTCCTTTTGGATTATCTTTCGCATTTTGCCAAAAACCCGCCTTAGATTTGAATAATCTTTCAGGTGCCAAAAGATAAATGAATGTTTTGTCTACACGCTTCAATCTATGCTCTATTGACAAGTAATCTTAGGGAAGGCCTCAGCTCAACCAACCGGGAGGTCAGTTTCAGGGATAAGAGTGTTCCGTATCCTTCCAGCTTGAGATCGATGCCCATGATAAGAAAATAGTAGATGCTCGATTAGGCTCGCAAAGCCTACCGAATAAATTTTAATCCTGTTTACCGAACGTAGCTTCAAGGATTTTTGTATCTGTTTTTATGTAATGCCGACTTAGTCGGCGAATCATCGAGTGGTATGGGACACTTGAGGAGGAGGCATCAACGTAAACACGAGGAATAGATGGCGCCACTTCTTGTGGGGAATAGGGGGAAGTTCAACGGCGCGTAACAAATTGGACTTGATTTGAGGGCGTTGATGGCTTAATCTCCAATCGATCATCGCGAATTTCGAATCCTCGCGATCTTAATGACCTCGAAAGAAAGATCAACTCCGTAAACTTTCAATACGTCTCCTTTAATTAGTTTAATGAAGTAAATGGAGAGCTTCCTATTGGTAAAGAGGAGAGAAGCCTTTGTCCCCGAAACTGGTAAATTTAGGATTTTCCATCCATGATTTGAGTTTAAAAAAAAAAAAAAAGATCCAATGTATTCAAATTTCCTCGGATAAATGTAAAATTTAAGTTATGTAATTGACTCCTTGTCAAATAATAAACTAACGAATTAAAACTCATGAACTCATCTCTATTCTGATTGCTTGTCTAAAAATATTTCAATTTCAAATTAAGTAGATTATGAATTTCTTTTTTTCGTTTCATTTTCATTTATTGCTAAACAAATTCTCTTAAATGATAAGTGGAATTTAAATTTAGTGAATATTAAGTGAAATTTACTCAAGTATTACAGTAAGTTGTCCTTCACACTACTTCAAGTCAATTTTGAATTAAATGGACAGTTAATGTAGTTATTCACGTGATCAACAGAAAGTGTACTCAAAATTATGAGTATTATTCATTTAATCTTGGAATTAATTTCAAATTAAATGAGTTAATTATATGATCAGAAATACTTCATCTTTATTTTTTGTTTTAGATAAGTAAAGAGAAGATAAATATTTGGGAAGGATCATCAATATATACTTCAAGATATTTTATTTTTATCTTTATCTATTTTGTTTGTCGAATACACTTAAGGATAACATACATTTTTTAATCCATTATTAAGTTTAAATTTAAACTTAGCAAGTGATAAACGTTTGAGGATGAAAAATTACTAAACCAATACTAAGTAGACGAATATGGGCCATGTGACACAATTATGCCGCCTGGTTTTCCACGTGGTAATGATAGAGGTAAAGTTAAGTGCCACGTGACAAGTATAGGGACGAGTATTTTCTCAGCTCTAACTTTAACCGTAAAATATAGATTGCAAACATTGATACCGACAATCAAATATTACTTTTCACTACTTTTTAAAAAAAATTGTACTGTCTAAATTTTTTGCGGAAGTCAATCTCCTTGCTGTTATAAAAGCCAAAATAAACAGCCCTAGTTTGCAAGAGAGCAAGACAAAAGTCCTTATTACCATATATCTGGAGGTACTTATATTAGACCCATGCTTCAATGATTTTTCTTTTATTACATTTTCTTGGTGCAACTCTCAAGCAGGTTTACTATTTCTATCTTTTGGGCTAAAGCCAAAACAAAGTACATGTATTTTTTATACAGCTGGGGGACGAAGATCTTTTGCTTGAGACAACATAACCAATTTTCATATTCCTTGGATTGCTAAGTCACTAGTCTCCTCTACTTGTCGCCAGATTCCAATTGTCTGTGAATGGCAAATTCCGTATCCAGACAAAGCAATGACTATAAAGATTACATGACTCCACATGAAATTCAGATTCTACATCAACTAGGCAATGACAATGAACTCAAGAAGTTTCTTCCTGATTCCATGGAGTTTAGTCAATGCATCGCTAATGTCTATTCGCTCCCTTGGAGACTCAGAAGAGCAAGCGACTCCTATTTCAATGATCGAAACCAAACACTCCAGAGTACTACACAAGCTTTTGTTCTTTCCATCCACAGCGACAATTCGTCTCTTCTCCAACTCCTGGTTTTCCTGAAGTAGAACAGGATCAATTACCTTTTCCACTCGGTCTGCCAGGGCTGCCTTTGCGAAGTGATAAAGGTTCAGCCCATTTTCAAACATATCATCAGTCGGCCTCTTGCCTGTAAACATCTCCAAAATGAGGACTCCGAAGCTGTACACATCTCCTTCTGTGGATATCGCACTTCCCGTACCGTACTCTACAACAGTTGACAAAACATAGTGATGCATGGTGAATAATTGAGATTGAAATATAGTACAGTGATGTTTCATGCCTATGTCTTTTTGTCTAAGGATCGGTCTCCAATTGCGTGTTCGATATAAGAAAATAAATCGAATGGCCCAACTTGTGCATCATTACCTGGAGCTACGTAGCCAAAAGACCCTTTTACTCCGACAGAGCTTGATTGATCGACCAGTAACTTATGCGTTGCTTCTGGGAGGAACCTCGCAAGCCCGAAATCGCCTACATGTCCAGTCATTTCGTTGTCAAGAAGGACATTGCTTGGCTTTAGATCACAATGAACTATTGGCGTTTCACAGTGATGGTGGAGATAATCTAGGGCACAAGCAACATCAGTGGCAATATTCACTCTCTCAAGTAGACTCAACTCGCGTCTCGCTGTATATTACGAACCAATTGGGTGCAACCATTCATCCAAGCTCCCATTCGACATGAATTCATAGACCAGTGCCTTGAAATCATATCCATTATAATCAAACCCAGAACATGCCGTGATTACCTTCACGAGATTACGGTGTCTGATTCTTCTCAAGGCCTCGCACTCAGCTATGAAGCTCTTGGAAGCTCCATGACGTGTAAGGTCGAGAATCTTGATGGCCACGATCGACTGAGTCTGATCAAGTAGTCCTTTGTACACAGACCCAAAGCTACCCACACCGAGTAAATTGCTGGAGGAGAATTCGCCCGTCGCTTTCAGTAGATTGTGATAAGAAACATGCAAAAGCCCATCTTCAGAAGAGCTTGAAGCAGATGCTTTCTTATTGTGTCTACACCAAAAGAAGTATAACAAAGAGAGTATGCAGGCTACTCCTACAAGAGCAGAGGTCGTGGATATCAAAATTTTTGCAGTTCCGCTTATTCCTGTCCGTTTTGACCCTTTGTAGTCACATGTCGGTAATTGAAAATCTGGTAGACCCTCGCAAAGCTTCTTGTTTCCAATAACTGAAGTTGAAATGGCACTTTCGAAAACTCCTCCTGTAGGCAATGCACCCTCAAAATCGTTGTAAGATAAGCTTAAATTCGTCAGATTCAGCGACCCTAGAAATTTCGGGATTTGACCGGACAATCGGTTGTTGGTGTTAGAACATGTTGTATAGTTTTGTAGGTTTTCCTTTACATCTCTTCTCTCTCTTTGGTCCCACATAGGAAGAATGCTAGACTCCTTTATTCCTCTAAGCCTATATAAAGGCTTCTCATGTACATTGTTTCATACACCATTATAAGAGAATAAATATCATTCTCTTTTAATCTTTCTTTCTTATCATGGTATCAGAGCCAAGATCATTGTCTTGAAGAGTATGCTCTGCGGTTGCCATCAATTGGATCTTCCGCATCAGAAATTAAGACAATGAGCTCATTATTTTTTAAAGTATGCTCTGCGGTTGCCATAAATTGGATCTTCCGCATCAGAAATTAAGATAATGAGTTTAGGGCTTTTGGGCCATCATCCTTGCTCGTTCTAATTCGCGCTTCTTCTTTCTCGATCCTTTCGATCACCTCAATCTATATTTCTAGCTTTGCTAGTGATTTCTTTTTCTGTCATCATGGGTGATTCTAGTGACCGTATTGACGTCAAACTCGATGGTTCAAACTATTCTCTTTGGAAACCATCGGCAATGGCAGCACTTGTTTACCGCGACTTGTTTGAGCATGTTGAGGGACTTTGTCCTTGTCCTGGTGCTCTTGAAAGTGAATCACCTGATGAAGTTGCGAAACGTGCCGTTGAAATTCGAGCATGGAATGTTGCTGATCGGAAGGCATGGGCTATCATTTTTGGTTCCATTGATCCTGCTCTTCGCCCACAATTTTCTACTGTTGTTGAGGCAAAAATTTTATGGGATCGGCTTGCCAAGATGTTCACCCAGACAGGGGACATTCGAGTTTATCAGTTGGAGCAAGAAGTTTACAGTGCTACGCAAGGGTCTCGCTCTATTCGAGATTTCTACAATTACATGCACTCACTTTGGAGTCAACTGGATATTCTTGCTCCTATTCTCTGCCCATCATGCCTAAACTGTACTCGGTGTCCATCTACTCGGCTTCAGACTCAAGATAGGCATCGTCTACATTCTTTTCTTATGAAGCTCAGCTCTCCCTATGAAGGTGTTCGCAGCCAACTTCTTCACCGCTCTCCAAGACCATCTCTCCTTGACGCTGTCAAAGAATTACAGTTTGAGGAAACTCATCTTGGTCTTCTTTCCTCCTCGGCAGTTTTTGATTCAACTGCTATTTTGGCTGCTCCACCACGTCCTTTGCCTACTCGTGGTCCTCGCCGCCTTTCATGTACGTATTGTCATCGTCCTGGTCATGACGAGTCACATTGTTGGAAGAAGAGGAATGCTTCACGCCTTTCTGCATCACCACGAGTCACTACCGCATCTCCAATCTCTCAACCTATTACTCTGGTTTCTCCATCTACGGATGACCGTATTGCTGCTCTTGAGGCACAACTTGCCCGTTTGAGTCCTTTTCTGCCTAGGTCTTTTCCCGATTCTGGTACTTCTACAACTCTCTCATCTGCTGGAAGCACCGCTGTAGCTACTCCACCTTCAGGTGATATTTCTACTACTTGGGTACTTGACTCAGGAGCTGCTAGACATATGTTTACTTCCGCTGTTTTTCTCACTAAGCTCTCTGAGCTCAAGCAACCAGCACATTTCTTTACTGCCAATGGTTCTCCTTTACTAGCTACTCGACAGGGTACTCTTACCATCTCTGAAGATTTCAATGTCCCTGATGTGTTACATGTTCCCTCTTTGGCTCTCAATTTATTATCTGTTGGACAACTCACCGATGCTGGATGTACTGTAAGCTTTACAAATAGCTCTTGCTTTGTGCAGGATCGTTTGAGTGGCAAGATGATTGGCAGGGGCAGTAGACGGGATGGACTTTATATTATGCAACATCTCCATCTTCCAACTTCCTCTCTTCCTCATCCTGTGTTGGCTACCCTCGATCTTGATCGGTGGCATCAGCATCTTGGACATATTCCGTCTTCTCGTCTCACCATCCTTCACCAACAAGGTGCTTTGGGTCCTATTTCTTCTGGTAGTCTTCCTCCATGTTCTATCTGCCCTTTGGCCAAGCAATCTGCTAAGCCTTTTCCTGTTAGTAACTCTAGAACTAGTGCGATCTTCGATCTTGTTCATTCTGATGTTTGGGGTCCTGCCCCGCTCTCTTCTAGAGTGGTTTCAAATATTATGTATCTTTTATTGATGATTATTCTCGTTATACATGGGTCTATCTTATGCGTCAACGTAGTGATTTCTTTACCATCTATCAGTCTTTTACTTCCATGGTTTCCACACAATTTAATACAAAAATCAAAGTTTTCCGTTCAGATTCAGGGGGAGAATATCTCTCTGGTGTTTTTCGTTCCCTCTTAGCTAGTGATGGTACACTTCCTCAGTTATCTTGTCCTGGGGTTCCAGCTCAAAATGGAGTTGCTGAACGCAAGCACCGTCATATTCTAGAGACCACTCGAGCTCTCTTACTTGGCACATCCGTTCCCACTGAGTTCTGGGCTGAGGCTCTTCTCACGGCTGTTCATCTAATTAATCGCCTACCCTCATCTGTTCTCCATCAAGACACCCCGTTTCAGCGTCTCTACTCTCGACCTCCTAGCTATAATCATCTTCGAGTTTTTGGATGTACTTGTTTTGTCATTCTTCCACTCACTGAACGTACAAAGCTTACCGCCCGCTCTATCCCATGTGCATTCTTGGGTTACAGCACTGAGCACAAAGGTTATCGTTGTTATGACCCAAATGCACGACGTGTACGTATTTCTCGTGATGTTACGTTTCATGAACACATTCCTTTCTTTTCAACAAATACTACACCTCATGTTTCGTCTCTTGTTCCATTTATGGATTTCCCTGTTGATCCTCTACCTGATCCTTCTAGTCCCTCTTCTACATCGGATCTAGATATATTGCCACCTTCTCCATCTTCACCTATCCCTTGTGCTGCACCTCCTGCTGTATCTGCCCTTGACGATTCTGCACAACTAGAGCCACGCCGTAATCCTCCTCGAGATCGGCATCCACCTGCCCGGTATGTTGCTGCTACTTCTTATTCTACTGAGTTTGGATCCTTTTTAGCTGCTGTTCATGCTGTACAAGAACCTAATAGTTATCGCGAGGCAGTTCAGCATGTAGAATGGCGCCAGGCTATGTCTGAGGAACTCTCGACTTTGGAGAGTACTGGTACTTGGGAGCTTGTGCCTCTTCCTCCAGGTCGCTCCCTCGTATCTTGCCGATGGATATATAAGATTAAGACTCGTTCTGATGGCAGTATTGAGCGTTACAAAGCTCGTCTGGTTGCTCGAGGTTTCTCGCAAGAGTATGGTATCGACTATGAGGAGACCTTTGCTCCCGTAGCAAAGATGACATCTGCCCGTGTTTTATTAGCTGTTGCTTCAATTCGCAGTTGGCCTCTCTTTCAGCTTGATGTGAAGAATGCTTTTCTTCACGGTGATCTTCAGGAAGATATCTTTATGCAACCTCCGCCTGGTCTTGCTCATACCTCTGGACAGGTTTGCCGCTTACGACGGGCTCTTTATGGTCTCAAACAGGCCCCTCGTGCTTGGTTTGAGAAGTTCAGTGATGCTATTCAGTCCGCTGGTTTCATTCAAAGTGAGGCTGATCATGCTATGTTTGTTCATACCTCTTCTTCAGGCTGCACTATTCTTCTTCTTTATGTTGATGATATGGTAATCACCGGAGATGATCGTGACCATATTGAGCATACCAAGCGACACCTTCAGCAACATTTTGCCATGAAGGATCTAGGACCACTACGCTATTTTCTTGGACTTGAGATTGCTCGTAGTTCACGTGGTATTCTCATTTCTCAGCAAAAATATACTGCTGATATTCTGTCTAAGGCTGCTCTATCAAATTCACGTACTGCTGCCACTCCTATTGAGCTAAATCAAAAGTTTTGCCCAGACGATGGAGAACCTCTTTCTGATGTCACCCGCTATCGGACCTTGGTTGGCAGTCTTGTTTATCTTACTATCTCCCGACCCGACATCGCCTATGCTATTCATGTTGTCAGTCAGTTTGTTGCTGCTCCTCGAACAACTCATTATGCGGCTGTTCTAAGGATTCTGCGCTATCTTCGAGGCACTTTATCGCGTTCTTTATTTCTACCATCCTCCTCTGCTCTCAAGTTGCGTGCCTATTCTGATGCTGATTGGGCTTCCAATGTCGCTGATCGCAAATCTATCACTGGTTATTGCATTTTTCTTGGCGATTCACTTATTTCTTGGCGTTCCAAGAAACAACATATTGTCTCACGCTCCTCTACAGAGTCCGAGTATCGTGCTATGGCCGACACTACTGTTGAGATTATTTGGCTTCGCCGCTTACTTGCTGATATGAGAGTTTCACTTCTGGATCCTACTCCTCTGCATTGTGACAATAAGAGTGCCATTCATATCAGTACAAATCCAGTCTTTCATGAGCGTACCAAACATATTGAGATCGATTGTCATCTGACTCGTCATCATCTCCAAGCTCGCACTATTTCACTTCCTTTTATTGGAACTAAGAATCAACTTGCTGATTGTTTTACGAAGGCTCTTACATCACAACGATTCAAATTTCTTCTTTCCAAACTCTCGTTATTTGATCCACCTTGAGTTTGAGGGGGGTGTTAGAACATGTTGTATAGTTTTGTAGGTTTTCCTTTACATCTCTTCTCTCTCTTTGGTCCCACATAGGAAGAATGCTAGACTCCTTTATTCCTCTAAGCCTATATAAAGGCTTCTCATGTACATTGTTTCATACACCATTATAAGAGAATAAATATCATTCTTTTTTAATCTTTCTTTCTTATCAGTTGG
This sequence comes from Syzygium malaccense, assembly GCA_031216405.1. Classification (NCBI taxonomy): domain Eukaryota; kingdom Viridiplantae; phylum Streptophyta; class Magnoliopsida; order Myrtales; family Myrtaceae; genus Syzygium; species Syzygium malaccense. Next base: position 13,618,033 of record CM062259.1, on the reverse strand, counting down.
AAACATTCAAAACCTGAAGGCCTCTCATGGAACTCATAGTCGATGGTAGGGGCCCTTCGAAGAAGTTATCCTGCAAATATAGACGCTCCATGGTTATACAACTGCCGATACTGCTTGGAATTTGCTGAGATAATTTGTTCCCGTTAAGACATAATTCCCCAAGATTTTTCAAGTTTCCAACTTCTCCTGGAAGGGAACCAGTCAGACTATTTTGAGACAAGTTAAGATAAATCGACAAAAATGAGAGGCCCAGAATTTTTGAGTTTATGTAACCGCTGAGGTTGTTGGTCGAAAGGTCCACGAGAAGTAAATTTTGACAGTTTCCAAGAGACGATGGTATCGAGCCCCATAGATTATTGCTATACAAGTTCAATTTGGTTAACTTCCTCAAATTCCCGATAGATTCTGGTATTTGCCTTGAAAAATTATTTCGGCTGAGATCTAAATCCTTCAATTTGTTCAGATTTCCTATCTCGGAAGGAATGTTCCCTGAGATGTTATTGCCCCACATTTGCAGCCACTCTAAGTTGATGAGATTTCCAATTCCAGAAGGTAAAGTTCCTAAAATATGATTGTAACTTAACCCAAACAACGAAAGGGTGATAGAGAGGTTACCGATACAGTCAGGTATTGGTCCTTGAAAAGCATTGCTCTCTATGCTTAACTGTTCCAAGTTTGTCGAATTGGTCAAAGAGCAGAGGAAATCAAGATCAGCAGATTGCCCACTTCCTAAGCTGTTTTGGCCAATATTGAACCAATAGAGTCCTCTCATCTTTGAGAAAGAAGGAACTTTTCCGGTAAAGTTGTTCAACACAATTTCGATTTGACCAAGATTAGAGGCATTCGATATTGACTCAAGAATGGGTCCGGTGAGGTGGTTGTCGCTCAAACCGATTCTCTCGAGATTCGGAAGAGTGAAGCCTAAGTTGCTGGGTAAGCCCCCCTCTAATTGGTTTTCAGCAGCATCAAACATTGTCATAGTGGATATATTGAAGATTGAGATCGGAATCGTACCAACAAATTTATTCACGCCAAGAACGAGGATATTTAAATTTCTCAGCTGGCCGAGAGTTTCCGGGATCGTACCACTGAGGTTGTTTAACATTGTTGTGAAGGCTTGAAGAGATGATAAGTTTCCAAACGACGGCGGAATGTTTCCCGTCAAGCTGTTGACTTGAAGTACGAATCCTTGGAGCTTGGACAAGGAGTTGAGTTCTGTAGGCAAATTTCCTTCTAGTGCATTGAAGCCTAAGTTAAGAACGAGCAAATTAGAGCAATGGGAGAGATTCGAAGGGATTTGTCCGCTGAATGAGTTGTTATTAAGAAACAATTTTTGCAATCGAAACAAGCGCCCGAGTTGCGGGGAAATTTCAGAGCTGAAACTGTTGTTTTGCAGGTGGAGTTCCATCAAAAAGCTCAAGTTACCGATATGTGGCGGCATGGTCCCGGACAAGTTCTTGGAGCGGAGGTGCAATATGGTGACTCTCCGGTGTCTACGACTGCATGTGACACCATACCACTCGCAGAAGTGGACAGTATCATTCCACGAGCTTAAAACCCCGCCAGGATCGATGACTCGGGCCTTGAATTCCAGCAAAGCAAGCCGATCGGTCTCGTTCACGCCAGTTTCTGCAAAAGTTAGGACACTTCCAAACAGAAGAATGATGGTAGTTAAGCACGAGAGTAGCCTGGATAAAACCCGATCTCTCTGGGGAGGGTCCATGAGGATTAGTAACAGAGCATTCTCAGCTTAAGTCTCTTTAGGTGTCTGTGCGATATTGTTTCAAAAAAACTGGCGAAATATATCAACGGGCAACGTGATCTTCGAAACGAAGATATGTGGACTTCCTCAATGCAAGAATAATCATGGCAGATCTTTCATGGGCCCCTCAAGTTGAGAAAAATACAAGGCTGTGAGTCGTAACTAGCAAGGAAACTATCGATGATCATGTCCGTCAATGAAAAGCCAAAACATCATGTGGCCTACTTTTGTTCGTTGTCACTTGTGTCCTTATCCTACAAGGCTCCAATCTAGCTTCGAATCTCTGAATTGCCCATGCCGTCTAGTAAGGGCGACGACTTTAGTCTGCTCATAGAAAATCCTTCGCTTTCTGGTAGATAGAACACAATTAATGTGAGTTTCGAGAAAATATCATCTTCCCAATCACATTGAGACTAAAACTAACCAAAGTCCAGGCTCGATGAAATACCATTTTGCTGCAGAGAGTGTAAAATGATAAACATAGAGAAAGGTCAAAGTTGCAAGAGAAGTTAACTATTTGAAATGATCTTTTCTATAAATTACAATGTTACAATAATACAGTGTCCATTTATCCACATAATATTTAAGAAATTGTAGAATATTGCAAAATGAAATTCGGACATTTGTAATGTCCCACCTTATGCAGTCAGAATATCGCTTGTTATTTTAAAGTTTGAAATAGTGCTTATACCGAAAAAGAGAGCAAAATCTCCACTATGGTGAAGAAGAATCCCTTTCAAAAATATTGCTCTTTAGATCCATGTTGGACCAACTTATAATATCAATATGCAAATTATATTTTACATCTGAGATGCTTATAGATGATACTAACAAATGATAAAAAAAAAGTCCACACTATTATATTATGATTATTAACATTTTAATAAAGTCGCATTTTCATTTCAAAAGATTCATTATAATTGTAAAAAGACTAGATACGTTTATAAACCAGCAGGTATATTGCTAGTTAGAAAAGTAAACAAGGTGCAGTTGGCAGATGCATTTCATTGAAGAAGTGCCAGAGTTTGAGTCAGGTCAATGATGCTACTTCTTCTTCTTTTGACAGTGGCATAAGTGAGGCAGCTCACATGGGAAAAGTCGTAGGAACATCGATTCGTTTAATAGATCCAACTTTTCGTTTGCTCTTATTTCCTGATAACAAGGAATTTAAAAAAAATCCCCAATTATGAAAAGTGATGATATCGGATTTAACAAATTATCGGACCCACACCACCTGTCCTACAAGATTATTACGTGGCGTGTCCGACGGGTCAAGATGATCCTTTCACAGTGAGGCGTGTCGGTCGTCCATGACGGGTCGTTCCTGGACAAAACCTCCACCTTCCATTAAATCCACTGAGGGGAGCAATGATTTGTCCGCTACTCAAAATTCAAGTGCCCATTGGTCTTATCTATACTCGTCCAACGGGTGGATTAGATCACGTCGAAATTGTACCAATTCAAATTGATCTATTTATATAAAGTATAAATTCGGTGATTCATACCCGATATGTATCCAATCCTTACCCGTCCTGACCTTACTAGGATCCATTTTTTTTTCTTTAAATTATTGTCTTTGAAGAATAGGCAAATCCATGGACTAACTCGTTGAGTTAGTGTGGGAGCTCTATGTTCGGTTATGAACGAAGGCACGAAGGTGGTGGTAAAAGTCCAACTTGAGCCATCCCCCATAAATTATGAAACGCGTTCAAGTTTTGGTTTGATGCTAACATGACCTTTTTTTAGTTTTATGTTTCACTTAAGTATGAGACTTGTTTTCCTTTTATCTTGTCAATGACGTATATTAAATTTCGGTTAATACCACGAACTATCTAAAATTGGTACATTTTTTATAAATTTACCCAAAACTAATTTTTTGATCACAAAAAATCTCAAATTGGTATACTTGTGATAAATTTACCCTAAAATAATTTTTGGGTCATCAAAAACCTCAAATTGATATACATGTGACAAATTTGTTCAAATTATCAAAGTATCAATACACCGGTGAGATCGACCTCGCTGGCCTTTGGCAAAGCTCACCCCGGTCAGCCACTAGCGAGGGCGAGCCTCGCCCACCGCTGCCTGGGCGAGTTCGAGGCCAACCTCACTAGATCTAGGTGAGGTTGACTCGCTGTCATTGGGCGAGATGAAACTCAGCGACGGTAAGGTCGGCCTTGCCATGGCCGGGCTCAACCTTGCCAGTGGCCGATGAAGGCGAGCTTCGCCAGAGGCTCGAAGATATTATTCTACGAAGATGCTTTGATTCTTTTTACATACTAACACAGCATGTACGAAGATATCAGGCCTTCATCCCTTAACTTAAGTCACTAGACATCTACAGCCAACCACGTTCACCTCCATCTGTCATGTCGAAACAAGCCCCTCTCTTTTGACAAGCACATACTTAGAAATGATATTAATTCATGATTTCTTGTTACCCTAAAATATCTTCGCACGGGGAATTCAAAAGTCCTAACACTACCAATCTTGCAGCATTAAGTCCCACGGAATTATTTTTCCATAAAACAAGGTTGAGGAATAGCTAAGAGAATTTCACCTTCGTAACTGGAGTGACGGGTCTTCCGCAATGACAGCGTTGCGAAGAAAAGTCATCATGGGGCCCATCTCAGAAATGTTATTCGTGCAGTTCACAAGGAAGTCCACACGGCAGCCGTTTGAAGCCCTGTTCACTTTCTTTAAAATATGTGATACATGTATTGAAAATCCTAAAATTTATGATGAAAATGTAATTGAATCATAAAATTTTCAAAAAATATAATTAAATCATAAAACTTATCATAAAAGTGCAATTGAATCCTAAAACTCTCCAGAAAGGTAATTAAGTCCTAAAACTTGTCAAGTTATAAGTTAGTGCAATCAAGTCATTCCATTAACTCCGTCCAACTTAATAACAAAAATACTAACAAATTTTAAAACTTGATTGCATAAATTTGATAAGTTTTAGGAATTGATTACACAAACTTGACAAGTTTTAGGACTTAAATGTATTTTTTGAAAGTTTTAGGATTCAATTGTAATTTTATAACAAGTTTTATGATTTGATTGCGCTTTCTAAAAGTTTTAAAATTCAATTGCACTTTGTGACAAGTTTTCGGACTTTTAGTGCACTTATCCCTTAAAATATTATGGACTCTTCTAAGACAACGTGATGAAGCATCAAGCAATTCTTTGAGGCTCCGGATTTTCTCCATCCAACTAGAGATGTTAGCATAAATCCTAAGACGAAACCAGTATCATCATGGAGTGACAACATAACTATCAATGAATGCTATGCGAGAGATCTATCCCTCATCCAAATGTATGGTGAAAAAAAAAGGATCGATGCAATCTTTAGTGTATCGTAGGATTTTCAATGATTTTATCTTATTCTAAATTGCACCAAACATATAATAGGATTTTCTACAATCCGGAGGATATTCACAGTATTTCTAATCCCATTTTATCCAGACTCATTGTGATTAAAAAACATTAAATTTACTATGTACTAATGATCTTGCCTATAAAGAATTGGGCAGGCCAAGATGAGCCAAACGGGCTAAAGAAAGCAATTGTTTGGCCAAAATTGCCCTTTTGCCCTTTGAGCTGAAAGGGCTTTGGCAAGCCCAATTAGATTCAAATATATCAGCTAATATGATATGATACTGATTTCTATGTTACTTAACAAATGATTCATTATCTAATTTTATAATAGTCAACATGTATCGTATTTACCCACCCATTGGTAGCCGTGTTGATTTGCGCTCAGTTCCTTTCACGAGAAGTCCTGGGTTTAAACTCGCCCATCGGTGATTTAAGTGGGGGATCGTGGCGGTGGGATGCTGCACTAGCCCCCCTCGAGGACTAATCGGGCATCACCGCTGGTTTGAGTCCTAGCTCGTCGGCCACGCGGATACCTCGGTTATAAAAAAAAACATGTATCGTATTTCATCTCGTTTGTACTATTTTCCTTAGTGTTACAATCGAAACATTCCACGTAAAATATTTAATGTTTTCCAGTAATTCTGTAACTATTAAATATTTATCATTTAGGCTTCCATTAGGTTAATATATAAAGAAGACAACTCTCCAATAAACTTGGTCATGGCCCTAACAACAAGTTTTGACCTTCACCAATCAAAACAAAGAATAAAAGAACAAATTTCGACCTTCTTCCTTTGCCGGTGGGAGATTTGATCAAGAGGAGGTGAGCTAACCAAGTACCAATGAAGAGATCGTCTTCTATTTTTTCCTATCTACACCAAAAAGCCAGCCACCAACTTATTAAGACAACCCAAATTCTCACACGACATCCCTTGCTTTATAAACTCCATTCTCTTTCCTCTCATCTCATCAATTTCAAGTCCTTGAGCCTATCACAGCACAAAATTTCGTTCTTTGTTTACCAATATGGCTTCCTTGAAGAGCTTTGTTCTCGTCGTCGCCCTAATTTTCTCAACCGTGAACGTGAGCTTTGGTGCTCGCCATATGCTACAAACAACTGTGCCGTCGATACCAACTTTGCCCACCATACCTACTCTGCCGAACCCGACATCTTTGCCACTGCCGACCATGCCGACATTGCCAAAGATGCCACCTATTCCCACCATCCCGACCACCTTGCCTCAGCCCACAATACCGACGTTGCCCACCACCCAGCCAACATTGCCCACGACCGCTCTGCCGCCACTTCCGAGCTTGCCGACTATGCCGACCACCGTCCCGAAGCTAACTTTGCCACCCATGCCGAGCATCCCTACTTCACTTCCTAAAATTCCTTCCATCCCTTTCCTCACTCCACCTCCAGCAAGCAGCCCTTGAGAGATTTAGTAACTTTTGTAGTTACCTCTCGGTGTAATTTTAATATGTTGGATTGTCCCTTTCGTTGTTGTAGAATTATTCGCGTGCATGTATCATGTCATGAGATGTACTTTGGATTGTATTGTTGTTATGTTATTAATAAATGATACGATATGATATGGATAGATGTTTTCGAGTGTACTATTATATGTACTAATTAGTAATTACTTTGCTCATTAACGTGCAGTATATTAAAACGATCTTTTGTTTGGTCAATTATTTCATCGATCTCATTCGCTTTGAAAAAGAAACGCGCTATGTCAAATTGTTAAACCAATCAGAAATATGATTATGATCAAGGAGTGACCGACGTTGGTCGCCTCGTCCCACCCTCTTTATTTTGGAGAAAAAATTAACTATTTATAGAAATATACCCTTAAGCAAAAAAAAGGGAAAAATATTCAGATGGAAACACATCTTAAAATGAGTAACAAATTGTTGAGTTCTAGACACAGTATATGGCATCTTACCGCCATTCTTTTTTATGGTAAGCTCACCCCTATCTTTTAGGGGTGTTCATCGATCCTGGTCCAACCTGAGAGTTGGATCGGATTGGTAGAAACCGAGTGGTTCTCAAAAGGGTTGGTTTGGTTCCTGGTTTCATAAAATTTGAAACGGGAATAATCGGTCCAGTTCTCTATTCCAATAAGGAATTGGACCAGAGGACCAGTCAAGATCTCTTAATTTTTTATTTTTATTTCGAAGCAAACCTTAATTAGTAAGTTATTGGGTTAATATCAGAAAAAATCCCAAACTAGTACACCTATAATAAATTTATCCCAAACTAATTTTTTGATTACAAAAAACCCAAAACTGGTATATTTGTGATAAATTTACCCAAAACTAATTTTTTGACCATCAGAAACCCCAAAATTGTACATTTGTAACAAATTTACCCTACATTAAATTGAATTAATACAAAAAAATCACAAACTAGTACACCTGGGACAAACGAAAGGTAAAACTCCAAACTGGTTCATTTGTCAACTAACATGTATCATTTAACTAAGTAATTTGATAGTAAAATTTAAAGGAGGATAAATTTGTCGCGGGTGTACCAGTTTGGGATTTTTTATGGTTACAAAATTAGTTTGAGGTAAATTTGTTATAGGTGTATCAGTTTGGAGTTTTTCGTGATAATAATCCTAAGTTATTTTGTTTTTTTAATGTTGGAAACTCCCACTTGCAGGGAATAGTAGAAACAAAAAAAAGAAAAGAACAAATCACCAATTCTGGGACAGACCCTGGAATCGGACCAGACTGGTTGGTGTGATTCCAGGACCAGGTGAGTTGGTTTCTTGCTCCTCAAACTAGGAACCAACCCTACCGCATCTGGTTCCAGGTTTTATATTCCAAGTTGGGAATGGACCCACCCTCCTGAAACCAATCACATCGAGAAAAAAAAAGGAAAATTAAAAAAAAAAGACATCTCTGACATTTATTACATTATCACTTACCTCGATCATAGTGAAATGACTAAAATACCCATCCTATCACCATCCTCAACCCAATTCTACTACCACCCTCGCTTACCATTGGTCGCGACTCCCCTTGCCACTGGTCGCGCTACCACCATCGGCAATCCCCCTCCTGGGTGCCCACCATCCTCGCCCTCGTTTTTTCTCGACTCTCGCTGTCTCTCATTCGTCAACCATGTTGACCTCTACAAGGGGCGACCATGGCCATCACAACCTTAGATGAAGGTAAAGCTTTTGTTCTGCTACTTGTAACAAGAGTATGAACTGCGATCCCAACTCGGAATGGCAGAGGGTGCGGATTCTCCTTGCTCCGCCGGGCCTTGCGTCGTTTTGGGGCGCCAGCCACCCCATCTACACCTGCTAATTCCGCCCCCCTAATATGCTTTTAAAAATGTATATGTTTTATATTCAGTTAATATCCACTAAATATAAGTACTTGCTAATTACCCATTACTTTAATCTTCTTGTTTTTAGAAAACGTTGTGTTATATTGAAAAGAAATCAAGATAGAAAAATTGTAATTCAATTTAAACAAAAATATACCTCGTTATGTGAATATTAAAATGACAGAAAAGATTTTGTTTAGAACTTGTGATAGTAATATTCAGCATTGCAGAGGCATGGATGATGGTCAGAAATGGAGGCTTATCTACTTTTATAAGGTGTGTTCGTTTCGCGAAAAATGAGTAATTTGAAAAATATTTTCCGAAAAATAATCATTCATATCATTTATAAAAATAAATAAATGGACAATTTTTTCATCGCCCATGAAAATAGTTAGGCATAGATTGTTTCCAATAATGAAAGTAATTTCTGTTGACTAATTTTACTAAACTATATAAACAATCATTTTTTGGAAATATATTTCAAATCACTCATTTTCCACTAAACGAACGCTCCCTGAATGTGCCAAAAATGTAACTCGTTATTTAATTTTACGGCTCATGTACTTTGACTTTAATTTCTAAAGCTTTCACAATCTTCTGATGTTGAAGGGGAATTTAAATATGGACATGCCTGGATGGATTTTTATTTGCTTAACCAAAATCTTGTATCAGACGCACCTTGACTTTTTTTAGACTAAAACGCTTGAATTCAAAAAACATAAATATTGACAGATATATTCAAATATAATTTATTTTCACAATCTGTTTAAATTTGAATAATATTTTAAGTTTTGGGGGGAAAGTAAAACATTTCTTTTTTACTTTATGAAAATCACAAACAAACATGCCTCTGAAATGTGAATAAAATTTAAACTTTTCTTCTTTGCTTTTTTTGCTAATTATAAACAAACATGTCTACATATCTTAAGTACAATAGCACATAAGGGTGCGCATGGAATGCATTCCGGAATAAAAATTCTGTTCCAGAATGCATTCCAGAACAGAATGACGTTTATTAAAAAATTTCCGGAATGCATTCTGGAGAGATTTTTGCATTCTGGAATAAAAATGCGTTTGTTAAAAATACTTGATTCCAAAATGCATTTTTGATTCCAGAATACATTTTTGATTCCAGAATGAGTTTTTGGTAAGAAAAAGAGAAGCTACTTTTTGTAGCTTCTTGATTCCGGAATGCATTCTCCCTATTTTCTCACAATTTTTTTAGAAAATGCATAAAAATTGAAAAATTCTAGAAAAATTCATAAAAATTTCCAGAAAATAAAAAAAGTCAGATTTCGGGAAAATATGAAATTTGGTGAATTTTTTTAAAATAAATAAAAAAAATAAAAAATTTCAAAACTTCACAGAATAGCTTAAAACACATGTGGCCACTCACTTTGAGTGAAATTTAAATTTTTTGAGGTTCCCAAAAAAATAAAAAATTTCAAAATTTCACAAAATGGCTTAAAAAACCCGTGGCCACCTACTTTGAGTGAAATTTAAATTTTTTGAGGTGCCCAAAAAAAGGTAAAATAATAATAAAATAAAAATTTTCAAAACTTCACAAAATAGCTTAAAATACCTGTGGCTACCCACTTTGAGTGAAATTTAAATTTTTTGAGGCGCCCAAAAAATATAAAAAGATAAAAATTTCAAAACTTCATAGAATGGCTTAGAATACTTGTAACCACCCACTTTGAGTAAAATTTAAATTTTTTGAGGTGCCCAAAAAAATAAAAAATTCAAAACTTCACAAAATGACTTAGAATACCTGTGGCCACCCATTTTGAGTAAAATTTAAATTTTTTTAGGTGCCTAAAAAAATTTTAAAAATAAAAAATTTCAAAACTTTACAAAATGACTTATAATACCTATGGCCACCCACTTTGAGTAAAATTTAAATTTTTTTAGGTGAAAAAAAAATCAACAAATCAAAATAGATTTCTATTCCAGAAATCAATTTCTAGAGCATAATTAGTCATGTTTTACCAAACGGATTTCTCATCCAGAAATTAATTTCTGGGAAGAATTCTAGAAATTAATTTCTGGCAAGAATTTGATATCTGGAGTAGAATAATTACCATTCGCACCCTAATTCTATCGTTCCGTGCCCAAGTATACGGAATTTTTTCCCATGTCAATAAATTTCAATAAGTGTCGGTAAATGTCAACAAATATATATTAATAAAAAATTAGGATTAATGATCTGCAAAGTACGGTGGGCCCCATGACACCGCACACGAAAACCCAAGCTCCATATGTTCAAAAATCAAGAAGCGAGTTGATACCCTAATAATCACCCAACTTACGAGGCAGCAAGGTGTTGGACTTAATTATATTCAAAACAAAGTTGTTTATTTAGTCACCTTCCATTAAGAAAAGAAAAAGAAGTTCGAATGAAGCTTTGACTCCATGAACACAATGCCGTCTGGCAGGTCAAACAGCAATAAGCAGGTTTGACCTTTTGCTTTATGCCGGTGGAAGATTGAGATGAGGAGGTGAACTAACTAAAGAACCAATCAAGACATCTCATCTTGCCACCCAGCCAACATTGCCCAAGACTACTCTGCCACCGCTTCCAGGCTTGCCGACCATGCCGACCACCTTGCCACCTATGCCAAGCATCCCTACTTCTCTCCCTAAAATCCCCTCTATTCCTTTCCTCACCCCACCTCCAGCCACAAGCCCCTGAAGATTTTAGTACCATTGATCCATCGTTTGTCTCAGCTGGTTTTTACTTAGAATTTATTAGCATGTTCGTTGATTATCAGATGTCTCTTGGGATTCTGTTAGTTTATGTTTGTTGCCATGTATCTTCCTACCTCTATGATATGTATTGATCACACATTACTTTGCTTACGTTTTATTATGTTCTTTTCATTGCTACCCAGCTCATTATCACGTCCAATATAGTCAATCGATCTAATATCAATTGAAAACATGCCCGTGGGCTATAATTATAAATTACAAACATATCTCTTCAAGCGACAAGGTCATGAAATTGTATTCTTTAGGAAATAAAGATTCAGATAGAAGTGCATCTTAAAAGTCATTCCAGACAGAAAATTGTTTGGAGTCTCAAAATTGATTGTAGTGATGTTCTTCTAAAACGGGCACTCGGCATGTCAATATGATCTCCGGACATTAGCTCCTAGTCCAGCTTTGAGCTCTCCTGAAGGCGAAAATCATGACTAACCTAAAATATGCATGTGCGTATGACTTTTCGCTACACACATGAAAGGGTGTAGTGGCGTTCTTAATTCAACATATGTGGTTCTAGAGTACCATCTTTGCCACAACAAAGAACCTGTTTGCATAAACGACACAAGCTGAAACAATCTCCTTAATGGCTCTTAGGAAGCTTGCACAAATAGCTAATATCAGAAGTTTTTGAGAAAAGTCCCACATAATCATAAGAGAATATGTGAATGAATTAGTAAACTGCGTAAGGAAAATCATGCAGTTAATAGAACCGGTAGAATATAACTTTTTTCTTTTCTCATACCATGATTATTTCAACTGATGAAAGAGAAAAAAAGAAGTACAAAGAGGACAGTACAAAAAGCAAACAAATAAACCTGATCTTATAGATTATTTACCTCGTCCAGCCATTTGCTTGGCCTGCAATATAGTAGCCCTAAGGTGGCTAAGACCCATCTTCCTTGCACAGTCGCCGTTGTTCTTGATGTTGTGCTGCTGCTCATTGTCATCTAAATCTTGATCATAATCCACAAAATGACTGCTCGAGTTATCCTCGTCACCCGCGTGCGCAGAGCCGCTTTCCCTGTTTGGATCATTGTCCCCAGACTTGTCCCGCTCTCTACAGCAAACCCTTTCATAGCCATAGCCATAGCAACCTGTTTTTGTTAGCTGCCTCCTGTTGGGGAGAACCGGGTAGCAATTCACCCACAACAAAACCCAATCCATGATCAATATCTCCTCCACAATTAAACTGACCGAAATCGACTTAATCCTAGCAACAACCAATAATATTCAAGCAATTTAACCTTGAAATAATAAGGAGACAAATGCAACAATGACACTAAGATTTAATGTGGAGACCCAATGCAGGAAAAATCACGGACTGCCCCAAGAACTTCCACTAATCACTAAGAATAATAGGATACACTAAGTTCTTCTCTAGTCACACACTAGAGGCACAACATCAACATTATAACATTATTTTCATTACCACGAAGGTGAATTTACATAAAATAGAGGAGAAAACCCTAAACGTGAATGGAGAGTTCGGAAGAGATTCTCAACAAACGAAACCAATCAACTCGTAGCCCTCGATCTTACGAACAACATACTAAAATTTGAGCCAATTCCAACAACATTTGGCCCTCGAATCGAGACCACAAGCCGCAGCCCCTTTTCTTCTCCCCTGTTCTCTCGTGCTCTCGGTGAGGACCCTCTATTTTTCTCTCTCTTCTGTGGGCACACCCTCCACGAACGAAGCACTTCTTTTTGTTCTTTTCTTTTTTGACTTTTGTTTCTTTTCTCTTTTATTTTGTTTTATGCTGGCCGGGCCCCACATAAGGTGGACCCAGTCAACAAATCTCCCCCTTCACCTTATGTAGGAAGATCTATCATGCCCGCTTTGCTTCTACACGAGTTAAGTTTCATCACGGGCAAGGCTTTGATCATCATATCGGATCCATTATCGTCGGTGTGGACTTTCTCGAGTAGAAAGAGCTTCTCTTCTAATTTTTCTCGGACCCAATGATACTTCACATCAATATGTTTCGATCTTGAATGCAACACCGGATTTTTGCTAAAATAGATAGCACTCATGCTATCACAATATAGAACGATCTTCTCTTACTTCAAGTCCAACTCTTGTAGGAATCTCTGCATCTACAAGAGTTCCTCACCTCCTTCAGTAAGAGCAATATACTTCGCTTCAGTCGTAGACAAAGTAACACACTTTTGCAATCTTGACTACCATGAAACCGCTCCCCCTGCAAAAATCATCATATAACCCAATGTGAACTTTCGAGAGTCAACATCACCGGCATAATCCGCATCTGAATAGTCACTCAACTCAGGCTTTCCATTTCCATAACACAAATAGAATCTGGAAGTGCCTCTAAGATACCTCAAAATCTATTTAACAGCAGTCTAATGCTCTTTACCTAGATTTGAGAGAAACCTACTCAAAACACCAACTGCATGAGCAATGTCTGATCTTGTACAAACCATGGCATACATCAAACTACCTACAGCCGATGCATAAGGAATTTTCATCATCTCTTCTTTCTCTTTCTCACTTGTAGGACACTCGTCACTACTCAACTTGAAATGACTAGCAAGTGAAGTACTTACCGGTTTACATATGCTCACGTTGAATCTTTTCAACACCTTATCAATATACTTCTCTTGAGATAGCCAAAGTATCTTGTTCAACCTGTCACGGGTAATTTTCATTCTAAGGATTTGCTTAGCCGGACCTAAATCCTTCGTTGCGAAAGCTTTACTCGACTCATTTTTTAAGCTCTTGATTTTCTTAACATCATGCCCGACAATCAACATATCATCCACATAGAGTAGGAGGATAAGAAAATCATTATCCGAGAATCTTTTCATAAAGACATAAGAATCGGAGTTGGTCTTACCATACCTGAAATCTTCCATGAATGATTCGAACTTCATATACCATTGCCTTGGCGTTTGCTTGAGACCGAACAAACTTTTTTTCAATCTACATACAAGGTGCTCCTTGCCTTCGACTATAAAACCCTCCGGTTGCTCCGTATATATTTCTTCCTCTAAGTCTCCATGAAGAAAAGCTGTATTTACATCAAGTTATTCAATTTCTAAAGTCAAGGTGGCGGCCAACCCAAGAACAACTTGAATAGAAGGCATTTTTACAACCGGTGAAAATATTTCTTCAAAGTCGATTCCTTTCTTTTGACGAAAGCCCTTCACAACAAGCCTAGTCTTGTATCGTGGCTGCAAACTACTTTCTTTCGGCTTTAACTTGTACAACCACTTAGTTGTGAGTGTTCTCTTACCTTTAGGCAACTTCACCAATTCACATGTGTGGTTCTCATGCAATGATTTGAGTTCCTCTTGCATGGCTTCATACCACTTGTTCTTTTGATCAGATGACATAGCCTCTTCATAAGTTTTTGGCTCTCTTGCATCGGTGAGTAACACATACTCATGCGACTGATATTTTCATAAGGGCCTACGTTATCTTTCAGATCTTCTAACTTGAGGTAGGACCGGCTATTCTTGCTCAACTGGCTCCATGGGCTTAACTGGCTGTTCTTGCTCAACTGTTTCACCCGTCTCAACTGAAGAATCAATATTTTGTGAGGATTCACCATCTTCATGATTTCCATGTACTTCTCTCCTATGATTTCCACCAAATATGATAGGAGGACTTGGACCGAAACTAACATAATGTTGAGCTACATTCTTTGGCCCCCTGGCTTATCAATGTCTTCAATGGTTTGATGCTCAAAGAATACCACATCTCGACTTCTAATGACTTTCTTTGTAACTGGATCCCATAACCTGTAGCCAAACTCTTCATGTCTATAACCCAAGAAGAAACACTGTTTAGACTTGTCATCAAGTTTCGACCTTTCATCTCTTGGAACATGTACAAATGCCTAGCAACCGAACACTTTCAGGCAATTATACGTAACATCTTTCCCACTCTAAATTCTTTGCGGAACATCCCCCTTAAGAGGAACTGATGAAGAAAGATTTATCAAGTCCATTGCTGTTCTCATCGCTTCACCCCAAAATGACTTGAGCAACTTCGCATGAGAGAGCATACACCGAATCCATTCATTAATTGTCTGGTTCATTCTCTTCGCCACTCCATTTTGTTATGGTGTTTTTGGAACTGTCTTCTCAAGTTTGATACCATAATCCCTGCAATAACGTTCAAATAGGCCTCTATATTCACCATCATTATCATCTCGAACACATTTTAACTTCTTCCTGGTTTCTCTTTTCACATTGATATGAAATTGTTGGAAAGCCACAAGCACCTGGTCTTTAGATTTCAAAGCAACAACCCATACTTTTCTAGAGTAATCATTAATAAATGTTACAAAGTACAATGCACAATCAAGTGTTCTAACATCCATGCAACAAACATCAGTGTGAACTAAATCAAGTACATTTGATTTCGTATGTGGAGAGGAACTATGAAATGAGAACCTATGTTGCTTACTTGTAAGGCAATGAGTACATTCCTTCATATTTCTCTCCTTTAATGGTAGAAGATTCTTTCTCGCAAGAGTTTCAAGCCCCTTCTCGTTGAGATGATCGAGTCTCATATGCCATAGGTCAACTGAAGAGTCATCCACTACATTTACATCTTTCTTGGCCAACCTAGCTTGCATGGCGTAGGGAGTGCATGTCTTCTTACCCTTAGCCATTATCATAGAACCCTTAGTCAATTCGATTTGTCATCACTGAAGGTATTGTAATAACCATCATCATCTAAGGCACCTGTGGAGATCACATAATGTCGAATATCCGGCACATGTCTCACATTTTTCAGAAGCAAACTACATCCAACATCGATCTCCAAATGAACGTCTCCCATGCCGATAACCTTGGAAACACCACTGTTTTTCATCCTAACACAACCAAAATCACCACTACGATACGAAGTAAAATAGTCACGCTGTGAGGTGACATGAAATGAAGCTTCGAAATCAACAACCCAACAAAAGTCTTGACATGTAATGTTCACACAAGTATCATCACAAATGAACACAATATTGACATCGGATGCAACTGCCGTTGTAACTTGCTTTTCTTCTTTCTTTCGATCTCCATTTCTATCATGAGATTTTTTTCTTTTTGGCAACCTACATTCCCTAGCATAATGTCCCATCTTGCCACAATTGTAGTACTTTACACTCATCCTCAGCCTTGACTTCGATCTTCCTCTTGACTTGCCCCTGCCATCATTACTCTGAAGCTTTCTTGATTGAGTTCTCACCCTGTTTTCTACGACAAGAGCCTTCGATTTAGAAGCATTATTTAAACCTTTTGTTCTTGTTTCTTCATTGAATAGGCTTTCTTTGACCATGCTCATGGAAAACACGTTGGAAGGAGCCGAATTGTTTCGTGTCACAACTAAAGTGTCCCAACTATCGGGAAGAGTACCAAGCAATAGACATGCTCGCAATTCATCACCTAAGTCAATCTCAAGATTTGTCAATTGATTTACAACATCTTGAAATTCACTCAAGTGTTTCGACATGCTACTTCCCTCTTTGTATCTCAAATTCACAAGTCTTTTAACTAGAAAAGCTTTATTTTATGGGGTTCTCCTCTCATAGAGATCTTACTATTTCTTTCACAAAGTGTCCGCTTTCGTTTCTTAAGTAACATGATGAAACACACTATCATCAATCCATTGTCGAATAAACCCAACCGTTTTCCGATTCATTCACTTCCATTCTTTGTCTTCCTTATCTCTTTTAGCCTCATCATTCTCAACGGGATCAAATAAATCTTTGCAATATAATAAGTCTTCCATCTGAGACTTGCAAATGTTGTAATTCGAGGCATTTAACTTGGTGCCACTAGTTTTCTCCATTCAATACTAAAATATCAACGCTAGCTCTGATACCACTTTGTTGGGGAGAACAAGGCAACAATTCATCAAGAACAAAACCCAATCCAGGATCAATATTTCCCCCACAATTAAACCGACCGAAATCGACTTAATCCTAGCAACAACCAACAATATTCCAGCAATTCAACCTTGAAATAATAAGGAGACAAACGTAACAATGACACCAAGATTTAACGTGGAAACCCAATGCGGGAAAAACTATGGACCACCCCAAAAACTTCCACTAATCACCAAGAATAGTAAGATACACCAAGTTCTTCTTTAGTCACACACTAGAGGCACGACATCATTTTCATCATCGCGAAGGTAGATTTACATAAAACGGAAGAGAAAACCCTAAATGTGAATGGAGAGTTCGGAGGAGATTCTCAACGAACAAAACCGATTAACCTGTAGCCCTTGGTCTCACAAACAACATACTAAAATTTGAGCCAATTTCAACAACGTTTGGCCCTCAAATCGGGACCACAAGCCATAGCCCCTTTTCTTTTCCCTTGTTCTCTCGTGCTCTCGATGAGGACCTTCTATTTTTTTCTCTCTTCCGTTGGCACACCCTCCACACACGAAGTACTTCTTTTTGTTCTTTTCTTTTTTGACTTTTGTTTCTTTTCTCTTTTATTTTGTTTTATACTGGCTGGGACCCACGTAAGGTGGACCCAGTCAACACCTCTGCCCCTCTCATCGCTAAGTCCCTAACTGTCTTGATCAAAACTCGACTTGTCTCCTCTAGTCTTCACATCATTGGCTCCAATCAACCATCCATTGAAAAGTGTTAAGCCAAAACTCGACAATGTCAATAGAAGAACCAATGAAAAAGAAAGAACCAAAATTGTGTACCCCTCCTCCATTCGTCTCATTGATGGCAGGGCTGTTGAGAGTAACGAGGTTGTCGCGTTCTCCCCCGGTTGGATCTATCTACAAAACCAGTTTTTGCTTTAGTGCATGGAGATCATAATCAATCGTTGTGTTCAGTGACACAACCCGAAACCTAAATGACAACCAAATTGACTCGCAAGACTTGACAGTAGCATCTCTTGCGCTATAGATGCCAAATATGTTGCGGACATACACTGAGCTATCCTCTTCGTTGATTGTCTTCTTCTTCTTCTTCTTCTTCTTTTGTTCTACATCTCTCTTGTAGTGCCCAGAGAAACAGAAATAGTTATGTGACATATTGGACTTGGAACCGGGATCCAAGATCAGGTTGGTAATCGGAGACCTGTTCCAATTCTCAAAAGTCTAAAATTAGTGTTAACAGGACATAGGCTCAAGTCCTATCCTAAAATCCGCACGGCCTCTTCATTTTAGCATTTTGATTACCAATTAGCTACTGTCTTGCAACTGAAAAAAAGAAGATGCATGGCCACAAATTTTTAGAAAGAACAAGTAAAGTGGATGTGAACTCTACTCCATGGCTCTCTAAGTAGGAAGTGACACAGGACTCAGCTGAATTGAAGTAGCAAATTACCTGATATATGTTATACTACGTAAAGATATTCTATATGTGGTTATAGATGAAAATTGATGACATGAAATCTTAATTATCATCACTAAATTTATTTAGAAATATCATATATGGATGAACAATTCATATATTCATCTTCCTTGTCAAAGCAAAACCTAAGCACATATTTTTTCCACAATATTTTTTGAGACCATTGTTTAATTTTTTTGTTCTCATTTTATTTTCTTTTTATTATATTTATTTATTAGAAAGATAGTGCTAACTAAAGGTAGTGAAATTTTTGTTAAAATAGTTTGTTATCATAAAAGATGTGATTCTTGGTTAAGAGAAGATGTGACTTTATGAAAAGAGGTGACTCTTCGTCCTAATATGAGGTTATCGGTAGTTAAGAACGGAAGTTATTTTTAACATGAAGAGTGGTGATGGTTGGATATAAGGTACTTATTTTTAAGAGATGTGTTGATTGGTTGTCTATGAATATAGACTAAATCACACATTATTTATTATAACTACAATTGTTCATAACTACAATTTTTTCACAATACTCTCTTTTACCTTTTTTATTCACACAACTTTAACACATTCAAGGTGAAATTCTAATAGAGAAATTAACTAATTGCTGAACTCAGCTCTATATGACTTTGGTGTATATCCTGGAGATATATTTGTTCTAAACCTGGCAACAACAGTAGTAGGGGTAAATAATACCTTAAGGACAATGATTGTCATCATGCATCAAAGTATCAAGGATCTATTACTACTTCTCTATCTTCATCAACAATCAAATTTCCCCAACAACTCTTTCGAAAGCTAATAAGCTCATGCAATGCAAACAGTCGGCCCAACAAGTCTTCAGTAAAGCAATTTGCCACGTCATTACAAAGGGTCGTGAGTCCCTCCACGGGGAGAAAATATTGGGTGGTCCCAAACTGCCAAGTCAACGTGGTCCCTGACCACTCATGAGGCGCCACATGGTCCACGTGGCGCGAGTGGGCCCGGCGGGTCAGGATACGTTTTTTGCACAAAAAATTAATGTTTTTTCTCCTTTAGCCTTGCACGCCTCCTTTGCGCTAAGAACGTACACCCCCTTTCTAGTCGAGTCTCTCCCCTCTCTCTCTCTCCTTCATTAATGGCGGCCTCCTCTTTCTCTCTCCTTCCCTATCTCCTCAGCGCTCCCCCTCTCTTCTCACTCATGAAGCCCACATTCTCTCTCTATTTTTTCAAAAATCGCTCCCACCCGAGAGCAAGCCACCTGCCCGCCGGTCCCGACCTCTATCGTCGCTTCCGCCTGCCCAAGAGCAGCTGGGTCCTGAACCTCTCACCGTCGTCGTCTCCGACCTTTGCTTGCCCAAGAGCAAGCCGCCCTCCCTTCGATCCCAACCTTTGCCTGTCCAAGAGCAAGTCGCCCATCTACTCAAGAGTAGCTGGGTCCCAAACCTCTAACCGCCCTCGCCTCCGACCTCCGCCCGTCCAAGAGCAATCCGTCCACCCGCTCAAGAGCGGTTGAGTCCCAAACCTCTCATTATCGCCGCCTCTGACCTCCACCCGCCCAAGGGCAGCTGGGTCCTGAACCTCTCACTGCCATCGCCTTCGACCTCCGCCGTCGTCTCTGCCCGCCGATCCCGACCTCCGCCCAATATTACTAAGGCATACCAAAGGCATGGTCATATATTTAGTAAATTGATTGTGCTACACAATCGAAGCTCGTTTATGCTTCAAGAGGAACTTCTACTACAAAATATTGACCTTAAAAACTTTGTACTATTTTTCATTCTCTGTTGTTGGAGTCTGCGTCTTCTATCAACTCATCTCTTTCTAATATCTTTTCGGTTCTTTTTGCAGAATGACTTAAATCGTGCATGGGGATTGGAATTTTAGCTCGGCTACTATGCTCAGGTATTTTCTTGTCGCGAAATTTTCCTTTAAGATAAAATGTTTTTTCTTCCCATACGACTAATCTCCCAAAGGTTCTTTCAACAAGGTGATCGAATGAAAAAGATTGGGATTGTGGGTTCCGAGTACATAGTTCATTCTGGATTTGTTACACTTGGGAGTGTGGTAAGGAAAAAGGTTAGAACCTTTACCTATGTCCTGCTATCAATTGCTTTAATGTCATTTTCGTCCCAAGCTCAGCTTGATAAATCCTACTTTTTTCTGGATTTAGTTCAGTTGCTTCAAGTATGGTTCTTCTTACTGAAAAAGAGCACCAGTGCCATATCTGGTACTTAGCCAAACATTCCTATCATGGGGAATCATGTATGTCAACTACAAAATAAATCATAATATCAACCTCTATTACCCTCATTGGAATTTTGCTCTCTAAAATTTCTAATTAACAAGGTTAAGAAATTTTCAGGAAAAAAATTACATCCTTTTTGTATGTGTTTGCATGTGATCTGCATGACCTTATGCCTCTTAGCAAATATTTCATGGATGTTCTTCATCTTGCCGTTGCTTCTTAGGTTCTTCTCTTTCTAAACTTTGGATATTTTTACAAGCAGAAAAATATCTTACTTTCTCCATTTTTCATAATTTGTATCCTGCATAATTCAGTTATCGAATATAGTAGAACCTCAAGTTTTATGCCTGGATGAAGAGCAAAGAGTATATCTGTTGAAGCAAGCAGTTGTATGTGTTGAATAGTATGTGGTATTCAATGGTCACTGGTGCAGGCAAATCGTAAAGCAAAGGTACCTAATCAACCCAATATTAGAAGTTTGGTAAGTGCTCGAAGGCAGCACATGCATGACATTTCAAAAAGAAAAGTTAATAGACCATGACTAGATTGATACTTTCTTCATAGTTAGCAGTACAATTTTAAAACCATGACTAGATGGATACTTTCCAGATTTTTGGGTTGTTTATGGTTTTTAATGTTGTTTGGTTTGCAATGCAGATTTCTTGTAACTTCGATGTCGTCTTCCTTGTTCCCCTGTCACTCGCTGTTCGTTTCAGTTTCATCACTCGTTTTTTGGTTTTATGAAATGTTAGCCTCTTTAACAATAAGATTTTATCTATCTCAGACTGTTAGTTGTCAGGAGTTTTTTTTATATATGTCCAGTTTTAGCAAGAGATTTTTTTTTTGCCTTAGTTGCAGCACCGCTTTGTTATTTCTTTCTTTTTAGATCATTAGTTATTGGTTTGAGCAAACATAGATTGGTCTCAAAAAATTCTCATCTTATAATTCTTCTTGTAGATAATTTGTTACTTCAAATGTAGTCATTATATTTTGATTTCTCATATCTTAGGAACACCTGGTTGTGCTAAGTTGGCCCTGTGCAAGAAACTATCGAGTGTCCTAGGTTCCATCTCTCTCCGATTCGCTTGTGATTAGTCAGTTAATTCACAAGTGTAAGGTTATCCGATGGCTGAGTAGGAGGTAATCTTTAACTCATATTATGTGAAGCATATTTGCTGGATGTTATTTTGCTTGTAAAAGCACTACATTAAATACGTTTTATTCTTTGCTTGCAGCATGAAATAGCACATGTTACCCATGACTTGGAAAAAGATTTCGAGTTTATGGTAGGAATGGTTTTTACAAGTGAACTTGAAGTATATCATAAATATGTAGCCTATGCTATAGGTAAAGGATTTGGAGTGAGGAAGTCTAAGACTAGAAAAAACGACAAAGGAGAAATAACTTGACGCGCTTTTATATGTAATTGTGAGGATTATTCTACCAACTCGTCTAAACAAGAAAGAAAATATGAAAGACTTGAAGTTAGATGTGGTTGTCCTGCATTTATCAGATTTAAGGTTGAGAATGGTATTTATGAAGTTATAGAGTATGTTTCCAAGCATAATCATGGATTTATACTTGAACATCAAAGGTACTTGATAAGATGTGGAAGACTAATTTCCGATACTTGCAAGAGTATTTTAGTTGATATAGCTAAGGCTGGTATTGGAGGGACCATGGCATCTAAGTTCTTGGCAAATGAAGCAGGAGGAAGCCAAGACTTGGGTTTCATCCTGCGCGATTGTCAAAATTTTTGCAAAGTGAAAGATCAACTCATATAAGCGAGGGAGATTATCAGTCGTCTGAATCATTTTCATTGCATGCAAATCCAAAATCCAATGTTTTTCTATGGACAATAGGTAGATCAAGATAGTAGATTAACAAATCTATTTTGAAGAGATAGTTTGGCCAAATTTGATTATGATTGTTTCGGTGATGTGGTGGTTTTTGATACCACATATCGTACTAACAAGTATAATATGATATGTGTAACTTTTGTTGGAATTAATCATCATTGAAAGAATAATTTGTTTGGTTGTGCATTTTTGTTGGATGAGACCGCCAATTCATTTATTTGGTTATTTGAGATGTTTTTGAAGTCTATGGAAAATAAGGCTCCAAAAACCATTTTCATCGATCAAAACCAAGCCATGGCAATAGCCGTTCGAACGGTGTTTCCGAATACTCAACACCGTTTATGCACATGGCACATTGGGAAAAATGCAATCAAAACATTCCACATCTTTACCATAAGTCAGAGTTCAAGGATAAATATTTCTCAAAACTTATGTATAAGTACAAATCAGAGGATGGATTTGAATGTACTTGGAGGAAAATGAAAGAGGAGTGGGGTACTGAGAATATCAGTTGGCTTCAGAGGTTATACGACCTTAGACATAAATGGAGTTCGGCTTTTGGTCGTGATATTTTTTCTTGTGGAATAAGATCATGTCAAAGGAGCAAGAGCACTAACAATGTCTTCCAAAAAATGTCAACTAAGACATTGACCCTTGTAGAATTTGTTCACCACTATAAAGAACAATTGAAACATATAAGAGAAATTGAAGGTCAATATGATTATAAATCTCGTGGGATGCCCAAATCATGGATTTCGGATAACAGGATAGTGAAGCATGCCGGTTCGGTGTATACTCGTACCACTTTTCAAAGGTTTCATGAAGAATTTCTTCAAGGTGTCTCCAAACTTATTTCAAGTGAAGCTTTTGATGGGGTAATTTTTCACTACACTCTCATACATGAGGGAATTGAAGGTGAGCATGTTATCAAATTTAACCCTGTTGACCTTTTAGTTTCTTGTACCTGCAAACTATTTGAATCAAATGGGTGGTTGTATCGCCATGCTTTGCACGTGTTGAATAGGAACATATTGGTTTCAGTCACTCCATCTTCCTATATATTGAAAAGATGGAGTAAGGGTGCAAAGCAAAGGGTGTGTGAATGATGAATCTCATGAAATGTCACTGGGTCCTTCTACATTTAATCGATTTTCCAAGTTAATGAGAAATTCTTTTGAAGTGATGAGTTTGGGAACCCAAGATGAAAATACTATGAGGATAGCGAAGAAGAACTTGGATGTAATAGTGGCCGAAATTTCAGCATACAACTCAAGTCTCATTGTGATAGATGATGCTAGTGATGATGATAATGCTGAGACTTCTTTGTGTGAGATGCCAACATTGGACCCCTTTCGAAAGAAAGGAAAGGGAACTACTTATGGAAGGCTTGAAAGCTCGAGTGAGAAAAAGAAGAAAAAATCTAAGAAAGGAATACCCCTGTTGCTAATAGAAAATTGAGGCAAGCTGAGCGATGTAGAGTTCTAGTTATTATATTTAGTTTATTTTTATACTTATGCTACATGATGGCAATTAATATACTGCTTATTTTACAATGTAGAGCTAGCAGTCCAAGTAACAGAGGATGTGACTAATTTACCAGATTATTCAAGATATTCAGATCAAACTCGAAATACCTTGCGTCATAGCAACATTGGTGGCCCTATAGTAAATCTCAATCTCCATAATCAGGTGTGTCCCTCTGACTGCAACATTTATATTTACATTCAACTAATTGGTTAAATTTTTTTATATAGATGCAACCACCATACATCATGCCGCCCGGGATTACAAATGAATTTTCCCCATTCACTAATTAGGTATATAGAAGTTTGGGTTACTATTCTAATGTTTGGCTGAAATTTGTTGCAAATTCTAATGTTGCCATGTTAGTGGTTTATCGTTTATAGATTTTGGTGTAGCAAAATAGATTCCATGGAAGCATTTTGTCACATTCTACTGACGAGGTCGTTTTTTTATATAGATGCAACCATCATATGTTATGCCAATAAGGATTATGAATGGATTTTCCTCATTCACTAGTTAGGTATTTAGAAGTTTGGGTTACTATATTGGCTGATATTTGTTGCAAATTCTAATGTTTGTTGTTAGTGGTGTATCGTTTATAGATGTTGGAGTAGCAAAATAGATCCCGTGGATGCATTTTGTTACATTCTAGTAATGAGGTCAATGTTTTATATAGATGCAACCACCATATATCATGCCGCTAGGGGTTATAAATGAATTTTCTCCATTCACTAGTCACGTACCTATTATGAAAATTATTTTAGATCTCCATGTTGTTTCATTTTAGTAGAGTATTCTAATGCTTATTGATAATGGTTTTTTGTCAATAGATGTAGGAGTACCATAATAGATCCCATGTAAACATTTTGAGTCAAGTACAAGTTGCCTCACTTTTTTTGACGTGGGATTATTTGAGATAATATTTATGCAAACACATTGGTTAGCATACCGCCTTTTCGCAATGTATTATTTATACCTTTGCACATGGGCCATCAAATTTTTTTCAACATTCTAGGATGAATGAATTGAACTATTCTAAAGGCATAGACAATGCACGGTCGCACCATAATTCGTCGGAAGGCGGAAGATAGCAGGATGGAATATAGCATCTATATGTTCCACAGGTAATAGCGTTGCATATCAAAGATCCTTAGCTTTGGGGACAACATAGTTATAGTAGATACAACTTGCTCTTTTTATGTGTATATGCCTTTTTCCATCTTCACTTTTTTATCACGAGTAGGAGGCCTCTAAGTCGATGAAGTTGCCATGATGCAGCTGATCTATTACAGGTAATGGCAACCATATTGATGATGCAAGTAGGTATCACTGAGAAGCATCCAATAAACAAGAGGATGATACTAGTCAGGGAGGTCTTCCGGTTTGATTTAGACTCACTGGTGCGATTTCTTCTCTCTCGTTGGATATGTAAGATTAATGATGCAGGCAGGTGAAAAACCTTTTCCCATCTAAAGTTCGACGAAAAGCGGAAAAAGATTCGCCATTTGAAGTCTATTCTAATGCAGTACTTGATGTTCTAGTACTTTTGCACTTGTATGGCCATACATATGTGGATTGTGATGCTTTGTGGTAGAAATGGATGGTGATCGGGAAGTTCCCTTACCGCGTCAAAATCGCAATTGCAGGCTTTTGGGACGGCTGGTTGTACTTTACATTGGGGCAGCGGATCGAGGGCCAGATAATCCGCAACCTAAGATGGTCATAGGAGACATGTGGAGGACCAAATTGAGACTGTGATGCGAGTTGCGTGAAGTCAACCCTCTGAAGCATTGTCTTAGCTTATATTTTTTTTCTTTTTCACACATTTTCTCTAGGCTAGGTAAATAGTCCAAGTATATTCTTTCCTCAATCTTTCTACTTGAGCGAGGCATATAATTATTTAACTGCAGTTTTTACATCTTTGTGCAAAAGTGGTAGATTGTATTGAATTGAATAGAGGAGAGCATTTACAAATGTTCAAGGAGAAAGGACTCGGATGCCCAAGGCTATATATGTTGAGCGTCAGAGGCGCGGCAACAATATTGATTTGATGGAAGAAATTTTTTGAAGGTGAAACGATCACAATTCGCGCCTTTCTATTGCATGTCTCAATTACAAGAGAAATAGACTATATATAGACCATAGTTTGATTCGAAATAGGAAATCTCTTTTTAGGAAACCTATTCTAATTAGGAAACCTACTTGACTTAGGAAACTTTCCTAAAATATAACTAGAAATAATATCTCACAATATCTTATCTTATCTCTTAATATCTCACCGTATATATGAAAAATCAAAATATGGAAATACGAACAGACTCAAAAAGGAAACAAGTACTAACAAATTTGGTTTAATTTCTAACATTCCCCCTTAAACTAAATTCTCTTCCATCGATCATTCCAAGCAGACTCTTGAACTTTCGCAAAGTATCAATCTTGAGAGGTTTAGTAAAAATATCTGCTACTTGATCTCCGGTCTTCATATGCAATACTTCAACTTCATTCTCTTTAACCTGTTCTCGAATTAAGTGATATCGAACATCGATATGTTTACTTCGTTCATGAAAAACTAAATTTTTCGCCAAAGCAATAGCAGAAATATTATCAACAAAAATCTTCGTTGCTTTCTTCTACTCCATAAGAATATCGTTGAATAGTCTTCTCAACCATATTGCATGACAAACACATGAAGATGCAGCTACATATTCAGCTTCACATGTCGATAGAGTAACACTTGACTGCTTCTTTGATGACCACGTAAAAGCAGTGTCGCACAAGAAAAATACAAATCCGGTGGTCCTTTTTCGATCGTCGATATCTCCACCATAATCACTATCCGAATAAGCTCTAAGTTTGAAAGATTCAGAGCAATAATAGTGTAAACCATGAGAAATAGTACCTTTGATGTACCGAAGTATTCTCTTTGCAGCTTTAAAATGAGATGATTTTGGCTTCTCCATGTATCGACTAATAATTCCAACACCATACATAATATCCGGTCTCGTGCATGTCAAGTATCTCAAACTCCCAATCAAGCTTCTATAATATGTCGAATCAACATCGGCACCATCATCAAACTTTGAAAGTTTGGTTCCACACTCCATTGGTGTATTGACCGATATACAGTTCTTCATGTTGAATTTTTCAAGGATATTTTCTGCATATCCTTTTTGGAAAATAAAAATCCCATCGGCACTTTGCTTCACTTCAATACCAAGAAAATAATTCATGAGACCATTATCGGTCATCTCAAATTCTTTCACCATCGATGCCTTAAAAGCATCAATCATAGCCAAATTATTTCCTGTAAAAACAAGATCATCAACATATAAACAGACAAGCAGAATATCACCTTTTTCTTGCTTCAAATAGAGTGCATGCTCGTATGGATATTGAGAGAATCCATTCGCCTTGAAATATGCATCAATTCTGGAATTCCATGCTCTCGGTGCTTGTTTAAGCCCATATAGAGCTTTCTTCAACCTCAGTACTTTATCTTCATGATCTTTCATAACAAACCCCTTGGGTTGTTCGACATAAATTTCTTCTTCACGGATGCCATTCAAGAATGCTGATTTGACATCCATTTGATAAATCCGCCAATTATTTTGAGCAGCAATGGAAATAATCAATCTAATCGTCTCCATGAGGATGACGGAGGCAAAAACTTCATCATAGTCAATTCCGGCTTTTTGCTTGTACCCCTTCGCGACTAATCTAGCTTTGTACCTTATCACTTCATCTTTCTCATTCTTCTTGGCCTTGTACACCCATTTAACACCAATTGATTTCTTGTCCTTCGGAAGATTAGCAAGCTCCCATGTTTGATTTTTCTCGATGGTTTCAATTTCTTCGTTCATGGCTTTCCTCCACTTTTTTTCTTTGGCCGCATCATCATAAGCAAGTGGTTCATAATCTGCAAGAAAACATATAAGATGAAGCTCTTTGGTAGCTTCGTAAATTTCAGACAATCTTCTTGATCTGGGCAATAGCAGTTCATCGACACTATTTGAAGAGGATGGTGTTGATGAACTTGAATAAGATGTTGGAAAAGAAGGTGAAGATTGATCTTTCAACTCCGTTTGATTGGAATCACCACGAACATTCGCTTCTTCTTTTGGATTTTCTTCCCACATTCCATCTTCATCGAACTTGACATCTCGACTTATATACACTTTCAAAGTGTTATGATCAAATAATCAATAGGCTTTGGATGATGAGTCATACCCGATAAAGATGAGCTTTTTGCTCTTGTCTTCAAGTTTCGATCTTTTTTGGTCCGGGACATAAGCATAGGCAATGCTCCCGAAAATTCTCAAGTGCGAAACACTTAGTGTTCTCCCGGTCCATGCCTCTTGTGGAGTTACGCCTTCAAGTCCATATGTTAGACATCTATTTTGAAGATAGACGGTACACGAAACAGCTTCAGCCCAAAGTTCCTTAGACAAATTTTTGCTCTTCAATATGCTTCGAACCATATCGAGAATGGTTCTATTTTTCCGTTCAGCCACACCGTTTTGTTGAGGAGAATATGGGGCCGTAAAAAAACGCCGAATACCATAATTTTCACATAATTTGTTGAATATGGCTGACGTGAATTCTCCACCACGATCAGTCCTTAAAACCTTGATAAAATAGCTGTTTTCCTTTTCAACCAGATTCTTGAATTGTTTGAAAGTATCAAACACTTCTGTCTTTTCTTTCAAAAAATACACCCAAGTTTTCTGAGTAAAATCATCAATAAAAGTAACAAAATATCGATGATTACCATATGAGTGAGGATTGATCGGGCCACACAAATCAGAATGAATCAACTCAAGCGGCTTCTTTGCTCGATAAGTCGTCTCCTTCGAAAAATTAGTTCTGGAGTGCTTGCCGATAACACACCCTTCACATAATTGATCGGGATGATCAATATGTGGTAAGCCATAAACCATTTTCTTGCGAGAAAGCAAATTGAGTCCGCCAAAATTGAGATGGCCGAACCTCAAATGCCACAACCATGAAGGATCATCTACCCACGCCTTTAGATATCAAGACATCTCACTCTTTATATTAAGAATAACCATCATATTCTTCGACATCTTCACATTTGCAATCGGTTTATTATTTCGATCTCTCAACATAAGATTAAGATCTCTCATATGAACAGTATAACCTTTCTCTAGAAGTTGTCCCAAACTCAATATATTGCTTGACATTTTTGGAACATAATAAACATTAGTAATAAACTGGCGTGCACCATTCTTTAAGCGAATCAAAATTGTACCTTTCCCTTCAACAAGAATTTTAGAGTTATCACCGAATGAGACATTCCCTTTAATTGTCTCATCTAACTTAGCAAACATCTCCTTTCTCCCACACATGTGATTACTTGCACCGGTATCCAAATACCATGTATCACTTTGACCTTCTTCATATTCTTTTAATGCCAATAAGAGAACTTGATCAGCATTATTCACTAAGTTCGCCTTTTCGTCTCCTCTGTTACTTTCTTTATTCCAGCAGTTAGAAGCATAATGGACAAGTTTATTACAATGATAACATCGGATTTTAGATTTATCATACCATTGACTTGTCGAGTTCTTTTCTCTTCCACGAATGCCTCTTTGGTATTGGTATCCTCCATCACTTCGAGCAGGATCTCCTCTGCTTCGTCCACGACCTCTTCCTCGAAAGTGACCTCGGCCACGACTTCGATCACGATCTTGATTTGTCGGGCGATTTTGTACGGAATCTCTTCTTTGCTCCTTCTCATCTCGTATGGTCAACTGCGTTTGGAGAACTTCCTCCACCGATTCAATCTTTTTCTTTCTCAATCTTTCTTCATGGGTTTGTAATGAACCCATAAGTTCATCGACTGTCATGGCATCCAAGTCTTTGGATTCTTCAATTGCAACAGCAATATGATCATACTTCTTGTCCAAGGACCGAAGTATTTTCTCAACAACACGAACATCGAAAACGTCTTCTCCGTTTCTTTTCATCTGATTAACAATTGCCAAAATTCTCGTGAAATAATTAGCAATCGATTCAGATTCTTTCATGTGAATTACCTCGAATTCGCCTCTCAAGGTTTGAAGGCGAATCTTCTAAACTTTTTGAACTCCTTGATGTGTGTTTTGAAGAATTTCCCATGCCTCTTTAGCGGTAGTGGCGTTCGAAACTTTTTCGAACATGGAATCATCTAATGCTTGATAGATGATCGACAGGGCATATTGATCTTTCGTTCGAGCCTTCTCCAAGGTATTCCTCTGGTTCTGATTCAACGTGGCTTCATCCTCTGGCTCATCATAGCCAGTGTTAATAAGTTCCCACACACCGTAGGCGCCAAGTAGAGCTTTCATTCTAACAGCCCAGTTACCATAATTTTCTTTGGTAAGACGAGGGTATTGAAGAGGAAGCTGATTATTTGTTGAGGCCATGATCACGAACCGTAAGCTCTGATACCAATTTGTTGAGCGTCAGAGGCGCGGCAACAATATTGATTTGATGGAAGAAATTTTTTGAAGGTGAAACGATCACAATTCGCGCCTTTCTATTGCATGTCTCAATTACAAGAGAAATAGACTATATATAGACCATAATTTGATTCGAAATAGGAAACCTCTGTCTAGGAAACCTATTCTAATTAGGAAACCTACTTGACTTAGGAAACTTTCCTAAAATATAACTAGAAATAATATCTCACAATATCTTATCTTATCTCTTAATATCTCATTGTATATATGAAAAATCAAAATATGGAAATACGAACAGACTCAAAAAGGAAACAAGTACTAACAAATTTGGTTTAATTTCTAACAATATAAACTATCCTATCCAAATGTTCAATGTCCTGTTATGAATCTGATCAATCCGGACTAGTCCATGAGTTGATCCTACCTGAAAAGGATATGGAAAATGAACAAATAAAGGGAGAAGTTGAAGCTCAAGGTCGTAGGAGACAGTCGCATGATGACAGTGCTAGCAGCCATCACCATGGTCTCAAATGACCACAGCGATGATGATCTCTCTGTCTCTCTCTCAATCACCTCGCGGTGGTGGCCTATGTGGCACAGCTCCCTCTCTCCCGTGAGATCTAGACCCGAATGCAGTAGCCACCAGATCACGGTGGTTAGTATCCTGAGCCAAAAGCGAGAGTGGCTATGGGAGTTTACTGGTTGATTCAACTGGTCACATTTGGGACACTTTATTTTTAGTACCTTGTAAATTTGAGTCATTTATGGGTATGTCAATAGCCGGTTCACAACATACCGAAAGAAAGAAATCCCATCCTCATCGTGCTGGCGATTGAAAATAGCCTAAGTATATGAGTTACTAATGTGATTATATTCATCTCGTTCTTATATAATTTATAGGCTCATTGGCGACAAGCTCTCGAGGCGATTTTCTTTCAATTGCCATATGCATTTCCTTCGACATATTTCATGCATGACATTTATTTTTTTTATTATTATTATTTTCAAGAAGAAAAAACCACAATTGTTTTAGTAGAGTCTCTCTTATTCTCCTTCTCCACCCTCTTCTCCTCCTTGTTCCTCTTGGCAAGACTACATTTTTTACCCCTCACATTTAGTCTAGTCTTTTTTGTCCGGTACTAATTTAATTGAGGAGGCAAATAGAGTCTAAAAAAATTTAAACCTTTTTCTCCTTCTCCACGGTATATCTTCTCCTCCTCCTCCTTATTCCTCTTGGAGGTACTACATTTCTTACCCCTCACGCTTGATTTGGTCTTTTTTGTTTAGTACTAATTTAATTAGGAGCGGAAAATAGGGCCCAGAAAGATTTGAACTCAGGACCTCCTATTTAATATCATGTAAGATTTTATGGGATCGTTATCAACTATTCTAAAAACTTAACATATTAAATAAATACGTGATTTAATATTTAAATATTCTATTAGCGATAACTCAAGCAACTCACAAGCATCTAATTCGTGGTGCTCGGGCTAATGCTCGGGCTCATTTCTGCATGCCAAGGTGTACTACGGAGAAGCTTGGATGGCGGTCACACTCATCTTGCTGGTCGCGACTCCACACGTCATCGATTTCATTAAGCTTGTGTCGCTACTTGCGCGGGATGTGTCGCGGAGCTGGACCACCAATAATCTGAATTGAACGCCACCAAAAATCGCTTGAAGCACCTTGTACAGTTGGTTGGTCTCCCTAAAAAAGCTGAGGCGGAAGGCAAAGAAGAAGAAGAGTGGCGCTTGGAGTAGAGTCCACGGGAGACGCCACAGGTACGCCATTCTGGCCATAATGCATTTTCTTTTGTTCGCAAGTGTTGTCATTACGATTTCCATGATGTTGGCTAGTTGTCGCCATGTCAAGTGTAAAGTATACTCAAGCCTGAGGCCTTTCTTTGCCAAGCTTGTGTAGCTGGTCGTCTGTGGTGCATTATATTATTTATTGAGATTCAAACAACTTTGGGTCTAGAAAATCAGAATAAAAAGAAAAAAAAATTTCCATCGTTTTTTTTTTGAGATGTTTATCTGAAGAAGGATATTGATATTTTGAATGATTTAAATAAGAAACACTTATAATACGTCAGGTTTTTTTAAGTGTTTCAACATGTCATGCGCTGCATTGATGGTGATCGAGATTACTCAAAATCATTGCTTTAGTCTATTGAGTTTCACTAGTTCAAAAAGCAAGTCATGGTGATATTGTTCTGTTTTGTTTGAATAACATACATCAGATTGAGGTTTTATTGAGGATCCCAAGTTTGATCTATAGTGAATATTTAATATCAGCTTGTAACATTAAAAAGAACTCCAAGATTGACTATCAATTCAAAAAATAGGATGAATGGTACTTTCGATCTTCATGGGAGTATTAGGGTGCGCATGGAATGCATTCCGGAATAAAAATTCTATTCCGGAATGCATTCCGGAACAGAATGGCGTTTGTTAAACAATTTCCGGAATGCATTCTGGAGCGATTTTTGCATTCTGGAATAAAAATGCGTTTGTTAAAAATACTTGATTCCAGAGTGCATTCTTGATTCCAGAATGAGTTTTTGGCAAGAAAAAGAGAAGCTACTTTTTGTAGCTTCTTGATTCCGGAATGCATTCTCCCTATTTTCTCACAATTTTTTTTTTCAGAAAATGCATAAAAATTGAAAAATTCTAGAGGAATTCATAAAAATTTCTAGAAAATAAAAAAAAAGTCAGATTTCGGGAAAATATGAAATTTGGTGAATTTTTTTTTAAAAAATAAAAAAATCAAAAATTTCAAATATTCACAGAATAGCTTAAAACACATGTGGCCACTCACTTTGAGTGAAATTTAAATTTTTTGAGGTGCCCAAAAAAAATTAAAAAACTCAAAACTTCACAAAATGGTTTAAAATACCTGTGGCCACCTATTTTGAGTGAAATTTAAATTTTTTGATGTGCCAAAAAAAAGAAAAATAATAAAAAAATAAAAATTTTCAAAACTTTACAAAATGGCTTAAAATACCTATGGCCACCCACTTTGAGTGAAATTTAAATATTTTGAGGTGCTCAAAAAATAAAAAAAATTTAAAATTTTACAGAATTGCTTAGAATACCTGTAACTACCCACTTTGAGTGAAATTTAAATTTTTGAGGTGCCCAAAAATAAAAAAATAAAAAAGTTTAAAACTTCATAAAATGGCTTAGAATACCTGTGGCCACCCACTTTGAGTGAAATTTAATTTTTTTAGGTGCCCAAAAAAAATTAAAAAAATAAAAAATTTCAAAACTTTACGGAATGACTTATAATACATGTAGCCACCCACTTTGAGTAAAATTTAAATTTTTTTAGGTGCAAAAAAATCAACAAATCAAAACAGATTTTTGTTCCAGAAATCAATTTCTGGAGCAGAATTAGTTATGTTTTACCAAACAGATTTTTCCTTTAGAAATCAATTTCTGGCAAGAATTCCAGAAATCAATTTCTAGCAAGAATTTAATTTCTAGAGCAGAATGATTACCATTCGCACCCTTAGAGTTGTCCACTGCTAAATTCATGCTTTTCACACTTAGTGTCGCTCTCTTGTTTTTAACTTTGTTTTTCAGCCTTTTCGTGGCCTGGTTTAGACACTACTATAGGATATCTTACATTTTATTGTTGAAATGTGCAATTTGTTGGTCGTTTTTTTTAATGCTCTTTGATCTTACAAGAATTTTAATTAATAATTTACCCATTGTAAAGTTTCAATCTTTTCATTAGTAGAATTTATTAGATCGGAGTGGGACTCGCATCACAATAAATTAAGGGCTAAGTGCATTGCAAGTCCCAAAACTTGTCACAAAAGTACAATTAAGTTTTAAAACTTTCAAAAAACGCAATCAAGTCATAAAAGTTATCACAGAAGTATATATATTCCTAAAACTTTAAAAAAATACAATCAAATCCGAAAGCTTTTCAAATTAGTCTAATCAAGTCCACATATTGATTGCACTTTTTGAAAGTTTTAGGACTCAATTGCATTTTCATGACAAGTTTTAGGACTTGCAATGCACTTTCATGATAAATTTTATGACTTGTAATACACTATCCTATATATTAATTAATTGATAAAAAAATCTAGGAGAGGGACGAATGTGGCGGCATTAGGGGCTATTCAATCTTTTATGGAATTGGTGGGTAGATAGTAGGGAAAAAGAAAAGAGCAAGGATTGAAAAACTCGATTCATGCGAGTCAAATCGTATTCACCGTTATGTTACATGGGACTTATCTCCCCTATCTAATGTTGAATGTGATTTGGGGTCATGGGAGCTAGAAATTAGCTAGCTGAAAGATAAAGCACCCCATTTGGATAAAACAAAAAAAAAGATGAATATCTTCCACTCAAATGCTGCTATCGCTGTCTTGTAATGATTTTTCTTTTTGTTTTTTACGATGAATTGGGAACAATGTAATTGAGATATATTTCTTCATTCACAAATTTTAAGAAAATTTCTGCACAGCACGTGGATAGAGATGTCCGGTAATAATCTATTCACAACTACTCTTAAAATTTACACCACTTAGCTACACCAATATATCTCAATGACTATTCGCACGACAACAGTTATGCTTCACGATCTTAGGGTTTTCGACCGTGTAGAATTTACTAGCTAACAAATATCACCTATTTATGTTGAAAAAACAAAGCTTCTTTATTACTAGATTGTATTGATAAATTCCTTGGATGACTATCACAAAATGTAATGAAGACAAAAAACTTTCAAATATAAAATCACATTTTCGAAAAGTTCAGGTTACGAGCTTTCTGTTGGCATAAAAATTGAGTGAATCGGACATTGGATGAAAAAATTATACCCAATCAAAGTTTGATCAATATTGTATAAAAATAAAAATAAAATATCATCTTAAAAATAATGATTGCTGACCAACCTGCAATTGGCGAGAAAAGTGCCAAAAAAGTTCTAAATCTTTTGTATTGGTGCCAATTTAGTCCTAAACCTTTTTTTTATGCCAATTCAGTCCTAAACCTTTTGCATCGGTGTCAATTTAGTCCTAAACCTTTTTTTGGTACCAATTGAATCCTAAACATTTTGTATTTGTGCCAATTCAGTCCTAAACCTTTTGTCTTTATGCCAATTCAGTCCTTCCAATCAATTTTAGCCGGATTTTGCTGACTTGGATGCCGACCGGCCGGCGGTCGATCACCGGTATTGACGTGGATAACTTTAATAATATTTTAACATTTTTTAAATTTTTATTAATTTTTTTTTCTTTTTTTTTCTCTCCCCTCCTCTCGCCGATCGCTGGACCGGCAATTGGCCGGTGGCCAAAGGTCAGAGGCCGTGGCCGGCGAGGCTCGCCCTCGCCAGCGACGGCGAAGGTGAGCCTCGCCCAGCCATGGTGAGGTTCGAGCCCTTGCTAGAGGCCGCTGGCGAGGGCTCAAGCCTCGCCGGCAGCTAGGCGAGGCCCGACCTCGACGGATCTGGCAAGGTCGAGCCTCGCCGACGGTTGGGCGAGGCCCGACCTCGCCAGATTCGGCGAGGTCGGGCCTCGCCTAGCCATGGCGAGGCTCGCCTTCGCCGTCGCTGGCGAGGGCGAGCCTTGCCAATGGCTGGGCGAGGCCCGACCTTGCCGGATCTAGCGAGGTCGATCCTCGCCAGTGGCTGGGCAAGGCACGACCTCACCGATGCCAGCCTCTGGCCACCGGCCGGTTGCCGGTTTGGCGACCGGCTGGAGGAGGGGAGAGAAAAAAAAGAAAAAATTAAATAAAAATTCAAAAAAATATTAAAATATTATTAAAGTTGTCCACGTCAGTGCCGGTGACTGGCCGCCGGCCGGTTTGTGTCCAAGTCAGCAAAATCCAGCCAAAATTGATCGGAAGGACTGAATTAGCATAAAAACAAAAGGTTTTGGACTGAATTGGCACCAATGCAAAAGGTTTAGGATTCAATTAGCACAAAAAAAAGGTTTAGGACTAAATTGGCACCAATGAAAAAGGTTTAGAACTAAATTGACACCAAAAAAAGTTTTAGGACTAAATTGGCACCAATGCAAAAGGTTTAGGACTTTTTTGGCACTTTTCCCTTCAATTGGCACGTGGCAATCACAAGATCGGTCCCGCCCAGTACTAGTTGCACGTGGACATGGCACCGAATGAGCAAGGCACATGGCCTCTGGGCATCTTTGGCCCTTTCAAGTGGGATTTTATGATTCTTCTTGTTTTCCTTCTCCCTTTATTTTTTTATAGAGAGCCGCTGATTATGTGAGCTGTTTTGAGCGATCCACCGTGGCGTTAAGTTCAGATGTTGGTGATCCACTCAAAAGACTCTTTTTTGGCCGAGAACGGACCATGTCATGATCAGGAATCCCAAGTCTCGAGTTTTTACCCTATTGAACCTGTCAGCGAAAATTTAGCAGTCTACATGCTAGCAGCGAAATTTCTCAATGTCTCTCGTCACAGTGATTTTGACCTTGAATTCTTGGACATCCTGGCTCGGTTCTCTGGGTTATTGGTAGTCACAGCTTGCTCGGTCCATTTTAGGAGCGGGAATGGTGGTAGCGGATGTCTTCCAAATGGAAAGCGTGGGAGGCTGGAGATGCTGGCTCTGCATACATCTCCACAAATTGCGTCACAAGCTTGACGAAGTCGATGAAGTGGAGAGTTGCAACTAGTAAGATGAACGTATAAAATTTTATAATTCATCAACATTTCCCATGGAAAAGAGAGCAAATACTAGCATCCTTTTGTTAAAGCATTTTCACTTCCACCGTGTGAGAGCGTTTCTCTTTCCCTATCCACTCCTTCGAGGGTATGGACACTCTGGCCGTAGAAGGTGATGTTGTAGAGGTAATGGGTACTTTCGAGGAGCTTGTGGTGGCTTTCGTAGCTTGTGGTGGAAGATCATCATCGTGGTCGAAGACATAGTGTAAAGAAGAAGAAGCAAAGAGACTAGAGAAGAGAGAGCAGAGTAGGGAAGCTCACTAGAGGAGAGAGGGATTCTTGATTAGGTCCTGCAAGCCCTTCAATTGCATCCTCTTCTCGAAGAGTGAAGATGGAAAAATTATAAGTAAAGGATCGTCTAGAATCCTAGTAAAATGTTTACGTATCGTCACCAACTTCATGTGCATCAAAATCCCTGTCAGTGTGTGCACAACAAAAAAATATGGACAATGCATTTGTTTCGTAATGTAGCGTATGTTCATGCACAATGCGAAAAATTCGAACTAATGCACCAAATCTGTCAAATTTACAATGTCTTCAAATGTGGAATAGGAATGAGCATAGCCAGAAATGATACTCCTGCAATGCATTCATTTCTCGAGAATCGAATACTTGTCAACCAACATTTACATCCATTTACAGCTGCTCCCAACCTCTCATCCGTCGGCTTTGACATCGAGTGGCTATCCAACTTAGAAGGCATCAACAACCGCGTCGCCATCCTCCAGCTCTCCGTGGGCCTCCACTTCCTCATCTTTCAGTTTCTCCATGCCCCCGAGATCCCCGAGGCCCTT
Organism: Syzygium malaccense; assembly: GCA_031216405.1. NCBI lineage: Eukaryota > Viridiplantae > Streptophyta > Magnoliopsida > Myrtales > Myrtaceae > Syzygium > Syzygium malaccense. The sequence continues at coordinate 13,579,887 of CM062259.1, read as the reverse complement.
CATTGTCCTCAATTTGAGAGGTCCACTTCATTTGACACGCTCTCTTAACATCATTGCAGTGCAATTGGATGGAGAAACGAGCTGAGCCCGTACAACTTAGAGGCTAATGACTTGATTGGTCTATTGCCACTAAGCATTTGGAGCTGCAAGTAAGAAATGTAGTCGCTATGAGAAGTATGAAGGAGAAAAAGAGAATCAATAGAGAACAAGGTGAAGAAGGAAAAGAAGGAGAAAGAGAATCTCTGCTAAAATAGATGCGGTTTTTGCCTCCTCTCACAAAATATATTAATAAAATGAAAAAAAAAGTCACGATTGCTCTATAATTGGTTGTTTTCATGGGAAATATAAAATGAAAAGGGCAAGTTAGTCATGTAGCGCTTATCCATCCCCACTTAAGCCAAATAATAGAAGGAGTCACTTGCTTAGTCGGTCATAATCGTGAAGTACTTTTCAAGAATTCCCAATTTGTTAAAATCAAAGGTGGCATCTTAAGGTATAAGATCTTTTAATCACGTTCAATAGTGAGGTGTCGCAAATTTTATAACTTAGCCCGATCAATTAATTCCACCTCAAAGAGCAAGTCATAAGCTTTTCGGCACCGCACAAATCACTATGATTAAATTTTGAACGGAGAAAATATCATAACTTTTCACCACGGTAGTTCGATTGGCCCGATTCCTTGAAATCCAAGATTCGGACACTTTTTGAAGATCAAATTGTATTTTGAAAAATTTAGGTCGCGAGCTTTTCATTGGGGTAAAAATCGAGTGAATCAAGGTTAGGATGAAAAAGTTATATCCGGTCAAAGTATGGTCACATTTGTGTAAAAAGAAATTACGAATCACCGATGGTGCATCGATATTGAAGACAATAAAATCCGAAGAAAGCAATAATGCTTCAATCTGGCAAACTACAAGCACATATTATGTACAGCATTTCTATGCGATGCCCGGATAAGAAATTGAGAATGTTTTCATTTACACCACCCAACGTGACCACAGGGAATCTTTTCAGGGCAACAAAATCACCTTGATAGCATGCCTTAAGCACCGTGGTCCCGTTTCGCCCTTTCTCGATTTCCTCTAAGACTTTGACACTCGAGAATTCAATAAGAAAGGCATCATCATGAACGACATCCTCAAAATATGTGATTCCGACACTCTTTTAAGATCGAATTGCATTTTGGAAAAGTGTGGTTGTGAGCTTTCCGTTGCGGTAAAAATCGAGTGAATCGAGGATATGATGAAAAAGTTATATCCGATCAGAGTACGGTCAAATTTGTGTAAAAATAATTACGAATCACTAATGGTGCATCATTATCGAAGACAGTGAAATCTGAAGAGGGCGATAGTGCTTCAATCAAATCTTGCAAACTACAAGAACATAGCTCTAGAACAAGAAATCCGAATTCCCTATGGTAGGTTTCTCCACGATTATGTACCACATTTTGAATGTTGGAAGCCCGGATAAGAAACTGAGAATGTTTTCATTTATATGAACGTGACCACTAGGGAATCTTTTCAAGACAACAAAATCACCTGATAGCAACCCTTGAAGACCGGTCCTGTTCGCCTAGCCCCATTTCCTCTAAGACTTTGACACTTGAGGAATCCATAAGCAAGGCATCATCAGTAGCAACATCCTCGAAATTTGCAATCCCGACACTTTTTTAAGATTGAATGGCATTTCAGAAAAATTTAGGTCGCGAGCTTTCCAGATAAAAATCGAGTGAATTGAGAATATGATGAAAAAGTTATACTCCAATCAAAGTATGGTCAAATTTTTGTAAAAATAAATTACTGATAGTGCATCATTATCAAAGACAGTGAAATCCGAAGAAGGCAATACTGCTTCAATCTTGCAAACTATAAGCACATAGCTCTGGAAAACAACAATCCGATCCTATAATGATAGGTTACTCTGTGATTATGCACAACATTTTTATGAAAATGCCCGAATAAGAAATTGAGAATGTTTTCATGTACACTAGCGTGACCATGGGAATTCTTTTCAGGGCAACAAAATCATCCTGATAGCAGCCCTTAACGATAGTCTTATAATGATTTTTCTCTTTCTTCTACGATGAATTGTGAACAATATAATTGAGATCTATTTCGTCATTCACAAATTTTTAAAAAAATTCTGCACAGTACATAAATAGATATTCAGTAATAATCTATTCACAACATGATATTCACAATTACTCTTAAAATTTACACCACTTAACTACACAAATATATCCCAAAGATTACTCTCACGACAATAATGACCCAAATTGCTTCACAATCTTAGGGTTGTCGACCGTGTAGAATTTACTAGCTGATTAATATCACCTATTTATGTTGAAAAAACAAAGCTTCTTTAATATTATATTATATTTATAATTTTCTTGGATGACTATCACACTACGTAATGAAGGCAAAAAAATTTCAAATATCAAATCACATTTTCGAAAAATTTAGGTCGCAAGCTTTCCATTAACATAAAAATAGAGTAAAACAGGCATTGGATGAAAAAATTATACCTAGTCAACATTTGATCAATTTAAATCTAAGTTTATCGTGCACGAGTGATTCATGACACATGACATGCAATTTATATGACCTAATTCTAATGATAGGTAAAATTAATATGAGCTATTCTAACATGACCCTAAACATGTAATCACTAATGACACGGAAATTATGACCGATTATGTGGCCTCGATGACGTGGCAATGTAATGACATAGAATAGAGGCAACTAATTCTATATGATATATGCATGTTGTTTTTGTGATTTTTTTTAAATTAAAATAGAAAACTACCTAAAATATGTAATTACCTAATTTAAATAAGGAAATATTAAATTAAATCCTATTCTAAATTAGTAAATTTCCTAAACTACTACATTACTCTAAACATGCAATTCTAAACTAAGAAACTAACCCATGCAATGCTATTTTTTTGCATTTTTTAAAAGATAGGAAAATTACTTAAAATAAACTCATGCAATTTAATAAACCCATATAATCAATATATTCTCCACGACCCAAAACAGCAAATCAAAATAACCAAAAATCGATCTCACGTCTCGCAACTCGAATTCTTGATTATTAAAATTTTCAATACGGAAATTTTCTTAATTTTTTTTTTGATAACCGAGGTGTCCGCGCGGCCGGCGAGCTAGGGCTCAAACCGGCGGTGATGCCCGACTAGTCCTCGAGGGGGGCTAGCGCAGCATCCCACTGCCACGACCCCCCACTTAAATCATCGATGGACGAGTTTGAACCTAGGACCTCTCGTGAAAGGAACTGAATGCAAACCAATTCGGCCACCGATGGATGGGTGAAATTTTCTTAATTGGGTATGCCTAAAAATATAAAATATATATATCATGTTAGAATCTCAATAAACACAAATTAGGAAATTATATATTTGAATTGAGTATGGCTTACATAATTACCTAAATCGGGTTTCAATTCCGACAAGACCCACGATGAGGGACCATCGTCAACGTTCGGCGCATGGACTCCGGCTTGTGGATTGGCGTGGGGAGGCTCACAGTGACCGACGAGGGAGTGAGCAACACGATGTGAACCGGCTCTACGGAAACTTGATGGACTCAGCCAGGAACTGGACCTACTGGTCAAGTAGCGAGAGCAAGGAGACGCCAGAGAACTTGGACTGGAGAGCGAAGCACAGCAAGGATTGGAGCTCGTCGGGCTACTGGTTTTGCAGCAGGAATCGTTGAAGTTGTTGTCGATGGCTCCCCGGAGTTCGAAGTTGCTGCTGGCCTCACCGAAACTGCTGCAAGGACTCCAAAGCGCTAGCTGGAGGTTGTCGGACAGCGACCGGAGAGAATCGGAGATTCGGCAGGAATCAGATGGCGGTTGATGCTGGAACGAATCGCGGTGTATTGGTAAAGCACAGCTATTCCGGACCAAAAGTAGCCTCCACGGATGTTCTTTCCATTTGGGCATGTCCGTAAGGTTTCTTCCTTTGTATTCTCCAACGTTGGGCGTGTTCTGTACGTGGCGAACGTGAGTGAATCCTGGAAAGAAAATAAAAAATTATTATAGTGCCTCTGCCCTCTTTATGAATAGGTAACCAAGAACAGATTATAGCCGAGCGTTCCTCAAGTGTTCCTTGCACGAATATGGTCTTGGCATCTTTCCTTTTTCTCCTCTACGTCCAGTCAAAATTTTGATATTCAACAAGAGCGTTGGTGCTTATTTGGCTGACCACCCTTCTCTCGTTGAGCAGTCCGAATATAATTTGACTCTTCACTCTTTGAGATTTTGAGAATATGTGGCTTTTAGCACTCTCTTCTTGTGGCCGAAAGATAGGAATGTTCAGAATATATCTTTCTTAATTTAGCATTCTCCATGTGTTCCTCACATGTAATTTTTCTGCCACTATATATTTTCAATGGGCTTGGCCAAATTTTATGCTCTTGCGGGCTTAGTCCAATTGATTCAATTAAGATCAGAACCTTCCCTGCACCAATTCACCAACTTTATGCAATTATATGCACCACATTGTTGGCGGGTCTCCCTAAAGCTGGAGGGAGAAGGAAAAGAAGAAGAAGAAGAAGGGCACCCGGAGTGGAGCCCACTAGAACTGCTCGGGTACGCCATTCTTGCCATAATGCAATTTTTTTCTTGTTCGCAAGTGTTATCGTTTTTTGATTCCCGTGATATCGGTTTGTTGTTCCCATCTCAAGCGCCAAGTTTAGTCAACTCCATGCTGGTCTTGCCTGGTGCATTTACATTTAGATTGAGACCCCAAACAATTTTGTGTTTGGAATGACTTGTTCATAAGTGTTTCGACTTTTAAGATAGAAGTGCTACAATCGATATGCAATCACGTACTACTGTGACAGAGCTAGAATTCTTAACAAAGGGAAGGAGCCCCTACATTTTCAACGTATTAGACTTTAGAATTAGCATTAATTATTATTACCATGTAGAAAAATACAGTCTGATAAATCAATATAAGAAATAAGTGAAACAATAGTTTTAAGATATTTTTACTAATAGAATCACACTAAAGAGTATGAGTGAAATTGTTTCGCTAAATGGAGTAGTCTCGATTTATTTTATGATATTTCATCTTTTTTTTTCGACACCAAAGGGAAAGGTCAAAACTATTATCCCTTACTTTCCAAAATGATTTAACGCGACATGCAACTTCATAAGCTATCATGTGAGAACCATTATTTTTCTATTTAATGTGTATAAATATACCATTTTCATGATGTGTGCTTTTTAATTTTTTGGGTCGGAGCGAAACATATGCATAGATATATAGATACAGATACATACGTACACATATGTACACATGAACGTTCAGCCAGAAGCCAACGACGACGACGCAGGACAACGTTCGGGGGTGTTGTAATCATCGGCTCCACCGTCAACCAGAGAGAGGGGAGCGACCGTCGGCCACCTAAACCATTTTCATGTTTTTAGTATGATTATTAATTTATTACTTGTAATTTAAAATATCTTATGTTCAACTATTATTTTAAAAAAAATGCATTGGCAATCCTAAATCAAATTTGTTTTGGATTCCCATCTCAATCTATTCGATTCTCACCATTTTCTTACAATCAAACAAAAAAGCTCTCATACCATTTGGTTCCTAGTTCTTTTTTTTTTTCTTACAACCAAATGACTAAATTGGAATTCTCGTTTCATTACTATTTATGAATTTCAAAGTACGAAGGGAAAGTCAAGACAAACCAATAGAATCAATACAGAAGACCCGATTGAAGCTATGACTTCATGAACGCATTCCCATCTGGCGGAGGAGAACAACAGTCTGACCTTTTCTTTTGCCGATGTCAAGATGGAAATGAGGAGGTGAGCTAACTAAGGACCAATAAACACCTCATCTCCTATGTCTTTCCTACCCGCACCAGAAGACTAGTCACCAACTCATCATCACAACGCCGATTTTCTACACAATATTTCTTGCTATATAAACTCCAATCATTCTCCTCACTAAGGCATCACAAGTAGCAATCATTCTCCTCTTGAGCCTATACAAAACATAAAACTCATTCTCCGTTTACCAATATGGCTTCTTCCTCAAAGAGCTTCATTCTCTTCGTTGCCCTAATTTTCTCAACCATTCATATGAGCTTCGAAGCTCGCCATCTGTTGCAAACAACTATACCGTCGATACCATCACTTCCAACCATACCTACTCTGCCGACTTCTTTGCCGCCGCTACCGGCCATGCCAACACTGCCAAAGGTCGTTGTGCCGCCTATGCCTGCCATCCCGACCTTGCCTCAGCCCACACTGCCAACGCTGCCCACCACCCAGCCAACACTACCGAGCTTGCCAACCATGCCAACCACTCTACCGCCACTTCCGAGCTTGCCAACCATGCCGACCACCTTGCCGCCGATGCCGAGCATCCCTACTTCTCTCCCGAAAATCCCTTCTATTCCTTTCCTCACTCCTCCTCCAACCACCAGCCCTTGAAGATTTTAGTACCATACGAGGTCACCTGAGAGTATTTTCGATTTGTTGGACTGCCTCCTTTAATTTGTAGAATTGTTCGAATACAGGGCTTGTGTTATGATGTCTTTTGGGATTCTATGTATCATTCATGTTGCTTTCTATATATCATTCATATTTATGTATCAACCGCTGACTTAGCTCACATTTTATTGTGTTCTTTCCATCGCTTCCAAGCTCATTATTACGTGCAGTACAATCAACAGGATTTATGATGAGAAAAAGATTCACATAGAAAAGCAACTGAATTGAAAAGCGCTATAACTATACTGAAATGACAAAGTACCGCAATCCGCATATTTCACATTTTCAATAAATGGTGTATTACTCACAAGGGGTTGCGCCCTATCAGATTATTTATAATCGTTGCTTTTAGGGGCATAACTAAATGGGGTTAATTTCTTCAATGTTGTGGAACTCCATCATGGTTGAAGAATGTGGGGAGTTCTAGATGGATGTAATAGGATGTTAGGACATTCGACACATGATATAAATGAGAAAATTTGTCATCTAGAAAAGGAAATACGAAATGAATCGATCGTAAAATTATGAGATTTGCTATTCCTTTCTTTTGTAAGGAAGATGCTAATGGTAAATTTCACCCTTTAGTGCCAACTTCCACATAATACCAATTATTATCATGGTAGCAATTTATTCGATGTGAAAGGGGAAGAAGACAAAATCACAATTGCGTTGTCCTGCACGACCTTTTACTTTTTAGTATGGTCATTAGTGCAGGTGGCTGCTCATGTACTTTTTGGCACATGTTAATTTATTTGGAACACAATTTCATTTAACCCCTCCGCTTTAGCCTTCAGGGCTAGCGGACGTTAAATTCCGAACTTTAAAAAGTTGCGTTGGGGTTTGCTTGGACACCCTTCCTTCTTGAGAAGAGAAGGTGGGGGGTTTGATATTTCACCTTCTCAATAAGGTTAGGAGTGAGGACGTTTAGTTAAGATATGAGTTTCAATTCTCATGCTTTATAAAAAATAAGGCAAAAGTTTAAGAGTGAGTTGACAGTTAGAGTAGGATAGACAAGAAAAAAATACTCGTTAACTTTTTCCGTTATCATGTGTTGCACACATTCCTTTCGCGGGGGGCAGTTTAAAGCATAATATTTTCTTTAATTTTGTATCAAATGTTCCGACCAATTAAAATTAAAAAGAATATATGTATAACGAGGGAAAATTGCCACCACTAACCCTTAAACTTACCAAATAAATATGTGGTTGGGAAAAAATAGATATATTAGAACGGATACCATAAAAAGTAAATAATAGAAGAAAAAAATAATGGCTATTGATTAGGAGATGTCACCATATTTTTCAACCATTCAATTGCATGGTTTTACTTGTTATTTCTACTAAACATATACTTTACTAATCTAATGTGCTAATTTAAGGAAAAAAAAAGGAAATTTTTAGAAAAATAAAAAATATTTGGGATAGGCACTAATAGAGCTCCAAATTTGAGAGAGAGAGAGAGAGAGAGAGAGTTGACTTTGCATATATCTTCGTAATAGGCTAGACTCGGAAGGAAATAAAGTCCAACAAATTTTAACTTCTTCAAGTACAAGGAGGGGAACCAAATATGAACAAAGTGAAAAGCATTGAAGATGTCCGAACTACGAAGGGATCCGTCAAGGCCACACGCAGGAAACCTAGATTGATACGTTAAAATCCAGAAGCAAGTTATCAATGACCGTAGTTAGCCGTAGTTACGAAACAAGTTATCTACTTACCATCCACAAGGACATAGATCAGAAGCTTGACTTTCATGAAATCATGACCTTTCGACCGAACAATATAGAAGACAAAGTTTGACCCCTTCTTTATTATTTTTGCCTGTGGAAGATTGAGCTGAGAAGGTGAGCTAACAAAGAACCAATGAGAAGATGTTCTTTTATTCCTAACCATACCCAAAGGCCAGTAACCAACTTATTATCAAAACCCTAAATTTTATATGACTATCTCTTGCTATATAAACTCCCATCTCCTTCCTCCATTTACTCAGACATAATAAGCAGTCCATTCCTCTCGGCTCATTGATTCCCAGTCCTTGAGCCTGTCACAACACAATCCAGACTTCATACACCAACATGGCTTCTTCCTCTAAAAGTTTTGTTCTCTTCATCACCCTAATTTTCTCAACCATCAACATGAGCTTCGGAGCCCGTCATCTACTGCAAACAACTATGCCATCCATACCGTCTCTTCCCACAATACCAACTTTACCAAACCCGACGTTGCTGCCACCGCTGCCAGCCATGCCAACATTGCCTAAGGTCGCCATGCCACCAATGCCTACCATCCCAACGACCCTACCTCAGCCCACACTACCGACGTTGCCCACCACCCAGCCAACGCTACCGAGCTTGCCAACCATGCCAACCACTCTACCGCCGCTCCCAAGCTTGCCAGCCATGCCGACCACCTTGCCGCCGATGCCAAGCATCCCTACTTCTCTCCCTAAAATCCCTTCTATTCCTTTCCTTACTCCTCCTCCAGCCACCAGCCCTTGAAGATTTTAGTACCATACGAGTTGACCTGAGAGTATTTTTCATATGTTGGAGTGCCTCCTTTTGTTTGTATAATTGTTCGAATTCATGTCTTGTGTTATGACGTCCTTTGGGATTCTATGGATCATTCATATTGTTTTCTAGGGAGATCTTTGGGTGTGAATAAAAGTCTTTTCCATTGTGATGTATCTATGTATTTATGATATATATATATATATATATATATATATATATATATATATATATATATGTATGTATATATATATGTATGTATGTATTGATCTGTGACTAGACTCACATTTTGTTATGTATTTTCTATCTTCCAAACTTATTGTTCCGTGCAGTACAATCAATTTGATTTATGAGGAGAAGATTCAAATAGAAAAGCAACTTAACCAAAAAGTGCTACATCTACACTGAATTGGCATCGTTCCTCGACCTGTCTCTTCCACATTCACATAAAATGGTGTATTACTCACATGTGTTTGTGCCCTATCGAACATTTTATAACGGTTGCTTTTAGCTAGCTAATCAAATGGAGTCGATTTCTTTGTCTAATTTGGAAGTCCATCACTGTTAAAAGCATTTTTATGGAGTTAAAAGATGGATACGATTGATTGGAATTTATGGAGAGCAGTGTGTTTTCTCCCTGATTGATTGTTTTTTTGGTGGGTTCATTTGCCAAGCAATTTGCTGGAGATCTCCGAAATGTCATTCCACATTGTTTCGGATGAATTTGCGGTAACATGAATTTCAGGCGTGGATCCTCCATCCGGTACGGAGCTCCTTTTTGTTACTCAAAAAATTGTGAATTTATAAAAATGAGGTTTTGATCAACGGCGGCTGAAATACATCGAGACACAAAGAGGAGTACCATACGGACTTGAGGATGTTCCCCCCAAATTTTGATGGCAATTCTAGTTGGGGTAAAGACACCATTTGTTCTTCAACCCTTTCTAATTGCTTAAGGAGAACACTAAGGATTTTTATGTGAAATTGAGTCCTTGCACCATATATTTGGTTTACGTAGCTCATTCTATTAAATAAACTAAGGAAAAGTTTTCGCAATGCTGGCATCATCTGTGGTGGTTATATACTTCAAATTTTGAAAAAAATAGAGGAGAAAAAAAACTTCGATGAAATGTCACTAACATATTTATCATCGTTTCCATACGATGTCAGACATGCTAGACTTATGCAGTTGCATGGTCGCATGTTTCAATGAAAATAAACTTATCTTCGTATTTTAGGCTCGATTCGGTTGTTGAAGTCCCACAAATCTCAACTTCTTCAAGTACTAGGAGTTCACCCAAAATTTTTCGCAATGCTGGCATCATCTGTGGTGGTTATATACTTCAAATTTTGAAAAAAATAGAGGAGAAAAAAAACTTCGATGAAATGTCACTAACATATTTATCATCGTTTCCATATGATGTCAGACATGCTAGACTTATGCAGTTGCATGGTCACATGTTTCAATGAAAATAAACTTATCTTCGTATTTTAGGCTCGATTCGGTTGTTGAAGTCCCACAAATCTCAACTTCTTCAAGTACTAGGAGTTCACCCAAAATGACATTGACGATGTCGAAAGTATCGGAGGAATCAGTCGAGGCAACACGTAGAAACCCTAGATTGATATGTTAAAATCCAGAAGCTTGGATTCATGAAAGCGTGGCCATCTGGCAGAACAAGAACAACAGATTTGACCTTTGGTTTTCCTTTTTGCCGGTGGAAGATTGTGGTTGTGAGCTAACAAAGAACCTATAAAGAGATGTTCTGTTTTTCTGTCCTAACCTTACCCAAAAACCAGTCACCAACTTATGATCCCAACCCTAGATTTTATATGACTATCTCTTGCTAGATAAACTCCCATCCCCTTCCTCCATTTACACAGACACAATTAGCCATTCCATTCCTCTCAGCTCATTGATTTCCAGTCCTTTGAGCCTATCACAGCACAATATCCAGACTCCATATACCGATATGGCTTCTTCCTCTAAGGGCTTTGTTCTCTTCATTGCCCTAATTTTCTCGACCATCAATATGAGTTTCGGAGCTCGTCATCTGCTTCAAACAACTATGGCATTTATTCTGTCTCGTCCCGCCGTACCAACTTTACCAATGTCATTGCCTATGCTGCCGACCATGCCGACATTGCCAAAGGTCACCATGCTACCATTGGCTGCCATCCCAAAGACCCGGGCTCAGCCCACACTGCCAACGGTGCTCGCCACACAACCAACACTGCCCGCAACTACTCTGCTGCCACGTACGAGCTTGCCAACCGTACCTACCATGTTGCCGCCAATGCCAAGCATCCCTACTTCTCCCGCTAAGATTCCCTCTATTCCTTTCCTCACTCCAACTCCAGCCACCAGCCCTTGAAGATTTTAGCATCACGTGACGTCACTTCAGAGTTTTTTTAATTGTTGGCGTCCCCCTTATGCGTGCAAGATTGTTCGCATATATATGTGTGTTGTCATGAGATGTCTTCTCCGGATTCTATTCAACATTCGCGTTGTTTTCTAGCGAGCTCTTTTGGTGCGAATGAATGTTATCCAATACCTTGTATCTGCTACTATGACATCTATTGATCGGTTGACTTGCCTTCCATCCTTGTTATGTCCTTCCCACTGCTTCCAAGCTTGTTACTGATTATTACATTCTGTCAGTACAAAAAGTGTCCTCCGCAAACGACTTTATCAACCTTGTTTTCCATTGTCAATGTTGAGTGGGCGCTACAAAAAAAATTAACCTTTCACCGCGGCGGAATTCGGTGGATAGAAGCCTGGAATTTCGTGGCTGATCAGTCGTAGCTGAAGGCATGCAGCAGTAGACCTTGTCGAGATCGAGCAATTTCATAGCCGAAAGTATACTTTTCACCACGAAGATAATTCACGGCAAAAGGCGTGAAATAGATGCTCAACCTAAAGAGCCAACCTTTTGTGACGAAAACTTCGTGAGTTGTCGTAGCTTTGGCAGCACAAAATCTCGTGGCTAATCATATTAGGCAAGGAAAAATTCATGATCGAAGCGTCAAATTCCGTAGAGGTTGAATTATCTTTGCTCACGAAATATTTCGTGGCAACAACGTCGTGGGAAAAACCTATACTTTTAGCCATGAAATTTTCATAGGTGAAATTTCTTGGCAACACCACATTCCTTATTAAAAGTCTGTATACTTTTTGCCACGAAACAAATCGACGCATCAGGCCACTAAACTTTTCGTGGCTAAAAGTTCATGTGAATTTACTTGCAACTTTTCCACCATGAAAATTTTGTTGCTAAATTCATTTGTACATAATATTTTTTTTTGGCCTGGTTAAAAGGGTGCAAATTCGCTCGTTGCTAAAAGTCCTTTGCAAATTTTGAGTTTATATTATAGGTCTCATTTGCAAATCTGAGTACTGTTAATTTTATTTTGCAGTTGTTTATGCATATCATAAATTAACCCCAATGAGCAAATATAAAGTTAAAACATTAGATTCATAATTTAGCGATGTATGACATAGTGGTCCGACCCGTGATACCTCGCCTCCGGTCTCTAGTGTCGAACACGAAATCGTTTTTGTGCGTATCTCTAGCATCTTCTCTTGGTTAAACAATCAAAGTTTTAGGAAAAATTAAAACATTAAATGCTGCATTAAGAGAATTGATCGAGGATATTACACTTCTGCAATTCTGCCTTCTTCGCTCATCCATCCACTCTCCATTACTTTTCTCCTAAATCTGGCTTCTTCTGCTACTGTTTTTCTGATTGAATTTTTCATGATTTACTATTTTCTCCATAGTTTGCATTATTTCCCAATCATAAAACCATGAAAGAAGAAAATATGTTGAAAAATCGAAACAGAAGCTGTAGCAAATTAAACAGAAATGCAAAAGTTATAGTGTAAGCAAGCACATGTTAAGAGCTATGCAGAAAGGAAAAGGATATTAACGTTTGTGAAAGTATATATCAAAGGAGGAGGAAGAAGACGATTAATGCGGCATGTGTTATCTGTTTATGGCACAGAAAACACACATCTCTATCCCAATCTTAGCTTGATTCAATCATTTTAGCCAAGTTTCAATTAATTGTTTTGACGAAGCTTACTCTAGATCTTTTTAGCATCTAAAGATGTTTAAATATAGACTCTATCTATTATTAACATTCGAAAATAACATGAAAGAGTAAAGGATGACATGTAAATAATTGGTAAGGTTATCGGGTCACGTGGCGACACAATCCCAAATGTCATGTCACGTGGCAAGCGCAGAGCTAAAGAGAAGTGCCACGCGATGAGCACATGAGCGAACGCTCTCCCAACTCTGATTTTAATTATATATAATAAATACAACCCTACTATGATAACTTGTTTGGTAACACTTGACACCAATTTCAAAGGAGATAAGACCGAAACTATTTTTTTTGTGGAATGTTTGTGTCTACTTTTTATTCTTTATTATCATTTGAGTCACCAAAAAAAAAAAAACAGAGTGCGTAAAGGCTAAAGCCCATCACCCTAACAGTAGACCATCTAATTAATGGAATCCAAAGTTTGGAGAGATCAGTCGAGGCAACTCAAAGAAACCTGGATTACTATGTTAAACTCCAGAAGCAAGTTATTAATCAACCAAGATATTAGTAAGTTATGAAGCAAGTTGTTCGGTTACCTTTCTGAAAGACATAGATGCGAAGTTTGACTTCATGAAAGCATGGTCATCTGGCAGAACAAGAACAACAGATTTGACCTTTTCTTGCTTTTTTTTAGGAGGAAGATTGAGCTGAGGAGGTGAGCTAAGTAAGTACCAATAAGAAGACGTTCTGCTCTTTTCCCACCCATAACCAAAGGCCAGTCACCAACTTATTACACAATCCAACATTCTATATGACTATCTGTTGCTATATAAACTCATATCCCCTTCCTCCATAAACCCAGACACAATTAGCAATCCATTCGTCTCAGCTCATTGATTTCAAGTCCTTGAGCCCATCACAACAAAAGATCTAGACTTCATTTACCAACATGACTTCTTCCTCAAAGAACTTTGTTCTCGTCATCACCATAGTTTTCTCAACCATCAATGTGAGCTTCGGAGCTCGTCAACTACTTCAAACAACTATGCCATCGATACCGTCTCTTCCCACCATACCAACTTTACCAACGTCGTTGCCTCCGCTGCCAGCCATGCCGACATTGCCAAACATCGCCATGCCACCAATGCCTGCCATCCCAACAACCTTGCCTCGGCCCACACTGCCGACACTGCCCACGAATACTCTGCCGCCGCTTCCAAGCTTGCCAATCATGCCGACCACCTTGCCGCCCATGCCAAGCATCCCTACTTCTCTCCCTAAGATTCCCTCTATTCCTTTCCTCACTCCACCTCCAGCCACCAGCCCTTGAAGATTATAGCATCGTGCGAGGTCAATTCAGAGTATTTTTAAATTGTTGGCGTCCCCCGCTATGTCTGTAAGATTGTTCGCATATATGTGTGTTGTGTCCTGATATGTATTTTGGGATTCTATTTATCATTCATATTGATTCCTAGAATGATATGTATTGATCAGTGTTTTTGGCTCACATTCTTTTTATGTCCTTTCCACCGCTTGCGAAGCTTGTCAGCAGTTATAATGTACACCGTCAGTATAAAAAAAATGTTTTCAACGCACAGCTTTATGCACCTTTTCATTGTTAATAAAGAGTATTGACCTTTTGGCCCAACATAATATCGTGGCTAGAAGCCTAATATTTCGTGAAACAAGTCGTGGCGAAAGGCCCATGGCAACATAATTTCCTCGCCTAGCGGCCGTTCAGTTGAGGGCCGCAACCCTTGCCTACAACCGGCAATGGCATCACGGCCCTCGGTTGTGGGTGGCGAGGGTTGCCAGCGCTCGCCGAACTTGGTAGAAAAAAAGGATAGATAAGAAAGAAAACAGAAGAAAATAAAAAAAATTAGAAAATTCTTAAAAGCTTAAAAAATTATTAAAATTATTCATGTTAGCGCCAGCCACGGAAGACGACTGATGTCTAAGAGGATTATATTGATAAATCATCAAAAGATTTGTAACTCAGTTAATAAAATTGAAAGGTTTAGTACTCAAATGGCATTCATACAATAAATTTGAGACTTTTTGGTAATTTTCCCACAATTAAAGTTTAAAAAGAATTAGAACCTATTAAATGCTGCATTAAGAGAATCGATCAAGGATATTGCACTTACATAATTCTGCCTTGTTCCCTCATCAACCCACTCCCCATTACTTTTCTCCCAAATCTAGCTCCTTCGACTACTATTTTTCTAATTGAATTTTCATCATTTACTATTTTCTCCATATTGTGCATGGTTTCCAAATAAAAAAAGCATCAGAAAACAAAATATGTTCAAATATCATTACAGAAGCTATGCGCAAATTAAAAAGAAATGCAATAAGAACATTGTAAGCACATGTTAGAGCTATGCAACAAAGAAAAGGCTACAAACCTATGTGAAAATGTATCAAAGGAGGAGGATGAAGATGATGAATGCGTTAACATAGAAAATATAAGGGTGAGCAATTGGACTGGTTCAACTCGAGAACCGACACAAACCGACCTAATCCAACCGGTTTATAAGGGGACCGGTTCAATTCTCAATTCAAATACTATTATATACCCTAAACTATTAGTTTTACCTGAAAATTCGAAACCTGGAACCAGGAATCATACCTTTAAGAGCTAGTAAACTCATAACCCCAAATAAGTCTTGTACTCCTTTTTAATAATAGAAAATATATGTTGAAATTGAATATGTTTCATTTATTATCCTCAACAGAAGAACTGCATTCGTGATTGTCACATGTATATTGCATATATTAGAAAATGAAAAAAAAAACTAGCCAATTGTTGATTTGACCTTGATTTAGTTTTAGGGTCAACAAGGTCAGCTCCCAATTCCAAAAACTAGGAACCAACCGTAATACGTTCTAAATCTGAAACCTACCCACCATAGAACCGATTACCATTAACAAACACACATCTTTGTTGTATTTTTAGTTTAATTCAATTATTTTAAATAAGATTAAATTAATTTCTTAAACTAAGTTTACTCTGGATTTTTTTTAGCATTGGAAAATATTTATATATTATCTTTGTCTATTATTAGCATTTGACAATAACATATAAGGGTGCAGGATGACATGTCAATAATTAGCAAGGTTAGTGTTGGAAACAGATGTGGTAAAACAAATACAGAACACAAAGATTTACGTGGTTCGATCACAAGGTGATCTACGTCCACGGGCGAGACAAGACAAGATTTCACTATAATCAAAGAGAGTACAGTTTTCAAAAGTCGAAACAACGATAAAACCTCACGGCTCACAAAACTCTCCGAAAACAAAATTCTCTCAATATCAATGAGAAAACCTAATCGCGGTATAAATAGGGCTCCCCAAAAAATTTCCTCAGGGGCTACGCCCCCGAATCCCCTAAGACATTTGTTCGCTTACACCAGCTCAGGCGAACCGCCATAGAGATTTGTTCGCTTACTCCAAGTTGGGCCTATCGGCCCAATCCTCCACATCACGAATTAAATTTTAATTTTTTCTCCATTTTTGGATTGCACAAAAATATGTTGGGTCGGGTCATGAACCGGACCGAGTACATAAAATTCAAGACATATTTAACTGTTAGTGAGCTACGTGGCAACACATTGCCAAGAGTCGTGGCACGTGGCAAGGGCATACCTAAAGAGAAGTGCCCCATGACAAGTAAATGAGCGAACTTTCTCTCACCTCAGGCTTGACTACATATATTAAGGGCCTGTTTGGTTCAACTTTGAAAATGCTACTTGGGAGAATGCAAATACCTTTGGGTGAAAGCCCATTGGAAAAATGCAAATGGTGTTTGGTAAAAATAATTTGTAAAGCTACTTTGGCCAAAATATAGTGTTTGGTGAACTTTTTTGCAAATGGACTTTGGGAATAAAAAAATCATTCTTACCCTTCGCCGGAGCCGGCGCCGGCCGGCCGCCGGCGAGCCAGATCTGGCGCCGGCGGCCGTCGCCTGAGGTCGGGCAACCGCCGGCGGGCCAGATCTGGGGCCGGCGGTTGTCGCTCGAGGCCGGGCGACCCAAGCGGCCGCCTGGGTCGCGCGACCTCAGGCGGCCGTCGCCTGGGTCGCGCGACCTCAGGCGGCCGTCGCCTGGGTCGCGCGACCTCAGGCGGCCGTCGCCTGGGTCGCGCGACCCAGGCGACGGCCGCCTGAGGTCGCGCGACCCAGGCGACGGCCGCCTGGGTCGCGCGACCCTCGGCGACGGCTGGCCGCCTGGGTCGCGCGACCCAGGCGACGGTCGCCTGAGGTCGCGCGACCCTCGCCGAGGGTCGCGCGGCGTCGGGCGACGGCCGTCGGCCTCTTGCCGGCCCAATCCGACGCCGGCCGCCTCGCCGACCTCCCTCGCCGGCCTCCCACACGAAGAAGATGAACAGTACACACAAGGGGCAAAAGTGGGTTTTTGGACAAATTTTGAGGGTAAAAAAGGCAACTAACATATTTTCATTAAGGGGGTACTAGCATTCCGAGAATGCTGAAAGCCCAAGGCACCCTAAGGGGTGCCTTGGGCTTTCAGCCTTGAGAAGGCCAACATTTGGCCAAAGAGCTCCAAAAATAGTTTGCCAAACACAAAATAATTCCCCCAAAGGGCTTTGGAGGCTCAAAGCTCCTTCACAAAGCCCAACCAAACACCCCCTAAGTACGATCCCGGGGAGATAACTGGTTTGTTAGCTCTTAACACCAATCTCAAAGGAGGTAAAACCGGAACTATTTTTTGGTGGAATGTTTGTGTCTAGTTTTCAATCTTTTTATCGTTTGTGTAACAAAAAGAGAAAGAGTACCTGATGGCTAAAGGTCATCCCTCGAACAGAAGACCATGTAACTGATGAAGTGCAAAAGTTCGGAGAGATCAGTCAAGCCAACCCTAAGAAACCTAGGTTGACATGTTAAAATCAAGAAACAAGTTAACAACCAGCCTAGATAATGGGATGTTATGAAGCAAGTTGTTCACTTATCTTATACAAAGACAGATGCGAAGGTTGACTTCATGAAAGCATGGCCATCTGTCAGAACAAGAACAGCAGATTTGACCTTTTTTTATTGTTTTTGCCGGTGGAAGATTGAGCTGAGGAGGTGAGCTAACAAAGAATTTATAAAGATTTCTTTTTGTCCTAACCTTACCCAAAGGCCAGTCACCAACTTATCATCACAACCCAAAATTCTATATGACTGTCACTTGCTATATAAACCCCCATCCCCTTCCTCCATTTACCCAGACACAATTAGCAATCCATTTCTCTCAGCTCATCGATTTCAAGTCCTTGAGCCTATCACAACAAAAGATCTAGACTTCATTTATCGATATGGCTTCTTCTTCGAAGAGCTTTGTTCTCTTCATCGCCCTAATTTTCTCAACCATCAATATTAGCTTTGGAGCTCGTCATTTGCTGCAAACAACTGCGCCATCCATTCCGTCTCTTCCCACCATACCAACTTTACCAACATCGTTGCCTCCGCTACCGGCCATGCCCACATTGCCAAAGGTCACCATGCCGCCATTGCCTGCCATCCCCACGACCCTACCTCAGCCCACACTACCGACGCTGCCCACCACACAACCAACACTCCCCACGACTACTCTGCCACCGCTTCCAAGCTTGCCAATCATGCCGACCACCTTGCCGCCCATGCCAAGCATCCCTACTTCTCTCCCTAAGATTCCCTCTATTCCTTTCCTCACTCCACCTCCAGCCACCAGCCCTTGAAGATTATAGCATCGTGTGAGGTCACTTCGGAGTATTTTTAAATTGTTGGCGTCCCCCGTTATGTCTGTAAGATTGTTCGCATATATGTGTGTTGTGTCCTGAGATGTATTTTGGGATTCTATTTATCATTCACATTGTTTCCCAGTGAGCTCTTTTGCTGCGAATAAATGTTTCTTCCATTGTGTAGTGTCAACCTCCTATGATATCTATTGATCAGTGATTTTGGCTCCCGTTCTTTTTACGTTCTTTCCGCCGCTTCCAAAGCTTGTCAGCAGTTATAATGTACACCGTCTGTAGAAAAAAATACTTTCCTCGTACAGCTTTATCCAACTTCTTTTCATTGTTAATAGAGAGTAGACCCTACAAGAAAATTGACATTTCGCCCCGACGCTATTTCATGGCTAGAAGCCTAATATTTCATGAAACATAAGTATACTTTTCAGCACAAAAATATTTCATGGCAAAAGGCGTAAAAAGAAAATCATCGATAGTGACGACTTTCATTTGTGGCTAAAGGGCCAAACTTTTGCGACGAAAATTTCATGGATTGCTGTAGTTTTGGAGGCACGAAAAATTGTGGCTAATGACATTAGGCCAGGAAATTATTTGTGACCGAAGCGTCAAATTTGGAAGCGATTACATCATCTTTGTCCACGAAATATTTTATGGCGAAAAACATTGTGAGAAAAATCCGTAATTTTAGCCTAGAAATTTTTATACCTAAAATTTCGAGGCGACTAAATATTTCGTGATTAAAAGTGTAACAACCCGATCAGATGAAGGCAGGGAGTGATCGTCGGAGCCACGGATCTCGAACAAAGACCGGCTCCTGACAAGCTTCTAGGATAGCGAAAAGGGCAGGAATGAACCAAATTGCACATCAAACATGGGTAGAGAATGTTTGAAATATATATGTGTGACAACGGAAATTAAATCAAGGAGGCACCTTTTGACGTAACACAATGCTTAGCTTTGGAACTCCAAAGCTAAGCATACTCCTGTGAGAGCACTACTAGGGTGGGTGACCTCCTAGAAAAGTGCCCACACGTACGCCAAAAGACAAAACCATGAGGCAAACCAAAGCGAACACTACCTCAATGAATTAATCCAGGTATGTTACAATATGGTATCAGAGTGGGACACTCTCTAGTATTTGTGTGGTTCGAGGACGAACCATTTAGAAGCTAGTGGGATTGTAATGACCTGGTCCGACGAGGGTGGGAGTGGTCGCCGGGTCCAGAGGATTTAGACAAGAAGCAGCTGCTTTTAGGATAGCGAAGAGGGCAGGAATGAATCGAATTACACACCAAAAATGGGGTGAACATACTTGAGATATATACATGAAAACTTGAAGTAACTCACAGAGGCACTTTTTGATGTAACAAAAATGCTTACCTTCAATACTTCAAAGTTAAGCATATTTAGGTGGGAGCACTACTCAAATGGGTGCCCTCCTAAGAAAGTGCCCACTTATATGCCAAAGGACAAAATCATGAGGCTTGATATTAGATTGGCCAAAACGGACAATACTTCAAGTGAATTAATCCAGGGATTTTACAAAAAGTTCGTATGTTTATCACTGCAAAACGAATAGTTGCATCGGCAGCACTTAAAACTCGTAATACCTCGCCTCGGTCCCTCCGGTCAAAAAATCGTCTTTGTCCGCATCTCTGATGTCTTCTCCTGGTCATACGATTAAAGTTAGAAAAAAATTAGAACTATTAAATGCTGCATTAAGAGAATCGATCAAGGATATTGCACTTACGTAATTCTGCCTTGTTCCCACATCAACCCACTCCCCATTACTTTTCTCCTAAATCTAGCTCCTTCGTCTACTATTTTTCTAATTGAAGTTTCACCATTTATTATTTTCGCCATACTATGCATGATTTCCAAATAAAAAAACGAAACAACAAAATATGTTCAAATATCATTAAAGAAGCTATGCGCAAATTAAAAAGAAATGCAAAAATAGCATAGTAAGCACGTGTGTTAGAGCTATGCAGCAAAGAAAGGGCTACAAGCCTATGTGAAAATGTATCAAAGGAGGAGGAAGAAGACAATTTATGCAGTGTGTACTATCCATTAAGGCTGCGTTTGGTCGTCTGGACTTCTAAACAAGATAGGACCGGATAAGATAGGATAAGAAATCCTGGGATTTCTTCATATCCTATCCACTGTTTGGTGGACTACGGATTTAAAGTCGGATAGGATAATTTTTATTTTTATTTTTTGCTATTCACGGGATCCGGAGTAGTTGGTGAAAGAAAAAAAGTCGAGAAATTTTTTTGGTGAAAGCGCATAAGGTGTGGGGATGAAGATGATAGCAAGTGGAGCGTAGGATTTCTAGAAAAATAGGCATTAGAAATCCTATCCGGGTCTATCCCACCTCCCCCCTCGGATTTTTTTATCCGGTCTATATCCGACCTTATCCTATCCTGGACTACTACCAAACACATGATAGGATAAAACATATCATATCCTGACTTTTATCCGGTCAACCAAACGCAGCCTAATAACCCAGAAAACATAGAGGTAAGCAACGGGATCGGTTCAACTCGAGAACCAGCTGAACTGGCCTAATCTAGCCAGCTCATTAGGGGACCGGTTTGGTTCTTGATTGGAAAACTAAAAATCGGTCTTGACTAGTTCTATACCCTGAACTTGTCAGTTTACCTAGGAACTTGAAACCTAGAATTAGGAACCATACCTTTAGGAATTAGTAAACCTATAACCCTAAATAAGTCTTTTACTCTCTTTTTATAACAGAAAATATATGTTAAAATTGAATCAGTTTGATATATTATCCTCAACATAAGAACTATAGTCATGATTGACACATGTATATTGCATATATAATAAAATGAATCAGAAAAAGAAAAAAAACCGACCAATTCTTGAGTAGACCTTGATTCAGTTCTAGGGACAACAGGGTTAGTTCCCGATTCCAAAAACTAGGAGCTGACCCTAATACATTCTAAGTCTTGAACCTACCCACCATAAAACTAATCATCCTTAGAAAACACAAATCTTTATCATATTCTTAGTTTAATTCAATTATTTTCAATAAGATTAAATTAATTTCTTAAAGAAAGTTTACTCTAGATTTTTTTTTAGTATTGGAAGATAATTATATATTATCTTCGTCTATTATTAGCATTTGAGAATAAAATATAAGAATACAGGATGACATGTCAATATTCGTTAAGGTTGGTGAGCTACGTGGCAGCACAATGCCAAGTGTCATGCCACGTGGCAAGGGCAGACCTAAAGAGAAGTGCCCCACGACGAGTAAAGGAGCGAACTTTCTCTGAACACCAGCTTAAACTACATATATTAGGTACAATCCTAGGAAAATAACTTGTTTGTTAACGCTTAACACCAATATCAAAGGATGTAAGCTAGACCAGAACTATATTTTGGTGGAATGTTTGTGTCTCGTTTTCGTTCTTTTTATCGTTTGTGTAACAAAAAGAAAAAAAGTACCTAAAGGCTAAAGGCCATCCCTCGAACAGAAGACCACGTAATTGATGAAGTCCAACGTTCGGAGAGATCAGTCAAGCCAACACAAACCTAGATTGACATGTTAAAATCAAGAAACAAGTTAACAACCAACCTAGAAAATGGGATGTTATGAAGCAAGTTGTTCAGTTACCTTCCACAAAGACATAGATGCGAAGCTTGACTTCATGGAACCATGGCCACTTGTCAGAACAAGAACAGCAGATTTGACCTTTATTTATTTATTTTTGCCGGTGGAAGATTGAGCTGAGGAGGTGAGCTAACAAAGAATTTATAAAGAGATGTTCTACTTTTCTTTTTTTCCCTAACCATATCCAAAGGCCTGTCACCAACTTATCATCACAACCCAAAATTCTATATGACTATCTCTTGCTATATAAACTCCCATCCCCTTCCTCCATTTACCCAGACACAATTAGCAGCCCATTCCTCTCAGCTCATCGATTTCAAGTCCTTGAGCCTATCACAACAAAAGAGCTAGACTTCATTTATCGATATGGCTTCTTCCTCAAAGAGCTTTGTTCTCTTCATTGCCCTAATTTTCTCAACCATCAATATGAGCTTCGGAGCTCGTCATCTGTTGCAAACAACTATGCCATCTATACCGTCTCTTCCCACAATACCAACCCTACCAATACCGACGTCACTGCCGCCATTGCCATCCATGCCCACATTGCCAAAGGTCGCCATGCCGCCTATGCCCGCCATCCCAACGACCCTGCCTCGGCCCACACTACCGGCGCTGCCCACCACACAACCTACACTCCCCACAACTACTTTGCCACCACTTTCGAGCTTGCCAACCATGCCGACCACCTTGCCGCCAATGCCAAGCATCCCTACCTCTCTCCCTAAGATTCCCTCTATTCCTTTCCTCACTCCACCTCCAATCACCAGCCCTTGAAGATTTCAACATCATGTGAGGTCACCTCAGTATTTTCAAATTGTTGGCGTCCCCCGTTGTGTGTGTAAGAATGTTCGTGTATACGTGTGTTTTGTCATAAGATGTATTTTGGGATTCTATTTGTCATTCACATTGTTTCCTAGTGAGCTCTTTTGCTGCGAATAAATGTTTTTTCCAGTATCTTGTACCTACCTACTTTGATACGTATTGATCAATGACTTGGCTCCCATTCTTGTATTATGTCCTTTTCACCGCTTCCAAACGGGAAAATTGTCCAAAAAGTCATAAAATATTGTACGGAGATCAATTCAGTACCAAACATTTTAATTGTGCCAATTTAGTCCTAAACCTTTTAACGATTTACCAATTTAGTCCTAATCGTTTTGACGATTTGCCAATGTAGTCCTTCCAGCCAAATATCTAAATAACAAGTTTAGGATTTAATCGGTTCAATTGAAAGGTTTATGACTAAATTTACATAATTAAAAGATTTAGGACTAAATTAGCCATCGTACAATAAGTTTAAAATTTTTTGGGCAATTATCTCCTTCTAAGCTTATTTAGTAATCATAATAAACACTTCTAGCAAAACAAAAAAAAGTAATCATAACAAACACCAATAATATAAAGAAGAGTTTCCCACGTGCTGCTTTATACTCCTTTTTCCATTGTTCGGTGAGAGTGGACCCTACAAGAAAATCGACTTTTGGCCACGGTGGAATTTCGTCGCTAGAATCCTGGAATTTCGTGGCGCAGAAATCATGGTAGACCTTGGCGACAACATGGAGTAATTTCGTGGCCCAAAGTATATTATTCGATACGAAGTTTTATTGCTAAAAGTCCTTTGCAAATTTCGAATTTATATTTTGGATTGCTTTTGCAAATCCAGCTATTGACACATCATAAATTAAGCAAATGAGAAAATATAAAATTAGACAAATGTTTTCATAATCTAGCAATATATGACATAGTATTCCAGTCTCCTCGATGATGAACCTAAAAAACCAAGATCATATCAATACCAAGATCAATCCAAAAGTAAAACAAAATTCCAAATCAAATTATGATATAAAGAGCTGTCCAGCCTCCTCGACAATCAACTAAAATATAAACATTGCATCAGCAACTGCAAAAAAATAGAATTGCACAGTCAATAAAAACACGGGAAAATTGCTCAATCAGTCGTAAATCTATTTTGCGAATGCCAATCGAATTCAACACATTTGGGTGAAATTTCAATATAATCTTTAAGGTCAATTTTCACTAGAAATCGTTAATGTGATGGTTTTGTCATTACCAGCCGTCTTGCGTGGCACACCATCACGTCAGCAATTTCTGATGAAAATTAGTCGAAATAACTATATTGGAATTTTGCGCAACATTTTAGGACTCAATTGACAATATTGAAAAATTTAGGATTTAATTGATATCCGTATAATAAGTTTAGAACTGATTGGATAATTTTTCCGTAAAAATGGTGTAGTACCAAGCTCAAATGCATATTCACTCAACTCACTCCTCATTTCTTGTCGTGACCTTCCCGGGGGTGAACCGCCAGAGGAAAAGTTAACAGACTTACTAAACGGTAATGAAGGTTTCTCTCACGAGGCCATCGCTCGTATTTAGCGCGGACTCTCCCAAGCCCATCCGATCGCAACTTGGTACGCAACTCATCATGTAATTAATCTTACTTTTTGGAGTCGCCACTAATCGGTTATGGGTCGATTAGACACTCAAGTAAAAAGCGAAGTACAATTTACTTCTGCGAACTAGAGATTCATGAATTCGGGGACTTAGTTATGCTACATTAATTTAATACCATTTCGGTACCTTTTCTCTTTATTCCAAAAATGTTTTGCATGCAGTCTTTATACATTTTTATCCTATGTCACTAACACATGAGGAGTGACCATACTGATAAATAGATTGCAAAAAATTTAAGGAACCTTGATGCGCTAATCAAAGCAAATTATATCACTATCCATCACCACGATATTTCTGCAAAACTATTATTTTAGAATAATATACAAACAGAACGCATGAATGTTACGCATGATTGTGCATGAACGAATGACTAACTAATATGCAGTATATGAGACTCTCTGATTCCAATTTTTTAAATTATTCTTTATTAGCTAATAAAATACAAATGAGCCTAAAAGTCTACAAATTAAATGATTCCTAATCCTATATCCACATGATTAGTGAAAATGTGGTCTAAATCGTAATTTCGAGAAAACATAGTTTTATCTCTATGATAATGCATGCATGTGCTTCTAAGTTCATTAACGTGTATGAATGACCTAAAAGAAACCATGAATTTATTTCTATTTTTTTATTTTAAAAATAGCAGGTTTAAAACCTAAGACTCTAATATGGCCTAATGAACTATCCATTAATATTGAACTGTATGCAATGCGGACGACGCATGTAATGTAATAACTAAAACTATCTACATGATACGATTATTAAAACTTAGTTCTAAATGACATACGTTGTATGACCTAAGCCTAATTAACCCTAGGTCTACATGCAATCTAAATGATTCTAAATAACCTTTTTATTTGATTTTTTTTATGAAAGCTATGAACTAACCTGAATCTACATGTATTCTAAAACTAGCATATTCGAAACCTATATGTGTTGTGAGACTAACCATGCATGGCCCTAATATGAAAACCTAGAGTGTAAATGTGTGCAATGACGACGTCCGAATTAATCACGTCATTGATAGCATACTCAACCGTAGCAATCCATGCAAGACAATATTAGGGTTCGACCTTAGTTTCTAAAGATTCGAAAGCCAAATATGTCTTTGTGGAGGCACTGAAACAACCAGAACACCCTACGGTTTCATCACTAAATATCATGTGTTTAAAACTACATATTAAAATGAAACCATTACGTGAAATTTGTCAAACCTTGATTACTTTATTTAGGATTTCCCCGAGGAAAGACTTGATGAGTCACGAAAGGCAGCAACAGTGGACTTGAGGCGACATCAGTAGGTCATGAGCAAGACAGTCACAGCAGAAGAAGAGGAACGCAGCAGCAGCGAACAGCAACGTACAGCAGCAATGAACAATAGCGAACAGCAGCAACAGTGACGCAACAGTGAGCAGCGAGTGTCAGCGATGAACAACAGTGAAACAGCAGCAGCAACGACAAATAGCAGCGAGCGGCGAACTGCAACGAGCAGCAGTGAACAGCGAACAGGGATAAACAGCAGCAAACAACAACGAACAGCAGCGACGCTGCAATGAAGAGCAGTAGACAGTAGCGAACAGCGACAAACAACAGCGAACAGCAGCGATGCCGCAGCAAACAGCAGTGACACAGTAGCAATGAGCAACAAGAGTGATGCAATCGGGCTGATGAGAAGCTCACTGGAGCAAAGGAATTTGCTGCGAATCACGGAGAAAAGGGAGATAGGAGAACAATAGCCACGTAGAAGGACTCCTTTGTCTCTCACATATTTGGATCTCTCTCTATTATGAACTCCTCTGGATCTTCTTCTCCCCCCGTTGTTCTTTACTGAAGGTGCCCTTTCATAGTGGCTCTAGGCACCTCTCTTTCTTTGCAAATCTTTAAGTTTCCTTTTTTCTTCCCTTGATTATCGACATTCCACGATTTTGGCCAGCCCATTTGCACGTTCTAATCAGCTCCTTACTTTGATTTTATCCTTTTATGGATGTTTGTTTCACCGATTTTGCCTCTCAATTGTCGCGCTTTCCTTTGTCTTCAGCCGTGAACATTCATGAAAAATATCCTAAGAATTCCTCTGTTTATCTGGTTGGGGAGAAGATCTCTCTGATTGATTTAGAGTAAGGAAATCCCCTTCCCAAAATGGCGGGAAGCTATTGCCTTCATGACGGTCTTTATTCATCAAGGAAATTCACCCTCTTTCACCAATCACGCTTTGCAAGATACCTCGGCCAATCTCTATCCCCATCTCCAAATTCTTTTTCCTTGAAAGCTTCATTGATCGATCTTTAGAATACAAGCATTCCTCAAAATCCCCAAATTCAGCCAGCTCGGTTTGATTGAAATCTTTGATCAAGGTTTCATTCAAATTTCCGCAATTTTGGAATTTAATACGAGCACCCATGGCCGACTTGATGCAAATATGCTTAATGCTAAACATGTTAATACTATAAGTGCCTAATGCAAATAAATACAACAAAATGAAACAACGCGGTATCAATTTTTTTGAAGGGTTGACTTCAACGGCTAACTTTTATGTGATAAAAGACTAAGTGGGAAACTCAAAAAATTTAGGTGTCAACAGTTCTTTTCTCCTAAATCTAAGCTTCTTCGACAACTATTTTTCTAATTGAATTTTCATCATTTACTATTTTCTCCGAAGTGTGCATAATTTCCAATTCATATGAAAAAAACCGAAACAACAAAATTTGTTAAAAAAAATCAACACAAAAGGGCAAATTGAAAAGCAATGCAAAAATAACACTATAAGCACATGTTAGAGCCATGCAAAAGAAAAATGACTATTAACCTATGTGAGAATGTATCAAAGGAGGTGGAGGAGGAAGATTATTAATGCAGAATGTACTAACCATTTATAATACATAAAACACACATCTCTATCCTATTCTTAGTTTAATTCAATTAGTTTTGTAAGTTTAAATTAATTGTTTTGGATAAATATATTGTATATTCTTTTAGCATATGTAGATAATTGACTTTATCTACATTTTGAAAATAACATATAAGAGTGTGTGATGACATGTAAGTAATCGGTAAGGTTATTGGGGCACGTGGCAATGCAATGCCAAGTTTGATGCCACGTGGCAAACATAAATCTAAAAAGAAGTGCCACGTGGCGAGTATAATGAATATGATCATGTGAAGATAATTTGTTTGCTAACACTTGACACTCAAAGGAGATAAGACCGGAACTATTTTTTCGTGAAACATTTGTGGTTGCCAAGAGAAAAAAATTAGTGCCTAAAGGCTAAATTTCATCAATCTAACAGTAGACCATGTAATTGATGAAGTCCAAAGTTCGAAGAGATCAGTCAAGCCAACACAAAGAAACCTAGACTGACATGTTAAAAAATAAGAAACAAGTTCACAACCAACCTAGAAAATGGCATGTTATGAAGCAAAGTTGTTCAGTTGCCTTCCGCAAAGTTGTTCAGTTGCCTTCCGCAAAGACTGTGTTGCGAAGCTTGACTTCACGAAAGCATGGCCATCTGTCAGAATAAGAACAGCAGATTTGACCTTTGACTTTTCTTTTTTGCAGGTGGGAGATTGAGCTGAGGAGGTGAGCTACCAAGGAACCTATAACAAGACCGAAAAAAAAACAAGGAACCTATAAAGACGTGGTCTGTCCTTATTTCCTAACCATGCCCAAAGGCCAGTCACCAACTTGTTATCACAACCCTAGATTTTACGTACCATCTCTTCCTATATATGCTTCCACCCCCCTTCCTCCAGTTACTCAGACCCAATTAGCAAACCATTCCTCTCAGCTCATTGATTTCTAGTCCTTTGAGCGTTCACAGCATTAAATCCAGACTCCATTTACCAGCATGGCTTCTTCCTCAAAGAGCTTTGTTCTCTTCATTGCCCTGATTTTCTTGACCGCCAATATGAGCTTTGGAGCTCGTCATCTACTGCAAACAACTATGCCATCCATACCATCTCTTCCCGCAATACCAACTTTACCGATACCAACCTCGCTGCCGCTGCCGTCCATGCCCACATTGCCTACCATCCCGACGACCCTGCCTCAGCCCACGTTGCCGACACTGCCCACCACTGCTCTCCCGCCACTTCCGAGCATGCCAACCGTGCCAACCACCCTGCCCCCAATGCCTAGCATCCCTACCTCTCTTCCTAAGATTCCTTCCATTCCTTTCCTCACTCCTCCTCCAGCCACTAGCCCCTGAAGATTTTAGTACCATATGAGGTTACCTCAGTGTATCATTAAACTGTTGGGGTCCGCCCTTTCTTTGTAAGATTGTTCGCATATGTGCGTGGTGTGTCCTGAGATGTCTTTAGGAATTATATTTATCAATCAGATTGTTTTCTAGTGAGGTCTTTTGGCGCGAATAAATGTTTTTCCAGTATCTTGTATGTAGCTTCTATCATATGTATTCAGAGGCTTGGCTTCCATTCTTCCATGTCCTTTCCACCGCTTCCAAGCTTGTTAGTAACTATAACATACACAATCAGTATAAAAATGTGCTCTCCACATACGGCCCTGTCTACCTCTTTTTCATTGTTAGTAGAGAATCGGCGCCGCAAGAAAATCAACCTTTCACCACAGCGGAATTTTGCAGCTAGAAGCCTGGAATTTCATGGCTAAGGCTTCTAGCCACGAAAATCTTTTCGGCGGAAATGTCATGGCTACAGGCCTGTGGCGATTCACCTTGGAAACGAAATCGAGTAATTCTGTAGCATTAAGTATACTCTTCACCACAGGATATTCCCCGGCAAAAGGCGTAAAATAGACATTCAATAACGACAAATTTTATTTCGTGGCTAAAGGGCCAACCTTTTGCAATGAAAATTTTGTCAAACGCGACCGGCCAGAGGAAGAAGGGAAGAAAAAAGAGAAAGAAAAGAAAAAGAAAAAAAGGAAAGAGAAAAGAAAATATAATAAATAAATATATCAAAAAATATTAAAATATTATTAAAAATTCTCCACGTCAGTGTCAGCCGCGCCATGTAGGACTACCAACATCCATGTTAGCGATTTCCTATCAAAATTAGCCATATAGACTCAATTGATAAAACGTGAAAATGTTTAGAATTTAATTAATACAATTAAAATATTTAGAGCAATAAATTTAAGATTTTTTGGATAATTTTTCCGATACGAGGCCAAGAAAGATTTTTTGACTAAAGCGTCAAATTTCATAGCGCTTCAATCATCTTTGCCCACAATTATTCGATTCAAAAGTTTGACCTATTAGGTAAGATGAGACACAAATGTGCGAAACTTGCAAAAGCAGGTGAATTGAAGTATTTCCAACACAAGGGAAAGGAGGAACAAATGCAAAATGGGATCAGTTGTTTATAATGAAAGAGTGACGTCGTTCCAACTTCACACGTATATAAAAAGCATATAAGATCCATTGTCAAACCACGTGATACTTCAACAATTTTAAATACATTTTGTAATTAAAATCATATTAGTAATTTTATTATCTTAGGCTTGAGTAATTTAAATTGACTATCATAATTTTACCATCATTAATTTTATTCAAGCTGAGATGTATTTTCTTCAAATTGCATTTCAAGGTATTTCCTAAATCTATCGATCCAAAATACAAAGAGAGAAAAGGTAGATAATAACCAAGAAACAACAATACCAATACTATATTCACAAAACCATGAGGAAGGGTCCGATTTGGATGAACATTTTGCTTCCTGCCAATCATCAATGTTTGGAGAAAATTTTTTGACGACAGAAAAAGGGTTTAAAAAGATCTAGAAAAATATTAAAATTATGAGGCGGATATTTCCTGCACTTGTGTCGCGTCCTTCAGAATCATCCCCACATTCTGGAGTTCTGAACATCTTTTGGCATCAATCACAGGTTTTCTATGTGCTCTTACAATTTTAAGACACAGAAAACACACCTCTATATCCTATTCTTAATTAAAATATATTATTTTTGCTAAGATTAAAATTAATTGTTTTCACTAAGTTTACTCTGGATTTGTTTTAAGCATTCGAAGATGATTAAATACTGGCTTTATCTATTATTAACATTTTAAAGTAACATATAGGAGTGCACGATGACGCGTAAATAATCGATAAGTAACACTGAGCCATGTGACAAGCGTAAAGTCGAAGAGAGGTGTCTCATGACAATTACAGGAACACTCGTCAACAATCTCAAAGAAGATAATATCGGAACTATTTTTTCGTGGAATGTTTGCTTCCAGTTTTCATTCTTTTTAGGGTCAATACCACCAAGAATCACAAGTTGATATACCGTATCAAATTTAGGCCAAAATAATTTTCGTGTCACAAAAAATCACAAACTAGTACACACATACCACATTTACCCCCCAAACTAATTTTCATATTGCAAAAATCTCAAACTGATATGTCCGTGCCATATTTACCATAAACTTATTTTTGTATCATAAAAAATCTCAAAACTATTCATATTAACCTATATTCTATTCCAAAATCCAACCTTATTAACATATGTTTAAGCCAGATATTCCGTTAGAAATGGACTTCGTTGATTATTTCGATTTCAGAAAACTCTTGGATAACTCACAAATACCTTGTTTTCTTGCCTATTCGCTTCACTTCTCATATCTCAAGTTCAAATCATTAGCTTTTAACATAGTTAAGAGTTTCTATTCGGATTTTTTTGTCACGCAAAAAGTTTGGAGTACATGTAGCACAAATGTACTGGTATATGATTTCTTTATAACATAAAAAATAAATTTGGGGTTAATTTGATACGCTTGTATCCATTTTATGAATTTTTTTATACGAAAATTAGTTTTGTATAAATGTGATACGAATGTACCAATTTGAGATTTTTTTATCGTGTTAACCCTTCTTTTCATCATTTGTGTAACGAAAAAGAAAACGAAGTATCTATAGTAGACTGGTTAATTAATGAAGTCCGAATTTTGGAGAGATGGGTCCATGCAACACAAACCGACCTTAGAATAATACGTTAGTATCAAGAAGCAAGTTAACAATAAAACTAGAGAAATAGCAAGTTGTGAAGCATGTTCTCCTTACCTTACCAAAAAAAAAGTTGTGAAGCATGTTATTCAGGTACCTCCCACAAAGACATAGCTGCGAAGCTTGACTCCATGAAAGCATGGCCATCTGTCAGAATAAAGATCAGCAGATTTGACATTTGTCTTTTCTTCTTGCAGGTGGGAGATTGAGCTGAGGAGGTGAGCTAACAAGGAACTTATAAAGAGATGCTCCGTCTCTATTTCCTAACCATACCCAAAGGCCAGTCACCAACTTATCATCACCGCCCAAAATTCTAATGTAACTGTCTCTTGCTATATAAACTCCCATCCCCCTTCCTTCATTTACTTACACACAACTAGCAATCCATTCGTCTCAGCTCATTGATTTCCAGTCCTTCGAGCCTTCACAGCATTAAAGCCAGACTCAATTTACCAGTATGGCTTCTTCCTCTGAGAGCTTTGTTCTCTTCATCGCCCTAATTTTCTCGACCGCCAATATGAGCTTGGGAGCTCGTCACCTGCTGCAAGCAACTATGCCATCTATACCGTCTCTTCCCACGATACCAACTTTACCAATACCGACCTCGCTGCCCCTACCGTCCATGCCCACATTTCCTACCATCCCGACGACCCTGCCTCTGCCCACAATGCCAACACTGCCCACCACTGCTCTGCCGCCACTTCCAAGCATGCCAACCATGCCAACCACCTTGCCCCCATTGCCGAGCATTCCTATGTCTCTCCCTAAGATTCCTTCCATTCCTGTTCTCGCTCCTCCTCCAGCCTCCAGCCCCTGAAGATTTTAGTACCATGTACGGTTATCTCAGTGTATTTTTAACTTGTGTGGGGTGCTCCTTCTGTTTGTAGAATAATTGGCATGCGTGTGTTGTTTTGCGAGATTGTGTTTCCAATTTCTGTGTTATTCGTGTTACGTAAGGGGGGCACCAATCTGTTGTTCATGTTACTCGATAGCAAGCTCTCTTTTCCAGTTTCGTGTATTAGTGGATCTACTATTTATACACATCGATGAGTGATTTCTTTGCCCGTTTCTATCATGTTCTTTCTATCGCTCCCCAGCCAATTATTACTCGCAGTTCGTTTAATTGGATCTAATTCAACTGGCCAACTGCTCCAATTCAGCTTGACCTGACCACATAATTGCAAAGATAGCATATAAATTTCTCGACAACCTTTCGTTTCGTCTGTCTGTAATAGACATCCTCGCACAGTTCTTCGAATGTGACATATGAATCGCTTGAAGAGGATAAACAGCTCCAACCACAAGGAAGAATTACCATTTGAACTAAAGAATTTGACCTCAGTTATTTCTTCAAAATCTATGGGACAATGCAATAATCGCTATTAAGAAGACTCCTACTAAGCATACTCCAAGTCAAGGTCACCCAATGTGACATCCTTAAATTTCGATCTTATTCGGGATATAATAAAGTAATTATTCATCAACGCACTCTTAGTTAAATCTCACTCTGAATTGATCACTTATGAGAGACTAACCATTAGGGAAAGGCTATTAAAGAATTAAGTACGCGCGACCTGAGAACTCGATCGTGGATTGACAATTCGATCATAAGGATTGACGAGGGACAATTTTGAGCCATCATAGACCGATCAAGGAATAGTTAGACCGATCAAGGAACAGTTATAGAATGTTTCGTCAATAGTATACAATCGGAGCGCAGGTGATTCCGCTTGATCATTGTATAGATTGCGAATGACCTTAAACCAATTCCTAACGATCGTGTACTTCGGAACTAGCGATTGACCCTTTGTAATTATATAACAACCGAGATCATCCATGGTTCGAGAAAACTTAAACGTGAATTGATATTAAGTTAACCACGGGTCGAATACGCATAACTCATAAAAGCCGTCCGCTAGTTTGAGATATACTAAAATCGCAATCGATCGATTTTGACCATGAATTAGAGTCCGAAATTGAGTGTTGATCTTTCGAGGATTTCAAGACTAAACTATTGGACGTCACCTCGTTAATTCTCCGATTTATCGGTTTGCTCGGAATTCTCGAAAAAGGATTAATAGGCTGAGAATTTGGAGCCCACGAGAAAGTGGGCCGGACAAAGGCACATTGGGCCTCAAGCCCAATGTGGTTCGGCCATTTGGGCCCAAGACAAGCCCAAGTGGGCCCAGTGAAGCCCACTAAGCCCATTTTCTATTTTCAAGCCCAAGTTTGAGCCCGATAACATTTTCAAGCCCATTCCTTATCCATTTGAGCCCAAACTTGATTTATACGAGTCCATACAAAATTCTAGCTCGTATACGTATATAGTATTTTTATACTTTGTGAAATTACCATTTTACCCTTCTAGCATTTATGACCAAGAAACAAGAGAGTTTAATACATGAAGACTTTGGGTCCTGGCATTTATGGAAGGGAATGATGAACTTGGACTTGAAGGACAAGCTCTGCATGAGATATTATCTTTCATTTTGTCTCTCTCTCTCCCTCTACTCTCCCTCACGCACTCACCTTTTCAGCCCACCATCATCACCACCATTTCCCCCCCCCCCTTCTCCTTCCTTTCTTCCTCCTCTCGGCCAAGCCAGCAGAACAGACTTTGGGCTGCTATTCTTGCTGCCGTGCACCACCACAGAACAGCCAGCAGCTCGCCATGACCGCCCGGAGCCGTATGCTGCCCATCTAAGCCGTTTCCACTGCCGGATTGCCTCGCCATGAGCCAAACCAGCCGCCCACAGCTGCTGTCCAGCCGAGATCCAGCTGCCGTCGTCATTCCGTGTCGTTTTCAAACCGTGCCACGCGTAGCCCTCGCCGCTACCATCGCGTTCGTGTAATCGAAATCGTTTCCGGGTGAGTTAACGCTCTAATCCCTTGATTAGTACGTTAAACTTGCTTAGGGTTTGATTAGACTAAGTTAATTTTGCTTAGTGCTAATTAATGAAGGATTAGTTGATAAGCTATCGCGATAAGTGATAGGCAGAAGTGATAAGCTATCACGATAAGTAATAAGTGGACTCGATAAGCTATCGAATTTTTAGTGATAAGTTATTGTCGATATTGCGATAAGCTATCAAGGATATTGCGATAAGCTATCAAGGATTTGACGATAAGCTATCAGATTTATTTTATAATTAATATTTTATTACTAAATTAATTAATTTTCGGAATTTAAATATTAATATTTTTGTGTAGAGTTTTCATAATGAATTGTGATTGTTTTAGGCTTGAATTGTGATGCCTATGTTGGAAATTGCCGTATAAATTAGCTTGTATAGCTAAATGAATTGTATTGCCATTTTTAAGGATGGAATTATAGGCATATGAACAGTAAATCCCGAGGTGTTGGATTTATATATCCAGTTTTATGAATTAAATGAGGCAAGGATGTTTAAAAAGGAAATCGTGCAAAGTTTGATAGGTTGATTATGTGTATGTGATCACGTGTGAATTTATTACCGCATTTTTATATGTGGAAGTTGCAGTAATTTGTTGTGTGAGCATGAACCACGTTTGCATTTAGCTAAATGCTGAGATATAAATGAGTTGTGTGTTTGTTGTGCTCGTGTGAACACATAAAGGAACCTGTCACCCAACGGGGGTATGGGGATGCAATGTGTGATATTGTGCGAAAAGTGAGTGCAATATGTGACATTGTGCATAAGAGAATAGCACATCATATACCCCGTTGTATTGGCTAAATTCAAAGATAAAAAAATTGGCTTGAGTGGTTGGCGTACCTGCATGGTCAAATGAAAGTCTGTCTAGGCGGGGGCTCTAGACGATGCCCGACGAGGGTTCGAATGCCGTCTAGGCGAGGGTTCTAGACGATGCCGTGTCGCGATTAAGGCCGGACCGATGCTCCTTATGGAATGCCATCTGGGCGGGGGTTCTAGATGTTGTCGTGCCCGATGGAGCGGTACGATGCCCGGTTATGCCGGAAGACACCGGCGGGAGTTCGGTTGTGGCCCTGAGTGGTCGTTTAATAATCTGGACTATTATGAGTACAACGTGCATGGATGAATACATTGTGCTTGAAAGTGATAAGTATATGTGTTTGGATTATTAAATTGATGTTGTGCCTGCTTATTCACTATGATATGCCTCTGGTTTATGCAATCATGTGATCTTATTATATGCTCATTGGAGCGATTGCAGAGTTATGATGGTTAGTAGAGGGTCAACCCGATGCGAGTAACGCAGGTTGTGCCGTGGCTCTGTGAGGTCGTAGTAATCGGAACTCGCGTGAAAGAGTATGTTGCATTGCGCCTAATTATGGGATGAAATTGTGAGGCACAGTATGGGACAGGCCAAAACGGTTTCACTTCATAATCAGGACTCATGTGGATATTTTGTACATGAGAATTACTGAGTGTGTTCTAATTGTATTATGCGCTTGGTACATTATGATTGCACATGTTGGTTTATTATATGCAGAGCGTGTATTTGTGCCAAGACAAGGTAAGAATACCTACGATTGTTTAATAGCACGTTTGTTTATGTTGGCTGAGTAACCCGCTTGTATTATAGTTAAGGCAAAGCAGGGGTTGCTTTGCTATTGATCTGCCATTGATAAATTGATGCATGTTTAGGAGCGCCCGAGGCAAGTTGACTACCTAACCGAGACTTAGGCCGTTAACTTACTAAGATTTATCTCATTCGTTGTTGTTAATCATTTTTAAGGTGCTCAGGTATGAGTACACATTGCGTTCCATGAAAACCTGACTGTTTTAAGGGAGAACACCTTTTGAGGTTGCTCTCATAAATAAAGAAGCTAGGTTAACCCCTTACTTTTTGTGATTGTAATTGGAAAGGTCCGTGTAGCAGACTTGTAATATGTTAACCCGATGTACTGCCGATGATGTTATATATATTGAGGTATGTTTTCTTGACTATCCTTGTTGCTGTGATTGGGTGGATTATGATTGCTTCTGCTTGTGTTTAATTGAAAGTTAAAATGAATGGGTCGGCGACGCATCCTTGAACGTCGCAATTCCACGACCAAGGAAGGATGTCCACGCGCTCGAGGGTCCAAGGCGTGACACCCAAACCCTAGCAATTATGTATTGACAAACAAAAAACCATGACAACACGGCCTCCATGAATAGAGCAAATTACTAACAATCTGCAGCATTTACAAATAACTCTTAAGTTGCATTGCCATCGACAGATAAAAAACGAATAGGTATATAAAGGATAGACAAGACTCTGAAAACTATGAACCTGAGGCATGGTATTCCATTCCCAGATTCATCCCTTGTAGATCGAAGAAGACCTAAACTCTGTTTTTCGGTATACTTAACAAAATTAAA
This sequence comes from Syzygium malaccense, assembly GCA_031216405.1. NCBI lineage: Eukaryota > Viridiplantae > Streptophyta > Magnoliopsida > Myrtales > Myrtaceae > Syzygium > Syzygium malaccense. Next base: position 13,542,638 of record CM062259.1, on the reverse strand, counting down.
ATATGAAAGGACAAAACAGCTTTCATAGAACTAATGATCTTACTCCAAGATGAGGAGCATCAAAGATTCACTAGCAAATAGAACAATATGCAGAGATATAACTAATTTTACTCAGGCACAACACTTGATGGATAACTTGGAAGGATAACATCACATTTTAGTAATCAATTAAGTATATTCACTCTGAATCAGAAGAATCAGCATTTGAGCTTTGCCGGACACTCCTCCTAGTTTGCGCACCAGACCTTGAATTTAATGAGGATTCACCCTCAAAAAAGATAACTTGAGCTTTGGCCAATCTTTCTTCCAAATCCTCTGTGCTAAATTCATCAGTCCCACCAAGCTCATCAAATCCCACCTAATCACAAATTGAGTATAGCAATATAAGATACAAGATACCGTCGGTTTCAATAAGGACGTCCATTATTCTAAAGAGTGAACTGCAAAAGTCATAAATCATACCACATAATCCTCCACTTTTGCATTCTTTACGAGAGCAAGAGTAGGGAGAACAACAATCTTAAGCTTTTCAGTGAGAAAAGGGCTTTTCTCTGCATGGATTTTCACAAAGCGGGTCTCTATGTGTTGCTTTGCCAATATACTCATGTGTTTGTCCATCACCTGCAAATCACCTGTGATCAAATACTGTTCCTTCTAGAGTTCAGGACACCACCCACACTATTCGAACGTTCGAATCCTTCCATTCCACAACTTATGTTCTAATTCCATGCAGGAAAATATCGAACCCCCCAACAAAAAGATGATTGGGCAATTCAATCAACACAAGTAAACTCGTCCCACTTCGGAACTCAAACAGCTGCTTTAATTATCTTATATACCCCCACGCAGTGCCGATATCACCTTCTTCTCACCATAGAGATAGCAGCTAGATCATCTATCTATAAGATAATTCTGTTCCATCTTTAGTTCCTACGGACAAGTGAGAGCAAAAAATCATCTTTATGCTGACGGCATTTGCACAATTCATCGTAAGCACACACTAATCCATTCTTTACAAAGAAAAATGCGAAAGATGCTGGGATCGGTATGCTACATTGGTTTACAAAGAAATGGAGCAAAGCTCTGTAACTTTGTCGAATGCTTAAATGAGCCCACCAACTTCAATAACCACACGGCAGTGTTTTGCCAAATTGCAAACGGCAAGCATTACTAACGAGTCGGCAACACTTCAAAAAAACAAGGCTGAATCTTGAGCCGCATATCAACACGAAACACAAATATTGTTCAGAGCAATGCAATCCAAGGGGACTTACCTCAGACGCAAACTTCACCTACTCAATCCCCCAGAGACCCCTTAAAAATCAACAAAATTTATTCAAAACCGTCACGGGTCCCCAAAATGCAGAGAGGCGAAACTCACCTTGCAGGGCCAGTTCTCGCGGTAGAAGTGGCAGACGACGCGGTCGCTGGCCTTGACGACGGAGAAGAACTCCTTCTCGGCGGGGATCTCGGAGTAGTCGCCGTGGCCGAGGGCGATCCAGCGGCCCCGCTTCTCCGCCATCCGCTTCATCTGGGCCAGCCTCCGCTCCCGGAGCGCCTCCAGGTCGTCGTCGTCGAGGCGGTCGAGGGCGGCGATCTCCTCGTCGATCTTGTCCTCCACGGCCTTGGCCACGGTCAGGACTTGCTTCTCAATGATCTGAGAGAGAAAAAGCCAGGAAATTAGGCGGAATCCTCGGAGATGGAGCGGGACCCGCGATTCGAATTCGCGAGAGGGATCGAACGATGGGAGCACCTCTTGAACTATGGGGTTCGCCATTGATGGGTCGGGCGACGAAGGGAAGTTCTGCTCTGCGGAAGCAAATGGAAATGGCGATGGCAATGCGCAGGGCGAGCGACAGAGAGAGAGAGAGGGTGCTTTCAAAATATGTCGAAATATCAAATGATAGGAAAGGGAGAGAGTCAGAGAGAGAGAGGGGACGGTGTCGTTTTTGAGCGTCATGGGCTTTTTCCGATGAATGGAGCCCAATTTTGTATGGACCTCCAACCCATTCGAGGAGATCGGTTTTCGGTTGGGGGTGATCGGTTCTGGGATAGGGTTAAATTCTCGGCCTAAAATCTGAGAACTCACTGACTATGAGAACTCTAGTTCCAGAAGATTGGAAACCGAGAACCGGATCGGTCGGCTCGAGAACTCGGTTCCTGAACCGGCCGGTTTGGGATTTGGTTCTATCTGGAGACCGGATGTTTTTGTTTCGGGTAAGAAAAGCAAATCATTATGATAAAACATAAAAAGGTTGGGTCGTTTCACTGTAAAAAGATTTGTTGCTCAAATGATTATGCTGATATTTTTTTTATATTGAAGACCACGGTTCAATTCTTGATGGGTGAAAGAAAATTTTTATTTTCAAAAAGAGGCTTCAAAACTAGTTTAACTCGAGGATCGGGCTGATTGAATCGGTTTCCAAGTAGAACTCCAACCTTGGAACTAGAGACCAAACCAATCCAAGGCCGGCAACCGGGCTGATTGAATCGGTTTCCAAGTAGAACTCCAACCTTGGAACTAGAGACCGAACCAATCCAAGGCCGGCAACCGGGAATTGAAACGGTGCGGCCCAATTTCCGGCTAATGAACCGAATCCGGCAGTCACCCCTAGTGCATGTCAAACATATAATTTTCTTAAATGATTATAAATCAATCAATTAAAAATTGTATTCTCACCGAAAACAAACTTGGCATGCACGCAGCTCAAGTTCGAGGTCTAATTTGAAACTAATGCAAAACCGGATAGATACGAAAGTTTTACCTCGAACGGAATAGTCGATAAAATTTGGTTTCTAATTTGAAAGGAATCATTCGATAAATTTTCATTCAATTTGGAAAATAATCGGTGCACAATTAACGAGCATGTACTTTTTAAGTTCATCGATCTATTATGACTTTTAACGATCTAAAGAAGGCGGGCCTAGAATGAATTTATCTGATATCTCTTTTCCAATTGACAAAAGAGATAAAAGGCTCGCTTTTCAGTAACACCAAATACGGGCATTATAAAGCAACAGCTGTATAAAGCATTTCTTGCCACATCCACTTCATGTAACATGTCCTCATCAAGATGACCAGCAGCAGCAGGAGGCCCCATGACAAGATTACAAGCACACCATCAAAACACAATCAAGCAGAGATATCCACAACATGCTACTAAACCCTAGTCTACATTCTACACTCTCTTATTCATCATCAAAGCCATCAACTGAAGCTCAAGCCTAGAGTCTCTAGATCAATGGAGAATGGCATATGGTGATCAAGGACATTTAGGCTTGCCCTTGGAGCTGTGCTTGTCGCGGTAGCAAGGGCACTCGTGCTTGTTGCCGTAGGTCCCGGACGGGACGCACCTGCACTCCTCGCAGCAGATGTTGCAGTACTTGATGCACCGGTCCATCACCCCCGCCTTCGCGCACCTCCCCTTGCACTTGTCCCCACAGAATTCTACAACAATTTCACCTTATTACTGTAATCGCTAGCACCGCAAAAGAACATGAAGGCGCGACACGCATTGTGAATAGATAGAGGGGCCGGGAGATGGGCTTGTCTGTGGATTGAGAGAGAATGAGCTAGTGGATATATGGGATAGTGAAGAGTAGGGAGGAAACCTCATCAGAGAGAGAGAGAGAGAGAGAGAGAGAGAGCCCAAGTTAGGCTGAAATGGAGCTGCTCAATCGGAACCATATAACCACAATCCAAGAAACATTTCGCAAGAATCTATTATTGGATGTTACTCATGGTTAAAACGATGGAGCTTCAGATGAGAGTTGCAAGTATTGACATGACTTAAAAATCTAGCATGCCAAGAAGAGGGTATGCTTGCTTATATACTCACGCGACATTGCAGATGAAGGCTCCAAGAGAGCGAAGCTCAGGAGGAGTGAGCATAGCAGAAGAGTCGGAGCCAGTAGCTTCATGGCTTCCTTCTATTTTCTCTCTATCTTCAGGGTTCGGCTAACAATGGAGGTCTCGTCCTGTTCAGATGTGGCTCTTATATAAAAGCTATACATGATAATAAAAAACAGAGGGACGGAGCTCAATGAAAACTGTTCGCCGTAATGGGATCCACGTGAATTCTACGTAAGATCCGTTACTTTTGACGGTCCAGATTCAGTTTAGCATTATATGTTGCTCTCGTGTACTAACTATGTCTCTATATTGAACGACGGATGAGAAGTGATTCCATCTTCTTCTTTGTTTCCTGTTGTTTCTCGTGCTGTCGCGAGTGTTGTGGTTTACTGTTGTTTGGTGATGGTATGCATCGTCCGATAGTTTGTCAGTCACACGTGAAGGAGGCAGAGAAGGTAGCGTAGCGGGTGGGATTCTGGAGGTGTGGTGGTCGGTGCGATGTAGGCGCAGGTGTCGGTGGGTGGTGCAGACTCGACTGACACAGCCTTAAAAAAACTGGACGTGACAGAGTTCTAGGAACTGTCATAAAACTGTAGCAGCTTGTGAAGATGCTCTGAAAAAAAAACCATTAAAAATGATCTTATCCTAACTCTACTTCCAACTTTTTTTTTTGTCTAAAAAAGATTCGCAATTTTCACTTTAATCCCAAATCTGCTAATACGTCCCAATTTCTTCGAAAGTATCAACATTAGGATCGGTTAGAGGCTCATTATCAAAACTTGCATCTTCATCAACAGCATCACTTTCGTATGAAACAATTGCAGCCTATTAACATTGATAATATTGAAGAAGTCGATGGCGATTTTTGATTGCATAGGCAAATTTAGGACTAGAGTGAAAATTGGGGGCAAGATTGAGAATTGAGGGTTTTTAGCCCTGAGAATACGACTACTCACGACTGCTGAAAGATTTGACCAATGAAGAACTGCACAAGCTCACTTAAAGAATGCTTATGCAGAGCTCAAGAAACAAGCTCAGCATCGTATCGAAGACTATGCATTGCACGAGCAGGGTCAGATTCTACTACAGAAGATCTCGCGGGATAAATCTTCTGCCACAGACTTGAACTTCAAAATTTACTACTGAATGATTAAGGCATGAACATGTCGTATTATCGCAGAATTTGCAATGAAGCCCCAGCTTTCTTCATTTTACCAGTTGGCTCCCCACACAATGCTGCGGACCGAAAAAACAAATGAATAACAAAGCTAATTCAATGAATGGAAATAGAGAAATTTTACAGATTTTATTTTGAAAGTGACCAAAACAAAAGGGCGATTTGACAGCTTGACATTAGACTAGAACATTGAGATTGACCGTTCAGGTGATTTCATAAACGATCATGTCTCAATCAATAAATCTAATTCTTAAACAAAATGATTTGAAATGTTATATACTTATTTAATTACTCCATAGTAAATAATATAATACAATATAGTGTTCAAAACACTAGTATCACATGACAATTTCCTCGAAAGGTCGATGGCCCAAAATAAAATTTGGATCTACTCCTGAAAAGCATTCTGTTAAACATTCTATGTTGCTTTCATGTATCAATTAAAGTAAATCAATTAGACAAAGTACATGAGACTAAGTATAAGTTCAAGCACTCTTAAAAAAAAAATTTCTTTTTAAAGAATACACTGTTATCAAGAATACATAGCAGAAGAGGTAGCCAGTCTAGCGCAGCCGCGAGGGTTACAGATGCAGACAGACACTAAACTTTCCATTTTTCCCATTCATTTGTTGCTGAAGCAAGTCATCTCATTGCCTCGTTCAATTATCACTAACCCTCATGGCAAGATGACATGGCAACAAAAGCAAAAACAATTCAGCAGAACCCAGGTAGATTCAGAAAGATTTTTGCACAAGCATTCACACACTTCTCAAGTCTAATTTGTCCTTCCAGTCTTCCCCTGGAAACAGATGCAACAGTCCCTAAACACAATGAACTACTGAGCTGAACAGTAAACTTGTGATGCTTACATGGGAATGATTACTATTGCAGATGCTAATCACAGTATAAATTAGATATCTAACTTACTAAAGAGATAAATTTGGGAATCCCCAACATAACAACACAACTGGTAATTGGGTAGCAGACATACATGCAAGATACCCGCACCATGCTTTCGCTAAAAACAAAGTTTCATTGCCATGCTGTGAATTGTTTACAACACGACAGACGCACTTAACAAGTTCATCATTCAATGTTTAACACAGCAACTTTGTATCACCCGCGCCATGCCTTCCACTATAAACATAGTTTCTTCACCCTGTAGTGAATTATTTACAACACGACAGGCTCGCTAAATGAGTTCATCATTCAATGTTAACACAGTAACTCCATATTTACACATACTGAAGGTAGGAGAATATACAACAATTTTTACGAATTAAGAATCATCAACCCCCCAGGCTGTTGGATACGGGAGCATCCTGACTGTTAGAGTACTCCTTCATATCGTCACTAGATGCTAGCAGATTGACCTGGCAATTACGGCTCGATTCAACTCACAATCCAAAAAATATGTAACACAAAATTTTGAGAGCATATGAAACAATAAATTGTAGGCGGATCGCACCTTGACAATCTCTGATTTTGAACTTGGACGCATATAGGCAGCTAAAATGCTCATATTGAAATCCTGATCACAGTAGTTTAAGTGAATGAGGATGGAAACGGCGTGAGATAATATAACACTAAATGAAAGTGCAAAATAGACAGCAAACAGCTAACAGTGTGTTGCTTCAGAAGCAATCACTCAAAGAGTGAGCTTTTGCTGCTTATAAATGATAATTGACGGATTTGAGAAATGAGAGAAGCAATAGAAAGCTGATCGTGCCAGAGTACTTAACACTTGGATGGTAACCAATGCAATAGATAATAACCATCTTTCCGACATTTAGCAAGCAAATAATGCATGAATTTCAGGAAGCAACAACAGCAACAAATGTATAAATTAGTCTGCAAGTGAACATTATTAACTACCATATAAGCAGGATTCACATTCCAAGGTGAGGTATTCTCTCCCGAAGTTTTGCCCTCTCAAATTTCTTGCAACCAGACAAACAACAAGAGACGCGTTCTAATGACTTGGTTCCCTTTATTTTCTAGTAATTTCATGTCTACCAGGAGATTCCTCTCGAAAAGTTATGTGGAATCAAAAACAGGATTGCTTGAAAAAATGCCTGAGAGATGATGAGTAAAAGGTACTTAAAATTTGATATCTAAAGTTTATTTGGCAGAAAAATTAATTGTCTGAGATGCAATTGCCTTTCTTTCCATCAATTGATGCAGCTCTATATAAACCTTTCCATACTCAACAGGACTAAAGATAGAAGGAAAACCAGCTGCCACATCTAAAAGTTATATGCATGAAGATCCTCAACCATTCAATTATTATATTAAAATACAAATACCGCATAAAATGTTAATAGGCCGTGATTGCAAAAAGGGCATAGAGAGGCTCTCAACTATTCTAAATGTTAATAAGGAACAAGAGACAGCTGGAACAATTCCATTTATGAAGAATTACTGATTTGCTATGACGTTCTACTAGCAGAGTCCTAGTAAAATTTTGTGCAAAGTTATCCCCAAATTTAACAATTTAATGATATTAGTTTCTCCCTCATATTTTCATTGAAATTTGTAGATTAGTATATAAATAATCATTTCCTGCATCCTCTGAACACATGCACATTCTATAACGCACCAGTGGCACATGTAACATATGAAGTAAATAGAAACGTAAAAGCAGAGTGCAAGACAGTATTGCAAAAAGTTTAGCAAGAGGCTACAGTTGATGGACCAAATCCATACTTTAAGTGCTACCTCAATCATTACAAAAGTCACTATAGATTTCTTTGAATATAAACATCCTCTGGCTAAAAATGTAAAAAGCATGTTAACAGAAACCAAAAATGGACAGATGTTGCATGGACATTTTTCTCAGAAAACTATGGAGACATCAGTCTGACATTAACACAAGAAATCAGTTTGAGATAATACATTAGGTCTACAATGCATTCTCTCGTTATCGAAGACTAATAGCAAAATAGAGCATAACTCACTCTATGAGGATCACCCCTCAAAGATTGCACAAACATGGAAGATCCTGAACCTCTTCCCTGCACAAAAACATTTATTATTAGATAAATTAAATTTCCATCACAGGTCCGAAGGATCTCATAACAAAAGGAATAAAGCTGAATTTAGTTTATGCTCGCAGATAATTCCTTTCCACCTAATTAGTTTCAGAAGATTATGATTTCAGTTGATGACACGACCATTAAAGTTTCAGCAATCAGCATCTTGCGCAATTACCTTTTTGATCATTAATTATCTGCTTTCCAGGAAAGGAGCGGTTCTCTACTCTATTTTAATTACAATGCACGTCAGAGGAAATTCTGTTTGTCAATCTTTCTTCCATTTGAATCTCTTTTGTTCTTTTCTCTTCATCTGTGTCCACAAGTATGAACGTTTTTTTCCTTTTGGTGGGTTTGCATGAGGGATAAGGACTTCCTTTTCAACAGAAGCTCAATTGTTTAATAAAATTACGGAGACAACAATAGGACACTGACAATGAGTTGATTGCACCACTATATCCCAACTGGCATATCCTGCTATGCATGTGCCAATCACACTAGGCATTCTATAAAGAGGGTGGACATTTTCAGTTTCAAACTGAAAAAACCTGGATACCAGTCAACATTACAAGAAATTAGCTAATTCAAGGGTTAATTACGCCTTGTCACTGTAAAGTCAACCTATATAGCCTCACTAATAAATGAATACCACTTGGTCTCAGATCATGCATGATCCATAATTAGTCTATTTAGTCAACTTATATGGGTCATATAACATTGATAGATAACACGGATTAAAATTAGCCCATCTATTTGGCTTTATAATTCTTAGCAAGTGCATTTCAATTTAGGGCTACGACTACTTGGACATATTAAGGACGTCTTAAGCATATGAATGTTAAGCAGTTACCGCAATCAATTCTAAATAGGTAGTTAAGCAAAACAAAACCCCATTTGATTTGATATTGGTGACAATTGACAGATGTATAGTACATTTCTGGCACAATGCTTGGTGCTACAGTTCTCCCCTTAAATTTAGATTGCTTTCATTCCTCTCTAATCAATGATTAAAATATCATGATTTCTAAGTTTTGGTATGTTGATTATTGCATCTATCATACCAAATCTCATTTTTATCAAGAACTTTACTGATTGGAGCATGATCATGTTTCTTCCTTCTGCTTTGCCTTTGCAGTAGCAATCCTGGCGATCCATAGAAAGAGAAGCTTCTATGTAATCTCTCTAAAAGCAAAGTCCTCTCCATTAAATCCTATTATAGAGCTATTAGCAATTTTAACTTCAATGATTCTGGTCTTTCTCCTCCCAAAGCTATCTGGCTTCCTAATCTCCCACCAAACATCTCATTTTGTTTTGGCAGCTTCGTGGCAAAGAATCCTCACTTTTAAGAATCTTCCAAAGCACACTTACATTCTAATTGACTGGACTTGCATGAAGCAACCACGGAATCTACACATCAATTGCTTCTACACTATGCTTTTGTTTAGCAATTCAACTTTCAAATTCTATAGTATTTGTTGGGTTGTGCCAAAGCCCATTCTACACTTCAAGGATAAAGCACCTTTCCAAAAAGGCTCGGTGCGCAGCTCCGCATTTTCCTATGTACAGCATTTAAAAGGGAAACAAACTAAGAGACTTCAAGGGCTCTGAATCTCCACCTCATTCTGTTTGCATATAACCAGAATGCGATCTTTAATCTTCCTAATAAGAAAGATTTATCTCTATCTTCTCCACATTAGTATGAAAAAGCAAGGATATGGCTATACTAACTTAACATTCTCCACAAGAACTCTTGCACAAAGAGAGAGAGAGAGAGAGAGAGAGAGAGAGAGAGAGAGAGAGAGAGAGAGGACAATTATGATATCAGATTCATCATTCTTGAAGCAGTGATTTTTTGTTATGATTGAAGTCATCTATTCGTTAATTTCATTCTTGAACTCTAAACCTAGTTTTAGTGAGCTACACTTCATGTTTAACTTATTCGAGAACAAAGTTCACAAATCTTTTAATTCACAGCTCGATTCAATTCTTTTCACAATTCAATATTTACCAATATGTAACAATATGTAATATTGAAACTCATTTGCAATGTCACGTGAGGAGATGGCTTCAAATTCCCAAATCAGGATATATGACTACAGGAGGGTTCCAAATCATCTTAGTTAAAGGACATCGAACAATTGGGTTTCACTGACGATAAAGTTCTCAATAAGTGAAACAACACAGGAACTTGTGCAACCATTCTACATAATAAGAAAATACATTATCAGCCTTATTCTTGCTTTTCATGTAGAACTTTCAATGGTGGCTACTAATATTTCCTCACATAGAATAGATATATATTTACCAACTCAAAGTGTAATCACTTATGTGAGCTATTTATCAGACACGGCACACAAGGATTTCCTCGTTGCTTATTTCATAAATGCCTAAATATTTTTTTTAAAGTTTTTTAGACAATTTGAGCAAGATCTTTTGGGACATGTTCTCAAACAATAAAGAATCTTAACCAACTGTGACTTAGCCTCATATGAGGACACAAAAAGAAATATCCCATGTTCTGCAGCCCATGCATATTGACAAAGTGTTAGATAGAGAGACACTGAGACATGCCTTTATATAAGGTCGCATTCTAGTACTTTCAAGTGCCTTAATGATTAATAGCATAAGTTTCTAACTTCAACCTCCCATTTGAAATCATTAATTTCCATTTATTTGATTGTTAAAGATCATAACTCCTATAACTGAAGCTCATAAGTGAGATCTATCATTTAACAACATGAAAGTAAAATTCCAAGCCACCAATACCCCGAATAGCATGTACAACCAAGCTAAATCATAATTAACCTGTCACAACAACACATCCTTCTACCGTACAAGTATTGAATCGTGAAGTGCGACGTGTTCTACTAGCTCTGGTAAAATAGTAAACAGAGCTTATCAGACAGGAGTTAGACACCATTAAGTTTATGAACAGAATGTGCTTCTGTACGAAAGCAAGATATATCACATCTCAAACTCACAGTATTCTAAAGTTAGCCTAAATTGCTAGTGAGTTGCTAAATCCACAAAATTTCCATATTGCGCAAATGTCATTGATTTACCTCCAAGGAAACGTCTCTAAGACGCCTTCCAGTTTGTGCGCAGCAAATACGGACAACATGCTCATCGCAGCTCCCGCTGATAATGTAATCCCTGCTGTTCATGTAGTACGACCGTGTATAATTCTGGGAGCTTCCTGTTGGATTGATTCCAAAATCCAAAAGCAGCTTTCCATCAGCAGCCCGAAATTGTTTAACCTGTCAGATATCAAATAGCATGGCCTAAGAAATGGGTGAAGAAAGATCTCAAACAATAGCAGCAAAGATGTGAATGCTTAAACAGATGAAACTAGGAGGGAGTTTTGAATACACAAAGCTTGGGACCTTACTATACCAAAACTCATCTATTGGATGGTACTAAGTACTTCCAACAAATATTAATAATACTTTGATGATTTCTTCTGGAGGTGTTCCCAGGATTGACATAATTAAAGAGATGGCCTATTATGAGGACATCCCGATTGAGCTCAAAAGGTCTCAAAATCGGAAGGCTTGGGACATTCAATACAGGGAGCATTCTGAAAGGCCAGGGAGTGCACTAAACAAGGTGGTACATTTATTTCCTTCCTGTATTGAGACACGGATCACCACATTTGCACTTGCGACAGGTATTTATAAAGAGGGGAGGAATTGTCACCAATACAACTAATAAAGTGTATGTAGCCTTGATCATAAAATATTATGGGCTAATGGATTTTATTTTGACTGTTTGAATAAAGACATTCACATAAATTGTATAGATCATTTATTGAGCATTATCTTCTAGTATGCATTTGTTAGCATATTTGGCTTCATATATTATACTTATCTGCTTGGACTACATATGCAATTTCTCTTAAAAAGATTCTTTAAATCTATGTCGACAAGTATGAGACTAGATCTCTTGCTTATTGAGAATCTAAAAGCAAGATGATTTCTCAGTTTAATATCTACAATTGAATGAAATAAGTGCATAATTCAGGATTTCACAACTAGTTTTCACTAGTAACAACAAATACCTCATTGTCAACAGCTGATGCGAGAAGATAATGATCATCCGGAGAAAAGCAAACCATAACATTCCCTTTGGAACTGGTCGCAGTGTAGCAAGGAAGAAAAGGTTTCTGTCTCAAATCCCACAGTTTGACATCATGGTCAAACGATGAAGTAGCAAAAAGGGATGGGGAATGGTTAGCAAACTTTACAACATTTATATGTTCTTGATGCATATTTGTGAATACTTGAAGACGTCTTCCACTGTTGATATCATACAGTGCAACATTTTTGGAGTATCCACTAGCAAGAAGCAACTCATCCGCAGAATTCACATGAACTGAAGTCAACTGATCAAAGTCATCAAAAGTGACAGAACCAGCGCCTGAATATGTTCGTGTATTATTTGGAGGTAGTTGGTGGATATCATACAGCTTTAGTGAACCATTGTCAGAACCAGCAATGAGCTGAGATTGAAACAGAGGAAAAGAGTGAGTTAAAAGGACACAACCACACAACCTAATGACCAGTATAGGTGCAATTCTCTGTCTTCCCATGCACCTCGCTGTCTCCCAAATATAACTTTGCATGCACAATTTATTTGTTCAAAAATCATCAGACTAAGAAAAGGGACATCTCACATTCTGGAAATCACAACTGGAACCGGCATGCTTCCAACTCGTGATCTAATCAAGTTACTAGTTGAAGACCCATGTCTTGCATGAATTTTTTTTTTTTTTTGGTAATGTTATGTCTTGCATGAATTTGAAAATTATCTTATCTAATATTCTATTATGGTTAATAAGTTTGTAACCGACATAATGTGAATAGAAATTTTCTATTAAATTCATGACATGTACACGGAAACTACATAGGAATTGACTAAACAATAAAACTCTGTACTTAGTTTTGAATAGGGATTTCTGTTTATAATTTGTCTTTAATAGTAACTAATGAAGACAGCTAATATGGAGTTGCAATGGGGTATGATAATACGAAATGGATGGATATGTATATTGATACAATAAAATTATAAAATTAATTAGGAAGTTATGTAGCTTTTGGGACTCTTATCAACAAAGCTAAAGTTCGACCAAAAAACTTATACAGCTAAAGAAGCATATACAATATATCAATTTCTCTTTTTTTCCAAATGCGTGACGGTTGTAACTTGTGACATGAGATTATGCAAGTGCATACATACATTTAAAGATAGATCAGTAACGCCCATGAAGTTGTACAACCCTGCACTAATTTTGTGACTCTTATACAAACTTAATAAAGTTAAATCAGATTTTTATCCTATGTGACTGATGAATGAATAATCATATAAAGTTCCCAATAGGAAATAAAATTTTATTAACTATTATATCAAATGTAGTCTAATTGATAAACTACACGTATTACAGGTAGAAGATTGTCCTATCAATGTTGTAATCTTTTTTTTTCTTATTCTAATTAATATCAAGAATGGTAAAGTAGATCTTTGTGGTGGAGTGACTACTAACTTAATAACAAAACTCCACTTTATCTACTTTTCTATTTGTATCTTATATTAGATATCCGTTATTAGATCAGTTCCAGCCAGTCATAAGCCGATGGATGTTACTATAGACCATAATCCATACTGTGGCTCATTATTTCATATTGGATAAATGTTTGACAATTATGGTGTTATATCTGGTATGATATATGATAGAATTCACACTATGTTTTTCCTTTCCACTTTCGAATCATGATAGGCTATTCATTTTATTATTTAAGAAGAAAGAAACATAAGTTTGTGATCAAATGATTCAAGAGTTTCTTAAATGGGCAGATAGATTTCTATGGGCAAACCTGCTAAAAGAGTATAATGAAGAAGATCCTGTTGAGAAATCTCCTTCTATTCCTAGAACTTTAAATACGAATTTTGATGGTAACACAACAACTCACAATATTTGATATTGCTCCAAATACAGGTTACATCATCAAATGTGTGGTAATTCATGGCACCACAAACATAGAAGTAGGGATACGGAAATGAGTTCCCTATGAATATTTTGACTTCGTGCAGTTTTATTCAAGGAAAAGAAGACTGGGCATTATTACTTTCAACCAATTCGTCCCTCTCCCCTTGGTGGCTTTCTGGGATTTCAAATCCTAGCAAAAGTAATGAAGAAGATATTGGTGAAAGGAACACAGACAAGCAATCTAATCCTAAATATCCTTTTAATGACAACCTATAGCTTCATGCCTTGTTTGTTGCCCGGAAGGGCGGGGGGGCGCTCGGCGGGTGGGGAAGAGGACTTTTGCACAACACTTACTGCTTTCAGCACAAAAGCCAAAAGGTGGCCTTTTGCTTTAGTTTTAAAAACTATGTGTATATATTTAGGAAAAAAATCCGATTCTAAATGTAAATATTTATATGCTTTAAAGATTTGGAATGATCAATATTTATACCATTCACAGTGAGTTGTACTCGTACTCGATAACATAAAAGTTGGAACAAAAACGTTAAAAGCAAAAAACAACAGCAAGCTAAAAGCTAGTCACGATTAAAAGCTGCAGCCACCACAAACACCAAACTCGCCAAAAAGTCTCCTCCTCAAAGTCAAATAAAATCAAGTTTATAACGAAATATAGATGAAATTAAATAATCTCCACTGCTTTTACAATTTCAGTATAAACATTACATAATTACCCGTTTTCTTATGCTTGGAACTGAACATAATGCTATATAAAGCAAGATTTAGTTCAAAAGAAAGTGGATATTATTAGACCGAAAACACACAGAGCAGCCAAAATTCTCAATTTTTAATTTCACACATCAAGAGCTTCAAAATGGCACATGCATGCTCCAAAGTAGTAATAAGTTGTAATCCAATCAGCAGCAACGTGACTAGATAAGTAGCACTCATTCCAATGTAGATCTAGTCTTAAGTAAATTGAGATAATCCATACTTACCAGAGAGGGGTGCTTCTTGAGCCAACAGAGTCCCAATACACTACTCATCGCTCCATAAGATGGGATGCAACTGACAATTTTACCATTCTCATGGTTGATAATGATCACCTCACCATCTAATGTTCCAAAAACCATAAGGGAAGAATCCGAAGGATGATACTCGAATTGTCTGGGCCGAAAGTTCAGAGCTTCATCTCCTGAACTAGAACAAGAAAGCGGTTGCAAGGAAGGCCAAGGACAAGATCCTACTCTGGCAGCACAAAGTGACCTGGTGTAGAAATATTGAGACTTTCCAGAAGGATATGTATTCTTTTGTTTATTTGCGCGAGCCAGGTTCCGACTTTCTTTGATTTCACGGTTTTGCAAGATACTAAGAACACTCTCTTTAGCTTTCCTTCTGTAGGGGAGGTGCTCAAAGTATTGTGAAAAGGTAGCAGCAGCCTGTTCCCTCTCATTCTTTCTAATGGGCAATTCATCGAGCATTTTCAAATGGGGTAAAGAAGCTATCATGAACTCTCTGTAGTGTTTCTTGAAGCATATAGGTGAAGAGCAACAGGAAATGTATCTCGATGCAATATTTGTAGAAGAATTTGTGCTTGAAGCACCAATAGATTCTTCTTCACTGTGGCTGAGAGATGCTCCAGAATCAACCTATAGGACAGACAACAGTTGGAAAAGAAAATGAGATTTTTCCGACCTTTAGACAAGATCACGTCAAACAATAAAGAGATGATTTCTCTTCCATTCACTGCAGCTTGTTGTCATTCATGACATTAAATGATGATTTTCATGATGCTAATAGAGTCATTTCTACCTGCATTTTCATTGCAGCTAAATACATCCAATATGTATTTATTTATTAACAAGCAAAGGAAACCAAGATGTTCTGAATGTCTTATAAACGCAATGTAACTTTCAATTTGACTTGGGACATTTTTTCAACTCACTCCCAGTACAATTCAAGTAGAAACTATGATGGTTGCTAATGTATATCTCATTATGTTGGGTTGATTTTCCTATTAGAATCTCCAACCCAATATCTTAAGTTGTTAGATGAAGACATGAGTTAATATTTAAATATTGTAACACTCTCTCTCACGCGTAGGCTTGAATTTGGCCTAAGACTAAGCATGAAATTGATAATAGGAGCAGCAACTAAGGGAGCAAGAAAGATTTGAACTTAAGATCATCTGCTTTGATACCATGTTAATTTGGAGGGACTACTACCAATTATTCCAAAAGTTTAAGTTGTTAAATGAAGGCAGGGTATAGTATTTGGATAAAGTAACACATCCAACGATAATGTAGTACCGACCTATGTAATCCATCAATTCTATATTATTTAAGCTCAAGGATACAACACTTTAATATAATCACGAATATGAAAGGATAGTCCAAATCTTTTTGGTGTTCTTTTCACATGGGAGACTCGATGACTTCTGTGATAATCAAGTTTTGGTGGAAAATAAAGTTCAGATGAAAGAAACACAAAAGAAAAGCTGTTTAGAAAGGTGTAATTGCACCAGTATCATTAACTCTCAAAAAGTTCTTTTACCATATCCTCCTTACCATTATTCAGAGTCTATTCTAGGAGTATTTTTTGGTTTATGTATACATTAGTTTACATTAAATACGGCTTTTGGCTTTAACTACATGATGGCTTTCTAGGAAATTCCAAACTGTTACGCATCTAATCAGAAGTTTGTTCTCTTCACACAAATCCACAAAATCAGAAGTGAAGACTTGATTCTGTTTCCTATTCAAGTACAATATTGAACTGTTAACTAGATTCCGTTTAACAACCATGACATGCTGCTCATACGACGTAAATGCCAAGTACGTAAAGATAAATTCAATCATTACCTCATCATGCACATCGGCCCTCCCACTCCACTCGCTGATTGCCGCAGTTAATTCATGCATGAAACCATATTCTTGCCTCTGACTTGAGAAATCAACCTCACTATCATCTGATGACTCCTCCCCTTCCCTTTCTAGTTCAGGATTGCCCATCACATTAGCGACTGTCATTAGATTGTTGAGCATAGTCTCTGAGATTAAATTCTGATCTACAAGTGTCGCAATATCAATCATTGGTTCTTCTGGAAAGGGACCAACTCTGCCATCTTCATTGCCACTTGATGACGCAATATAAGATTCTACATCCTCATAATATAACCGTCTTTGGAACCTTAGCTCCACCAAAGAAGGCAGTTTGGAAAGCGCAGCAGTAGTTGTCCAGAGATTAGCAATTCTTGTCTCACACATCGACAGAAACTTTAGATTCGGCATGCAAGCGAAACAATCTTTATGGAAGCTAGTTAGCGAAGTGCTGTAATCCAAATTCAAAGTGTGTATTCGACTAAACTTCCCCACCATACTGAGCTTGCGAAAATGGGAAGACCTCATGTTTAACACTTCACATGTCAAGCCTCTACTTGAAAGATCCCTAATTCAAAGAGCCGCCAGAAAAACATTATGATGTCGACAAAGTAAATTTAGTAAAAAATCGGTTCTTACCTTATAAGAGAACATTGATGAATAATTCACCATGTAACATTTAGATGCTAGTACGACCTACTTACTGCAATTTCCTCCTCTCATTATCTCTAATACACCTACAACTTCACGCCAGTTTTGCACCCATTTATTTTTTTCGCTAGAAAAATTCTACTATTTTCATAAAGAAACCCAGGGACGACCCTCCACCCCCACACTGTCCTCTCTTCTCTTTCTCTCCTCCTCTCCACTCCCTCCCTCTGCCCAACACCTCATCCACCCACACACCCCCACAACTAATGATTAACTCCTCCAGCTGTAGATTTCAGAAACAGAAAAAGCCACTGTTTAAGATGGATCTTCCAAAACTCCACCAAACACAACCTATTTGAAGCCACTGTTGAACAAGAGGCTCCTAAAACTAGTCAAAACTCTTATTTTCAGAGTTTGTCCTTATCAAACAAGTAGCTCAATAAGGGTGTTTACATGAGAGAAGCAGACATAATCTTATGGTTCTCAGATGCTAGACTACTTTAGTTTATTTTAAACATGTGTAAAGTATCTGAAAGTCCAACTTTCCACTTCTTTCAATCTATTTCAATTATGCACAATTTGATATGTAATTGTGCTTCAACATAAGTTATCCACATTTCTTCCTTTTTACCAGTTAAAAACAAGAGAGAAGTTGGGGTACCTATGTACCCCATGCACCTCATATATGCTTATAATAAATGGCCAACGGATATATACAATAATAACTTGTACAAAATAGTGATAAATATAAATGATCCTTAATGCAAATAAAAATTGCATTCTTCCTCCAAAAAGATCTTTTAACAAAGGTATGGGCACTTGAGTGGAAGTGGGTATGCAGATTCGAGAGCAGCCACCAAGTAAAATGTGTCCATGCAAGCAAAAATGGCCTGAAAACATAAAATGGCTTGCTCCAGTGACTCCAGTTTATTTTTATTTGTTTTCCTATTTCAGTGATAACTATCTATTCAGGTATAAAGCAGCATATCGAATGCAAAATCGAAAAGAAAACCAATATCAACTCTCAATCTGATCTCAAGCCCTCAAACCCTCCACAGCCAAAGATAGCTAGGAATCTGTTTCTCAGCTACCGCACTTCCAAACTGCCCAAAACTTGTTTATCAAGTGCACAACTCTTATAGCAAAAAATTTGGACTTAAAAACATACTAGACCATGCATGTGATGTCATCAAATTTTCATGACTTCATGAGATCAAAAGGACATTAGGATGTACCGGCAAAAGTCCTTTCCCAAGGAGAAATCCTGGAGATCAACCACACGAAGTTTATTATTCAGGGCACGAATCAGCGATAAAGCATACTCTCCCTTTAATTCACCAGATGATTTATTATATATGTCAACTGCTTCAATTTCAGATGCCTCAATGTCGACCACTACATCAAGCAGTGGATGGAAATCTATATCCTTGAGACGGTCTAGCATGATCTCTAGTGTACATAACTCGTGGCGAGTTTTTTTGACCTCAGCCTGAACATAAAAGAAAAGAAAGAATTATCTTTAGGAAGCATCCCCTCTGGAGCAGAAAACAAATAAATAAAACATGCTTAAAGAGATTCAATTGAACAAAGAAAATTAATAATGAAGTCCATTAAAGAAAGTAAGTTAATTAAACATCCTTAACACAATTGGACGATGGATATTACCAAGATGTCTGGTGCTAAAAAGTGCTAAAAATCAAAATCCGATTGACAGATATTACCACAAAAAACAATCATGGTATGAACATGTGTGTGCACATGCTCCATCATGCACACATGCACATCCAAAAGCACATGAAGATAGATCAAAGAAACAAGCACGCGGGCAAAGTAACTAAGTAGGGTTCCAATGACTTGAATTCACAAAATTTCTTATATTAGTAAAGCAAGCTCCACTAACTGCTTAGCACTATGGCACTATTAAAGCACAATAAGTTGATAAAGGGAACTTTGGCTATTATCGACTAGAGAAGAGATGGTGAATTTGATGAATCAAAAAAAAAAGATAAAAGAAACCCTTTTTCACTACCTCGAGAAAATTTACCACCCAAAAAGGCCAAGCCAAAACTAGAGCAGGACTCATATCAGATATCTTAGATGAGCAAATAAGTGAGCAGAAATGAGCCGGTAAGACTTAATCCAGAATAATCACATGAAAAGGAGGACCCTTGGAGATCCCCCCCACCCAAGGGAGAAAACAAGAGAGGGAGAAAGCCCCTGGAGTGTACTAGTCCCAACAGCAGTGCACGAGTGACATATTCAACTTCCAGAAAAAATTGATTTCATCGCCTTAAATTGAGACTTTGCATGGTAAACAAGTCAAAGAACAAGAGGACAAAGGAACAGGGAAAAATATGGTAGCAGAGTCAGAGAATGGGGACATTGCAGACAGGCCGCAGAACAAGGCAGGCAACAAAATGAAAGAGAAGAAATAATTGAATAAAGTTGACTTGTTGGCAAAGTTGCAGATCTGTGATAAAATAAAGTGCCCAAAAACCTGATATAAAAATGAGTTTTACTCTGGACAGATAGTCACTTCTCATGAGAAGGTGAATACGCAATGGCGGACCAAGAATTTAAGTTTGGGGGATGAGACAGATATTTTAACTATACATACCTTTTTTAGAACTATTTTACTCATAATATAAGAAACTTTTGTTCCACAAATGGGAATGTATGAGAGAGAAACACAAAGGAAAGAAGGGACACAAGGGTCTAAGACAGTTGACAAGTTTAAAAATAGAAAAAGAATTAAGGAAAACGAAAATCACAAGCATGTTTTGGAACAAGGTAGGAAGAAGGCAAGAACAAGTTCCAAAATAATAACCTTACCAAAAAAAAAACAAGTTCCAAAATAATAAGATAAGCACTAGAAAAGAATGTATTGTTCCTTTGATCTATACAACATAGGAGTCAGGAGGCATAAACAGAAAGCCAACACAACTTATTATCTCCAAGATGATGTGACTCAGTTAAGTTGTTCATATCCTCAAGATGCTAACATAAGTTCACTGAATATAACATGATCATATAAGGAGACTATGGTGAGAACTCTAGTAAAGAAAAAGACCACACGAATCCAAATTCACAAAAGAATCAAACTAGAGAACTGGGCATTTTGACTGCCTGTGACCAGAATCATTTCGTGAGATATGAAATTCATTGATTGTAGAAGTATTTCTCTTCGGCCTCAATATCCCATTCAGTTTAGTACAATGACAAATACAAAGCCAATATTTCCTTTGCCCAAACACTGGGTGACAACTATCTTTCATAAACACATGCTGCAAAATCCATATTAGTATTCAACAAATCAATTCTAGTATAGCTGCTTGTAGAGCCAAATTTTTCCATTGAGAACTCTTCCATCAATTGCTAGAAGAAATTGGAAGAAAGGTTCAAAATGTGGGAATTAATTCCCTAACTTCCACTTCCAGAATAGCTCATATCTGTATTGTCTACTATATTTCAGCACTGACAAGTGACAACTTCCAGATTACAAGCATGCAACAAAGATGTCGTTAGTCCAAGTTCCTATTATACAAGAATTATCTCTTCCATGGGAAAATGATCCAAAAGCTACCTTTTAAACATTTCCCACATCTGACAAGGGGAGAAAAACGGGAGAAGGTTTAATATGCAGATTTCTAATAAAGAAATTACCATATTTAACACCAACCTTGAAGAAGCCGGACAATATTGTCGGATTAGGAAGGGCGCCATGGTCTCTGCACAGACTAATATATCTGAACCAAAATAGAATGTTATTAATCATTTCAAAAGATCAATCAGCCACTGGAATCAAGATCCTGAAGAAAATTGATATTGCTAGATCACTTGGAACGAAAATGACCAACTAATGGCCGAAAAGGATTGACTAGATGAACGAGTCCAAAGATGATGAACCAAAGGGTGACTAAAGTCCTCCAGCTTTATGAAAACATTTATTGTGGTTTGCCCTCTTTTTTACCCTTAAACAGTCTCAGCAGATGACAAAAATCATTACCGTGAAAAAACAAGCTATCAAACCCATGAATATTTGTTCTAGACTGATACTCTCATGAAATCCCACCAATTATCTATTGTATTTATGTATATTTACTATGATGCCCTCAGTGATTGCTTCCAAGTGATAATAGTTTCCTTATTCACCTACCCTTCTTCCAATCACTGAAAATATCATCTCTCAGCACTTAATTCATCTGACTATACCCAAAAGTTTATCCAACATTTCCAGATTCCCAGTCCCTGGATATGTAGAGAGTGCAACAACCAACACCTACTCATATTTGGAGCTCATTAAAAATGCAAGAGACTTATCTTTCTAGGGCGCCGGTACAACATTTCTCTGACCTAAAAGGCTTCTAACACCAAATTTTCGGGTCTCATATAACCAGCGAATTGAAAAAGATCTGCAACCTAGGCTTCCATGAAACATGATTCAAAGAACCACTGCAAACAGGAACCTACATCACTACATCTAACTAGGAAGCATCTTCTCACTCCTTCAGTACAACTCGCTCTATCATTATATCAACCAAAAAGATGTCGTCATGAGGCTAAAGTGATCAGATTTCTTAGGAGCTACAATCATCCAAGAGATTCACAAGCAGCTTCCTGAGGCCACTGACCATGCTGAACGAATTATAGTGTGACAGTGACACAAGTCAACACATTTCACAAGGGAAAATGATCAGCATAAATAACCCAAAACAATGAAACCCAGAATCTATAATATTTGTGAAATATGATCTCTTCACATTCAAAGGAAGGTTTTGCGTAACAATCCTTGTCCACTCAATATATAAAGGGTACGAGACCAGACAAATAACGACATCCGCTGATTACAATAAGAACCCGGACTCGCCCAATTACAACGAGAAGATCAAAACATAGCAAACTACAGAGAGTCCCAAACACATTCCCACATGTCTATACTCTTTCCCTGTCCAAGAAATGTATCTGTTGCCAAGTCGGCATTCACCTTTTCAGCATTGACCAAAGAAGAACACGGGCAATTTAGACCACGACAAAAATTTCAGTTATAGATAAGTAAAGTGGCCAAATCAAGTAGACGAACAAAGAAAGGTGGATCGAATTCAGCAGAACCCATCACCTTCCTCAGTCTCATTAAAATTCCTCCAACAACATGAACTAACAACGAGCCTTCTTTTAACACATGGAGACGACAACAGCCAAACAACCCAAGAAGGGGCAAAAAGAAAAACTCCGTCGCAGCTCCATCAGCTGAATTCCCACAAAGAACGTCCACAGTAGAACAAGATGAACCATCGACCCGCCTCGAAAACAAACAAAAAAAACCAAAATTTTCCTGGCGGATACAGAAATGAGCAGGCGAAAAAGAAACAAAACGAGACGGGGAGAGGAGGAGGAGGAGGCGCACCTCTCTTCCACAGTTTGAATGTCCATGGCGGTGGAGGCGGAGGCCCGATCAGATGAAACCAGCTCGCGCCGTCGCCGACCCAGAAGGCATTTCAAGAACGTGCCCAGATCAAGAATGATCGCAAGCGTGCGAGAGAGAGAGAGAGAGAGAGAGAGAGAGAAAGATGGGTCTTGTGCTCCAGTTTCAGTTTACGTTGCAACTTTGTGAGGCGGTTGGTCTCTCGCGTTTGGTGGGTCGACGCGACGCCGCTCGCTAGCCACGAGCTTCATGTTCACAGAGAGAGAGAGAGAGAGAGAGAGAGAGAGAGAGAGAGGGAGGCGGAGGCCACCACCAACCCCCCCGGTATCCCCCACCCACGAAAGCGACAAGCCCAGGTGGCAGAAATAAAGTGTTTATAGATGTTACGTTGAAATATTATGTACCATCCCATGATGTCCGGTCCAAATATTCTTGTTATTATTTTTTCACCTAGTATTGTCCAAAAAGCGTATCCCAATCCCATAGTATTGAAAATAGCAATTTTTCTTTATTTAGATATTTAATAAATTTCGCATCACGAGATCTGCAGGTCGAGTGAGATTTGAACGAGTGACATCCACTTTTTGGAATGAAAATCCCATTTTTAAAGTCTCGGTGATTCTACATTTTGGCGATACTGTTTACATGCTCATTTTCACAGAGATAACCGTTCAGAACGAAGATCTAAGAATCATAAATAGAAAGTGCCAAAGAATAAAAGAACGTGGAGATAAGTGACAAAAGACACAACCATTGGAAACCATCTAGAGACAATTATTGCATGCCCACTATAAATACTACCGGTCTTCTACTAGATAGTAAGAGTGATCGGCTTCCGGTCTGGTCAAGTGATGGAAACCGACCACAAAAGACACAACCGTTGGAAATCATCTAGAGACAGTTATTGCATGCCCACTACAAATACTACCAGTCATCTACTAGATAGTAAGGGTGATTGGCTCTCGATCTGGTCAAGCGATGGAAACCAACCACAAAAGACACAACCGTTAGAAACCGTCTAGAGACAGTTATTGCATGCCCACTATAAATACTACCGGTCATCTACTAGATAGTAGGGGTGATCGGCTCCCGATCTGATCAAGTGATGGAAACCGATCACAAAAGACACAATCGTTGGAAACCATCTAGAGACAGTTTTTGCGTGCCCACTATAAATACTACCGGTCATGGGCGATCAGTTCTTGGTCTAGTCGGATTCTAAAGTGGAACCGAGAACTGGACTGGGAGGACTGATTCCTAATTTTGAGAACTGGGAACCAGACTGGTGTCCTGTCCGGTCTAATGAAACCGATCACTTTTTTATTTTTTTTTCCACCACAACAAGAGAAACTAGCAGGTCTCAATATATTGACGGAAGCAATAATAAGTAAAGAATCATTGTGACGTGACAATAAGGGGAAAGAGTCATATATGAGTTTAGTTCACATTTAACTAATTTTTTTGAAGAAAGAAAAAAATGAAAAAAAGAATATGTAGTCGGTCTGGTCTGGTCCAGTCCGGTTCTCCCTTGGAACTGGGAATCAGATTGCGCAGACACCAGTTTCGCTTTTAGGAATCGAGAACCAAATTGACACTCTCGGGAACTGGATCAAACCGATCAATCCGATCTAGGCGGTCCATTTTGCATATTCCTACTAGATAAGGCCCCCGCACAAATCAAACAAATTTATCCTTATCTTTATTTTCTTGCACTGCAATTTACTTTTCTTAGTCATAGCTTTCACATTTGCGTCATCAATTAAATTTTGGCGTGTGTCTCCATCCTGGGTATTACATCATCGATTAAATTCTGGTGTAGCATCATCATGTTGCTAAGCTTTGCCATCAATTAAATTCCGGCAAAGTCTGTCAAAGTTTGGTTCGTTTGTATCCATTGTACTTTCCAAGTCGTGTTGTCAATTGAATTTTTGGCATAATTTGTGTTTGTATAATCCCATTGGGAGCAAAGCGTTTGATTTCTATATTCACCTGGATATTTCCTATCCCGGATCACCACAGAATCCAATCTCTTTCAATTAAAAGCTGAAGATCTACTTTCTGTTAACAATATTTCGTTGCGGGAGAAATTCGGGCAAAACACATACAAAGGAAAATAAAAAAAAGGAAAAAGAAAGAAAAAGTCTAATTGTTGCGTGAGCCTAACTGGGTTAATATCACGAAAAACTCAAAACTGGTACATCTGTGATAAATTTATCTCAAAACTAATTTTTTTACTACAAAAAACCCAAAACTAATATACCTATGACAATTTACCTTCCATTAGTTTCCGTTAAATTTTGCCATTAAATTGATGAGTTAGATGACACATGGCAGTTGACAAGTATACCAGGTTGGGGTTTTACCTCCCGTTTGTCATATGTTCACCAGTTTGTGGTTTGTCATCGTATTAGTCCAATTTAACGGAAACTAACGGAGAATAAATTTATCACAAGTGTACCAGTTTGGAGTTTTTGGTTGTTAAAAATTAGTTTTGGGTAAATTTATTATAAGTATATCAATTTAGGATTTTTAGTGTGATATTAACCCTTCAGATAAGAGCGATCGAGGTTAAACCCATCTACTGTAAGGAGCAACATGCAATAAGCACATAATAAATTAAGTGCACGCAATGCAATGAGTATTTCACGAAAATCCAATTTTTATTTGGGGTCGTCTTGACATAATTATTCATCTATTGTACAATGAGAAGATGTGCTCCGACTTTTGAGAGATACTTTTCTTATCTAGTTCTCGAAAATTCCATCCCCAACTTTTGGTGAGATAGGGTAATTAAACTTAAGTGATATAATTTATGGTTTGAAAAAAATCTCATTACGATATATTCCAAAAGAAAATTATTTTCTTCCTTTCTTGGATCACACATTGATTTTGTGGCAAGGAGCCCAACCTCCCACCTTTGGATCTTGAAAAGAATGATTTACCTAATGAATTTTGTTATTTAAAAATTACCTCCATGAAATAATTATAGAAGGAGCATTATTATTAAATAAGATATATTAAAAAAATCAATTATCACAAGTAATTTACGTTGGGTACAAATTTATAAAAATATATATAAGGGCGTACTTGGATTTGTGCATACAATAATTTGGGCCTCCACTATCTTTGCTATCCATAAGGGTTCATTAATTGCATCAATGTCAATAGACATGGTGTAGCACCCCAAGCCCACAACGAAGAGGAGTTATTTTGTAAAGCGGTTTATAAGTGAGAGCTGTCAAATAATGACCCCGGATGTAACGATCCAACTCGATCCATTTAGCAATAAATCTTTTGATGATTTTCTCAAAGTAGTGCATCGGTTAACTTAAATCGAGAAATTTTGACATAGAGATCATGTAAGTGCCACGGCCAGATCTGACGTGAATCATTGGCCATCGAAATGACGTTGTCATTAAAACAAACAAGAAATTTCTGATTTTTGGGTTTTATTTTTAAGAAAAAAGGAAAAACTCGAAATATGAGGATTTCTCGAAAGCTAGGTGTTTTCAGAATTGAGATCCAAAAACGATCTTTTTTTTTATTTTTCGTTGCTGGATCAATTATTTTTTTTGCTCGTTGGTCTCTTTTTCTTCTTGCCATCACGTCAATGATTTCCGACTTAAATTGGCTAGATGGATCATATAATGATATCATCAAAAGATTTAGGACTATATTAGTCAAATTGAAAAGTTTTGGACTGAGTTAAAATTCGTATAATAAATTTATGAATTTTTGGACCATTTTTCCAAGGTGGAATTGAGAAGGTTAACAAAAATGACTTGATAAAAAAAAGTTAGAAGATATGTGGGACATTAATAGCCGAAGGTTTTGACAGAATTAAAACCTGCCCAGTCATTGTTGGAATGATCGGTTTAAGACGCTAACGAAGTACCAATTGTCTACTAAGCAAACACTTCACCACAGCCCCACTGCAATACGAGGAGAAAAAGCCCAAGACAGGCAATGCACCTAAGTGCAGGCCCACCCTTCGCAGACTAAAAAAAGCCTTTTGAGACCAAGAATAGACTTGGGAATCAAATTTGTGATTTTCGACTTGCAAATCAAGTTTGAAACACTTTATTAACCATTGTAGTGGTAGATAAGGGGAAAATTGTCCAAAAAATCATAAACTTATTGTACGACGGCTAATTTAGTCTTAAACCTTTTAATTTTGCCAATTCAGTCCTAAATCCTTTAAAAAGTTGCAATTAAGTCATAAACCTTTCAATCGTGCCAATTTAGTATTAAACCTATTGACTATTTATCAATTTAGTCATAAACCTTTTAACAAATTGCTAATTTAGTTCTTTCGACTAATTTTGATCAGAAATCGCTGACGTGGCGATCTAGTTGATACCAGCCGTTTCTATATGACGCTGACGTGGATAATTTTCTATTTTAAAAAAAAATTGAATTTTTTATTGATTATTTTATTTTTATTCTTTTCTTTTCTTTTTTCCCTTTCTTCTTTGTTGAGTCGGCGAGTCGCCAGTCGAGTGTTGGTGAAGGTGGTCGATCACTGGGTGAGGGCCAGTAACCACCTGCCCTTGGATGAGGGCCGGTGACCCCCATTGGGTTGTGGGCGAGGGCGTCGCAGCCCTCGCCTGCCCTTGCTGCGGCTAGCGACAGCCTGGGTGAGGGCTCGTGAGTCCTCACTGCGGTCGGTGAGGGCGTTACAAGCCGTCGCCCGCCCTCGTTGTAGCTAGCGACGACCTGGGCGAAGGCTGTGATGCCCTTGCCTCGCCAGATTTGGCGAAGGCGTCGTAGCCCTCGCCGGATTTGGCGAGGGATCACGAGCCCTCGCTGCGGCCGGCGAGGGCGTCGAGAGCCCTTGCTCAGGCCCTTGCCAGCCATAGCGAGGACCGCGACGCCCTCGCCCATGACCAGCGAGGGCTTCATAGCCCTCGCCCCCTGGCCGGCGGGGGTGGTCGGCCCTTGCCCAGTGGCTAGCCACCTCTGCCGGCCAGCTCAACGAAGAAGAAGAAAGGAAAAGAAAAAAAGAAAAGTAAGAAAAGAACAAAAGTAAAATAATCAATAAAAATTTGAATTTTTTTTAAAACTAAAAAATTATCCACGTCGACGTCGGCCGTCCTACGTAGCGCCGACGTAGGATGGTTAGCGCCAACTGGATCGCCACGTCATTGATTTCCGATCAAAATTAGTCAAAAGAATTAAATTAGCAGTTCGTTAAAAGGTTTAGGACTAAATTGAAACGATTAAAAGGTTAAGAACTGAATTGGCAAAATTAAAAAGTATATGACTGAAATTGGCCGTCATACAATAGGTTTAGGACTTTTTGGATAATTTTTCAGTAGATAAGTGGGTCATTGATCGAGCCTTGGATTTGGTTTTTTTTTTATGGAAAAAGTTGATTTGATAAGTAAACTTATTTAATTTGCTACTATGTGTAGCAATATAAAACGAAGAAATTCAAATCTTACTATGGAAAAAGTTGATTTGATAAGTAAAGTTATTTAATTTGCTACTATGTGTAGCAATATAAAACGAAGAAATTCAAATCTTACTATATATATATATTAATTCCAATGTGACACCAAATGTAATCATTTCTAAACTAAAATTCCCATTTGGATTCTTACATCTTAACGCAATTGTCTCATTTCTATGAAATACACTGACAACAAATGTGTTTCCATCAATGGACAAAACGATCTCATTTTTCGGTTGAGAAAATTACTCAATCAATCCTAAATTTATTGTACCGTTATCACTTCAATCCTAAATTTTTTAATTTTGCCAATCCAGTCAAAACTTTTGCACGAAATTTCAATGTAATTTTTCCAGTTAATTTTCATTAGAAATTACTAACATGGTGATCCACTCGTCATCGATCATGTTACGTGGTACACTGCCATGTCAGTGATTCCGCAAATAACTTGTCGAAAGGCCTACATTAGAAATTTGCGCAAAGCTTGAAGACTAAATTGGCAATATTAAAAAGTTTATGACTGAAATAACATCCATATAATAGGATTAGGACTAATTGAACAATTTCCTTTTTTCGTTCAATGGACTCTCTCTCTCTCCCAAACACATAAATTTGGTTGGATTTCTTATTTCTTCTATTAATTAGTGCTAATATTTTTTTTGTTATGATGATGATGCCACTTTAGATAGATGACAGAACTTATGAAATATTCCCCTAATAACAAAGCCAAATAAAGCTTGACTGAAAGCCCTAGTAAATGGCTCAAATACGAAATTGTTTGCATTTGAAAAAGTCTATTGAGAAATCTAAGCCCCGTCGAGCATCTAAATGACTCAAACAAGTCTCCTCCATCACATACCATTTTTTTCAAATCTTGTGTAGTATTCATTTGGGATAATTACACAAATAGTCCTCAAACTTTACCCCAATGTGTAATATGACCCTTGAATTTTTAATTTATTCAATGTGGTCATTGAACTTTTGATAAATGTTCAATCTAGTCCCCGAATTATTATGTATCTGGATTCAATCCGATCCATGTATTATTTAGTTCAGAGACTAAATTGAGTATGTACTAAAAGTTCAGGGACCACATTAAACAAATTAAAAGTTCATGAACTACATTACACATTCGGTTAAAAGTTCAAAGATCATATTGAATAAATTAAAAATTCATGAACCATATTGAATATTGGGACAAAGTTCAAGGACTAGTGGTGTCATTTTCCCTATTCATTTTAATCTTTTGTTTGGTTCTTACTACTTACAAATTAAGAAACGAATCCTTATCAAATACTCCTTAATAATTGATTCCAATGGCGATCATTTTTCGTATTTCTTTAATCAAAGTTCAGGGACTAGTGGTGTCATTTTCCCTATTCATTTTAATCTTTTGTTTGGTTCTTACTACTTACAAATTAAGAAACGAATCCTTATCAAATACTCCTTAATAATTGATTCCAATGGCGATCATTTTCCGTATTTCCTTAATCAAATTTTCAGGGATGATACCGGGGTCAGGATGAGAGCCCAATGTCGTCGCGAGGCGGGGATGGGCCAAGAGGAAAGTTGCCTTGCTCGAGGCTCAAACCAGAGATGGAGGAAAATATCGGAGGGCGTGAGGGTGCTCAGGACACCGATCCTCCTCCACCGTGCCTGATTATCGTATATCTTTGCCGAAGCGGAACTCCATTAAACCTAGCTTTGTAAAACGTCGTCTGATGAGAGGAAGAAGAAGACTTCTTTCCGAGCTCTTCAAGCATGGCCTCTAAGTTTAAGCAGAATGAAGGCTTTAAAAAGTGCATGCATGCTATTAAAGACGACGAGGGAGCATTTGCCAAGGTTCAATCCCTTTTCCTTGCGCACGCGATTTGCTCAATATACATTGACACAGTCGCTGTCGAATGTCACAGAAGAAACTCTTGTCGTTTCAATGCTTCAAGGCCCGCAAGGCGTCATGCCTCGGCTTTCAGCCGATTCCAGATCCGTCGTTGCCAGTGTTCTTCCGACCGAGATTATCCGGGACCCATCCTGGTCATGAGCTAAAATGGTGATGGGCGACCCCTTTCCCACGAGTCGCAGCACCGCGATCCGTTTCGATAGCACCCCGAAGGAGGTGGAGACCGCTTTTCGATTTACCGCATCTATCTTGTGAAGTTGCATCTTCGAGAGGGTTTGATGTGCTCCCAAAGAAGGCTGGAGTAGTGTAACCGAGTTCTGCTGATATTAAGCTGCAATTCTCCATGAAGCAGCTTGTTTCGAATCACACGCGAAAAATGCACTTCAGGATGACCTACATTTCTTGCACGGTCCACTGGCAAATTACTAGTACGGACGCATGTCATCTCTTTGCGCCATCTCTAATCGGAGATGATTGGTGCGCTACAAATACAGGCATCACCCGTATTAATATTCAGTAAGTTTGCACGTGGGTCATGTCTATAACTTACAATCCACCAATCCGAGACATAACTCGAGGAGTCGGGTGCAAAATGACAACACGAGGAAGAGTTGCTTTCGCATCATAAACAAAATTGACTCCATGGCGGGAAGACGACGCCGTTGAGAATTGAAGGATGTCTCTGCATGGTAGTCGAACGTCACCAGAATCTCTCTAGGGACACACACCTGCATGTTTGATCAGAGACAATGACGGTGCTCCAGATCTCTGTATAGCGATCTTCGTGGATGCTTCACTTATTCATCTTGATTCAAGTTCCCATTAGCACTTGAGTTGGGATAAGGTCTATTGTTTCTGATGAAAGTTCAATAGATTTTGAACTTCTCTAGAGTCCTAATGGTCTTGATCTCTATATATCTAGACATCTTGAATCACCAAAAAATTGCAACTCGAGCCGAAGTTCAGCCTTTAGCAAAAGAAATAGCCATTCCTACGGCGGGCATTGCAAAAAGATCGAGACAAGTTCACTTCACAAAAAAAAAAAGTGAACGTGCCTCGAGGGGTCATTTATAAATAGAGAAAAAAACTAGACCGATTATAATGCACTTGGCACCATGTCCAATTAAATTTCAAACACGTGTCGCAAGTTATAAAAAATGAACAGGTTCAATAAATATCTGGTCGATTAAATCAGTTAAATGTGAGCGAACGATTATCCAATAGAAATTTGTGCTCTATCGAATAGTTTAATTTACATTTTTTCTTCTGAAAATTCCCATGTCAAACAACCTTAGTTTCAGGTTAGTAAAATGGGTTAAAACCCATCATGTGTTGACTGAGGAATCATTAGTGAGGATGATCATTGAAGATGATGCAAAATGGCATCTATGATTGTACTACAAAGTTATCTCTCCATACTAAGAACATCCTTGCAGTTTAAGCAACATATGCATCTTTTTCCTCCCCATTCCTATGATTTGCCTCTCAAAGGCATCAGCATGTCAGACAAGCCGATGGCCAATGAGTTGTCCACCTTAATTGCCCAAAACATTTGATTTAATCAAGTCATCATGTACCAAAAGTTGAGGCCCTTTGCCTGCATAGCACCAATGATGACGGGACTCGGTTTGGGAAGACACAGAAACTGTCGTTGAGCAGTCGTGAAGTTTACAAAAGCGTCCATTATACAAGGGAAGTTTATACTTTTGCCCTAACTTCATAAATTTCTCCCAAAAATACAAAGAGCAAAAGCCATGAAGAAATCCTAAATTATATTCACTGTGATACATTTACACTAAAAAATTTTATACGACACAAAAAATCTCAAACTTGTATCTGCATAACATATTTACCCTCTATCAAAATTCTGTCAATGAGAACTGCTAAAAATCGACGCCAGAGAAGCAAACAATGTTGAGAGAGCAATCACTTGACTTAAGTGAAATAAATACGATATTTTTTTGGCTAAAAATTATTTAACAGAGCATTAACGGAAGTAAATGTGTCGCATAGGTAGAAGTTTGGAGCTTTTTATATCACAAAAAAATTTATGGTAAATGTGTCACGGAAGGCATAATTTGATATTTTTTATGTCACAAAAAAAAATTTCAGGGTAAATGTGTTATATCGGATATAGTTTGGGCTTTTTTTGTGAGTTTTTCCCAAATATAAAAATGAGCACAATTTTGCAAAGAAATAACCCATTAATCTTTCGAGTGAAGCCTTTCCAAGTAAAGAAATATAATGGTTTGGTCATGTCTCCGAGAATTTATTACATGAACGTGGTGCCTATACCGAACTGAATCTGAATCAATTAAAAATAGTGGGTTCCACCTTGATGCCTTTTCATATTTAGAGCTTGATCACTTTTGCTAAAATGGCACTTTAGTAATATAAACATTTCTCCTCAAGCTCCAACTACATCAATTACTCTTCAAATATCTTTTTGGGTAACAAATTGCGATTTTTTCTTGGAATGTACCGTGGGTTGCCATTTCGATTACAATAATTTGTGCGAATTAATGCAAATCGAGAAATTTCCATAGAAAATAACATCGGATATACGACTGATTAATAATAATTCCATTACTACCTCATTCTACCTTTACCTTTCTTCTCTTTGTCGATTTAAGTATATTTCATATTTAATGTGAACCGTATAAAAGTTAAGATACTTTGATTTTTGGATATTTTCTCTTTCTCTTCCCTAACTTGTATTGGAGCTTCTTAAATTGCTCATCCAATGAGGATGAAACACGTAATTAACAGAAACATGCATAACTTAATTTATATCTTTTAATCAATACTAATTTCACCCGTTGATTGAATTTTTGCCGGGCGCGAGTTAGGACAAGTTACTCTCGAGTAGTTTGGGCTTGGTTTCATGATCGCTCGAGATTGACTCATCTAGTTTTTCAAGCTTGAATTCGCCAATTTCTGTCTCAACAAGCTTGCGAGCCTCGTCAAGCTTTTTTAAATAATATATATATTTCTGATAATATTTTGATAGTTGCAAAATTAGATATAAGATTCTTAAAATGACATCATATTCAAGCTTTTTTAGCTCGATGTCAAACGCGAGTTCGATTATAAATTGATTGTAATCGAGTTTATTTGAGCTTGCGCATCATGATTCATGATCTAGTCCATCAGGAAAGTTAATACTCGCTCGAGTTCGAGTTCGAGTCAAGCTCGAGCTAGGCAGTTTATTGGGTATATTGGCTTCACTTGACTCAGATTACATCACTAGCGAGAAAGAGAGAGTGAGAAGAGTAGGAGAAAAGGGGGGGAGTGATTGATTGATCAAGTTGGTGATATTACGCTTTTATATTGATGACCTTTAATTTAAATAATTCAAAAAGGCAATTGATTTTTCAATATATATATACACCTATCGGTTATCACAGTGTAATTGTGTTCTAAAACATTCCTAATACCATAATTTGTTAGTCATAAGAATCTTTCGAACAAATATCACATGCTAAAGCCAAGTTGTCCCGCTTAGACTCAACGAGTGAACGCAATCTACGCGAGCTCAATCGCTTGAACCGTCGGGATACGTTTGACATTTGCATAAACAATTCATATAAACTGACCACTCCCATTGGGTTCACCCGATTCATGCTCTCGAGAGCATCCTAAACTACCGCCAACAAACTATGGAATTTTTTTTTGGCCGGAATAATGGAACTGATACCACCCGCCTGGGTGGCGCTGCTGGAGAGGGCACTCTTCCTCTCGCAAAAGGTTGAGTGTTCGAATTCCGGGCGCCGCAGGGTGACTTAACCGGTGCATGTGTGTGGTGGCTAGCACGTGTCGCCCCCAGGGTTTACTTCCCGGCTGTCGGCCGTGCGAGGGTTCCCTGGGATATCAAAAAAAAAAAAAAACTATGGAACTGATTGGGTACAAAATCGCACATCTTAACTCCCGAGCACAACGAGTCTCACATGGGATTAACTTGATCCAATAGACCGTGATGCGACAAGTATGCACATGCATCCCAAGCAGAGCAATTATCATAACCCCTCATCCTTCAAAGCTAGCATCAAATAGGGATGAGCGGTTTCAGGTTCTGCACAAATTCTACCTGAAACTTATCGGTTGGAATGTTCCTTATGTTTTGGAACCTGGACCATACCATGCATATCCTGAAACCTGGAACATACCCTATCATATGTTCCAGGGTTATTTATAGGGTCCACTCAAGTTCCACTTGTATCATTAATTGAATATTACAGTTAAACATCACATTTTATGACCATCGCTTGCTGTTACAATCCACTGACCACAACTTATATTTAAACACATGAAAAATTAAGAAACACTAACAAAGTAAAGTTTCAGTTAAAAAAAAATGAAAGCTCAGACTAGTGGTTTCAGGTTATACACTCATCATCGGATGCTATGAAATACCACAGGATCGCGTGAAGACATAAACCAAGAAGAATACAAAAACTTGTTACTAGTTCTAGGTTCCAGGTTCTTCTTACTTAGAAATTGGAACCTACTCGTCGAAACACGTTCCTTAACTTTTGAAACCTAGAACCTACCCCGCATAGTTTAAACTCGGAATCGACAGGTTCCCATCGATCCGGTTCTCAGATTTCGGGTTTTACCTTGAAATCATGCCCGCCCCCTAGTGCCGGGTGAGTTATTAGATCACGTGGGCCCCCGCTAAGCGTGGGATGAGTAGGGGTGCACATCGATTCGATCCTTAGACAAAATACAAGCCCCCCCTCCATTCCCTTCCCCTAGTGGAATTCAGTCACGAATTATTTTTGTTTATTTGTTATTATTCATTGTTCATTTGTTCCTTTTCTTTCCATTTCACTCTCTCTCTCTCTCTCTCTCTCTCTCTACACACGCACGCTTTAAAAACCAGCGCAGCCGGCCAGTCACACACGCTCCCCCCCTCGAAACGAGAAGCAAGAAGAAGAAGCAGCGCAGTCGCGCGCACTCCAACTCCTTCGCCGCTCCTCCTTCCTTCCCCGGCCTCTCTCTCTCTCTCTACTAGAACCGCAGCAGACCCATCATTCCCCCTCCCTCCCTCGCACTCTCCTCGCGCCGAGACCCCGCTCCCCTCCCCATGGAGAGAAAGCAGCGGGGCTTCTTCTCCGCCCTCAAGGACGAGGTGGTCCGCGGCCTCTCCCCCTCCCGCCGCCGCCCCCCCGCCGCATCCTCCTCCGGCCTCCTCCGCCGCGGCCGCCCGGCGGCGCCGGCCACGGCGAGCCCCGAGATGGCGATCGTCCCGAGATCCGGGAGCCTGGCGCCGCTGATGGAGGGCCCGGACCCGGGGGGCGACCCGAGGAGGAGGGGCGGGAGCGGGTCGGGCCTGGGGCATTGGGTGAAGGGCCAGCTCGGGAGGGCTCAATCGTCGGCGTCGGCGTCGGCGTCGTCGGGGAAGATGTGCGACGTGAGGATGCTGATTGGGGTGATGGGCGCGCCTCTCGCCCCGGTGCACGTTAGCATCCTCGACCCTCTGCCCCACCTCAGTGTCAAGGACACTCCTATCGTGAGCCCCGCTCTCTCTCCCTCCCTCCCTCCCTCCCATATGCCGTGTGAATGCGACGCTGTGTATATTTCGAATGAAGGGAGAAGGGGTCGTGTTCTTCCTTGCGAGAATCGCTCGAACGTTTCTCGAATTGCATTTGATTCTGTCTGTTCGTTGCTGGGAGAAATATTTATCACGTTAAGCGTCCTCCAAACTGATCCCGAAACACAATGTCGTCGACATGTATGTGCTTCTTTTTCCTTTTGGTAGGGAAACAATTGCATTCTTCGGTGCGTCATGGTAGGTTGGTCGATGATGGGTGCTCGGGTACTCGGATAGCACCTAAGAATCTCTCTCGATAAATGATGAGATCGAGCTGGTTTATGACTTTCTTGTCTTTGGGAAATTATGCTGTTTTGTACTACATTGTCTGGGGATTTGTCAGTTTTTGAGTGATTCTTTGGCTTGAATTTAGCTGTCTGTTCCATTATTTCATTAAGTTCTAGCATTCTTTTTGTTGATGGCTGGGTAGGTGTGGTTCTTGAGCTGAGAGAATGAGTTGGTTTTGGCTGATTCACTGTAATTAGAAAAAAAGCTGCTAAATTGTTGCATATGTACTGCCAGTTAGGCAAGATTTTAATCCAAGATACTGGTCGGTCTAGATCTCATGGGTGATATTTGGTTTCTCGTTTTGTTTATGCCAACTTAGGTAACTGGAGATTCAGAATACTATTTTAATACTGTTTGCATTTGCCTTTAATGTAGGCAAGGAGATCAATTTAGATTTTACTTTATTCATGTAGTGGACTATTTTTGTAGCAGGAAACAAACAAGCTGCTAGCTCACTTTTTTCGGTTGGACAGAACAAATCGAAATAGTAATTCAAAATACATTCTGGGGTTTCATTTTTTATGTTCTCTTGCTATGTCAATTGACAGTCGTGAGCCATGTTTGATCCCCTGGGATGGGCAGATTCTCGTCTTCTTCTTTCCTCTTTTGCTGTTTCTTTTTTCGGGAAAAATACCGAGGAAATAGCAAATTTCACACGGTCAATCTCATTGTATTTCAGGAAACGTCATCTGCTCAATACATACTGCAGCAGTACACAGCTGCATCGGGCGGTCTAAAGCTCCAGAACTCCATCCGAAATGCCTATGCATTAGGAAAGTTGAAGATGGTGAGCTCGGAGTTTGAAAGTGCAATGAAGGCGATGAAAAACCGGAGTTCTGCACATACAGGCGGTTTCGTGCTCTGGCAGATGAACCCCGATATGTGGTATGTGGAGCTCGCAGTTGGTGGAAGTAAGGTCCATGCTGGCTGTAATGGGCAACTCGTTTGGAGGCACACTCCCTGGCTAGGCGCTCACACTGCAAAGGGTCCCGTAAGACCCCTGCGCCGTGCCCTCCAGGTAATGGTTGTTTTCTTTTGTCTCTTCTTTCCTTTTACTTCCACATAACCTTTAGCTGCTGTGCATGACTGACCGAGTCTGTGACGCGTGTCTGTTTCTCAGGGTCTTGACCCAAGAACCACAGCCAGTCTGTTTTCTGATGCAAGGTGCATCGGCGAGAAGAAGCTTAATGGCGAGGACTGTTTCATCCTGAAGCTATGCACTGACGCTCAGACATTGAAGGCGAGGAGCGAGGGGCCTGCGGAGATCATAAGACACGTTCTGTTTGGCTATTTCAGCCAGAAAACGGGACTCCTTGTCCGAATCGAGGATTCCCATCTTACTCGTATCCAAACGAATGGTGGAGACGCTGTGTACTGGGAAACCACCATCACTTCATCCCTTGATGACTACAGGCCCGTCGAAGGAATCATGATTGCACACTCAGGACGGTCGGTAGTGACCGTTTTCAGGTTTGGGGAGATGGCGATGAGCCATACAAAAACTAGGATGGAGGAAACTTGGACAATTGAGGAGGTTGCATTTAACGTCCCAGGCCTATCAATGGACTGCTTCATCCCTCCTGCAGATTTGAGATCCGGTTCCGTCGGTGAATCATGTGAACTCACACAGGACAGTGGAGGCAAAAGCGTGATCCCACAGGCATCACACAGAGCAAGAGTAGCTGCTCTAGAGAAAGCGCACGACAGCAACGTCGATAGTGTGATCTGGAAGATGGAAGTATGAGAATGAGTAGGACTGAATTAGGGCAAACTGTTCATACTCTGAGTTGCTAACCACAAAAGACTCATAAGGTAGGGATTGATTTAGACGGTTGCATATGCATCTATCAATCTGTAAATATAGGACAATCAGTTGCAGGTCAAATTCGGTGCCAGATGAACCTCTTTTACCCTCAATGGAGAATCCAACCGGGTGTTGGAGCTCTGCATTCCGGTTAGGAATTGAGCCAACGGAGGCCGTTTCTTTGGGTTCGCCTAACATTACCGGATGTCGGGTTTTGATTAGATGAAGCTTTTGTAAAGCTGAACCATTTGACATTTTATTAGTCTGACTAATTGCATGGCTTACATGAGGGGCAGCAGTGATGTTAAGGAAACTGCTCTGCCTGGCGAGTTTGATCATGATGTTAGCTTCTTCCTCCGTCTTTTTCCTCTTTATGAACGTTGTCGATGATTCAATTGTGAAAGCTCTTCTGGTAATTTGAAGGGGGTCTTCTTATTCTGTGGGGATTTTGAATTAACCCGAGATTCGAATGATTGAACATGTTTTCTAATTCTGGTGTTTCCAAGATGATAAGGTCACCATATAGAGTCATGGAGACAACTCCATGAGCTCTAATCTTGGTCGTATTGAGCATTCTGGTGCTAGAAGAACCAGAAAGTTCCAATTGAAACAAAAACCTTTTGTTTGCTTTGATTGATGACTTCTTATTCGGATATTGAACCTCGAAAATTAAAAGGTTATACTAACATTTCTGATTTTAAAAGCATGAACTAAATGACTACTACTAATACACAAAACACTCCGTATCATGCTCAGTTTTGTTTGCTCTTTGTTTATTGGAAAAATTAGACGTACACAGTCCGTTTAGTCTCCTTTTCTTTACGCAACCCAATTATTACGGATAGTTGGTCGATTTTTGAAACTTTTTATTACCCAATCAATGACGACGAAAGTAGGTTGGGCTGTGCATGAGAAATGCACAAAGGCTATGTACATTATAAAAACCCTTTATTAATTACAGTTGCTTTCCATTCCAGTTTGTTTCTTTTGTTGACGGGAACAACTTGTCTGTTTTGCTATGCATGGTCCAAGTTACGTCCATCTTCTGGCTGGACCAAGGGCTTGTCCTTAAATTTTTAGCCACATGGGTGTTTGATCTTCTCATTTATGAGCAATTCATCTGCTCAATCATGATGCTTGCCCAGCCTTGAGTGGTCAAGTTCCCCACACAAGGGGGCTCTCACTCATTACTGTTGCTTCTTTAGAGGTGAGGTGAGGTACCTTATACCATGTATCCCACATTATTCAATTTTATTCTGCATTGGTTTCATTATTTCTTGATAGGGGATGTGACATGGATGGTACAAGGAGTTAGTAATTGTAGGAACCTACCCATTTGACAATGTGACCTATAGAGAATTCACTACTCACCAAATCTTAGCAGCTTGTGTTTATGCAGCTTGGCCATCATGCAATGTTAGATTTTGCCAGCATTAGCCACTTCACTGCCTATCACTCAGGCAATTTGACTCTTGTGCACAGTCCTTTTCATATTTATTGAGCCTAGTGAGCATTGGAGTTTAATAGCCCCAATAAATCATGGTGTGGCAATGTATCGAACCCACGTAGAATTTCTTTAATAGCTCATTAACCTTTTATGCTTTTCTTATATTTTGATTGATTGTATTTATCATGTCAGTTATT
The DNA here is from genome assembly GCA_031216405.1 of Syzygium malaccense. NCBI lineage: Eukaryota > Viridiplantae > Streptophyta > Magnoliopsida > Myrtales > Myrtaceae > Syzygium > Syzygium malaccense. The sequence goes on along the minus strand of CM062259.1, from coordinate 13,502,963 downwards.
TAATATATTCGTATGGTAATGGTGGTATTCAGTTTTTCGAGAGTACTTGATGAGCTTATGTGTTCCTGAATTAAAGATTATAATGTTCTCCCACTATAGCCGATTTATTCCCAAATCAAGAATATATAAGGCCCTCAGCGAGTGCCCTCGGGTATCAATGGAGTACTAAACGAGGAATAATTTACCTTTCAAAGTGGTGATCACGAATAACACGAGACACTCAACGCATTAAAACTGTAAAATTTTCTAAATTAGTTGCTTCACAGGTGTCTAACAAAATGCTTAAAAAAATGACTATTCTCCCATAATTCCTTTTTAATATGCGGAAAAAGACTTATTGAGTCAAAATAATGGAGATAGAACATTGATTCGACCAACTATGTGAGACCACAAGCTCTCCCATTTCTTACCAAACAATTGTTACGTTTCCTAGTCTTGTTTGGACTCAACAACAATTGGACTCTTGGAGAAATTCCCCTAAATGAATTCATCGATGAAGACACCTGAGGGAAAATTTTGTGGTGGGGGGACCATTCATTTATTATAGACCCCATTTCACTTATATTCCTGGAAAATCTGACTCCGCGGTGCATCCTCTTCAAATTCCTTTTTTTCGGAAATAGAAAGTTGCAATTAATTATACTAAGAATTGCTAAAGTATTAAAGGTGATCGATTCTAGGGTAGGGATCGACCTATCCTTAAATCGGGAACTGGACTGGATAGAGTCAGTTCCCAGTATGTGAAATCGGAAACCGACCTTGTCCATCCTCGAACCGAATCGGCCAGTCTCGGAAACCGGCAATGTTATTTTTTTCAATTTTTTTTTCTAAAAAATTCTTAAATATAACGAATGTTACTTTAGTGTAGAATGAAATTACTAATCATAGGAAAGTTACTAATAAAAGAAGAGTTACTCCCACGAATAATTTGTACTCTTTGTCTTTGCTGAATAAAAAAAATATATTATACCCTGAACCAGCTTCGGCAATTCAGTCCAATTCCTTCCCAAGAATTGGGAACTGGACGATTCCTACAGGAACCGCCCAAATAATGGCCGGTTCGATTCGGTTCTCGTGCTGCATTGGTACCGGTGCACACCCCTATGAAGCATGTGGTAGGCCATAAGCATTCATTCACCACTCTGCCATTGCCAAATCTCACCAGCTAAAAGTCGACAGAGAGATTGCAAGTTGAAAGCTGATCTCACCTGCATTGGAGAAACGGCACATCCGTTCGGGTCCAACGAGCGCTATCAAAACTCGAAAGAATCAATGTTATGATAACAATAACGAAAACAACATTGATACTAGCAATCTGGCATGTACTTCTGAACAATTTGTTTACTTCCCATGCTCTCTTGCTACCTGTACATGAGTATTATAATCAAGAAACTCATCTACCTTCTCCTCCTTTTCTTGGATGGGCAATGTTAGATTCTCAAAGTTGACTTCAGGATGTAACTTTTTTTTTCTGTGGGGGGGGGGGGGGGGGGGGGGAACTGCTTTGGGAAGTGATTTTTTAGTACTTGGAAATATTTTAACCAATTTCCCCAACAAACACGTTCACACACAAGTTCGATTTGCAACAAGTAGAAATCACGACACTGTGTGTGTATATATATATATGCGCACACGCATGTGCACGTGCTCGGTGAAATTAGAGTACTCGAAAGATAACTTCCCAAGATGGCAATGTTAGTAGATTCTTACGTTGACCTTAGAATGTAATTATTTCTTGTTAATCCGAAATATCTTTAGCCAATCTTCCCCAACAAACACGTTCACTCGAGATTGTGGTAGGTGTATACATATATGCACGAAGCATAGAATTAAAAAGAGAGAAAATCAAAGGGTTAATATTAGAAAAAATCCTAAACTGATATACCTGTGACAAATTTAACTTAAATTAATTTTTTGACCATAAAAAACATCAAACTGGTATACTTGTGATAAATTTTACCTCAAATTAACTATTTGACCACAAAAAATCTAAAATAGATACATTTGTGATAAATTTACCATCCGTTAAATTAGATTAACACTGTGAAAAACCACAAACCGTTATATATCTATGACAAACGTTGGGTAAAACCCCAAACCGGTGCACCTGTAAATTACCACGTGTCATCCAACTCAGAAACTTGACAATAAAATTTAATGAAAACTAACGAAGGGTAAATTTGTCATGCGTATACTGATTTGGGGTTTTTGATAGTAAAAAAATTAGTTTTGGATAAATTTGTTACAAACGTATCAGTTTGGAATTTTTCATGGTATTAACCCAAAATGAAATAATACAAAATGGTTAGATAAAAACGAGTTCTTCTATGGCATAATTCTTTATCAATAGAGAAAACGAAATTCCCATTTTGACGGTCCAACTTATCGCGCGTCCATTCCCATTTCGATCCTCAAACCGAATTGATGAAGTGGCTTCTTGATCCCCCAAATCTGGTACCTCCGCAGTCCGCACGCCTTGAACTTCGAGGGCGGAAGACGTAAAAAAATTGCGAGTTTCTCGAAAGGCCGTGATTTTCACGAAGCAAAAGTTGTCGAGCGATGGCAGGCACAAAAGAGAGGTCGAGGCAGCCGTCGGCGGCCCTCCGGCGGGCTGCCAGATGCGCGCGAAGATCAGTCCCGCGAAAACTTGTTGCTTATGTTTATCCTAAGCGTCCTTATGAACTCTCAAGGCCTTTAGATTTGATTATTGGGGGCATGATAAGATTTGATTATTGTAACTAATCAGACTAACGCTTCTTCCTTCGCCTTTCCTAGGACGACAGCAGTGTCAGATTCTTGAAGCCGACTTCATATTCACGTCTCCCCGACAAACACGTGCAAAGGTCAAAAGATTATGGGCCAAAATCAAGATAACCAAAACGTTTTTCTTTGGCATCTTTGGGCGTTCACGGCAAATCATTTGGAGCATCTTTGTCTAAGGTCAAACTGCTCGAATTCGACCCATGAGATATCTTGCGATTTTTCCAAAAGTGATTTTGAAAATAATTACATTTGATGCGCTGTGCGCATAACGATGTAAATTACGTTGGCAGGCCCGTGATTCGCAAATAAGGTCGGTCATTTTGTGAAGAAGTGGAAAATGTTTTGCATCTTTGTCGAATGATTTAAGCTTTCAAATCGGTTAATGATTGTCCGCCATAATTTTTCGCGAGATCAAAATTAAAAGATTCTGTAATTTTTGTTTAAAGAACCAATTGGGTTTTGATGCGGGTTTCGAAACCCAAGTTGTGGAAATTCGCATCGAATTTGACTTTTTGGAATCCATTTTTTTTCACTTTATTATTTTCTCTCTTTTTTATTTTTTTTCCCTTCACAATTGTGCTTATAGTCTCATAAAATTCGGAAAGTCAACCAAATTTCAAGGAGTTAATTCTTTTTTTATCGAATCTAGGAAACTTTTTTATTGGAGAATCTAGGAGACGTGTATTGGCGACATAAGTTGAGCTTTTCAAGGAGTTCTTTTCCTTGGTTTTAGAACGCAAAAAATTGTACCAACAATTAGGTTCTCAATATTTGGAAAATGCAATCGAAGTCCTAAATTTCTAAAACCGGAGCAATCAAATCTTCTAACATTCTTGACCAAAAAAAAAAATTCTTCTAACACCTGCCAATATATTTGACATGGCATGTCAAAAATCCGACATGACATTTTCAGATAGCTTCGGGGCACTGACATAGTACTAATTGAACACATTAAAAAAACTGAAAAAGAATTTGGAAAAAGAACAATATTATAAAGTTAAAATAGAAAAAAACCAAAAACAATAAAAAAAAGAAAAGATAAATCAACTACCCTAAGTTGGAGAGATGGGGCACCATGAGGGGGGTTGAAGATGGGAGGTTTAATTTCTTCTTTATTTTTCTTGAATTTTGACTTTTTTTTAAGTCAGACATTATCAACACCACATCAATATTACATATGCAAAAAGTATTTTAAAAAAAACCCTAGTCGAATTTCTGACATCCCATCAGCAGAATTGGTGAAATGATTGTCGAAAGGATTTGATTGTACCGATTTTAAAAGGTTTAAGATATGATCGCGTATTGCACCAAAAATTTTGAACTGTTAATGCAGTTTTCCATTTTGAAAACTTACCCAGCTCAAATCACGCGATCCAAGGAGTTGTCGGCAAGGGAAGCTTCCGCTGCTCAAGTACTCGTTTTCTGACAAATACTGTGACAGATGCAAACAATAATATATAAAATTACTTTTTGAATTTAAATAAATGGGTCACATTTAAATATCTGAAGAAAGTCTATCGCATCGTCGTACAGATCAGTTCGTTTTTCCTATGTCCCATCCTCCAAGCAGCAGTCGTGTTCTGTCTAGAATTCGTGCCTGCGAGCAAGATATTCATGGCCATTCGTATTGTTCTGAAGAACACGGAACTGCAGCATGGGCTGAAAGAATTAGCTGTTTATTGCTGTGAATCGCGGTACAGATATGAAGATAGAACGGAGAACGCGCGCTCGATCTGTGCCGTAACTTTGTCAAATTTTCATCGGTCTTTAGTTCTAGGGAAAAAGCCACAAAAAAAAAATACCAATTATGTTCATTGTGATACATTCACCCTAAATTTTTTTCACGACAACAAAAGTTTCAAACTGGTATATGTGTGACATATTTATCCTCTATCAAGATTCCGTCAATGAACAACAATTAAAATCTGCCTATTTAGATGCCGAAAAACAAACAGTGTTAACAGAACGTCCACGTGATTCGATGCTCTTTTGGCTAAAAATCATCTGACAGAGCATTGATGGAGCATAAATGTGTCACATAAGTATAAGTTTGAAATTTTTTTATGTCTTTATGGTAAATGTATCGGAGTGTACACACTTAGGGGTTTTTGATTTTACAAAAAAGTTTTGGATAAAAAAAAAGTTTTGGATAAATGTATTACAATGAGCATAGTTTGGGATTTTTTGTGGCTTTTTCCCATAGGGTGCATTTATTTCATAGAAAATGTACCATTTCTGGAAAATAATTTCCACAAAGTTATTTTCTAGGAAAATGAGTTCATTTTCCAGTGTTTAGCTAAGACTTAAAAAAAACTTGGAAAGTATTTTCAGTTGTTCAATGAGAAAAATCTAATGGTGAAAATTATCGAAAATTTTGTATTTTTTAAATTATTTTTATTTTTAAATTATTTTTTCTCTTTTTTTTTTTCTTTTTCCTTCTTCCTCCCATCGGCCACTCCACCTCACCCGCCGCTCCTTCCTCCTCTCCACCACCACCACCACAGCCATCTTCGGCAACCTCGCCTCCCTCTATGCCCACTACGTCCACCTTGGTCGCCTTGTCCTTGACCTCGGGTGAGCTCACGGCTCACCGGCCTCGACGAAGCTCAGGCTGGTGAGCTCGCAGCTCACTGGCCTCGACTAAGCTTGGGCTCACCTGGATTGGCTGAGCCTTGAGCTCGCCGGCCTGTGTCTTGGCCGGTCACCGAGCTTCTGACCGTCGCCAAGGCGTGTGGCCGACGAAGGAAGAAGGAGGAAGGAAAAGAAAGAAAAGAGAAAAGAAAAAAAGAAAGAAGAAAGAAGAGAAAAACAAAAAAGAAAAGAGAATAATCCTTTGTGGACCAGAGTTCGGGTACTAGAGCATAAGGTACAGGCACGAGGGGTTTGGGCCCGGCCTTGATGGTCTCGGGCATAGGCTGGTGAGCTCAGCCTCGCTGGCCCACGCTTGTGACCAACGACCAACGGAGAGAGAAAGAAAAGAAAAGAAAATATTAATAAATTCAAGATGAGCAATTCCGGAAAATGTTTTCACTATTTTAGATTAGAAAATTCACTTTCCTAATTTTATACATGAATGTTTTCCAAGTATTTTCAGTTGATTTATCATTTTCGACAAACAAAATGGGTGAAAGTCTGGAAAACGAATTCTCGGAAAACACTTTTCCTCAAACAAACGCACCTCAGCTCCTTTTGTTTCGCGAAAATGAATGATTTGGAAATTTTTTTCCTTAAAAACGATAACTTATGTCAGTTACAAATTAAATGAACAAAAAGTATTTCATCATCCATAAAAATATTTAGACATAAATTATTGTTGATAATGAAAACATATTCAGTTGATTGAATATTTCAAACGATACAAGCGGTTGTTTTTAAAAAATATTTTTCAAATTATTACTTTTTTACAAAACAAACAGAGCCCTTAGTTTTAATCAATCTTTCTTGGTTTCGATGTCTTTTGCATCTTTTTTTTCAGCTTAGGGTTTAAGCAGGGTTCTGCTCGCAAATGTATGCTGTGAAAATGACTTTCGTGTTTCATTCCGTGGCGTCATTTAAGAGTCCGCAAACACTTCTGCGATTCCACGTAGTTTCAGTCCTAGCTCATTTCCATCACATCTACATTTTGTGCAAGTTTAATTTCTAGCTATTTACGTTTCATAATGCTTTGATATTCCATTGCTGTTTCCATTTTTCAAGAACTTTTCACTTTGCACTCTAGAGCCCGCACGCTTTCAAACCTGAATCCAATTTTTCAAGAACTTTCACTTTGAAAAATATGTGTTCAAGTTAGGACTAGCATGCGAAAACCGTTTTTTGGGTTGGTATGCATCATAGGCTATGTTTATTTTACGGAAAATGAATGATTTGAAAAATATGTTTCTATAATTGATTCCTTATATTGCTTAAAATAATTAATCAATGATATACATTTTCATTATCTATAGCAATTTATGTCTAAACATGTTTGGGGACGGTGAAAATATTATTCGTTTATTTATTTTTGTGAGCGACATGAACGATTATTTTTAAGATAATATTTTCTAAACCATTTATTTTTCGTTAAACAAACGGAGTCTACCTATCAAATCACACTATCGACCATGGGCCGAGTCCAACTTGCCACAAGGCAAACTGAAAAAGGAGCAATCCATTGGTCTTGACGATTTTTCTAGCACGAACTAACATGATTTAACACATTTATACAACTAGATTGATCAAACTCAAAAATAATATGAATCGGCAGGAACTCGAAACGAGTCAATTTTTCTTCGTCAAATCAATGAAGAAGGGAGAAGTCAGTTGATTTTTCAAACGAACCGGAAGCGAGGTTGGTTCATGAACTAGAGGCCCAAAATTCTAATTCGGAAGAAGAATAAGAAGATGGAGAATCTGTAAAGGAGGCGAAAGCGAAGTCCGAATCCAGTAATCCCAACCAGAACAACCATGCCTCCAATTCTTTAGCAAAGAGGGACGAAACGTGGACCGCAAGCTAGCGGTTTTACCCACATCAGAGAAAGAACGCCCCACGATACCACGCCTCCAGAAATTGGAGAGTCGGCAGGCTATCAAAGTAGGTATAAATTCCCCAAAATCAACCCATTCGAGACATTACACTGCCATTTACGTTCTCTAAGACCTCATACTGACTTGAGTATCGGAGGATCCTTGAAAGTTCACCCCGAATTGTTTCGAGGAAGGTTGAGTTGCAGCCCAATCCGATTCAGTGTCAACGGTATGTTCGCACGTAGGACATCCCACACAATAGTCATTTTCTTGCAATGACTACTTTGAATTCATCCCCATGCAAGCTAACGCATGCAATTGGTAGAAGCAACGGCAGAAATATCGAAAAAGATAGGATAGTAAAAAGGGTTTAGTTATATAAGGCCCTATAGTTTTTTTTTCTTCCTCTAAAGTTTACACAAATAAATATTATGATTTTCATTTAAAAGCCATTGCTCTTTAATTGATTGCGCATCGCTCGGGCTATAAAGCTAGTTAAACATAAAAAAAAAGGGAAAAAGCCACAAAAAACCCCAAATTTTACCGCCTGTGACACATTTACCCTGAACTTTTTTTTATGACACCAAAAATCCCAAACTATGCTATTTGTGACACATTTACCCCAATGTACTTTAGTCTATAGGCATTTTTATCTTTTTTGATTTTCCTTTTTTTTTTCCTTTCCGGTGGGGGGGGCCCTCGCTAGCGTCGGGCAAGGGCGGCCCTTGCCGGATCCAGCGAGGGGGGGCCCTTGCCGGCGTCGGGCGAGGTTGCCTCGCTTGGGCGAGCGAGGGCGGCCCTCGCCCGACTCAGGCGACCCTTGCCGGCGTAAGGCGAAGGTCGCCTGAGTCGGGTGAGGGCCGCCCTCGCTCGCCCAGGCGAGGGCGACCCTCGCTCGATGCCAGCGAGGCTCGTTCTCGCGGATCTGGCGAAGGCGAGGGTCGCCCTCGCCTGGGCGAGCGAGGGCGGCCCTCGCCCGACTCCGGCGAGGGCGACCCTCGCCCGACGCCGGCGAGGGTTGCCCTCGCCTGAGTCGAGCGAGGGCCGCCCTCGCTCGCCCAGCCTCGCTCGCCCAGGCGAGGCGACCTCACCCGATACCAGCGAGGGCCCCCCATTGCCGCATCCGGCGAGGGCCCCCCTCGCCAGAAAGGAAAAAAAAGGGAAAAAAAAAAGAAAAAGCAAAAAAGACGAAAATACCCATGGACTAAAGTACATTGGGGTAAATGTGTCACAAATAACATAGTTTGGGGTTTTTAGTATCACAAAAAAAAGTTTAGGGTTTTTGGTGGCTTTTTCAAAAAAAAAAAGGATTAACTTGTACATTTATGAAACTATTAGCTTTTATCATCTTTTCTCTATAATTAAGTGCATGCAATCCCATTTATGATCATTATACATATATATAACAAAGATATTGTGATACTTATGAAGATTATAAAAATTTTTTAAAGACATTTGGTGTAGTTCGCAAATTATTTAGACATGTTGAATATCTTGTGTACCTCGTACGTGGTCGGAATCGAGTTTAGGTTCATGATATTTGATATTTTTATTGTTTTCATGCCTATAAAAATATAACTAGGTTGTAGTTGCAACATTGAACTTAAATTGAACTAGTCTATAAATTCATTGTATTTCTTTTTTTCTAACTTATAACTTCCTTCTGTGCATGTCTCAAAAATTGTAATTTGGAACAACTTATCTCCAAGTGACAATCCGTGGTCCTTACCTTGCCGGTGCCAATTGAGGACACCCGTTTTCACATCTTTTCGAATACTTTTTCATACGACACTATGCTTTTGAACGGCGTTATCACTTTTATTACGTCCATCGATATCAACAGCACTTGCTTTTGAATTACCATTGCTATCACTTTTCGAACACTATTGTGCTTCCCACTGTCTTTGTGGAAGATAATTACGACGACAGCTATCGTTTTCGGACTGCGTTACCACCTTTTCAGCATAGCTTATCAAAGACTCTCTCTTTTGAACCATATGATTTATAACGAAAGGCTGAAACATGGAAAAAGGCAGGGAATGAACAGAGCAAGAGAGAAAGAGGTTTTGCCAATTAACAAGCCCATGCAATTAACAAATCTGCTCAACAACAGAAGCCTCCCCCCTCAAAAATCTCTCCCAAAGAATCCCAACTCAAATGTGTGCAAAAAAAAATACAGCAAAAAGAGCTCAAAATACATGTAGTAGAGTCCCATCAAAAGATGGTAAATAACACAGTATGAAGACAGGAGTAAATAGAACTAAATCATGAAGTGTAGATCATATAGCTCTAGAGTAGCAACCCCATGAGAGCCCAGCCCAAAGCCAAGCCACCCACCATGCTCTGCACCGACAAGATCTTCTGTGCCCCGCTCTGCATAGAGGAAGGAAGAAACTCAGTGTTTATAAGAAGATAATGACCCAAGAACATGAAGCCAGATTAGATCTGATCAGGTTGTTAAGGGCACTGAGGATTTGACAGATGAGTTCTTGATTAGCCTACTAATCTTTTCATGCCAATGTCTTCCCAGAATTTATGGAAAGTAATTTCCCCCAGCAACTGTACTGGATCAATCTAGATCATGATTGCTCTACCTATCATCGACAGGTGAAATTTAACATCGCAGCTGAACAAGATTCTCCGATACTTAACATATATGATAATGGAGTTGGTTGGCCACAATTTTCTACAACTACCAGTACCTAACGCCACGATGTTTCAATCGTGATACCCCATCTTCACAAAACCATTAACAGAGAGAATTATATGAGGAATAAAGAAAAGGGCTTGCAGTAGTTTCTGCAGCAAAGTGAAAAGAACAAGGCCTGTCAGTTAAGAGTATGTTCTGAAGCATGTTTCATTAGTTCCTCATAGTAGTACCATGCAATAAAGTTCAAGCAACTCTAAACAGTAAGCACTCCTGAACAGATACTTGCAACTAAGTACAAAACTTAAGTTTTTTGGAGGAATGGCATTCTTTCAGGACAAACTAAGGATGGAGATGCCGCGACATTATCTTCGAAAGATCCTATGGATGTTATTCCATCCCCCATCATTAAGAGAATAACAGTCACCTAACTGCCCCACCAGCTCAATCTAGATCTATGACACGATCATAAAGATCTCATTGAGAAAGAAATTAGCTAACTCAACCAATTGGAAAACCCATCTTTTAAGGGACGTTCATCTCTGTTTTCTAATGCTTTTTACTTTCCAAAGTTTCCAAGATTCCAAATTTAGCAATCTTGGCTACTTCATTTCCACAGCCCAACCCCGTCGGCCTAGCACAACATACCACGCAAACTAGTCCGGCCCATCAAATTTTGGTCCAGACCCCATGAGCCAAAGCCTACACCAACCCAAGAACTGCGGTCTTAACTGCAGACATCAGTTACAAAAGGATAAAAAAATGAGCTAGGGTTAATGCCATTAAAAGTTCTTACTTGGTACTTCACACAATAATCTCAAATTAATTTTCTTTTCCCGAAAAATCCCAAATTAATACCCTGACCCAAATGTATTCTCGCTAACGTTCTGCCCAGTACTTTATCGAAATGCATACGTGTCAACCCAAATGGATTTTTCACGTCGGATTTGTCATTCTTTAGATCAGATCCAATTCATGTGTTAACACATTTAGATTCTAAAAAGACATTAGACGGAATGTCAACAGAGGTTAAATTTAGGGCCAGAGTACTGTTTTGGAATTTTTTGTGAGACGAAAATTAATTTATAGTAAATGTACGGTGAAAGTATAGGTTTGAGAATTTTTATTTGTATTGACCCCGAGAACTATAAGACCAGTGCAGAGCACCCAATGCTCAAAACCCTTTCCTCTTTATTTTCTCCCTTTTCTACTAAATGCATCTGGAGACCATTCAAATTTGATAAGATATCAACCTATCCCATAAATGAGATCTATCAACATGTAGTTTAACTAATCATAATGGATCTAAAGAATCTTAATATTATTATTTTTTTTCGTCAATTCTAGGCAACACCTCCTGAGCATCCTCACCGCACGTAACTGAACAAGATCCGTCGCTACTAGCTGCATTCGCCCTCTTTTAACGACGGTTTCGCAGCAGCAGGGCGGGCTCACGAACTTTCACTAAACTTTGGTAAGGGAAGCGACGTGTTACCTGATCGCTCTGCGACGGGCCCGGAGCCCCCAAGGTGAGGCTCGGCGCGGGAGCCACCGTCGGCGGCGACGGAGGGCTCAGCAGCGCCGGGGACGGCGCCGGAGACGTCGGCTTCTTCGCGGGGCCCGGAGCGGGGACGAGGGCCGGCGGGGACGCGAGGGGCGCGGGCGGCGGGACGGCCGGGGGCGGCGTGGCCGGGGGAGGAGGGGAGGCGGGAGGCGGGGTGGCGGGGGGCGGGGTCGCGGGAGGCGGGGTGGCGGGGGGAGGGGTGGCGGGAGGAGGCGTGGCGGGAGGAGGGGTGGCCGGCGGGGGCGCGCTGACGGGGGGCGGGGTGGCCGGGGGAGGTGCGGCCACGGGGGGCGGGGTCGAGGGGGGAGGAGCGGTCGTCGCCGGGGGCGGGGACGTCGCGGCGGGGGCGGGGGCGGTGGCGGGGGCGGTGGGGGGCGGGGAGGTGGCGGGGGCGGTGGGCGTGGGGGGAGCGGGGGTGGCGGTGGGGGGTGCGGCGGGGCCCTGGGCGGAGGCTACGGCGGCGGCAATGCAGATGAGCCCGAGCGGCAGCAGGGCACGGCGGAGGCGATCCATGGAAGGCTTAAGAGTAGCGCGGCCCTCCGTCTCTCGTCCTAACGTGCGCACTGTCGGGGTGGCGGCGGCGGCGGCTAACGTGCGCACGCAGAACAGAGAGAGAGAGAGAGAGCAGGGCTAACGGCAGGGAGGGGTGCACGAAGACACTGAAGAGGAAGAGGGACAAGATAAATAGGCGCTTTGGCTCGGGGGCCTGTGCGCTACTTCAGTCACTTCATGATCGTACAACCCAAAAAAAAAATGCACGTAAATAAAAAAAATTACATTTATCATTTTCGAAACACCAAGATAGCGCACGTCGCGAGATTAGATTAGCCGGCGTAATGTGTAACGCTATATTTATCGATGCGATTTTCAGTATAATTCTTATGGCGAAGCAAGTAACTCTACCGGCGTGATTGTTGTCTGACTGTACCACGAAAAATAGGAGCAAAATGCGCGTGGCTTCGTAACATGAGCTCGGGCCCTATCGGAATCTTATGGATTGCCACGAGCAACTCTCGTTAAAGAGCGATAGGGCATTGGTCGAGTCGGGTCGTGGCGAGGACCGGTGAGATTAATTGAGTCATCGAAGAGAATTCATGTTCAAAGAGAATATCGGAGTGAATGTTTTGATTTCCTGAATCACGTTCGATTCAACCTGGACAGTTTAAGTGGCTTTCAACAGTAAATAATTAGCAAAACTACGGTATAAGAGCGCCGCCCAATTATGACCCAGGCAATAGTAATGATAATATCTCGACCAAAAACAATAGTAATGATGATATTAGAAATAGTAATAATCACTCGAAAATGATAATAAAACAAAAAAGAATTCTAAAAATAGTTGTGGTGGGGCCTAAAGAGGGTAAATCGGCAACAATGGTTTCTGCGATTGCACGCCAAGATTGGTGGTGGCGGTGGTGGCGGCGGCGGCGGTGGAGATCTGGTTCGTACGGTGGCGCACCGGAGGGACCAGCCGCCGGGCTGAGCTGTCGTGCCGCCACTGGTGGGGCGGTTGCCCTTGCTTCCTCTTCCTTCATCAGTTCTGTAGTTGTTTCTAATCTCAGCTCTTAAGGTTTTATTATTAAAAAAAAATGATGCTTGTGGGAGAAGGGATTGATTGAGCTGGTGAAGTTGGTCGGTTTCGCGCGTTGGCGGGCTCGGTGTCTCGAGATCGATCGTTATAGGCTCGCCTTGCTGACATTTGATGCTGAGAGCAGGTACTAAAGCGATGTCCGATCCAACTTTCGCGCATCTTGATCGGTCCACCTTTCTGGGTCAGTGCATTCGGGACTTTTACTCTCGAAATGATCCCGATAAATTGAAATTTTGTTTTAGAACAGTTGACGGGTAGTACCGCGGGAATCGACAATCGTTTGGAGCTCGTTTTGGCTTATGTGAGAGCCTGTAAGCATCAATCAAACTGGGGCCAATCCCACCAACATCGTAAACAGGAAGTTACGGGTAAAAAACGACAGGGCCAAAGGGGCACCAGAAGATAGCGGTTGGTGCAATCCAACAACAGCCAAGACGAGATAATGAAGAAAGGCTCCACGTCTCGAACCTTTGCTTGAGAACCAATCCACATCTATCTGGCATCTTCTGTCCCCCCCTATGCATCCCAAAAAAAGAAAAATAAATAAACATCATTTCTCTTTTTTTTTTGCCTTAAGACAGGCGAAATATTTCAATACTCCTTCTCTCACGTGCAAGTCGAATTTGAAGCGGCGCGTGGAATTCGACTCACGGGAATGGACGCACGCGAGAAAGGGATAGGGCCCGGTTCCGAAATTATGTCAGAAGATTCGACCCAAAAGCTTGAGCCGATAGGCAGAGGGAGACTTCTACATGTGTGTATATATATATAGCATATATAAATTCTATTGTCAAGCGATATATTTCAACAGCGACATTGCATTCAGATCGATGAATCACAACCACCTATATCGTTCGTAACTGGCCCTTAAAAATCCAATTTGGAAAAGTTTTAATGCAATAAGGTTGGAGAAAAACATAACTAAATAACAATAATAATAATAATGGGCACTCAATGTGAAAGACAACGGGGTTGTGCTTTTTTAAGGTTTCCATCAATTTCTCCCCTACCAATCCTCTTCAAGGCGGTCCCATTGAATCCATAATTTGCATTGATGGATCATCACCATCATCATCATGATGTGGGATTATACGGTAGGTGGGACTCCTTTAATCAAATCACACACCCCCCCCCCCCCACGTTTCCATGCAAATTATTATGGCTTTTGAGGAAGTCGTTGGGCGCATAATTATAGCGATAAGGAATTTTTTTGTAATAATAGCTATGCCACAACATTTGCATATGTACTTAAGTAGCCCTAGTTTTCATAGGTTTTGTTTCTTTCGGGGCAAGTTAATTTAGGGGATAACGTCGGCGTTTGCATCCGTCGTGTCGAGTGATTTGGACGCTAACATGGGTGCAGAGACTTCACATGTCCACGAGAGCGATGCGATTCGTGTCGGAATATCTCTCGAGTGTTTATTTTAGGGAGAATGACACGAATAATTCTATAAAATTTGGCTCAATGCGCAATATCGTTTTTAAACTTTTAATTCGTTTGGTGCGGTCCTTGAACGATTCATGAACGTTCGGTTTAGTCCGTTAAACTTTTAATCCGTTTAATAGTTCCTCAACTTTCAATAGCAAAGTAAATTAGTCCTTCGGTCTTCTTCATAAGTTTTCGTAATTGCATTATTTGCGAGATTTTAGTTCGTCTTTTCAGTTCAATTCACTTCCTAAATTAACCCCAAAAAAAAAGCTATCTTTGTATTAACTTTTTGGTCTTTATAAAGAATCTTAACAATTGAAGTTCCTGCTTTTAAAGAATCTTGACGCCCCTTCCTTTCCAATCGTAAATATATTGTAGCTATTTGACCTCTATTTATTAGTATATAGATGCCTATTTTTTGGGGATTATATTTATAGCTCCTTCTTTTATATCATATATTAAAACTTAATTCAAAAGCACGGTACTAAATAATAGGAACTTTGAAATTCGATGAGCAACACCGAAAATAATAAGAGGTCAATAAGATTGTATTATTAACACAAGTTGTCATTTTGGCGCCCGTTAAAAACCGCACATTCAAGTGGACAAACACGTAAGTATGAAAAAATAATTTTCACGCATTCATCTTTGGATGGATGACACGTCGCGTGTTACGCATCCAACGGCGAATTTATATCATGTTGTTTAAGGACTCGATATTTATTTATTTATTTTTATATTTGTCTCTTCCATTCTCTCACAAAATGTCACCCATTATATAATTTGATTTTCTTGGTCAGTTTTCGTCATTTTTTTTATCACCTGTTCTGTCTACATCATTTCTACTGTTTGATCATCAGTGCGGCATGCTACATATGATTGTGTCTCTCTCTCTCTCTTTTATGTTTTTTTGAAAATTTATCAGTTGATTCTTTGTGGCTTCAATTAGGAGTGAGCATAGTTCAGGTAGGCGGTTCCCATCCTAAAATTGAAAACCGCCCACCAAAGACCGATTCTGAAAAATTAAAACCGAAAATCGCATGTTGATTCCATGGATCCACCTCGAAATCGGACTGCCGATGGATCCATGGAACTGATCTCACCAGCCAGGACAAAGACAGAGAGACGAAGACGGAGACGGTGAGGTGAGTATCGACCGAGAAGAGTGAGAGAGCGAAAATGAGCGTGAGGTGAAAGCGAAAGAAGGTGTTTCTCGACTAAATGTGAGGCTGTGAGCGTCGAGCGAGTTGGGTTTAGTTTAGGGATTTAGAATTTTTTTTCGTTTAAATTAAAAATTAAATAAACATATTATATTATTATTATATTACCGATCCAGTCTGGGTAGGCAGTTCCATACCTACAATCGGAAACCAGATCGGTACTCATCGGTTCTCAAAAATTGGAACCGGGAGCTGGACCGATTCTCTTAGGAACCATCGATTTCGATCTGGTTCAGAGCGATCCCTAACGATTTCCGATTCTTTTGCACGCCTCTAGCTTCAATACAGAAAAGCAAAAAGGGCCAAGTTTTCCCAACTCCCAAAACAGCGTAGAGTAGAAGTGATTCGAGGCACATCTATCGTCCGTTAACAAGTCGTAATTTCGCTCATGATGTTACTTTCCATCTGCCTCCCTCCAACCTCCCTTCGATTGAGCTGACTTTTTTGCTCTTTTATTTTATTTTATAAATATCTTTTTTTTTGCTTTTTCAAACCTCCCTCCTGCTCAAATATTATTACGATAAAAAGTTTGGTTTAAATAAAAGAGTATAGACGCAAAAAGTTTGATTCACGAAAAACATTCTTGTCATTTTTCGGCATTTGAATCGCTTAGAAAAATGAGTCAACGAAAAATATTTTCAGAATTAACGAAAAAGGTTTTTCTACCGAGACTTAAATTCAGGAAAACGATTTCCTCTTTCAAAAATTAAAAACCATTTTCCTAAATATAGCAATGTATTGACGTTTGAACAAGAAACTCTACACTTTGGCATGGGAATTCAATGCTCATTCTTGGGCCCTTGTTAGTGGGGCGGGGTTCTTGGCAGCCGAGCCCGGGTCCATCTAGGCCGCACCCGAGACCTCGACCGCCGCACTTAGGTCCATCAAGGCCGGATACTGGAAATCGGTGCTTGTGCCTAGGACGTCAGGCTCGGTAATATTGAGGCCGAGCCCGAGTCCTCGACGCCCGTGCCAAGTTTCATCAAGGCCAAAATTTTTTATATTTTTTGAATTTTTTTAACTATTTAATTTAATTTATTTCTTTTTTCTTTACCTTCTTTTTCTTTTTCCTTCTTCATCCTCTAGTCGTCGGGCCTTAGTGACGGCCAACTACCGGCCACAAGCGCAGGCCGACAAGCTTGAGCCTCACCCGAGCTTGACAGAGGCTCGAGCCTCGCCAACATGAAGCAAGGTTGCATCTCACTAGCCTTCAGCGAGGTCAAACCTTCCCAAGGTTGGTGAGGTCGGTCACGCTTGTGGCCTGTTGCTGGCTGTCGTTGAGACTCGACGACTTGCGATGGAAGAAGGTAAATGAAAAATAAAAAGAATAAAATAAAAAATTATTTTAAAATTTAATTTTTTTTAAATTAAAAAAAAGTATCCACGTCGGCGGGGCCTTCACACGTTAGAAGGCCAGCATCCACATTAGCAATTTCAGATCAAATGAAATTTCTTCTACCATACGACGAAAAATATATTCTAGTTCATTTTTAGGTTTCAACCAAATACCGAAAAATATTTTCATTTTCCTGAAAAATGACTTATTGGAAAACATTTTCCATGAAACAAAAAGAACCTTAAATGTTTGTGATGCCGAAGCGTGATAGAAATTAGGCTAAACAGAAGAATCGAAACGATAACGAGGAACAAATTGTTCTCTCAATCGATTAACAATCAATAAGTTTTCAAAATATCCAAAAACTACTGCCTCTCAAAACCCTAAAAACGAGTTTATAAAGGGTGTTAACCCTAATGACAAAAAAAACGCAAAAATTACAAAAATACCATTAATTCGAAAATTACTAAAATAATTAAAAAAACCATCTAAACGACCCCGAATCGCGAAAATCCATCATTAGTCATAGCTTAAAGCTATGAGTATTGATCAGCACGCCATTTCACTTCAACTGACCAAATTTGAGCTCAATCCGACATCGTTGACTTCAAGCCCGTCGGTTCGTCTAGTCGCATAACGGGTCCGCCGGTCCCCTAGGTGCATCATCCTCCCCTGCTAGAGAAAAATTCGTCCTCGAATCTGCTTTGTCTTCATTGTCATCAATCTCTTCAAGGTCTTCTTCCTCTTCAGTATAGCAAGGTGACAAATCTGCTACATTAAAAGTTCTAGAAACATTGTGCTCACCCGGCAACCCGGGTGGCAACTCTTCCAGTATGACATCAGTAAACTCCTCAAGCAAGGGCAGAATTTGGGTAGAAATTTCGGGATTGTCACAATTCCGCTCCATTACTACAAAAGGCAAAAAGCCTAGGCGCGTTTATTGCCTCTTCTAGAAATTCTGACCTAAACAGCATATTATTCTTCACTTTCTTTTTCAAATATGAAGGATTTAGGGTAATGGTTAGGCCATCCTTCTTGAAGATATAAGTATTTCTGAAACCATCATACTGTGTCTTTCTGTCAAACTGCCACGGCCTCCCCAATAAAATATGACAAGCATCCATTGGGACTACATCACACCACACCTCATCGATGTAATTTTTTTCAATCGAAAATTACACAAGAAACCTTTTGCTCACCTTCATCTCGTTCCCTTTTCTAAGCCACGACAGCTTTTATGGTTGAGGATGATCTTCTATTTTCAACCCCAACTTTTCCACCATAGTTGTGGACACCACATTCTCGCAACTCCCACCATATATTATCATGCTGCATACTTTTCCTCTACTAGTGCATTTAGTATGAA
Source organism: Syzygium malaccense (assembly GCA_031216405.1). Classification (NCBI taxonomy): domain Eukaryota; kingdom Viridiplantae; phylum Streptophyta; class Magnoliopsida; order Myrtales; family Myrtaceae; genus Syzygium; species Syzygium malaccense. The sequence goes on along the minus strand of CM062259.1, from coordinate 13,484,544 downwards.
AAATATTATGTCTAAGCCATGATTCATCATCCGCTACAACAACATTTAATATTCTTCTAACGACTAGGGACTCACCAGAATCAGCATAGATAATCCCTTCCTATTCCGCATCCGCATCCTCTTCTTTGCCTTCAGATTCATCATAAACTGGACCTTCATCAAAGACCGGATTATCAACAAGCGTCACAATCTGTTAGTTCAGACAATCAGCAGCAAAATGCCCGAATCCCTAACACTTGAAATACCGCTTGGCTGCAGTTCCCCCCTACTAGTTCCAGCACTACTCTGCCCCTCGTTGGATGCAAGTTTAGAACTTACATCCTTAACTGTGATCAGTGTCGAATTTACTGCTGATGTTCCCGCTTTTTCTTGGGATTCTTTATTTGACCACTTGGAACTACTGCCTGATCACTTGGAACTGCTGCTCTTTCTTTTAAACTGCCCCTCCACCTTTAGGGCTAGTCTGCACATATCCTCATATGTCCAATACTGCTGTAATTGGACAACATTAGAGATCTCATATCGTAGTCTTGCCAGATATCGTGCAATCGTCTGCTCGTCTTCCTCCGTCACATCACAACGCATCTGCAAGTGATCAAATTTTTCTATAAATTCCTCAACTATTTTATCACTTTGCTTGACATTATGATACTCGATAAACGCCTCTTGCCTATAATGGGTAGGCAAAAATTTTTGCTGCAATAACTTTTTCACCTTCTCCCAGCGATCCACCTTCGGCTTCTCCTCTCTAGCGCGTTACTTTTTCACGTGTTCCCACCAAATCGAAGCATGTTTTCGCAGCCTAATAACCACTAACTTCACTTTTTGCCCCTCATTTAGGTCTTTAAGATCAAAAATCCGTTCTACCGTATGCAACCAATTAATAAAACTCATTAGGATGAGCCTTACCATTAAACTCGGGAATCTCGATCTTCATCCCGAAAATTTGCGAAGAGCGCTGATTTTCAGGTCGTACTTCTCGATTCCGCCCCTGGTTCAGAACCCCGAAAGGGTTTACGTCCTCCTCTTCATCATCGGATGGATCCTCAGATTCTGTTTCTTCTTTGGATTGAACGCCCAATCTCACCTTCGCAAGTTGTCGCTCCAAATCCTGGATTCGTCTTCTCTGTTCTTCAATTTCTACGTCTCGCAGATCTCTTAGACGCGGTTGGTCGTTTGCTTCAGGAACGCGTCCACGCCCCCAGCCACCATGAGCCCGCCGTCCACGATCGCGATTCTGTTCAGCCATTGATTCAAGCAACCTGTGCTATGATACCAATTGATATCGAAGCGCAATAAAAATTAGGCTAAATAGAAGAATCGAAACGATAACGAGGAACAAACTATTCTCTCAATCGATTAACAACCGATAAGTTTTCAAAACATCCAAAAACTACTGCCTCTCAAAATCCTAAAAATGAGTTTATAAAGGGTGTTAACCCTAATGACAAAAAAAACGCAAAAATTACAAAAATACCCTTAATTCGAAAATTCCTAAAATAATTAAAAAAACCATCTAAACGACCCGAATCGCTAAAATCCATCGTTAATCATAGCCCAAGGCTATGAGTATTGATCAACACGCCGTTTCGCTTCAACCGACCAAATTTGAGCTCAATCCGATATCGTTGACTTCAAACTCGCCGGTTCGTCTAGTCGCATAACGGGTCCGCCGGTCCCCTAGGACCTAGGTGCATCAGTTTATAGCGGTGAAATCTTGGTATATCATGAATAGTTAAATTCGCAAATATGAGTGAACTTTGTATACATGCAAACAAAGCAATCATGCAATTTCTGGTCAAAATTGGTCAGAAGAACTGAATTGACAAATGATTAAAGGGTTTAGGACTTAATTGACACAATTGAAAGTTTGAGGACTAAATTGTTGTAAGTGCAATAAGTTTAGGATTTTCTCTTTTTTGTAATTTCTCCTTTCGACAGACTTCAGACTGAAGTTGTATTGTAGCGGATGCATCTCGACCTTCTCCAGCTGCATGCACATCATCACCCAAAAAGAAGGTCCCATTTCGTGAACATGGAAGAACGGCACTCTATGCCCACATTTGTTCCATTATAAATTGAAAAAGAATGGCCCAATTTCCGTTAGAGCATAGGACCATTGTTGGTGAGGGTCTTTTTCAGATTATGAAATTGTTGTAAGATCCACTTTTGGCTTAATATACAGAAAATATAGAATGACACGAGGAAGATGACTGTCGACCGCCTTGCCATCGTTGTCCCTATAGGTTGCTATCGTGGTCGTTGTTGCTGGCCGCGGCCCTAATCCATGTCAGAGTCACAACTCTCTCTCTCTCTCTCTCTCTCTCTCTAGCTCGCGCCCACATGGCGATACTGGTGCTATGGGGACTATGGTGAAGGTGCAACCGTGCTGTCACTACGTTGTCATGATTTTCATTTTTTTAAGAAAAATTCACTTACTTAGTGCTTATATTGTAATATATAGGTTATTTAGCACTTTAAACCTAATTATACCTTTTGAATTTTCCTTTATGTGGTGGCCAATTGGTGATCAAGTTTCTTTGGGTTATTGTAGGCGAGCAATCATGTTGTCAAAGTGCAAAATTTGGCTGGACTCCATGGTTTTCCAACAGAAATTTGAGATGGGGGAGGGGGATATTCTCATATGTTGGTGTACCTAATCTTATATTCTCTTTTTGTAACAGGGATAGCTGTAACCAGCATCCTAAGGTTTTTAACCCATATCAAATGGCAACCCAAGGTTTCAAAATATACAACTTGCACCCTGACTTTTGTCACTGCCTTCTGAATTTCATCCTGCCAACCCCACTATATTATCAGTTCATCACGTTTCTTTCAAAACTATACCCTCACCCTAGAAATGACCCATAAGCCCTAACCTCGTGTTCTGTCTCCTCCACCATCTCTCTCCTACCCACCACCGCCGGCTTTCGCTTCCCCTCTGAGCCCACCATCGTCGCAACAGTCTCCGATCTTGGATTTGAGTCCCATGACGGTCGCCCAGCCACCTCGAATCTAGTCCTAATCAAGGTCGGGCGACCCGACCTAAATCTAATCAGGTTTCCCATGGTCGCAACCACGGGAGGCTCGTGAACTCTATGACAGAGCATGAGAGGTCAAACTTGCAGCTCGAGCTCCAATGCTCGTGAGAAGAGATAGAAGGAGGGGTGGTTTGACGGTGCCGAGAAGCAAAATGTCTTTTCCAATTGGAGGAGTCGTGTATTATAAGTTTGATATGTGATGAAAATTTCGATATGCTACTTGTAATTACTCATTCTTAATAACAATTGGGGCATCTGGCACCAATTGATAACCGACGGACAAAATCACATGAATGGTTAAAATCAAGAAAATTGTTGTCTCATCTCGAAATGGAAGTCTTGGACACACCATAACATAAACATCTACTATAACATCCTTACCAAAAAAAAAAAAACATCTACTATAACATTACTAATATCATTCCCAAGGTCAAGAGCTGTAGATCATGGGCTTCATGGGTTTGGGGTGTGATGGGCTTTTGTTTGATGTCACTTGGGCCTTTTCAGCCTGTAGCTTTCCTGTGACTTTCGTCTTTCCGATTAAGTAGAGAAATAAGTCATTTTTTTTGGGGAAAATTCCAATTAAGGACCCCAAGTGAGGTCAAATTCTCAAAAAAGGACCCAAAGTGAATATTGTGTCAAATAAGGACCTGAAGTGCACAATCAGTCTCAAATAAGGACCCGAAGTACTCAAAACGTCTCAAAAAAGGACCTGGGTCCCTCGCCGGCCGGAATGCCCACCTGCCGGCGAGAAAGTTACTGTTCCGGCACCGGAACAGTAACTTTTTTAATTTTTTTAAATTTTTTTTTGTTTTTCCTTTTTTGTTTTTTATTTTCGTTTTCCTTTTTTTTTTTCTTCCTCCGCTGGGGCCGGCGCGGAGGTCGCCGGCCTCAGGCGAGGCCGGCCTCGCCGGCGTCGGGCGAGGGCTGCCCTCGCCGGCGTCGGGCGAGGGCCGCCCTCGCCTGGGCTGGGCGACGCCGGCAAGGTCGAGCCCTCGCCCGATCTGGCGAGGCCGGCCTCGCCAGTTGCAGGCGAGGTCGAGCCTCGCCAGATCTGGCAAGGCTCGCCCGACGCCGGCGAGGCCGGCCTCGCCTGAAGCCGGCGACCTCCGCCGGCCCCGGCTATGGCCGGCGGAGGAAGAAAAAAAAAGGAAAACGAAAATAAAAAAAAGAAAAGGAAAAACAAAAAAATTTAAAAAGTTACTGTTCCGGTATCGGAACAGTAACTTTCTCGCCGGCCGGCGGGTATTCCGGCCGGCGAGGGACCCAGGTCCTTTTTTGAGACGTTTTGGGCACTTCGGGTCCTTTTTTGAGACTGATTGAGCACTTCAGGCTCTTATTTGACACAATGTTCACTTTGGGCCCTTTTTTGAGAATTTGACCCCACTTGGGGTCCTTAATTGGAATTTTCCCTTTCTTTTGGAATATACCAAAAAATATAACTAAAACTATCAAATATTTTACGTTTGCAGACCACCTTGCGCCTTCACATGAATTATCCTTGTATCTCTATTTATGAAAATTCCATTTTCTTTAAAAAAAATGTTAATTTCCAAATCCTAAATTCCCACACCCACTCGAAATACACAAGACGAACTGAAAAAAAAAACACTATCTTTACCCTGAGCAAGATGCTAAATTAGCGAGGAGTAATTTAGTTTTTTCAATGCGGGGTTCTGCTTCGATTTATATGAATAAGATTTAGAAAAGAGAGGTAAATGAACGGTTATCGAGTTAAATGAAATATGTTTTCGATATTTTCCCTTTTCTTTTTGTAATGAAGCCATTATGCGGCACGCTATAAAGGAGATCGACTGCGGAATTTTGCATGAATTGGGAGCTGTCCCATATGAAACCCAAATCAGCAAAGTTAGCAATTTAGGGTTTGTTTATTGTTTGGAGTTTTAAATTTTGGGACTCTCAAAAATTAATTTTTATTAAGTGCGAAATATCATAAAAATTTTCAAAACTCAAGTATCGACATGTGGTGTCGTATATATTTTTATTTCATAACTTCAATTTTTGGAAGAAAGGTCAAGAAAGAAAAACACTTTAAGTTAGACGAACGACCATTTATAAGAACCTCTAGAGCCTATTTTGATTTTTGAAAGCAAACAATTAGTTATTAATGTTCTCCTGAAAATTTGTTTTTTTACAACTGTAAAAGATTATACTATAAATTGATATGCTTTTGAATGAACTTATCTGAACTTTCGGTATCAAATAAAAGTTAAATTCAAAGCGCTAAAAAGGAAAAAAAAGGTAAAAATAAAATCACTCCAAACAAGCCCCTCATGCATGATTTATCATAATATCAATTCGTGTTAAGTGTATCAAAATTGTGTTTATACTTCGCGCGAATTCATATGAGTACTAAAATATCTCAGGGATCGACTCGGGATGGGAGGGGACAAGAGATACATTCCGGCCCCATACCCGTCCCGCCGAGGGAAGTTCCGCCCCATCGCCGACCCCCGCTCCATGTGTGGGGTAGGGCAAGGGCTGGTGCGGGGCGATCTCCGCGGGCCGACGGTGCCCCGACGAGGCGCTGCCCCAGATATAAAAATAGCCTATAGTTAAGTTGAAAGTAAGGACCGCGATTTTTGTAGAGCTGGGATTGCTCCAACCCAACGTGGAATAAAGTGAAGATGAACACATGTAAAAAAAAAAACCACATTGTTCACATAAGAAGCGTTCCACGCTTGTGGCTCCTATAAAACCAACACTCGTGAGTGTGACTGTCCAAATAAATTTGTCCTCGATCGAGCAATAAGGATTGTGAGCATATCTTGGCTCTCTGTCTCTTTCTGTTTTCTATATTTTGATTTGATGAGCTTAACACTTGATGCGATTCTAATTTCCAATTTCAATGGAAAGCTTATAAATTGTATAGTATAATGTATAATATCATGTAAATGATGAATCGGTTGTATTAAGTTTTCAATAATAATAGTACATATAAATATGTCTAAGCAAAATAACAACATATCATCTATAAGTATAAGTACAATAAAGTTAGATTTGTAAGAAAGATATATAAATACATTAGCAAGGTGGGTTAGTAGGGCGGGGCAATTTTTTTGTTATGGGAAAAAATTTACCACATTCGGGGCGGGGCATCGCAGGACAACGCGACACCATGCATGTGCTCATCTCTTAATATACTGTAATTCTATGTAATGAACCGGATGAGTGAATCACGAAAGCAGTGTGTCATTTTGCATTGATATGTGCATTAGAAATAGGAAAAATATCTTAACCACCACTATTAACCCTTGATTTTTTCTTCCGAAAAAAAGAAAACCATTTAGGCAACCTCGTCATCTAACTTTTTTGATGTGTATGGGTATTTTCGTCCAAGGGGTAAAGGTTCATGGAGTTTTTTTTGGCTGGTTTGAATTGCGGGCATAGTTTTGTCTCTTGGGTGAATTTTTTTTTCATTTTTTTGGGATTTAGCCCATGTTTTTCCTTATTATTCCGTGCCTTGCCCATCTTCGTTGTGTCAAATATTCTCGTATCCTACATTGTAGCATTTTGATTGCAATGATTTAGGAAACCAGAAAAAAAAAAGAAAAACTTCGCTCTTATCAACGTGTCTTTGCGCGTGCCAGCGTCGTTTTGCAGGGACAAAAAATATAATGGCGGGTATTTTCGTCCTTAGGGTAATTTTTTTTTGAGCCTTTTTGTCTTCTTTTTTCCTTCCTTTATATTATTCCAATTTTTTCTACCATCAATATTCTCGGATCCTAACATCTTAGCATAATATTCTAATGGCTAAAATTTTGGCACTAAATCTCCCCTACTTCCATATTTAGAGCAAACCTCTTACTTTACCATAAATTAGGGCTGAGCATGGTTTAGGTGGGTGGCTCTCACCCTAGAATCAGGAACCGCTCACTAAGAATCAATTCCAAAAAATTGGAATCTAGAACCACTCATTAATTTCATGGATCCCCCTGAGAACTGGACCATCGGTCTAGTCCGATTCCCGAATGGATCCATGGAAATGGTCCCACTAGCTAAGAATGGAGACGGAAAGAGGAAGATGGAGACGTAGATGGAGAGTCAAAGACAGTGAGGTGAGTATCGACTAAAAAGAGTGAGAGTGAGTGTGAGGCGAAAGAAGGTATGACCCCGTTTGGTTCAGCATTCAGAATGCTCATTTTGGCTCTAAAGTCTCTTGGCAAAATGCAAATGGTGTTTGACAACCTTTTTTCCTCACTTTGGGAAGATACAATTGCATTTGGAATGCTCTCCAATTGGACTTTTGGCCAATGCAAGGGTGGAGGTGTTATGGGAAGTTGCAATTTCGGAATGCAACTTGCACCGTTCATTGACACTGTTCATCTTCCCCAGACCGAGGTCCGGCGGCCGGCGACCATCGCCTGAGGGCTACCCTGACCCCGGCAACCACCGCCTGGGGGTTGCGCGACCTCGGCGACCCTCGCCTGGGGTCGTGAGGGTCGCGCGATCCCAGGCGGTGGTGGCCGGGGACCAGATCTGGCCGGCGGCGGTGGCCGGTGGTTTAGCTCCATCGGAGCTTTTTTTTTTTTTTTAAATATTAGCAAAGTCCTTTAGCCCAAGTTGATTTTAAAAAATACTTACCAAACGCTACTTGCATTTCGGAAAGCTCCTATAACCCAAAGGTATTTGCATTCCCCCAAATGCATTCTCCCAAAGTCGAACCAAACGGGTCCTATTTCTTGGCTCAATGTGAGGCTGTAAACGTCGAGTGAGTTATGTTTAGTTTAGTGATTTAAGATTTTTCTTTTTTAAAAAAAATTAAAAATTAAAAATTAAATAAATATTATATATTATATATTGTATTTATTATTATATTACCGGTATGAGTGGGTGGGCGGGCGGTTTCACGCTTAGAACTAAGAACCGGAGCGGTACCCACTGGTTCCCAAAAATTGAAACCGGGAACCGGACCGGTTTCGGGCGGTTCCCGATTTTTTTGCACACCCTTACCATAAACACATATAAATCCACTTCCCACTTTTGCCCTCACCGCCACTCGATAAAAGAATGAAATTCCACACAAATGTCAAGGGCAATCCGGTAATTTCACATCGACACATTTCGAAATATTAAAAAAAAAATCGGAATGATACCATAGAATTTAGAATCCCATTCTCTCTCCCCATCTCTCGCGTTATCTCTCCACACTCTCTCTCTCTCTGCTCCGCCGCTGTCTCTTCGCTTCCCCACCACTCGGCCATGGCGGTCTCCCTCGGCTCTCTGTCTTCCATCCTCGCCCGCGAGTCGGCGTCGCTGGCCGGCGCCGCCGCCGCCTCCGCCTCCGCCCTGCCCAGCTCCTCCTCGTCCAGGCTCGCCCTGCCGTCGCGGCGTGCCGCCGCCGGCGCGGTCACCGTCCGGGCCGTGACCTCCCCCTCCTCCAGCCCGGCGGCGGGGAAGCGCGAGCCGCGCGGCATCATGAAGCCGCGCCCCGTCTCGCCGGAGATGCAGGCCGTGGTCGGGGCCCCCGAGATTCCCCGCACCCAGGCGCTCAAGCAGATTTGGGCCTACATCAAGGAGAACAATCTTCAGGTCTACTCGGGTTTTTGCAGCATCAGTTGCTTTATCTTTCGCTGAAAGTTTGGATTTTTAAGTGTTTTGGTGACGAGTCTGGTTAATGGTTAGGGTTTGCTGTATGGATAAGGTTTCAATTTTCTGCCATGTTGTGCAAGGATTGTTTGGTCATTTTCCTTGGTTGTGCGGGCCTATCATTGCGCTAAATTCTTGGTTAATGTTTGCTGGGAAGTGCACGTTTGCTACTTGGTTGTGTGGTAGAATCTTATTGGGCGTTTTCTTGATATAGACCACAAGAAAACAGAGCTGTTCTTGGTACATTCAACGTTTCTTTCTTTTGCTTCAACTGGTTTATCTGTTGAGTGCTTGAGTGTGGCCTGGTAAGTTACTAATTACACGAAATGTGTGACCTGCTGATCTTATGGAAAAGGTACCACAAGCTGGTCGTATTCAACTCAAATTTGAATTGACTATGCTATCTAGGCATTTGAGCGTAGTTAACATAGCAGGTCTTATGTGGGACTCTTTGGAGCTATATGTAGTATTTGGTTCATTGCCAGGGCTCTTTTACTGGGTGAGGGTGAGGTGGGTTTTTATTTTGTGTTATTGCTTAGATATAGACAATGCGGTGATACCATTTTTGCTAGTGTCTGGGATTATTTGTGAGTTGGGTAAGCATTGTTATTCTCTGAAGGTGATATTTTTTTTGTCGATGGTTTTTCACATATGCTGCTTCAGGGTTTTCATTGCCGAGGTTGAACACATGATTTGTGCTTGCTGCATTCTGTTTCTTTGATAGGGAAGTTTATGCTTTCTCATCCTTAAAGGAGGTTTAATGACATTGTATCACTATTTTTTGCCTCGCAATTTCTACCAGAGGGCTATTTTAACATGATAGCACTGTCTTTCGGTTCCTTAGCACTTACCACAGTAACTTTTAGTACTTATGAGGAATCCTGAATTGTGCAAATGATAAGAGAAAAGATGACGTTTCATACGACCTCTGTCTGCCTTTTCAGTTTTGTGTGTTTAGCCACGATTTCTTGCCTTAAAAGTTAGTGATCCTAAACCTTCATTCTGTAATGCACAATCCATTTGCTGCCATCCATGCAAATCGTTGGTTGGAGTTTGTGCATAGACATATCCGTTAATGAGCTTTTGAGAGACTAATATGTTTTTGTACTTCATGTTTAGCTGGTAAATGTTCTGGATTTTTTTTCCATTGCCAGGTGCTATGTTCAACATGCTCCACATTGACATGTCTGCTTGATGCAACTGAGATGCCTATTTTTTCAAGCTCTGTTTGTTTTAGGTTATAATCGATTATTTTGTATTCTGTGCAATGCTGTTTCTGTCCGAGGAATGCTATCCCTTGACAGAACGTTCAACTGGTGTTGTATGATGCTTACTCTCATCTTTGTTTCCTAGGAAGGAGAAAATCAGACTCTTATATGGTATTGTTGTTGTGGTTTGATTCCCATTTTTTAGGACCCCGAGAACAAGAAGATCATCATATGTGATGAGAAGCTGAAGAAAATATTTGGCGGGAAAGACCGAGTTGGGTTTCTCGAGATCGCGGGATTGATCAGTCCTCATTTCCTCTGATGGAATTAAATGTCCAATAGGTGAAGTAGGTAAGCGGGGCTATCTTGTCCAGCGATCTTTTGCACGCCAGGCATCTGTTTTGGTCGAAGATATCGGTGGAAAAAAATTGCTGGTTCTTGCTCTGTAGTTATTTTATCTTCCCAGTAGTTGCTTAAACTTCTTTGGATATCGAGTTTTGGTTATAAAGTTTAGGCTTTTTATTGATGCATCAGTGGTGGCATGTTGTGGTTACCACAGGGAGTAATTATTTAAAATTTCTCTGTATCTATGTCTCGGTCTGCTAATCTATAATTCGTATGACGGCGATATCCTCGTACACCAAGAGAGCCTGATTGAAGCGTGAAAATTGTTCTCTTGAAAGGAACTGAATTTGCCAAACCTGCTCTATCTACTCCTCCTAGAATCTCTTGTGCAGTCGAATAAAACAATTGTGGTTATACTCGATTCATGTGGGTAGGTTAACTCAGGCGCTGAAGGATTTGACTGGCTTCATTCTTTACAAAGCTGATGCTCCTCTCTACACGACCCATGATTTGGCACATTACCCCTTGGAGATCTTGTAATATCTCTCATGTAGTTACACATGAAACATTCGACTATGTATAGAATAGGTGAGATTTCTTAGTCACACAGCTCCATTACTATTAATAGAGAAATCGTCGACTGCTCCGGGGGCTTTGTATGTTTTGAATGTGATTATACTCAATGATCTGCTCGTGCTCGAATGAGCTCGTGCATGATTAGTATTCATTTTTCTTGAGAAAACGCTCGTCCTAATACTGCTGGTTATAAGGTCACCCGAGTGAGCCAACAGGAAACTGGAAGTATGTCAAGAGCTTGCGCTTCGCCTGAAGCCTCTCCTCAAGAATACTGGGCAAACACGTTTGCGTCACCAGCGCGGCATTTGGCTGTTCCCCGTTTTCCTAATTTTAATTTAACTAGCACGGAATCGAGCTCATCATCGTAGCATGACATATGTCTCGCGCATTTATATTAAGGTTTTGTTCGTTTCGTGAAAAATGTGACATTTTTGGAAAAATGTTTTTTAGGAAGTTATTTTTTAGAAAAAAGGATAATATTTTTCGGTGTTTGGCTGAAACCTGAAAGTGAGTTAGAAAATATTTTCTACTGTTTGGCATTAAAAATATGATTTGATTTTTTTCGGGAAAAATATCAAAAAATTCGAAATTTTTAATTATTATTTTTTAATTTTCTTTAATTTTCTTTTTTCTTCTATCTCTGCCGATTGCCGGCCGCGGTGACGGCTAGTGACCGTCACATGTGAAGTGGAGCCTCGTTGGATTTGGCAAGGTTGAGCTCGCCTGAGGGCTGTGAGCTCGAGGCTCACCATATTCCGGTTAGCTGAGACTTGCCAGTGACTTGGGCGAGGCTCCACCTCGTCGGATCTGGAAAGGTCGAGCTTGCCCGAGATTTGCGAGCTCCAGACTTGTCGGTGGCCGGTCGTTGGCCGTCATCGTGGCTGGCGACCGGCCGAGGAAGAAGCAAAAAGAAAAAGAAAAAAAAGAAAGGAAAGATACGAAAAAACACAAAAATAATTAAAAATTCAATTTTCAATATAAAAATAATTAAAAGTAAAAATAGTTAAAAAATTGATTTTTAAAATAATAATTAAAAATTAGATTTTTTAAAAATATTCTTATAAGAACGAACGTTTCATCAATCAAAGACCTAAGCTTGAGTGCCAAGGACTCGCGCACGGCTTTTTTGGACACGTGCCTGAGTGTTAGGGACTAGAGCGAGAGTGTCGGGGACTCGAGCCTTGCCTTTATGGACGGGGGCTTGGGTGCCAGGGCATAGGGCACAGGCACTAGGGGTTCGAGCTCGACCTCGATGGACCAGGACATGGGCGTTGGGGGCTCGGGTTTAGGCGCTGGGGTCCCAAGCCTGGCCTCAATGGAGCCAAGTTTGGCCTTGATGGACTCGTGCTCGGGCGTCAGAGACTTGAACCTGGCTTCGATGGACCCGAATTTGGCCTCGATGGAACCGGTACGGGCGTTGGAAACTCGGGACCCAGCGTGTGGGTTCCCCAGTTCAAACGTAGAGTTTCTGGTCCGAGCGCCAATACCTAGTTATATTTTGAAAAATGTTTTTTGACTTTTTTAAAGAGAAAATCAATTTCCTGAATTTAAGCATAGGATTTCCGTTCACAAGGAAAATGAGGAAAATATTTTCCCGGAAAATTTTTTTCGTGAAACGATTGGACCCAAAGAGTGTCTTTCATTTCATCTTTTATGTAAAGGCAAATGAATTGAGAAGAGAGCTGCTTGGCCTGTATCCTCTTGTTAGATCTTGTGTCCTCTTCCGTGTTACTCAACTGGGGAGACAAGCGAACGATTCCGAAAACTAAAGAAAGCGACGTTCTCGCCGATTAGGGCCAATCCCGATCTACTCACTAACTTTGCATCGATAGTCTCCGAATAATGTCAGTCGCACTGCACCGCCGTCCGCCCGGACATGAGAGGGACGCGCACGGAGCAACTTAAATCACTTCAGCGATACGGTAGCATGATGTCGAAAGTAAAATATTCCGTAGTTCTCAAAAGCAGAAAGAAGGCGAAATGAAGCTGCTCCAAATATTTAAATCTTTTTGTGGAAGATGTTCCCTCCATAAAGGGGAATCAATCGCTAAAGAACCGCAGATCGCAAGACCCTACTGTTTCTCAAATGGAAAATGCTCTATGCTTTGCACATTTCGCTTTATGAGTGCGCACTTTACGACCCAAACCTACACCAGATGTATCGCAATCGAACTGATACTATAATGCTTGCACCGACTATTGCTTTTGACACGACAGGAGAACCTGAAACCTCAGGTACGCGCGTGGGGGCGGTACAAAAAGGGTTCGGGTGTCGCACTTCTTCTTGACCATATCCGTTCTGATCGCTTGAAGTAACGTCGTTGAATCCCACCGTCGGGTGTCGGCCGACTTCGAGAATTACTAGCTTGCGGCGATGGCGGCGATGGTCATGAAAACGAAACATTTGTTGGTCAGGTACGAGAGCCTAAATATGTTATTACCGTGATGCTTGATTGAGTCGGCGTTTAAGCGATTCACTGGATAAAAACTTACACCGGATTGCATGTGGAACTAGAAGTGATTGAGAATCCATTTCTTTCCTCCCTATTTATGTTTTCAGCTTAATACCCGCGACCATCCAATTAGTTTCTTCTGAAAGGCGCGATCCCCATGCATTTTTTCAGTTTTGGGATGTGAGGGAAGATCTTATGACTAGTGTTGCATGTGATTGCCGACATGACCTTTATGCGAAATCCATGTGATACCAAACAAAAGGCTGTAACATGCCAAACCAATGCGAATTAGGCCTTTCGCCAAGATTGCGTCCTATACTAGAAAACAGAAATCCCATGTATATATACATCATCCATAATTAGCCGTGGTGCGATCGCTCCGTCGTATACTTTCTCGTCCATTTGGGTTCGGAGCCCCATTGATCTGAATGTGAAACTGTGAGTTATACTTGCAAGATCTCTCTCACTCTCTCTCGCTCTCTCGTGAGTTATACTTGCAAGATCTCTCTCTCTCTCTCTCTCTCTCTCTCTCTCTCTCTCTCTCTCTCTCTCTCTCTCTCTCTCTCTGGGTTCAAATTGAAGTAGCCAATCCTTCACAAAATGACTTGCATGTAAACAAAATCTCTTTCTAGACAAGCAAAGCGGGAACGGCGATTCACGAGTGCATTCACATTGACAACGAAGCCGGAAACACCCAAAGCACAGATCAGTGGTGGTGATCAAGTTGATGAGCCCGACGAGGACCGTCCATTATGGGTGCCGCACCCGAGAACGGGGATATACGTCCCGAGAGGTCACGAACGGGTGGTGGACGACATTCCAGATGGTGCAGCTTCTTTCTCTCAGGCTTTCTGGCTCAGGAGCGTTGAAGGCGTAGACAAACCCGATCCAGATGAACCAGTCACGGGTCTTCTTCCTCTGAGTAAGTAGTGCGAATTCGAGTGGCCGAAGCTGAGGCGGTTCCACAGAATCTCGAAGTTCAAGGGAAGAAAAGTATATGCACAGCATAATCAATCCAATAAACCCTATAATTGGCGTGGCAACTCATATCATGTACTGCTGTTCATCCAATAAAACATCTTGAACAGTAATGGCATCTTCATACTGGTGTGACGATCATCTTTAACTCCTAAGGTGCGGATCATCATCTTTTGTTAGAATCGATACGGACATACGAGCACGAGCCCGGTCAGACTGCGTTTCTCACACTTCATACAGAAGTCGAATTTGCACTAACCTAGGCATTTCGGCTCTCATCAAAATCGATTTTTTTACGCATAATCCTGAGCTTTGGCATTAGATCATAACTTGGGCCTGCATTTTTATCAGCTTATGAGTTTTTCGTATTCTTTTCTGGTTAAATTCAACAATTCTCTTCTGATCAGCAAAGACAGATAATTCGAAGAAATTTTCGGCAAGTTCACACGCTTTATCCACCCCCCGGCTCCTCCAAAAGAAAAAAGAAACACTCATCATGTACAGCGGCCGGTGTTATTGTGTAAATCACCAAGTTCAACTAAATCGAGTATTAATCATCCTGCTCAAGTTCGACTCGATTAGAAACTCAAGATACTCAAGCTCGACTCGACTACAGTCGACTTATAAATAAAGCTCTAGTGTTATGTCATTTCAAGTGTTGATTTTTCTAATTGTTGAGTTTTTTTTTTTGAAGTAATGAAAGCTTGATTCACAAGCCTATCGAACTAATTATTGACAAGCTTGAGCTCGGCTGGACAAGATACCCGACTAGCTTGAATTGGAAAATGACTTTAAATTCGGTGAGTTGATCTCGAGTACTCATGGAGCCGAACTATTTTCGATTAGCTTGACTTGGTTTCACTCGTAATCAGGATCATATAAACACAGACGTTGCTCCATGATATTCCATAGATCTCACGTGTAAATTTTCAAAAGATTATTTCTTTATGATGAAAGCGATTCAAAAAAATTGAAGTTTCTTTAGATTTTTGGGAAAAAGCCACAAAAAATCTCCAAACTATGTTCATGGGGACACATATACCTTGAACTTTTTTTGTAACATCAAAAATCCCAAACTATGTGTGCTATGATATATTTACTTTGAACTTTTTTTTGTGACGTAAAAAATTCCAAACTTATACCTATGTGATATATTTATCCCCATCAATGTTTCGTTAGATGATTTTTCAATTAAAATAACTTCATTTTTATTTCACTTAAATCACGTGAGCGTTATATCAATAACATTTGCTTTCCGGCATTAATGTTGACAGATTTTTGATGGTCCTCCTTTATTGGTGAAACTTTGATGGAGGAACGTGTCACACATGTAAAAATTTGGATACAAATTTTTTTAAGGTAAATGTGTTATAATGAGTATAGTTTGGGGTTTTTGGTTGCTTTTTTTTTTTAATTTTTTTCCAAAGCAAATCCTACTCTTTTTCATAATTTGCATATGGCAACATCACTTTTAAGTTTTGGAAATAATATAAAAGTTATATGTGACGATGTCAATGTATGCATTGAAACATTTTAGATAATTTATATTAAACAAAAGTTAAATTGCATCAGCGTAGTGCTTTCGCCCCATTGGTTATCCTCGTCCATCTGGAACAGAGAAGGAGAAATGGATAAGTTCACGTCACATCAGGTTGGATGGAGCTAAGGTTGGATGGTTGAGCTAAGATGCTTTAATCTATCGAAAGTGCGCTCTGGCATTGTTCCACAAAAAGCAGACTCGCATATCAAAGGCTGCTAAAAGCATTTACTTCATTGGAGTCTGCCTGCACGGTGGAGCCGGTTTTATAGCTAAAGTCTTGTTAATCAGTAAACTTATTGCACACAGTACCTGGTATTCTATGCCGGTGAAGACTCTCATGGTCACTTAACATATCCTTCCTATCAAAATTTAAACCCCTCCTCCATACCTCGTTTCTGATCTTGGACAATCTTCAATGATAATGAGTTACTAGAGACTAGAAAAGACATGTATTATCTAATAAAAGATCATGACACGTTTTGTAATGATAGTACCTACATTATTGAAAAACAAATTCTACTTGGTTGACTGTAAGTAAGAAATTCAATTGAATGAAATATGTTATTTTGAATACTCTTACTGCACTTAAAATTATTATTTTTTAAGTCGACTCTTTATCTTGATCGTATAAAATAAAACTTAGAAGAGCATATCGCGCAAATTGATAAAGGTAAATGATTTGATTGCACAAATTTAATGTTAAAGGACTAAATTGCACAAATGCAGAAACTTAGAAGACTAAAGCTGTATTTAACCCAAATACCAATTAAGAATATTTTGTGACTAACAACAATCTATGCCTAGAATTTTCATCCGTCGTCAGCTAATTTCTCTAAGTTAGCGAAATACAGTGTGGCAACAGCATCCCCAAGATTAGAAAAGGAGGGTAGAAGAAAATTGATAATGCGCTATAACAGTTGTAGAAAATTATTTCAAAAAGCTAGCTTCTCTCTTGTTTTTCCTTGTCCCGCGTTGCTCGAGAAGCTCTCTCTTGTTTACTTTACTAATGGGTTCATTTTAATAGCATGGTAATAATTAAAAAAAAAATGATGATGGGCCGAACCAAATGTAATGGTCAATGCAAGCCCCTATACCTACCTACTTGTGTTTGGCAAGGCCTAATCTAATGTTCCTTATTATCGAACGAAAACATGATATAATGGAGAAAATATTGGGCTCTCCGACAATGGCGATCACGATGCGAAATCGCCTCTTCACTCTGCACTCGACCAATCCAAAGTGGAGAAAATCTTATTGATCTTTCCTTCATCTTTTATTAGCACGGATAACCGGAGTCACACCTTTAGTTGTTGATAATATGCGACTTGAAGCTGAATTCATCCAATCTGATGTGGAGAAAGTCTCAAGAAGACTGAGCAGCTTACGCACGAACTTGCTTACTTTCCATCCAGTAGTTGGGTTAGATTCTCAGTTACAAGCCTTGTACTCATTACTCCAATTAGAGGTTGAGGATGTCCGTATCGTGGGAATTTTTGGCTCTAGCGGAATAGGAAGGACTACACTTGCGAGAGTTTTTTACCACCAAATTACAAATCAAATAGATCGGAGTTGCTTCCTGGAGAATGTGAAGGATGTATTGAGCTAAAATGGCCTCCTCAAAATATACGAGACCCTCTTTGGTGACATTCTTGGCGATGGAGTTTGAGTTTGGCGACGATATTCATGCAATAATAACCTTCATTAGGAGTAGGCTACACAGCAAGAGGGTTTTGTTGGTGTTCGATGATGTTGAAGGTTTGTTGGAGCCTTTGAGCCACCTGATCAAGGCAATGAACTTAGGCTGGGGAAGTAGTCATTTTGATCCCTCGACACAAAGGAACCATAATCGGTCTATGTGGGGATATCCATAAGGTAAGAGTGTTGAATGATGATCAAGCTCTTGAGCTTTTCAGTTGGAATGAATTCCAAGAGAGATACCCCAAAAGTGATTATAAGATGCTCTCAAATTGCTTTACTAGTTTTTCCAAAGGGCTTCCTTTAGGACTTACCGTGATGGGTTCTTTCTTGAACAGGGGAAGCATCAAACAATGGCAAGGAGCTATTGATTGATTGAAAGAAATCCCTTAGGAAAATGTTCATGAAAGAACTATGATTGTTATCCATGGCTTCGAGGCCAACAAGAGGATGATTTTTCTTGACATTGTGTGTTTTCTTAATGGATATGATGACAAGGAAGAGACCATCAAGTCCCTAGATCAATGTGGTATCCATGCCAAGAGTGGGATTGAGTCTTTGGCTCAAAAGTCTCTATACATCAATGAAATAATAATATGTGGATGCATGATTTGCTTCAAGAAATGGGTAGACGAATTGTAATTCAAGAGTGCCTGGCAAATCCCGGCAAACAAAACATAATATGGCATTGTGAGGATGCTCTACAAGTGGTTAGGAAACATTTGGTAAGATTTAAGCATGTCCTAAAAAGAATTTGAACAAATATGTATATCTTCTTTTTGTGGACTTCACATTTACATGGCATAAAAAAATTTGGATTGCAAAACTAGGATAGCCACATGGTTTTTTTATTTTTATTTTTGCCAATTAAGGTTTAAGAGGGTTTCAAATCTTTATTTCGCGCTTCGTTAATTTTTTCCTTGAAATTGCAAAGTGTATTGTTGGGCCGATAGTTATATAACCTAGTATAAATCCTCTCATTTGTCCTTTCATCATAAGACGAGTATAGATTAAGTTAATTTGCGTAAGGAGGCAATTCTAGTGGCGAAGTTTCATAAACAAGAGATAGATTGAGTTTTCCATCAGGGTTATCTGGTTAGGTTTATTTACCAGGGAGGAGTATGACATCCTTGTTAGAAGTGCGTAGTAGAAATCCGATACCTTCACCTGGAGAGATCGTCAAGAGAAAGCCCATGTCCATCTTATCAACATATTTAATCGGACCCACATTTATTCAAAAGTTTAAGTCAATGAGTTTTTGGCCAATTATGATACATTAATAGACTCACACCACATAAATTCTCTAATATAGGACTTCTCTAAGACAATCTTATTTGTGCATTTTAACAATCTCCCTCTCATGTCTAAGCTTAGTGTTAGGTCTGTTCTCCTTAATCCAAGTATCAACTTCATCCCTAGTCTTTTCCTCTAGACTGAACCATAAAGTCTGCCATTGGACCTGCGTTGCTACACCACAACGCCTACCACTGGAATAGAATGTGGGCCCATTAATCTACCATTGGCTCTGAAACCAATTGTTGGGAGCGCAATGACAACCTGATTAATATCTAATTAGTGCAACGGAACAAAACAATCTTCACTCTTGTGCAAACCTAATAGGAAACAACATCAATAAAGCAATATCACTAATAAAATATAAATATCAAGCACTTGCAAATACAAGGCAATTTTATGTAAAAAACCTCCCAGCGTGAGGAGATAAAAAACTACGGGATAGGAGTCCACCCAAAATTTTCACTATCAATAAAATTGGGTGAACAAAGTTCTTTGCTAGCTAATAATGGAGGTCATGGTAGCAACAACATCAAGAACAACATTCATGGGAATACTCATAAACTTTACAAGAGATCAAGGATAAATCTCACTAAGACACAAGTTCGTTTTAACCCATGAAAACCTAATGTAGGGAGCTCAAAATGGAAAATCAAACTAATCAAAGTTGGAAACAACATATTGCAAGCATGCTAACAAAATTTCAGCTCAATCGGACTATGAATCAATCTTCAATTATCAACTTGATGAAAATTGGACAACACCATCTTTTTAGATTTTATGCTCTCTCTTTCTCTCTTGCTATTGCCTTACGTCGATCATTCTTTATTGCTACCTCATAAATAGAGAGAATTCCTATATATTTAGGCAAAAAATAGCCACCCATTAATTTCTTCATATGGATTATCATATGGGCTCAAACTTTTGGGCTTGCATTTCATTGGGCTCCCTTCACATGAGAGTGAACCAGATCCAACAAATCTCCCCCTCATGACGATATGGAGGGATTGACAATCCTAGCTATCGATTAGCAATACTCAAGCTTCTCACTTGGTAAAGTCTTTGTCATCATATTAGAACCATTATGGTTTGTATGTATTTTCTCAAGTTCTGGCAATTTCTCATATAGAATATCCCTTATTTAATGATATCTAATATTAATGTGTTTCAATCTAGAATGAAATGATTATGATGAATTCTTAGCAAGATGAATCATACTTTGGTTGTCACAAAACAATGCATACCTCTTTTGCTTGAACCCAAGTTCTTCAAAGAAGTTCTTCAGCCATAGCAATTCTTACTAGTTTCGGTGACCGCAATAAATTCAGCTTCGGCCGTAGAAAGTGCAACACTCTTTTACAACCTTGGCTTTCATGACACAACTCCATCGACAAAGGAAATAAAATAACTAGTAATAGATTTACGAGTATCAATATCTCTAGCTAACTCGGAATCTGTGTATCCAACTAACTCTAATTTCCTAGTCCCGAAATTGAATTTCAAACAAGAAGTTCCCGGAAGGTACATCATGATCTATTTTACTGCATTCCAATGCTCTTTTTCCGGATTTGACAAATAGCAACTAACAACACCAACTGCATGTGCCAAGTTTGGCTGTGTACATACCATTGCATACATCAAGCTTCCCATAGCCGAGACATATCGATTACTTTCCCTGCCTTTCTTATCTTTATCAGTTGTAGGAAGGACTTTGCTTTGTACTCAACTTCAAATGGACAGCAAGAGGAGTGCTAACCACTTTAGCCTTGTCCATGTGAACCTTCTAAAGAATCTTTTCGATTTACTTCTCTTGCGACAAGAATAACTTGTTAGCATTTCTATTGCTAGGTAATTGTAATGCCAATGCTTTGCTTTGCTGGATCTAAGTCTTTCATGGCGAAAGACTTGCTTAATTGTTTATTCAACAACTCAATTCGTGAAGCATTCCTGCCAACAATCAACATCACCAACATAAAGAAAGAAAACAATAAAATCGTCATTAGAAAATTATTGGACAAACATACAGTCATTCGAGGAAGTCTTGTTATAGCCCTACTCCCTCATAACTAACATATAGCCTTTGTACCACTGTTTCGATGCTTGCTTTAGGCCATAATGACTCTTCTTTAGCTTGCACACATAGTACTCTTTTCCTTTCTCTTTGAAATTTTTTGGTTGTTCCATGTATTTCTTTCCTCCAAGTTACCATATAGGAAGGCTGTTTTGACATCCATTTATTCAATTTCCATGTCTACGCTATTTGCCAAGCCTAAAACCACACGGATAAAAGACATTTTCACCACTAGAGAAAATATATGATTGAAGTCAATACCCTTTTTCTGACAGAATCGCTTAACAACCAATCTAGCTTTGTATTGTGATTGTAAAGTATGTTCATATTGCTTCAACCTATATATCCACTTGTTCTTCAAAATTCTTTGCCTTTAGCCAACTTCACCAGCTCAAAAGTATGATTATCATAAAGTGATTGCATTTTATCATGCATGTCATTAAAACATTTGCTTTTGCACTCATCTTCTATTGCTTTTGCATAGCACTCTGGTTTATCTACATCAGTCAATAGTACATACTCATCAGCAAAATATCTAGTGGAAGGTTGTTGGGATCTTACGGATCTCCGAATTGAAACATCTATTGGAGCATCTAATGGAGCTTGTGGTTCAGGAATGATATCATCTGTCTCAACATGTTTTGTGATATATGCATCGTCTAGAACATTTACTTCCTATTGCTCCTTATCAACTTGTGTAAGAACATGTGTGTGAGGAACTATATCCAAGCCAATCAAATCATCACTAACCCATGGTACTGAAATCATCTCCGATTTCTCAATATCCTGTATTGTCTAATATTCCATAAACACAACATCTCTACTTCTTAGGGTGCGCATGACAACCATTCTGTGCCGGGGAACTATTTCTGAACAGAAATGATTTTTTTTGATTCTGTGCCCGGAAACAATTTCTGAGTATTTGAAGGCGTTTGGTAACTGTCCAAAATTTCTATTCCTGAAATAGAAAAAGAACAGAAATGCGTTTGGTAACTGCAGAAAATTTCTATTCCCGGAATAGAAAAAGAACAGAAATGCGTTTGGTAACTACAAAAAATTTCTATTCTAAATTTTTTTGAAGTGCTTTTTAAAACTTGGAATTAATTCTCATGGAGCACTTACCAAATTTATTTTTTTCTTGTAAGTGAAGGAAACATGGTAATATGTATAAACATGGTATATAGTTGGTACAAACTCTTCCCTCTATCAATCCTAGCAGTGTATACCATATTTTGACTTTACCGTATTTTTGCTCCTATCGAAGAACCTGGAATTAGAATGGAAACATTACTCCAAATCCAAATATTAGGTGAGTGCTTGTATTGAAGACTTTAAGATGAATCTCATCTAAATCCTTTTCCTTTTTTTCATTATGGAGAAAATTTTTGTGGATGTTTTATTAGTTAAAACTTTAGGTATCACAAAGAAGTGCTGGCAAAAACTTATGTAAGTCCAACTTCCCCCTAAGCAACTACCTAAGCAATCTTGTATAAACAATTTTGACTGGACTAAAATTGCACCTTGAGTTACTAGATTTTTCATTGATTGACTCACGTCATACCATCAGTAAAGTACATGTAATAAAACAAAAGGAAATGACAAAAGTGCAGGTAAGGATCCTCTCCCATCGTCATGTAGTATTTAAAAATAATATTACAAAAGTCGAAAACACAAATCATGGAATCTCGAGCAGATTGTAATCCCTTGCCATTTTATTTGCAATACTTTTCCTAAGCATGTTTATCTCAGCTGCTTGCTCAAGTGGTATATCATCCGCAACCTCCACTTCTCTAGCTCCAAATGGGTAGTCTGGATCTCCATAATGGGAAAAGTTTTTGTCCATCTTGTCCTCCTCACGAATGTAATTATGGAGAGCACAACATGTAATTACAATAAGTGCTTGCTTTTTTATTGTAAATGGGGGCATGTGTCTCAAAACGGTGAAGCGATTCTTTAATGCCTCAAATGACCTCTCAATGACATTCCTTAGTGAAGAGTGCTTATGGTTAAACAATTCTCTTGCTGTGCTTGGCCGTCTTCCACGCCCCCTATAATCGTTCAAATGATACCGTTCACCTTTAAACGGAGTTAAAAATCCCGGAAGTGATGCATAACCAGAATCTACCACGTAGTATTTACCTATAACATGGTATATATAAATTTGTTATAATATGCAATCATAACAATCATAAAGAAAGTTTTTCTTATAGACAAAGCAAATACCTAGTGGTGGTCGAGGAAATTGCAGTCGAGGAGTCTCGAGTGCTGCCGAAAGCACCCGACAATCGTTGGCAGATCCTTCCCACCCAGAATACACGAAAGTAAACTTCATATCAAATGAACAAACACACAGCACATTCTGGGTGGTATTCCCTTTCCTACCTCTATATGGAATCTGCTCAGACACAGGGACGGAAGCATTGATATGGGTGCCATCAATAGCACCTACACAGCCCTGTGCATTTATAAAAATCTAATGTTATACAAGATTATCAACTACATGTATTTGATAATGTAAACTCAAAAAATAAAAATCATACTTTGAAGTATCGTTCATGAGTAGGATTCATAAGAATTTCTTGTGGAACAACGTCAAAGGACGGTGGTTTGATAACTTCCTTTGAGAGTTTGATAATTGCTTTCAACACTATATTGAAATAATTGCTAATTGTTTGTCCTGAATGTTGGAATCTCTCACATAAATCTCTATTGGAGTTATTGTGACAAACCATAAATAAGAATATCCCAATTTGTTCATCTATCCTAATAAACCGACTATCTTTCAACCAACCTTTTGCCCTCATTAATTCACATAGGTTCAGAAAAACATGTCTCTCCATCCTGAAGGCTTCATAGCATCTATCTGAATGTCCATAAACAATCTCCCTTATCCATTCAGGTCCTGATAGTTTGCTGTCCCTAATAGGTTCTCTTGTATACATGGACATGTCCTCCGCAATGATGCACAACTATCCTATCAATATATATACATCATCATCATCCAATAATTGTTCATCTGGATCTACCTGCCCATTAGACACACTATTTGATCCCCCTTCCATAGTACCTATATTATCAAACAAATACAAGAACATCAATATAGATATGTAAAAAACAAAATCCAATCAACTAATAACATAAGTCATAAAGTGAAAGCAAACCAAATATATAAATAGCACCTAAACAGTTTGGTGTACCCATAGCACCACAAAAGTACAAGAGTCTCAAGATCAATATCTCTAAAAACCAAATATCAAGTATTAACATAAGTCATACAATCAAATGAAACCTCACACAATCCACAATACATTTCCCAACAGCTAGTAAAGAGATTCAATAAGTGCATTTTTCCATTCAGCTGGGGTTTTGATGAAAGCCTCCCTCCATGTGGCACTAACACATGCTCGTTCTATAGCTTTGCTATAACGATCCAGTCCCAAGTCGGGCATACTAAGTAGGCTATCAATGACGGCAGATACAGAGTAAGGGTCCACAGGTGGTTCTGTGACCCGTGAGGTGGCAGAGCCACTCACAGATTGACTTGTCTTAGTTTTGATCAACTCCTGTATAGCTTTGCAAGTGTCAGCAATGCAAGATGAGGTATTCTTTCTTTTCCTCTTGGCATTTGGAGTCCTATCCAAACGGTGCTTCACATGAACTGGATCAGCACTATTGCCGGATGTAAAGACTGTCTCATCAATATGGTGATCACTCAAGTCCTTTAGATCACCGTCTACATCGCCACCACCATTGTCACCTTCCTCTGACACCGTCAAATCTTCGGCATTTCCTATGGCATGCTCCCCAGAAGCATATGTACCACCAAATACAATACACAGCTCAGGATACTGGGGAAATCCATCCTTCTTGAATTTTGTCCACTCACTATTATCCTACAATTTTCACAATAATGACATGTCAAAAACATAATGAAACATTTTAAAACTTACATGTACAATGAAATCAAAATAATCAAAAGTTAAAAGATACCTTGATGTGAGATTCCCAAATACTTGGATCGTCGACAACAACAGTTTTATTCACGTTATCCCAGCCAAATCCGGATTGCAAAAGAAGCTTCTTAAAACTACCATACTGTTTCCTCAGTTTGTTCACCTTGTTCTTCAACTGAACTAAGGTATACTGGTATCCTGACTGTTTAATGAATTCAGTCCGTATATTATTCCACCCAACTTTGTTGTAAGTAGAAGATGTGCGATTTCCCTTTTTGACCTCCTCAACCAACAAACTTACAAACATGTTGGTTAAAGGCTCAGTCCACTTTGCATTGAATATCTCTTTTTGAGATACCATGTAACCTTGATAGATTGAGAATCATATGAGTCATGCATTAAATCAATAACATAGTCATGTAAAGATAAGAGAAGAGAAAAAAATCATGCCCCGCAGGACATCCAAGCATATCACTAGTCAGATGATGTTCCCACAGTTCGTCGGATGCTGATCAATAAAGCTTTTCAAGCTTTTCCTGCATCAAAGGACCCATAGAAACACGACCTGCTTACAAATTACTCGAATGACCCGAGTGAGCAGATCGCCAGAAGCAAAATATGCGAGGAGGAAGGGGCCAGGAAGAGCAATATGAGACGCCACTCGACACAAGAACTAAGGGAGATTATAAGGTATGAAAGATGACACGAACAAGATCATTTATCATATGGTGCTTCTTCAGATGTTACACACGCACCCAGGAATCAGTTTTGAATAAAACCTCGGCAGTCCATACATACGGCTTCTTGATGATGACAAAACATGCAGAGACAACAGTAGAAGATAAGGTGCAGGGTATCCGACTCCAAGAACATTTACAATACATACGGCTTCTTGACGAGTGATATGCTTGGATGTTATGCGGGGCATGATGTTATTGTCAACATATAACTCACTATAAAGATAATTCAGGTACAACAAGCTTGCTCACTAACAACTATTGAAAAGTACACCCAAACAGCAGCACAAATTCAATATGCTTGCCTAGACACTAGAATGTTAATACTCATAATGATCTTCTTATGCGCATACTGCACAATATAATGCACCTACGGAACAAATACATATTGTCCACCATGAATAACCACAAGAAAGTCAGCCTTTGCGATAACCACAGGTGAGGATTTTACCTTTGCGAATCAACTTGACAAATAGTAGAAAGCACTAGACAGAAGCGTGGAGCTGAATCCAGGCGTAACAAACTTCTACTCAAATTGATTAATCACCAATTAGCTTGTTCAATCTGATAAAAAAAAACAGAATAACAATTTAGTAAACGAAAATCACCACCCCAATGCAAAAAGGATCGCGGTTGTGAAAAGCAACAGCTTCGAGCGAGCGCAGCCCTCACCCAGATTCGCGAGGGCGGCAGTCGCTCGAGCGAGAAGGAGCCCAAATGGGCGAGGGCAGCGCCCGCTCGAGCCTCGCCGTCGCCCAGATCGGCAAGGGCCGCGAACGCGCTCGCTTGGGCAACCGTCACCGATCTGGGCGACGGTGAGGCTCAAGCGAGCGCGGCCTCGCTCGAGCGACCGCGCCCTTGCCTAGATTCGCGAGGGCGGCGATCGCTCTAGCGAGAGCGAGCCCAGATGGGCGAGGCCAGCGCTCGCTCGAGCCTCGCCGTCGTCGATCTGGGCAAGGGCTCACTCGAGCGAGCGCTGCCCTCGCCGGTCTGGGCGACGGCGAGCTCGAGTGAGTGCGGCTCGAGCCTCGCTGTCGCCTAGATCGACGAGGGCCGCGGACGCGCTCGCTTGGGCAACCGTCGCCGATCTGGGCCAGGGCTCGCTCAAGCGAGCACGGCCCTCGCCAATCTGGGCGACGGCGAGGCTTGAGCGAGCGCGGCCCTCGCCCAAATTCGCGAGGGCGGCGGTCGCTCTAGCCAAAGCGAGCCTAGATGGGTGAGGCCAGCGCTCGCTCGAGCCTCGCCGTCACCGATCTGGGCAAGGGCTCACTCGAGCGAGCGCCGCCCTCGCCGGTCTGGGCGACGGCGAGCTCGAGCGAGCGCGGCCCTCGCCCACTCGCTCCAGCTTGCCGTCGCCCAGATCGGCGAGGGCGGCGCTCGCTTGAGTGAGCCCTTGCTCAGATCGGCGATGGTTGCTCGAGCGAGCACCGTCGAACGAGAAGGAGAAGAAGGAGCAAGTCATCAGCAAGAACTTACCTTGAACGAGAAGGAGCAGCCTCGTCGGTGTCGGTGAAGGAGCAGCCTCGTAGGTGAAGGAGCAGCAGCGGTGAAGGAGGAGAGGAGAACGAGGTCTGCGCAGGAGAAAAGTTGTTTCTTATTTTGGAAGCTCAGCGCTTCCAAAATTGTTTCTTATTTTTGTGCCGAGAAACAAGAAGCTAGTTTTTTTTACTTCTTGTTTCTCTTCCAAAACTATTTCTCGGCACAAATTTTTGCAAAAATGTGCCCGGGAACAAAAAATTTACCAAACGCATTTCTGTTCCCAAACTATTTCTGGGAACAAAAGAACAGAAATTTTTACTGTTTGGCACGTTACCAAACGGGCCCTTATAGTTTTATTCTCAACTAGATTATACAACTTGTAGCCAAACACATCTCGTCCGTAGCCAAAGAATATGCATTGTCGTGTTTCACATCAACTTTAGGCCTCTCATGTTTGGGAATGTGCACAAAGACCTTACACCCAAAGACGTGCAAATGATCATAAGAAACATCTTTGTCTATTTAAACTCTATCAGGAATATCAAACTCTAAATGAACACATGGAGTAAGATTTAATACATGTGTAAACATACTTAAAGCCTCTCCTCAAAAGGATCTCGGTAGCTTTGCTTATAAAAACAAGCATCTTACCTTTTTAACTAGTGTCCTATTCATTTTATCAGCTAAGCCATTTAACTAAGGCGTCTAGGGAGATGTCTTTTGATGTTGATGTCACAACCTTACCTCCAGCAGTGTACCAACTAGTAGTTCGACTATTGGATTATTAAGCCTAGACTTAACTCGGACTCTTCCAAACCCTTACTAATTCTCGGTTTAAGGTTCAAGTTCTTAACATTGAAATCATTTTCATTTTGGAGTCATCACAGATATATTTTTGGTGGGTCGATTAGAACCCAAGTAAAGTATTGGGAGTTATATTTACTCGTACAAACCAGAGATTATGAATTCGGAAACTTAATTATGCTAGATTACTTTAATGCCCTTTTGGTACCATTCTCTTTTAAAAAAAATGTTTGCAAGTAGCTTGGATTAATTTTAAACATATTCACTAACATGCGAGGTGATCATACGAGTATGCAATCATTAATGTAACACCCAATAATCAAAACAATGAATAAATTGCAAAGGCAAGGAATGAATTTACTTACCTCAAAGCAACATAAGCATCTATAGGGTTAGCTTGAAAATCACATGATCATCCTACATATGATTTCTAATTAACATGCAATTTCACTCAAATCTTTAGGGTTTTTGCTTATTATATGCAATGCATGCTACTAGTATAACATGACATGAGACATACAATTTTTCCAAATGTCCTAATTCTAATGATGAACAAAAATCATTATGGAACTATTCTACTATGATACACAATTACATGAACCTAACATATAATTGCTAAATGACACGTGAGCAATGACACATGGCAAGTTATGAACGATGTGGCAAGATGACATGCAGCATAGCATATGTGACACGTAGCAATAACATGTCAGTGATGATGCAAGCATGATGCAATTAATTTATATGACATGCACATGATATTTTTTTGTATTTTTTATTAAATTCAAAATTAATTAAATACTTTAATTTAAACTTGCAATCTATCCTAAAAATGAAAATCTAATTTATTCTAAGAGCATATTTTTGGTATTTTATTAAATTCGGAATTATAAACTACCCTAAACATGCAATATTATAAAAAAAATATATTTCAATTTATTGTCTAATCTTTTTGGATTTTTCTTTATAGAAGAAAAATCAATTCAAATCATACAAAGATAGAAAGAAATTATATCAACATCAAATATGGCGTCGAATCGCAAGAATTATTATTCATATCCATTTAAATTTAGAAACAATAGATTAGTGGATCATATTTTAGGCATGAGGATTGGATTGGCCAAGTTTCCGCACAATCGCGAATCATATCTCGGGCAGGAAATCGGATTGACGATTTTCTATGCGGTGACGAATCATATCTCGAGCGGGAGATTGGATGACCATAGCACGTTATGAATTTAGAAATAATTCCTAATTTAAAGGCAACTCGGGAATTTCATGGATACGATGATATCACCCAAAGGTTCAAATAAGATTGCGATTTCATAAATTAGGCAAAAAAATATATAAAAATCAATTTAATGAAAATCCTTGCCTAATTTGCAATATTGCTAGGATAATGTTTGCAAATTCGGACAAACTTTGGATCACGATGACCGGTGATGTGCTCAACGGTTCATGCGGTGGTGGTGTCAAGGCGACAATGACTTGTAGTCATAGGGCTCGGCCGTCGGTGGTGTGCTTGTGGTGGGGCTCACGGCAAGGGATGGTGCCCATCGGAAATCACGACAATGGATAGATCCTTGTTGGACGTGATAGCAAGCTGGTCTTTGTGCCGAGGATGCTGATGCCGTAATATCCTTGCTGAATTATTGCTAGAAAACCTGCCAAGACCGCTAAGAAACCTGAAAAAAATAAACCGAGAGCTCGCAGGATTCGCCAGGACTTCAAGACCTCGCAAGGATGTTGAACTGGGGCTATTGGTGGCTGTGATGGCCTTGCCTGGAACACCACAAAGTGCCGTAGTGGCACACTTGCTGGTATGAGAAGGGAGACGGCTCACTTCTCTCTCTCCACGTTTTATCTCTTTTCTCTCTATTCTCTGCCGTGGCCTCTCTCTAAGTGGCCATGTCTCTCAATTGTGGCCGTGTGTTTCTCTGTGGATGATGGATCTGGCAGAGAAAGAAAGCTCCCAGTCGAAAGCGGAGACCCCCCACGATTTTTTCTTCTCAATAATGGCCGTATATCCTCAATTGTGTGGCCCTCGGTCCTTTATTTATAGAGATGGTTGCTCCTTATAATTGAGAACTTTCATGAGATAATGACAATCGTTTTTATCAAATTCCAACTAATCTCACAATCAGATTTTCTCTTTGAAACTCATGTGGATATTTCTTATCTCTAAAAGCCTTCACCCTCCAAATTCTCCTCATTTTACTTGATTTTGAGATTACTCAATCCTAATCTATCTCTTGAAGATAACAAAAAATAGAATCAAATTGATAGCTGCGCGATAATTGAATGACCACCGGGGATTGATCTTCATCAACAAGGAGTTGAGTGTGGAGTTTAAATTTGCCACGACCAATCGCATCTTTAAGAACTCTCTTCAGTTACATGTACGATGGTATGTGGTAATATTGCGCTCGGGCCATATGATTCACACGTGATGCAAATATGAATTATACTAATGATATTTTTGTTTAAGGGTCGGACCAACCCTTAATTTTCTTATGCAATAAAGAATTAATTGTGGTAACCAAAATTTAAGTGTCAACAGCCGAATAGCATGTTATTTGTAATATTCATTGAAAGGTCTTTTATACTCTCTTCCGTTGTTAATTCTGATGCATTTCTACTTTTTTCTGGTCTATTTCTCAACTGAAGCTTGAAATTGCTCAACAGAATCTAATACATGATTTTTAGTTTTCAAGGTATGAATCCAAAGTTTCCTTGAATAATCATACATGAAAGTAACAAAACAAAGAAAGCTGCCAAGTGTTATTGTCTTTATCGGACTATAAACATCAGAGTACATTAAATCAAGTATACTTGACTTTCTCAAAGGAGGAGAGCTTTGAATGCAACTTTATTTTGTTTTCCCGCTAAACAATGAGTACACTTCTTCAATGCTGAATTTTTCATTCTTGAAATGAACTTCTTTTTGGTCAATACTGACAAACCCTTCTCATTAATATGACTAAGCCTCTTATGCCATAACTCAATTGTCTCTTCACCATCTACTGCTTTCATTTTGTCTATTAACAACTTTGCCTGCATAATGTTCAACGAAAAACATTTCTTACCTCTAGCCATAATCGCAGGTAAGCTAGATGATGAGGAATATTGCAACAACTTTGGTGATTGTCCATGAAAGTTTTAAAGTGAACGTGAGTTTAACTGGATATGTTGATGGGCTCGAACTTGGTCTCTGTCTTGGCAATCTCTCCTCATGAAGGTATTTGACTTCTATTGCACATTCTAAACAAATAGTATCAAAGCGATGGTAGATTGGTAGACCCCTAATCTACTTTGATGTTTGGTGAATATCTCAAGAAATGAATCTGGTGACCAACATAGTTTTTGAGTAGTGGGCGTTGTGGTGTAGCAAAGCGGGCCTGATGATAGACTTCATGGTTCGATCTGGAGAAAGAGACTAGGAAGAAGAAGGTGGGCGTTGATGGAGATGCAAATTGAGATATGTTGGTACAGAATGATACCTGAATTAAAGGAGGAGTGAAGCTTGTGACATTATGAAATTTGCCCATTTGGGATTTATGAAATGAGTGATTTTATGAACGTACTTGTAGTTAGGTCTTGGTTGGAACTGGCCATTCTTGGGATACTAACCGTTAGGGAAGGACTAATTAGGGATTTAAATTCATGCGACTAAAGAAATTCGGTCGTGAACTGACTTTCGAACATAAAATCGTCGAGGTGACATTTTGAGCCAATGTAGGTCGATCTTAGGATAGTTATGGGCCGATTCATCATTGTCATATGAGTGGATCATGGGTGATTCCGTTTGACCACGAGGTGAGTTGACGAACGATCCAGAACCTATACCGAATGATCGCGCCCGTCGGAACTAGCGATCGATCCTCGCGATTACATTGACAACCAAGGTCGTCACGATCCGAATGAACTTGCACGTGATTTGATTTAGTATCAGTCACGGGTCGACTATGCGAATTTCCCCAAAAGTCACCCGTTAGTATGAGACACGCTCAAGTTACGTTATATAAAATTTAACTATTAATTAGAGACTAAATTGGGCATAAAAAATTTAGGAAGTCACTACAGGACATTTGGACGACGTTGTAATTGGAATGTTCAGTCTTGGAATTGTCCGAATCCTTCAGAAAAACTGAATCTCGGCGAAGGATGGAAAATGACCGTTTTACCCCTGGAGGTTTGTTAAGGCTAAGTATAGTTGGGGAATGGCATTTTGGTCATT
This sequence comes from Syzygium malaccense, assembly GCA_031216405.1. Lineage (NCBI taxonomy): Eukaryota > Viridiplantae > Streptophyta > Magnoliopsida > Myrtales > Myrtaceae > Syzygium > Syzygium malaccense. The sequence goes on along the minus strand of CM062259.1, from coordinate 13,452,524 downwards.
TTGGGACACCAATAATTGGCTTTGACTTATTTAAGCCAATTTCCTCTCTCTCTCTCTCTCTCTCTCTCTCCTCACTCTCTCTCTCACTTTCAGCTCTCTCTGTCTCTCCCCTCCCCCACCGACTGACCGCCGTCTCTCTCCCTCCCGTGGCCGTGACTAGTCGGCCAAGCAAGCCACCACCGCCGTCGCTAATTGCCACTGTTCAGCCGGACCACCGTAGCCGCCCATTCCAGCCGCTTTGTCGCCTTGGATAGGTTGTGCTTGCTTGGAAATTTCAAGTAAGTTACAATCTAAACCCTATTTAGGATATCGGGTATTAACGGACTCGTTTAGACACGGTTTAGGATAGTTTAGGGGTTGATTAGGGTGTTGATCGTGGTTATTGGTGGCTGATCATGGCTATTAGTGGTTGTTGCATGTTGGATTAGACATCTGGGAATGAGTTTTATGGGTTGGAGATCTATGGGTATGAGCTGAAAATTGAATCTTGGTTGTTTAGTTCAAAATTCGGATTCATGACTACTGTACCCATCCGATTTGGTATTTTTGTAGAGAACTTTATGAGCCAAATTTGAGGAAGTTTTCTTCATGAAAGTTGCTCCCAACTTCTTAAAGTATAACATATTTTAAATTTGGAATTTTTGGAGGCCATTTGGATTGCACGAAAACCCATTTTCAGACAGTCTTAAAACTGCCCGGAACACTGTTCATCTCGACCTTCTTGTCTTGCCGAATTTTTATAAAATTTTTCAGATCTAATGTCAATAAACTTCCTTCACAAAAGTTGTTGATGACTTTCTTTTCTATGACATATAAAAATTTCAAGGCTAATCAAGGTGATTTTGGTGTTGAAAGAAATGTATTTTGAGGACAAAACAGTCTATTAGAGCGAACTGATTTTGGTCTGATTTCGAGGGACAAAAAGGCATGGTTACAGATTGAACCGGATTTCGTGTTCTTCATAAGAAATGTTTTTCAAGATGTTTTTTTATAATATATCCAAAATTTAGAATTTTTGGAGTTAGTTTACTATTTATTTTGATAGGATTTTGGTCACTGTGTAAACTGCATAGATTTACCCTGATTCTATGGATGTTCATTTTTATGAGCGGAATGGTGGGGGTGTCAAGGTTGAATAGTTACTGCCCTCGTGATTGGAATTGATGCTTGAATGTGTGTGTATGTAGGTTGAATTGAAATGGTCGGAATTGATGCATTGATGTGTATTTAATTGATGCACGAGTGTGTGCACGTGTGAGATTTGAGGCGTGTGATGTGCGTGTGATCACTAAAAGGCCCTGAGGCGTGTTTACGCGGGGTATAGATACAATAAGGTGCGTTGGTATGTTCGTGTGATCACTAAATTCCTGAGGCGTGTTTACGCGGGGAATTGAACCGGCCTGAAGCGTGTTTACGCGGGTCGTGATACGACTGTGGGATCGGACCGAAGCATGTTATGCTCGGGTCGCGATCATGTAGGCCTGAGGCTTGTTTACGCAGATTGAGGAAAGAAAGTGAGAGTGGGATCGGACTGAGACGTGTTATGCTTGGGTTGCGATCATGTAGGCCTGATGCGTGTTAACGCGGGTTGAGGAAAGAAAGTGAAAGTGGGATCGGACTGATGTGTGTTATGATCGGGTCGCGATTATGTAGGCTTGAGTCGTGTTTACGCGGGCTGAGGAAAGAAAGTGAGAATGGGATCGGGCTTGATGCGTGTTTACGTGAGTCGCGATCATGTAGGCTTGATGCGTGTTTATGCAGGCTGATGAAAGTGATTGAGCACAAGATGGTGCGATGTGGCAAGTTAAATGAAAATGATGTGATGGTGCATGAACGAGTGTGAATTGTGGAGTTTGGGAATGTGGTGTGTTTGACATGTGCCTTCGAGCATGAGATTGGATTGGAAAGTGCATGCGATTTGTAAATGTGAATGTAAGACTAACGTGCAGGTTGCGTGTATCGAGAACCAAGTACAATTGTGTGGATGATGTTTATGTGTTGCTTGATTCAGTGTCTGGACTTGTCTGGAATACGTGGTAGCCTAGATAAGGTTTAGGTTGTGTACTTATTGAGAAGTGTCTCATGATTGTATCAATCAAACCATTTCAGAGCACCCGCCCGAGCCATGAACCTTTTGCCACCGCCGCCGCAGCGTTTTGGGATTGTTATGCACTCTGATCATGATGTTGTAGGATAATCCGATCGAGATTGAGGCCGAATCGGAGTTATCGGATGAGCATGTGCCTGATGAGGATTCGGATGAGGATTCCGAAGAGAGTAAGTCAGAGTAGATGCCATTTAGAGGGCGTAGGGATTAGTTTTGGTGCTGAGGAACAGTTTGGAAGTGTCCCATTTTTGGAGTAGTGCTTACCCAGGCTACTGATCTTTTCGTGATATCGGTAGTTTGAAATTTAGTAGTCCAGTATGCATATTTTGCTTTATGGTTTGTAAATAGCGGTTGTGGCATAAGTTTATATTGTAAATGGATATTGTACTTAATTCGAGGTATAGTATAAGATTTGGTGGTTTGACAATTTATTCTCCCTAGTACCCTTGGTAAATCATTGTTTGGGTGTTTGTTGTTTCTGCTGCGATTAAACTTTGATGGGTTCGTTTGGGTCGGCGACGTTTCCTGGAATGTCGCATTAATTCGACCGAAGAGGGATGTTGCGTGCTCGATGGAGTTTAGGGCGTGACAAAGCTTACATGTGAGGGGGACATTGTTGAGTTGTACATGTGAGTTATGTTAGAAAAGCTTTTGAGTGAATGTGGGTCTAACTGGGTATGTTGACTGGCTTTGGCTTGGGCTTGGGCTCGAGCTCGGGTTCTCTCTTAGGAATCTTCCCGAGTGAGGATATTGGATTTCTACTACGTGCTCCCAATAATCCTATTATAAGACGAAAGGAATTTTGTCAAGGTCCCAAATTCTATCTTCATCCCAAACATCTTTGCAATAAGGACTTCACGCTGGGTATGGGGGCTTATATAAAATTGCATTAGGGGCTTTCGATGAAATTGTCTTTCCAGAACCAAATCTCCATTTGAGATTATCCATCTGGTACATTTTTGCAGCCGTGTCCGAATCTTTATCAAAACACTTCCAAATGAGTAATTTCTTCATAGTGTTGTGGCTAGAAATCGAGCGTGGGCAAGATTATGTACTGTGCTCATAAAAGTCGACATTGTGGCTTTTCAGACCGTTGGAAGAATACTATTGGAGTTCTGATAAGTGTTCGAAATTTCGTCTTTTTAAGACTAGGGGCCTGTTTGGTTTGGTATTTGGAGAAAGCCGTAGGCCAAATGCAAAGGCATTTAGCACAAAGGGTTTTGGAGAAATGCAAGACTGTCTGGCAAACTATAATTGAAAAGTGTTTTGGGGAAATGCAAGTTGTTTGGTAAATATATATTTGGAAAGTTCTTTGGTGTGATCAATTTATTTAATTTTAATTTTAATTGTTTGAAATTGAAGTAAAAAAATAATGACGGTAACTTTTATATTTTCGCGATAGGAATAATGTAATAGAAATATATTAAAAATTTTAAAAAAAGAGTCATTTCATTATAATACACATAATCACATGTTCTTAAGAATGAAATACATTATTCTTAAATATTACAAACATCCTTAACGACTTTATAAACTCATGGCTATTTCATCACGTAAACGTACCATGTTAGAAATTACATTATCATTTGAATTATTCATCCCCTCATTTACATCATCATGATCAACTGAACCTCCATAATTGGGATCCAACTCTGCACTTTCAAAATCCGTATCGATCACGACATTTCTTCGTATATAATTGTGTAAAGTGATTGTTGTTATGACAATTTGCACTTGCTTTTCATATGGATAACTTGGCATATTTGTCAGAATCTTCCACTTATTTTTTAATACACCAAAGGCGCGCTCAATTATTAAGCGTAGAGAGGAATGGGCACGATTGAACACTTCTCGATGCCCCGTTAGTGTAGGACCTTGTCGAAACTCTAACAAATGATATCTAACATCTTTATATGGCCTAAAATAACCTGTGAGATTTGGATATCCAATATCTACTAAATAATATTTACCTATACAAATATAATGAAAATTTAATCAACATATGCCACATAGATACATATAGATGTACCTAAACAATTAATTAACGAACCTGGAGCATGATGAGGAAATTGTGCATCATGTCTTCCAGTGGCTTCATAGAAGATACGGGTATCATGAACTTGTCCCTCTCAACTGACGCAAGTATAGATAAATTCCATGTTAAAATTACATACGGCTAAAACATTTTGAGTTGTTGTTCTTTTTCGACTAGTAAAACAAATATGATTGTATGTAGGTACTACCGCTGGGATATGTATACCATATATAGCTCCGATACAATCCTAAAAATAGAGAACAAAATATTACGTGATTTACATTTAGTTTTTCTTTTATATTGTACAATAGCAACTTATCTTAAAATATGGATAAACTCGTCGGTCTTTCTTGATCTTCTCTTAAACTTCCTTAAATTGCCGATAAGTTAGTTGGATCAAATCTTTTCTCATATCACATACTTATCTAAAACTAAGCTAAAATGCCTACTTATGGTTTCCCTAGAGCATTGAAAGCGCTCTTGTGCTAACCTATTACATATATCATGCCCCAAAATATGATGAAATATACCAACCATTTTTGCAACATCAGTATTCCTAGATCCTTGAAGACCATAGCATGTTATCAAGTCATGTGTTAAATTATTAAATACATCCATGTGCATTTTAAACATATGTTAGCACCTTATCGGATGAACTTCTTCCCCCATCAATTCTCTTAATCATGCATAACCTGTATACGATGAGATCATGTAAGGTTCCTTGCAAAAGTACATTCCTTGATAACCAACTGAAGTTGTTGCGATTGAGAAGAGATCCCAGTATTCATTTTTCTTTTTTTTTTCACGATTTTCCCTTTCAAGAGAACCATCCATAATTGCATAAAGTAACAATATATAGAGGTATTAGAGTATAAGAGAAACAATAAACAATCTTGATCATCCATCAAGAGAAACAATATCAACTATCATATATATGCAAACTAAACCACATGAAGAGAACACCATCAGAAAACAGTTATCAAATTAAAACATAAATAGAAATTAGGTTAATACGTAATGTAAATAGAAGTCTCACATGAAAACAAAATAGCATACCAAGAAATTCAAATAAGATGCTAACATCTTAGCTATGACTCTCTTCAAACTTATACTTGACATACTTGACTTTTAGTGCATCACCCTTCAAGCTCATAAAGACCTGCCTATTGTCTTTCTTTTCCTTAAAACGGGAGATTGCAAAAAAGTATAACTTTTCATCTTGCACAATTTTAGGTATGGTATCCAACATATCTATGAGGTCCTTGTAAGGACTGTATCCCTCATTTGCTTGAGATGATGCAGCAGCAATGCTCCTTTGTTCAACAGCTGAACAAAGCTTGCTAATTTATGTTCCAAGTTGCTATGTTGTGACATCCTAAAATTTGCCCATTTGGAATTTATGAAGTAAACGGTTTTATGTACATACCTGTAGTTAGTTATCGCCCGGAATTGATCATTCATGGGATACTAACCATTAGAGAAAGGCTAATTAGGGATTTAATTCGTGTGACTAAAGACAATTCGATCGTGAACCGACTTTCGATCATAAAATCGTCGAGGTGACATTTTGAGTCAATATAGGCGGATCTTAGGATAGTTATGGGCCGATTCGTCACTGTCATGTGAGTGGATCATGAGTAATTCCATTTGACCACGAAATGAATTGACGAACGATCCAGAACCTATACCGAATGATCGTGCCCGACAAAACTAGTGATCGAACCTCGCGATTACATGACAATCGAAGTCGACACGAATCGAATGAACTTGCACGTGACTCGATTTATTATCAGTCACGGATCGAATATGCGAATTTTCCCAAAAGCCGCCCGTTAATTTGAGAAACGCTCAAGTTACGTTATATAAAATTGAGTTATTAATTAGAAATCAATTTGGGCATCGAAAAATTAGGAAAGTCACAATGGGACGTTAGGACGACGTTGTGATTGGAACGTACAGCTTTGGATTTTTTTGAATCCTTCATAAAAATTCAATTTCGGAGAAGGATGGAAAATGACCATTTTACCATTGGAAGTTTGTTAAGGGCAAGTGTTAGAGGGGAAGGGCATTTTGATCATTTTGCCCTAATTTTTGAGTTGGATAATTTTGCCCTTGGAATTTTATGAAATTCCCAAATTGCCTTTGGATATTTTGGAAAAGATTCGATCTGGGCCGTCGATTTCAAGATAAGATCAAATCTCGACCGTTGATTGTATTTGTGAGAGAAGGGCAAGATGGTAATTTGCCAAAAGCGGTCAAAATTGGACTATTTAGACAAAGACCCACACTCTGTCTCCTCATTCTCTCTCTCCCCTCTCTCGGCACCCCTTCCCCTCCCTCACCGTGAGCTCTCTCTCCCCCTTGGCCGCTCACCGCCGCACCGCCGCCGCCGGCCACCGCCCGTTCGCCGTGCCGCCACCGCGCTACCACCCTCACGCCGTGCCACTGCCGTCCCCCTCACACTCTCGGTTCTCTTTCTCTCTCTCGCCCTCTTCCATGGCCGTGGGTGATCGCGGCAAGGAGGCCGCTGCCACCTCACGCCGTCCACGCCACTGCCGAGCCGTGCCGCCGCTCGCCACCGTCCACCGCCGATCGTTGCCCGTTCCACTCTAGTCGAGTTAGCCTAGAGTTCGTGTAAGTTCAATCTAAACCCTCGCCTAGTATATCAGGTAATTTTGGACCCGTTTAGACGCGGATTAGTATAGTTTTAGGGGCGGAATTGATTAGCGGGCCTTAGGAATGAATTTGGGAGATTTTGGTGAAAATTTAGAAGCCAAAGGCGGGCTGTGAGCGGCTGTAATGCGTGCTGTGATGTGTTGTATGGTATGTAAATTGGGTATTTGGATTCGGCGATTAATTGTGTGGAAATGTCGTGAATGGTTGGAATTGATTTGCCGTAGTTTGGATGTCGAAAAATGGCAATTTGTATGTTGATTGTGTGTTTGTAATGTGGCTGAGTTGTGGTGATGAAATTGTGTACATTAATGTGTAATTGATTGATGCTCGAGTGTGTGCACGTATGAGATTTGAGGCGTGCGATGTGCGTGTAATCACTAAAAGGCCCTGAGGCGTGTTTATGCGGGGTACAGATAAAATATATAGTATGTGAGTATGTTCGTGTGATCACTAAATCCTTGAGGCGTGTTTATGCGGGGAATTGAACCGGCCTGAGGCGTATTTATGCTGGTCGTCATACGACTGTGGGATCGGACCGAGGCGTGTGATGCTCGGGGCACGATCGTGTGGGCCTGAGGCGTGTTTACGCAGGCCGAGGAAAGTGATTGAGAATGAGATGTGTGGTATGGCAAGTGAAAGTGAGATCGGGCCTGAGGCGTATTTACACGGGTCGCGATGAGAAAGTGTGAGCCTGAGGCATGTTTACGCGGGCTGAGAAAGTGATTGAGCAAGTGTTGGTACGACGAGGCAAGTTTAATGAAAAAGATGTGATTGGTGCGTGATCGAGTGTGAAATGTCGAATTGGAAATGGGGTGTGATCGACGTGTGCGTTGGCATGGGAACGTGTGTGGTTTGAAGTGCGTGTGGTTGAAATGCGTGTGAGATTTGAATGTTGTGATTGTAAGACTAACGTGCAGGTTACATGTACCGAGAGTCCAGGTAAGTGTAATTGTGTGGAGGTGGTTGCGTGTATTGATTGATTGTGTGTCTGAACTCGTCTGGAATACGTGGTAGCCTAGGTATGGTTTAGGTTGCAACTTATTAAGAAGTGTCTCATGGTTGTTTCAACCAAACCATTTCAGAGCTCCTGCCCGAGCCATGAATCTCCCACCGTTACCGCCGCAGCGTTTTGGGATCCCCATGCACACCGATCATGAAGTTATAGAGTATCCCGTAGACGAGAATCATACCTGGGTTAAGCACATTTCGATAGTTTGGGTAGATATAAGACTATCCCTCTGGCAGGCTCATACGTATACAACATGGATGTTTAGGGACGGAGTGGATGAGTTTGGACCCGTCCGAGAATTCGATGTACCCTTTGATGGAGTAGGGGACTAGGATCCGTTGGTCGTACCCCCTCCTGACGGGGAAATGACTAGTTTGGAGACTAGTCTAGCTTAGTTAGGGCACTAGCATGTCCCTGCAGCGCCTAAGCCGACAGTAGCTATGCCGGATCCAGAGCCGGAAGAGTCTTAGGTAGGATATGATCCGATGGATGTGGATCTAGGTGAGATACCCGAGGTAGGACCAGAGGATGGATATGCGGAGGATCCCGAAAACGAGCCAGTGGATGAGCCGGAGGATGAGCCCACAGAGGAGCCAGAGGAGGATAGGGAGGAGTCAGATGAGGAGGATCAGGTTGAGGTTCAGCCAGAGTCAGGGGATGAGGATCACCCGATCGAGATTGAGACTGACTCAGAGTCGTTGGATGAGCACGTGCCCGAGAAGGATTCAGACGAGGACGACGAGGAGAGCGAGTCCGAGTGGACGCCCTCTAGAGGGCGTAGGAGTTAGTTGTGAGGTCGGGGAAAGATTTTTGGAGAGTCCCATTTTTGGTATAGGCTTACCCAGGCTATCGATCCTTTTTGTACGTCGGTGGATTGTAGTTAGTAGCTTGGTGTGCATGTATGTTTTATGGTTTTGTAAATGGCGGTATGATATAAGTTCGTTTGTAAATGGATATTGTATATGTATATATATCGAGGTATAGTTATGGTTGGTGGTTTGGCGATTTATTTCTTCCCGGTGTTCTCCAATTTTATTGTCCGGGTTTATTTCATTGGTTTCCGCCGCGATTGAACTCTGATGGAATCGTGGGGTCGGCGACGTTTCCTGGGACGTCGCACTATTCGACCGGGATCGAGGGATGTCGTGTGCCCGATGGGGTTCGGGGCGTGACATATGTTGTGGTCAATCTCTTTTCTTTCTTTCCTCAAGCTTGTCTCATTGAAGTATGCGTAACTCTTTTATGGATTTGAGTTCCAATTGGTTCAACGGTTTCATCTGCTTGATACTCCAAATTTTCATTAGTAGATCCTACACCAGCACCGATACTAGGTTGTGTGACTTAAACAACATCCTCATCAATACATAAACCTTGCCGAGGAGTCCATGTGATTCCTTCATTAGCAACTGTATCTCTAAACATCCTATCTAAAAAAGCTGCCAGATCAGGATGTATGCCTTTTGTCCTAAAATCTTAAGCTTAGGATTGGCTTGTTATAATATCACATTTGCGTAAGTTGTATCAATGAAAATGAACTAAACACAAAAGTAAAAGAGAAAGAGATAAAAACCTGAATTTTTTTCTCCCACCATTCGTCACTCGCATCAACGGTTTTCTTCATTGAATCCCATCATAATCCCGTTTCATTGTACACCAATATCCTCCATATTTTCCATTCTTCCTTAAGATTATCCCACTTACTCTTCATTTGATTTTTATCATATTTTTTACCTTTCAGATCCCCAAACTTGCCAATAATGACTATCCATTCACCCCTTTTGTTGTTCACCGGACGATTGTATTTTCATATTTGTTCAACGCACAACTTAGAAAAGGTTTTTACATTTTCCAAGCTCCAAAATACCTTAGTTGCCATCTACTAGGAAAGTGACATGAACAAAATTGAGAGGCACAAACAAACAAACAGACAATATTAACCATGAAGAGTATATACATAGTAAGAGCTCTTGGACGGGAAATCTGCTACATTTGTTCTACTGGTGATTGGTGAATGCTCACAATTCAAGAAGTGTATATACAGAGTAAGAGCTCTTTGAATGAGCTGAGAGAAAGCACATTTCACAGTTTCCTCTTTATGATATCTCCGGAAAAAAGGAGTTTAACCTAGAAAAAGTTAAGACCCAAGATGTGACCATCCAGCCATTCTTACTAAATCATACAGCTTTGCAACGGAAACATGACAAAATTGTAACGTGATCCCCGTCGTATGCAATCTAAGTTCCTCAATTGGAAAGTTTTACCACTTTGTAATTTGGAAGTTAGCTAAATCCCACTTATGAAGTTCTCCATATCGAAGCATTTTCCCCATAATCAAACCTTAAAAGCCTATGCAAGTTTCTAGCAAATTTCGTCCCCCAAGGAGTGCAGCGGCACATTGGTATACATAAAAGGTGTGAGCAATACAAAAGTAGTTTCTTATCCAACTCTTGAAACTTACAAGCTTTTAAGATGCACCATTCATCAAGCAAATTACTTTATCCATATTCCATTTATAGCATCAAAAGATCGTTCTTTTTCAACAAAATAAAGCCATCCAAATGTTGCAAGTTCTTATAGAGGTTCAACAAGAAGTGAAAATAGACCTTTCAACGCTCATGGATCTTATATACTATAGAAATTGTTGAAGAGATAATAATGTTCTGTGTTATTCAATTAGAAAAGGGTTATATATATATATATATATATGCTCAACCCTATTGAAACAATTTACTATTTTACCTTTATACTTTTCAACACTCCCCCTCAAGTTGGGATGTAGATATCAAACAATCCCAACTTGTTACATAAGCAATTCACTCTATTTCATTGTAGAGATTTAGCAAAGATGTCTGCCAATTGATCCGCCGTCTTAGTGTGTTGAAGAATAATCTCTCTTTTTTGAACTTTTTCTCGCACAAAATGACAATCAACCTTAATGTACTTTGTTCGCTCATGTATGACAGGATTAGATGCAATATGAATAGCAGATTGATTATCACAATATAATATCGATGGATTTGACGGTGACATTCCAATCTTTGATAGTAACATCCTCAACCATATTAATTCACTTGTCACATGTGCCATAGCTCGATAGTCAGCGTCAGCGCTTGATCGGGAAACTACAAGTTGTTTATTGCTCTTCCACACAACTAAATTATTTCCAAAAAACACACAGTATCCTGAAGTAGATCTTCTATCTATAGGACATCCAGCCCAATTAGCATAAGAGAATCCTGTAGTGTTTAGATGATCATAATTCTTAAATAGTAATCCTTTGCCTAGTGTTCCCTTCAAATATTTGACAATTCAAAGTACGGCATCCCACTGAGTAGTACGAGGAGAATTCATGAACTAGCTTACTACACTAACATCAAATGATATATCAGGTCTCGTGACGGTAAGATAGTTCAACTTACCCACTAATCTTCGATATTTCGTTGTATCATGTAATAATTCTCCATGTTCTGCATCAAGTTTTACATTAGGTTCCATAGGGATATCAACTGGTTTTGCTCTAAGATATCCAACCTCACCAAGAATATCAAGTACATACTTTCGTTGCGATAAATTGATATTGGCATGTGAGTAGGCTACTTCAATACTAAGAAAATATCGAAAACGTCCCATATCTTTAGTACTGAATTCTATATGCAGAAATTGCTTAAGCTTTTGAATACCATCTTAATCATTGCCAGTAATAATTATGTCATCCACATATACAACTAGAAGAATACAACCAGCTGAAGAGATAGAGCTAAAAACTGAATGATCTACCTTACATCGCTTTAATCCAAATTTGATAATTGCATCACTAAATTTACCAAACCAAGGACGAGGAGATTGTTTAAGTCCATATAAAGCTTTATATAAATGACGCACCAGATTCTCCCCTAGAGCAACAAACCCAGGTGGTTGCTCTATGTGGACCTCCTCAGCTAAATCACCATGTAAAAAAACATTTTTCACATCCAACTATGTAGTAGCAAGCTAAATCATGCAGCAAATGAGATAAATACACGAATTGATGGAATTTTGGCCATTGGAGAGAAAGTGTCATCATAGTCAACACCATAAGTCTGAGTACACCCCTTTGCAACTAATCGTGCCTTCAACCGATTAAGAGTGCCATTCAGGTGAACCTTAATAGTAAATACCCAATGACAGCCAACAGATTTCTTACCAGTAGGTAATGGAGTAAGCTTCCAAGTTCGATTGTCAATTAGTGCCTTCATTTCATCCTCCATTGCATGACGCCATCCTGGATGAGCAAGAGCTTCAGCAACACTGCTAGGTACAGAAACAGAGGACAACGACGAGACAAAGGCAAAGAAAGTAGGAGACAAACGATTATAGGATAGAAAATTGGATATAGGATGATGTGTGCGAATACAATCAGTAAGACCATAATAAAGGGCATAACGATTGATAGGACGATTAACACAAGAGCGTGTACCTTTACAAGAAGTAATGGGAAGATCAGGATCATAGGCTGGTATTGTAACTAAAGGGGGAATAGATGAATCAGTTGTTGGCAAAGACTGTACTGTCATAGGAGGGACTGCACTGCACGGAAATCCTGTGGATGTAGCTGGAGAAAGTGAAGGACGTGGAATCGTCGGTATGACACAACCAGACTTTATGGAAACCGCAGGAGAAGTAAAATATGGCTGGTCTTCAAAGAACGTCACATCAGTGGACACGAACATACGACGGTGAGTAGGGCTATAATATTTATATCCCTTCTGAGTCCGAGAGTATCCCACAAATACATATTTTTCGACACGAGGATCCAATTTATCAACCGCTGGAGTAAGAGAATGTACAAAATAGACACACCCAAAGACTCAAAGAGGCAAAGAAAAGGGAGGACGATTTGGATGTAAAGTAGAGAATGGTGTCTCCCCCGGAAAACAGAAGTTGGAAGCCTATTAATTAAATAACATGCTGTAAGAACAGCATGCCCCCAAAAATGTTTAGGTAGATGCATTTGAAACATAAGGCAATGAGTAACATCAAGAAAAATGTTGATTTTTACGTTCAGCGACTCTATATTGCTGTGGAATGTATGAGCAGGAAGTTTGATGAATAATACCATGAGAATCAAGAAATAGCTGGAAACCAGAAGTTGCAGCAAGATATTCTCTAGCATTATCTGACCGTAAATATTTGATAGAAATATGATATTGATTTAATACTTCAAAATAGAACAATCGAAAGCAATGAAAATCTCCGTACAATCTTTTATTAAAAATAACCAAGTCATTTGGGAAAAATCATCCACGAATGTAACAAAATATTTGAATCCGAAAACATCAGACACACGACAAGGACCCCAAACATCTGAGTAAACCAGTTCAAATGGATTAGACATACGACTCTGAATACGGGAAGGAAAAGAGACTATGATGTTTACCAAACCGATAAGCTTCACACTGAAAAGAACTCATAGACTTAGACTCAGGAAATAAACGCCAAAGTATATTCGGTGGCGGGTGACCAGCACGACAATACATCCTATATATATCAGTAGATGTATGCTTTACAGCTACAGCAGCTAACACCTTCTTGTCAAGATAGTACATACCATTTGATTCATGTCCCCCACCAATCATCTGTTCAGTCCTCAAATCCTCAAAGAAACAATGAGAAGAGGAAAATGTTACGGAACAATTCAATTCTTTGGTTAATGAGCTAACAGAGATTAAATTATAAGGAGATTGGGATAGGTGAAGGACAGATGGCAAAGAAAGAGAGAGACTCAAATGAGCAACTCCTGTACCTGTAACCGGAGATTGTGAACCATTTGCTAATGTAACCAAGTTTGACAATATAGGAGATGTAGAATGAAAAGAAGACAATAGATTAGAGTTACTAGTCATGTGATTGGTAGCTCTAGAGTCTATAACCCAGGAATCAGACATTGTAGAAAACAAAACAAATGAACTATCTTTGGAGGTGTGTGCTAGAGTTGCAGTAGGAGTTGAAAATCTTGTCACCTGTTGATAACGGACCAACGTATCATATTCAGCACGTGTCAATGTGATTGAATCACCTGTATTTTGTACAGTTGTCGAACTTGGCGGAGTTGATGAGGAAGAAGCAGGAGAATTCTCAACTTCTGCATAGGGAGCAAAGGTTGGTTTGAGCTCTAGGTGAAGTGTATACCAATAAGCTTTTGTATGTCCGGCTCTTTGACAATGATGGCAATAGCATGATCCACGACCATTCCCAGAACTAAGGGCACCGCAAGTACCAACTCTTCCATCACGGCCTCCATGCCTACATTATGAACAAAATTGTGTCCACGACCTCAGTAACCACGACCTTGACCTCCACGTCCACTAGAGCCATGGGAAATCATAGCACTCATCTCTAAAGTCGGGGTGGAAGAAATCTTCTTGGTGATTGTAGAACGAAGAGCCTGAGAGAAGACTTCATCCACAGTAGGAAGAGAGCTCTGAGATGTAATATGTTGGCAAAGAGATGAATACTCAGGCCCCAATGACTTGAGGTATAATATCACTCTCAAATCTTCTTGGCGTTTGGGCAAAACAGCTGGATCATTCGAGGCAGGAAGGTAAGCATCCAATTGCTGGCAAAGGGTTGTGAACTTAGCATAGTGATCAGATAAGGAGTGATCTCCATGTTTAATATCAAACAAAGCTTCCCATGTGTCACATACCCGTGTCATATTATTCTACTCAGAATATAGCAATGCACATTTCTCCCATACTGCCTTAGCAGATTCACATTGAATAAAATGAGGACTGACATTAGGGTCCATGCTATTCCATAAAAGAGTTCGTATCATTGCATCTCCTGCAATCTAATCGTAAGCTTTACTCTTGTCTAACGGTGCCGTAGATGTAAGATAGTCAAGTTGCTTGGTGGCAGTAAGATAAACTTCAACCGCTTTAGACCATGATGGATAATTAGTTCCATCCAACTTGAAAGATGTTAATTGAAAATGACCAAAAAGAGATCCAGAAGTTGATCCAGAATTCGCCATCAGTGAATAATGAATGTGATTGAACCCCCACAAAAAAATATGAATGTCACGGTAATCAATACTTAAATCCAGTAATCTCCAAATAACCACACATTAATATCTAAGAAATAGGGTTCAATCCAAACACCACCAAAGTTCATTGAAACTTCATAAAATCATCTAATTGATATGCAGCACCAGCACATATATGTTGCATTCCCTCGCAAATGAAGCTATTGAATTTCAACATAAGTCCTCTATTTTCACCAGCACATGGCTTTGATGAAGCTTCGTAAAATCAAACAACAATTCTACTTGCTAAAATAACATAAGTTTGACCCTTGCATTAGAAATTTCACTAGCGCACGGCGTGACATCAACATTTGAATACATAGGACTAAAAACTCCAAAATTCCTCTTTTCAAGAATCATTATCAGATAACATGCCTCAACCTCAGTCTCAATTTCATTTGATTGTGTTCCTCGGAACTTACCAGAACACTTGCTGCCGTAGAACTGGTTGAACTTCATCAAATTTGAGTTCGGCAAGGCATGGCAATGCTGAATCTGAACTGTGCAGGGCTGGACGACATCGGAATGAATTAAACAGTGTCACGCCCCGTACCCCACGAAGCGCGGCATCCCGTCACGGTCGATTAAGGTGCAACGCTCCCAGGAAGCGTTGTCGACCCAAACCCTAAACAGAGATCAAGCACAAGCGGAAGCACGTATATAAATATACATACACCCTGACAATAAAATACATGAGGCCAAGGTAGCACAACCAGCAAACAACATCTCTGAAAGTATGTATACTAGTATTACCATAGAAAACTTTTTACAAGATTCATTTATACAACAGCAGAGAAAACACACAGTCAGCAGCCACTCAGTAAAAAGGACTCAGCGTATAGCACTTCGGCTCCTCAGCTTCCACGACCATGGCTGCCGGTCCGTCCCCACAAGGGTGCACACTAGATGACCGCTGGATGAACTGCGATATACCAAAAAGAGGCACTCTCCTTGGTATCCTACGGTTGGGGGTCTGAAAATGTTTCGATTTACACAACCGTGAGACGAATCTCAATGAGTTCAGCCCCTAAACCTAGGCTAGGCTAACATGCAATCTCTTGATCGGAAAATAAATATTTAAATCACAAATCAACAATAACCAAATCATTATTAGACCCTGCAGGTTAGATAGTTCGATATATAAAAATCATGGCACATACGTGGCACACACAGTCACACGTACGCCAAACACATGCTCATGTACAGAGTTTCACCCACTCGCATGCTAATTAATGTATGTCTATGCATGCAAATGTTATTGACATGTCATGCGCATTTCTTTGGCCCACCGGCCTACACTGGCACACTTGCCCAATTCATTATTATTACGACTCGAGTCATCAATTTTTCACGGCCCGGTGCGTCTAGCCTGCTTCAAAGTGCATGAGGCGTAGCAACCGATCTGGCCCAGTGTCTCTAGCCTGCTTCAAAGTGCATGAAGCGTAACACTGTTCTCCTTGCGAACCAGAGCTTGCTTCAAAGTGTATGAGGATGGTCGCCTTCCGGACGTAACGGGCATTGTCCTGCTTCAAAGTGCATGAGGACGGTATCGACCCGAAGGTCACGACCCGAAGGTCCTTAGGTGATCACGCAACTCATTATTATCTGGACCCAGCGTATGACGCTTCGGGGTATTTTAGGTGATCACACAACTCATGGCAGATACGCATTCTCGCACAAGTTCATCACATGCCTCACTCTCGGCATACACAATGCGTGTCCATGTTATGCAATGCAATGCACCATGAGCGTCAATAAAATTCAATCACAATCAAGCACAAATTACGTACAACCAATTAACCCGGACATACCCGGTAATTTTCTAATGGGCTCCTAAATTGATCAATTAATCCAATTTCTCTCCCCAATAAATCCTTAATTGTTTACCACAAATTTCCGATAATAAATTCTACCAGTCAATCCTTAACCCAGTCTAAAATACACACTGATACTATCTAAGCCAGTCCAAAATATAGTAATAATACCTAAACCAGTTCAGAAAGACGCACTATCAGTCCTAATCCAGGTTTAGGAATTTTACTCACCTAATCAAGGGTCACGACGACGGGGAATGGCGGCCGATCACTGGTGAACAGTGCAACCGGCGGAGGAATTCCCGGGCGACGGCGTACGGATGGGTGGACAGTGCCCCGTACGGATGCAGTGAACAGTGATTCCATACGGACACTGTACGGACAGGCTGGGAAACGGTGGCCGGCGAGGCGCCGGCGACGGCCGAGACGCTCCATACGGTCGGGATGAACAGTGATCGTACGGACGGTGAATAGTAACCGTACGGTCACTATACGGACGGGGCTGAACGGCGACGTATGGACGTGCTGAACGGTCGGGTGTCGACAGAACGGCGATAGGAGCTCCGGCGAAGCTCTGGCGGTACTGTTCACAGAATGGAAAATGAGAAAAAGAGAGAAAAAGAGAGGAAAAGGGAGAGAGAAATGGACGGAATCGAGGCTGAGCTGAGGTGGGGGACCAAGGGGGTCGACGGCGAGGCACGGCGGTCGGCGGCGTGCTCCAGCGAAGCTCCGGCGAGAGAGAAAATGAGGGAAAATGGAGAGAAAGTGGAGAGAAAAGGTGGGAAAAATGAGAGAATTTCTGAAGGGGCTGGTCTGGCTCGTGAGAGTGAGTGAGGAGAGAGAGAGATCAGTCCAACTTGGTCAAATTATAGAATTAGGGGTGCCATGTGTCAAGCTTTGGCAAAAAGGACTAAAATACCCCTAATTAAATGGTTCCTATGCATCCTTATCTAAAAAGGGAGGGGCAAAAGGGTCAATGGTCCTAAATTTTACAGCTGATAATTATCCATAATTATCTCAAATTATCCCAAAATTTTCGTACCAAAAATTAGCCCAGGGGCAAAACCGTCATTTTTCCGGTCCCGGGGCGAAATTCCAATTTTCACACATACGCGTTCCATATGTGCGTGGCCAACCTAATATGACATCGGAATCGCGAAATTCACTTTTTAAGCCCTCGAAAACTGACTGCAAAGTTTCGGGAATAAAATAATATTATTTTTTCAATTTTTGTCGAAATTCCAGTTTTTGTCCGTAATGACTCCCGGTATGCGTGGCCACCCAAAAATGGCGTCGACCTCGAAAAATAATCTCAAACGGCCTCAAAATCCAACACCGGCACCCATAGGGGCAAAATCGTAATTTTTCACCCCCAGACCGAAATTCCAATTTTTACTGATACTAACTCCCAATGTGTGTGGCCAACGTGATATGACGTCAGATCCCCAAAAATAGTCTCTTAAACCTTCGAAAATCAATATCGAAATTCGGGCCCAATTCCGTGAACAAAACTCGCTAAACTTTCAATTTCAGGGTCTCTCACTAACGGGCGGCTGTTTAGAGGTTACGCGTATCGACCTAGGGCTATCCATATCGTAATGGTCTTGATCATTGAGAGAATGAGAAATTATCACTAGTTCTAGAGGTCACGATCGTTCGGTTCAGGTTCAGGACTGGTTGGCCACGTGTACTTTCGGTCTTGCAGAATCACCTGCGTCCCTATTATACATCGTTGGCCTTGGCCAAACCCAATCCATTACCCTTTCCTACGATCGGCCCACGTTGGCTTAGAATATTCCCTCAGCGTCTCTTGTGATCGGTGTCCATTTCACAATAGGGTCCTCGGTCCACATATCGTTTTCTAATTAGCCATGCCCCATTGGTTACTATCCCGAGTGTGATCAGCTCTGGGCGAGACTTACTAAAATGAATGCGAATTAATATCAGTTTTATTGATCCCGGAATTACATCGAAATTCGGGCTGTTACAAACAGCGTCAGTTTTGGTTGATTTAGGTTGAGCGACACCAGGCGACTATAATGGGATGTCGATTTGGTGAATCAGTGGACAAATCGATGCCATAATGGAGTCGTGTGTGTCACAAAAGTCCTCACTCACGGAAGTCGCGAGCGTCGTTCCTCGCTGGAATTGCAAGCGTCATCGCTCCTTGTGGAATTTGCGAGTGTCATCGCTCCTCGCGGGAGTCGTGAGAATTGCGTCTCTCCTCACAGGTCGTAGGGGTTGTGGGAGTCCTTAGTTTCTGACTCTTACCCACCGTTGGCAACAGTGGCTTCTCCGGTGAAGCAAAAGTGGCCTCTGGCGATTAGGGTAAAAGATTAGGGTTTTTTTAAATTATTTCTGGCTCTGATACCATGTTGAAGAGATAATAATGTTCTGTGTTATTCAATTAGAAAAGCATTATATATATATGTGCTCAACCCTACTAGAACAATTTACTATTCTACCCTTATACTTTCCAACATAAATCACAATTGACAATTAACATGAATAAGCCAGTCTACATGATATTTACTCCAGTAGCAACACTTCTAGTTTCACCAGTGACAAGGTTGCAAAAGCTTGTCTACCGGATTTGTTAACAAGTTGTACATCTTTCAACCAAGAAAACTAGGAAAGTATTTTCTATTCCAAGTTTATAAATTTGACTGCAGAACAAACTAATCTTTCTGTATTCTGAATATTTTCTGTCCCATGATTCATTTGTTTATTCTTTCTATATCAATTAGCAACCATTCACTGGTTTAGCAACAAAAAAGCTTCATCCTAGTTTGAATTGGAGTTCAAAGTCACAAAAAGCATCAGGTATTGGAGTTCCATCTCAGTAACATAGATATTAGCATGTCATTGACGAACATCCTCCTTTAGAATTTGCCCCAAATAATTTAGAACGGTAATCACCAAGAATAGACAATACCCAGAACAAAAGGAAGATCAATTGCCCCTCTCATCTTATCATAATTTGTGAAAACAACTGCAAATTAAGCATACTTGAGCAAGGAGGCAAGGAGGCGAGGTGAGGCTGGCGAGGCAAGGCGAGGAGGCAAGGTGAGGCGAGGCCGTCGAGGATGCGAGGCGAGGTTGGAGAGTGAGGCGAGCTTGGCGAGCGAGGCGTGGCGAGCCGAGCGAGGGAGGTTGACGAGCGAGGAGGCGAGGCGAGGTTGGCGAGCAAGGCAAGGCGAGGCGAGTCCGGAGAGTAAGGCGAGGTCGGCGAGCGAGGTGAGCGAGCGAGGTGAAAGCGTGAGTCTTAGCGAATGAATAGAGTGAGAAGGTGGGGGACGAATACTAGGGTTTCTCTTTTTTAAAGGGGGCAAATGTGGGCTTTTAGTACAATTTTGAGGGCAAAAAAGGCAACTAGCATATTTTCATTAAATGGGGGACTAGCATTCCGAGAATGCTGAAAGCTCAAGGCACCCTAGGACCAACCTTGAGCTTTCAGCCTTCCCAAAGCCAACATTTGGCCAAAGAGGTCCCAAAATAATTTGCCAAACACTCAAAAATTTCCCTAAAGGGCTTTAGAGGCTCAAAGCTCCTTCCCAAAATTGAACCAAACATCCTTAACCTTTCCCTTTTGGCAAAGCTAATAAATCCCAATTAAACCAGTGGAGTTTCTTTTCTCATTAGTATCTCCCCATTGGAACTTTTAGTTATTTGGTCAATATTTCACTTTGTTGGGAATTTAGGCTAGTTGCATTACACGAGTGGGTATGGCATGGGATCTTTTTTGGGGTTCTCAAGAATTTATTCCAACAATAACTGGTTAGAAACTAACCTAGAACTATCGATCTTTTTCGTCTATTTGCCATAAAAAGATGTCAACGGTTCATCCGAAAGCTACTTTCTCATGAGGTATATTGTCTACACATCGAATGTAATAGCTTCTCTTTTTCAGTGCAATAACTTGTGCTCCCCCATGGCATGTTGTTTCTGCTTCGATTTGCGTCAGATTCTATCAGTAGCTGTCCACAAGTGCGGTTCAAACTTCCAAGAATAGGTCAAACAGATGGTGATATCTCACGGACAAATATTATAGTTTATCTGGAGAGTGATGGATGTGACAAATTGGAGCAAAAGGGCAAAAACACAACGTCAGTGTGTGTGTGTGAGTGTGAGATAGAGAGAGGGAGCTCAGAATTCGAATTTCCTTTATAAATAGGTCAGGGGAGCTTGCACTGTGAATGAACTCGGTACAGCTTCTTTACTTCGATTTTGGGGGTGTTTCGATGGCAAATTCTAGAAAGATAATGATCCAATTTGGCCAACTCAAGAGCAAGCTTTTCCCTCCTTTTTCTCCTCCTCCATTGTATCCAAGCCTCCTACACAAGAGAACATCAAAATTCCAATTGCAATCCCCTTCCATCTCTTTGCCCTCGTTCTTTCCACTCCACTTCTCTTCTCTCAAACATAGCCTAACAGCAAAGCCACAACTCTTCTTGCCCCCCTCCTCCATCTGTCGATGGGTTCATGACACGTTCATCAGTTATAAACAGGCCGATACGCGCAACTTTGTGAGCCATCTCCACGAGGCTCTTGAACGGAAAAAGATAAAGGCCTTTGTCGACTGCAATCTGGAAAGAGGACTAGAAATTGCACCAGCAATCAATGAGGCGATCGAGCAATCCAGGAGTGCCATAGTGGTCATCTCTCAGACCTTTGTCTCCTCGCCATGGTGCCTGGACGAGCTGGATAAGATCCTCGAGTGCAGGGAAAAGAAAGGCCAGCTGGTGTTCCTTATTTTCGTGGATGTCGACCCTAGAGAGATGCGCGAGCAGTCCGGATCATTCACTCGGATTGGCCAAAGCGAGAAGGGTTTTGGGCAGGAGAATGCCAACAAGGTCCAGAGGTGGAGAGATGCTCTCCGCAAAGCCGGCAATCTCACTGGTTGGCCTCTTGGAAACAGGTACTGACTTTCTCTCTTCCTTAAATGTTTTCCTGAGAGGATTGCTAAAGGGAGTTACTTATTTTGTGCATGAAACAACAGAACTTGCTCTTTGTTAAATTATCCTACATCGTGTGACTATGAGTACATATGGTCTTTCACCACTTATTGGTTTAAGCTTTTAAGTTGGACCTTCTTAGCAGGTTATCGGAGCCAGGTTAATGAATTTTCCTAAAATAGGACTCCAACCCAATTGTGTGCTGTTATGATTGTTAAAGTTACACTCCTTGCACCGTCTGTTATCCTCCATAAACAACAGCTTTCCCCTAAGCGTTTGTCAGATTTTACCCCAGAAGCATATGTTCAAGCCTATGCTGATCTCCTCATATAGCGAATTAGACGTGTTATGCTAAACAAAACGATAGTTGACCATCCGTTAAATGATGAAGGAAGAAAAAGTATGGACGGGGTTTCCTTCTTTTCCAGTTGTAACCCTTAGTTCATATTTTGTATTCCATAACTAAACAAAAAAACAAGTTTATCCAAAGCATACGAGCGTCTTTTAATATAGGAGGTTCTCAGAAGTCCCATGCTTTCTTTTCGTTAATATTAAAGAGAAAATGGGCAAGTCCAGACATCTTCCAGAGTACAAAATAAGAACAAGAAATATAAAGAAGTCAAACATGGAAGAGACGGAGATGTGCCACTATTATGAAAGCCCATGTCAACCTCTCACATGCCACTAATTTTTATTATAGTGGATTGGATATGAGACATTAAATTAGATTAGATGGACGATACTCGTAAGTTCTAGAATATAATCTTATTGATCTTTCCTTCATATTTTATTAGCACGACCAGAGTCACACCTTTAGTTGTGACAATTTGCAGATTGGAAGCTGAATTCATCCGATCCGTTGTGGAGAAAATCTCAAGAAGACTGAGCCGCTCGTGCATGAACCTGCTTGCTTTCCATCCAGTTGGGTTAGATTATCAAGTACAAGCCTTGTACTCCTTACTCCAGTTAGAGGTTGAGGAGGTCCGAATCGTGGGAATTTCTGGAACTAGCGGAATAGGTAAGACGACACTTGTGAGAGCTTTGTACCACCGAATTGCAGATCAATTTGATCGCAGTTGCTTTCTCACGAACATGAAGGATATATCTAGCCAAGACGGCCTCGTCAAAATGCAGGAGACCCTTTTTGGTGACATTCTCGGCGGTGGAGTTTCGGAGTTTGGCGATGATATCAATGTAGAAATAAACTTCATGAGGAGTAAGCTTCAAAACAAAAGGGTTTTGTTGGTGTTTGATGATGTTGAAGGGTTGTCGGAGCCACTGATCCAGCTGATCGAGGCAATAAACTTGGGCTTGGGAAGTAGAGTCATTGTTATACCTCGACACGAAGAAACCTTAATCGGTCTACGCGGAGCAATGTATAATGTAAGACCACTAAATGATGATCGAGCTCTCGAGCTTTTCAGTTGGAATGCATTCCAAGAAAGACATCCCAAAAGTGATTATAAGATGCTCTCAAATTGCTTCACCAGTTTTTCCAAAGGTCTTCCTTTCATACTCACTGTGATGGGTTCTTTCTTGAAAGGCAAAAGCATTAAAGAATGGCAAGGAGCTTTTGATCGACTGAAAGAAATGCCTATGGGAAAGGTTCATGAAATACCGAGGATTGTTGTTGATGAGTTAGAGGCTAACGAGAGAACGGTTTTTCTTGACATCGCATGTTTTTTTAATGGATATGATAAAAAAGAGATCATCAAGTCCCTAGAACAATGTTGTGTCCATGCCAACAGTGGGATTGAGATTTTGTCTCAAAAGTTACTCATATACATCGATGAAAATAACAAAGTATGGATGCATGATTTGCTTCAAGAAATGGGCAGACGAATCGTGATTCAAGAGTGTCCTGATAACCCCAGCAAGCGAAGCAGAATATGGCGTCATGAGGATGCTCTACAAGCGGTTAGACAAAATTCGGTAAGAGTCTAATGGCCTAGTTCAATATACATAATTATTTTTCAAGTGCTTCCAATATGCATAATTAATATTATTTGGCTCTAGCAGGGAACGGATGCAATTGAAGGAATTAAACTAGACAAGGTTGACGTAGAAGAGTTGGTCTTGAATGCAAACTCGTTCAAAAAAATGAAGAAGCTCAGGCTATTTATAATGGTTGATCATGTCCCTCATTGTGGACCGGCCGGACATCTGTCGGAAAAGTTGTGGAGGTGTTTCGCACGACACAGCAATAATATCTTATTATCTTGATGCTGGTCCTTCTCAACCTCTGCCTATGCACGTGGATCCAATAGGTTTAGTTTATTGGACCTTGGCCCATTACCCCAATTTAAATGTCTTGTAAAAAAGCTTGGCACATTTACTTAATAAAGGCCATCGCATCTCTCTCTCTAAATGCTTATGTAGTTCCAATTAATTCTTTTTGGGTTTTCTCATTTATGAAAACCAAACTATATATGCAATGTGACACGATCTAATGGTAATGATAAGCAAAAATTACGAACTAATCTAACATAACATGCAATCTAATTCAAATGTCCCTAAACGTGCAATCACTAATGACATGGAAATAATAACGTGGAAATAATGACATGACAACGATGACATGGCATATAACGTCGTAGTAACAATGATGACGTGACAACGATTACATGTAAATGATGACCATGGGGCAATGATGACATGATATGTGATATATTGAGACTAAATCTATATAATATATGCATGCTATTTATTTAAGAATTTCTTTTAAGACTAATATTTAAAAAAAATACAAGATGTGATTACCTAATTTAAAATTAGGAAATAATTTCTATTAAATACTATTATAAATTAGGTCATTGCCTAATTAACTACATGGTTCATAAATATGCAATTCTAAAATAAAAATCTAATCTCTATTAATGTGCAATGCAATTTTTTTTTTGCATTTTTGAAAATAAGAAAGTTGATTAACTTTATAATACGCAACATCCAAACCCATATGATTCAATATTCACCTCAACCCAAAATAGAAAACAAAAGTAATCAATAGCCCGATCTGAATTCTTAAAGAGTGAATTCTCGATTATATGCATAACTCAAAACGGGAAATTTTCTGTTTGATTATGCCTAAAAATCTCAAGCAAAATTAGAATCGCAACGATCCAAATTAGTTAACTAGATCTTTGAGTTGAGTTTAATTTCGGAAGTTACCTAAGTTGGAAGATCGTGTCTAACGAAGACCGCCGGCGGTAGGGTTGTTCACGACATCCGGTGAAACCAACAAGGAGGACCACGAGTGAAGGGCAGCCACAGGCGGAGGAGGACACCGCCAAGCTTAGAGATTGGAAGTGTTGTGTATATCAGTTGATCGTGTGAAAGACCCTTTTTTTCTTCAGCCAGAAGTGTCCGCCGCTGCAGCGTCACAAGATCAGATTTTTTACTGAGTGTTTTCTTGTTTGAGCGCGCGTTCTTTGGTGCAGAAACGCTATGGAGCATGGACGGCGTTAGAAGCTCGGCAGGTAATAACCATGACTGGAAGAGCGACGAGCAGCAACTGTTGAAGCTTGTCAAGACTTTAGGGACGCCCGGAAACTTGCAAAGAAGGAAGCGTGGTCCGGTAGAGAGTTTATAGGCGCAACAAAAACACCGGTGATGACGCGGTTCAGCGGTGGACGAAGCAGCAGCAATGGTCTGGTTTGAAGTGCGGCTATCGCTGTTGCCTCTGGTGGACTAATTGCTGTCGGACGTCAGGAGGCTGGTGTGACTGAGAAGCAGCGTCGGGCAGCAACAAGCGTCGAGAAGGCGCG
The DNA here is from genome assembly GCA_031216405.1 of Syzygium malaccense. Taxonomy (NCBI): domain Eukaryota; kingdom Viridiplantae; phylum Streptophyta; class Magnoliopsida; order Myrtales; family Myrtaceae; genus Syzygium; species Syzygium malaccense. The sequence continues at coordinate 13,427,101 of CM062259.1, read as the reverse complement.
CAACAGTGGCAGCGTAGGTATGGTGACGCCAGTGGTGTGAGAGTAGTTCTCTCTCTGCCTTGATTTTTCCTTGTATATTGTGAACCGCCTTCACTCTCTTTGGCTTTTTCTCATGGTGAAGAACGTGAAATCTTTGCCCGTGAAGAAGCATTGTGCTCCCCCATGAACGTCCCCTACTTCGTGTATTGAAGATGTCTCTCCTCTTTTTTCTTTTATAAGCTTGACTTCTTATCTTTCGTGCGATCTCTTATATCTTGTTTTAGAATAAGTATATTTAGTTCCTGTGTGACCGAATATATGATTTCAATGTGATCAACTTTATTTCCTTCTTATTCTTTTTTACCGTGGATAGAACCCACGATATTTCTTTTCAAAAATGTTCTTCCTTTGACCAAGCTTCGCACAAGTCCAAATCTCACCTCTTGGACTCTTTCCTCCTTGACCGAATATCATTCTCCTTCAACCTCAGTGGATCTCCTTTTCTTTTGAAACTCAATCAAGGAAGTGCTCCAATATATCTATGTGCGATTCCTTGATTTCCTCTTTTTTGGATACCCCTCCGTGTCCTCAAATTGTGAGCTCCCTCTTTCAATTGTAAACCTCCCTTTTTTATATAGTTAAAAAAAGGACGAAAGGATACTAGAAGTGCCAAAAGTTTCGTGCAATACTTATTTTAGTGCAAATAGAGAGCAAGAGCATGACGAGCAGCTCATATTTGGATTTTCAAAGATTTATACATAAGTGACATGGACAATTCTCGGCCTCAAACCTCGCCATGATGAAATTACGTGGCTGAAGGAGGAATCCTCTAGCTGTTGTTACGGAATATGAACCCGGGAGGCTCTAAACAAATCACCTGAGCTGATCGGTGTTGAGGACAAGTCTTCAAATGAGCGTGGGCCACTTCAAGCCTTCCCGACCAAGAAGCTGGTCAAAATAGAGCAGTGGCGACTGTGATAAGAATTGACAGCTGGTCAAAATAGAGCAGTGGAGACAACAGCTTTCTATGACCGTCTATTGTTCAGTTGGTTAGGGGAGGTCCTAGTTGCATCGTCACTAATGATTCGGAGCCAGCTGAGGAGGATGGCGAATGGCGACGGTTGGCAGTGGCTCCGGCAGCCAGCAATCACTGGTGGTTGACGCCAGTGAACGAGCTTTGAGCAAACCCTAATATTAATGCTCTTGAGCTGAACATGATGCCTGAACTTTAAGTTTTATGTGAGGCAATCAATACTAGTTCGTGTGTGGAGAGAGAGAGAGAGAGAGAGAGAGAGAGAGAGAGATTATTACATGATAGTTGTGCATATGCTAAACTGAATCTGCAATATTAAATATGATCGGTCTCATGTGGGTCATATGTGATTCCCGCTAGACTTTTTATTCGGTTTAGCATATGTACTAGGAGAAAATATTTTCTCTATTGAATTTTCTCCTCGCATTGGTCTTCATCTTGGTCAATGAGATCATCTTATTGTTTACATCTGAAAGTTTTGGCTGGCTCTGCTGCTTGGTTGTTTGAACTTAGATCAACGCAGCATTTATCCATGTGTAACCATCAGAAATTTAGCATCTACTAAGATTGAGCTAAAGTTGGTTGTTTGACTGTATATGTTTAGTCTGTCAAAGTTGCACTCTTGCATTGTTCCGCAAAAGAAGAGTCGCAGATCAAAGACAGCTTAAAGCATTTATTCCATTAGAATCGGTCTGCAAGATGGAGCTTGTTTTGTAGCTTAAGTCTGGTCAATCAATAAACTTACTCAACAAGTGTATGGGATTCTATGCTGGTGATGACTCTCATCATCATAAAGTGGTCACTGACGTGTCCATTCTGAGAAATCTTATGTAGAGGGGCATTAAGTGACAAAAATATGTAAAAACTTAAGGATGCCTTCTTTGACCAATGGCTATAGGATTTTGCGTTTTGTTCATTTGAGATTTCGGTGTTTGGTAGTTGATCCCAAACAATATTACGTTGGATGTGCATGCTCTATCATTGATTTGATCATATTGATGAGTGAGGGTGAATTTTCACTTCTCGTCAGCTCGAATATATCTTGTATCCACCGTTTATTGCCTCAATACCTGACCCGAAACAACTATTTTAAAAAAATAGTTCAAAAAACTAACAGTTCGCTCTTTTTGTGTTTCTTTTCACATTGCTTGACTAGCTCTCTCTTATTCACTTGATTAATGAATTTATTTTACTAGCTTGCCAATTTTAAAAAAAGGGTGTTGGACATGCACGCATAAGATTGATGAATTGGACACATCAGCATCGTGCGCACGGCATATGGTCATGTCTCACTGAAAAATATCACAATTTCTGTGTGGGCATGCGCAAATGAAAATATTGTTATGGCCGTATGTCACGGAAAAACATTACAGTGTGTGTGTGAAAGGGAGGGGGAGGGGGAGAGAGGGAGAGAGAGAGCGCTCAGAATTTGACTTTCTAATTACATTGTGAATGAACTCGGTAGAGCTCTTTCTTTGCAAAAACTATACTCAATCAAGTACCAATGAAGAATATTCTATTATTAATATCATTCTGCGCCTACAATCTTCATCCTTCATTAACTAATCTCTCTAAGTTAGCGAAGTACCATATGGCAAAAGCATCCTCAAGATTCAAAATGGAGGGTAGACGAAAATGGAAACGCGGTACAACTGATGTAAAGTATTTCAAAAGGCTTGTTTTCCTTATTTTTCCTCATCTCACATTGTTTGAGAAGCTCTCTTTTATTCATTTTGTTTATTCTACTAGTTTAGTAATAACTAGAAAAAAGTTTTGGACTCGAACGCATGAAATAAAGCCGTATCCAAGTGTAAAGTTGGATTTCACCTTCCAACAAGCAAAATATGAAGTCCAAAGATTCCTTTTACTGAGGAAAAGGTAAAACGGATGAGACAGTCAAAAGGAAAGCACTTGAGAAAGGAAATTCCATCTAGTGCTATATCTCTACGGCGATTCCAGATCAAGAGAGATGGCGTGCGGAAAAAATAATATTTATGATAATTCCAGCTCCCGGTGAGCCCGGAGAGAGAGAGAGAGGGCTCAGAATCTGAATTCTATAAATAGGTAAAAGAGCTTGGATTGTGATTTAACTCGGTACAGCTCTTTCTTTACTTTTACTCTTGGGGGTGTTTCAATGGTAAATTCCAGCAAGATGATGATCCAATTTGGCCAACTCAACGGCAAGCTTTTCCCTCCTTTTTTTCCTTCTCCATTGAATCCTGGCCTCCAAAACAAGAGAACATTACAATTCCAATTGCAGTCTCGTCCCATATCTTTGCCCTCTTTCTTTCCACTCCACTTCTCTTCTCTCAAACATAGCCTCACCGCCAGACCACAGGTCTTCTTGCCCCCCTCCTCCATCCGTTGGTGCGCTCACGATACGTTCATTAGTTATAAACAGGCCGACACGCGCAACTTCGTGAGCCATCTCCACGCTGCTCTTGAGCGGAACAAGATACGGGCCTTTGTTGACCTCAGTTTGGAAAGAGGACTAGAGATTGCACCTGCAATCAACGAAGTGATCGAGCGGTCGAGGAGCGCCATCGTTGTCATCTCTCAGACCTACGCCTCCTCGCCATGGTGCCTGGATGAGCTGGATAAGATCCTTGAGTGCAAGGAAAAGAAAGGCCAGCTGGTGTTCCTCATTTTCGTGGACGTCGACCCCAGAGAGATGCGCGAGCAGTCTGGACCATTCCGGCAGATTGGCCAAAGCGAGAAGGGTTTCAGGAAGGAGAATGCTAACAAGGTCCGGAGGTGGAGAGACGCTCTCCACAAAGCTGGCAATCTCACTGGTTGGCCTCTGGGAAACAGGTACTATCTTTTTCTCTTGAAGTGTTTTTTATAGAGAGGATTACTTAAATCTCTAGAGAACGATGATTTTCTCCATTGCCCATTTCCTTCATGGATCATTTCCCTCACTTACTCTGAGTCCCATTGTTGAAAACATACAAGTGGGCGAACTCCATAGCATATGAGCTACTTTTTCTATAGGAGGTTATCAGAAGCCCCACGCTTTCGTTCGTTAATATTAACGAGAACCAAAATGGGCAAGTCCATACGGCCAACACCGGGTAAACCCTAGCTGTATGCAACCATTTCTTTCACCACCAAAGCTCTCCACTATGGAATGATCTATCTGTCAAAGGCATAAAAGAAAAGAAAACAAAGTTGTTGTCAGTCTTTCTATCGTTTGAACTGTGGTACTAGCTAGGGTTTAAAAGAAAGTTCAGCCTCTAGTTTGTTTCTCGTCTATCTTTTTGTTGCCTTCCTTGAATCTCTATCTCTCTCTCTCTCTCTCTCTCTCTCTCTCTCTCTCTTAACTTTCTGTATTATTTCGACCAAAAAAAAAACTTCTGTATTATTTCCTATTTTGGCCAAGAAACTCTCTATAGTAGAACCTCTTTTTCGGTGAGCGTAGAGAATTTTTTCATTGTCTTATTTCTATCCCTCTTCTTTTAATTTGTTTCTTAAACAATTAGCCACAAAAGATTTTCTCTTCTTTGGTACATATACATAGTATTCTGTACATATATGCATCACCAAGAAATGCTATCTTTGGAATGTTGACCTTAAATTTAGCATAGGCAGCATCCAACAAAAGAGCTGGCTGGGTTTCTGAAAAGATAAATTTCTCCTGCAATTATATGTTAGTTGTTGAAGAATAATTCTTACATTCTATTTCTCTTGTAATTGTTTGAAGTACTAATTGTACTTGCAAAGGAAAGTCAAAGAGCTTGCTGGGTGTTTGGAAAGATAAATTTCTCCAACAGTTATCGTGGATTGGAGATTAGATCAGATTCGATGGACGATACTCCTAAGTTCTAGAGTATAATCTTATTGATCTTTCCTTCATCTATTACTAGAACGAATAGCCAAAGTCACACCTTTAGTTGTGATAACTTGCAGACTTGAAGCTGAATTCATCCAATCCATTGTGGAGAAAATCTCAAGAAGACTGAGCAGCTTACGCATGAACCTGCTTCCTTTCCATTCAGTTGGGTTAGATTCTCAGCTACAAGCCTTGTACTCATTACTCCAATTACAGGTTGAGGGTGTCCAAGTTGTGGGAATTTCCGGCACTAGCGGAATAGGAAGGACTACACTTGCGAGAGTTTTGTACTACCGAATTGCAGATCAATTTGATCGGAGTTGCTTTCTAGCGAATTTGAAGGATATGTCGGGCCAAGATGGCCTCGTCAAAATGCAGGAGACCCTTTTTGATGACATTCTCGGTGATGGAGTTTCAGACTTTGGAAACGATATTCATGCAGTAATAAACTTCATGAGGAGTAAGCTTCACAAGAAGAGGGTTTTGTTGGTGTTTGATGATGTTGAAGGATTGTCGGAGCCTCTAAGCCACTTGATCGAGGCAATGAACTTAGGCTCGGGAAGTAAAGTCATTTTGATCCCTCGACATGAAGAGACCATAATTGGTGTATGCGGGGATATCTATAAGGTAAGAGCACTGAATGATGATCAAGCTCTTGAGCTTTTCAGTTGGAATGCATTCCAAGAAAGGTATCCCAAAAGTGATTATAAGATGCTCTCAAATTGCTTCACCAGTTTTTCCAAAGGGCTTCCTTTAGTACTCACCGTGATGGGTTCTTTCTTGAATGGCAAAAGCGTCAAAGAATGGCAAAAAGCATTTGATCGACTGAAAGAAATCCCTCTAGGAAACATTCATGAAACAATAAGGATTGTTATCGATGGCTTGGAGGCCAATGAGAGGACTATTTTTCTTGACATCGCATGTTTTCTTAATGGATATGACAATGAAGAGATCGTCAAGTCCCTAGACCAATGTGGTATCTATGCCAATAGTGGGATTGAGATTCTGGCTCAAAGGTCGCTCATATACATTGATGAAAACAATAAAATATGGATGCATGATTTGCTCCAAGAAATAGGTAGACGAATCGTGATTCAAGAGTGCCCGGCAAACCCTAGCAAGCGAAGCCGAATATGGCATCATGAGGATGCTCTACAAGTGGTTAGGCAACATTCGGTAAGAATTAAGCATGTCCTAAGAAGAAATTAATTTGAACCTATATGCATATGTTTTTTTTTGGACTTCACGTTTACATGGTATAAAAAAACTTTATATTGCATAATTAGGATAGCCAGATAGCCAATTTTTAGTTTTTCCAATCAGGGTTTGAGCGAGAAATTGGGTGTAGGATCTTCATTTCGTGCTTTGTTAATTTTCTCCTTAAAATTACGATGCGTACATCTTCATTTAGAAACGATGTGCGATGCGTACATCTTCATTTAGAAACGATGTGTGTTATAATGGTATTTATACTAGCACGATTTTAATACAAAAGTAAACATTATTCTTAGAGTTAGACTAGTTTTCGCGACGTTTTAGATATCTGCTTATTTTCAAGTGCTTCTGACATGCATAATTATTTTTATTTTGCTCTAACAGGGAACTGATGTCATTGAAGGCATTAAACTAGACAAGGTTGATGTAGAAGACTTGATCCTGAATGCAGTCTCGTTCAAAAATATGAAGAAGCTTAGGCTATTTATAATGTCTGATCAAGTCCCTCATTGTGGACTAGTTGGACATCTATCGGAAAAGCTGCGGAGGCGTTTCGCACGGAACAACAATAATATGTTCGCACGTTGGGAGGCAGTGCTGAAGCAAATTTCCAAGGTCTGGTTTTGGGGAGCCTGAAGAACAAGATCACCGGATGCGAGTGAGGCCATGGAGGAATAAACCCTTGTGGTGGTGCTTTCCACCTGACTAAAATAATCTTATATTTTGTACTGCCTTGTACTTTATTCTTATAGATATGGAATTCAGTAGCCAAACTATTAGCCTTTTGCAGCAGGAAAGGAAGTGAAAATTTTTGTCATGAAAGAAGAGTTCACTACGATTTTTCCAAAGTAATTAACAAGTAGATCAAAGATAATGTTCCAAGGTATATTGTGGGTCGACTTACCCTCGATCCAAATATTAGTATTTATGCAATCTATGATAGAGGAATTAAAGAAATCGATGATATGTGATGGATAAGAAATGGGTCTCCAAACAGAGGAAGCAATTGTTGGCATGAGCTATCAATTAGAGATAATATAGGAATCCAAATTAATCCACTCCTTTTTTTTTATCTCCCGATTAGGAGGAATGTTAGGATTGACTCTCTTCATTGTGTATATATATACTCTAAAGCATTGTAAAACGAGATGTACAAAATACAGAGAATATATAAACTTTCTCCAAACAGCTATATGCGTTTCTTCATGGTATCAGAGCCATTTGACCATAGGACCTGATCTCACCATGGCTGAATGCACCGATGAGGGCACTTCGGCAAAGACGATCCTTGAAGATCTAATAACGGCGATGAAACAATTTCTGACCCAGCATCATACGCCACCTTCCCAAGTTGAGGCACCGGCCCCACCTATTGCTATCAAGTTGGATGGCAGGAACTATGGCCTTTGGTCCCAAGTTGTCGAGATGTACATCTCAGGCAAAGAAAAGTTGGGATATATTAATGGGGATCTTCCCAACCTAATTTGACCGATCGTGGCTTTTGGAAGTGGAAAATAGAGGATTCCACGGTGAAATGATGGATAATCAACTCCATGGACCCGACGTCGATTGGTAATTTTATATGATTCTCAACCGCAAAAGTAGTTTCGGATTTGGTGGCTACCACGTTTTTTTATGGCAACGATGTCTCCCAGGTGTATGATTTGAAGAGCCGAGTTCCTCGGCTGAAGTAGGCAAGAGGCCCTATCGAAAAATACTACAATGATCTTCAAAGACTCTGGCGGGACATTGATTTTCGCCGTCCTAACCCCATGGTGTGTCCCACTGATATCGAGCACTATAATACGGCTATCCAAGAAGATTGTGTCTACACATTCCTTGATGGTCTTGATGATCGACTTGACAAGGTCGGAGCGGATGCCTTATAGAAGCAACCGTTTCCTATGGCTGAATAAGCTTACGCACGGGCCTGGCAGGAGGATGTGCGTCAAGCTGTGATGTTGACTAACACAGATGCTCCCACTACTGTTGCATTGGTATCACGTGGGGGAAGATGGGCTCGTAGTTGCTTGGGGGCAGCCCAGAACTACAGACTCTACAATTGGCCTTCACAGGTGCTGCGACAGGAGCGGGCAGATCCAACGCAAGTTTAAAGCACAAGCCACAACCAATAAAGGGATGCACCCATTGTGGGAATCCTAAACATACCAACGAGACCTGTTTCATGTTACATGGATACCCCGATTGGTGGAAAGATTTTCAAGCCAAGAAAAAGACTAAGACTGGAACGAGAAAGGGTAAATGACAGGCATTGTTGGCAACTGGGGACTCACCTCTCTCCTTGGTTTCGCAGGTAGACTCCACCAGTATTTCTGTCTTAGCTTTTGAAGGTAAATACGATTGTGCTTTTGTCAATACTCATCAAAGTGAGGGCAGTTGGTGGATTGTTAATTCTGGCTCTACTAATCACATGACACCCAATTCTGGTGACCTAACATGCCATACCACTCTGCGTTGACAAAGTATCTATAATGCAAATGGCCATAGCTATCCAGTGGCTGAGGTTGGAAGTGTTGTTCTCATGCCTTCCCTATCCATATCTCACATTTTGCTCGTGCCCTCTTTATCTATCTGGTTGCTGTTTGTTGGGTAGATTACTGATGAATTAAATTACAGTGTTCTTATGTATCCCGATTTTTGTTTATTTCAGGATATCCTCACAAAGGAGATTATTGGACCGAGTACTAAGAGGGAGGGGCTATATTACGTGGATGATTTTAACACTAGCAAAGTGAATCACACCCGCGGTCAATCTACTAGTAAAGAGAAAGACATATGGCTATGGCACTGTCGATTAGGGTACCTGTCTTTTGGATATTTGAAGTAATTATTTCCTGGGTTGTTCAGTAGTTTACCAGATTCTGTTTTCCAGTGTGAAACATGCATCTTGGCAAAGAGTCATCGTATTTCTTTTCCATTGAGTTTCAATAAAAGTGCAACACCTTTTTCATTAGTCCACTCTGATGTGTAGGGTCCTTCACCCATCACCACCCTTTCAGGAATTCGCTGGTTTGTGACTATTGTGGATGATTGTACACGGATGACATGGTTGTATTTGATGAAGCACAAGGATGAGGTTTCTAAAATATTTTGTGTGTTCCACCGCATGGTTGCAACACAATTTGGGGCGTAACTCCGCGTCCTTTGTACTAATAATGGGGGCAAATATGTTAATCAATATCTCATAGCTTACTTTCAAGAACATCGCCTTATCCATGAGACGTCATGCACCTAGACCCCCCAGCAGAACGGCATTGCAGAAAGGAAGAACTGCCATATTCTTAAGACAGTGTGGGCTCTTTTGGTGGGTGGTCATGTTCCCAATCATTTTTTGGGATGCTGTCGTTGTTACTGTAATCCACTTAATGAATCGGATGCCCTCTCGTGTGCTAAAATTTTAGACCCAGCTACAGTTCTTTCAGAACATGTTTCTCTTCCATCGGTCTTGACACTTCCTCCTAAAGTGTTCATATGTGTAGCTTATGTTCATCTTTACAAGAACCAACGAACCAAGCTTGATCCTTGTGCTGTGCGATGTGTTTTTATTGGCTATGGAACCCATTAGAAGGGCTATCACGACTACGACCCGACCACTAAGAAGACACACGTCACTACGAATGTGACATTTATTGAGTCTGAATTCTTCAACCTTGACACAAATTATCCGTTTTAGGGGGAGCTACATCGAGAAAGGGAAAATTGGTGGGAGGGTGGTGTTTTAGGAGGGGCTGGGACTAGGTCTGACTCACGGCAGGGCCTAGCAGTGGTGTCATCGACAGAAACAGCATCGGATTAGGCCATGATAGGGCCAACGGTAGGAGTTGCGCATGAGGATAGTCACGTTCTGACAGAACATGTTCAGTAATTTGTACCGGTACATGGTGCACACGAACAGCCTCAAGAATAGCTCTCTCTTAAAATTATCCCCTCTTCAGTACCCGACCATTCTCCTGAGGATACTTCTGAGGTAAGATCTCCTACCACACCTGACTCTTGTGATGATTCTGATGTGGTTGTTGGATATAAATTACCTGATAGGCACAATCGTGGCAAGCCCCCTAGTCGGTACTCACCAGACGTGGAGGAACGAAAATCAAAGTACCCTATTGCAAATTATGTTTTGACAGGGAGATTGTCAGAACCATTGAAGGTGTTCATATCAAATGTTTATGCAACCCGAGTTCCTGGTGGGGTGCAAGAGACTTTGAAGGATCCTAAGTGGGTTCAGGCAACGAAAGAGGAGATGGAAGCATTACAGAAAAACAAGACTTGGGGACTAGTAAAGTTACCAAAGGGGAAGAAAGTAGAGGGTGTAAGTGGGTTTTTACTATCAAATACAAAGTAGATGGCTCCATTGAGAGATACAAGGCGCAGCTAGTAGCAAAGGGATATACACAGACTTATGGTGCAGACAACCAAGATACGTTTTCCCCCATGGTAAAGCTTAATACTGTGAGAGTTTTGTTGTCTCTTGCAGTAAATTTGGATCGGCCTCTACATCAGTTTGATGCGAAGAATGCGTTTCTTCATAGTAATTTGGAGGAAGAAATCTACATGGAAGTCCCACCTGGATATTGTTGTGCCACTCAACCCAATGTAGTGTGCAAGCTAGAATGTTCATTGTATGGGTTAAAGCAATCATCCTGTGTTTGGTTTGGTCACTTTAGCTCAGCAATGAGAAGATATGGGTATTCTCAAAGCAATTCGGATCATACATTGTTCCCAAGGCGACGTCAAGGAAAGGTAATAGCCTTAATCGTATATGTGGATGATATGATTATCATAGGAGATGATGGTGAAGAGATTTCAAAACTCCAAGAGAAGCTAGTAGAAGAGTTTGAGATGAAAAATCTAGGAGGGTTAAGGTATTTCTTGGGCATTGAAGTGGCTAGATCGAAAGGAGGTATTTTTTCTCTCAAAGAAAATATGTGCTGGACTTGTTAGCCGAAGTTGGAATGTTGGTGTGTAAGCCAGTTGACACCCCTATAGTTCATAATCATAGACTTGGGGAGTATCCAGATCAGGTGTCGACCAATAAGGATAGATATCAAATGTTAGTAGGGCAACTGATCTATTTGTCACATACTTGCCCTGATATCGGATATGTTGTAAGCATCGTCCGTCAATTTATGCATGCCCCAAGTGAAGATCATATGAATGCGGTGAGTCGAATTCTACGTTACTTGAAGTCGGCTCCAAGAAAAGGTATGTTCTTTGAGAAGAACGGTCATCTTGAGGTGGAGGGATTTATAGATGCGGACTGGACAGGTAGCATCTCGGATAGGAGGTCTATGTTAGGGTATTTCACATTTGTGGAAGGAAACTTGGTTACATGGAGGAGTAAGAAGCAGAAGGTAGTAGCATTGTCTAGTGCTGAGGTGGAGTTTCGAGGGGTGGCTAAAGGGTTGTGTGAGCTACTGTGGCTTAAGAGGTTGATGATAGAACTTGGTTTCCCACTGAAGTCTGAGATGAGATTGTTTAGTAATAATAAAGTAGCAATTGATATTTCCCACAATCCAGTTCAACATTATCGGACCAAGTACATTGAGGTTGACAGACATTTTGTCAAGCAAAATTTAGAGGCTAAGGTGATTCGGTTTCCTTTTGTTAGGTTTGAAAATCAGTTGGCAGATATACTTACTAAGGCTATGTCAAGCAGGGTCTTTCATAGCTTACTTGTCAAGTTGGGCATCAAAGATACATTTTCACCCACTTGAGGGGGAGTGTTGGCATGAGCTATCAATTAGAGATAATATAGGAATCCAAATTAATCCACTTCCTTTTTTATCTCCTGATTAGGAGGAATGTTAGAATTGACTCTCTTCATTGTGTATATATATATATACTCTAAAGCATTGTAAAACGAGATGTACAAAATACATAGAATATATAAACTTTCTCCAAACAGCTATATGCGTTTCTGCAGCAATATGTCAGTCACGCAAAATGTGGATAGTAGTTTCAACGACCTTACAGAAAAAGCAATCAATAGAAATCTTAAGGTTAAGCTTCGAAAGGTTCTCTTCAAATAGGATAAGGTTACGAGCGCATAGCCAGATGAAGGGCTTTATTTGATTTATACTTCTAATTTCCATTAACTTTTCCTAACAGGTTGGGCACGGCTGTTTGTGTAAGGATGCAGTTCAGGCAGCGCAGTTTCATAAGCAGCAGATAGATCGAGTTTTCCATAAGAGGTAGCAGGTTAGGTGTGTTGATCATGAAGGAGTATGACATCGCACGACAAGACGAAAGAAATTCTGTCAAACGTTTTTGATGATAAGTACTTCATCGCGGGGTACGGGGCTTATATAAGGTTGCATAAGGGGCTTTCCTTGAAATTGTCTTTCCAGAAATGAATCTCCATTTGAGACCATCCATTCAGTTCATTTTTGCAGAGTATCTGAATCTTTATCGAAACACTTCCAAATGAATAATTTCTTCCTAGTGTTGTGGCTAGATATCGAGCGTGGGCGAGACAAGTACTTCGCTTCTAAAAGCCAACACCATGGTTTTTGGAGGAATCACCATTGGAGTTTTGCTAAGCGTTCAACATTTCTAAGTCTCTTAAAGACTTAAACCCCCTCTCTTTTTTGGCAGAGCCAATAAATTCCAAACAAGCAAGTATATTTTCTATTCTCATTAGAATCTCCCCATCGGAAACTTTTAGTTATTTGGTCAATATTTCACTTTGTTGGGAATTTAGGTTAGTTGCATTACGCGAGTGGGTATGGCGTGGGACGAATCTAGAAAGCCTCGTACATTTGAAATCTTTTCTGGGGTTCTCGAGAATTTATTCCAACAATAACTTGGTTAGAAACTTATCTAGAATTATCTATCTTTTTCGTTTATTTGCGACAAAAAGATGTCACGGGATCATCCCAAAGCTACTTTCTCATCAGGTATTGACTGCACATGGAATGTAATAGCTTCTCTTTTTCAGTGTAATAACTTGCGTTCGCCCATGGCATGTTGTTTCTGCTTTTGTTTTGCGACAGATTCTATCTGTAGCTGCACACAAGTGCGGTTCACACTTCCAGGAAAGGTGAAACAGATGGCGATACCTCGCGGTAGAATATTATGCTTTGTAGGGAGAGCGATGGATGTGACACAATGGAGCAAATGGTCAATAACACTACGTCAGTGTGTGCGCGAGAGATCAGAATTCAAATTTCCTTTATAAATAGGTAAAGGGAGGTTGCACAATAAACGAACTCGATACAGTTCTTTATTGACACTTAAATTTTGGCGACATATTTAGCATCTATTGCATAAAATATTAAGGATCAATCCTGACTTCCTTACAAAAAATATAAGCATTTGCATATTAGGAACATTTTTTGAACAAATAAGCATAAATTACAATTTTTTTTACTGGACGGGTGCAAAGGAAGCTCTGAGCTTGATGATATTTTGGACTACGCCTACGGGAGCTTGATTACTGTTAATGGACTCGATCACGCATCACTTGACATAGCTAAAGAGAACACCATCCGGCCACTTTTGGGAAATGAGGTCCGATGGAAAGAAATTGGCAGAAAGGTGGCAAACATATTCGATCAACAGCCAAAAAGGAAAAGAAAGAAACTTTCTTTCCAGCTTGCAAACGCGCAATCGCAATTGATTCAAGAATTGGTTGGGGATTTGAATTGATGGGCCTGAAAAAAGGGAAATATGGGCTGGATATCCTCGGTTCTTGACCAAAACAAGATAGTGGAGGTTTGTGATTAAAGAAATTAGGGATAAACGCGCTGGAAGTCTTAAAACTTATTACGAAAGTACAGTGGAGTTCTAAAACTTTCAAAAAGTATAATCAAGTCTTAAAACTTGTCATGAAAGTACAATTGAGCCCTTAAACTTTCAAAAAATGTAATCAACGGAAGGATTTGATTGAACAAATTTGACAAGTTTTATGACACGATTATACTTTTTGAAAGTTTTAGAACTCAATTGTACTTTCAAAAAGTGCAATCAATGGAAGTATTTGATTGAATAAATTTGACAAGTTTTATGACTCGTTTATACTTTTCGAAAGTCTTAGGACTTAATTATACTTTCGTTTTTTTTTTTTGGTAAGGTAAGACTATGTATAACTTTCCAAAACACCAAGTACAACCTAAGCTCAAACCAACACCTGACCATATAGGGACATAGTAATGTCCGTACAAGGTCAAGCAGGTCCAGCAGGAACTATACAACAAGCCGAAGGACGGCTACCACCATGGAAGGAAGAAGAGAATCAAATGCAATCTAACCAGCCACAAGAGAAAGGCCGACGCTAAGAACTCCGGAGATCCACTGGAGATGGCACTAGAACGGCTGGGAGCAGCACTAGTCAAATATAGAGGGAGGCAGGTCCCACTTCCTCTGTATGATACGGTTCCTATATGTGTCATCGACTCTCCCCATAGATATGGCATTGTCCTTGACAACTTTGATCAAATGCTTACGCATGCCAGGAATAAAAACGCTTTTGTTCCTAAAAATTGCATTGTTCCTTTCGGTCCAAATGATGTGACATAGAGCTCCGAAGGAAAATCTAGAGATGCAGTGTGCAAACGAGGATCCTCCACATACCTGCATCGCCCACACAATATGTTCTTGCCAGGGACGGTTGCGCCAGGGTAGATTACATTTTGTGGCCCAAAGAGAGGCCCAGTCTACTAGTGGAGGTACAATCAAAAAAGAGGTGGTTGATTGAGTCTGGAGTAGCACCACAAAAAACACACAATGCGTTGTCTATCCTGCGATAATGTAACAGGAATACCTGCGTAGGTAGCCGATTAAGAGAAATTAGCCAAAGAAGAAAGGCATGGCGGGGAGCTAAGTGTCGGTCCCAAATGAAGGAGTGCCATGGGGTTGGAAGCCACTTCCTTCGAATATGATTCCACGCACGCTTAACAGAGAAGGGTTCCGAAGGATGAGGTGTCCAGACAAAGTTGTCCATCGTACTGTCCATAAAGACCGGATTGGCATCCCTCCATCCCATAATAGAATCCAAGGTAATGGAAGGTTGCCACGATCCTTCATAAAAGGACCGAACAGTAGTCTCCCGAGGAATGCGCGACTGGTAGATCTCTACATAGCTAAAAAGTAGGTTAAGCGGCCCCCTATTGTGCCAACAGTCAAACCAGAAAGAGACAGATCTGCCATTACCAATATTCCACCGGAACATAGGACGGGCAGAAGTGCGCATATCGAGGATCTTCTTCCACGTCCAGGAACAGAAGGTTGGTTTGGAAGCTATCCAAAAATTAGCCTTCTTTAAAAAGTTAGAGTGCACCCACTTACACCACAACGATTCTTTGTCTGTGAAAAGAAGCCAAATATGCTTTAAAGTCAAAGCGTTGTTGTATTCGTCAAGTCTCCGAATACCTAGACCGCCTTCCTCTTTGGGCAAGCATACGGCCTTCCATGCAACTTTTGCGCCACCAACTCCAAGGTCAGGACCTTTCCATAGGAATTGTCGCAAAATTGCTTCAATACTATGCAATACAGATTTGGGTAAGGAGAAGGTGGTGGCCCAATACACTTGAATGGACTGTAAGACCGACTTTATCAGTTGTAGGCGACCAGCAAAGGAAAGGAACCGTTGGGACCAGGATCAGGCACGAGCCGTGATAGAATCAATCAAGGCTTTACAGTCCGCCTTGCGCAGCCTAGTAGAGATAATTGGCACTCCAAGATATCTAAATGGCAAAATACCCCGCTGAAACCCAAGGCATTGAATAATCTGGTCTTGCAACGCCTGAGTCCCCCCCGAGATGAAGATATTGCTTTTCGCTCTATTCGGTTGAAGGCCAGACCAACCAGAGAACAAGAGGAGAGATTCATTTATCAGTTGAACTGACCGCAAGTGACCTTCTGAGAACAGGAGGACATCATCCGCAAAGAAGAGGTGTGATAGCCGGGTCTTTTTGCATCTCCAAAACCAGTGGAAATCCGGCATATCTGATTTAGCCTTCAAGATACCTGAGAAGACCTCCATAACCAGAATAAAAAGGTAAGGTGATAGAGGGTCTCCTTGGCGAATGCCCCTAGAGCTCCCAAAATAGCCATGCAATTCCCAATTAATGGAGACTGAGAACTTTGCTGTCGTAACACAGGCCATCACCATCTTAGTAAAGGAGACAGGAAAGTTGAAGGCCATTAGGGTCCTTTCTAGGAAGTTCCAATCGACAGTGTCATATGCCTTTTGGAAATCCACTTTAATAGCACATTTCGCAAGATATGGCCGGTGATGGAAATCTGCAAATAGCTCTTGGGCAATCAAGATATTGTCGCTAATCCTTCGTCCTCTGACAAATGCTGTTTGGGCAGGGCTAATAAGAGTGGGAAGGATACGCGCTAGCCGCCTGGCCAAGATCTTGGATATACACTTATATAAAGTGTTGCAACAAGCAATAGGACGGAAGTCCGACATAGCTGAAGCGTTTGGGGACTTCGGGACTAACGTCAGGATGGTATTATTGATCTCTTTAAGCAAACATCCCGATTCAAAGAAATCTTTCACTGCTGCAATAGTGGGTGGACCAGTGATCTCCCAGGTAGCTTTAAAAAAATCGATATTATAGCCGTCCGGTCCAGGTGCTTTGCCCTTGGCGAGCGAAAAAAGAGTGGAACGGATTTCCTCATCTGAGACCGGAAGCTCCAAACTGTTACTTTGGTGCTCATCAAGGACCCGTCCAAGGAACATACCTATCTCACTAACAGAGGGCAAAGTGGAAGCAGAAGCACCGTTAAGTATCTCCTGGAAGTGATTGACAATATGAGCCCTAACCGCCTGAGGATCAGTAACTAAATTCTCATCGTCAGTTGAAATCGAGAGAATTCGATTTATTACACGCCTTTTGTTAACAAAGTGATGAAAATACTTTCGTGATGAGTTCTTACCCCAAGAAATAAAGAAAGGAAGATTTTGCCATACCCATGGTAGAGAGAGATTCACCGCCTGGGCATATGCAATCAAGAGATAATCAAGCCAAGTGTGTAGTTGGGAAGTAAAATACGAAACGTGCGGATCATAATCTTTGGAATGAGCATATTCAGCCAGCGAAGGAGCGTTTATTCTTGATTGAGTGCAGATTATACTTTGCCATATATTTGGTGCATAATTCTCGGTCGATGATAGAGCATTCACAATATATTCTTGACTGAGATAGGCAATTGTGCACATGGGGATAATGCTTAAGAAAAATTGGCCCTTGCTTCGTTTGCGGTTTCCTGCATCGGCTTCAGTAGGTCTCCTGTAAAGGTGAGTTAACTGTTGTCAATGCTATATGGTCATTTAAGTTTATTTTATCATACAATGCATGTTATTTAGTAATTAACCTTTAGGTTGTGCTAATTATTCTTAATTATCATCTTGCATTAGTCGAGACGGTGTCGGACTTTTAAGCGCAAAGGTCGGATACCTAATATCGTCTCATGCACTATCTGTGATTTATATATGTAGACACCTATTTTTAATTTGCCCAAAATTAATTGCACAAAATTTAAGAGTTAATTTTCTTTAATTCCTAAAACAAAAAAATATATTTCAATTTAAATGCATTGCATATAGAATTAGGTACATTTTATATTAATAGGGTCCATTAGAATGTTACAAATTAAAAAAAAAACAAAACAAAAAAAATAGGATCCGGCCGGACCAAGGCCGGCCCAGCCCGCCCCTTTTCCTCCTCGCTTCCTTCTCCCCCCGCGGGCCCAAGCCCAGCTCCTCCTTCTCCTTCCTTTCCCCCACGCGGCAGAAGGCCGGCCCAGCCCACCTTCCTTCTTCCTTCCCCCTGCCGAGCGTCGCTCTCCTTTCCCCTGTTCCGCCCTGTTCCAGACGGAAGCATGACGCACGGCGGCGCCGCTCTTCACCGTCGCTATCCGGCCAGAGAAGGGCCGGATGAGCACGCCAACGGGACTGGCCATTAAGACCAGTCCCGTCTCCCTCGTTTCCCGGCTCCCCTTATCCTTTCCTCCCTCTCGGCTTCCTCTTCCCCCCTGTCTTGCTCTGCCCCGGCCTGCAAATGGCCACCAAAGTCATGGGGTGACGACGGTCGGTGCAAGCCGTCGTCACACCGACGCAGAGGAGGCCCGTCATGGTCATCGTCATTGTCGTCGTCGGCTATATATAGCCAAAGATAGAGAGAGAGCCCCGGTCGGAAAAAATTGAGAGAGAGAGAGTGAGAGAAACAGAGAGATTGAGAGAGAAGAGAGAGAATAGAGAGAGAGGGGGGGCAAACTGAGTTCGCCGGAGCGAGAGGAAGAATCAGCAGTGTCACCATCGCCCGCGGACCAGTCGAAAGCCTCCCAGACGCACCGTCGACCGGTGAGTCGTCCCCCGGCCCGAACTGCTCTGTTCTCCCCTGTTTTTGCTCCCGGTTTGGCCGGGACCCGCGCCGGCAGTTTTGTGCGAGTCTCGGCCCATACCGCCGTCCCCCGCCGTCCGTGCGTCGTCACCAAAGGTAAGAACAGGTTTCCCAAGGACGGCGGAGCCTCGAAACAGATCAGAATCTCCTGTTTTTGGTCGCGCACGCCCTGTGTTCGAAAAAAATTCTCAAAGAGGCCGATTTGTGTTTGAGCTTCGCCGGAGAGTAGGGGGTCGAACCGTGACTCAGCCGACTCAAGTAGGTGTTGTGGAGACCATCAGGGGTCGGAGGAAACCGAATCGTGGTCTGGGTACGTCGGCCAAGTTCCGATCGGCGTCCGGGTTGAAGAATTCTGATCGGGGCTTGGCCGGCGATTATTCAGGCCGGTTCTCCGGCGACCAAGCGTCAAATACTCCTCAGCTTGACGGGCTGAGGAGAATGATGCCACCGGCCGAACAAAACATCCGGCGAATCGCCGAAATTTCGTCCGGTCAGTGGCCTCCGGTATTTGAAGCCTGGGAACCGGCTGAACCGGCCCGATTCTGTTCAAAAACCGGTTCAGGGCCGGTTTGCCGATTCGGGTCAATCAGACCCGACCCGAATCCAATTATCTGACCCGAATTAATCAATTCGGGTCGGTTTTGTGGATTCGGGTCGGTCCCGATCGGACCCGAACCCAAGCACCCGACCCAGATCCGGAGATCCGACCTGGTCAACGTTTTGGGTCGGATCCGTTGACCCGGGTCGGATCCGACCCGACCCGGTTTTAATATTATATTATTATTATTTTTTATTTTTTTATTAAAATTTTTTATAAAAAAATTAATTAAAAAATTTTAAAAAAATTTAAAAAATTTAAAAAGTTTTATTTTTATTTTATTTTCTTCGTTATTATTATTTTTTTTCCCTGAAAAAAAAATCAAAAAAAAATTTTTTTTTAAAGAAAAGTTTTTTTATTATGTGATATATCTAAGTGTTTTGATTTATTTGTTGTATTATTGTGCATGTTATTGTCTTATTTAAATTAGACAAACCTAAGGTTGTGCGTTAGTACTTTGCAGGTGTTTTTCACTACTGTTATTATGCATGTTTTTAATACAATTGCATAAGCTGTTGTATTTTTGAATGTCATCTGACTTAGTTAAGGTTAGAACATTAGGCTGCATGAATTATTGTGTTCTTGACTGCTGATCGTTTATGATTATGCACTCGCTTGATCACCTCATATGTTAGGAGAAAGGTCCTAAAATCAATCTAAATTGCCTGACAAATGTTTTCAGAAATGAATAGGGTAGAAAGGTACCGAAAAGGCATTAGTTATCTAACTAATGTAATCAAGTCCCCGAACCCAGTTAATCTCTAGTTCTAGGAATAGGGTGATTCTCCCGTCACCCTATTTGGGTTTCTAATCAACCTACCCCAAATCGATTAGTGGCGACTTCTGCATGTAAATCACCTGCATGTTAATAAAACTTAAACCCTAAGTCGCAATATAGTATGGGCTTGGGAGAGCCCGAGTTAAGTCTTGAACCTAGACTTCGCACGTACCAGGCGAGCCCTCCTTCTTTTTGCATGTCGTTCAATAAAAAGGCTCGGGAGGACGGTCGCGACAATATACGTGATTGATTGAGTAAGTTTCGCATCTACTGAAGCGATATGTTTTTGAATTTTGATAGTAAGCTTGGGTAATACGTATATTTTGTTACCTAGTGAAATTTAATAATCATGACGTACGTATAGCACATCACATGTCGCATGCATATTTAGAGCTTAAGGTGCAGTCATAATTTATCTTTAGGGCCATGCATATTAACTTTAGAAACCATATAGACTTAGGATAATCTTTAGTTTCGTCCATTAATAAAATTAAAACCAAATAAAAATTGTCAATTAGGTTTCATTTAGATTGCATTTAAATTTAAAGTTAATTACGATATCATATAATACACGTCCTTTAGAAATATTTTTTAATAATCATAATCATAATCATATAGATAGTTTTAGATATTAATTGCATTACGCACTTTATCTGCATTGTATATAGTTCATATACCATAAAAAACAATACAAAAATAGCATTTCATATAGTCTGTAACATAGGATTAATCCATGCTTAATTCTATTTCATGTAATATCATTAGCTTTAAGAATTAATTTCATAGCATTGCATATAATTAATCCATTATAGCATAGCATATATAACACTTAGGACTTTACGTTAGCTCATCAATGCATGATAGATTAGGTGGATATAATTATAACGTTAATGCAAGATGATAGATTAGGTCCATGTTGCATTTAGGGAATTCACTTAATAAACAAGGAAACCCAAAAAGAATCTATCGACATTGCTTCTTGTTGGGGCTAAGAATACAACCTGTTAGGGGGTGAATAGATTGAATGAAAACTATAAAGAAACTTTTGCAGAATATAACAAGTTAAATTTCACCAGTAGCAGAAACAGATTAACTTAATCATGTGTGCTGTTGTTGAACAAATACATATAATAATGAACAGGTAATGCTGATAATAAAAAGATAAAAGATAGCACACTGAGATTTATAGTTATTTAGTTTTATGAGCAATGGCTACTTGATGAAAAAATACATCCACTCTCCACACTAACGGCCACAACAAGGCTGAAATCCATTAGTAATCACAACTGTAAGTTATAACTTGCAAGTGTTGTTCCTTTCACATGATAGATCACACTATCAGGATATAACGACTGTTCTTAACTTGTACAATTGATTATTTGATATTACAATTTAGTAACACCTCAAAGAGATATAATTAGCAATACATAATCACTATCAACAAATATAATTCAAAAAAGAACACTCCTAAGTTATAGAGTGATTTGTTCGTTTGCAACCAACCTCACTACTTCTCTTGAATTAAATTTAAAGCCATCTAACCTTAGATGGCCGAGTGCAACTCATCTCCATCAAGTAGCCATTGCTTCTGCTATCATCATCATCAAAATGTCTCTCCATCGCTCACCGGCATCATAATGGCTTTTTGACAGTTTCCGTTTTCCCAAACTAGTCAGACTGCTCTTGTAAGAGTCTGTCTATGTCAGTATTGTCAGAATTGCTTCTAATTCATCTCTAGTGCTCTTGATACAAATTTCAAGCATTTGTAATGGCTAGTTTCATCTTGATCAACGTTCCAATGAGATGAGCAAGTGACCAGTACCTTCTAGAACTTGATATCAGCACGATCTATTACCCATAATTAGGATTGCACATTATTATTAGTTTATTGGTGCTGTCCACTGACGAAATCGTATGGAATGACATGCAATCAATCTTCCAATGATCCTCTTGGCTTCATCAGCTTCCAAAAACTTCCAAGGACATCAACATTCTTGTCGATTCCTCATCTTCACTAATTTGACTTAGCCAACTTCCAAAGACCTCCAAGGACATTAAGATACTTGCTGATTCCTCATCTTCTCTAAACTCACCAAGATCATCGGTATTGTCATAATCTTTCACCTAATCTGCAGTGAACTGCTCCAGCTAACAATATGTTGTCCCAATAACATTCCGCTGTTTGATCTTCCAATCCTTTCAAGCATATGGTGATTTTGACTCTACCAAGCTATTCACCTTAGATATCGGCAATGATCCTTCCATATACACATGCTGATAGTCTTTGATTGTTTTTGTCATCGTCAAAACAACATAAGGGATTTTCCCAACACATCTTAGTTATCTCACATAGCTTAGGTCATGCATTAGTCATGTTCAGCAAAATTTTCATGAATAAAATGGATTCATCATTCCATGTTTGTTTTCTAAGTCTAAGCTTGCAGAACTCCTATTTTGATGAACAAATACATATGTTGTGTTGTCTGTTCGATTATAATTGCTAGA
This sequence comes from Syzygium malaccense, assembly GCA_031216405.1. Lineage (NCBI taxonomy): Eukaryota > Viridiplantae > Streptophyta > Magnoliopsida > Myrtales > Myrtaceae > Syzygium > Syzygium malaccense. The sequence goes on along the minus strand of CM062259.1, from coordinate 13,404,787 downwards.
AAGGTTAATTTTCTGCCATCTTCCTGTTTTGTAGGTGAGAGCTGGGGATGGGATGATCAATGTGGTTGATCTGACTCGCAGTTTGAGGCAGCCACAGCTTTGTTAGGTGGTGTTCATGCAATTAGCTAGTAGAGGTTTGGTGCTGTCCATACAAACAAAAGATCATGGGGCATCAAGAATGTAAAATAGGCTGGCCGATTCATGTAAACCGCCACCAACTGTACAAGGAATGGACTTTTGACTTTCTTTTTAGCTAATATAATATGCTTATGATTTAGCAGCAAGTCGATTGGTGTTTGCATGGTAGAAAATGTTGAGATTTAAGGCGTAACACTCAAAAGTGAAAGCCTCGATCGTCGATAACTATTGTCGGCAACTCTCGAAGGTGAACGACTTTAATTGATAACTCTCAAGGAAAAACACTCAAGGAGAGGAGAGGAATAAACTATTTTATTATGACTTGATTCACCTTGCAAATACTTCAACTAGACTTGCTTTTATATAGGCATAATACATGACTCTTGATATGACTCATAAATGACTATACATGTATATGATATTAACTAGGGCAAAAGTACACTAGAAGTGCCATAACTTGTGTACGGCGATCACTTTGATGCCATAACTTTTTTCGGATCACTTTAGTGCCAACTTTTTTGAAAAACGATTATTTTAGTGCCAATGCTGATGTGGCTCATCGGAAATCCGATGTGGCGTTGACACGGCTCACGGGAGAGGTCCAGTCAGCATTAAAAACCAAAAACGACGCCGTTTAGCCCGCTGACGTGTACTTTTTTTTAAAAAAAATTATATTAAATAAATAAATAAAGCCTACAGCAGCGGCGAGGGAGCCCTCGCCGTTGCTGCCGCCAACCCACCACCGCCGGGATGGGCAGGCGGTGGTAGGCGTAGTGGTCGGCGAGGGTTGCCGGCCCCTGGTCGGGGACCGGCGACCCTTGCCGAGCCTAGTGAGGGCTGGATCCGTTAAGGCGAGACCTTGCCGTCGCGACCCAGGCGACGGCGAGGTCTCGCCTCGCCCAGCAAGGGCGAGGTCGACCTCACTGTCGCCTGGGTAGCGACGGCAAGATCTCGCCTCGCCCAGCGAAGGAGAGGCGAGGGTCGCCGGGCCCCAGCCAGGGGCCGGCGACCCTCGCCGACCACTGCGCCCACCACCGCCGGCCCTTCCCGGCGGTGGTGGGTTGGCGGCAGCAGCGGCGAGGGAGCCCTCGCCGCTGCTGCAACCTTTTTTTGTTTTAATTATTTTTCTAACAATTAAAAAATTCGAAAAAAAACAACATAATTTCCACGTGTACAAGTCAGACCATTTTTTTAAATATAAATGCCAGATCGGCTTTTTGGCTGAAGTCACTAAAGTAATCTATTTTCCTCCGACTTTGCACCAAAGTGATCCGAAAAAAAATTATGGCACTAAAGTGATCACCGTACACAAGTTGTGGCACTTCTGGTGTACTTTTGCCTATTAACTAGATATCGAAACACGAAAGGTCAAGACCAAATACAAACAATCACATTAACTAGTTATTGAAATACGAAAGGTCAAGACTAATCAAGAAAGATCTAGAGAGATAAGACGGTGATATCTTCAATACTCCCCCTCACCGACTACTCTCTCTAAGGATAGTCCTTGCGACCATACCAAGCTGAGCTCGAAACTCTTCAAACTTTGCAGCTCCAAGACCTTTGATGAAGACATCAGCAACTTGATCACCTATCTTGGTGTACTCCATCTTGATCTTGCCCTCCGACACTTTCTCTCGCAGAAAGTGATAGTGGACTTCCACATGCTTAGTCCTAGCATGGAAAACTGGATTCTCTGCCAAGCTTATAGCGGATAGATTATCACAATATAATATTGTTGAATAATCTATCGACTAATGAAGATCATCCAATAACTGCACTAGCCACGTGCTCTCCTGAGATGCCATTGCTGTTGCTCTGTATTTAGCTTCTGTTGTAGACAAAGACACATTTGGTTGTCTTTTATTGCACCGAGATACTACTGCTGATCCAAGATGAAAAGAGTATCAAGTAGTTGATCGCCATGTGTGTTGATCTCCAGCATAGTCGGCATCACATTCACCAACCAACTCACCCGATGATTGGTGCTGACAATAAAGATGGCAAGTCGAGGAAAAGCCATGTCGAATGGCAAAAGCAACCAGCTTGTGAAGAATGGCAAAAGCGTCCAGGAGAGACAAGTCTTCGACCAGGGAGAGCCTGGCAGGGCGATGGCAAAAGACGTAGTGGACGATGTTGCATCTGCGGCAAGGAGGGCCACTTTACCAGAGATTGTCGAGCGAAGAAAGTTGAAGGAAATGTCGCAGCATAATCGAAGAAGAATGATTTCGATGAAGATGGGGAATGAGATTTCCAATCGTCTGTTGCAATGGTGGTATCAAACGAGCTCGCTGCCTCTTCCACAGTCAAGTCAAACGATGCGATGGCATTAATCTCTGTAAGTGAAAAGTCGATTAATTATGATTTCGACTGGATTGTTGATTCAGGGTGTTCGAGTCATATGACTGGAGAACAAGGCAAGCTGTCGAACATGCATGAATATGCCGAAGGACATGTTGTTATTATTGCAGACGGCTCGAGGCTGCCGATTACTCATATCGGCAAGACAATAATAACTCCTCGATTCCATTCACAGCTAGTGTAACAGCCTGAATTTCGATGTAATTTCAGGACCAATAAAATTGATATTATTTCGCATTTCATTTTAGTAAGTCTAGTCCAGAGCTGATCACTCTCGGGATACTAACCAATAGGGTATGGCTAACTAGAAAATGGTACGTGGACCAGGGACCCGATCGTGAATTGGACACCGATCACGAGAAATGATGAGAGAATATTTTGGGCCAATGTGGGCCGATATTAGGAAAAAGTGACGGATGTAGTTTGGCCAAGGCCAACGTTGTACAATCAGATCGTAGGTGATTCTGCACGACTGAAAGTATACGTGGTCAATCAGTCCTGAACTTGAACCGAACGATCGTGACCTCTGGGACTAGTGATAATTTCTCATTCTCTCAATGATCGAGACCATCACGATACGGATAGCCCTAGGTCGATACGCGTGACCTCTAAATAGCCGCCCGTTAGTGAGAGACCCTTAAATTGAAAGTTTAGTGAGTTTTGTTCACGGAATTGGGCCCAGATTTCGATATCGATTTTCGAAGGCTTAAGAGACTATTTTTGGGAATCTGACGTCATATTATGCTGGCTACACACATTTGAAGTTAGTACGAGTAAAAATTGAAATTTCCGTCCGAGGGTGAAAAATTACGATTTTGCCCCTCGGGACACCAGCGTCGCTTTTCGAGGCCAAATGAGGTTATTTTTTGAGGCTGATGTCATTTTAGGGTGGCCACGTATACCAGGAGTCGTTATGGCAAAAAATTGGAATTTCGACAAAAATTGGAAAAAAATTAATAATTTTGCCCTTCAAACTTTGACGTGGATTTTCGAGAGCTTGTGCGATGAATTTCGCGATTCGGACACCACATTATGTTGGTCACGCACATTTAGGATTGGTACAGGTGAAAAATGGAATTTCGCCCCGAGATCGGAAAAATGACCATTTTGCCCTCTGGGCCGTTTTCAGTTCCGAATTTTGGGAAAATTTTGGGGTAATTAAATATGGATTATCAGCTACATTATTGGACCTAATTACCAGTATGCCCATCAATTATTTAGCTAGAACGAACGTCGGCCGTCGGATTAGGGGTATTTTGGTCAAATGGCCCGGATCGGCGACACGTGGTGCAAAGAGGCTGATATTTTTTATCAGACCAGACCAGTTTCTCTCTCCTCTCCCTCTCATTCGGAAAAATCACCCCAGAACAGCCCCTCCTCCTCCACGTTTCCTCCTCCTTCGCCCATCCTCCTCTTGGTCGCCGTCCGTGCGCCGAAGCACCGCCGGAGCCGCCGTTCGCCGGAGCTGCTGGACGCCGGTTCATCCTAGCCTCACCCTCATCCCATCCATTCTCTCTCCCTCGTCCCCGTTTTCTCTCTCTCTCTCTCTCTTTCCCGTCCGGCCAAAGGACCGCCGGAGTGAGCCGCCGCCGCGCCGGAGCCTGATCGGTCGAACTGCTGCCACTGTGACGTTTCCGATGTCTGTACGTCACTGTTCATCGCCGTCCATACAGTGTCCCCGTACGGCATCCGTATGGTCCGTACACCGCCATCCGTACGGTCCGTACGTCGCCGCCGGGAATGCCGCCACCGGTTTCATTGTTCATCAGTGATCGGCCGCCGTTCCTCATCGTCGTGGCCTAGAAATAAGTGAGTATACCTTCTAAACCTGGATTAAGACTAATAGTGCATTTTTCTGGATCGATTTAGGTATTATTGATGTATAATTTGGACTGGATTGAGGACTAATTGGTGGAAATAAAATTCGAGGAATTTAGTGAGATTATTATAGATAATTATTGGGCTCGAATTGAGGAAATAGCGGCTATCCATATTTTTTAGGAATGTACCGGATTTTATTGGACAGCAAGAATTATAAGCTGAATGGCCGGGATTACCCAGAGTGATTGGCTGTTGATTAATTGGTGATATATTGTGCTTAATTGTGAAATGCCATGTTTCGTGCTCGTGTGACTGAATCGTGTGGAGTGTGATTGGCCAATTAATGGCTTGAATTGAGTATGAAATTGTGTTTTGGAAATTGGGCCGCACGATATTAATTGGCCAAGTGAGCATGCTATTTGTGAATTGGGCATTGTGTGGTGATATGGATTTGACTGAGTGCCTGTGGTTTATTGATGCTCATGTTGTATTTTTCATGGTCATGCATTGTGTATGCCGAGAGTGGGGCATGTGATGAAATTGTGCGGAAATGCGTGTTTGCCATGAGCATGTGATTACTTAATTGCCCGATGCGTTTTACGTCGGGTTCAGATAAAAATTGGCAGTGTGCCGTGTGATCACTTAAGGCCTTCGAGTCGTGCCGTCCTCATGCACTTTGTAGCAGGACGATGCCCGGCATGTCCGGAAGACGACTAGCCTCATGTACTTTGTAGCAGGCTTTGGTTCGTAGGGAGATCAGTGTTATGCCTCATGCACTTTGTAGCAGGCTACAGACACTGGGCCAGATCGGTGTTGCATCTCGTGCACTTTGTAGCAGGCTAGACGCACCGGGCCGAAAGTTGTGTGGACTCGAGTCATAATTAATAATTGAGATAGTGTGCTGGGTAAATCGAAATGGGAACATCGCATAACATTGACATTGCATGCATAAAATGTACGACTCGGCATGCGAGATGAACATTGTGAATATGAGCATGCGCGTGGTGCACGTGTGATCAGTGTATTTGTGCACGTGCCTTGAGGAATTTAATGAACTGCCTAACCTGCAGGGTAATTCTTATGTTCTGTTTGGGCCAAAGGCCAAACCATTGTCTATGTATTATGTTGTTTTGCCTGTCAGGAGAATGCATGTTAGCCTAACCTAGGTTTAGGGGTTGTACTCGCTGAGATTCGTCTCACGGTTGTAATAACCCACATTTTCAGACCCCCAGCCCTGAGAATGCCGAAGCTGCCCAGGCCACAGAATTGGAGGAGTCCGAGATGAGCGAGAGATCCTCAGAGGATTCTTCGAAGTCCTCAGACCCTGATTGGGAGCCGTAAGCAAGACTTGAGTTTGGTGGAGAGGATAGTATCTTTTTGACTGTAATCCTCCTTTTAGGTTTAATTAGACTCACCCCAGCCACCTACGCTTTTTGTCTAGTGGCCGTTCTCTGATGCTTTTTGGTTTGTATATATTTATGTTGTGTATTTTGTAAATGTTGTAAAAAGATCTTCCTATAGTAATACAAGTGTATATTCTCGTGTGATGGTTGATCTGCCTTGGTCTCACGTGTTTATTTTGTACGGGTGTATATATAGTTATATACGTTGTTTCCGCATGTGCCTTCTCTCTGATTGGACATTGGGTCGGCGACGCATCCTGGGAGTGTTGCACTATAATCGATTGAGAGGGATGTTAGCGCTTCGTGGGGTACGGGATGTGACAGCTAGTTGAATTGAAAAGTGTGTATCACATGCTGGGAATGAAGAAGAATTTATTGTCTGTGTCCCAGCTCACAGACTCGGGTAATTATGTGGTGTTCGGTCCACGAGATCTTAAGGTGTACCGCAGTGTGAAGCCCACTGATCGATCAATCATGGAGGGACGTCAGCTGGAGTCTGTTTACATGATGTCTGCTTAAATGGCATACGTAAACAAAACCCGAAGGAATGATACACCTGATTTATGGCATGCGCGGCTTGGGCACGTAAGTTATCACAAGTTGAAGGTGATGATGCAGAAGAATATCCTGAGGGGTCTTCCCTAGTTGAAAGTGCAAGAAGATGTGGTTTGTGCCGGGTGCCAGTATGGGAAGGCACATCAACTTCCGTATGAGAAATCATCGTTCAAAACTCGGATGCCTCTCGAGCTCGTTCACTCGAATGTGTTTGGTCCAGTGAAGCAGCAGTCTGTTAGCGGATTCAAGTATATGATCACTTTCATCGACGACTTCTCCAGGTATCTCTGGGTTATTTTCATGAGGGAAAAATCCGAAGCGTTTATTAAATTTAAGGTGTCTAAGGAGAAGGTTGAAAGTGAAATAAGCAGAAAAATTCATTGCCTATGCACCGATAACGGGGGAGAATATACTTTCTATGAGTTCACAAAGTATTTGCAAGAGTGCAAGATACGTTGACAGTATACTTGTCCATTTACACCGCAGCAGAATGGTGTTGCCAAAAGAAAGAATCGGCATCTAGCTGAGACATACAGGAGCATGTTGCACGCGAAGAATGTTCCATCGAGGTTTTAGGCCGAATGTATGAAGACGACGGTTCACGTGATTAACAGGCTGCCACAAGCAAGGCTTAGTTTTATGTCACCATATGAGAAGCTATGGAATCGCAAGCCTGTGGTAAGTCACTTTAGAGTTTTCGGATGCGTATGTTATGCATTTGTGCCTGATCATCTTCACAGCAAATTTGACAAGAAGGCGGTTCGCTGCATATTCGTGGGATATGATGATCAACGAAAGGGGTGGAAGTACTGCGACCCTACAACAGAGAGGTGCTATACTTCAAGGAATGTGGTGTTCGATGAATTGTCGTCTTGGTGGTCACCTCGAGCTGTTGAATTGCCAAATTCATAGCATTACGACGAAGAGGTCGAAGAAAGGCTTAAAGAATTCAATGAGAATCAGCCTGTCGAAAAAGATGTCGACACACAATCATCAGGATTGATAAGTTTATTTGATGAGCGACCAAGGTCGACAGAAGAACTTCAACCAAGTCAGGTCGAAGAACTTGAAGAGGAGGAGCCTCAACTTCGGAGATCAACGAGGCAAAGGAAGCCAAACCCCAAGTATACCAATGTGGCATTGATTGTAGATGTTGGCATAGTCGAGCCTTCGACATATGAAGAAGCCTCGAAGGGTACAGAATGGAGGAAGGCCATGGAAGAAGAAATCCTCGCACTAAAGAAGAATGAGACGTGAGACTTGGTGCCGAAACCTGAAAAGGTACGTCCTATTTCCTGCAAATGGGTTTATAAATTTAAAACTCGACCAGACGAGTCAATTGAGAGGTATAAAGCACGTCTAGTGGCTCAAGGATTTTCGCAAAAATATGGGATTGATTATGAAGAGACCTTTAGCCCGGTAGCAAAGGTTACCACAGTTCGAGTTCTATTAGCACTTGCAACAAGCAAGTCATGGAATGTGTGGCAGATGGATGTGAAGAATGTTTTCCTGCATGGAGAACTTGAGCGAGAGATATACATGGAGCAGCCAGATGGTTTCAAGAGCAAACTTATCTAGAATATGTCTGCAAGCTAAAGAAAGCATTGTATGGCTTAAAGCAAGCCCCGAGAGCGTGGTATGAAAAGATTGCAGAATTCTTGTTGAAGAGCGGTTATAATGTAGCTCCAGCAGACTCAAGCCTGTTTGTGAAGGCAGAAGATGGAAAGGTTACAGCTGTGCTGGTTTATGTGGATGATCTCATCATTAGTGGAGATGATGAAGATGAGATATGTCAAATTAGAGCCAACCTCTCTGTGCGGTTCCAAATGAAGGAGCTTGGAGAGCTGAAACACTTTCTAGGGCTCGAGGTTGATAGGACAAAAGAAGAATTATTCCTATGTCAACAGAAGTATGCACGAGATCTTTTGAAAAAATTCAGGATGCTCGATTGCAAACCTATATCTACTCCGTTGGATGGGAAAGCAAAGCTATGTGCTGAAGAAGGTCGAGAGCTAGAAGATTTGTCTATGTATAGGCAGCTGGTAGGTAGTCTAATCTACCTTACCATAACTTGGCCTAACATCGCTTTTGCAGTGGGAGTAGTGAATCGATTCATGGAGAAGCCAAGGAAGCCTCACTTGCATGCAACCAAGTGTATCCTGAGGTATGTAAAGAAGACTTTTGATTTTGGGCTTTTGTATAAAAAAGCATGAGACTGTGCTTTGTTTGTTGGTTTACCAAGAAATGGGGCTATCACCCAATAAAATGCAATACCTAGTTGTTAAACAATGAGTCACGGGGCAACTATGAAAATTATTCATTTGTGAAATGTTCAAATTACAAACTTTAAAACTATTGGTTTAAAGTTTTTTTCAAATGGCATGACAATTGACTCACTTGTCATGGACCAACGCGAAATTAAAAATATGACGGAATTAGCAAATTGCATAGTAAAAAGTGTAGAGAACTAACTTGACTAATGAAAAATGGCAATCACATAGACATGTACATGAGACGTGAGTTTTAACATCTAAATTAGAAAGCTTCAAAATGGTGCTAAGAGGATGATTTGACTAGTCGCAACGTCTTGCATTCTAGAGCTGAGTCTTCTTAACTCCATCTTTGTCAAAGGATATCCTATAGTCACACTATCTTGTGGACAAAGATGAACACTTTTGACACCAAGAAAGAAAGTATAGGGTTGAGAAGGGCAACCTCTACCTTGCAGTCTCACGTTCAAGGTTGGATCTTTCTCCACATCATCCTAAATTTTCCTAATTGCAACCTAAGTCCATCGGCAAGTTGTGTGTGTAATAGAGTAGTGTTAAAACTTTAAAAGCATGTACAACAATTTATAATGCAAACACCTCTTCAATATCAAAATAGATATTCAACCTCAACACCTCCCTACAAAATAAATGGTTAGCAAACATTCTACTCTTATAACTCCTATCTGCAAAAACATTTAACGCTTGATGTTAGGGGTGTACCTTGTCCCACGCTGCCAAATAAAATATTTTTGAAAAGAGAAATCTCATGCCTAAGTCCACTATGAATTTTAATTCAAGTCTCTAGCAGAGTCGCCAAACTGTTATGACCTTCCCTGAGGTGATCTACCAAAAGGAAAGCAAATGGACTACTAAGCCAAAGACTTAGCATTGACTCTCCCAAGCCCTACCAATCACAATTTGGTACTCAATTTAGAATGTAATTTCTTACCTGTTGGAGCTGCCACTAATCAATTATGGCCAATTAGACACCCATGTAAAGTGTAAGAGAACACTTTTCTTCTGCGAACCAAATATTCAATAAATTCAGGAGCTTGATTACACTAGATTAATCTAACGCCCTTTCGGTACCTTTTTTTCTCTATTTTCAAAATTATTTTGAAAGAAATCTTGGTTAATTTTAAGCCTAAACCACTAACATGAAAATGTGCAATCAAGAATTTAACACTCAAGAAATCAAAGCAATAAATAATTGCTAAGAATAGGGCAAGAAATTAAATACCTCAATGTCACGACTGCCTTTCTCTCAGAGATTGGAGAATGGCGTCAGCTTGGCGTGTGCTAAGTCTAGGTCTAGGACTTAACTCGAGCTCTTCCAAGCTCATACCATATCGCGACTTGTGGTTTAGATTTTTAACTTGCAAGTAATTTTTATCTAGGAGTCGCCATTAATCAGTTTATGGTGGGTCGATTATATACCTAAATAAGGCAGTGAGAGAATTATCTTACTTCTACGAATCAGAAATTAAAAAAGTTCGAAAACTTAGTTACACTAGTTGAGTCACTAGTGCCCTTTCGGTACCTTTCATCTTGTTCATTTTAAAAAAAATACTTATTAGGCAGTTTGGATTGATTTTAGGACGTATCTTATAACATATGAGATGATCAAGCAAGTGCACAATCATCAAATTAGTGATCAGCAGTCAAGATAAATATGCAGCCTAAAGTTCTAATCCTAACTAGGGCGACGACATTCAAAACATGGCAATTTATGCAATTATATATTAATTTGAAATAATATGCATAAAAATAATACAATGGTAGTAAAAATAACGTCCAAGATCTTATTGTATAGCCCTATGGGCATATCCGATTTAAACATAATTATTAATCAAATAATTCATATAATTTAGAAAATTATTTAAAAAACTATTTTCTAAACTATTTTCTAATTATAAAAAAAATTGATTTTTTTATTTTAAAAAAATATTAATATAATATTAAATCGAGTCGAGTTGGCGGATCCAGATTGGGTCGGAACTGACTCGAGTCAACGTACTTGATCGGAATGCGTTGACCTGGGTTTTGAACCGGATCGGGCTCGGTCCATTGGTAAAAGACAAAATAGGCCGGTTCAACTAGGTCGAACCGACCCTGAATAGCCTGCAAACAAGTCCAATTGGGTCTGCAAGTCGGGCTTGGGCCGGCTCTCGCGTGTACAAGCACGCGAGAATGCTGGTAAGGCGAGATCCGGTGATTGGCTAGCCATCTCGCTTGGCCATTGGCCTCGGCACCTAGGGTCAAGACGGCTCCCGTCTGGCCAGCCATAGTAGCCACCGGCCGAGCTCCAACCGGGGCTCTTCAAGCCTAAACGTCGGTCGGAGCTTGGCTGGGGGACCTGGGCCAATTTTTGGACTTCCTTAGTCTTACCCAACCACCACATGGCTAGGAATCGCCTCACGACTCCCCGGTCGACTTAGAGATCGCTGGCTAAGACTCAATCAAACAAAGCTTCATTTAGGCATTTTCTCGAACAGTTGGCACTCATTGAAAAAACAGGCGAACTTCGACCTATTTCAGGGCCAAGGCTTGCTTCGGCGACCACGACTTGCTTCCATTGGTGAGTCTAGACCAGGAGCAGAATCAGTATAGGCCAGGATTTGTGCGAAATGGCCAGCGTGAGTCCCGGCCAACCGGTGAATCAAAATAGGGGAAAAACAGAGGTCGAGAAGACTTATCGGTTGGGGACTTCGGCTCAATGGACCGTCGATGGCGTAGGCTCAATGGGAAAGCTCCTATGGCTTTGTCCTTCCAGCTTCAAGCGAAAGTCTTGATCTTTCTCGCTCAATCTCTTTCTTTTTCTTCTTTCTTTGTCTGCTCTGTTTTCCCTCTCTCCATCACCTTTTATGGCTAAAGGCCAATTGCTTTTACTCCATTAACTCACCCTGTGATGGCCTGCACTGGCCTACACTGCGTCTTTAACTTTATGGCCACTTTAGGCTAGCATAGGGAGGCAAGTTTTGCTCCTTTGCATCTCGTCTTCCATGGCAACAGGGAGGTGAAGAGGAGAGAGGGAAAAGGGCTGGGCTGAGTGGGGTAGAGAAGAAGCGGGCTGGGTTGGGCCAAGCCCAGCTCGCACGGAAGGAAAGGGAAGAGGGAGTGGGCTGGGCCCACATGGAGGAAGAAGGAGAGGGTCGGGTTGATTCGGCCTGATCCGATTTTTTTAAAATTTTTTTAATAATTCTTTTTCTTTTAAAAATAAGAAAAAGAATGTTCTAATAAACCCTAATAATGCAAATGCACCTATTATCTATATGTCATGCAATTTAATAGAAAATATTTGTGTTTATGGGTTAAATATTAATCCCTAATTTTCTATGCAATAATTTTAATTGGGTGATTAAAATTTAGGTGTCAACACTCAAGCAAGCAAAAACCCTATTAGCCCTAATAATTGTTCTGCAAGAAGTTAATTAAAAGAAAATGCATAGCCTAAACATGATTTTTAAATGATTATGTGGCCAAGTAGTGATATTATTTAAGAACTCGATTGAATAAATTGCAAAAGTTTAAAGATTTTTGTTTGGTCGGAAAAAAGTTTAGAGATTAGTAATGGCTATATCAAACAAAAATCGAATGAAATTTTGTATATTAGACATTATTTCATAATTTTCCCATCTTCTTATGTTTACAAATAATGCAGCCCGATATGTTTTCAAAATATTAAACCTTAATTCTCTCGAAGCAATCACGTTTTTGAAAAAGAGTAGGTAACTGAAAATAGAAAATTGTCTTCATTTTTATTTTCACAGAAAGTAAAATGTGAAATTAAACATTTCAAAAGATAAGGTATATGTGCCTCCCCATTTGCAACTTTATTCAAATGGAAGGAAGGAATACTAGGGATAGCAAATAACAAGAACAAAAAGAAAAAAAAAAGCAATAGCAGAGAATAATAGAATTTAAATGAACTATTGGCGCATAGCCCAGTCCATCAACATATACAAATGCTGAGTATGGTCTTGCAATTTGGGCTCTTGAGAGAAACCCCAATTAACAGAAGTGAGTGTGACTGATGAGCAAGAGACATGGTATGGCTTATGAAACCCTAAATGGGCTTCTAGAACCGAACATCCCAATTTCAAAAGGACGAGCTTTAGAACCGCAACATCAAAGCAAAAAGAAGATGACATTAACCACACGGGGCAATTACTCGCAGAAGAATCACCTGGATTAGCGGGCTTTAATTTTCTTTCAATATCTACTGTTAACATGAGAGAATGACAAAGTTGTAAAATAGGCTTATTGAGAGAACCCACTTTAGCTAAAGGTCAAGCACTAAACACCAGCTAAAACAAGGCCAATCTATCGCTGAAGTTGTATAAATCATGATCATTCATTAAACTTTAGGATGTAGTTTAGTGGGAAAATCATGTTGGCTGGGTCCGCCTCGTTCGTGAGGCCCAGGCAATATGATAAAATAAAAGAAAAACAAAGAAAGAGTCAAAAGGTCAAAAGAAAAAAAAGAAAAAGAAAAAGTAAAAGTAAAAGTAAAAAGAACAAAAGATGGGCAGCTTCGTGCGTGTGCCGAGAGGAGAGAGAGAAAACAGAGTCCTCACCAAGAGCACGAGAGAACAGGGGAGAGAAAGGAAGAAAAGGAGCTGCGGCTTGTGGTCCCGATTTGAAGGCCAAACATTATCGGAATTGACTTAAATTTTAGTATGTTGTTCATGAGATTGAGGACTACGAGTTGATCGGTTTCGTTCATTGAGAATCTCCTCCGAACTCTCCATTCGCGGTTAGGATTTTCTCCTTTATTTGTGTGTATATCCACTTTTGAAGTGATGAAAATGTTGATGTATTGTTGATGTTGTGCCTCTAGTGTGTGACTAGAGAAGAACTTTGTGTATCCTACTATTCTTGATGATTAGTAGAAGTTTTTGGGGGCAATCCGTGGTTTTTCCCACATTAGGTTTCCACGTTAAATCTTGATATCGTTATTGCATTTGCCTCCTTATAATTGTGAGGTTGTGTTGTTGGAATATTATTGGTTGTTGCTAGGATTAAATTGATTTCGGTCGGTTTAATTATGGGGGAGATATTGATCCTGAATTGGGCTTGGTTCTTGGTGAATTATTGCCCTAGTTCTCCCCAACAAATCATAACCCTATACTTAGCAAAGAGAAAATGGTATTAGGGTAAAATGGAAAAAAAAAAGTTAAAGGAGCAACCTATCAAATAGAATGATACTTGTACCCGCCAAGGAAAGAAACGTTGAGGACAATTGCATGACTTTGTTGCTTGCTTTGGACCTCAAAACATGAAAAGAAAAGTCATTCACAATATTTTAGAGACGGAGTTATGGCATGGGGGGTGCCCTCGTCTTTGTTGGGGTATTAATATGTAATTGCTATGTATTATAGGTTCTTTCTATAATTTTATCTCTATCTGCACTCTATCTATAATTAATCACTTTTATAAATACATAGCAAGCAACCCTATTTAGGGTTACCACGAAAGACACTCCATCTTTATTCTCTCTTACTCTAAAGATCATTAGTAAAGAGGTAGAGGTCTATTATAGATTGTTTATGCATGTTCTCTCTCCCTATAAGCCTAAATTGCTTGTTTTTAACGTGACGTAGAACGGGAAAAGTACCAAAAAAGTTCTAAACCTATTATATTGATGCCAATTCAGTTATAAATCTTTTAATTGAACCAATTTAATCATAAACCTTTTTCATATTTGTACTAATTCAGTCCATCCGGCCATTTTAGACCAGAAATCGCTAACATGGATGTCAGGCGTCTTACGTGGCACGATTGACGTTGACGTGCATAAATTTTAATAATTTTTTGAATTTTTTAAATATTTTTTCTTTTTTTCCTTTTTTTTCTTTGTTTTTTTTTCTTCCTACTCCTTATTGTGGCCTATGGCCAGCGACTGGCCACAGGCGAGGGGCGGCGAGGGTGTCGCGACCCTCGCCGGCCACAGGGGAGGGTCGCCCTCTTTGGCGAGGGCGAAGGCGAGGGCTGGACCCTCGCGGCCTGGGCAAGGGCCACGAGGGTCGTGCCACAACCCCAGCAAAGAGGAGGAAGGAAAAAAAAAGGAAAAAAGAAAAAAAATATTATTTTTTAAAATTATTAAAAATTGTCCATGTCAGCGCTGGTCGTGCCACGCAGGATGGTCGACATCAACGTCAGCGATTTTCGGTCTAAATTAGCCACATGGACTGAATTGGTACCAATGTGAAAAATTTTAGGACTAAATTAGTCCAATTAAAAGGTTTAAGATTGGATTGGTACTAATACAATAGATTTAAGACTTTTTTTTTTACATTTCCCGATGCAGAACCTAATACTATTAATCAGTTTGGTGTTCCTATCCAAATTCCAACACAAAACGAAGATGACAAATGTACCCACTTCAAGAATGAAAGTACTTTACTGTATTCTTTTGGTGTCACCGCAGCAACACGATGACTTAATACGAGCATCAACTTGAAGAAATCTTTCCATTTACATCCGAAATTAGACGAAGCTAGAGGGGATTAGATTAGACCATACATGAATGTGTTATTTTGACATCCCAGGATGTCTTCATTTAAGTTCCGATTAAAAGGAGAATATGAGCAAATATTCATTTTTCTTGTATGAACATTACTTTGTACTGTCTTTTAAGGGGAATAAATATAAGTCTTTCACATTAAATCTAGAAACCCTCCTCAATTTCTTTTAAGTGGAATTCATATATCTTTTGATACTATAATTTTGGGGAGTTCAACTTTGGCCCTTAGCTATTGTACTAAGTAAGTCCAATAGATGTTGCACTAAATAAGCATATAAAGCTATGAGACGAAGCTAAAAGCACAAACTCAAATTAACTAGTGATAAATACATGACGACTCAAAGAAATTGTTTACAATCATTATCAGAGGATCGTTGTCAAAAATGAATATGAACGAACATTCGTCCTTCTTGTATAAACGTTACACTGTTATAAATTGTTTATACACGTGCGCTTTCCTTATGGGGGATGAACTTTTTCAGGATCAAACCCGAGCTAGAAGCAGCAGACACACTCATGATAGGGAAAAAGTATCAAAAAAGTCATAAACTTATTGTAATTGTGTCAATTTAGTCCTAAACTTTTTTTTGGTGCCAATTTAGTTCTAAACCTTTTGAAATAGTGCCAATTCAATAATTTCGGCTAATTTTGGCCAGATTTTGTTGACATGGACGCCCAGCGAAACCCCCGTGGTCTGGGCGATGGCTAGGCTCGCCAACTGGCGAATTGAATCTTTAGGACTTTTCTGACATTTTTCCCCTCATGACAGTCAAATTGAATCTTTGTGCTTGAACAGAATGGACATTAATATTAATCAATAGAAAGCAGGAAATAATAAAAAAAATCCTACACGGGAAACATGGCTCTACTAAGGCTACATTTGGTTTGGCTTTGGAAATGGATTTTGAGGAAATGCAAAGGCCTTTGATCTAATGCAAATTGCATTTGGTAAAAAGTCATTTGTAAAACAATTTCAGGTCAAATAATGTTTGGCAAAGTTTTTCTTGCAAAGGACTTTGGCTGCAGTCTCAAACCCTTTGCCGGCTTCGATGAAGGGGGTCAGGTTGCCATCGGTTGTCATCAGAGGTTGTGCCACCCCCGGCAAGGGTTGCGCTACCCTAGTCGACGATCACCACCAACCAAGGCGACGTTGCCTAGGGTGGCGCTAACCCAGGCGACGTCACCTGGGTTGCGCAAACCCAAGTGATGGACACCTGGGTGGCGCCACCCCAGGCGACAATCCCCTCAGTCACACGACCTCGCAAGCCATTCGTAGCTAGATCTGGTCTCACTGGCCGCTCTTATGTAGAGAAGATGAACAGTAACAACGAGGGAAAAATCAAAAAACGAAAAAATTTATGAGGGTAGTTTTGGAAGAAAAAAATTACTTAACCCTAGAAATAGCCTTTTGCATTTACTGAAAGCCTAAGGCATGTGAAGACCTGCTTTGGGCTTTCAGCTTTGCCAATTCCGTCATTTGGCCAAAGAGATCCCAAAATAAATTTGCCAAACATCCCATATTTATCCCAAGGAGTTTTAGAAGCTCAAAACCCCTTGGAAAAGCTGAACCAAATGCAGCCTAAGTCCGTAAACGTGCCCTTCTCGAATACTTCTTTCCAACATTTACAATCAACAAGGAAAAAAAGTTGAACCGAAATCTTTTTAGTTTTGCTAAAAAAAAAGAACACCTTTTTCTGCTTCTTTTTGTACACTCTTGCATCTAACTTCAATTAAGGTTAAGCCATCATAAATACTCTATTGTGATTCTCTCTCTTACTCTAAATGTCAACAAGTAAGAGGTAAAGATTTATTATAGATTATTTATGCATGTGTTAAATAATGTCTCAAGTTTAATCTCATGTACGGAATCCGAACATATTGAATGATGTAGATCGGTTAAACCAAATCTGTTAGTAATGAAATTCCAATATCTCACTTTTCTATTTGAGTTAGAACTTATCTTGAAAGGAATATTCACGTGTGTATGAGTGTGTGTGTGTGTATATAATATAGAGAGAGATGCTTTCGGTCTTCGGAAAGTCTTTGTTCTTTTTGTTTTTGGCGAATTTGGGAAATCTTTGTTCGTTATTCAAGAAAAGTTCAAATCAACCATCATTAACCTATATACTTTGTATATTCAGCCACTTCAAGCATGATAACGTTTCGAAAAAAAAAATAGAGAGGTGTGTGATGACGCAGCAAAAGGTAAAAGAGGCTTGTCCGTGTGAACTCAAGAAATTGAGCCGGCAAATTGCGAGCGTCTTTCGAGGTCGCACGAAGAGGGAGCCGTCCACCCTCGAATTTTGTGTTCCTGAGTCCTGCTCCAATCGAGTTGCTTTATTTATAAACGATGTTGGTTTGAATTTAATTTAAGTGGGGGAAATATTCATGAGCGATATCACTTTAAAAGTCTCCTATTATTTAGGTGAATTAATTACTGTCGACTCTTCCCATGGTATCGACACTTGGACCAAAGTTCGTTTATTTTTTTCAATGAACTCGCGTTGATTTAATTGCAAGATCAAATAGTTTACGCCGTTATTTTACCACGTATCCCTTTTCTTATGACCCTAAATTGCTTGGGCTTAATACGCTAATAATCCTCTAGATTTAACTCTTGTCTCAATTTTACCTTTTGTCTCATAACAAAAATTCTAACTTTAAACTTTTTCTGTTCAATAAAAACCCTCAAATTTTAGGTCCAGTCTCAATTTTACCTTAAATTTTTTTCTCATAAAAAATCCTTAACTTTAGATCTAATACCAATTCTGCCCTAAAATTTTTTTTCTCATAAAAAAAATCCCAACTTTAGGTCCACTTTTAATTTCAATCTAATTTTTTTTGTCTCATAAAATATTACTAACTTTTACTTGAGTCTCAAGTCTCTTCTCCATTAATCCTACGTCAAAATCACCAAAGGTGATTTTGCATCCGTTGATCTCTCATGCTTCGGATTGTTCCATCTCTCACGTTCAGGACACTCGAATAGCTTGTGCTTGGGAGTTTTCCATCTCTCAGTTGTCAACAAGAAATTTTGGATGGAGCGTTAATGGAACGGATTTGTGAACTCAAATAAAAGCTTGTGGTTGTTTATGAGACTGTAAAAATTTTAGAGTAAAATTGGGATAGGACCTAAAGTTTGGATTTTTTCATAGGACAAAAAAAAGTTTAGAATGAACTTGGGACCGGACCTAAAGTTGGAGGTATTTTATGAGATAAAAGGTAAAATTGGGACAAAAGCTAAAATTGATTAACCTTTGTGTAAATAATTCTATGCACGTGTAGACTCACTTTATTGGACTTAGCCCATTGCACCCATTTAAATGTCTGGTCCAAAAGCTTTGCACAACTACTTTATTAAGGCCCCTCGCCTTCCCCCACAACTCCCCACCCTCTCTCGATCTCTCTCGAAAAATCACCCTCTTCCGAAAAGAAATTACTTTTCTTGTTTTCTTTGGAAACAAATTTTATTTTTGTCCTTCTACTTTTGTTGCTTTTCCAATTATTGTGCTTACACTTTCAATTTTTCTAATCAAATTCAACTGATATAAAATTCAGCCAAATCCAACTGAGGTGACCGTCAAAAGACCTCTCTCTCTCTCTCTCTCAAAATCTCTCTTTCGAAAAAAATAACTTTTCTCTTTTTCTTTCTAAACAAATTTTCTTTTTGTCTTTCTACTTTCTTTATTTTTCCAATTATTGTTCTTACACTTTTAATTTTGCTAATCAAATTCATCTGATATAAAATTTAGCCAAATCCAATTGACGTGGTTGTCAAAAGACACTCTAGTGTGATAATAAAATTGGAACAAAAACTTAAATTGAAAGTTTTTAGGGTATGGGGCCAAAGTTTTTGTGTTTCGTGCGCATGGAAAACGAAAAAAACATGATCGTCACGATGTGGGAAAACCTAAAAGTGTCACTCAAGTCCAAATTCCGATACAAATTGAATGATGACAAATGGGTCCACTCTGAGGATGAAATTACTTAATATATCCTTTTTGTTTTTCACCTCAGTAACATCATCAACTTGAGGACATCTGTGTCCATTTACGTCTGAAAGCTTAAGACTAGCCGAAACTACCAGGGGGGAAATTAGACCGGACATCGCCTGGTAATGACTAAATCTTTGTAAGATTTTGTTTGTCTGTAGATTTGTCTGTCGAACTTTATCGATTTGAGGGCCCAAAGTGAAATGAGAGTGATACGCAGGTGGTTGACAGCATGAAGCGGCTCTCGAATTCAGCTTCTTTCCCGTTTGGAGACGGCGCCTGATTAACTCCCAAAGAAACTGTCGAAAAGCACTGAGCTTTCGTGGCTATTTAATTTATGAGTTAATATCACGAAAAATTTTAAATTAATATATTTATAATAAATTTATTTTAAATTAATTTTTTGATCATAAAAGATCTCGAACTAATATATCTGTGTAAACTTATCCAAAACTAATTTTTCGATTACAAAAAATCATAAATTGATACATTTATGATAAATTTACTTCCTATTAAATTAAATTAATATTACAAAAAATAAAAAATTAGTAAACCGGTGACAAATAAAGGATAAAACCCCAAATTGATATGCCCGTCAATCGTCATGTATCTTCCAACTCAAAAATTTGACTGTAAAATTTAACGGAAACTAATGGAGGGTAAAATTATCACAGGTGTATCAGTTTAAGGTTTTTCGTAATCAAAACTTAGTTTGGGATAAAATTTTTTATAAGTATACCAATTTTAGATTTTTTTGCTATATTAACCCTTAATTTAATTGCCTTACCAAAAAAAAAACCCTTAATTTAATTGATGAGGAGACACGGGAGTCAATGTTAATAATAACCAATTAGTTTTAGTTTTCTTTAATGGCATTTTATATAATACATGTATCGCCAAATTTAAACAGTAGGGCTAATGATTGCATGATCTAGGTGATGTCTCAACACCATCTACCGTGCATAATTTAATTTTGTAAATGACATGAGTAGCAGGGGATGATGATTCGGTTTGAAAAGTAGAAGCTTTTCTGGCCTAGGGTTTGGTAGAAAATAGAAAGGAGTCAATATGCTACCGATATACTTCGACATTAACAAATTTGTTGAAAATAAATCAGACGGGCACATATGTAATAATAGAATGAAAAGGGAGTTAATTAACGTTGCACCAAAGACAGAGTAATGACATAATTTTTTTGCACATCTAATATTAATTACCTCATCTCTGTCCAACCCTTAGGCACATAACTTTTTTTGTATAAATTTTTTTTGAAATCATAGGGGACTTTTATGTTATTTTACTAATTTTCATTTCCCATCATTATATAAAATCCATTTATTTGTGAAATATGCGTTGTTAATATTTTTTTGATGAGGACTGACTTTTTTATTGATAGTTTAGTATAATTTATTCGTGCAGCTTATTTTAGGATTTCTTCAAGGCTAACTGGATTCCGTTGTAATATTAAAACCTCTTCAAAATCTCAATCAAAAATTTAGTATAATCCTTTATTCAAAGTTTATTCTCAATAATTATGAAGGGACATTAATTTTCACCATGAATTACAAAGAAATAGGATTTATTTTACATTTTCCATGATTGTCGACATTTCATTTTCAAATATAATATGTTATAGTTATCTCTAGTGATGCATTTAATCACAAGGGTCATCACTAATTGTGCATGCGGTCATATTTATTTATGAAACAAGCTAGGGAAATGCGTAGTATATTATGTTTTGATTATTTTTTGGTAAATTTATTTCCATTAATTTTCTTATATTCATCTTATTTGTAAATAGCAACGTGTAAATTTTTTTTGAGGATCCACCAAGATTATATATTCATCAAATATGGGTTATCATATCGTAGAGTTTTTTCAATGATCAACTAACATCATTTATTTGTATAAACATAGTGTTATATCATGTATCCATATATTCACCGAATCTTTCAAAAATATATAAATTAAAAAGTGCTAGGAGTTATAAATGATTATGCATTTAATCATAAGAGTCATCGTTGATTATATTCTTTGTCATAATTATTCATTTAACACGACCCATTAAAGATATACTGTAAAAGTTTCATAATGATGGTTCTTTTATTTATTTGACCATACTTATTTTATTGATTTTATAATATTCATTTAAGAGATGAGCAATAATTTTTTAGTGACGAACTTTTTAATTGATCGTCAATGTCATTTGTTTGTCAGATTTCTTTTAACGATCCTTTAACATCATATCTATGAACTCAATAATTATGAAGGGACATTAATTTTCACCATGAATTACAAAGAAATAGGATTTATTTTACATTTTCCATGATTGTCGACATTTCATTTTCAAATATAATATGTTACAGTTATCTCTAGTGATGCATTTAATCACAAGGGTCGTCACTAATTGTGCATGCGGTCATATTTATTTATGAAACAAGGGAAATGTGTAGTACATTATGTTTTGATTAGTTTTTGGTAAATTTATTTCCATTAATTTTCTTATATTCATCTTATTTGTAAATAGCACCGCGTAAATTTTTTTTGAGGATCCACCAAGATTATATATTCATCAAATATGGGCTATCATATCGTAGAGTTTTTTCAATGATCAACTAACATCATTTATTTGTGTAAACATAGTGTTATATCATGTATCCATATATTAACCGAATCTTTCAAAAATATTTAAGTTAAAAAGTGCTAGGAGTTATAAATGATTATGCATTTAATCATAAGAGTCATCGTTGATTATATTCTTTGTCATAATTATTCATTTAACACGACCCATTAAAGATATACTGTAAAAGTTTCATAATGATGGTTCTTTTATTTATTTGACCATACTTATTTTATTGATTTTATAATATTCATTTAAGAGATGAGCAATAATTTTTTAGTGACGAACTTTTTAATTGATCGTCAATGTCATTTGTTTGTCAGATTTCTTTTAACGATCCTTTAACATCATATCTATGAAACATGCACTATCATGCTATAGCGCCTTTTTAAGGTAACTTTTTCTGCAATAAATGGTTTGTGTTAAAGGGTAACTTGTTATTAATTTTTCAATGTTCATTTGTACGTAAAATATGTGTTATCGTCTTATTAAAGTCACGTTTACATCATTCATTTGTCAAATATGGAATCGTGCCATGTGATATTTTAATATTATTTATTGAAAGTTCAAGAATTGGCTCCATCATCTTAAAGTTCAATCTTATTTCCAGAAAAAAAATCAAATAATTTTTTAGTGATATGAATCATCATCTAATGTAACTTTGTTAAGGAGCGCAAAGAAGAAGCCCAACACCTTTCACCCGGGGAGATCGCCAAGTGGGAGTCTAAATTTGAGCCTGTTAACATATCCAGCTCAATACACATTCACTCAAAAGTTTAAATTAATGAGTTGTGAGGTCAACAAGAATAATATTAACTACTCTTTCAGGTATTCTTCTGCATCAAGATATGAAGTCTTGCCACTGGGCCTACATTTTTACACCCCAATGCCCACCACCTGGAAATTATGCCAACTTCATCTACCAAACATCGGAACAAACCAACGGTTCCGATACTAATTTGTTAGAGAGCGCAAAGCAAAAGCTCGATACTTTTCACCCAAGAGATCACCAAGAGAGAACTTAAGTCCGATCTTGTTAACATATCCAGTTAGATCTACTTTCATTCAAAAACTCAAACCAATGAGTTATAGGCCAACTGTGGTATATTAATATCCAGTTAGAATATTCTTCAATGTGGGATTTCTTTAACACAACTCACACATGCATCCTAACAAACTTAGATTCAAGGCTTTATTCTCATAAACTTGGAAAATTATAATAATCTTAGATGGAGAATGTGCACAATCATGAAATATTTCTTTTTAAACTTTTAATTTTTCTTTTTAAAACTTAGATGCAAGAATTTATTTTGTCAACTTAAAAATTTACTCTTTTGATATTTCAAAATAAAATCTTTATATATATATATATATATATATATATATATATATATATATGCACAACTTGGCCCAAAGCTAATACGAAAATAATATAGCCCAACGATCCCCTCGTCGAAGCACTCCTCCTAAACATAGCAAAATAACTCTTAGCAAATGGCACAAAATACATATTAGTCTATAAAAAATATAATAAATTCATTAAGAGTTATTGTAAAATTGCAATGACATGCTTGTCGATTTTCAGCATTACTTTTTTGTTTTTCAACTCGAAGTATATATTTTTATTTATTTTCTAGTTCTAATCCTAGCCCTATTCTATGAACATTAAAAACCAAATTGGATAGGATATGCCTATATCTGACGTTATATATGGTCATTCGTACAAGCATTTTTTTTGAATCTGGGTTCATTTATTTGAAAGATGACACGTTTCCATATTAAAGTGACCGTTCTATTACTTGTCGGTATAATCATAATATTCTATAAGAGAATAAAAAAGAGTATTATAAGATGCACAACCTCTTATCACAGATGTGCAGTGCATTGAAACGAGAAGAAGAACTAAGTTCTTAGTGGCAATAAAGATCATGCACTAACTCTTGATCAACGTCAAACCATGAAAAGGTAACAAAATGAAGAAGTATAAGGGATATGAATGCCAAATATTAGTCTAAATATCATTTTAGTTGCGATTAGTTGTCCGCCCGCACATTGTGCCTCATGCGAACTATTTAAAGTATATACTGTAAAATACACTATAAGCAAATTTCATGTACCCAAAAACCTATCTCTCATTAAGGTGCTATGAAGGAAAATAACTGTATCATGTCAACATAAAGAAAATATACTACGCTCATATTATGCCAAGCAAAAGGAAAAACAAAAAACTCAAAATAAAGTTGATGAAAGTTGATGAACGTCGTTGTTTCTCAAATTTTTGAAACTCTCGTGCAATGATAGGAATCAACATACCTATTCTATGTATATCGTTAAAGTTGGAGCTAAAAGAATGTTGCTTTCTGTGCTCGCCACGTGGCACTTTACTTTGTTTCTATTATTGCAACGTGGCATGATTGTCAGGTGATACATTTTTGTCATATGGCCCATATTCAATCAATAAGCTTTTTATTCAGTTGGTTGCAGCAACAAAAAAAGCTTTTAATTCAGTGATTTGTCATTTCCAAACTTGAATCTGTTATTGAGTTTAAATTGAGCAAAGTGAATAAACAGAAAGTATATATCCATACTTTAGCTCTTATTGAGTTTAAACCATAAAGAATAATAAATAAATAAAATAAATTGTCTTCAAATATACTCTCAACCGATATGATTAATTTTGAATAAAATTTCTTAGCTCCAAATATATTCCTGAATGACTAAATTAATGTATTATCGATACAGAAAAAACTCTTCATCCAAGAAAAGAAAAAAACACTAAATTAAAAATTTTAAACTAATTAAGAAAATCGCTCTATAAAAACTAACCAAAAGTAGAACAAACTAAAGACAACACTCGGGAACATTTTAAGTTGTTTAATTCAAATGATTTAATTCAGTGCATAAAAAAAAAATAGAGTGAATAATGAAATGCACTTATTAAATATTTCAAAAAAATGGATTAAGGACAAGCTAACACTTTTTGTTTCGTAATACAACTTTTTGTCTTTTTTAATCGACTACTTAAATATCTTAGTTTAAACTAAACTAGGAACAATAGATAAAAGAACATACCTTCAAAAATATATTCTTAAAGAATCCCGCTAGGATGATGGCATCATCACTTCCTATTAGCGACGTCGCAACGGGAATTGTGGAGCGGTGAAATTATTCAAGAATAGAAAACTTCATGGGAAATTGACCAACTTTATTAACAGGTCAATATTGCTCCAGAATAATACACGAATTAATGCTTAATAATTCTAAAAAGAAGGATGCTAACATACCTTTGGATTGGTAAATTTGACTAATGATAACTGAGTTTTAGCTGATTTCACGTTTAAGCAACAGAATTTCAAATTTTCTTTTTATTGCCAAATGCTTTTTTTTTTCTTATCCAACCGATGCACCGTGATTTTGGCTGCGAGTTGACAAATTTCTTTACTAAAATACTGATACAGTGGCCACTAACAATGATATCACGTCGAGAGAATTAACTACATATCTATCACGTTAATATTCGTCGGAAAAAAACAAATAGATTCCATCGAAGTGTATATATTGAAAAAATATATATGAACACGTAGCGAATTCGAGCGATTTATCAAAATTTGGTGATATGAGGGATGATAACTTCGAACATGGATCGATACATTTAAGAATATTGATATCGGCAAATATGAGAATGATAGAAATTGACATGAATTTAAAATGCATAATTCTTTAGCATGTCAAATGAAAGTACAAGATTTTATGAAATTTATCACCAATCTTCTAATCATTAGATCCAATAATCAGTTAATCCTAGTAGATAGTATGCACAGTACTTCTGGATAGATTTGGAAATATCCCTTCCCGCAAGGGGAAATAGAAGCGCCGCCGTGTCCATGTTAACCTATTACAAAAGGAAAGGCGACGGGCGTATAAAGGACTGAAATTCATAATGAGCTGTCCACCGTCCAACGACAGCTTAGTGCGGAAAAATTCATATTATAATGCAGAATTCGAACTCCACTATAAATAGTTAAAGCGGGCTTGCATTGCGAATGAGCTCGGGTACAGCTCATTCTCTCTACTTTGATTTTGGGGGGTGTTTGAATGGTAAATTCTAGTTAAGATGATGATCCAATTTGGCCAACTCAACAGAAAGCTTTTCCCTCCAATTTCTCATCCTCCTCCTCCATTGTATCCAAGCCTCCTTAACGATGGAGCAGCAGCACAGTTCCGACGGCAATCCTTTCCCATCTCTTTGCCCTCTTCCTTTCCCCCCCGCTTCTCTTGTCTTAGACATAGCATAGCAGCCAGGCCACAGCTCTTCGTGGCCCCCTCCTCCATCCCTCCTCCGTGGGTTTACGATGCTTTCATCAGTTACAAACAGGCTGACACGCGCAACTTCGTGAGCCATCTCCACAACGCTCTTGAGCGGAACAAGATAAGAGCCTTCGTCGACTTCAATCTGGAAAGAGGACTAGAGATTGCACCGGCAATCAATGAAGCGATCAAGCGGTCGAGGAGTGCTATCGTGGTCATCTCTCCGACCTTTGCCTCCTCGCCGTGGTGCCTGGACGAGCTGCTAAAGATCCTCGAATGCAAGGAAAAGAAAGGCCAGCTGGTGTTCGTCATTTTCGTGGATGTCGACCCCAGAGAGATGCGCGAGCAGTCCGGATCTTTCACACAGATTGGCCAAAGCGAGAAGGGTTTCGGGCAAGACAATGCCAGCAAGGTCCAGAGGTGGAGAGCCGCTCTCCGAAAAGCCGGCAATCTCACCGGTTGGACTCTTGGAAGCAGGTACTAACTTTCTCTCTTCCATAAGCGTTTTCTTGAGAGGATTCCTAAAGCAAGTTTCTGATTTTTTCCAAGAAACAACAGAACTTGTTCCTAAAGCCCGATCTTTTGGTCTATGGGCAATAGGAAAAATTGGAAATGTTTGGAATCCTTTTCCTAGGATTCGAACTTTCCTAAAATAGCAATCCCATTCTATTGTTTGGCTCATCAAAGAGACTTAACATCGACGCTGCAGCATCTTTTCAGATACATTTTCGATATTTAAAGCTTGTAGGAAAACAAAGAAAAACGACATTTTGTAAAAATGTTGATTGTTAAAATTACACTCCTTGACACCATCTGTCATCTTCTATAAATATTTTTTTTTCTCAGAGCATTTATCATATTTTACCCCCGAAGCAAATGTTTCAGCATATGCTGACTTCCTCTATATATAGCAAATTTAGGAGTGTTCAGCTAAATAAAACGATAGATAACCTTCTGTTCAACCTTAAAGGAGAAGAAAAATAAATGATGGATCTCCCTTTTTTCCAGTTTTAACCCTCATTTCGCATTTTATATTTCATAACTAAACAAACAAGTTTGTTCTCCTCACTTCTTCCCTCAAGCATAAAGAAATCTCTAGTGAACTATGATTTTCGCCGTTGCCAATCTCCTTCATGTATCATTTCCCTCACTTACTCTGAGTCCCATTGTTGAAATCATATAAGTGGGTGAATTCCAAACCATATGAGCTTTTTTTTCTATAGGAGGTTGTCAGTGGTCCCATGCTTTCTTCTTGTTAATAGTAAGGAGAACAAGGTTGGCCAGTCCAGACATCTTCCACAGCCAATACAGGGTAAACCCTAGCTGTGATGCAAACCTTCCGTTCACCACCAAAACTCTCCACTTTGGAGTGACCTAAATGCAAAAAAAAAAAGATAAAAAAAGTTGTTGTTAGTCTTTGTATTGTTTGGACTGAAGATAAATACACTAGGAGTGCCATAACTTTCGCACGGTCCTTACTTGAGTGCCACAATTTTTTTTTCTCTCACTTGAGTGTCACAAATTTGAAAAATGATAACTTAAGTGCCATCAGAGATTTGCCTCGTCGGAAAATCCAACATGGACACCTGTCATCCTACGTGGCACATTGAGGCTGATGTGAACAATTAATAAAATAATTAAAAAAAACCAAGTTGGAATGGAAAATTAATAATAATAAAAAATCCACGTATGACGATTTACTAAAAATGGCACTTAAATAATCGATTTTACTCTGATGCGGCACTCAAGTGAGCGCCATACGAAAGTTATGGTACTTTTGCGGTTCTTATCCCAAACATTTTTATTTATAAGTAAAAAGTTTGGGGAGGGTCAACCAATGCAATTATTCCTCTGAACTTTACCATAAGGGTCCCACATAGACAAATGCCTTTCATTAAATAATTTTTATAAGACATATTAATAGAAGTGGGTACCATATATGTACATAACTAGGTACTTCTCATGAATGAGGCCCATTGCATATAAAATCCAAAATATCATAAATTTAATTTTCAACAAAGATCGAAATTAAAATATCATCAAAACAATTATTATGCACTAATACATAAGTAGTATTAATTATAAATTACCTCCTTCGCCTCTCCTTTTTCCTAACAAAAATACGGCCCTTGACTCTAGAACCCCATCATACTCTCTCCTTATTTTACTCGTATCAACTCAAATATAAATAAGGATAAACGCATAAAGGCTCACACTTTTTCCATCCATGTTTTGAGTTCCGACGGCCCCTATTACCTTGAATTGACCATAATATCTCTTGTAGATCCCAAATTTAAGATTATTTCTTACCTTTTTCTTTCTTCTCTTTATTTGGAAATTCTGAAGCACTTAGAATTGACAAAAAAATATGTATTTGCCAATGGTTTGATTGGATTACCTTATAATGCAATTACAATCGTCATGATTTTCTTGTCAACAACTAATTATTCCATTTAATCAACCTTACTTTTCTGTTTTGTCAATGTATTCCTAAACTTTTGGGTGATATTTCAATGTAGTCTTTCCCGTCAATTACCACAAAAAATCTCTGACGTGCCATCTAGTCATTGCCGACCGTCCTAACTAGCATGCTAACGTGGGCAATTTGTTGATTTCCACGTTGCAATTTGCAACAACAATTGATAGGAAAGAATACATTGAAATATCGCACAAATGTGTAGGACTATATTGAGAAAATTGGAAAGTCAAAACTAAATTGACATTCGTGCAATAGATTTAGGGCTAAATTGATAATTTTTCCAAATATTTAAATAATCACTCCTTCAACGGACACATGTATAAGCATTTTTGGGATAAATATACTATGAGTGCTATAACTTTCATGCGGCCCTCACTTGAGTACCACAAATTTGAAAATTTGATCACTTAAGTGCCATCAGTGATTTGCCTTATCGGAAAATTAGACGTGGACGTCAGTCATTTTACGTGGCATTGCCGGCGCTGATAAGGACGATTAATAAAAAATTCAAAAATAAAAAAAATCCATGTTAGAATGGAAAATTTATAAAAAAAATTCATTTATGACAATTTGTTGAAAATTACACTCAAATGATCGATTTTATTTCGACGTGACAATTCAGTGAGCGAAAAAAAAAAGTTATGACTCTCAAGTGAGCGCCGTATAAAAGTTATGGCATTCCTACTGTCCTTATCCTGTTTGGATTGTGGCACCCAGATAGGGTTTAAAAGAAAGTTCAGCCTCCAACTTGTTTTCTTCTATCTATTAGGGAGATGATCGGTTCCCAATTCGGTTCGGTCTCACCCAGGAACTGGAAATCAGAACCGGGAACTAGACAAGAAAAACCAATTCCCAGTTTCTAGAACTGGGGATCGGATCAGTCAGTTTGATTCTTGGGCATGCCAATGGAATTGGTCATTGGGATTGCAATATCACCCCTAATTAAGCCTCAATCCAGTCCCACCGACTCACTCGCCAATTTCAAGAAGAAAAAAATGTTCCCAAATCGACGAGCTCTCTACAACTCATGCATTTTATAATTGACTACAAAGCAAAAATTAAAGGATCAACAAACCATTCGCAAGAAATGAGGTTGGAAGAAGAGAATTGCCTACTGGTATGAGAAGGTTTCTAATGCGATGCTTTTGTCACAAGAACTCTTCCAAAGTCTTCCGCCGACTGTTTAGTTCGAGAGTTGAGCGAGAGGAATGTGACTCAAGCAAGAGAGGCCTGAGAGTCGAGTAAGGCCTGAGAGGCGAGAGGCAATTAGGATTGTGAAAGAGGCGTGCATGAGAGAGGAGAGGGAAAGAGTAGAGGAGGCGTGACTTGACTCATGAGAGACAAATAGAGAAATAGGAGAGGATGCTTGAGAAATAATAAATAACTAAATAAATAAATAATCTTTCCTATTGGCCCGGTCCCCCCTAAAACTGGGAACCGGACCGAAAATCAACGGTTCCAATTTTATAGAACCGGGAACTTGATCAGCACCCTCGGGAGCTGCCTAGAACCGGCTGGTTTGATCCAGTCCGAGCGGTTCCCGATTCATGTAGTCTGTGATGCTCACCCCTACTATCTATGATTGCTTGCTCTTAGAGCGCGCTCTCTCTCTCTCCCCTTTTCTGGCCAAGAAACTTTCTCTAGTAGAACTTCTTTTTTAGGGAGCATAGAGAATGTTTTTCATATACGTATTCCTATCCCGCTTCCTTTTAATTTGTTGCTTAAAGGATTAGCCACAAGATCTTCTCTTGTTTGTTTCCGAAATGTATCATTCCCATTCAACAGAAAACTAGCAGAAACTTCTGACAAAAAATAAATAAATAAATATCAGAAACATGAGAGGGAGATGTGTCACTATTATGAGAGCACGTGTCAACCTCTCATATCTCACTATTTTCTATTATATCGGATAGTAAATTAGATTAGATGGACGATACTTCTAAGTTCGAGAATATAACCTTATTGATCCTTTTTTAACCCTTTACAAGCACGAATAACTAGAGTCCCACCTTTTTCCTTTTTTGGTCGAGCAGAGTGACACCTTTTAGTTGTTGAAATTTGCAGACTAGAAGCGGATCTCATCGAATCCGTTGTGGAGAAAATCTCAAGAAGACTGAGCTGCTCATACACGAGCCTATGTTTCCATCCAGTTGGGTTAGATTCTCAGGTACAAGCCTTGTTGTCCTTATTGAAATTAGAGGTTCAGGAGGTCCGAATCCTGGGCATTTATGGCACCAGAGGGATAGGTAAGAGTACACTTGTGAGATCTCTATACCACCGAATTGCAGATCAATTTGATCGGAGTTGCATTCTTGTGAATGGCGAGGATATATCGAGCCTGGATGGCCTCGTTAAATTGCAGGAGGCCCTTTGTGGTGACATTCTCGGCGATGGAGTTTCAGAGTTTGGCAACGATATTCATGTAGTAATAAACTTCATGAGGGGCAAGCTTCACAACAAGAGGGTTCTGCTGGTGATTGATGATGTTGAAGGGTTGTGGGAGCCACTAAGCCACCTGATCGAGGCAATAAACTTAGGCTTGGGAAGCAGAGTTATTTTGATCCCACAACACGAAGGAACCTTAACGGGTCTATATGGGGAAATCTATAAGGTAAGACCATTAAATGATGATCAAGCTCTCGAGCTTTTCAATTGGAATGCGTTTCGAGAAAGATATCCCAAAAGTGATTATAAGATGCTCTCAAATTGTTTCGCCAGTTTTTCTAAAGGGCTTCCTTTAGTACTGATCGTGATGGGTTCTTTCTTGAATGGAAAAAGCGTCAAGGAATGGCAAGGAGTTTTTGATCAACTGAAAGAAATCCCTCAAGGAAAGGTTCATGAAATACTGAGGATTGTTATCGATAGCTTAGAGGCTAACGAGAGGACGATTTTTCTCGACATCGCGTGTTTTCTCAATGGATATGACAAAGAAGAAATCATCAAGTCCCTAGATCAATGTTGTGTCCATGCTGATAGTGGTATCGAAATTTTGACTCAAAAGTCACTCGTATACATCGATGAATATAACAAAGTCTGGATACATGATTTGCTTCAAGAAATGGGTAGACGAATCGTGATTCAAGAGTGCTCTGATAACCCCAGCAAGCGAAGCAGAATATGGCGTCATGAGGATGCTCTACAAGTGGTTAGACAAAATTCGGTAAAAGTTTAAGCATGTCCTAGATAAAAATTAATTTGAGCACATATTTATGTCTTCTTTTTGTGGACTTCGCATTTACATGTGGTGTAAGAAGCTTTAGATTGCATAATTAGGAGAGACACATGTGCAATTTAATTTTTGCCAATTAGGTATAAGCAAGAAATTAGGTTTTGAGTATCTTTTATTTCAATCTTTGTCAATTTTCATACTTAAATTGGCATTGTTTATTGTTTGATTAACGGTTATATAACCTAGTATAATACCTCTCATTTGTTCTAGATGAATACATCTTTTAGAAACTGCTTGTGTTATGATGGTTTTTAGACTAGCACGGTCTTAATACAAATATAAACATTATTCTTAGAGTTACACTTGTTTTTTGATATGTATAAATTATCTTTGTTTGGCTGTAACAGGGAACAGATGCCATTGAAGGCATTAAACTAGACAAGATTGATGTAGAAGACTTGATCTTGCATGCAGACTCGTTCAAAAAAATGAAGAGGCTTAGATTATTTATAATGGCCGATCAAGTTCCTCATTGTGGACCGGCTGGATATCTATCAGAAAAGTTGCTTACGCGCTTCAAACGGAACTGCGGTATTATGCTGGCGTGTTGGGAGCCACTTGGGAAGAGAATTTCCAAGTTCTGGTCCCGCGGAGGTTGAAGATGAAGATCAACAGACGCTAGGGGTGGCATTGACATAAACTACTAAGAAAATAGAGACCTAGAACAAAAAAGGGGTTGACCTTCGTGTATATATTTGACCGAATTTTGTGCTTGAGGGACTTGATTAAATATTTCGTATGAGTAAAAGAATTTCACAAGAAAAATGGAGACTACTGGCCAGCACAAGTAGATCTCCGTCTCTCCCAAGTCTTGTCGGAGGAAACGATTCCACAATCCCATGAATCATGACGATATAGTGTTTTGCCGAAACAGGATCGTCGATGGAATACCTTTCATCAAAATTCATCTTTCAGTTTTGTGGTAATTTTGGATATGAGTTGTATCAATGGGACACAAGGAACAAATATGATTCAACGGAATTTAATCAACGATGAAGCCCGATGACATAAAAAGCTCCACTGGAATTTAATCGGCGACAAAGTGCAATACCACATCGGAATTTAATAGATGACGAAGATCTGAAAATTGCAACTAAGATACAAGTCGGAATTTAATAGACGACGAATTATCTAAAACTAAGATAAAGCACGGGAATGGAAAGATATTTCAATTGCAGAAAAGATAAATTACAGAATGGTAAAGATAAAAATAAATTTGCGAGAACATTAACTTCTTTGATTCATTGGAGATAGATCTCTACATGAATACACTTCGGGCATTTATAGCCTAACATAGTCTATAACCGCTAAGAGGTTATTACTTGAATCTTTGGGTGTAACTTCATTGCCACGATCTCAGGCTTCATAACTCCCATATGAACGGTTATTACTTGAATCCTCAAGCATAACTTCCTTGCCACAATCCCAGACTTCATATCTCCATGTAGCCCTTATCCGAAGCAATTTCAAATGTCTTCAATACTTATCTTTAATATTAACCATGTGGTTAAACTGTTATCCACTAATCGCCATCGTATATTGGTAACAGTAATTAGTGATTGATACCTAAATTTTGGCGACCCATTTAGTTGTTCATTGCATAGAAAATTAGGAATCGACCCGACCCCTAAATAAATATATTAATTAAATTGCATTTAGATATTAAGAGCATTTGCATTAATAGTTAATTAGGCCCATATAGTTTGCATATTAATTGGGCCGATAATGAATGGTCTTGAACTTAATGGATTAGATTGAGCCTACAAGAGCGTTAAATTTTGGCCATGCCAGTGGGATACATTATGGCTGAAATTTGCATTATAATTTCCTATTTGAATAATTGATTTAGTATTTGGAAATATGATTTAGTTTAATTTGTGGAGATTCGACTAGAGGAAATATTTGGAAAATTTGACTACAGTTTGAAAGACAAGAATAGGAAATTAAAACCCTAGATTTGGCCTATATAAAGAGGGGTTTGTTCACAATTGACAAGGGGGGCCACACAATTGACACTCGCGGCCACGTTACATTGAAAGGCAAATATTTTCTACTGTATCGGGACAAATATCGAAAGGAAAAAGAGAGAGCGGGACATTTTTACAAGAAAATGGCGACCAATACGATCCCAATTGAACTCACCAAACTCTCCCCTTATCGCAGCTTATTCTTTTTCCTCACTCTCTCTCCGCGGGAGCCTCCTCCCCGCGCGACCGTGCACGGCATCACGCGTCCCTCGCGACAGCAGCAAGAAGCTCACTGTTCTGAGGGCAGAGGAGTTCGGAGGAGTGGGCCTCGAGCTCCTTCGAAGCCACGCCTACGTCGTCGACTACTCCGTCAATCTCGAACCTGAGGAGCTCCGAGATAGGGTCGCGCTTTGCGATGATCTGATCGGGAACAGTGAGAGGAGGTGGGCGAGGAAGTCTTTCGGTCGTCCCACGGGAGGTTCAAGGTGGTCGGAATCTTCGGGTTTGGCGCGACCATGTGGATTTTGCGGCGGCGAAGTGCATGGTGATGAACTCACTGAACGCGAGTACGGCAGCGGTCGCCGAGCAAGCGATCGTGGTCTTGAGGGTCATAATAAAATACCTTTGAAGTTAAGGGTGTTTGTGGAGTTTTGAAGCTTGGTTGTCGGGAGCTGTGGCGTTTCTGTCATGGGGAGGAAGATGAAGTTGGGTGTATTTACGCCAAAAGGAGCGTGTGACTGAGAAAGGGCGTTCTGAAAAGTCTGAGATGTGGGTCTCACCGGACACGTGGCACTCAACTAATGGAGGGAACTATACATGACGTCGAGGTCATGACGTCGAGGTTTTCTTGCAGGTGAAAGAGGATGAAGATGACTACCAAAAATCCTTTTTTCTCTCCAGAAATTTTCTTCGCACTGATCTAAGCATGATTGCGCCATTCAAATGTATCTTCAAGCTGAGATCAGCATCAACCATCTCCATCAAAACCAAAACCCAGAAGACTCTCCACCATCGTCGTCTTCAGATACGCTCTTCAATTTAACCAAAAACACGCAATCGCGTCCACCAACTCCGTCACCAAATCTATTGCCGACTGCCTCCGAGTTCTCTCCGGTAGACAGAGATTGGTTTCGCCAGCGCCAGATCGTTTCCGGCGACGATGAGAAGCTCGAGAGCTTAAGAGAGAGAGAGAGAGAGAGAGAGAGAGAGAGAGAGAGAGAGAGAGAGAGGATTGATTCTGCACCGTGTTTAGCTTTTGGCGAAATGGTGCGAGGGAAGCCCCATGGACGACAGATGAATTCAGTGAAGAGAAGGACAGTGGGACCAGGACGAGCCACATGTCGTCAACTGAGTGGTCAGGGACCACGCTGACGTGGAGGTCCGGACCACCTAATACAGCAGGCTACAGGATACAGACGGCACGAGAGAGAGAGAGAGAGAGAGAGAGAGAGAGAGAGAGAGGCTTTCGTAATAAACACTGGGCTTCTCGATTTACACCCGTTCGTATGCTCAGTGCGCTTCAGGGAAGAAGACGATTCTTCCTTAAAAGCTGTGGACTTCCCTCCACCCGTTCGTGGCCGCCTCCTCCGCGTCCAATGACTCTCAGTATCTTGCGGACACCGTCTTGCCTGACGCGTCCTGACGCTCATAGCCTCTGCCCGGCGTAACAGACGCCACTGTCGCATCGACGAGTCTCGGTGAATCAACTCTAGGGCGAGATCTCAGGCCAGTGCAGCAGCTCTCGACGGGCACAATCTGTCCTGGCACTTCCATGGCACCGACGAAGTTTCCCGTAACACGCCTGGCTGCGGTGACCACTAGTTCATGCCATCGTGTCCTCTGAATCTCCAGGCTGCGCAGCCAGCGCATCAGACCAGATCTCAGCCACGCCTACCAACACCCCCACCTCTCGCCCTTGAAGCCCAGTCCACTAGCAGCCACCAGCAATGCCGGTGAGCGTTTAGCACCTCCCCGACGTCGTCGACATTTTCCTGCATCCCCAGTGACAACCGCAGATTCCAGTCGCACTCGCTGAAGCCAGGGGCTTTGGCATTTATCCCTGCAGCGACTTGACAGTGCCGGGCAGCAATCCCAGGTGGTTTCCGGCGAGTCCAGCCTCTCCGCGAACCAGCCAGACCCGAAAGCCAGCCACCGTAAACCCTTGGCTGAGTCACGCTTGCAATCACCACCGTTGAGCATCGCGAGCCACCACCGGCCACCGTCCAAGCCGTCCATTGATCGGTTCAAATTTGGCAACGTTATCAAATGATTAGCTTACCACAGAATGGGAAAACCTAAATATTTATTAGAGCTAGCATGCCCATTTAAACACCCAAGAAAAATATTATCAAATGATTAGCCAAGCAAATTTACAGTGATTCTTAATATGTCTAGCACTATTGAAATTATTTAGATTTATCCATCCAATATATAAACCGGGAACCGGAAACAAACCGGCTCTCGGGTTGACCTGGGACCCGTGCTCACCTTTATTTGACAACACATCTAGTAAACAACAAAGCAATTCATGACTACCATAGACCATTCCCAGGTGGGTGGGTTTAGAACCGGAAACAGACCGGCTTTTTGGGTTGACCTGGGACCCATGCTCGCCTCTAGCCTCCACTCTTGAGAGACACATTCCCTTTTATTTTATCTCTTCTTAAAAGTTTACCTAAAACTCTAATATCTAAATATCAAAAAGTAGAAATCAAAGGAACAACATATACTTAAAAGTCATATTTTCTGTGCACATGACAGAGTCCTAATTTGTGTAGGACACGTGATTCTTGAGAATCATAATCACCTCTAAATACAAACAAGCTACGAACATGTACTTACCTTTTTCTTACAATCTAGGGTCACGAGTGGAGAAGCCCGACTACTTGGAGGCTCATAAAAAACCGGCAAACACCATAAATTTATTAAGTTCATGCTTCTAACCTATCCAAGTAGCATTGATCTAGATCAATGTATATAGTTGGTGAAATTTGAACGAGTGACCTCCACTTTTTGAGTTGTAAATTCCCAATACCAAACCAGCTACACTAATCTTTGGGGTTAACATTTGATATGATTACCTAAAATTTGATTTTCTGCTTATGTCAAAACTTAAAAAATGATTTGTAATCAATACAATTCTAATAGATTTTTCATAAAATGACTATTTCCGGAGGGGTCATGTTTTCCTCATGCCATGTTTTCATTCAATCACTCTTTTGATTGATGGATTACAACCATGTACATTATCCATATTTGTATTTAACATATTTGCACGTGGTTGATGTTCATAATTTGTAATCCACCAATGAAAGTTATGATTGTAGGAAGTTCTCCGACCAAACATGGAAGAAAATACAGAATTTTCCTTGATGCACCATAACCTTGAAAAGCAAAATTGAGATGAGAGTAGCCGATTTGAAAATCACAGTACCTATTCTCTTATGTATCAAAGTTGTAAAAAATAATAAGATGATGGTCATTTTTTTCATGGTAGGAATAACATGAAGGAAGAAGAGTATATAGTTCGAAGACTCAATTTCATGAAAACGAAAACATTTAAGGACTTGATTGAACAAATTGCAAAAGTTTAACTATTAGTAATGGCTTTATCAAACAAAATTCAAATAATTTCCATCTTCGTATGTTTACAAATAATGTAGCCCAACATGTTTCAAAAGATATTTAGACTTTGTTTGTTTCACAGAAAATGAAACAAAAATGGTCGCTTGTGTTGCTTGCATAATTAAATGAATGGAAAATAGTTTTGTCGTCTACAAGAATGCTTAGAAATGTATTTTTGTCGGTAATGAAAATATTTTTCATTGATTAAATATATTAAGTAATACAAACAATCATTTTTAGGAAAATATTTTTCAAATCATTTATTTTCTGTAAAACAAATGGAACCTTAATGTAAACTCTCTCGAATCAATCAAGTTCTCGAAAATAAAAAGGGTAGGCAAGGGAAAATAGAATTGCTTTTTCGTTTTTATTTTCACAGAAAATAAAATGTGAAATGAAACATTTCCAAAGATAAGGTTTATGTGCCTCACTCTTTTATACTTTTTTTAAAATGGAAGGAAGGAATACTAGTGAAAGCAAATAACAAAAGAAAGAACAGAAAAAAGAGCAAAAGTAGAGAATGATAGAATGTAAGTGAACTATCGCGCAAATCTCAGCCCATCGACACGTACAAAACCTGGGCATGCTCTTGCAAGTTGGGCTCTTGAGAGAAGCCAATTAACAGAAGTAAGTGCGCGACTGATAAGCAAGAGATATGGTGTGGCTCATGAAACCAAAACGGACTTATAGAACCGAACCTCCCAATTTCAAAAGGACGAGTTTTAGAACCCACCCGAGCAAGACAGATGTTGGTGCTTTTAGAAGATAACAGGAACCATAACGGACAACATGAGACAATCCCAGAATTGTGAAAATATGTCAAATGACTGATAAGAAAGAGATATGGTGTGGCTCATGAAACCAAAAGGACGAGTTTCAGAACCCGCAATATCAAATCAAGAAGAAGATAACAGGAACCGCAACGGACAATTTACTCACAGAAGAACCACAACGGACAACATGAGAGAATCCGAAAGTTGTGAAAATAGGTCAAATGACAGAGCCCATATGAGCAACGCAGAGAGGTGCTTTTTAGGAGCCGACACCATGGCTTTCTGGAGGCTGCTGGAGGCATTCCCTTGGAGTTTTGCTGAGCGTGCGAGATTTGGGAAACCTAAGCTTTTGTAAGACCTAAACCTCCTCTCTCTTTTTGGCAGCTACCAAATCCCAATTAAGCAAGTGGATTTTCTTTTCTCGTTAGTATATCTCCACACGAAATTTCTAGTTGTTTGGTCAATATTTCCCTAACTTTGTTTTTGGAAATTCAGGTTACTTGCATTCCGGAGCGAATCTAGAAATTTTTCTCAGTGGGGGAAAAATTTGTTAAAGGTCAATATTTCACTAACTTATGTAGGTTTTGTATTTGTCTAGTGAATCTACATCTTTGGGATCTTAGAATCTTAAGCTTTACGATATGTGGGGGCAAATAGAAATGAAAATATTTACTATCAACTTGTCTGTGCATTTTGTGAGACTTCCAATGGGGCAGAAATTATTTTTTCGAGCCAAAATGATGTAGCATAACCTAAAAATGTTAACTTATTTTCAATGGTGTGTGGAAATTGAGTGGTGCTTGCATAACGGGACCGTTACTTTCTATGAGTAACGGTGCAATTTGAACCATCCATTCTGTTTACAATGGGCGACCGGACCAGTAAAATCATTTGTTTTGTATGTGTAACATTTAAAGAAACAAATCCAATGACATTATTCAAGAAGACATCCACGGGCTAATTGACTACACGTTTTAGATGGTGGAGTATTGGTCCAAAATAAAACAAATGATATGAAAAAATTCATAATAAAGAATATATATATATATATATCCAATACTCAAATAATTTATATATATATATATATCCAATACTCAAATAATTTAGATGCTTTGGACTTTCAATTTTTTTCGAAGGTTTTTTACCGAACAGTTGGCCATCGACTTAATTTTCCACTGGAGTCACTTCGTTACCCCGAGATGGGATAGTCATCGCATCCCGCCATCATTTCACATACTATTAATACGCTCTGCGATTGTCGCCAAAGAACCTACATTTCTCAATCTTCATTGGTGAGATGTTTGTCCCAAAAGCCGTTGCCACATGATATCGCATTCCCACGATTTTTCAGACTTAGATACAAACTAACGGTGAAAATGTGTGAGGGATAAAACAAAATCATGTACTTATGCATTTGCTCAGGGACAAAAATATTTGCAATATTATGTAATGAAAAAATCCGTGTTATCTTAAATGGGTATAGAGTTCAACTCTTATAAGTTCAAATATCTTATAATATTTACACCAGAAAGCTATATTTGGCATTAGAGTTTTACACACGTATAAAAGGAAAATAATAGTGATGAGAGTATAATACTTTAAAATGTGATAGAAGATTGACATAAACAAAATAAAAGAAAAATCATGCAAGAATTAAATCAAATGAATATTATTTCATATTTGTGATTATCTAAATCTTCATCATTACTATTTTTACGTTTCTTTTTCTGGGTTAATACAACAAAAAACCCAAACTATACCCATTATGACACAAGTACCAAAAAAAAATTTTGTCACTAAAAATCCTAAATTTTTCCATTGTGACACAAATACCCTAAATATTTTGTCATAAAAAATTCCAAACTTATACCAATGTAACTAGGGGTGATCGGTTCGGTCCGATTTGAAGGTGAAACCAAGAATCGGACTGGAAGGACTGGTTCTCAATTTTGAGAACCGGGGACTTGACCGATTGGTCCTACGACTGGGAACCACTCACCTTTTATTTTTTTTCTCACCACAACGAGAGAGAGTAACAAATCTCAACATATTGACGGAAGCGACGATAAGTGAAGAGTCACTATCGTGCAATGATAAGGGGAAAACGTTGTAGTGGGTTTAGTTCATATTTTACTAATTTTTTGAAGAAATAAAAAATAAAAAAAGTATATGTAGTCGGTCCAATTCGGTTCCCCGTTGGACAGAAACCGGACCACTCGGACACCTATTCCACTTTTAGAAACCGAAAACCGGACCGACACTCTCGGGAACCAGACCAAACCAGCCAGTCCAATCCAGGCGATTCCTGTTCCGGGTGGTACGTTGTGCACATCCCTAAATGTGACAAAGAACATAGTTTGAAATTTTGTGTCCCAATAGATTTGAGATTTTTGGTGGTATTTGCCCTTCTTTTTGCCCCTTCTTACCTACTTTGGCAAAATTTTGTTATTTGTGAAATCCCACTCGGTGTGCAAATCGGATTTTGATTCCTCAAGGAAACTTGACAAACAAGTCGTAGATGGCGCAGACTGGACTCTTGCTCCTGCACAGTCATTCCACGGTCAGCTTCAGATTATGCCTGGAAATATGAATGGGGACAAGGCCCTCCACACCTGTTAATTTCTTAATGTGGATTCGTCCCTCGTTATTAGTTGAGAGAACTAATTGGATGACAGCGACGCGAGATCAAAGGCACGAAAGTGATCGAAGTAGCTTGATTCGATAAAGCTGGCACCTGGATAATTCCAAGGACTTAGCCAACGCAGCCCCCGACCGGAGGCACTGATGATCCCAGGTTAACCTTTGCACCTCTGTCTTCCCCTTTGCCTCGTCTCTCTGTCTTCCCTTCGGGTCGACCATGGCCGACGCCTTGACGCCTCCAAGGTCAAGTCGAGCTCACTAGATCCAACATTGAGCCGTCACTACCAATTGAGAGTGGCGAGGAAAGAGAGACGAGTGTCGTGACACAAAGAATGGTGGGGATGGAGGGAGAGACGAGCTCGACCGAGGGTGGATGTTGACGACGAAGCGGCAGATGGCAACGGGGGTGGTAATTGTGTGAGCGACGCCCTGGAGGAGGGGCTGAGCTTGGCTTGTCTTAGGTTTTGGTTGGGTGGGTTTTGTCGTGGTTGGGTTTGGAATGTTGGGAGGGGTAAATCTGAAAGGAAAACGGCAAATCCATATATCCAGGTACAAGGTGAAATGAGATCCCAAAACTGAGAATGGTTTTTGTAAGTTAAAGAGTGCGTGTCACGTATGTGTAAAAATGAGGATTGCTTTGAAAATTTCCTTGTTTATGTTGTCGCGACCTCTTCACGACGCGATCTAGGGATTTTGGCTAATGGATTACTAAGTTTAAACCTGAGACTTAATTCGGGCTCTGCCAAGTCCATACCAACTCACGACTTAAGCTTCAGGTTATTAACATACAAATCATTTTCAATTAGGAGTCACTACTAATCAGTTTAAGGTGAGTCGATTAGAAATCCAAGTAAAGTGACAGGAGAATCGCCTTACTCCTACGAGTCAGAGATTCAAAGGGTTCAAGAATTTGATTACACTAATTATACAACTAGTACCCTTTCGGTACCTAACCTTCTTCATTTACCAATCAAACGGTGAAGGCAGTAATCTTGCAAGTTGGAAGCCATAATGTTCTCTTCCTAAGTAGGCTAACAACCAAAACGAGAATGCACAAACAACCTTGCATGCTTTTAGTCGTCCACATGCGAGGTTGAATTAAACACGCAATTCAAACATAAAAAGCAAACAACATCCAATTAAGCATAGCATTAATTACACAAAAAAGCAAGAAAGGGCAATTCCATAGCCCAATTTCCACTTTTTCTAATTTTCGTAATTTTTTTAAAAATAATATTTTTATTTTTTGAATATTATAATATTATAATATGGACTCGGGCATGCCGGCTCGAGTCCACTGCTGGACTTGGTCAATAAATGCCTGCTCCAGCTGCGTCCGTCCTCGCTCTGCTCCCATCGCGTCCTCCACTATGCTCCTGTCAAGTCTTGTGAGGAAGGAGCAAAAGTCTTGCGAGGAAGGAGCAAGGGAAAGGAAGAGAGAGGGAAAGAAAGGGAGGCCAGGCTAGGCCTTCCTTGGCCCGGCTTCGCCCATTTTTTTTAAATTTTTTCCTTTTTTTAAATAATAAAAAGGAAAAATATGTTCCAATAAACCCTATTAATGTAAATGCATCTAATACCTATATGTTATACAATTTAATCAATATTATTATTTTTTAGGGGTTAAATATTAACTCCTAATTTTTTTATGTAATAATTTACTAAATGGGTAATCAAATTTTAGGTATCAAGATATGCATTGTATATTAATACTAAATTAACATAATAACTAGTTATGTATCTTGGAAGTGCATGGAAAAGAGAGAGATTATTACGAGGACAAACATCCACACACAAATAGCATTTACTAGTGTAATTGCTCATGCTTTGTAACGTCCTGAATTCGACCCACTTTCGTGATTAATGAAATAGATGTTATTTCTCATTTTCTTTTTAATAAGTCTCGCCCGGAATGGATTCTTCTCAGGATACTGACTAATAGGGAATGACTAACTAGGAAAATGATACGTGGACCGAAGAACTTGACCGCAAATCAAGTCCAATTCCGAGAAACGACGAGGGAATATTTTGTGCCAATGTGGGCCGATCCAAGGAGAGTGACGGATTTGATTTGGCCAACGACGTACGATCGGATCTCGAGTGATTCCGCACGATCGAGAGTACGCGTGGCGAACAATCCTGAACTTATTCCAAACGATCGCGACCCCCGGAACTAGCGATAATCTTCGCGTTATCTTGGAAATCGAGACCGTCATGACTCGAGTAATTCCAAGTCGATACGCTTAATTCCTAAACAGTCGCCCGTTAGTGAGAAACGCTAAAATCGCATTTGAGCGAAATTGATCGTGGAATTGAGTCCGGATTTCAGTGTCGAATTTCGTGGACGTACGCTACTATTTTGCAAAGACGACATCATATTAGTGTGGTCAGTTATATTTGAGATCGATATAGTAAAAAAAATGGAATTTGGACCGGGTGCGGATTTAGATCAGTATACATCCCTCTTGATTTATTTTATTTAGTATCTATCTAGTTTTTCTTTGATTTTGAAATTCGAAATTTTCGCGGCCTTTGGATCTAACTTGCCCAACAAGATCAATTGTGAGCCCTTGGATTGCACTTGATTGGTATATTGACTTTGGTCTCTCTCTCTCTCTCCTCTCCTCCTTTCTCGCCGAACCCCCGTACTGGTTGACCCTCCTTTCCGCTGACTTCCTCTCTCCCTTCACGCCCGCTGACTCCCTCACGTGTTTCTGTTCTTGTTGCACCTTCACGTGTGCTTTGCTGACCATTGACCCATGCAGCCCATGCTCCTTCACGTACCGCTTTTGCCTCTGCATTGCTTTGCTGACTGCTGACTTTCCCCACTCCCTCACGTTTCTACCCTGTTGCTGACTGTTGCTGCTGCCTTGTTGTTGTCCTCTGCTTCTAACCTTTGCTGACTTTGTTGCTGCTCCCCCACGTCGCCGCTGCCCACACCACTGACTTCCTCCTCTTTCCCCGCCGATCACCCCACGCTTGCTGACCTTCACGTGACTGGCGCTGCTTCTTCTTCTCTTCTTTTCCTTGCTGTTTTGTTGCTGCTGCTGCTTGCTTCTTCGGCTTCTGCTTCCTCTGGCTTTTGCTGCTTCCCATTCCAACCGACCATACCAGCTGCTCATCACCGCCATCATCATCCCCCTTCGCCGTCCAGCTTAGCCGGAGCATCGTCGCTGCCGTACGCCGCCGAGCGCCACCGAGGGAGCCGCCGCTCGCCGTTGCTGGTCTGGCGAGGTGCCGCCGCTGTTCAGCCCGTTTCTCTCCTTGTCCGGCGTACATTTGAAACCTTAAACCTAGTGAGTGGAAACCCTAACCCTTAATTAGGCTTTTGTGCACTTTAGCAAGTTTTAGGGGTTATTAGGGTATTTTAGGGGTTAATTAGTGTGGGCTGATTAGGGCTGATTTTGTGATGATTTTAATGGTCTAATGTGATGATTTAGGGATGGTTTAAGGGTTGTGGATAATTGGTTTAGTGGCCGGTTGTGCTTGGTTTGCTTGGTGGTGCATGTTGGTTGATTTCCGGTAAGGCTGCTGCTGCGTCACTAGATTTTGCTATTTTTGGTATGACTTGTGTGGGCCGAATTTGAGGAAGCGTTCTCATGAGAGTTGTTCATAACATCTTAAAGTTTGACATAATTTAATTTGGGAATTTTTGGAAATCATTTGAGGCCATTCGGAAGTCCATATTTGGACCGAAATAAGTCTGCCGGATTTACTGTTCACCCGACCTTCTTATCTTTCCGATTTTCTATAAATTTTTCCAGACCTCTTTTTAACAAACTTCCTTTCACGAAAATTTTTAAGAACATCTGTCTCTATAACATATAAAAATTTCAAGGTTTTCCAAAATGATTTGAGTACTAGATGAGATACATTTTGATGGTCAGGCGGCCTAACCAGGCAGGTTGATTTTTGTCTGACTTCAAGCG
Source organism: Syzygium malaccense (assembly GCA_031216405.1). Taxonomy (NCBI): domain Eukaryota; kingdom Viridiplantae; phylum Streptophyta; class Magnoliopsida; order Myrtales; family Myrtaceae; genus Syzygium; species Syzygium malaccense. The sequence continues at coordinate 13,360,155 of CM062259.1, read as the reverse complement.
ACAAAAAGAGGTGTTTACAGTTGGAACTCGGTTTTGAGTTCTTCACGAAAAATGTTTATCAAGATGTTTTATACAACATATCCGAATTTCAGAATTTTTGGAATTGATTTACTATTTATTTCAAACGGATTTATGTCACTGCGCAACTGCCCAGTTTGGACCCGATTTAGTATATTCTCGGTTTTTCCTCTCTCGGACTGATTAGTGGCTGTCCATTGAGGATTTAATTGGACCTTGTACGGCTAATATGTGATTTATTCGTGAATTGCCGAGTATGATTGTTATGGCCATGAGTGTACATATTGAGCATTGGCATAACATGTACATTATGTGAACGTGCACGAATGACATGAGTATGTGATCACCTAAATCGCCCTGATGCGTTTACGCGGGATTCAGATAATAACTTGTGGATGTGCATGTGTGATCACATAAAGCCCTAATGCGTTTACGCGGGATTCAGATAATAACTTGTGGATGTGCATGTGTGATCACATAAAGCCCTGATGCGTTTACGCGGGGTATTGAACCCGTCCTGATGCGTTTAGGCGGGATGATGCCCGGATTGCCGGAAGACGGCCAACCTGATGCGTTTATGCGGGTGTGGTCCGTATATAGAGATCGGTGTTGCGCCTGATGCGTTTACTCGGGCTAGAGACACTGGGCCTAATGCGTTTATGCGGGCAAGGAAGTGTTGTATATTGATGGACCTGATGCGTTTACGCGGGTCGGACCTGATGCGTTTTACGCGGGTCGGAAGTGAATAATTGGAAAGTTGGCACGTGTGCAAGTGGGCATTGAATTATGCAAGCATAATCATGATATTGGCAAGTGTGCGAAGAGTGCATAACGAGTGCAAGCATACGCATGGCATGTGATCGTGGCCAATTGAATGATATGTGTATGTGCATTGTGGGGTATAGCATTATTTTATTATGTGCCTAACTTGCAGGGTCACTATATGCTTGATTGGGGCTCGAGGGCTTAAGCCTTGTGATTGATCAATTGCGTGTTTAGTTGATACTTGTCCGGGAGGTGCATGTTAGCCTAATTTCGGATTAGGGGGCCTACTCGCTGAAATTTATTCTCATTATTGTTTAAACCCCACTTTTCAGACCCCCAACCTTGAGATGGTGGATGCGTCACTTCGTTTTGGGATCCTGGACCGGATGGATCTTTCGGTGACCAAGTACCCCGATTGGAACGGGGAAAATATATGTTAGTGGCTGTTGACCCACATTTTGGTTGGTGTATATTGCCTAACAATGGATTTTGTAAATCCCGGTTATGAATGCAAGTTGTATTTATTTTAATCATTGCTACCCTTGGTTATGTGATTTTATATTGTATGGGTGTTTGTTACTTCCGCTGTGCATGGTTCTCTATTTTGGGTTTTGGGTCAGCGACGCGTCCTGGGACGTCGCACTCAAATCGACCTCGGTTGGGATGTTCGCACGCCGTAGGGTTCGGGGCGTGACATGCTTTGCACGCATTTTATGTATTTCAAAATTTGTTGAAATTTGATGTTCACTAAAACTGTGTCTCCAATTTTTACGTTCAACGTATATGAGGATATAATGTTTTATAGGGTTATAATAGTGTGAATGACCATGAAAGTATATAATTGAACAAAATATCAGGCAAAAATAATATGTATAGTTTATTAGATATCTGACCAAAAAAAATAGTTTATTAGATCATCGAATATTTAGGTTCTTAGTCTCATATATAAGACAAAAATTTTATACGTCTCGTTTTACTTAAATTTGCAAGCATAATATTTCCTCATTCTTATGAAGCTAATTTTACCGCTAATTTCTTTGAGTATTATTATATATTTATGATATTTATGAGTATGTTGATATTCTGGAATATTCTTCTCTTAAAATTTTCTTGGAAAAAAGAACAACTCATAATTGTTGTAGATAGTCTATTTTACTACACATATAGTATATCACAATATAATGAAATATATATATTTAGAATGATATTTTGAGAAAATTTCACTAAAATTGTACTTCTCTTTCCCATAATTTGATTTAGAAAAGAAAATAAGTTTCTATTAAATTTGAAGCATTTAAGGTTCAAATGTGGTCTTTCACTATAATGCATTAGATGTTAGATTAGATGGCAATAGAATAAATTAAAAAATAACTAATTTCATAGAGAATATAATTTCTTAAACTTTCTAAAGTTATTTATCAAAAAAAAAAAATGGTCTTGTTAGCTGCATTTGTTGAAGGTGCACCTTTTCATCTTCCGCTTTCAACCGTCCCGCCTATTCATGTTCCCTTTCTCTTTCCCATCGATCTCCGTGGCTCATCTCCGTCTCTTATTTCCTTCTTTTACTCTTTTCATGCAAATTCGAATGATATAATATTTGTTTTTGCAAAATATGACATGGTTGATTTGTACTTGAAAGCTTCTATCTCCCACGGATACTTGGTAGAATTGGATCTTCTAAATGTCAACGATCCTATCCAAGGAAGATCGCTCTTGTTGAACGACCCAATTCAATGTTTCAGATTAAATCTTCTTACCAAAGTATTGTGTCACATCGTTTCACAACATGCCCTAAGTACTCTTTATATTCATGCGGTATCCATTCATCTATTAATTTAAGTTTTTTTATTGAAATTTCTAACACGGCATCGGAGATTATGTTATGCCTTTCGCGAATGCGCGTCTGAACCCCATTAGTCAAATTCTGTTATGACTTTCGTGAATGCGCGTTCACTGTATTAGTCAAATTCAACAGTTCCTAAATGTTAACTTTCTAAACTTCTTCTCCTCGTTTTCTTTACAAAACAGAAAGAAGACAAAGAGGGAAGGACAAATTGTCGGTAGGGATTGGAGAAATTCATAGCGAGTGAGAGACAGCACGCAACGCCATGCTCAAGGCCCTTCGCCTCTGCTTTTTCTGGCGGCGAGCCTTGTGATCACACTTGGAGGTTCCCCTTTGTCGTTGTCGTTAAGTCGGCATTTAGGTTGCATTTTAACTTTTCATGCAAAGTAGTCAACCGCAAAGTTTTGTATTAATTTTGCACTTAACCCGAAATTTCTGATTTGCAAACGTAACGCAGCCCACGTGCTTTAGTCGACTCCTACCTGGCTTAGAATAGATTAGTGGCAACTATAATCTCATTAAATTGATAATGAACGAGAAATCAAGTTGCGATCAATAGAATTTTGGAGAGTCAATGAGAAGATTAAGTGCCATCTCATGAGAGGGCTATATGCGTCCACCTAGCAATTTTGTTAAACCTTCGAGGTTCGTTTCGGGAGGGTCACGACATGTCAGTGAGATAATCTTGACAATCAAATCTAGCGTGAAGGGCTTATTCAAATTCTTGTGTTTTCAAAAAGAAAATCCGCGAGATCAACAGATTTGAAAGATAATACTTTTCCCTTTTTTGAACTTAAATACTTTTTTCTAATTAAAGTGATCGGTCTATTACTTGTCAGTATACACATAATATTCAATAAGAGCATAAAAAGAGTATTACAAAAGACGAACAACCTCTTTATATAGACGTGCACAGAAACAAGAAGAAGTTCTTCTTGATAAACGTCGTAGACTCACATTAGTCAAACCACGAAAAGGTAACAAAATTGATATGAGAAAACATATAGATAAAGAAATATAAGGGATGCGAATGCTGAATTTTAGTCCGAATTTCGTTTTATTTGCAATTAGTCATCCACCCACGCATTGCGTGAATTACTTAAAATCATATACTGCTAAATGCACGGTAAGCGAATTTTGTGTACCCAGAAAACGTATTTCGCATTAACGTGCTATTAAGGAAAATAATTGTATTATGTCAACATAAAGAAACTATACTACGCTCCTTACCAAAAAAAAAAAAAAAAAAAGAAACTATACTACGCTAATTTTAGGGAAAAGTATAAAAAAAAGTTCTAAACCTATTGCATTGGTATCAATTCGGTCATAAACCTTTCAATTATACCAATTTAATCCTAAATATTTTCACATCGGTACCAATTTAGTCCATCCGACCAATTTAAGCAGAAATTGCTGACATGGATGCCAATGCTAATCGTCCTACATGGCACGGACAACCCTGACATGGAAATTTTTTACAAAATTTAAATAGTTTTCTGAATTTTTTTATTATTTCATTAATTTTTCTTTTCTTTTCTTTTTTTTACACTTTGGGATGGCGAGTTGCCAACTGATTATCCTAGTTTGGGCGAGGGCTCAAAGGCCCTCCCTTGTGGCCGATGAGGGCGTTGGGCCCTTGTGCAGATCTAGGTGAAGCCACAGGCCATGAGGGAGGGCCTCTACGCCTTAGCCCAGACCAAGCGAGGGCATTGCGGCCCTCGTCGGGCAACAAGCAAGGGTTGATATGTGATGCCTCAGAACGTCATGCGAGACATGTGTCTTTTCTCATTAGTACTCATATTATTCAATAAGCATGCGAAAGCATAAGAAAACATTTAAACATCCCATACAATGTAACCCATCTCCATTCAATAATATACATATGCATTTTTACTTATATTAAACATCAGTTTTACAACTTTACTACATAGTCCAAGCAAAATACAAAATACAAAAGTTATGGGATGGGTCAAGGTCACGTATCTCCATACTACACCTACACCCCAAAAGGCTGCATGTACAAAAGTCAAGGTTTGCGCTATGAGTTGACAACCTCACCCATTGACGTGTCGTCGTCACTGTCGAAACCCCTCAACAAGCCAACCAACTCAGCATCGAGGTTTAGGTGCCAAGCGACAAACCGATGGGGAATCCACTCCATGAACCCCACGTCAACCCATGCGAAAGAACTACCTTTAGTATATACTATCTCTGATTCGGGTGTAAACATACTTTCATAAACACACTCATAATGTATGGGAGCTTCATAAAGCATTAGCGGTGGATGATCCATCCTACATGTCTGAAAAATAAAAGAGTAAGCTGAAATATAGTAAATGAAATTTCTAGGTTTAAGTTAAAGGATCGCCTTACCACTCAACTTGCTACAAAACAATCTGAATACATAACAAACAAGCATGTATGTCTGATGCATGAGTAAATGTTTTTCCTTTTCTATTATGATATGCCAATGAAATCTAATAACAACATTGTTCCACTCATACACATGCATATGACATAATATATTTTGATGCATGGTAACCACCAATTAGTTCATTCACTCACATGAGTGCCTATATGCATTTATATATGTATGTGCACATGCGTTAGGCTCGTTACTTCTCCTTGCAAACACTCCCGGGGCATATCAACTGTGAGGCATCTCAATACATGGGACATCTCAACTCTTAAGGTATCTCGGTATACCCTCTAAGGCATCCCAACCTATGGGGCATCCGACACATGGGACATCTGTGATATTTCGAATTTCGGCCTATAGTTGGGATTTATAAAACGTGTAATTCGTTAGTGCACTTATAATAAAATCTCGCCCAGAACTGATCACTCCTGGGTTATTTTCTTTAAACTAGAGATTTCGCTAGAATCGCACTCGATCGAATTTGGCTGTTATTTAGAGCCCAAACTTTGGTGTCGAATTTCTCGGAGTTTTGGGACGAATTTAATTGGACGGTATTGATATTATTGTGGCCAGCCTCGAGATTGCCCATATTAGCCAGAAAGTGAAATTTGGACCGGGTGCGAATTTTGACTAGTATACCTCCCTTTGGATTTATTTTATTTAGTATCTTTTTAGCCTTTTCTTTAATTTGAAATCTGGAATTTTCATGACCCTAGAATCTTGGCTTGCTCACCAAGATCAAAGGAGGGCCTTAGGATGAGTCAAAAGGATTGGATAAGTGTTTGACCTTCTCTCTCCTCTCTCTCTCCTCCTCCTCCTTCCCCGCCGAGCTATCCCACGTTACTTCTGCTTCTTGTTCTACTTCTCGCTTCTTCTTGCTGCATGCCTGACCAGTAGCTTTGTCTGCCTCCACCAGTCAACCACCTCAGCCATCCGGCGACCGCTTGCCGTCGTTCGTCACTGCTGCCCCAACGAGGTTGCTGCTGCCCTTTTGCTCAGGTTTTTCTCGCTTAGGCTAAGAGTAAGTACTCTCTAAGCCTTGGTTAGGATAATGGGTTACTAATGGACATGTTTAGGGGTGGATTAGGGGTGTGGATAGTTAATTTAGTGGCTGGTTGTGCCTGGTTTGCTTGGTGGTGCTTGTTGGTTGATTTTCGGTAGGATTGCTGCTACGTCGCTGGACTTTGCTATTTTTCTCTGTGACTGTTGTGGGCCGAATTTGTAAACGTGTTCTTCATGAAAGTTGTTCATAACATCTTGAAGTATGACATAATTTAATTTGGGAATTTTTGGAAATCATTGGAGGCCATTCGGAAGTCCATCTTTGGATAAAAATTAGTCTGCCGGAAACACTGTTCCTCCGACCTTCGGGTCTGTTCGAATTTTTATAAATTTTTTCAGACCCATTTTCAAAATACTTCCTTCACAAAATTTGTTGGAGACATTTGTGACTATGACATATAAAAATTTCAAGGCTTTCCAAAGTGATTTGGGTACTGGATGAGATGCATTTTTATGGTCAGGCGGCCTGACCGGACGGTTGATTTTTGTCTGGCTTCAAGTGACAAAAAGAGGTATTTACAGTTGGAACTGGGTTTCGAGTACTTCACGGAAAATGTTTATCAAGATGTTTTATGCAACATATCCATATTTCAAAATTTTTGGAATTGATTTACTATTTATTTCAAATGGATTTCTGTCACTGCGCAACTGCCCAGTTTGGACTCGATTTTGTATATTCTTGGTTTTTCTCTCTCTCGAGAATTATTCGGTGTTATCATGGCGTTTATGGATGAATTTGATGTTTGAATGTGGCCGACTTGAATGTCGGATGGGTGGGCTTGTTTGGTGAACTCGTGATTGGAATTTGATTAGTATGACATGTGAGAACGGACTTGAGACGTGTTGACGGTGGTTCGTGAAAGGAAAGTTTGGCTTGGGACGTGTTGACGGCGGCCATTGGAATTAATTGAATTGTGTGGCTTGTGTGCTTGTGAGAACGGACTTGAGACGTGTTGACGGTGGTTCGTGAAAGGAAAGTTTGGCTTGTGACGTGTTGACGGCGGCCATTGGAATTGATTGAATTGTGTGGCTTGTGTGCTTGTGAGAACGGACTTGAGATGTGTTGACGGTGGTCCTTGAAAGAAAAGTGAGACCCGAGGCGTGTTTACGTTGGTCGTGAGAAAGTGCGAGATGTCCAGTGAAGGACAGAGCCCGAATTGATCGAAGGGCTGAGCCTGAGGTACATTGGTACGGGTTGTGAGAATGGACCTGAGGCGTAGTGGCGCGGGTCGTGAGATGGTTGGTTGGGCACGTGTGCGAAATGTGATTGGTTGGATTGGCTTAAAGTACGTGTGGATATTTGATTGGATTGATTGATGGTATGTATGGATATTTGATTGGATTGATTGATGGTACGTGTGGATGTTTGGTTGGATTGGTTGGGTGCGAGTGTGGATGGCACTCAAATGATTGTGTTATATTATCGGAATATTATTTCATTATCATGATTTGACTAATGTGCAGTGGGGGCATGTGATTAGATGGTGAGGTAAGTCCATTGATGTAAATTATATATATGTCATCGGTTAGATTGCATGTTGAGACTTGTCTGGGTATGCATTGGCTTAGGTAGGGTTTAGGGTATTGCTTATTGCAACTCGTTCTCACAGTTATTATATAACCATTTTCAGATCCGCGACCGTGATCGATTCGAAGATGCCACCAAATTACCACAGGGACTGAAGGATAGATCAAATTACCCTGTCTTTTGAGTACCTTTTTGTAGAAGAGATAAGCTTGTTAACCCCCCCTTTTTAAAATTGTGGTTTTGAAATTGGTAGTCTGGGTTATTGTTTTGTAATAGTGACTATTTTATGATGTTATGCAATTATTGTTTCGTGCTATCCCTTTGTCATCATGTTAGTTGTCTGGGTTGTTTTATTTCGCTTCCGCTTGCGTAGTTCGTTTGAGTCGGCGATGCGTCCTGGGACGTCGCATTCAATACGACCGTTGAAGAGGTGTTGCGAATCCGTTGGGGTTCGGAGCGTGACAACATCATCACTATTAATTTATGGGTGATGGAAAACATATTGTTCTCAAGCAAGCTATGATAAATAAGTATTTATATGTATATCTATACATATACTCACAGTCTTGCTTCATAACTCATTTCTCAAAAGTAATGTAATGCATTAATCAAACAAACAAGTAAGAAGCAACATGTGATCATACTCAATAAGTGAATATGCTCAGGAACTGGATATAACCAGCTAGTGGTTATATTAATTTGACTATAAGCAAGTAAGTGAATCTGTTTTGGCAATTGAATATGTTCACTGAGTAAATATATTTAGGAAGTGAGTTTGATCAAACAAGTGAGAAATAGTCAGGCAACAGCAAGTGAATCTTATCAAACAAATGAATATATTCAGACAAGTGAATATACTCAATAAGTGACTATATTTAGAAAGTGAATCTGATCAAACAAAACAAATGAATATATTCAGACAAGTGAATATCCTTCGTAAGTGAATATAATCAAGATGTGAATCTGATCAAACAAATGAATATACTCAGTAAGTGAATATACTCAGAAAATGAATTTAATCAAACAAATGAATATATTCAGACAAGTCAATATACTCAGTAAGTGAATATATTCAGGAAGTGAACCTAATCAAACAAATGAATAAACTCAGACAAGTGAATATAACCAACGGGTATAAAGTGGCTATGACCAGCAGGTACAAGATGGATCTAACTAGCGAGTATAAGGTGAATATTACCAGCGAGTACAAGGTGATTATTACCAATGATTGTTGAATCTAAAATTACTAAGATAACACTTCCAAGTTCAGATTCATTATTTTCATGTACAACATGTTACCACACCGTAGGAAAACCGATCAAACACCTTTTTGGCATGTACATAATCAACAAGACAAATCAAACAATAACACCTCCACACCACTATTATACGTACTCACAATTAACATTAGATTTAACTAAAACTAAGATTGCACATATCAACCAGCCAAGTTAAAAGTGCTAAGTAGATAAAATTAACTTAACACCTAGAATTTTCACTTACCTCGAACAAAACTCGAACAATCAAATGCCTTAACCACCTTGTGACTCTTGAAAGATAAAATCCAAGATCGAAAGTAGAAGAAGCTTTTTTTTGAAGAATGAAGGTAGATTCATACGGCCGAGGTGAAAATGAGTGATATTACCTATAACAGCCTGAATTTCGATGTAATTCCGAGACCAATAAAATTGATATTATTTCGCATTTCATTTTAGTAAGTCTCGCCCAGAGCTAATCACTCTTGAGATACTAACCAAGAGGGTATGACTAACTAGAAAATGGTACGTGGATCAGAGATCCGATCGTGAATTGGACACCGATCACGAGAAATGATGAGAGAATGTTTTGGGCCAACGTGGGCCGATCTTAGGAAAAAGTGACGGATGTAGTTTGGCCAAGGCCAACGTTGTACAATTGGATCGCAGGTGATTCTGCACGTCCAAAAGTGCATGTGATCAACCAGTCTTGAACTTGAATCGAACGATCGCGACCTCTGGAACTAGTGATAATTTCTCATTCTCTCAATGATCGGGACCGTCATTGCTCGGATAACCCTAGGTCGATACACGTAACCTCTAAACAGCCGCCCGTTAGTGAGAGACCATGAAAATTGAAAGTTAGAGAGTTTTGATCATGAAATTGGATCCGAACTTCGGTATCGATCTTCGAGGGCCTGAGAAGCTATTTTCATGATTCTGACGTTATATTACGCTGGCTACATACGTTTGGGGATAGTATGGGCAAAAAATGGAATTTCGACCCGGAAGTCAAAAAAATTACGATTTTACCCCTTTGGTCACCGATGTTGATTTTGAGGCCATATGAGGTTATTTTTCGCGGCCGATGTCATTTTAGGGTGGCCATGCACATTTGGAGTTGTTACGGTTAAAAATTGGAATTTTGGCTCGGAAGTGAAAAATAATATTATCTTAATCCTCAGGACTTTGAGGTCGATTTTCGAAGGCTTAAGAGGCTATTTTCGTGATTCCGATGCCATATTATGTTGGCCACACCCATTTGGGATTGGTATAGCCAAAAATTAGAATTTCGCCCCGGGACAGGAAAAATGACCATTTTGCCCCTAGGTCGTTTTCAGTTCCGAAAATTTGAAAAAATATTTGAGATAATTAAGAGTATTTATCAGCTCAATTATTGGCGCTAAAGACCATTTTGCCCATCAATTATTGGGCTGGATTGAATATGGACCGTCAGATTAGGGGTATTTTGGTCAAAACTCTCGGATCGGCGACACGTGGCGTAATTGGGCTACTATATTTGACTATCTTGGACCAAATTCTCTCTCCTCTCCCCCTCATTTGGCCAGAACCCATCGAGCAGACTCCTCCTCCGCCGTTCTCCCTCTTTCTCGGCCATTTTCGTCGGAGCTTGCCGGATCACCGCCGGAGCCGCCGTTCGCTGGAGCTGCTGGATGCCGGCGCCACCTAGCCTCACCCTCATCCCGTCCGTTCCCTCTCTCCCTTGTCCCCGTTCTCTCTCTCTCTCTCTCTCATTTTTCCCATCCGGCCAAAGGACTGCTGGAGCAAGCCGCCGCTGCGCCGGAGCTCAATCGGCTGAGCTGCTGCCGCCGTGACCTCCAGCCCGTCCATACGTCGCCGTACGTCACTGTCCGTACAATGTCCCTGTACGGTCCGTATAGTATCCGTACGGTTGTCCGTACGCCGTACGTCGGGAATGCCTCCGCCGGTTCCGCTGTTCATCGGTGATCGGCCACCGTTCCTCGTCATCATGGTCTAGAATTAAGTGAGTATACCTTCTAAATTCGGATTAGGACTGATAGTGCGTATTCTGGACTGGTTTAGGTATTATCGGTGTATATTTTGGACTGGATTAAGGACTGATTGGTAGAAATATAATCCGAGGAATTTAGTGGGATTATTATAGATAATTATTGGGCCCGGATGAGGAAATAGTGGCTGTCCGCATTGTTGAGGAATGTATCGGATTTTATCGGACAACAAGAATTGTTGGCTGAATGGCCGGGATTACCCAGAGTGATTGGCTGTTAACTGATTGGTGATTTATTATGCTTAATTGTGAAATGCCATGTTGCGTGCTCGTGTGGCTGAATCGTGCGGAGTGTGATTGACCAATTGATGGCTTGAATTGAGTATGAAATTGTATATTGGAAATTGGGCTGCACGGTATTAATTGGCCAAGTGAGCATGCTATTTGTGAATTGGACATTGTGTGGTAATATAGATTTGACTTAGTGCCTGTGGTTTATTGATGCTCATGTTGCATTTTTCTTGATCACGCATTGTGTATGCCGAGAGTGGGGCATGCGATGAAATTGTGCGAAAATGCGTGCCTGCCATGAGCATGTGATCACCTAATTGCCCGATGCGTTTTACGTCGGGTTCAGATAAAAATTGACAGTGTGCGGTGTGATCACTTAAGGCCTTCGGATCGTGGCCTTCGAATCGTGCCGTCCTCATGCACTTTATAGCAAGACGATGCTCGGCATGTCCGGAAGACAACTAGCCTCATGCACTTTGTAGCAGGCTTTGGTTCGTAAGGAGATCGGTGTTGCGCCTTATGCACTTTGTAGCAGGCTAGAGACACTAGGCGAAGTGATGCGTTTTTATGCTGGCCGCGAAGAGTTGTGAGCCTTCGGGTCGAGTTAACAATTGTGGCCTTTGGGTCGTAATAATAAATTGAGCATTTGCCAGTGTGCTAGTGTGGGCCAGTGGGCCGAGATATGAATTTGGCATGAAAATAACATATGTATGCATAGAAATGCATGGGCCAGTACGTGAGTGTGCGGGACTCGATGAATGGCTTGTGATACAAACACTGATGAGCGTGAGCATATGTATGACGTACGTATGAATAGCGTGTTTGTGTATGTGAGTTGAGCATTACATTGAAATGCTAACTTGCAGGGGCAGCTAGGTAAGTGATCTGGGCCGAGAGCCCTGATCGGAAAATGATTATGATTTTGTATTACTATGTTGATTGTGTATGCCTGTCAGGAGAATGCATGTTAGCCTAGCCTAGGTTTAGGGGTTGTACTCGCTAAGATTCGTCTCACGGTTATAATAACCCACATTTTCAGACCCCCAGCCCTGAGAATGTTGAAGCTGCCGCCTCTTTTTGGGATCCCGATGCGGATCCACTTGACTTCGAGGATATACCCCGCCGGAAATAGGAAGGCATATGTGAGATATCATTCGGTAGTTTTTGTGAACGCGGGTGAGTATTTTTATCAGACTCAGGAGTACGTGGCTTGGTGCCTGCAAGATGCAGATGGAAATATCGGGCGACCCCTCAGGACATTCGACATTTCGATAGATATAGGTGGGGTGATGATTCCACAGATGGCTGATGGCGAGATTGTGGATCCCCATATCATAGACGAGCAGGTCGATGTGAATCTGATACCTGAGATGTGGTATGAAGACCCCAAACTGATGGAAGATGAAGAGCTGGAGCCGGAGCCGATGGACCTAGACCCGGACGAAGACGGAGAAGTCGCTGAGATAGGATCTGATGAAGAGTTAGGTCTTTACTTAGATTCGGAGTTGGAGCCGGATTCTGAAGACGAATAGGCTACAGCGCAGGATATGGAGTCAGAAGAGTCTGAGCCCTCTGAGAATTCTTCGGAAGAGTCTGCAGAGTCGTCAAATCCAGATTGGGAGCCATAGGGGAACCGGAGTTTGGTAGGGAGGATAGTACCTTTTTTACTGTAATTCTCCTTTTAGGTTTAGTTAGACTCACCCCAGCCACCTACACTTTTTGTCTAGTGGCCGTTCACTAATCCTTTTGGTCTGTATATATGTTATGTTGTGCTTTTGTAAATGATGTAAAAGAGTTTGTTAAGTATTATAAAGAATACGTATTTTCAGTGATTGTTTGATTGTTCATTGTGCTATCCTTTGTCTCGGATTATTATTTACTGTCAGTGTTTGTTTATTTAATTGCTTCCGCTTGTGCTTTGTTCTCTGTTTGGGCGTTGGGGTCGGCGATGCATCCTGAGAGTGTTGCACTTTAATTGACCAAAGAGGGATGCTTTCGCTTCGTGGGGTACGGAGTGTGACATCCCCCGTTTTGAATTGGTATGAGAGCAATGTCAGCTCGGTCTAATTAGGTCGAAGTCTGGAGTGATAAGAAGCGATGAGACCTTAGGTAGCCAATAGGGTGATCTCGTGTGCTACATGATTCTCTCGACAGCTTGTGATTGTGTTTGAATTACTTGGCTATTTGACCCGTAAAGTGCAGGTGCTGCAGGACCCGAGGTGAGTATGCAAATTTCTTGGGTGAAGTGATATGCTGTTAGGCTACATGCTGACTGTTTGATTGTTGTTGATACCTGCCTAGGACTTAGACTGGGTTAGATTGGTTTAAGTCATTAATTCCTTAGTGGAATTATAGCAGGTAGGAGAGTGGTAGGAGACTGATATCATGAGCAGTGAAGGAAGAGGTGTAGGAAGAGTCCCAAGAAGGGGAGCTGGAAGAGGAACAAGAGGTAGAGATCGTGCTCGGGCTAGAGTTGTAGAAGATATCGATATGGATGCTAGAGTAGAAGAAAACCCTGGAGTTGGTGTTGGAGCTGCAGTAGACCCCAGAGCTAACGTTAGATTTGCGGAAGATCTGCGTATGGAAGGAGTCCTCAGAGTGTTAGAGAGAATTGGAAATACGATAGATAGGCAAGCTCCAGAGAGAGATAATGCGATAGCCCAAGCTGCTGAGGCTGCAGCTGCTGTAATTGATGAAAATGCTGGTGTTGGAGGAAATCAAGCCCAGCAGGGGCAGACTCAATCAGCAGGGATTAGATAGATTCCCCAATTAGTGGAACAATTCATAAAGTTGAAGCCGCCTCAGTTTCATGATCGTGGTGACCTTAAGACTGCACCGAGATGGATGGAATCGTTGGAGAAAGCTTTTAAAGTTTTGGGGTGCATCGATGAAGAGAAAGCGATGTTAGCAGCTTATCAGCTACAGGACGGTATCAATGATTGGTGGAATGCTACAGAAAGGAGCATATTTCCTGAAGGAATAGCTCCGACTTGGGCGATATTTGTTGAGAATTTCTATGAGAAGTATTTCTCTGAGAACGCCCAAGAAAAGAAATTGATGGAGTTCATGCGATTACGCCAGGGTCAGATGACTGTTGATCAATATGAAGCGGAATTTGCAAGACTGGCGAAGTTCGTATCGATAATGGTAGAGAATCCGCGAGACAGAGCTCGAAGATTCCAGGATGGACTGAAGCTAGATCTTCGGAGTCTAATTTTGTCACACGATATCAAGGATTACGGAGAAATGTTTAGACGAGCTCAGATTATGGAGCGGGATCAACAGGAAAGAGCAGCCGCTTTGGGATCGCGGTTCGTTCAAAATAGAGATAATCGTTGTCTTGCGAAGAAGCCAATGGTTGGCAATCGACGGTTTGTCCCGCTCGTTAGAAAAAATATTGGGAAACCGAATCTTCAGCCAGGTAGGTTTGGAGCGTGCTTCAGGTGTGGGAGCATGGGGCACCAGATCAAGAATTGCCCGCAAATGCGTCCCTCGGGACCACCTATGATGTCCCAACAGCAGCCCCGAATAGGAAGCCAAGCCGGGAATCCCCCGCCGGCTAATCAGGGAAGACCACCAGCTCAAGGAAGGGTCTATGCCATGGGGCGCAAGGAAGCTGAGAATGCGCCAGGCGTGGTCATAGGTACGATTTTCTTATGTGATCATGCCGCTTATGCATTGTTTGATCCGGGGGCGACTCATTCTTTCATTCTGAGCAGTTTGTTAAGTTGGTTGGTATGAAACCAGTGTTGCTTGAGAATGTGCTGTGCGTGTTGACACCTATGAATGATAGGTTGTTAGTTTCTTTTGGATGCCCCAATTGTAAGATAATTATTAGGGGTAAGGAAGAGAGTATCGACTTGGCAGTATTGGCCATGTTCGATTTTGATGTGATAATTGGTATGGACTGGTTAGTCCGGCAGAAAGCTGTACTGGATTGCAGCGATAGGACGATCCAATTTAGTCCGGATGGACATCTTAGTTTTGTGTTCTAGGAAAATCGAGGAGGAACCTCGATCCCTTGGATTTCCTCGCTTGAGGCGACCAAGTTGCTAGATGATGAATGTGAAGGATATCTGGTGAATGTTGTGGATCCGATAGTGGCGGAACCTAAGTTGGAGGATATACCCGTAGTATGTAATTTTCT
The DNA here is from genome assembly GCA_031216405.1 of Syzygium malaccense. NCBI lineage: Eukaryota > Viridiplantae > Streptophyta > Magnoliopsida > Myrtales > Myrtaceae > Syzygium > Syzygium malaccense. Next base: position 13,344,836 of record CM062259.1, on the reverse strand, counting down.
CGAGGTGTTTCCTAAGGAATTGCCGGGTTTACCGCCTAAGCAAGAGGTGGAATTTGTGATTGAAGTGGCTCCTGGAACAGAACCGATTTCGAAGGCACCATATCGGATGTCCCTATCAGAATTGAAGGAGTTGAAGGTGTAAATTTAGGAATTGCTGGACAAGGGTTTTATTCGCCCTAGTGCGTCTCCATGGGAAGTGCCAATCCTATTTGTTAAAAAGAAAGATGGAACTCTGAGGTTGTGCATAGATTACCGGCAGTTAAACCAAGTGACAGTGAAGAATAAATATTCGCTGTTGAGGATTGATGATCTGTTCGATCAATTACAAGGAGTCTCAGTGTTTTCCAAGATAGATTTGAGGACTGGGTACCATCAACTAAGGATTAGAAATGAGGACATCTCCAAGACTGCTCTCAGGACTAGATACGGCATTATGAATTTACAGTTATGCCCTTTGGATTAATGAATGCCCCAGCTGCTTTTATGGATTTAATGAATCGGCTGTTCAAAGAATTCCTGGATCAGTTCGTGATAGTTTTCACTGATGATATACTGGTGTACTTTAAGAGCCTCGAGGAGCATGAGGTATACTTTGCTAAGGTGTTGCGGACCTTAAGAGAACATGCGTTGTATGCGAAGTTGAGCAAGTGCGAGTTTTGGCTCAACCGAGTAGGATTTCTGGGACATATCGTTTCTGGAGACGGAATCTCTATGGATCCAGCAAAGATTAAAGCAGTGATTAAGTGGCCTAGACCGACTTCAGTAACGGAGATCAGGAGCTTTCCAGGCTTGGCTGGCTATTACAGACGATGTGTGGAAGGATTTTCATCAATAGCTATGCCATTGACAAGACTGCTTAAGAAGGAAACTAAGTTTGTGTGGGATGATAAGTGTGAAAGAAGCTTCCAAGAGTTGAAGCATAAGTTGACAACTGCTCTAGTGTTGACCATTTCGTCTGGACTTGGAGGATTCGAGATCTATAGTGATACTTCTTTAAGAGGGCTTGGATGTGTTTTGATGCAGTATGGAAAAGTAGTAGCATATGCGTCGCACCAGCTGAGGCCCCATGAGATGAATTATCCGACGCATGATTTGGAATTAGCTGCTATTGTTTTTGCCCTCAAAATCTAGAGACATTAGTTGTGTGGAGAAAAATTCTAGATTTATACTGATAATCAAAGCCTCAAGTACCTATTTTTGCAGAAAGAGTTGAATATGAGGCAACGCCGATGGATGGAACTTCTAAAGGACTACGGTTGTGACATATTGTACCACCTTGGTAAGGCAAATCAAGTTGCTGATGCCTTAAGTCGTAAATCTAGTATGGCGCATCTGATGGTCAAGGAGTAGACGTTATTGGAAAGACTCAGAGATTCAGAGTTCAAATTTGAAGTGAGCCAAGTGTCCAACTTGCTAGCTGCATTAAGAATTGAACCGGAGATTCAAGTTAGAATTAAGGAACTGCAGTCTACGGACCAAGAGATCCAAAAGATTGCTGGATTGGATGCTGCTAAGAGAAAGTCAGACTTTCATGTGAGCGAGAATGGAATTTTGAAATTTCGGGGAAGGATGTGTGTACCTGATGACGTAGAGCTCAAGGAGGAAATCTTATCGGAAGCTCATAGGAGCAATTACAGTATCCACCCAGGTAGCACGAAAATATATCAGAATCTGCGACAACATTATTGGTGGAACGGAATGAAGGCGGATGTGGCCAAACATGTGGCCAAGTGTTTGACGTGCCAACAAGTGAAGGCATAACACTGTAAGCCAGGTGGCTTATTGAGACCGTTGGAGATCCCTGAGTGGAAATGGGAGCACATCACGATGGATTTCGTGACCGGATTGCTGCGAAACTAGAGAGGACATGACTCGATATGGGTCATAGTGGATCGCTTAACGAAGTCAGTGCACTTCCTGGCTGTGTGAAAGGACTTTGAGTTGGAAAGGTACGCAGAATTGTATGTGCGGCAAATAGTACGTCTTCATGGAGTGCCAGTGACGATCACATCGGATCGTGATCCAAGGTTTACGGCCAATTTCTGGAAGAGTCTGCAAGTGGCCATGGGAACCAAGTTACAATTCAGTATGGCCTATCATCCACAGATGGATGGCCAATCGAAAAGAACGATTCAAACTCTGGAAGATAAGTTGAGAGCCTATGTAATTGATTTCCAGGGCAAATGAGAAGAGCAATTGCATCTAGTGGAATTTGCCTATAATAACAGCTACCAACAGAGTATTCAAATGGCACCATTTGAAGCCTTATACTGAGCTTGTAGAACGCCATTATGCTAGGACGAAGTTGGTGAGCGTAGTATCACAGGCCTAGAGTTAGTACAGTAGACGGTCGAAGCCGTTGGAATTATCCAGGATAGACTGAGGACAGCACAAAGTCGTCAGAAGAGTTACGCCGATCGGAGACGACGACTTTTGGAATTCCAAGTCGGAGACCACGTATTTCTTAAAGTATTGCCTATGAAAGGATTGTCTCGATTTGGCAAAAAAGGAAAGCTTAGTCCAAGGTATGTCGGGCCATTTGAAATATTGGAAAAGATTGGCGATATGGCTTATCGACTTGCCTTGCCGCCTAACCTATCCCAAGTGCATAATGTTTTTCACGTGTCGATGTTAAGAAAGTATGAACCAGATCCGACTCACGTTCTAAAGTACGAGGAGATAGACGTGGACGATAAAGTGTCGTACGTGAAAAAACCAGTCAGGATCAAAGACCGGAAAGATCGGGTGTTGAGGAACAAGATAATCCCGATGGTCAAAGTCGTCTAGGAGCACCACGGAACAGAAGGTGCCACTTGGGAAAGTGAAGAGGCCATGTGACGTCAACATCCCCACTTGTTTGAAGAATAAGTGTAGACTACAAATTTCGAAGACGAAATTTTTGTAAGGGGGAAAAGTTGTAACAACCTGAATTTCGATGTAATTCCGGGACCAATAAAATTGATATTATTTCGCATTTTATTTTAGTAAGTCTCGCTCAGAGCTGATCACTCTCGGGATACTAACCAATAGAGTATGGCTAACTAGAAAATGGTACGTAGACCAGGGACCCGATTGTGAATTGGATATCGATCACGAGAAATGATGAGAGAATGTTTTGGGCCAATGTGGGCCCGATCTTAGGAAAAAGTGTCGGATGTGATTTGGCCAAGGCCAACGTTGTACAATCAGATCGCAGGTGATTCTGCACGTCCGAAAGTGCACGTGGCCAACCAGTCCTGAACTTGAACCGAACGATCGCGACCTCTGGAACTAGTGATAATTTCTCATTTTCTCAATAATCGGGATCGTCATTGCTCGAATAATCCTAGGTCGATACACGTAACCTCTAAACAGCCGCCCGTTAGTGAGAGATCCTGAAAATTGAAAGTTAACGAGTTTTGGTCACGAAATTGGACCGGACTTCGGTATCAATCTTCGAGGGCCTGAAAAGCTATTTTCATGATTCTGATGTCATATTATGCTAGCCACATACGTTTGGGGATAGTACGGGCGAAAAATGGAATTTCGACCCGGAAGTAAGAAAAATTACGATTTTACCCCTCTGGTCACCAATGTTGATTTTGAGGCCGTATGAGATTATTTTTTGCGGCCGATATCATTTTAGGGTGGCCACACACATTTGGAGTTGTTACGGTAAAAAATTGAAATTTTGGCTCGGAAGTGAAAAATAATACTATTTTAATCCTCAGGACTTTGTGATCGATTTTCGAAAGCTTAAGAGGCTATTTTCGCGATTCCGACGCCATATTATGTTGCCTACACCCATTTGGGATTGGTATAGCCAAAAATTGGAATTTCGCCTAGGAACCGGAAAAATGACCATTTTGCCCCTAGGCTATTTTCAGTTCCGAAAAATTGGAAAAATATTTGAGATAATTAAGAGTATTTACCAGCTCAATTATTAGGGCTAAAGACCATTTTGCCCATCAATTATTGGGCTGGATTGAATATAGACCGTCGGATTAGGGGTATTTTGGTCAAAACTCCCGGATCGGCGACACTTGGCGCAATTTGGTTGTTATATTTGATCAACTTGGATCAGATTCTATCTCCTCTCCCCCTCACTCGGCCAGAACCCACCAAGCAACCCCCTCCTCTACCGTTCTCCCTCTTTCTCGGCCATTTTCGCCGGAGCTGCTGGATGCCGATACCGCCTAGCCTCACCCTCATCCCATCCATTCCCTCTCTCACTCGTCCCCATTCTCTCTCTCTCTCTCTCTCTCTCTCTCTCTCTCTCTCATTTTTCCCATCCGGCCAAAGGACCGCCGGAGCAAGCTGCCGCTGCGCCAGAGCTCAATCGGCCGAGCTGCTGCCGCCGTGACCTCCAGCCTGTCCGTACATCGCCGTACGTCACTATCTGTATGGTTGTCCGTACGTCGTCCGTATGCCGTCTGCCGGGAATGCCGCCGCCGGTTCCACTGTTCATCGGTGATCGGCCGCCGTTCCTCATTGTCGTGGTCTAGAATTAAGTGAGTATACCTCCTAAACCCGGATTAGGACTGATAGCGCGTATTTTGGACTGGTTTAGGTATTATCGGTGTATATTTTGGATTGGATTGAGGACTGATTGGTGGAAATATAATCCGAGGAATTTAGTGGGATTATTATAGATAATTATTGGCCCGGATTGAGAAAATAGTGGCTGTCCGTATTGTTGAGGAATGTACCGGATTTTATTGGACATCAAGAATTGTTGGCTGAATGGCCGGGATTACCCAGAGTGATTGGCTGTTGACTGATTGGTAATTTATTGTGCTTAATTGTGAAATGCCATGTTGCGTGCTCGTGTGGCTGAATTGTGCGGAGTGTGATTGGCCAATTGATGGCTTGAATTGAGTATGAAATTGTGTATTGGAAATTAGGCCGCACGGTATTAATTGGCCAAGTAAGCATGCTATTTGTGAATTGGGCATTATGTGGTGATATGGATTTGACTTAATGCCTGTGGTTTATTGATACTCATGTTGTATTTTTCTTGGTCACGCATTGTCTATGCCGAGAGTGGGGCATATAATGAAATTGTGTGGAAATGTGTGCCTGCCATGAGCATGTGATCACCTAATTACTCGATGCGTTTGACGCCGGGTTTAGATAAAAATTGATAGTGTGCTGTGTGATCACTTAAGGCCTTTGGGTCGTGCCGTCCTCATGCACTTTGTAGCAGGACGATGCCCGGCATGTCCGAAAGACGACTAGCCTCATGCACTTTGTAGCAGGCTTTGGTTCGTAAGGAGATTGGTGTTGCGCCTCATGCACTTTGTAGCAGGCTAGAGACACTAGGCAAAATGATGCGTTTTTACGCTACCGCGAAGAGTTGTGGGCCTTCAGGTCGGGTTAACAATTGTGGCCTTTGGCTCGTAGCCTTCGGGTCATAATAATAAATTGAGCATTTGCCAGTGTGCTAGTGTGGGCCAGTGGACTGAGATATGAATTTGGCATGAAAATAACCTATGCATGCATAGAAATGCATGGGCCAGTATGTGAGTGTGCGGGACTCGGTAAATAGCTTGTGATACGAATACTGATGAGCGTGAGCATGCGTATGACGTACGTATGAATAGCTTGTTTGTGTATGTGAGTTGAGCATTACATTGAAATGCTAACCTGCAGGGGCAGCTCGGTAAGTGATATGGGCCGAGGGCCTTGATCGGAAAATGATTGTGATTTTGTATTGCTATGTTGATTGTGTATGCCTGTCAGGAGAATGCATGTTAGCCTAGCCTAGGTTTAGGGGTTGCACTCGCTGAGATTCGTCTCACGGTTGTAATAACCTACCTTTTCAGACCCCAGCCCTAAGAATGCCGAAGCCGCCGCCTCTTTTTGGGATCCCGACGCGGATCCACTCGACTTCGAGGATATACCCCGCTGGAAGCGGGGAGGCATATGTGAGATATCATTCGGTAGTTTTTGTGAACGTGGGTGAGTATTTTTTACTAGACTCAGGAGTACGTGACTTGGTGCCTGCAAGATGCAGATGAAAACATCGGGTGACCCTTCAAGACATTCGACGTTCCGGTAGATATAGGTGGGGTGATGATTCCACATATGGCTGATGGCGAGATTGTGGATCCCCAGATCATAGACGAGTAGGTCAATGTGAATCCGATACCTGAGATGTGGTATGAAGACCCCGAACCGATGGAAGATGAAGAGCCGGAGCCGGAGCCGATGGACCTAGACCCGGACGAAGACGGACTTCCCGGACGAAGACGGAGAAGTCGTTGAGATAGGATCTGATGAAGAGTTAGGTCTTTACTTAGATCCGGAGTTGGAGTCGGATTCCGAAGACGAATGGGCTGCAGTGCAGGATATGGAGTCGGAAGAGTCTGAGCCCTCTGAGAATTCTTCGGAAGAGTCTGCAGAGTCGTCAGATTCGGATTGGGAGCCATAGGGGAACCGGAGTTTGGTACGGAGGATAGTACCTTTTTGACTATAATCCTCCTTTTAGGTTTAGTTAGATTCACCCCAGCCACCTACGCTTTTTGTCTAATGGCCGTTCACTAATCCTTTTAGTCTGTATATATGTTATGTTGTCCTTTTGTAAATGCTGTAAAAGAGTTTGTTAAGTATTATAAAGAATACGTATTTTTAGTGATTGTTTGATTGTTCGTTGTGCTATCCTTTGTCTCGGATTATTATTTACTGTCAGGGTTTGTTTATTTTATTGCTTCCGCTTGTGCTTTGCTCTCTGTTTGGGCGTTGGGTCGGTGACGCATCCTGGGAGCGTTGCACTTTAATCGACCAGAGAGGGATGTTTCCGCTTCGTGGGATGTCTCCGCTTCGTGGGGTACGGGCCGTGACATTACCAATTTAAAAGTGATGACTAGAAGTGAATATTAGGTGGAAGGCTGCATGTAATTATGTGTGGCAATGTCTCACTTAGTCAATGGCCAAATGGAGAAGAGTTGATGACTAAATCATTAGGATAATGATAGCTTAGTTTTAGGTGTCAAGATTAATATAAGAGTCTCAATTTGAAAAGGCACTTGGCCTCGCATGCACTCTTAAAAGGGCAAGTGTGTATTATGTGGCTAGATATGGGTAGATAAGATGGTGACAATGTGAAAAAAAATCTTTCACTTTGGCCAATGAATGGATGACTTATGACTATTGTAAATGGGGCATTATTAGTATTAATTAACTGAGGTTAAAATAACGAAACCCATAACATGTTAAAATTATTGATAACGTTACCGTATGCTAAAAAAATCTCAATTATCATTTAACATATAATTCGAAAAATGTCCGTACCTATCAACAACTAAGATGAGGGTAAATTAATTAACATCACTCTAACTAACAACGCATACATCAGCATTTATCATTTCAATTTCAACATGTCAAACTCGGGATGGTTACTTTAGCGGAAAAACCATCCTCTGCGCTTTCTGCAGCTCACAAAAATTAACAATCCAACTAAGATTTTCTACGTGTCAACCCAAATTCTAATCTAAATACTTAGCTTTATAATCAAAGTATTATTATCGGATACAAAAATTTATGAATGTCAAATGATATGCCCTCGCTTGTGGCCAGCCAGGATGCGGAGGCCCTCGCTTGTGGTCAGCGAAGGCGCAGAGGCCCTCACCTAGACCTCGCTTGTGGTTGGGCCATTAGGAAAAAATGGGAAAGAAAAGAAAAAAACAAGAAAACAAAAAAAGTAATAATAAATTCGGAAAAACTAAAAAAAATAAAAAATTTTAGAAAATTGTCCACGTTAGCGTCGGCCATGCCACATAGGATGGCCGGCCGATGTCCACGTAAGTAATTTCTGGCCTAAATTGGCCGTATGGACTGAATTGATTTTAATGTGGAAGGGTTTAGGACTAAATTGGTCCAATTAAAAATTTTAGGAATGAATTGGTACCGTTACAATAAGTTTAGAAATTTTTTTGATACTTTCCCTACTAATTTTATGCCAACCCAAAGAATAAACTAAAAATAAAGTTGATTTAAAGATTTTGTGGGTACAGTAAGATGGCAATGAAATCCATGCAAATATAAAAGCAGAAACACGTTTAAAATGAGCATCGTTGTTCTTCAAATTTTTAAGACTTTCATATAGTGATAGGAATAATCATATCTATTCCATTCCACAGAGTTAAAATTGGAGCTAGAAGGAACATTCCCTTCTATATCCGTCGTGTGGTACTTCACTTTATCTTTGTCATTGCCACTTGCTGGATCTACTGATTTGATATATGCTTTCATCTTGCACCTTTAGTAGCTATAGTTTGTTCCATCAAAATATGAAGGTCTCATCGTTGATTGTCCTTCACAGACTCCTACACTAATATGACTAGCCATGGTAGATCTTTATGCGCTTGAAATAAAATACTTCAAAATATATGAGCAACTTGCTGTGATACCAATTGTTATTATTAAATGTGCAACTTAGATGAGGGGGATGAATAGGTTGATAATCGAAACTTGATAGATTTTGCGGAATTATCAAAATCAAGTTTGTTGTACACAGAAATTATTTAATAGAGTAAGTTGATATTATCAAGTGCATTATGCTTATATCAGATAAGTATGAAAATAAATAGAGAGATAGAAGAATTTCCTATAGATCTTATAGTGGTTTGGAATAGACCAAGCCTACGATTGTTGGGAAAACATCCCTAGTGAATTTTGATGATTCTGAAACTATCGTTAGTACTAATATCTTCATAATAAGTGCAGATGGTTGTGGTAAGCTTAAGAAAGACTATGATGACATCAACGATCTTTGAGAGTTTAGTAAAGACTGATGGTGATCGATGGGAGGTGAATAAGTATAATATGATGAGGATCCCATGAAGACTTGGTGGTACCATAGTCAATATTTTATCAACGTGAAGTCTTTGGAAGCCAATATACTCAAAAAGATTATTGGATGATTGATCAAATATCATTTCTCATGGTTCAACTGTGGACAACATCAACATACTGATAATTATGTGCATGTGTTGATATCGAGTGATAGAAAGCTTTGTATTGTGCTAATATTAAGTCTTAAGAGATGATGGTGAATGTGTCATCTAAAGATAATTGTTTGACAAAACGACTATAGTTGTTAACATGTTGAGAAAACCACATCAGGAGAACCAAGAACATGCTAGAAAACAGTTGGCATTAAAGGAGTAGTGGATGTGATAGCATCAACAAACTCCATTTTGGGAAAACCTTGAAATTGCTGCTAGAACGGATTGCATAGGCAATTATGACCCTGGCAACTACTCCGATCAACCCTTAACATCTCCTTGTATCCCAAAAGAGTCTCCAACGGATGGATTAGAGATATCTATATAAAAAGGATCGAAGAAGCTAAAAAGGGTTGAATAGAAAATAGAGAATTACTAGCGTTGTTCAACATTCTTTCTTTATGATAATATTGTATATCTATTCGTCTAAAAGTTCTCTATGTAGTGCTCCTATTGCTTAGTAATCATGTTAAAAGCAAGTGTACAAGTGCGATAGCAATACTCGTGTCCTAATAGTGTGATCTATCAATTCATAGGAACAATACTTGATGATTGTAACTTGGCTTGAAGATTACTAATGGAATCCAACTAGTGTTGAGGTTGTTATCTTGAAACCGCCAAAGTTCAATGGGAAGGGTGACCCCGAGGCTGCACCGCGTTGGGTAGAGAAGTTGGAGAAAGCTTTTGATGTTTTAGGGTGTACTGAGGCTAAAAGGGTGACACTAGCAATATATCAGCTTTAGGACAATGCAAATGGCTGGTGGAAGGCCACCAAGACCAGAGTATTTCCCGAGAGTACCGCCCAGACTTGGGCTGTGTTTACCAAAAATTTCTATGGAAAGTACTTCTCAAATAGTGCCCAGAAAAGAAAACTGGCTGAATTTATGCGACTCCGCCAGGGGCAGATGTCCGTGGATCAGTACGAAGCGGAGTTCGCTAGATTATCGAGATTTGCATCGAGAATGGTGGAGAACCCGCAAGAAAAGGTTCGGAGATTTTGAGATGGGCTAAAGCCAGACCTTAGGAGTCAGTTGATATCGCTCAATATTCAAGATTATGATGAGATGTACGAGCGGGCACAGGCTATTGAGTGGGACCAAGTGGACAGGGCAGCCGCTTCTGGATCGCAGTTTACCTCGGCTAGGGACAACTATCGTCTATGAAAGAAGCCGACGGTGGGAAATAGGCGATTTGTCCCACCGATCAAGAAGAATATCGAAAAGCCCAGCTACCAGCAAAACAGATTTAGGGCTTGCTTCAAATGCGGGAGTATGGACCATCAGATCAGGAATTGCCCCCAGCAATGCCCAGTAGGTCCCTCGATGCAATAACAATAACCCCGAGTTGGGAATTAGGCTGGGAATCCCCCGCCGACTAATCTGAATAGGCCGCCGACATAAGGACGGGTGTATGCCATGGCGCAAAAAGAAGTAGAGAATGTGCCAGGCGTGGTCACAGATATGGTTTCTCTGTGCAATCATGTAGCATATGCTTTGTTTGATCCGGAGGCGTCGCACTCCTTTACGTCTACTCAGTTTGTTGAATTGGCTCGGTTAAAACCCGTCTTGTTAGAAGTACGGTTGTGTGTGACTACGCCATTAATGGATAAGATATGCATATCATTAGGATGCCCGGATTGTAAGATAGTAATTGGTGGCGTAGAAAGCAGGATAGATTTAGCTGTTTTGCCAATGTATGATTTTGACGTGATTGTGAGCATGGACTGGTTAGTCAGATAGAATGCTGTGATGGATTACAGCAGTAGGGTGATCCAGTTTAGCCCGACTGGATACCCTAAATTCGAGTTTATAGGGAGTTGAGAAGGAACCTTAATCCCTTAGGTTTCACCAGTAGAAGTAACTAAGTTGTTGGATGAGGGCTATCAAGGTTATTTAGCAAGTGTCGTTGATTTGTCGGTAGAAGAGGTGTGGCTAGAGGATATAGCAGTGGTGTGCAACTTTCCCAATGTCTTTCTTCAGGAATTGCCGGGATTGCCACTAGAAAGAGAAGTGAAATTTGTTATCGAATTGGCATCCGGGACTGAGCCAATCTTGAAGCCACCTTATAGAATGTCATTGTCGGAGTTGAAGGAATTAAAGGTGCAGATGCAGGAACTGCTAGACAAAGATTTTATTTGACCGAGTGCGTCTCCATGGGGAGCGTCGGTATTATTCATTAGGAAGAAGGATGGGTCGTTGAGGTTGTGTATCGACTACTGTCAATTGAATCAAGTGACAATCAAGAATAAGTATCCCCTCCCAAGGATCGACAACCTATTCAATCAGCTACAAGGAGTCTCGGTATTTTCTAAGATTGATCTGAGGACAGGGTATCACCAGTTAATAATCCAAAAGGAGGATATCCCAAAGACGGCATTCAGGACGAGGTATGCGCATTATGAGTTCACGGTAATACCGTTTGGGCTAACTAGTGCTCCTGCTGCTTTCATGGACTTAATAAACTGGGTTTTCAAGGAATTCTTAGACCAGTTCGTCATTGTCTTCATCGATGATATTCTAGTGTATTCAAAGAGTCCTGGGGAACATGAGGTACACTTGGAAAAGGTTTTAAGGACGCTAAGAGAGCATGCACTGTATGCTAAGTTTAGCAAGTGCACATTTTGGCTGAATTGAGTAGCATTTCTAGGGCATATAATTTCTGGAGAAGGAATCTCCGTGGATCCGGCAAAGATTGAGGCAGTGATGGATTGGCCGAGACCGACGATAGTTACTGAGGTTCGGAGTTTTTTAGGACTGGCAGGTTATTATAGGCGATTCGTGGAAAGATTCTCAGCGATAGCTACTCCATTAACAAGGTTGCTTCATAAGGAGACTAAGTTTGAGTGGACGAAAAAGTGCGAAGAGAGTTTTCAAGAATTGAAGCAGAGATTGACAATCGTGCCAGTGCTAACGATCCCTTCAGGACCGGGAGGATATGAGATTTACAGCGATGCTTCACTTAAGGGATTGGGGTGCGTGCTAATGTAACATGGAAGGGTGGTTGCTTATGCATCGCGTCAGTTAAGGCCTCATGAGATGAATTATCCGACTCATGACTTGGAGCTCGCAGCAATCATTTTCGCGATCAAGATTTGGAGGCACTACTTGTATGGAGAAAGGTTCTAGATCTACACAGACTATCAGAGCTTCAAGTATCTGTTTTCGCATAAGGAATTGAATATGAGGCAGAGGTGTTAGATGGAGTTACTGAAGGACTATGACTGTGACATTTTGTATCACCCCGGAAAAGCCAATCGGATAGCGGATGCCTTAAGCCGGAAATTGCGCATCGCGCAATTAATGGTCAAAGAGTGGATTTTATTGGAGGGAGCGCGAGACTCAGAGTTTAAGTTCGAGGTAGGACACCTCTCCAGTTTGATGGTGACGTTAAGGATTGAACCGAAAGTGCAAACTGTCGCGACCTAAAATTTTTCCTCTTAGGCTAATGGATTATTAGGACTAAACCTAACTCGAGCCCTCCCAAGCTCTACCAATTTGCAACTTTAGGTTTAAGTTTTTAACGTGCAAAAGTTTTCATGCTCGGAGTCGCCACTAATCTATTTGTGGTAGGTCGATTAGAAACCTAAATAAAACATAGGGAGATATGTTTTATTCCTACGAACCAGAGATTCTAAGCCCGGGGACTTGATTACGCTAGATCTAGTCTAACGCCCTTTCGGTACCTTTCCTTTTCAAAAATGTTTTGGCAAGCAATTTGGATCCATTTTAACTTAATCACTAACATGTGAAGTGTTCATGCGGGTGCGCAAACCATCAATTTAACACCCAAGAAAGCATTGAATAAATTGCAAGTTTGGAAGAATTACTTACCTCGAAGCAACGTAAGCATCTGCATGGTTAGCTAGAAAATCACATCAACAACCTAATATGATTTCTAATTAACAAGGAATTCACTCAATTTTTGGATTTTCGCTTATTTAAATGAAGCCTAATCTACATGCAATGACGTGCAAAAATTGACACGCGAATAATGCAACCTAACATGCAAACTATATGTCATGCGACGACGTGACCTAATTCTGATGACGGGCAAATGATTTATTTTTGGTGTTTTTTAATGAAATTCGGAATAAAAAATATGCCTAAATTAACATGCAACCTATGATGACTTAACATATCCTAACGTGACTTATTTTTTGGGATTTTTGTTAAAATTCGAAATAATAAACTACTTAAATTAAGAATGCAATCTATTCTAATCTACCATAAAACAATTCATTCTTTTTTTGGGATTTTCATGCAAATTCGGAATTAAAAAAATAACCTAAATAATCTATTAAGATTAGAAAATTACTTAATTTAAACTAGGAAATAGATTATCTCAAGTCCTAATTTAAATTAAATAATTACTCTATCGTCTAGATATATTTAGGATTCCTAAACATGCAAAATTCAAATTCGAATCCTAACTGATATTTTTTGAATTTTCTTTTTTATTTGAAAAACAATTTAAACAAAGATGGCATCCACATTTAAAACAACCACGCAATCCACAAGATTCGTTTCAAACTCGGATTAGGCACAAAAATCTAACTATCAGTCATATCTATAGGGTCATAGATATTGATAGAAAGTCGATCATTCAAATTTGGAAAGCAGATAAAAATCATTATCGTACCCAAGTGATTATGGATAGGATAATGATTTTCCGTATCGCCACGTATCATACCTTAGGGATAAGGTCGGATAGTTGTCCAGATACGTTGCTGAATTAGGAAAGATTCCTAATTTTGAATATTTTCAAATATTGCGAACAAGGCAAACATTATCCTAAGATATCTAGCAATCCACGCAATATTCATAGAATATTCAAACATCCAAAAATTAAGAAACGAAATATTCTAAAAATATTGGATAATGTTCAATTACCTAATTTGCGGATAATTTCCAAATTCGAACTTGCGGATCGGGATGAGCGGCGAACGGTGGATTTGGCGGCGCGGTGTCGGGATGACGGCGGGGCAATGGCGTGATCGTTCGGAAGCGGCGGCAGCAGCGGCGTCGGCGTGAGGCGGCAGCAGCAAGCAGCGGCGGCGGCGACGGCGTGAGGAGCGGGCGCGGGAGCGGGCGCGGGCGCGGCAGCGGGCGCGGGAGCGGGCGCGGGCGCGGCAGCGGGCGCGGGAGCGGGCGCGGGAGCGGGCGCGGCAGCGGGCGCGGGAGCGGGCGCGGCAGCGGGCGCGTCGCGCGATGTCTTCCTCCTCTCTCTCTCTTTCTCACTCTCACACTCTAAAAATTTTCTGATCTGAAAATTGTCTGTCCCCCCCCCAAAATTCTGACCTAATGAATGTATATATAATATTAATCTAGGTCAATTAGATGGGCTTTCTAGTCCTAATGGGCTTAGGCTTGGGCTTTAATTTAAATGGGCTGAATTAATTAATTAATGACAATGGGCTGAATTAATTAATGACAATGGGCTGAATTAAGTTCAAATCAAAACAACCGAGCCCGTTTGACTTATAATTCCCGGCCTTTGCATTTCAAGCGAGCCGAGTCCCATTCGATGAAATTTAAGCTCGTTCATTCACCGCCGGTCCGATGCAAAAATGCAATGAATTTAAACTATATGTTATGCAATTTAAATATTTTTGTTTAGGGGTTAAAAATTTAATCCCTAATTTTCTATGCAAATTACACTAAATGATGCGTCAAAATTTAGGTGTCAACAGCTGCCCCTCTTTGAAGGTGAGCTCGTAGAGGTTGCATTCAAAGACTAAATGATACCTAAATTTCGACCATGCAAATGCAATGAATGTTGTTTTTGTCGGGATTATGAGTCCCATTTTACAATGCATTAAGAAATGATGCATGCTGACATGAGTAGAAAACGTACCTGGAATCACTTACCTGACAGGAGCGAGATAATGCAATTCGAAGCACAACTTTAACTTGTATATTGTTTTGGCAAATGTATGGGCTCAGTCCCCATCGGTATTGCTTGATATATATTGATGAACTTCGGTGATCTGCAGTTAAGTCAAAACACACGAAGAAAGCTCGACGTATCCAATCATCATCTGGATTCGTGAGAACAGTTCCGATCTTTACGAACTACCTATTCATCTCCATAGGTGTTTGCAAAGATTTGGCCGCTTCACTTATACCTGCTCATAAGTGAATTGCGGGGGAAACTTTTGAAATCAAGAGGATATTCCGACCTTTACATATACCTGCTCATATGTAAAGATTTGGCCGCCTCACTTATACCTGCTCATAAGTGAACTGCGGGGGAACACCTGGGGTTGAGAGAATATTCCGACCTTTACATATACCTGCTCATATGCAAAGATTTGGCCGCTTCACCTATACCTGCTCATAGGCGAGTAGCGGGGGAACATCCGAGATAATGAGAGTATTCCGACCTTTACATATACCTGCTCATATGCAAAGATTTGGCCGCTTCACCTATACCTGCTCATAGGTGAGTAGCGGGGGAATACCTGAGATTTGGGAAGAATATTCCGACCTTTACATATACCTGCTCATATGTAAAGATTTGGCCGTCATGGCTATACCTGCTCATAGTCATGTAACGGGGGAATCTTCTCGAGATTGTATAAAAATCTGTGATTTGATGAACAAAGGGGCTAGCCCAAGTGTTCAAGAGTTCCTTGACAAAGTACTTGGATATCATCGGAAGTACCTGAAAAGGTTTGATCAATAGACACCTGAACATAATCAAAGGCATCTAGAGATCACAAAAATGATCAAATGTGGAACCTGACAATTGCTTGAACAGGTTAGGGATACCTAGATAGTCATGGACATCCTAGGGATAGAGATATACTTACCTGGTGACATCTCCAACTCTGAAGGTGTGTCTCCTGTTAGACACGATTTTAAGTAACATGTAATATGCATTCGCATACTGTCAAGAACACATATACATATGCACTATGATTTCAACTGATTTTCATGCACGATGGTTTTGTCAAATCAGCATTACAAACTTCGCTGGGGAAAATCATGACAAGACAATCCGAACTCACAAGCGGCTATCTTGAAAATGTCGAATGAGAGACTTCCGGTCCAAAAGGGCTTTCACTCACTCTCGTCGAGAAGTGGCTAATTTACGAAAATCACTCTATCTCACCATCATCATGTTGACAAGGGTCTGAGTATTCTCGCAAGCAGTACGACTTTACCAATCTGAGAGGTCTTTGTTAGGACCGTAACATAGGCTTGGTCAATGGCTTAGCAAAAGAGACTCTTCGAGTCAAGGCTATTGAAAGAAAATACTCTGTAATTGTCTCCGGGTTTACAAGTCAAGAACCCTGCAAAATGAGATAGAAATGGACTTGCTCGCACTTCTTCGAGCTAAGCTTATAACATCCAAATCCTACGTTAGTTCAAGTGCCATAATCTGAAGAGACTTTGTAAAGGACGTAACGCAGGTTAGGCTCATGGGTTGAGAAATGAATGGATCATTAGGCTCAAAATGTATATAACTGGGGTGAATAAGTTGGTGATCATCTCGGCATTGTCACCGGTCTTCTTCTTCACCAGGGATTGCCTTCTTGGTAGATGCTCTATTAGCTTCGAGAGTTTATCACCCGACTCCTCAAGACTTTGGATATTTTGGTGACTTTGACACACCTCAATATTTTCTAATCTAAAGTTGTCACTTTTCTCCATTTTTTCACGGGCATTGGCCTTGCTTTTACCAGGCACACTGCTTTTTCTTGCCCCTTTTCTTTTTTTTTTTTTTGATACACACTGTCTACAATGCATATATTGGCTAGCCACACTTTGGCTTGTTTTGATCGAATGACTATCATTTGGACTTTCAGGGTCTTCGTCTTTTATCGGCGCTCCGGATATGCTGCCTGAACAATGATGATTTTTGCCTTGCCCCAGTGTGGGGGATGATCACCAACTGGGTTTAAGAAACGAATTTACAGGCTCAATTGGGCTTAACAAAGGATAAAATGTGTATAGGATAGAGAAAGAAATGCTCTTCGTCATCCTAAGGCACTTGAACTTCACGTGAATTCATCTGAAAAAGCAACACTCGAAGATTGATGCAAGTGAGAGCACGAAAATTTCTACTCATTTTTCACCTTATGATGCTGACTTACCTCCAGTTTGCCCCGATGTGGGGTGGTTCTTGACAGGGGTAATCTGAATGAATTTCTCCAAGTGTTTAGGCTCAAAGTGGCGAAACAATGGATAACCTGTAGTGTTTGGGATAGAGAAATGAACTGCCTCTCATCATTTCAGTTGCCGTACCTTTTGCGAGATAACCCTTTGCCTTGCAGACATGGAATTTTTCTACTCAACTCACTGGGGATTAGTGCATGGGACTGTGTATAGGATATGGCTTGCCTTTCATCATCCCGATGTACCTCATTCAACACATTCAATTTATTCCACATGAATTATCATATTGTCTAAACAGATTCCCCCTTTGAGGTCAATGATACAGGTTGACAAATAACCATGCAGAAATTAAAGCCAATGCAAACATCTTAACTTGAAATTGATTGAAACCATTTATTCATAAGTGAAATGCAATTCAGAATATAAAACCAAACTTTCGAAAACTTTTGCTGCAAAATGTTAAATTCCATCAGGGATAATAGATCTTCACAGCATCAGAATTAACAGGAGTAGAAAACTCACGACCATCCATTTCTGCGAGGATCAGGGCACCTCCGGGAAGCACCTTTTTAACCACATACGGACCAATGTAGTTTGGGGCAAATTTTCCTCTACTCATGCGGCAACTGGATCGGGCATTTCGTCTCACTCTCAGGGGGATTTGCCCTTCTCTTCACTTCTCTGGATTCTCCGGAACCACCCAAGTTAATAATGACAGTTTGGTCTGACGTGAGAACATTGGACCTTTCATGACGCTCTAGATCGCGTTGAAGGTTCGAGGAATTTTCGAGTTCATTGGCGTCATCGAGATCAGGTTCGGTGGCACATAATTCATCAGATTGGACCGTTCCCATACCCTCACGTGTCACAAAATTGCCCCTGAAACATAAAGTAGGGGGTTCAGTAGGACAAACAGGGCTAAACAGTGTATTTCTATTGATTTTTTATTTTGAAATTCTTTTCGAAAAGGTTTTAACACGAGGAAGCATGAAGAAGCCCAGGCCTCAGAATTCTCCTTGGACTATATTTTTCTTTTATCGGTTGGATATCATCACCGGGCTGGTTTGATGTACCTCAACATGCCCTCAAAATGAAAATAACTTGTAATTTCATTGATTATGACCAAATGAATTACATTTATTGGAATGGAAATTGCAACAATCAAATCCTAGAAATGAAAAGTACTAAAAAGAAGCTCCCGAGACGGGGCAAATCCTAGAAAGCAGTAAAAATTCCCGCGTAGGGGAGTGTGCGAAAAAGGTAAATGTGTTACTCTTGCGGGCCAATGCCCATTCCCTTCAACGGTCCTTCCTCGATGGCTCCAATTAAGAAATTATCGAACAGGGCAGTGATTCCCTCCATTGCATCATCAGGATCTTCTGTCACTAGAGGTGTTGGATCATCCATACCTCCCCATCCATCCGGGACAATGTCACGGGGGTCAACATAGAAGCTCGGGGGTGCTGAGTATTTCACATAATAATCGAACTTGCCGCTTGGCTGCCCCAGAGTGTCGATCACCTCTTTCTCTTCATGCATCATTCTCGCAGGGCCCGGGAATGTGGTACGGAGGTGTGGAAGCAACCTACCACGCCTACGTTCTTCAACATTCGGCTCTTCTTCGGATTGCGATCTGTTCTGTCCACTTCCTCGACCTCGACCTCGAACGCGTTCACGTCCATGTCTACGTGCCCCATTATTTGACTCACTTGACCCCAGGTATCCCAACCCAGTAATGCGGGGCCTCCGAAAGACTTCCACCGGTTGGCGGATACCTTGACCATTCCTACCAAGGCCTTCACCTGGAGTAAAGCCATGGGACACCATTACCCTGCCAACCATGACTGCAGCATTTGACACCTCAGGAATAGGCGGTGATGATCCTCTAGACGCATGTATGGTTGATACGAGCTCGAGCGACTGATAGCTCGATTCTATTTTGCAATCCGGCTCAACATAGGGGATAGCCGTTGCGTGGTAAATTGGGTGCTCTTCTTCACCGTGGACTGTGATTAACTTTCTGTCCACAACGAACTTCACCTTCTGATGTAGACTGGATGGCACAGCTCCGGCGGTATGAATCCATGGATGACCCAACAGAAAATTGAATGCAGTGGGAATGTCCATAACTTGAAAGAGGACATTAAACATTGTCGGTCCTATCTGTATGTCAAGGTAGATTTCTCCCACCACTTCTTTCTTCGTTCCGTCAAAGGCTCGTACGGAGGTTTTTGCAGAACTTATCCTAGAAGGATCTATCTTCAGGCGGTGTAAAGTTGCCAAAGGACAGATGTTCAAGGCTGATCCGTTGTCAATAAGTACCCGGGCTACATGCGAGGCCTTGTATTTGACAGAAATGTAGAGTGCCTTAGTATGCCCCCTCCCTTCCAGAGGGAACTCTTCATCTGAAAAGGCTATGAGGTCCTTGAGGAGTATAGAACCCACAAATTCCTCTAATTTGTCATGATCGATCGTTTCTGGCACGTGGACTTCACTTAACACCTTCATTAAGGCTTTCTGATGCTTAACAGATGTCTGGAGAAGTTCAAGCAGAGAGATTTGTGCGGGCATCTTGCGCAATTGTTCAACTATGTTGTACTCGCTAGCCTTAATCACGGCTAGGAATTCTTTGGCTTCTTCATCAGTAACGGGTTTTGCAGGTTGGGCATTAGCTTGGCCATAGGAACGCCCGGATCTAGTAACCAAGTCGACATCGAGGCTGTAGGACCAAGGGACTGCCTTATTATCACGGTACTCATACGGTTGAGGTATCTCGATCACTATCCCTTCATCAGCTGTAGGCGTGCTTACAATGATTTCCTCATTATCGGACGCGTCTTCAAGCGGAGGCATGTCTTCAAGCAGAGGGTCGCCCTCGTCGCTCCCGGTATTCAACGAAGCAAACTCCTCCTCCCAATTAATAACCACTTCAGAGATAGTGGAAATGATGCCAGTGTGGTCAGCATAAACGATCATCCCAGCTTCTACCATTCTTGAGATTCTTTCTTTCATGAGAGCCAGGAGCAGGTCTTCATTACTTGGGTAACAACTGGCTTTCACTAACTCACCGTAGACGTCGGTAGTACACACCTTAACATTCTTGATTCGACCAGCATCGAAGCTAAATATGGCATTCACATTGCCTGCGTGATCAGGGAGTGGGTTGTTCTGAACATTCGGCTTAGCAGGCTGAAATGAGAAAGCCTTCGTATCTAGGAGGTTCTGGATTCGGTGCTTGAGGGCATAGCAATCATCGGTTGAGTGTCCCAGCTCACCCATATGATAATCACATTTCTTTGACGGGTCGAAATTATAGAACCGCTCAGGATTGGGTCGCTTTGACTCAGTAGTAAGCAAGCCTTTCTTCTGGAGCACTATCAGTACTTGAGACAACGATCCGGGGAGGGGGGTGAATTGCCTCCTGTTGTTCCTCCTCTGGAAAGGTTGACGACCCGAGTTTTGTTGTTGAGCTTCTACTACTTGGATTGCTGGGGCGGAGTTAGCATTCCGCCGGCTCGGTTGGTTATAAGCCACATTCACTTCAGCTGCCGGTTCTTTCTCTTTTCTTGCACCAAATCTTCTGGTCGAGGAGGACGGCTCGACAAACCATCCATCTTTCAGCCCTATTTCAATTTGTTCGCCCATGGGGATGAGTTGGTTGAAGTTGTCAGTCGGAATGGCAACCATCCGATTACGGTATTCGAACGGGAGAGTTTTCACGAACATCCTCTTTAACTCACTGTCTATGGGTTCTGGGACAACCTGAGCAGCTAAATTCCTCCATCTGATAGCATAGTCTTTGAAGGACTCAGTCTTTTTCATCTGAGCGCGTTCGAGATCATCCCGGGTAGGAATGATGTCCGTTATGAATCTGTACTGCTTCAAGAATGCTTCACTGGCTTCTTTCCAAGTTTTGAGGCCATTTATCTTCTTCATGAGATACCAGCTCAAAGCAGGACCCGTCAAACTTGCTTGAAAGGCATGGATCATCAGGAGTTCGTTATCAACGTACGAAGTCATTTGTACGTGATAGAGCTGTAGGTGGGCTTTTGGACATGTGGTGCCATTGTACTTGTCGAAATCCGGCATTTTGAACTTCTTTGGGATTTTGATCTGTGAGTACAGGGACAGATCGATCGAAGGTGAATCCTGCGAACCTTCCAGCTGCTTCACTCTTTCTTCAAGTTTATTGACCCGTTCATCAAGTTTGTCCTTGTTGACGATGATCTGGACGGGGTCATCTTCTAAATCAGGAATATCGTTATCTCCGTCAATATCGACACTTTTTCTGATTTTCTGCTTTGGGACTGACGCTTCGAGGGGTGCCGAAACAGGAACCGACCGGAGAGCTTTGATCTCGGCGGACATTTGTTGCATTGCGATGACAAGCTGCTTGATCTGGTCTTCCACACCAACAACACGCTCTTGCAAGTCGGTTTGATCGGCCATTCTGGCTCTCGACCGTGTACGAATGGGCGATCGTGATCGGTCCGTAGCTACCTAATTTCGGAACGAAACAGGCATTCATGAGTGCTAAGCAAAATCATACGCCAATCCATGACATTGGTCTAACCGCTTTGAATTGAAAGGACCTCTTTATTGAAATGGCGAAAATTTTTACACCAATTAGTGACTTGAAATTGAACTGAATATAAAGACAACTGACTGAATTCCTAAACAAATTTTAAAAACTGAAACTGAAATGAGAAAAGAACTTCGAGCTTTTTATTTAGCTTGATCTATAGACATATGGGAGGCGACTTCCTTCTTCAATTGCTCATAAGCTCGAGCTATCTTGGATGCCTTTTCTTCAGCTTCTTCGGCCTTCCTTTTGAGGCGATTGTTCTCTGAGCGATTGGCGGACTTGAGAGGCACCTTGGGTATCTTCGGGAGCAAATCCTGCGGGATTCTGTGCCTTCGAATGTACTGGGTCGTCGCGAAATAGGACTTCTGCTCTCCCTTTAGTTCTCATTCGGGCCGAGCTATCTTTAACACACGGCACTTCCTCCACATCTTATTGAGCTGAGCTACGGTCGCTTCGTGGTCTTTATCATCATCGGCGAAGTCGACTTGGAGGAGTTCTGGTTGTAATGCTGAAGGGAGCCCTTGGAGAATCTGATATTGACGAGACACTTTGGCGGGGTAGTATTCGATCGCGCCGGTGAAACCCAATAGTGGAACCGGCCCAATACCATTACATGTAAGCCGAGCTTCCTCGACTTTGAACCAGTTAGCATGCCATTGGAAACCTTGGGGTCTAGCGTTTTTCATGAAAATGATCCATTCAGAGTAATGATAATCGGGTGCACCCCCTTGTTTTTCTTTATACCTCAAGACAGGATGGCTAGAATCACTAAGCTCGGATATTGTGAGTAAATCGCCACACCCTTTTATGTGAGACAAAAACCAGATTTGCAAAAGTTCGAGGGGAGCATGAAAAGTTTTGTCGACATGTTGCTTAAATTTAGTGAGGGAAATGAAAGTCTCGGCTAAAATGATGTTGATAAAATTCTTTTCAAGACAGACCTGTTGGACCAACCATGCGATTGACGGATTACATGCATTCTTACAGTAAGGAAAAATCACGAACCCGAAAAACGCTAGCAAAAAGATTCTGCCCTTTTGAAAAGATGTGGCTTTTTCAAAACACTGACTTAGGAATGAAAATGGGCATGTGCCACGATTTGCTTTTAACACTTTTCCCACTTCATCTTTTCCGACATTCAAAAATTCAGCCAACATTAAAGTAGGATCAATTCCCAAAGGTGGTGTAACTAAATCCGACTCCAATGGTTTTCCAATGAGCACGCTATATTCTTCCAACGTCGGGGTGAGCTCGTGCTTACCGAATATAAAGGTAGAGGTTTCGGGATACCAGAAGTGCGCTAATGCTCAAACGAGGCCGGTACGGACTTTGACCTCCAGTAGGGGGAGCAGCCTCCCGATGCGGCCCTCGACTAGCTTGCGGTTGGTCGGACTGAGTAGATTCCACCAGGCACGGAGCTCGTCCTTAGGAGCATCAAGAATCCGGATGTCTGCCCCTCCCATAGTGTATAGACCAAGACTCACGACCGACCTAATGTCATGGACCGACCAAGGAAAAAGACGAAACATAAATAAATTGCGAGATAAAGGTTCAGAAATCTTACTTCACCGGGTAGAATGATGGCAATCACATAGACATGCGCATGAAACGTGAGGTTCGATTTCTACCTAGACTCTGGCTTGCAAAATGGAGACATGAGGATTACCGAGCTAAACCAGTCATGGTGGTGGTTAGGCTGGGATTCCCCTGACTCCGGCTTAGTCAAAGAGCCGACCCGGGTTGCAAAGGGTGCAACCGTGGTAGGTATTCAATGACACCATGAAAGAACTTTCGGGACCAAGGAGGGCGACCCGTACCACGCGGGTGTGGTCGGGGTGTCCATTGTCTCAGTACCATCCTAAACCTGTGCCGCCCAGGTCCGGCAGCGGGTAGTGTGTGCGGTATAGTGTAAATGCAAGGCATGCACAGCAGGTTATATCATACAGCGCTTCGTGCATAAAATAAATCATTCATTCAAACACCTCCCTGCAAAACAAGGGTTAACAATCACGCCTCCCCTTATACCTCCCATTATGCAAAAACATTTAACACCTAAAATGTTAGGGACGTACCTGGGATCCTCGCTGCCAAGCAAAATATTTTTTGAAAAGAAAAACTGGCCTAAGTCCACTAAGAGTTCTAACTCAAGTCCCCAGCGGAGTCGCCAAGCTGTCGCGACCTAAAATTTTTCCTCTTAGGCTAATGGATTATTAGGACTAAACCTAACTCGAGCCCTCCCAAGCTCTACCAATTCGCAACTTTAGGTTTAAGTTTTTAACGTACAAAAGTTTTCATGCTCGGAGTCGCCACTAATCTATTTATGGTAGGTCGATTAGAAACCTAAATAAAACATAGGGAGATATGTTTTATTCCTACGAACCAGAGATTCTAAGCCCGGGGACTTGATTACGCTAGATCTAGTCTAACGCCCTTTCGGTACCTTTCCTTTTCAAAAATGTTTTGGCAAGCAATTTGGATCCATTTTAACTTAATCACTAACATGTGAAGTGTTCATGCGGGTGCGCAAACCATCAATTTAACACCCAAGAAAGCATTGAATAAATTGCAAGTTTGGAAGAATTACTTACCTCGAAGCAACGTAAGCATCTGCATGGTTAGCTAGAAAATCACATCAACAACCTAATATGATTTCTAATTAACAAGGAATTCACTCAATTTTTGGATTTTCGCTTATTTAAATGAAGCCTAATCTACATGCAATGACGTGCAAAAATTGACACGCGAATAATGCAACCTAACATGCAAACTATATGTCATGCGACGACGTGACCTAATTCTGATGACGGGCAAATGATTTATTTTTGGTGTTTTTTAATGAAATTCGGAATAAAAAATATGCCTAAATTAACATGCAACCTATGATGACTTAACATATCCTAACGTGACTTATTTTTTGGGATTTTTGTTAAAATTCGAAATAATAAACTACTTAAATTAAGAATGCAATCTATTCTAATCTACCATAAAACAATTCATTCTTTTTTTGGGATTTTCATGCAAATTCGGAATTAAAAAAAATAACCTAAATAATCTATTAAGATTAGAAAATTACTTAATTTAAACTAGGAAATAGATTATCTCAAGTCCTAATTTAAATTAAATAATTACTCTATCGTCTAGATATATTTAGGATTCCTAAACATGCAAAATTCAAATTCGAATCCTAACTGATATTTTTTGAATTTTCTTTTTTATTTGAAAAACAATTTAAACAAAGATGGCATCCACATTTAAAACAACCACGCAATCCACAAGATTCGTTTCAAACTCGGATTAGGCACAAAAATCGAACTATCAGTCATATCTATAGGGTCATAGATATTGATAGAAAGTCGATCATTCAAATTTGGAAAGCAGATAAAAATCATTATCGTACCCAAGTGATTATGGATAGGATAATGATTTTCCGTATCGCCACGTATCATACCTTAGGGATAAGGTCGGATAGTTGTCCAGATACGTTGCTGAATTAGGAAAGATTCCTAATTTTGAATATTTTCAAATATTGCGAACAAGGCAAACATTATCCTAAGATATCTAGCAATCCACGCAATATTCACAGAATATTCAAACATCCAAAAATTAAGAAACGAAATATTCTAAAAATATTGGATAATGTTCAATTACCTAATTTGCGGATAATTTTCAAATTCGAACTTGCGGATCGGGATGAGCGGCGAACGGTGGATTCGGCGGCGCGGTGTCGGGATGACGGCGGGGCAACGGCGTGATCGTTCGGAAGCGGCGGCAACAGCGGCGTCGGCGTGAGGCGGCAGCAGCAAGCAGCAGCGGCGGCGACGGCGTGAGGAGCGGGCGCGGGAGCGGGCGCGGCAGCGGGCGCGGGCGCGGGAGCGGGCGCGGGAGCGGGCGCGTCGCGCGATGTCTTCCTCCTCTCTCTCTCTTTCTCACTCTCACACTCTAAAAATTTTCTGATCTGAAAATTGTGTGTCCCCCCCCCAAATTCTGACCTAATGAATGTATATATAGTATTAATCTAGGTCAATTAGATGGGCTTTCTAGTCCTAATGGGCTTAGGCTTGGGCTTTAATTTAAATGGGCTGAATTAATTAATTAATGACAATGGGCTGAATTAATTAATGACAATAGGCTGAATTAAGTTCAAATCAAAACAACCGAGCCCGTTTGACTTATAATTCCCGGCCTTTGCATTTCAAGCGAGCCGAGTCCCATTCGATGAAATTTAAGCTCGTTCATTCACCGCCGGTCCGATGCAAAAATGCAATGAATTTAAACTATATGTTATGCAATTTAAATATTTTTGTTTAGGGGTTAAAAATTTAATCCCTAATTTTCTATGCAAATTACACTAAATGATGCGTCAAAATTTAGGTGTCAACACAAACCAAGATTAAGGCATTGCAGTCTACGGACCCTGAGATTCAGAAGATTCTAGAGATAGATGGCACTAAGAGGAAACCAGACTTCCAAGTGGCCGAGGATAGAATTCTTAAGTTTCGAGGACATTTGTGCATGCCCGATGATTCGGAGCTTAAGGAAGAGATTTTGTCAGAAGCTCATAGGAGCAATTATAGCATTCACTCGGGCAGCACGAAGATGTACTAGAACGCTCGACAGGACTATTGGTGGAATGAAATGAAAGTGAACGTGGCTAAGCATGTGGCCAAGTATCTGACGTGCCAACAAGTGAAGGCACAGCATTGTAAACCTGGTGGAATGTTGCAGCCATTAAAAATCCTTAAATGGAAATGGGAGCATATTACCATGGATTTTGTAATGGGATTGCCAAGAAGCCAGAGGGGACATGATGCTATTTGGGTGATAGTGGACAGACTAACCAAGTCAGCGTACTTTCTGGCAGTGCGAAAGGACTTTGAGCTAGAAAGGTTTGCAGATATATATGTGCGGCAGATAGTCTGTCTTCATGAAGTACCGGTATCAATCACTTCGGACCGTGATCCTCGATTTACTGCGAATATTTGGAAAAGTTTGCAATCAGCCATGGAAATCAAGTTGCAATTCAGTACGGCCTATCATCCGCAGACGGATGGCCAATCTGAGAGGACTATTTAGACCCTAGAGGATATGCTAAGGGCTTGTGTATTAGATTTTCAGGGCAAGTGGGAAGAGCAGTTGCACCTAGTTGAATTTGCCTACAATAACAGCTTTCAGTAGAGTATTGGGATGGCACCATTCGAAGCACTTTATAGCAGAGTGTGCAGAACACCGTTGTGTTAGGACGAAGTGGGGGAAAGAAGTATAATGGGTCCAGAATTGATTCAGCAGTCGATGAAAACAGTAAAGATTATCCGGGAAAGGCTAAAAACAGCTCAGAGCCGTCAGAAAAGTTACACAAATCGAAGGCATAGACCGTTAGAGTTCCAGGTTGGTGACCATGTATTCCTTAAGATCTCACCGATGAGAGGACAATCGCGGTTTGGCAAGAAGGGAAAGTTGAGTCCAAGGTATATAGGCTCGTTCGAGATTTTGGAAAGGATTGGAACGTTGGCTTATCGTCTCGCCTTGCCGCCAAATCTGTTATAGGTTCATAATGTCTTCCACGTGTCAATGTTGAGGAAATACGAACCGGATCCGACCCACGTGCTGAATCCTGAGGTAATAGACGTGAACGACAGGGTGTCGTACGTGGAGAAGCCAGTGCGAATCAAGGATAGGAAAGAACGGGTTTTGGGGAGCAAGACGATCCCGTTGGTCAAGGTTATTTGGGAACATCACGAGACAGAAGGCGCCACCTGGGAAAGAGAGGAAGTAATGCGACGTTAGCACCCCCATTTATTTGAGTAGTCGGGTTAGATTGTAAATTTCGAGGACGAAATTTTTGTAAGGGGGGAAGAGTTGTAATGTCCCGAATTCGACCCACTTTCGTAATCAATGAAATTGATTTATTTCTCATTTCGTTTTAATAAGTCTCACCCGAAACTGATTATTCTTGGGATACTGATCAATAGGGGAAGGCTAACTAGGAAAACAGTACATAGACCAAAGAACTCGACTGTGAATTGAGTCCGATTTCGAGATACGACGAGAGAATATTTTGTGCCAATGTGGGCCGGTCCAAAGAGAGTGACGGATTTGATTTGACTGATGACGTACGATCGGATAGCGGGTGATTCCGCATGATTGAGAGTACGCGCGGCGAACGATCCCGAACTTATTTCGAACGATCGCGACCCTCGGGACTAGTGATAAATCCTCGTGTCCTCTAGGAAATCGACATCGTCATGACTCGAGTAGCCCTAGATCGATATGCGTAACCCCTAAACAGCCGCCCGTTAGTGAGAAATACTAAAATCGCAAATTGAGCGAAATCGATCGTGGAATTGAGTCCGGACTTCGGTATCGAGTTTCGTGGGCGTACGCAACTATTTCTATAAGGACGACGTCATTTTTATGTAGCCAATCATATTTGGAATCGGTAGAGTCGAAAATTAGAATTTTGACCCGGGACGGGAAAATTGCCGTTTTGCCCCTGGATCCCTAAGCTGGACTTCCTAGAGTTTTAAATTGGATTTATTACCCCCCAATAATGCTGGAAATATTGGCCAAAGTTACCCCTAGATATTTTAGATAGAATTGATTTCTACCCTTAGGTTGAGGGCAAGATGGTCTTTGGTACAAGGTGGTCCACAAACCCCACTAAGACCAAAACATATATACTCTAGTCTCTCTCTCTCTCTCTCTCCCTCATTTCTTCTCCCCCACTCCACTGGCCACTCCCTCTTCTCTCTCCCTCATCGATTCCCTCTCTCCCCTTCTCTCTCGGACGCGTGCGCCACCATCGCCGGAGCGCCGCCGCCGCCGGTGCTGCTCGCCGAGGCCGTCTGTCCTCGCCAGCTTCACCCCACCATCAACATCCCGTCCCCCTCTCCTCTCCCTTTCGCCGTGTCTGTCTCTCTCTCTCCCGTGCTCTCTCTCTCGGCCGCTCAAGAGCCTCGTCGGAGCAGGAGGAGCCGCCGCATGCCGGCGCCGTGCCACCCGTCCGTCCCCCTCGCCTCACCACCACCATCCAGCCATCCCATTCCCTCTCTCTCCCATCCCCAGCCGCGTGAGGACCAGCCCCCGCCTTGGATTACCGTTCGTCGGAATAGTCGCGTGCCGCCGCCGTTAGCGCCGTCGAGGGCCGCCACTACTCAGCCACCACTGCCACCTGTCTAACCTTCATTAGGAGCTTAGGAATCCAAGTGAGTACAACCTTAAATCCTAATTAGGTTAATGTACATTTCTAGATGAGTTTTAGGGGTTAATTAGGGTAATTTAGGGGTTAACTTATGGAGGTCGTTAGGGGTTGATATTGTGGCTGATTTGGTGGCTTAGCGTGAAAATTTTAATGAGGTTTAGCGGCCTAGAATGTGTTGTGTGATGGCTGGAAATATTAGATTGAATCGGCCCAAGTTCGGTTGAGTTTGGGTTCAATTGTGGAATATTGAGCGTGCCTCGTTTTTGTCCTCATGGTGGCTGATTTGGGTGATGTCTTGAGGAGCCTAATGGAGTATTTTAAGAATATTTATTGGCCTAAAGTGACCTATTTGGTGGCTATCCATACCGAGATTGAATTGAACTAAGAGCGATCAATTTAGGGTTTAATTGTGTAAATACCGGGAAGGTTTAGATTAGCTGGTTGGGTGGCTGAATTGTCCTTGGTTGTGATTAATTTTGTGATGTCATGTCATATGCCTAGTGTGACCAAGAATAGAGTAACTTGACGAGCCTCGAGTGCGTGAATTCATGTTGATCTAATTGTGTGATTTATATGTGTGGATTATGTACCATGCAAGAGTGATTTGAATTGCTTAAATGGACGTGCTATTATGTTGGTTGGGCATATTGAAATGTGGATTGAGCATATTGTGGCATTATTTGGAATAAATAGCCGAATCATGTTGAGTGCCCAGTGTGAATTTCACGAATGCCGAATATGGATTTTGTGGCCATGAGCATGCATACTGAGTATGGGCATAACATATACATTATGCGTGCGTGCACAAATGGCATGAGCTTGTGATCACTTAAATCGCCCTGATGCGTTTTACGCGGGGTTCATATAATAATCGGTGATTATGAACGTGTGATCACATAAAGCCCTGATGCATTTTACGCGGGGTGTTGAACCCGTTCTGATGCGTTTTACGTGAGACGATGCCCGGACTACCGGGAGATGACAAACTTGTTGCATTTTATGCTGGTGGTGTCATGAGCCTGATGCATTTTACGCGGGCCGGAGATCGATCTCAAAGTGATAGACCTGATGCGTTTTACGCGGGTCGGTGAATTTGGTAATTGCAAGTGTGCAAGAGTGTAAGTATGCGAAAGTGCATTGACGAGACATGAGCACAAGTATGAGCACGAGCACATGCATGATATGCATTGTGATCAAGTAACGTGTGTATGTGCCACAACTGGGTTCCGTGTTATTATTGTGATTTATAAATGCCTAACCTGCAGGGCCAAGTAAGTATTGAATTTGGGCCTGAGGGCCTAAGTCTTTTATATTCTAGATTGAGTGTTGTTTGGTACTCGTCAGGAGGTGCATGTTAGCCTAGTTTAGGTTTAGGGGGCCTACTTGCTGAGACTTATTCTTACTGTTGTATAAACCAAACTTTTCAGACCCCCGGCCTTGAGATGTCCGTAGTACCTATTCATTTTGGGATCCCTTACCGGATAGACCGGGAGGAGATGGAGTACCCCGCTGGGAATAAGGATACATATGTTAGATATCTGACTACAGTTTGGGTTGATGCGGTAGCGCAGCTGGATCAGGCCCATATATACGTAGGGTGATGTATCAGGGATCTTACAGGGACTTATGGACCCCTTTGATCTTTTGATGTCCCGTATAACGAGTTAAGGGATGTTGACCCTCAGTGTTCCGATGGGGACTTGGTGAGTCCTGACCGTGCGCCCGAGGGGAACTCCAGTGCTGACTTAGGGCACGAGCCGGAGGTTTGGGAGATGGACGAATTAGAGCAGATGGAAGAAGAGCCGGAGGACGAACACTCAGACCCGGAGCCAATGAATTCGGAGGATGAGCCAAAACCGATGGAGCAGGACCTTGAGCTAGAGACAGCACCAGAGGAGGACGGTTTAGACAAAGAGTCATCTGGGATCGATACCGAGTTGGAGTCCATGGAGTCCGAGTCGGTGTCGTCCGAGAGTTCTTCCGACTCGTCAAGTTTTGACCATGACTGGGAGCCCTAGAGTAGACCTTAGACCCTAAATAGGTCGGGCCAGTACCTTTTTAATCGGAGCCCCACCTAGTTTTAGTACCCCTGACCGCTCGGGCTACTTCCCCCCTTTTTGTCAGTAGTGGCGATTGATCCGCTTTTGATTTTTGATGTTCATGCTATATATGAATATTGTATATGTTCTCCCTGTCAATGCAAGTGTATATTTGTTCATGTTAGTTGTTGTGT
This sequence comes from Syzygium malaccense, assembly GCA_031216405.1. NCBI lineage: Eukaryota > Viridiplantae > Streptophyta > Magnoliopsida > Myrtales > Myrtaceae > Syzygium > Syzygium malaccense. The sequence continues at coordinate 13,313,713 of CM062259.1, read as the reverse complement.
GTCACGCCTCGAACCCCCAATCGAGCTCGCGACATCCCGCTCTGGTCGAAATGATGCGACATCCCAGGAACGTCGCCGACCCAACCCAAACATCAGAGCCACATGCAGAAGCGGATAAAACAACCCCGGATAGAAATATGACGACAACGGGGTAGAACTCCATAACAGTCAAACCACAACAACATCAACAGCATTCAAACAACCATCAAATATACAAACATCGTATTACAGACATAATTAGCAAACTAGCATTCGAAATCACCATCATAACAAAAGATTAGGGTCTGGTTACCTTAACTTCCCTATGGGTCAGCCCGATTTACACAACCCTCAAAATACCCTAGGAAAAACCTACTGATCACCATTTTCCATTCTGCTCCTATTTCTTCTGACTTCTGCTTCGGAGGATTACCTGCAGCTCCCCTAGGCACCAAAGGCAGCTCCTCGGACTTCCCAAAAAGAGGAGGCGGACTTCTCGGGTTTATGGCTGGGGGTCTAAAATTGTGGATTATACAACTATGAGACGAATCTCAATAAGTGTACAACCCCAAACCCCACGTAGGGACTCACGTACCGCCAGACGAAACCACACGCAGAACACACATAATCGACCAAACTAACAACCACACACGACCCTACCTGGAATTCCTCATGCACGTCCCTGCACGTTAGTCAACCACACAGTCAGTATGCCATAGAAATACATCACAGACGCGCACGTGCCTCAATTATAAGATAAAACCCACTTGGGCACGTCTCATACCGTGCCTAACAGTTTTTACTCCATAATTAAGCTTCAAATCACGCGATACAAATACACTCGCACACTGACTCACACCACGCATCACTTTTCCAAACCTCGCATCCCAAGCCAATTCTCGCTCATACTCAACTTTTCCACCACTACCGCGCCCGCGTAAAACGCATTAGGCCAACGGTCTTCTGACCTCGTCAGGCATCGTTATCCCGTTGGGCCGGGCATCGTCACCTTGTCAGGGACGGCATCGTCCCGCGTAAACGTATACGCCTCAGGACGGAATCCTACACACACTTTCCTTCTACTGCGCCCGCGTAAAACGCATCAGGCCAACGGTCTTCTGACCACGTCAGGTATCGACACCCCATCGGGCCGAGCATCGTCACCTCGTCAGGGACGGCATCGTCCCGCGTAAACGAACACGCCTCAGAACGGATCCTTTCCAACCAATTCCTTATTTCCGTATCCTCGTTCTACTCAAACCACACTTACACACAGCCAACAAACGCACGGCCAAACATACATATCTCACACACACATTTCACAATTTCACATTCTTGTCACACGAACACACCATCCAATCACACATTCTTGGCATGCGAATTCAATGCATATTCACACGACTACACCCCTACACCTCACGGCCACATATACGCGGCACGCCACCACAATTCACGGCCATTCACATTGTACACACAGTCACGCATAATCAGCCCAACAATTATTCAAAAATCAACCAACAACTATAACCACTTTATAAACACACCATCCACATACAAACACACATTCAGGATCAATTCCCATCAAAAGGGAAGCAACTATTCAACCTCGACACCCCCACCATTCCGCTCACAAAAATGAACACCCAAAAAATTGGGGTCAAATTGGGCAGTTTACATAGTGACCGAAATCCCATCCAAATAAATAGTAAACGAACTCCGAAAATTCTGAAATTTGAGCACGTTGCGTAAAACATCTTGCTGAACATTTTTCGTGAAAGAACTCGAAACTCAGTTCCAACTGGAAACACCTCTTTTTGACACTCAAAGTCAGACGAAATCCGGTTTGCTCGGACAGCCCCTCAGGCCATCAAAATACAACTCATTCGGTACCCAAATCATTTTGGAAAGCCTTGAAATTTTTATATGTTATAGCTACAAATGTCCCCAACAATTTTTGTGAAGGAAGTATTTTGAAAATAGACCTGAAAAAATTTACAAAAATTCGAACAGACCCGAAGGTTGGGTGAACAGTAAATTGGGCAGTTTTATTTCGGTCCAAAGATGGACTTCCGAATGGTATCAAATGATTTCCAAAAATTCTCAAATTAAAATATGTTATACTTCAAGATGTTGGGAACAACTTTCATGAAGAAACTTCTTCAAATTCGGCCCACAAAATTCTCTACAAAAATAGCAAACCGGATAGGTACAGTAGTCACAAATCCGAAAATCACACAAAATCACACGAATTCAAACCGTGAACGTTCCGTATCATCACGGCCCTATCCGAACCTCCCAAACCTCATATTTTCAGTCTCCAAATCAGTCAACAACCACCCGAACATCAGCCCCTAATTCAGTCCCAAAACAGCCACAAAATCTTCTAAACCGAGCCCTAAACTAGTCTAACAATACCCGAGGTCCTAGGCAGTTTTTGAGGGAGACACTTACCTAAGAAAGGCGAGACGAACGGGCTGGATGGGTGGCTGAAATGGGCGGAACAGCAGCAGCAGCAGCAGCAGCCACGGTGATGGGAGGAAACAAAGATGAAGAGAATGAGAAAGAGGGAGAGAGAGAGAGAGAGAGAGAGAGAGAGAGAGAGAGAGGTTGATCGTGGGGGAGGGTTCTGGCCAGAAGAGGGAGGAGAGAGAGAGTCAATATTGATAAAAAAAAGTGGGCTGGTGGGGTGACACGTGTCGCGATTCTACGCGATTTCTCATTTTGCCATTGATCCGACGGCCTAAAATCAACCCAATCCAATAATTGAGGTGCAAAAAGGGTAATTGGGCCAATAATTTAGCTGATCCAACATTTAATATTATTTCCTTAATTTTCCAGAATTTTCGGTATTAAAATTGGCCTAGGGGCAAAACTGTCATTTTTCCGATCCCGGGTCAAAATTTCAATTTTCGCCCGTACCAACCCCAAATGTGTGTGGCCAACATAATATAGTGTCAGAATCGTGAAAATAGCCTCTTAAGCCCTCGAAAATCGACTGTAAAGTCCTGAGAATAAAATAATATTATTTTTCACTTCCGAGCCAAAATTTCAATTTTTGACCGTAACAACTCTAAATGTGTGTGGCCACCCTAAAATGATATCGGCCTCGAAAAATAACCTCATACGGCCTCAGAATCAACGTCGGGGTCCACGGGGGAAAAATTGTAATTTTTCCGGTCCCGAACTGAAATCCATTTTTTTTGCAGAAATGGATGGCCCCAAGGTTGGCCAAGCCAAAAACGCCATCGGCCGTCCAAAATTGTCACGTTCAAAATTCTCGATTCCCGAGCTCAAATTCCAAGAAATGACTAGAATCGATCAATCGCGACTTTAACTTATCTCTAGCTAACGGGTGGCTCTCTGGAATTACGCGCTCTCGACCCGTGACAGACACTAAGTCAAATCATGTTTAAGTTTGCTCGAGCCAAGGCGACCTCGATTGTCATGTAATTGCGAGGGTCTGTCACTAGTTCCCTTTGGACACGATCAATAAGATAGATCGGTCTATGTTGGCCCAAAACATTCTCTCGTCAATTCTTATGGTCGAAGATCGAACCAAGGTCGAGTTCTTTGATCGTGCGAACTCAATCCCGTAATAGCCCTACCCCTAAGGTTAGTATCCCGTGAATGCGCATTTCCGGGTGAGATCTCACTATAAGTGCATTGGCCAATTTCATTCCTTAAATCCCGGGAAAAGGATCGAAAATTCAGTCTGTTATAATTCTTCCTCCCTAATAAAAATTTCGTCCTCGAAATTTATAACTATACCTGCTATTCAAACAGATGGGGGTGATGACGTCTCATTATTCCTTTCTCCCAAATGGTACCTTCTATCCCGTAATAATCTCAAACATCTTTGATCAATGGGACCGTCTTTTTCCTTAAAATTGGTTCCTTCCCATTTGCCCCTAAAATCCAATATACATATTCCCAACATATCCTTTCAAATCTATATAGTCCGTCCAGACTGGCCGATAACAATCTTTCCCTTAAATTCCGTCAACAACGCAATTATCGAGATTCCTTCTCGTCTCTTTATAACCTCAAATCTAGGGTGTCCAGTCAGACTAAACTAAATCACCTTAATGCTGCATCCATTACAGCACTCTGTTTAACTAACCAATTCAAGCTTACAATCAAACCGAAATCATACATGATTAACACAGCCTATCCCGTTCTCTACACCACCAAACACCACTTCACAGTTTGAATATTCCAACAACATGCATATCTTATTCATCAATGGCACAATCACACACACTTGCACTTCTAAAACAGTTTCAATCCAACCAACTTAGCATGTCAAGTAGACGCGAACAAGCGCGACGCCCCCAAATCAATAAAACAGATACAACATAATTATACACAGAGACCATACCTGTGATTACATTTGGCGCCTTATCCGTTTCCCCTCGCGCCAAGGCGTACACTCGTCCTTGTGCCGGTGGCCTATTTGAATGAGCCTTCGGGGCTGCACTAGTCGGATTCCCAATCTGAGGTATCTACGATGACAGGGGCGATCGAACTTGAAGATTCGGGCAATTCCTTATGTGATGGCCCATTCCACCACACCCAAAACATGCCCCAGTCACACTTGGGTAGGGACCATTCCCATGGTATCTCCCACATCGTCTACAAGCGGAATTAGATGGATATGCTGACTTCCCAATATTCCTTCTTGCCGGATGGACAAAACGTCGGTTTTCCATCATCGTCCTTTTCCCCTGCTGATGATCGTCCCCGGCTAAGATAAGTTGTGATCCAGACGCGGCGGCTCTTTCCTGTTGATCTCGCTCCATAATCTGAGCCCATCTAAACATCTCCCAGTAATCCTTGATATCATGTGACAAAATCAGACTCCGAAGATCCGACTTCAGTCCATCCCGGAATCTTCGAGCTCTGTCTCGCGGATTCTCTACCATTGTCGGGGCAAACTTTGCCAATCTCGCAAATTCTGCTTCATATTGGTCAACAGTCATCTGACCCTAACGTAATCGCATGAATTCCATCAACTTCTTTTCCTGGGCGTTCTCCGAAAAATACTTCTCATAGAAACTCTCAACAAATACTGCCCAAGTCGGAGGTGTTCCTTCAGGAAATACGCTCCTTTTTGTAGCATTCCACTAATCATTAGCACCGTCCGGTAGCTGATAAGCTGCTAGCATCACTTTCTCTTTATCGGTGCACTCTAAAACTTTAAAAGTTTTCTCTAATGATTCCACCCATCTCGGTGCAGTCTCGGGGTCACCACGACCATGAAACTGAGGCGGCTTTAACTTTATAAACTGTTCCACTAATTGGAGCATCTGTCTAACCCCTGCTGATGGAACCTGTCCTTGCTGGGCTTGATTTCCTACAACACTAGCATTCTCATTAACTATTGCAGCTGCAGCCTCAGCAGCTTGGGCTGTCGCATTCTCTCGCTGTTGAGCTTGCCTATCCATCATATTTCCAATCCTCTCTAACACTCTGAGGACTCCTTCCATACGCGGATCTTTCGCAGGTCTAACATTAGCTCTGGGGTCCACTGCGGCTCCTACACCAACTCCAGGGTTTTCTATCGCTCTAGCACCCATATCAATGTCCCCTACCGCTCTAGCTCTAGCACCACCTCGACCCCGTACTCCTCTTCCTGCACCCCTTCTTGTATCTCTTCCTATTCCTCTTCCTGCACCTCTTCCTCTGCTGCTCATTGTATCAGCTCCCTACCACTCTCCTACCTGCTATAAGTCCACACGGGTATCAGAGGTCTAGGCCTACTACACTAATCCAAACCCTAGGCACCAATCTCGACAACCAGCACTCGACAACCAACAACCCACCAATCACATAACCGATCATCTAACATCAAATCAACACTACTAAGCACTCAATAGGGTTCTCGCACTCACCTCAAGTCCTGCCGCACCTTCGTCTCAACCAACAATATAACTACAACAACCCACTCAGCAATCATAGGCGCGTACTCACAGAGCATGCATAAACAACATAACATGCATTTAACGAAGGGCTCCCTAACTGACTATCCTAAAGCCGTCGCTCCTTATCACTCCAGGTCTCGACCTTACCGGTATCGAGCTAACCCGGCTCTGATATCAATTCAAAATGGGGATGTCACTCCTCGAACCCCCAATCGAGCTCGCGACATCCCGCTCCAGTCGAAATGATGCGACGTCCCAGGAACGTCGCCGACCCAACCCAAACATCAGAGCCACATGCAGAAGCGGATAAAACAATCCCGGACAGAAATATGACGACAACGGGGTAGAACTCCATAACAGTCAAACCACAACAACATCAACAGCATTCAAACAACCATCAAATATACAAACATCGTATTACAGACATAATTAGCAAACTAGCATCCAAAATCACCGTCATAATAAAAGATCAGGGTCTGGTTAACTTAGCTTCCCTACGGGTCAACCCGATTTACACAACCCCTAAAATACCCTAGGGAAAACCTATTGATCACCATCTTCCATTCTGCTCCTATTTCTTCTGACTTCTGCTCCGGAGGATTACCTGCAGCTCCACTAGGCACCAAAGGCAGCTCCTCGGACTTCCCAAAAAGGGGAGGCGGACTTCCCGGGTTTATGGCTGGGGGTCTGAAATTGTGGATTATACAACTATGAGACGAATCTCAATAAGTGTACAACCCCAAACCCCACGTAGGCACTCACGTACCGCCAGACGAAATCACACGCAGAACACACATAATCAACCAAACTAACAACCACACACGACCCTACCTGGAATTCCTCATGCACGTCCCTGCACGTTAGTCAACCATACAGCCAGTATGCCACAGAAATACATCACAGACGCGCACGTGCCTCAATTATAAGATAAAACCCACTTGGGCGCGTCTCATACTGTGCCTAGCAGTTTTTACCCCATAATTAAGCTTCACATCACGCGATACAAATACACTCGCACATTGACTCACACCACGCATCACTTTCCCAAACCTCACATCTCAAGCCAATTCTCGCTCATACTCAACTTTTCCACCACTACCGCGCCCACGTAAAACGCATCAGGCCAACAGTCTTCTGACCTCGTCAGGCATCGTCACCCCGTCGGGCCGGGCATCGTCACCTCGTCAGGGATGGCATTGTCCCGCGTAAACGTACACACCTCAGGACGGAATCCTACACATACTTTCCTTCTACTGCGCCCGCGTAAAACGCATCAGGCCAACGGTCTTCTGACCACGTCAGGTATCGACACCCCATCGGGCCGAGCATCGTCACCTCGTCAGGGACGGCATCGTCCCGCGTAAACGAACACGCCTCAGAACGGATCCTTTCCAACCAATTCCTTATTTCCGTATCCTCGTTCTACTCAAACCACACTTATACACAGCCAACAAACGCACGGCCAAACATACATATCTCACACACACATTTCACAATTTCACATTCTTGTCACACGAACACACCATCCAATCACACATTCTTGGCATGCGAATTCAATGCATATTCACACGACTACACCCCTACACCTCACGGCCACATATACGCGGCACGCCACCACAATTCACGGCCATTCACATTGTACACACAGTCACGCATAATCAGCCCAACAATTATTCAGAAATCAACCAACAACTATAACCACTTTATAAACACACCATCCACATACAAACACACATTCAGGACAATTCCCATCAAAAGGGAAGCAACTATTCAACCTCGACACCCCCACCATTCCGCTCACAAAAATGAACACCCAAAAAATTGGGGTCAAATTGGGCAGTTTACATAGTAACCGAAATCCCATCCAAATAAATAGTAAACGAACTCCGAAAATTCTGAAATTTGAGCACGTTGCGTAAAACATCTTGCTGAACATTTTTCGTGAAAGAACTCGAAACTCAGTTCCAACTGGAAACACCTCTTTTTGACACTCAAAGTCAGACGAAATCCGGTTTGCTCGGACAGCCCCTCAGGCCATCAAAATACAACTCATTCGGTACCCAAATCATTTTGGAAAGCCTTGAAATTTTTATATGTTATAGCTACAAATGTCCCCAACAATTTTTGTGTAGGAAGTATTTTGAAAATAGACCTGAAAAAATTTACAAAAATTCGAACAGACCCGAAGGTTGGGTGAACAGTAAATCGGGCAGTTTTATTTCGGTCCAAAGATGGACTTCCGAATGGTATCAAATGATTTCCAAAAATTCTCAAATTAAAATATGTTATACTTCAAGATGTTGGAAACAACTTTCATGAAGAAACTTCTTCAAATTCGGCCCACAAAATTCTCTACAAAAATAGCAAACCGGATAGGTACAGTAGTCACAAATCCAAAAATCACACAAAATCACACGAATTCAAACCGTGATCGTTCCGTATCATCACGGCCCTATCCGAACCTCCCAAACCTCATATTTTCAGTCTCCAAATCAGTCCACAACCACCCGAACATCAACCCCTAATTCAGTCCCAAAACAGCCACAAAAATCGTCTAAACCGAGCCCTAAACTAGTCTAACAATACCTGAGGTCCTAGGTAGTTTTTTGTGGAGACACTTACCTAAGAAAGGCGAGACGAACGGGCTGGATGGGTGGCTGAAATGGGCGGAACAGCAGCAGTAGCAGCAGCCACGGTGATGGGAGGAAACAAAGATGAAGCGAATGAGAAAGAGGGAGAGGGGGAGAGAGAGAGAGAGAGAGAGTGGCTGATCGTGGGGGAGGGTTCGAGCCAGAAGAGGGAGGAGAGAGAGAGTCAATATTGATAAAAAAAAAGTGGGCTGGTGGGGTGACACGTGTCGCGATCCTACGCGATTTCCCATTTTGCCCTTGATCCGATGGCCTAAAATCAACCCAATCCAATAATTGAGGGGCAAAAAGGGGTAATTGGGCCAATAATTCAGCTGATCCAGCATTTAATATTATTTCCTTAATTTTCCAGAATTTTCGAAATTAAATTTGGCCTAGGGGCAAAACTGTCATTTTTCTGATCCCGAGTCAAAATTTCAATTTTCGCCCGTACCAACCCCAAATGTGTGTGGCCAACATAATATGACGTCGGAATCGTGAAAATAGCTTCTTAAGCTCTCGAAAATCGACTGCAAAGTTCTGGGAATAAAATAATATTATTTTTCACTTCCGAGCCAAAATTTCAATTTTTGACCGTAACAACTCTAAATGTGTGTGGCCACCCTAAAATGACATCGGCCTCGAAAAATAATCTCATACGGCCTCAGAATTAACATCGGGGTCCACAGGGGAAAAATTGTAATTTTTCCGATCCCGAACCGAAATCCATTTTTTTTTCAGAAATGGATGGCCCCAAGGTTGGCCAAGCCAAAAACGCCATCGGCTGTCCAAAATTGTCACCTTCAAAATTCTCGATTCTCGGGCTCGAATTCCAAGAAATGACTAGAATCGATCAATCGCGACTTTAACTTATCTCTGGCTAATGGGTGGCTCTCTGGAATTACGCGCTCTCGGCTCGTGACAGACACTAAGTCAAATCACGTTTAAGTTTGCTCGAGCCAAGGCGACCTCGATTGTCATGTAATTGCGAGGGTCTGTCACTAGTTCCCTTTGGACACGATCAATCAGATAGATCGGTCTCTGTTGGCCCAAAACATTCCCTCGTCAATTCTTATGGTCGAAGATCGAACCAAGGTCGAGTTCTTTGATCGTGCGAACTCAATCCCGTAATAGCCCTACCCCTAAGGTTAGCATCCCGTGAATGCGCATTTCCGGGTGAGATCTCACTATAAGTGCATTGGCCAATTGCATTCCTTAAATCCCGGGAAAATGATCGAAAATTCAGTGTGTTACATTGTGTGGCTATCCCTTAGTTATGTGGTTTTAAATTGTTCGGGTGTCGTATTGCTTCCGCATGTGTCTTGTGCTCTGTTTTGGGCATTGGGTCGACGACGCGTCCTGGGACATCGCACTCAAATCGACCGCGGCAGGGATGTGGCGTGCCGTAGGGTTCGGGGCATGACACACTAATCCGAACCTCTATTAAGAATTCAATAGATCTGCTGCAATACTTTGTTGAGAAAACCCCCTAGTAGATTTCGAAGTTGACAAAACTATTCATGTATGTTTTGTAAGTCTAATAATGGGATAATGACACAAATAGTCCTTGAACTTTGGCTCAATGTGTAATTTGATTCCTGAACTTTAGCCTAATGTTCAATGTGGTCTCTGAACTTTTAATTTATTTAATGTGGTCTAGGGATTTTTGGTACATGTTCACTTTAGTCCCTAAACTATATAAAAATGTTCAATATGGTCCTTCCATTAATTCAAGTTTAAGGACTATATTGAACATTTTCATATAGTTCACGGACTAAATTGAACATGTACCAAAAGTCTAAGGATGGCATTGAACAAACTAAAAGTTCAGGGACCACATTGAACATTAGGCTAAAGTTCAGGGACTACATTGAACAAATTAAAAGTTCAAGGACCAAATTACATATTGAGCCAATATTCAGGGACTGTTTATGTTATTTTCCCTCTAATAAATGCTTTTAAGTACTTTAATTCAGGAGATTATTCTTGAAAAAGAAGATATGGCAATCTTAATCTTATTCAAGTTCAGATTGTGGAATTACTTCAAGTTAAAAGGTTTAAACTTTATACAACATAAGAAGTTCAGAATTTACATGGAAATGAAGGGTTCAAACTTTAAAGAATAACCTGTCCTGACATAAATTATGAATGCATGTCCAGACGATATAAATCCAAATTTTAGCACAAATTCAATCTATACATAACAGCTAGTGATTTGGTTTGGATTTCACATATTGAAAGATTTGATTGATTCAATTTAGAAGGTTATTTTGCAAAGAAAATTTATAATGCAAAATATCATAAATTGATTGACAACCAATCTCGAGGCAAGTTTCCTATTAAATGGAAAAGCTCTACTTATGGAAACTAAAACTTTGGTTGTATGGGCGACCAAATTCAGCAAAATTCATACTTTGTCACTCAACGACTACTCAATCCCCTTTATACAAATCTATCCGGATGAAGATTGGAAGATGATCCTCTAAAAACTGTCTAATAGCTATATTAGAAGCGGAAGAGTATAAAAGGAGATCAAGTGTCGAGGAGCAAAAACAAGAGACAAAATCCAGAATCTACAATTTCAAAGTCTGAGCACACTCCAATCTTTACTACTTGTCTTTCATGAACTAAAACTGTAAGAGTAATTGAGTGAGAAAGTGTGATCCATTATTCACCCAGTGCTATCACTCACATATGTAATGTCTTCATTAATCATCTAGTGGAATCTAACCAACAAGCTTTTAGCATAGGAGAGTGAACGTAGGTTTGATCTAAGTCAAACCACTATACACCTTGTGTGTAGATTTTCTTATCCCTTAAAACTCCTTTTATTTATTACACTGCACACTTGCACAATTGCTATAAAAAATTGTTTTAAATCTAAATATTATTCATACTTTATTCTTGATCTTTTACTTTTGCTTTAAATTGGTCAAGAATTATTTAAAATCACCTATTCACCTTCATCTTGGTGATCCTTGCTAGCCACCTCAATTGATATCAGAGCAGGTTGCTTGTTTATTGAAGTGTTTTATTTTTGAGCTTACGATCTCTTATAGCTAGCATGAGTACTCTAGGTTTTATTGAAGGACAGAGTGATACCAGACGTCCATATTTTGATGGCAAAGAATATAACGTTTGGAAAAACAAAATGAAGGCATTCATCAGATCCAAGGATCCCTTGGAGTGGGACATTGTCCAGAAAGGAGTTAATCCAGCAACTCCTACAACTCCTTCAAATGGCCAATAAGATGGTGACACACTTGTAGCTATTGCACTATCTCAATCTGAGATAGCTAAAAGAGAAGCCCTTAATGCAAAAGCAATTTATTCACTTTATTATGCCTTATCACTTATTGAGTATAAAAAAATTGCTTCTTGTGAAACAGCCAAAGATGTCACACCCCAAACTCTCACGAGCTCGTGACATCCCTCGATGTTCGATCTTTGAATGCAACGTCCCAGGTATGTCGCCGATCCAACCTAAACATCAGAGATTAGGCATGCGCAGAAACAAAACAGACAATTAATAATGATGAATGGGTAGCAATAGCACAAATCAATACTTGCAATTCATACACTTGGCAGATACATACAACGTTCACAAAAGACAACTGCTAGCTAGGCCACAAATGACAGAACCACTTTCATTAAAAGAGACCCTGGTTCATAAACTTAACTATTCTACAAAAAGCGACACTCAAAATACAGGGTACTTGACTCGTCCTCGATCCCCGAGATTATCCTTGCAGCATCTCCAATCAATCACGGTCGCGGATCTGAAATGGTTTGATTAAACAACCATGAGAACACTTCTCATTAAGTAGACACCCTAAACCCCACGTAGGCCAATGCGTACCCAGACGAGTCTAAACATGCAATCTAACTATCCACATAACAAATTTCACATAAAGTACTTACCTTGCCTCAAATCACATGCCAACTCTACACATTAGTCAAATTATGGTAATTCAATAATATCCGGAGAATATAACACAATCACTCGAGCGCCATCCACACTTGCAGTCAACCAATCTAACCAAACATCCACACGTACATTCAACCAATCCAACCAAACATCCACATATTCATCCGGTCAATCCAACCACTCACATTACGTACACATGTCCAACCAACTATCCACGATCCGCGTCAACACGCCTCAGGTCCATTCTTACAGCCCGCGTAAACACGCTTCATGCCCAATCACACGACCCGCTTAAACACGTCTCAGGTCCATTCTCACAGCTCGCGTAAACATGCCTCAGGCCCAATCACATGACCCGCGTAAACACGCCTCAGGACCATTCTCATAGCCCGCGTAAACACGCCTCAGGCCTAATTACACGACCCGCGTAAACACCCCTCAGGTCCATTCTCACAACCCGCGTAAACACACCTTAGGCTCAACATCTTCCAATGATCCGTGTAAACATGCCTCGGGTCTAACTTTCCTTTCACAACTCGCATAAACACGCCTCAGGCTGGCAGCCCTCCAATCATTCCAGGCTTTGTCCAATGACCCACGTAAACACGCCTCAGGTCTAACCTTCCTTTCACAGCTCGCGTAAACACGCCTCGAGCTGGCAGTCCTCCGATCAATCCGGGTTTTTTCTAATGACCCGCGTAAACACGCCTTGGGTCCAACTTTCCTTCCAAGTACACACGCCACAATACAATTCGCCAATTTCATGCTAATCACATAATCAAACCACACCTTAATAAGCACAATCGCCAATCATCACAATCAATCCATGCAAATATCAAACTCATTCCAGAAAGCATCATAATCTAACCACATTATACAACCATCAATCTAACACATTGCACATACTCAATTTCAAGTCATGAGCTTGCCACACTAGCCCACCAATCTGGCATTCAAGCCGGCCACATTCAAGCATCTAATTTCACTCACAAATACCACAACAATCCGGTCATCACACTCACATAAATCAGTCACTAATTATGCCACATAATCATCACAATTTAATCTACCAATTAACCGCGTTCACATACTGACCATAATCCAAACTTAGCCACTAAACCGGTACTAATCACACCTTAAACAAGTCTAAAAATACCCAAAGTACTAGGTAGGATTTAGGGAGTCATTTACCTAAGTTGGCCCTGGAAAAATCCACACGGGCTCAAAATGGCCTGGGTGAACAATACGGGCTCGGCATGGGCAAGGGCGCGACAGGTGCGGAGCTCGGCCATAGCTCGACACATGGCCCAGCGACTCGGCCACGGGCAAGGGCAGCGGCCTGGGCAACGGGCATAGGCCGGGGCGACTCGACCATGGCCTGGGCACACGGCCCAACTACTCGGCCACGGCCTGGGCACGCTTGGGCACGGCTGGGCTGCTCGGCCGGTGGGCTAGGCTGGCTGGCCGGCTATCTGGCTGGATGGTTGGCTGGGACGATAAGCGGTGGCGGCAACGGTGACAGCAACGGCGGTTGCGGCGAGCAGTTGCGACGACGGCGGTGGTAAGCTTAGTGACTATCTCAGCCAGAGCAGGGGGCAGCAGCATCGTCGTTCTGGCAACAAGGACGACGGCGGTGCGATCGCGAGCTGGTCTCGGTGATGTGGCGGCGACGGCACTGAACGGGAGGGGGAGGTCAGCTGGGTCGGGGGTGACAAGAGGGGGAGAGCCGAGGCTGAGGGGGGCCAAACCGACGATGGTCGGGGCGACACGATGCGGCAGCTGCCGGGGCAGCGGCGCCAAGCGAGCGGCCGGACGAGCTAGCCGACGGCTCGGCAGAGCCTGGCTACGGCGAACGCAGCGGCGAGCTGCTGCTCGCACGAAGGAGAGGGAGAGAACAGTCGGTTGGGGTGGCGACTGGACAGACAGTGCGGAGCGATGGTCGAGGTGGCTGGTGATAGCAGCGGCGCGCGGCGATGGGCGACGACGAGCTCAGGCGACGAGTAGCAAGCAGGACGCCAGGGCAATCGGGCGAAGCAAGAAGGAAGGAAGAAAAAGACTGAAGAGAAGAAGAAGAAAAGGAAAAGAAAAAGGAAGAGAGAGAGAGTTGCATGGGGGAGGGTATGGGCAGATGGGACACATGCAAAAAGGGGGGGAATATGTGTGCAGGGGGGGCGTAGAGGGGAGAGAGAGAGAGGGACAAAAGTTAATTTTTGTCCTCGAGTGCAATCTAACGGCCTACGTTCAAATCTAAAAACGATCTAACGGCCCACAAAAATCCCCAACTACACTGATTAAAATAAACCCAGAGGGAGGTCTACTAGTCAAAATCTACGCCCGATCAAAATTTCACTCTTCCACTATTCCTAGCAATATCGATACTGGCCACAATAATATTGATACCGTCCAATTAAATTCGATACCAAAGTTCAGGCTTTAAATAACGGTCAAATTCGATCGAATGCAATTCTAACAAAATCTCAATTTAAAAAAAACAATAACCGATAGTGATCAGTTCCCGGGCGAGATTTTACTATAAGTACACTGACGAATTACACGTTTTATAAATCTCAAAAATGGATCGAAATTCAGAATGTCACAAAAGAGATATGGGATGGGCTTTACATCACCAACGAAGGAACAGATTGAGTGAAAGAGAGTCAGATAAACATATTGCTTTGACAATATGAATCCTCTAAGATGAAGCCAGGAGAATGAATTGCTGAAGTGAATGATAGACTCATAGAAATTGTGAATGGTCTAGCATATTAAGGAAATCCAATTTCTGGACCAATGAAAGTGAACAAACTGTTGAGAGAACTCTCAAATGAATGGAACAACATTAAAACATCACTTCGAGAAACTCAAAGAATCATGCCACTATCTATTGATGAACTCATTGGAGCTCTTCAGTCATATGAAGTAGAACAAGTCAGCTAGGAGAATGAAATAAAAAAGGTATGAAGTCAATTGCTTTAAAATCTAACATAGATTTTGATGATACAGATACAGATGATGATGGAGATGATGCAGAACTAGCACTCATTATAAAGAAATTCCGGAAGATAAAAAAGAAAGGGAGAAAGTTTAAAGAAAGAAAGCTAGCTAAGCAGAAGAATACTTTTGATGAGGCAGAATCATCAAAGGATGTAATTTATTTTAATTGCAAGAAACGTGAACATATCAAACCAAATTGTCCACTTCTAAAGAAAAATAAAGGAAAATTCGAAAAGGTGAAGAAACCCTTAAAAGCATAAACGTAGAGCGACACAAAATGTGAAGACAATGATGAAGAATATGCAAACATTTGCTTAATGGTACAGTGAGACTCAAACTCAAACTCTGACTCAAATTTAGAAACTGCAGTGGATATTGAGGTAAAGTATCGAGAAATTCCAATTGAAGTATCAAATTACATTGATTAGTTATGCTCTCAAGGCTGAGGCAATATGATATTTCTCAAAAAGACAAAATCAATTTCTTACCAAAGGAATTTCACGAAATCAAAGAAAATCAAGATTTACTTACCGAAGAAAACACTATTTTGAAAAAGAAAGTTTTGGATATTACTACAAATTTTTAAATGGATCAAAAACTTTGGAACACATACTTTCCATGCAAGTTCCATACTATAACAAGTTTGGACTTGGTTTTATTAAGGAAAGTGATCATTTAATTGATTTTCCAAAAGTCAGAATGACTTAAGGAGAGACTTAAGCAAAGACCTCTTAGACGTGCTTATAGAAATCATTTTCAAATGAATTTTGTAAAACCTGTTGACCGAAATACCCTCAAGTGTTCAAATTGTGGTGATCCAAAGCACTTTGAGAATGAATGTTCTAAAGTCTTGATACCAATTCGGAGAAGCTGGATAAGAATAGCTTACTCTACTAACTCCCAAGGACCTAAGCAAATTTGGATACCAAAGAAAGCTTGAGTTTATTTACTTTTTGTAGGTATCTAAAAAAAAAGAATAAATGGTGCTTGGAAAGTGGTTGTTCAAGATACAAGACGAGAGATTCAAGTATGTTCATTAAATTTCAAAAAATGAACGGTGGAAGTGTATCTTTTGAGGGAAACAACAAAGGAAAAATCATAGGCAAAGCAACTATTGAAATCAGAAGCCTAGTGATCAATGATGTCTCCTTGGTGAAGGACCTTAATTACAATTTCATAAGCATAAGTCAATTATGTGATTCAGGCTTCAAGATCAATTTTCAAGAGAACATATGTTTTGTCTCAAGCAAAGATTGTTCACAGTCCTTCACTGGAAGAAGGCATGATAACATTTATCATCTTCATGTAAAATCTAACACTACTCAATGCTTAGTTTCTATCAAGGAAGACACAGATTTATGGCATAGAAGGCTAGGGCATATCAATATGAAACAAATATCAAAGCTTTCTACCAAGAAGCTTGTTCGAGGACTCCTAGATTTAAAATTCAAGAGAACAGATTTATGTACAGCATGCAATTTGGGAAAATAGGTCAAAGGCTCTTTTAAATCTATATATCATGTTTTTACTAACCGTGCCTTGTAGCTTCTTTATATGGATTTATTATTTTTTTTTGGTAAGGTTCTTTATATGGATTTATTTGGACCTACTAAAAGCCAGAGTATTAGTGGTAAAAAGTATCGATTAGTAATTGTTGATGATTTTACCAGATTTACATGGGTATTTTTCCTTGCTCATAAAAATGAACCTTTTTCATACTTTTTAAAATTTGCCAGAAAGGTTCAGAATGAAAAAGGTTATGCTATTTCAAGCATCAAATTTGATCATGGGGGAGAGTTTGAAAATCAAAGCTTTGCAGACTTTTGTGATGAAAATGGCTTTTGTCGAGAAAAATCCCTAATAAGTTTTGAAGAATGACAAAACTATCTGTTACTGACCAGAATTACACTTATATTATTTGATGCATGTAAATGCTGAGTCATCGACTTAGTTGATGAAAGGACTTTGTCATCAGACTCAAAATTATCGTCAGATTCAATGAGTGTTATTTTTGGCAAGTTTATGCAGGATAATCAAATTGATATTGTAAGATATCCTAATTGGTAATCACAAGATCGTTCGTCAAATACGAAGAACTACACTTATGGAAACCTTAATTTGATTGTATGGGCGATCAAATTACTTGGAGATATTAGTTCTTCTTCTAACGGCTATGCATATTCTTTTGGGAAGTTTCTCCAACAGGTTGATTTAGAGATCAATCCTCTGAAAACTATTCAATGGATAGATTAGAAGTAAAGGAGTATAAAAGGAGTGCAAACGTCGTACAAGATAAAAAGAACCAGAATCGAGAATTCCAAAGTCTGAATAAAACTTCGATCTTACATACTTGTGATTACTATTTTCCACGTTGTGTTTTTAGAAAGAAAATTACTTGAGTAAAGAGTGTACATGATAATGTTGTCTATCATCTTAGAAGTACTGCTCTTATAATCTTCTAATGATTTAATAGTGAAAAACAGCTAACAGGCTGCCAGCGTAAAAAGTGAACGTAGGCTCGATAATGCCGCACCATTATAAAGATCTATGTGCAGTATTTTCTATCCCTAAACATTTATTTATTATTGCTAACATTATACTGTATACATATCTGTCAAACAAATTCGTCAGAACATCGTCTTAGTCATCAGACGCAATCATATGATGATAACTTATATACAAGTTTGTCATACGCATCCATTTGATATGAATCATACGAGTTGTGGACCGCAACTATATTCATTCCACACGTTTAAATAATTTAATTTATAAAATCACCTATTCAGCCCCTCTAGGTGATAGCACTAGCCCCAACAATTGGTATTAGAGCCTAGTGCTCATTTTTCTTTGAAGTTTTGTTTTACTTCTAAGCTAACGATTCTTGATGGCTAGTAATGCTAAGTCAGGTCACAACAACAAACCACCTTATTTTAATGGAACTGAGTACAGTGTTTGGAAAAATAAGATGAAAACATTCATTTTGGGAATAGATCAAGACATATGGGACATCGTTGAACATGGAATCATCCCAAATGAAACAAAATCCCCAGAAACTTCAAAAGGGCAAAATGAGATACCTTCTTCTGAAAGAGTTAGAGAACAAATCAAACCTCAAGCTTTACCTCTTTTTACCAAGGAAATTTCCAGAAGAATCCATCCGGATGCAAAGATCAGAATGGCCATATACAATGGTCTAGCAAGTGTTGAATACAAACGAATTGCAAATCTCAAAACTGCGAAAGAAATTTGGGATCGTCTCAAGCTTGTCCATGAAGGAACAAAAAGAGTCAATGAGACAAATCTCAACATTCTCCTTGGACAATACGAGTCCTTCACTCAGAAACCAAATGAAACAATTTTTGAGATGCAGAGCAGATTCATTGAGATTGTAAATGGGCTTGAATTCCAAAACAATCCCATCTCAGAACCTATGAAGGTGAACAAGTTGCCGAGAGCTCTTTCAAAAGAGTAGAACAACATTAAAGTTTCTATTCGAGAAACTCAGGGGATCAGACCACTCACGGTAGACAAACTTATCGGAACTCTTCAATCCTATGAAGCTGAAAAGTTCTTAGAAATTGAAGAACCCAAAGGTAAAAAAATCCATTGCTTTAAAAACTAACGTTGATTCTGATGACATAGATACAGATTCAGATGAAAATGAAGACGAAGAAAACAAAGATGTGATAGGTTTCCACTGCAAAAAGAACGGACACATAAAGCTCAAATGTCCTCTTCTCAAGAAGAATAAAGGAAAATATGAATGATATAAGAAGGCTTTCAAAGTTGAAACTTGAAGTGATTCAGAGGATGATGAAAGTGAATAAGAGTTTGCCAATATTTGTTTGATGGCAAAATCAGACTCGGAATCAAGTTCTGATGAAGAAGATGAGGTAAGTAATTCAAATATTTCTGAAGCAGTTGCAAATTATATTGATGAGTTAATTCTGTTAATAAAACTGCCTTCAAAAAGATTTCTATATTGAAGAAGAAGATTGTGTCTTTAAGAAGTACGACTCAAAATAAGGAAATTGATGAGTCAATTAAATGTTTAAAAAAGGAAAACAATCTTTTAAAACAACAAGATATTTCGCAAAAGGATAAGATTGATTTCTTGCAAAAAGAGTTTAATCTTATCAAGAAGAATAAAGATTTTCTTGAAAAGGAAAATGATTCACTAAAGAAGGAAATTTTTTATCTGAAAAATATTTCTAAGGAAAGTTTTGATCGCATCTCTAAAGAAAAAGAACTTTTGAAAAATGACATTTCTAATATAACCAAGAAATTCTCAATGAGTTCTAAAAATCTTCAACATATTTTGTCAATTCAAATTCTTTATTATAATAAATCAGGTCTAGATTTTGAGAAAAATACTGAATTGAAAAATTCTTTCCGAATGTCAAAGAAAGACTAAAGAAAAGACCTTCTAAATTTAATTACAAAAATCACTTTCAAAATTAGTTTGTAAAATACAATGGTCAAACTTCCCAAAAATGTTCAAATTGCGATGATTCAAATCACTTTAAAAAGTGACTATCCTAAGGTTTAGAGACCTGTTCAAAGAGATATTCCGAGAATGACTGATCCTAACCAAAATGGACCCAAGAAAATATAGGTACCAATGAAAAAGTGAGTTACTTATCTTTTGCAAGTACCAAAGAAAAGAAAGAATAAGTGGCACCTTGATAGTGGTTGTTCAAGACACATGACCGGAGATCCTCTAAAATTCATTAAGTTAGAAAGAATTAAAGGAGGAAGTGTATCCCTTGGAGGCAACAACAAAGGAAAAATAATTGGTAAGGGAACTATCAAAATCGACAATCTCATCATCAATGAAGTCTCATTTGTTAAAGGTTTGAATTTCAATTTAATTAGTATTAGTCAATTATGTGATATTGGTTACAGAATTTCTTTCCAAGAAAACAAATGCTCTGGGATAAGTAAAGACAACAAGTAATCATTTACAGGTCGAAGACATGGAAACATCTACCTATTAGACACAAAGTTTAATGGCTTGCAATGTCTTGTTTCCATAAAAGAAGAATCTAATCAGTGGCACAGGAAGCTTGGATATGTCAATGTCAAGTTAATTTCTAAAATAGCTTCCAAGAAACTTGTCAAAGGATTGCCAAAACGAAATTTTAAAAGCTTATAATTATGTTCAGCTTGCTCCAAAGGTAAGCAGGTAAGAAGTTCATTTAAATCAATAAATTATGTAAGCACTAACAGAGCTTTACAGTTGCTTCATATGGACATTTTCAGACCTACTCAAACTCTAAGTCTTGGAGGTAAGAAATACTGTTTAGTTATTATAGATGATTATTCAAGATATACTTAGGTATTTTTTTTTGGCTCATAAAAGTGAAACATTTAAATATATCTCAAAAATTGCCAAAAAGGTACAAAATGAAAAGGGTTACACTATTTCGAGCATTAAATCTGATCATGGAAGACAATTTGAAAATCAAAAATTTTCTAACTTCTATGATGAAAATGGCATTCAACATATTTTTTCCTCGCCTTATACTCCTAAACAAAATGGAGAAGTTGAAAGAAAGAATAGAACTTTGCAAGAAATGGCTAGAACTCTTCTATTTGAAAACAAAACTTCAGCACATTTTTGGGTTGAAGCTGTTTTAATAGCTTGTTATATTTCAAATAGAATTTTTCTAAGACAAATTCTTAAAAAGACACCTTATGAATTGTTCACATGTAAAATTCCCAATGTTTCGTACTTTCGGATTTTTGGATGTAAATGTTTCGTTCTTAAAAGTTCTAATGATCGTGCTGGCAAGTTTGATAAAAAGTCAGATGAAGGAATATTTCTTGGATACTCGATAACAAGTAAAGCCTACAGAGTATATAATAAAAATACTCAAACAGTAAAAGAATCATTAAATGTCAAGTTTGAAGACACAATTCAGATTCAACAAGATGATTTTGACACTGAGAACCCAGCATTTGAAGAATCGGACATAGCATCTGATGAACTAACGACAAGTGAAAATGATCAGAATCAAAGATATGATGAAGTTCAGGAATCTTCAAACCAATAAGACAATGAAGAATCATCAAATCTCAATGATGAAAACAATGAAAGACTCAATAGAAACTAGAAGCAAAAATCCAGTTATCCCAAAGACCTTATCATTGGAAATTTAGATGAAGAAATCAAACTAGAGCAAAGGGAAAAGAAGTCATAAATACAATGGCTTTTATCTTTGAAATTGAACCAAAGAATATTGAAGATGCATTGAAAGATGAAAGATGGATTGAAGCAATGCAAGAGGAACTTTTACAATTCAAGATCAATCAAGTATAGGAACTTGTTCCCAGACCCAAAAATCAATCAGTTATTAGAACAAAATGGATATTTAGAAATACACTGGATGATCAAGGAAAGGTCATTAGAAACAAAGCAAGACTTATGGCCAAAGGATATTCACAAGAGCAAGGAATAGATTACGATGAAATTTATGCACCGGTGGCCAAGTTAGAAGCAATAAGAATTTTACTGGCTTATGCTTATTTCTGTCATTTTAAACTGTTTCAGATGGATGTAAAAAGTTCATTCTTAAATGGCTATATCAAAGAGGTATTATATGTAGAACAATCTCCAGGCTTTGAAGATTCTTACAAGCCTGATCTGGTATATACTCTCAAAAAAGCATTATACGATCTCAAACAAGCACCACGTGCTTGGTATGAAAGACTTACTAGCTTTCTTGAATAAAATAGTTTCACAAAAGGTAATGTAGACACTACCCTATTCATCAAAAGAAAAGGTAAAGAAATTTTAATTGTTCAAATCTATGTAGACGATATTATTTTTAGTTCTACAGATGAAAAATTGTGCAAGAATTTTTCTAAAATGATGCAAAGTAAATTTGAAATGAGAATGATGGGAAAGTTAACTTTCTTCCTTGGATTATAGATTAAACAAACCAAAAATGGCACCTTTTTTTATCAAGAAAAGTATGCCAGGGAAATTACGAAAAAGTTTGGTTTGGTAAATTGCAAAAAGTCAGATACTCCAATGTCATATTCCATTAAATTAGACAAGGATGGAAAAGGAAAATCAGTAGATAAAAAATTATATAGAAGCATGATTGGTTCTCTCTTATATTTAACGGCTTCACGGCCACATATTCTGTTCAGTGTTTATTTGTGTGCAAATTTTAACCAGAACTAAAAGAATCTCATCTTATTGCAGTCAAAAGAATTATCAAATATGTTAGCACCAATCCTACACTTGGGTTGTGGTATCGTAAGAGATCAAATTTTACTCTTATTGGATATTCTGATGCTGATTATGCTAGTTGCAAGATAGATAGGAAAAGCACTTCAGGAACGTGTTAATTGTTAGGACACATGCTTGTTTCATGGTATTCAAAAAAGCAATAAACTATAGTTCTTTCAATGGCAGAAGCAGAATATGTCTCACTTGGTAGTTGCTGTGCTCAAATTCTTTGGATGAAACAATAATTGAGAGACTTCAACGTCAAAGACTCAACAGTGGAGATCAAGTGTGACAATACCAACACCATCAGTCTGTGCAAAAATCCTATTATGCATTCTAGAGCTAAGCATATTGATATTACGCATCATTTTATCTTTGCTCATATTTTAAAAGGAGATATAATTGTTCAATTTATAGATACTAAACAGCAAGTAGCTGATATTTTTACAAAACCTTTAGAGAAGAAAAGTTTTGAGCTTATTAGAAATAAAATCAACATCATTAACCCACTTTATTGAGATGTGTAACATAAAGTCACACTGGATCTAATGACTTATTTGATCAAGCATATATTTGAAGTGTCCGATTTTGGCGCGCAACTCATCTTATAAAAGGTATTTATATCTCATATATTTTAAATATCATGATTGTTTGAAATTAGTTGCTTTGATTGATATCGTTTGAGAATTATAATTCCAAAATTTTTGGAATATAATTTTTTAAATTTCCCGTAACTGTCAATTGACAGCTTTCAAAAAGGGTTTTATGAAAACAGATATATTGTACTCCTCGGTTTAAAACCTTTTTCATCTTCTCTCTCACTCTCATACTCTCTCCAAACACACATTCTACTATCTGAAACCCTAAAGATCTACAAACACACGTTTTACGCTAAAAGACCTCACTTTTCTCTTCGGAAACTCAAAAATCTCTTCAATGGCACCGAAATCGACCACTGAATCAAAGAAAGGAATCAAGGGTTCCAGACGATCGAACAGAATCGCGGGAATATTCACCAGAGCAGACAAAGCAGGAGAAGCAGAGAAAATTGATATCTCTAACTCGGGCTCAGAGCAAGAGTCGTCTGCAGGTAACAAATCTCCATATATACCTGTTCAAGAACGTGATTGTTTTGTTATGGCAAGACCACTGGTAAAAACCATTAGAGTACTTTGTGAAAATCGAAGTGACTAGAGTATTGTAAATGCCACGTGTAAAATCTTAGGTTTTCTGTCTGAGCATAAAGTTATAGAGGAATATGAAAAAGGTATAAGGCTTGGAAGATCGTCTGTTGCTAAACAAGGGGTAGTTCTGAGAGAAACCTCTAATGTTCAGGAAACCCTTATGACTGTAAAGAAAGGAGTTTCTCAAAAAGGAAAAGAGAAAGTAGGAGAACTTTTGAATGTCGAAAGAGAAGAATTCGTTGGTGAAGAGGAACGACAGACTTTGGAGAAAAGCAAAAACATTGATAGTCGGAAGGAAGATAATGATGAAAAACTATTTGCTGAGTTTTTGCCCATGTCTGGAATTCCTGCTAATGACAATAAAAGTGATAGCTTGTTTAGAAACAAAACTTATCAAGTTGCTTACAACTCCCTTCTAGCCAGAGGAATAATGAATAACAGAGTTGTAGACTTTAACTTCTTCAAAAATTTCAATATCAAAATTCAGAGTCTAATTGAAAGTCTTGATTTTCAAAGAATGTGCTCCCTCTCTCACAAAGTCTACCCAGAACTCACGGCTTACTTTTATTCAAATCTATCATTCATCTCTCCTTCTAAAATTGAATTTTCTGTTTTTCAACATGATTGCAAGTTATCAGCCTTTGATCTCGTTGCCATTCTAGGAGTAAAACATACAAAATTTTCTCTTAATCCTATCACTTCAGATTTGGCATATTGATCTCTGTCTGATGACTCTTATTTCATCAGAGGCTCCACATCTCATGTATCTCACTCCCTTTTTCCTCTAAATTCAATTGTCCTGCATAAAATAATCATCAATTGTCTCAGACCCAAAGGTTTTTCCAAAACTGATGTCTCTCGCTATGAGGCCAAGTTGATTTAGGCAATTCAAACCTCCTTTCCCATTTCTCTGTCACATATGATTCTCCTTCAAATGTATAGAACTATTAAGAAGAGTAAAAGTCAACTCCCTTATGGAGCTTTGATCACCGCTATCTTTAAGTATCTGAAAATCTCCGTTCCGGCAAAACTCAAAGGTAAACCTCTTTAAATTATGACCGTTGTAAAACTCATGATGACTAAGATGGGATACAAATTTGATGGTGAAAATTGGAAGGATAAGAAGGATATGATTATTCCTATAGAAGTGATGAGTGCACAAAACAAGGGCTCTGTTAACATTTTTCATGATTCTGATGAGGAGGAATCAATTGAACCCTTAGTAAGAAAGAGGAAAGTGCAGCCGATAGTCTCCAGAATTGAAAAACCAGCCAAAAGAACTCAAGTCGTGGCTAGCGATTCTAATGAGATAGAGATGTCCAATGACCAATTTGCTTAACAGTCTCAAGCTGATGAAAGAAGCCTTGAGGAGTGAAGGTTTATGCAATGGCTAGTTATTCAAGATGCCAAGTATAAAGCCCGTGCAGACAGACATGCTGCCACTTAGCTTGAAATTCAGAGACTACGAGAAAAGGAGGAATACTTGATGAATTCACTTAGTGACATCATCAACAAAGTGGTCATGGAAAATCAGCAAGAGACAATGGCTATTGCCGAGAAAGAGGCTGAGGAAGAACCCTTTAGGAGACAGGGGGAGTTTCAACATAATCATGAAGCTGAAATGCATGAGGAGTTTGAGCAAGAAAATGCTCACAATGATGAGGAACACAACATCAATTTAGCTGAAATGCAGGAGGAGTTTGAAGAAGAAAATGCTCAAGATGTTGAGGACAATGATTTTAATATGCCTGACATACAGGAGGATCACAATCAGAATGCACAAGAAGCAGCTCCTTCAGCAGCAACTTCTGTAGACTTTCCCCTTGAAGGAGATGATTGTGAAAACAGTCCATATGAAGCTTAACCAAAAGGCAAAGGGAAGGAAGCAGCATCTGGTGACATTCAAACCACTCATACTCCTTTTGAATACAATATCTCCTCATCCATGTCAGACCATGCAGCCATTATCGATCTAAGATGGAGACAAGCTGCAGTTCAGAATGAAGTTCGGGAACTCCGCAATGAACTCAAAGAATGAATCAAGGAGATCAAAGATTTGATGGCAGTAAGATTCAACAATTTGAAGGCTCAAGTTAGAACAAATGTACAAATTACAACAATTAACACTGCAGGCCAGAATCATCAGCTCTCATCACATATTGAGCAACGATTGAATCAAATTTCTAGTTTCCATCTTGTCCAAGTGCCTTTCCTATTTGCGCCGTTTGGAACTTCTTCATATGAACCTGTAGGACCCTTAGCCCTTCCAGAAAATCAGTAAAATTGAACTCATCTCTTTCTAACTTATCATTTCTAAACTCTTTGTTGATCTTTGTTATGTGTTTGACTTGATGTGAACTTTACATATTGACTTATGATTTGACAATGGTTGTTTGACTTTTGGTTATGATGTGAACTTTGACTATTAACTTTCAATACTAAACTCTTATTGATTATGATGTTTATCCTTTCTGTTGATGTCAAAAAGGGAGAGAAGTATTATAGCGAGACAAAAGAAAGATGAAAGATGTGACTGTAAGTATAGAAGCGGTAGAATATGAATTGATTTCAAAGCTTAACAATCCTTTATATATGCTTCATATGCTTCGAAAGTTATATCATCAGATAGTTTTGTCATCATAAAAAAGAGGGAGATTGTTGAGAAAATCCTTAATAAGTTTTGAAGAATGACAAAACTATTTGTTACTAACCAGAATTACACTTCAGTTATTTGATGTAGGTAAATGCTAAGTCATCAAACTTAGTCAATGAAAGAACTTTGTCATCAGGTTCAAAATTACTCGTCAAATTTAATGAGCGTTATTTTTGGCAAGTTTATGTAGGATAATCAAATTGACATTTTAAGATATCCTAATTGGTAATTACAAGATCGTTCCTCAAATACGAAGGACTACACTTATGGAAACCTTGATTTGATTGTATGAGCGATCAAATCACTTGGAGATAATGGTTCTTCTTCTAATGGTTATACATATTCTTTTGGGAAGTTTCTCCAATGGGTTAATTTAAAAATCAATCCTCTAAAGACTATTCAATGGATAGATTGGAAGTAGAGGAGTGTAAAAAGAGTGCAAATATCGTACAAGACAAAAAGAACCAGAATCAAGAATTCCATAGTCTGAATAGAGCTTCAATCTTACACACTTGTGACTATTGTTTTCCACATTGTATTTTTAGAAAGAAAATTACTTAAGTAAAGAGTGTACGTGATAATATTGTCTATCATCTGAGAAGTACCGCTCTTATAATCTTTTGGTGATTTAATAGTGAAATATAGCCAATAGGCTGCCAGCGTAGAAAGTGGACGTAGGCTCGATAAAGTCGAACCACTATAAAGATCTATGTGTAGTATTCTCTATCCCTAAACTTTTATTTATTATTGTTGACATTATACTGCATATATATCTGTTAAACAAGTTCATCAGAACATCATCTTAGTCATTAGACACAATTATCTGACAACAATTTATATACAAGTTTGTCATACGCATCCATCTGATATGAATCATACGAGTTGTTGACCTCAACTATATTCATTTCGTATATTTAAATAATTTAATTTGTAAAATCACCTATTCACCCCCTCTAAGTGATAGCACTAGCCCTAACAGCTTTCAACACTTTTTTTTCTACTCCTTATTCTCCAAAATAAAATGGAGTTGTTGAAAGGAAAAATCGTACTTCACAAGAAATGGCAAGAACTTTCTTGATTGAAAACAAAATCTCTTCTCGTTTTTGGGCAGAAGCTATTTCAATAGCCTGCTGTATTATCAATTGAGTCTTTTTGAGACCTATTCTTGAGAAAACCCCTTAATGAACTTTATGAATGAAGAAAACCAAGCATTTTCATATTTTCATGTTTTTGGATGTAAATGCTTTGTTCTTAAAAATGCAAATGATCGTACTGGAAAGTTTAATGAGAAAGCAGATGAAGGTATCTTTCTTGGCTATTCCATTACAAGTAAGGCCTACAGAATCTTCAACAAGAACACTCAAGCTGTGGAGGAATCAATGAATGTAAAATTCAAAAAGCATACTCAAACTCAAGAGAATGAATATGAACATTCTCAAGCCGGTGTGAATGTCCAAGAACCTCAACAAAATTCTACTGTTAATTAAGTTCAATCTATTGAGGAAATCTAGGATGATCTTACAAATGATCAAATTTAGCCTGCTTCTTTAGAAATTGATGATGAACAGAATGACAAATTTAACAAGAACTAGAAACACAAATCCAATCATCCAAAGAATCTTATCATTGGGAAAGTAGAAGATGGCATCAAAACACGTTCCAAACTCAAGGAAAATATCAGCACCTTGTCACTTATATTTGAAATAGAACCAATCGGAATTGATGAAGCTCTCATCGATGAATGCTGGATAGAAGTAATGCATGAAGAATTTCAGTAGTTCAGAATAAATGAAGTGTGGGAACTCGTACCAAGACCCAAGAATCATCTAGTTATTAGAACAAAATGGGTGTTCAGCAACAAACTAGACGACAAAGGAAAGGTTACAAGAAATAAAGCCAAGCTTGTGGCTAAAGGTTATGCACAAAAATAAAGAATAGATTATGATAAAACCTATGCACCTGTTGTTAGGTTAGAAGCCATGAGGCTCCTCTTAGTTTATGCTTATTTTCATAACTTTAAACTATTTCCAATGGATGTCAAAAGTGCATTTCTCAATGGCTATATCAAAGAAGAAATGTTTGTGGAACAACCCCTCCATTTTGAAGAATTAAGAAAGTTTGACCATGTCTATAAGTTAAAGTGTAACGTCCTGAATTCGCCCACTTCCGGGATTAATAAAATAGATGATTATTTCTCATTTCGTTTTAGTGAGTCTCGCCCGGAACTGATCATTCTCGGGATATTGACCATTTGGGAATGGCTAACTAGGAAAAACGGTGCGTGGATCCAAGAACTCGACCGTGAATCGAGTCCGATTCCGAGAAGCGACGAAGGAATATTTTGTGCCGATATGGGCCGGTCCAAGGAGAGTGACGGATTTGGTTCGACCGATGACGAACTATCGGATAGCGGGTGATTCCGCACGATCGAGAGTACGCGCAGCGAATGATTCCGAACTTATTCCGGACGACTGCGATCCTGGGACTAGCGATAAATCCTCGTGTTCTCTGAGAAATCAAGACCGACACGACTCGAGTAGCCCTAGGTCGATAGGCATAACCCCTAAACAGCCGCCCGTTAGTGAGAGACGCTAAAATTGCAAATTGAGTAAAATCGATCGTGGAATTAAGTTCGGAATTCGGTATCGAATTTCGTGGGCGTACGCGACTATTTTTGCAAGGACGACGTCATTTTTATGTGGCCAATTATATTTGGGATCGATAGAGTCAAAAATTGAAAAGTTGACCCGGGGCTGGAAAATTACCGTTTTGCCCTTGTACCCCTAAGATTGGATTCCGAATTTTAGAGAATTATTAGTGGATATTATAGCCTTGCTTATTAATATTATTAATGGTAGAATCCTTGGACCTCAATGCCCCTAGATATTTTTATTAGAATTGATCCTAGCCCTTAGATTAGGGGTAAGATTGTCATTGTTGCAAGGTGGGTCAACCACCCCACTATCTCACTCAAGCCTATACACTCCCATTGTCTCTCTCTCTCCTTCATTTCCTCCTCCCCAAGTCAGCCAGCCAAACCCCCCTCCTCTCTCTCCCGTGCTCTCTCTCAGCTGCCCAAGAATCTCGCCGGAGCCGCCGTCGCTGGAGGAGCCGCCGCACATCGGCGCCGCCACCGTCCGTGCCTCGCCTCACCATCACCATCCAGCTGTCCCATCCTCTCCTTCTCCCTTTCCCGGCCGTGTGGGACCAGCCTCCACCTAGGATCGCCGTCCGTGAGCTACCGCCGGTGCCGCCGCCGTGAAGGCCACCGTCATCGCCGCTTGCCCCGCCGCTGCTCAGCCGCCCTCACCTCCTGTTCAGCCTTGTTTGGGAGCTTAGGGACCCAAGTGAGTACAACCCTAAACCCTAATTATGCTAATTTACATTTCTAGATGGGTTTTAGGGGTTAATTAGGGTAATTTAGGGGTTAAATGGTGGAGAATGTTAGGGGCTGATATTGTGGCTGATTTCGTGGCCTAGTGTGATAATTTAATCGAGGTGTAGCGACTTAGAATGTGCCGGGTGGTGACTGGAAAGGTTGGATTAAATCGGCCCAAATTCGGGTTAAGTTCGGGTCCAATTGTGGAATATTGTGCGTGCCTAGCATGGTCCTCATGGTGGCTGATTTGGGTGATATTTTAGGGAGCCTAATGGAGTATTTTGAGGATATTTATTGGCCGGGACTTGTTTGGTAGCTGTCCCTACCGGGATTGAATTGGACAAGGCACGATCAATTTGAGGTTTAATCGTATAATCACTGGGAATGTTTGGATTGACTAATTAGGTGGCTGAATTGTCCTTGGCTGTGATCAATTTTTGTGATGCCATGTGTGATGCCTAGTGTGACCAAAAATGGAGTAGCATGACGGGCCTCGAGTGCGCGAATTCATGTTGATCTAATTGTGCGATTTATATGTGTAGATTATGTACCGTGCAAGAGTGCTTTGAATTGCTTTCATGGTCATGCTAATATGTTGATTGGGCATATTGAAATGCGGATTGAGCATGCTATGGTGTTGTTTTGAATAAATAGCCAAATCATATTGAATGTCCAGTGTGAACGTTAAGGCTATGAGGGTGTATCTCGAGCATGGGCATGGCATGTACATTATGCGTGTGTGCACGAACGGCATGCGCTTGTGATCACTTAAATTGCCCTGATGCGTTTTATGCGGGGTTCAGATAATAACTGGTGTATGTAAGTGTGTGATCACATAAAGCCCTGAAGCGTTTACGCGGGGTATTGAACCCGTTTTGAGGCGTGTTACGCGGGATGATACCCGGACTACCGGAAGATGACCAACCTGAGGCGTTTTACGCGGGCCAGAGATCGATCTCGAAGTGATAAACCTGATGCTTTTTATACGGGTCGGACCTGATGCGTTTTACGCGGGTCGGAGAAGAATTGGTAAATGGCAAGTGTGCAAGAGTGCAAGTGTGCGAAAGTGCATTGATAAGACATAAGCACGAGCATATGCATGACATGCGTTGTGACCAAGTGATGTGTGCATGTCCTACGATCGGGTTCTATGTTATTATTATGGTTTGTAATTGCCTAACTTGCAGGGTCAATTAAGTATTGGATTTGGGCCCGAGGGCCTAAGTCAGTAATATGCTAGATAGTGTGTTGTTTAGTGCTCGTCAAGAGGTGTATGTTAGCCTAGCTTAGGTTTAGGGGGCTTACTCACTGAGATTATTCTCACTGTTGTATTAAACCCAACTTTTCAGACCCCCGGCCTTGAGATGCCTGCAGTGCTTGTTCGTTTTAGGATTCCTTACCGGATAGACCGAGAGGAGTTGGTATACCCCACAGGGAACGGGAATTTCTTTGTTAGATATCTGTCTACAGTCTGGGTTGATTCGGGCAAGGAGCTTGATCAGGCCCACAGGTTCATAGGGTGGTGTATTAGGGATCATACAGGGACCTACAGGCCTCTTCGATCTTTTGAGATCCCATTTACCGATGCCGGGGATGTTGACTCTCAGTGTCCCGATGGGGACTTGGCGAGCCCTAATCGTGCGCCGGACGATGAGGATTCAGACCCGGAGCCAATGGATTCAAAGGATGAGGAACTAGAGCCCATGGAGTAGGATATGGAGTAGGAGGACGAGGCCGAGCCGATGGATCCTGAGGAGGAGTCAGCTGGGGCCGAGTCCGAGCAGGATTCCCTAAACTCTGAGGTTGAGCTGTCTGATAGCTCTTCCGAGTCATCGGGATTCGACTCGGACTAGGTCCCATAGGTTTTGCCTTAACCCTAGATAGATCGGGCCAATACCTTTTGACCGGAGCCCCTTCTAGTTTTAGTAACCTAACCGTCCAAGCTATTTACCCCTTTTTGTTAGTAGTGGCTATTGACCCGTTTTTTATTTTTGGAGCGTAAGCTGTAAATGGATGTTGTATATGGTTCCCAATATCAATGCAAGTGTATAATTGAAATCCTGATGGTTGTTCTACCCTTGGTCTCGTGTTTGATTTGTACGGGTGTTTAAGTTGCTTCCGCGTGTGCCTTGTACTCTGTTTGGACGTTGGGTCGGCGACGTGACCTGGGACGTTGCCATCGAATCGACCTCGGTTGGGTTGTCGCGCGTCGTGAGGTTCGGGGCGTGACATAAAGAAAGCACTATATGGTCTAAAACAAGGACATCGTGTATGGTATGACAAACTAAGTAACTTTTTTTTATGGAAAATGGTTTCATGAAAGGTAAGGTAGATATAACTCCATTAAAAGAGAAGATAAAAATATTCTACTTGTTCAGATTTATGTTAATGGTATAATCTTTGGTTCTTCTAATGAATTACTTTGCAAGGAATTTTCTAAGTCTATGAAGAATGAATTTGAAAAGAGCTTGATGAGAGAATTGACCTTCTTTCTTGGACTTCAAGTCAAGTAAACCAAAGATGGTATTTTTATTTGTCAAGAAAAGTATACAAAAGAAATAGTGAAAAAGTTTGGAATGAAAAATAGCAAGAAGATAGAAACACCAATGTCTCATTCTTCTAAATTGGATAAAGATGAGATTGGTAAAAAGGTTGATCAGGACCTATACAAGAGTATAATAGGATCATTGTTATATCTTACTGCTTCTAGACATAATATCCTCTTCAGTGTGTGTATGTATGCTAGATTTCAATCAAACCTAAAGGAATCACATCTCACTACTGTAAAAAGAATAATTAAATATGTTGGAACTCTTCCCATGCTAGGATTATGGTATCTAAAAGGGTCAAATTTTACACTTATTGCCTACTTTGATGCTGATCTTGCTGGTTGTAAAGTGGATAGGAAAAGTACTTCGGGGACATGTCAATTAATGGGAAACATGTTGGTGTCTTGGTGTTCAAAGAAGCAAGGTACAGTTACACTATCAATGCCAGAAGCAGAATATGTAACACTCAGAAGCTACTGTGCTCAGATTTTATGGATGAAACAACGATTAAGAGATTTTGGTATTAAAGAATCCAGTGTGGAAATCAAGTGTGACAATACCAGTGCAATCAACTTGACTAAGAATCCAATTCTTCATTCATGAGCCAAGCATATTGAAATCAAGCATCACTTCATACGAGATCACGTTCAAAATAGTGATGTGAATATACAATTTATTGATTCAAAGCATCAATTAGTAGATACTTTCACAAAACCTTTAGATAAAAATAAATTTGAATTTATTCAAAATTGATTGTTCATTATTTATCCATTCGCTTGAAATGTATGAAAGATAGGAAAAAGAACTCAGATTTTGAAGCTTATCCATACGAAAGCTAGAACTTCCAAATATAGACATTCAAATTTTGGCGCGTAAGTTCTATTTTTGCAAGGAAATCGGGTACGTAGCATAAATAAATATTTCTTTGGATATATTGATTAGATTGATATAATTTGATTTGCAAAATTATATTGATTTATTTTTCTTAAACAGTTTATTATAGTTTTATTCGAAAATTTCGAATTTCAATAAAAACTGCCAAAATTCAGTTTTTCTCTCCTATTTCTCCAAAAATCGCAACTATTCATTTATATCTCTTAAACCCTTCTGACTATATTCTCGTCCTCTCCAAAGATCAAAACTTTTTCTCTCAAATCACTT
The DNA here is from genome assembly GCA_031216405.1 of Syzygium malaccense. Lineage (NCBI taxonomy): Eukaryota > Viridiplantae > Streptophyta > Magnoliopsida > Myrtales > Myrtaceae > Syzygium > Syzygium malaccense. The sequence continues at coordinate 13,280,098 of CM062259.1, read as the reverse complement.
CCAAAGCTGAAATGTCTCCAAAATGTAAAGTCTCACGAAGAACTCGACGATCATCTCGCATTGCAAACATGGGATCGAAGACCAAAGGAAGCCTTGAGCAACTGGAGATCAGCGATTCTTTTGAAACAGAGTCAGACAAGAAACCACCTCCACTGTTTGGTAAAACTGACTTTCACTTTAAAGATTCCAGATTTGTGTGGAAATCTTATGAATTTTTCAAAAAGGCGAATGCTTCTGCTTGATGCGTGATTTCTTTACGCAAATTGGCTTTAATTCTGAGAAAGATTTTCTGTTGGCTTACACAATTGCTCCATTACAAATTGTGCTTCCTGTAAATGATTCTGAAAAGAAAGGAAGTATGTCTCGAAAGGGAAAAGAAAAAGTGAGAGAATCATCAGCATTTGGACCTATGTTGAAAGAACATGATATTCAAACGCCTGAGTCTAAGAGTGGTTCTGAATCTCACTGGGAAGGAAAGCAAGAAGATGATGATGATAGGTTGTACAAAAATTTTGAAATGAAAATAGGAATTGCTGCAGAAATCGACAAACCCAAAGGAAATTTATTCAGGACAAAAATCCATCATGATTATTACACTTTGTTACTGTCTAGAGGGGTAATCAATCATCGCATAGTGGATTTTTCTGAATGGCATTGGACTTTCAATTCGACATCATTTCACAAAGCTAGAAATGGAGGACTTCTGTCTACAAACAGCTGCTGTTTATCCTAAATTAACTACCTACTTCTATTCAAATTTGTCTTTTCTTTCTCCAAATTGGATAAGATTTATAGTGTTTGATGAGAAGTATGATTTGGAAGCATCTAAACTGGCTGAGATCATTGGTGTGAAGTTTTGGAATTTTATACCAATAGATATTACTCCAAAGGAAGCTTATAAGGCAATCTCAGAGAATCCAGATTTTTCTTGAGACTCCAAGACTCATATCTCATACTCTAATCTCATAAAGAAGAACATGATTCTCCACAAAATTATCATCAACCGTCTCAGGCCAAAAGCATCTTCAAAAACAGATTTGTCAAAGTTTGAGGCAAAAATGATCTGGGTTATCATGAATGAGGTTCCTTTCTCTTTACCTCATATTATTTTGCTTCATATGTATAGAACTATATCGAAGAAGGACAACAACCTTATGGTGCTGCGAGTAGGCAGGCGGCGAACTGGGGTCGCAGCGACGAGCTGTTAGGCAAGCGAGCCGACAACGGCGACGGCGTTCGGTGGCTAGGCGGCGACGACAGCTGAGGTGGCGGCCAGCTGGTCGAGCAGAAGCAGTGGCGCCGAAGGAAAGGAAGAGAAAGAGGGAGAGTTTGCATAGGGAAGGGGGAGAGAGGACACACGTAGCATGGGAGAGATGTGACCAGGAAGAGGGAGAGAGAGAGAGAAGAGGAAGAGGGAGAGAGAGAGAGGGAGAAGAGAAAGAGAGAGAGAGAAAGTCAAATGCACTCGAGTGCAATCCGACGGCCCACATTTGAACTCAAAATCGATCTAACGGTCCACGAAAAATCTTAATTATAAATTAGGATTTGGCCAAAAGACACTAAATAAAACACACTACGAGAAAGGTCTATTAGTCTAAATTTGCACTCGATCAAAATTTCACTTTTCACTAATTTCGGGCAATATTAACGCTGGCCACAATAATATCGATACCGTCCAATTAAATTCGTCACGAAACTCCGAGAAATTCGATATCAAAGTTCGAGCTCTAAATAACAGTCAAATTTGATCGAGTGCGATTTTAGCGAAATCTCTAATTTAAAAATAACCTAAGAGTGATCAGTTTCGAGCGAGATTTAACTATAAGCACACTGACGAAATACACATTTTATAAATCCCAAAAATGTGTCGAAATTTGGAATGTCACAACGCTTTCCCCCTTACAAAAATTTCGTCCTCGAAATTTACAATCCAACCTAATCATTCGAACAAATGGGGGTATTGATGTCGCATCAACTCTTCACTTTCCCACATTGCACCTTCGTTTCCATGATGCTCCTAAATTACCTTGACCATCGGAATTGTCTTGTTCCGCAACACTCGTTCCATTTTGTCTTTGATCTTTACTGACCTTTCCACATACGATACTCTGTCGTCCACATCTATTTCTTCATAATTCAGCACGTAGATCGGATCCGGTTCGTATTTCCTTAACATAGATACGTGGAACACATTGTGAACTTGGGACAAATTTGGTGATAGTGCGAGACGATAGGCTAAGGTGCCAATTCTCTCTAAGATGTCGAATGGACCCACGTACCTCGGGCTCAACTTCCCTTTCTTGCCAAACCATGACAATCCTCTCATCGACGATACTTTGAGGAAAATGTCGTCCCCCACTTGAAATTCCAAAGGCCTAAGTCTTCGATCTACATAATTCTTTTAGCGACTCTGAGCGGTCTTAAGCCTGTCCCGAATCACCTTGACTGTTTCGACTAGCTACTGAACTAACTCCGAACCCGTGATACTCCTCTCACCAACTTTATCCCAACAAACTGATGTTCTACTAGCTCTGCTATACAGCGCTTCAAATGGTGCCATTTTGATACTCTACTTATAGCTATTATTGTAGGCAAACTCAATCAGATGCAATTGTTCCTTCCAACTACCCTTAAAATCCAATACACATGCCCGCAGCATATCTTCCAAGGTCTGAATTGTCCTTTCAGACTGGCCATCCATTTGGAGATGGTAGGCCGTGCTAAACTGTAATTTCGTTTCTAATGCCGTATGAAAACTTTTTAAAAAAACGACAGTAAACTTAGGGTCATGGTATGAAATAATCGTCACTGGCACTATGTAAAGACGGACTATTTATCGCACGTATATCTCGGCATACCTTTCTAAGGCGAAGTCCTTTCGCACTGACAGAAAATATGCTAACTTTGTCAATCGGTCAACTACCACCAAAATTGAATCGTGACCCCTCTGGCTCCTCGGTAACCTCATTACAAAGTCCATTGTGACGTACTCCCACTTTCACTCAGGGATTTCTAATGGCTACAACATTCCACCCCGCTTGCAATGTTGCGTCTTCACTTGTTGGCATGTTAAACACTTAGCCACGTACTTGGCTACATCCACTTTCATGTCGTTCCACTAATAATGCTATCACAAGTTCTGATACATCTTCATACTACCCGGGTGAATACTGTAATTGCTCCGATGAGCTTCTAACAAAATTTCTTCCTTTAGTTCTGCATCACTAGGAACACATAACCATCCACGAAACTTCAAAATCCCCTTCTCAGATACCTGAAAGTCCGATTTCCTTTTTGTGACATCCATTTTCAAAATTTTCTGAATTTTTTCCAAGTCCGTCGATTATAAAGCCTTAATCTTAGTATGGATTTCTGGTTCAATCCTTAATGCAGCAAGCAGACTTGAGACATGACTCACTTTAAACTTAAACTCCAAATCCCGAACTCCCTCCAACAGAGTCCATTCCTTAACCATCATTATACGTAATGCTCGATTTCCAGCTTAGTGCATCCGCTACTTTATTAGCTTTTCCGGTATGATACATAATCTCGCAGTTATAGACCTTAAGGAGTTCCATCTAACGACGTTATCTCATGTTCAATTCCTTTTGGGAGAACAAGTTTCTTAGACTTTGATGGTTCGTATAAATCTAAAATTTCTCCCTACACAAGTAGTATCTCCAAATTTTAAGAGAGAAAATAATCGTGGCCAATTCCAAGTTGTACATCGGGTATGGTCTCAATTGTCGCGATGCACATGCCGCCACTCTTCCATGTTGCATTAGCACGTATCCCAGTCCCCTTAGCGACTCATCACTGTAGATCTTATATCCTCCCGGACCTGACGGGATGGTCAACATTAGTGCGGTCGTCAACCTTTGCTTTAACTCCTGGAAACTCCTTTCACACTTATCCATCCATTCAAGTCTCATTTCTTTCTTTGGTAATAGCATCAACAGCATCGCTAATGCCGAAAACCTTTCCACGAAGTGTATGTAATAACCTGTTAGACCCAAAAGCTCCAAACCTCGATTACTGTTGTCGGCTTCGGCTAATTCGTGACAACTTTGACCTTTGCCGGATCCACTGCAATTCCTTTTCCGGATACCACATGTCCTAAGAACGCCACTCAATGAAGCCAGAATTCACACTTACTGAACTTAGCATGGAGTACATGTTTCCTTAAAGTCCGTAGAACCTTTTCTAAATGTAACTCGTGCTCGGCTGAACTCTTTGAGTACACCAAAATATCGTCTATAAACACGATCACAAATTGATCCAGAAATTCTTTGAATACCCTATTCATTAAATCCATAAAGGCTGCAGGGGCATTAGTCAATCCAAACGGCATTGCCGTAAACATGTAATGTCCATACCTCGTCCTAAATGTCGTTTTTGATATATCCTCCTTCTTAATCCTCAATTGGTAGTAACCTGTCCTCAAGTCGATCTTAGAAAATATCGATACTCCTTGCAATTGGTCAAACAGGTCGTCTATCCTTGATAGTGGATACTTATTCTTAATGATCACCTAGTTCAACTGTATGTAGTCAATGCACAATCTCAAAGACCTATCTTTCTTTCTCACGAATAACACTGGCACTCCCCATGGAGACGTACTCGAGTGGATAATTCCTTTATCCAACAATTCCCGCATTTGGACCTTTACTTCCTTTAATTCTGACAATGACATCCTATAGGGCGCTTTCAAGATCGATTTCATATCGGGGGCCAACTCAACCACAAACTCTACTTCTCTATCAAGTAGCAATTCCGGCAATTCCTGAGGAAAGACATCGGTAAAATTGCACACCACGGCTATGTCTTCTAGCCTTGGCTCTCTAGCCATCGAATCAACTACGCTTCGTCTAACAGCTTAGTCACCTCAAGTGACGAGATCCAAGAAATCGAGGTTCCTTCTCGATTTCTCAAAAACTCGAATCTAGGGTGTCCAAGGATGCATCGTCAACCTAAACAACACACATGAAGGCATACACAAGCGGAAGCGAAAATCAAACAACCCAGACAATAAACAATGACGAAAGGGTAGTACATGCACATATCAATAAACCCATATCATTAGCAAGAGGCCAAAAATTCATACAATGGGCCTCTAGGGTTAGTATCTACCTTCATCATAAAAAAGGGACAGGTGGTAGGGTAGACTACGGAATACACAAAAAGGGCTCCATCAAAAAGCTTCTAAGCCCAGCACCTAAACACTCCTACGGTGCCCAGTTCAGATCAAACCCTGAAGACTCGGACTCCATGTCAGAGTAGATCTTGATCGACTCATCCTCGTGCTCGAACTCCATAGGCTCCTCCTCGGGCTCGGGCTCTGGTTCTTCAAATTCCTCTTAGAGCTTAAGGTCCGCAGGCACTACGGGTTCTGGTATGGGCTCGAGTTCTGGACCAAGGTTCTTCGATGGATCGTCGGCGTCTATCATCTCACCATCGGGAGCATACTTGTCCTAGGGCTCGTAATTCACCACATCCTTATTACCATGCTCTAGCCCCTCAAAATCACGGATTGGCCCAGTAGTCTCCAACCCAACATAATGAAACCAAGCCAAGTAGGTGTGGTGCTGTAGGTCCTCTAAGCCCACGTCTATCCAAACTATTGTAATGTGCCTAATGTAAGTCTGATTGGGACCTACCGGGTACTCGGTCTCCTCATGCACCGTATTCATAGGGACCCCAAAATGCCTAGCTGGCGGCATACTCAAGGGGGGAATCTAAAATGGTTTGCATTACAGCAATGAGAATAAATCTCAATAAGCAGACAACCGAAACCCCATCTAGGCCAATGCGTACCCAGACAAGTTTTCACATGCAATCTAACCACCAACACATTCGAATCCACACAAACATACTTACCTCAGGTTAAAACAAGAGCCAACTCTGCATATTAGTTAAATCACCATAATGCAATAATAACTAAAGAATATAACATAAACACTTAAGCACCATAACCATGTACATTCACCAAATTCAACCAAACACATTTTGCATGTGTGTCCAACCAACTATCCATGATCCGCATCAACACGCCTCAGGTCCATTCTCACGGCACCGTCAACACGCCTCAGGCTCAGCCCTCCGATCGATCCGGGCTTAGTCCCGCGTAACCACGCCTCAGAACATTTCTCTCGACCTACGTAACCACTTCTCATGTCATTTCTTACCTTTCTAGCTACACCCGCGTAATCACGCCTCAGGTTGACAGCCCTCCGATCAATTCAGGCTCTGTCCCGCGTAAGCACGCCTCAAGACATTTCTCATGCACATATGCCACAGCACAATTCACCATACTTTCACCATTATCAATCTAACACGTCATAATTCCTAAATTCAAATCATGCTCCCCACATCAGTCTACCAACCTGACATTCAAGTTGGCACATTCAAATATCCAATTCACCCACAAACACCATGATAGCCCAATCATCGAACCCATCTCAATCAGTTACTAATTTAGCCACAACTCATCATAATTTAATCCACCAACTAGCCATATTCACACATCAATCCTATTCCAGACTTAGCCACTAAATAGATACTAAACAATCCCTAAACAAGTCCAAATAATACCCATTATACTAGGGAAGATTTAGGGAGTCACTTACTTAAGTTTGGCCTAAAAAAAATCGACAAGGGTCCAAAATGGCCTGGTGGAACAGTGGCGGCTCGACGCGACCAAGCGAAACGGGCACGGTGGCTGGGCACGGCTCGGTACAACCCTCGGCCATGCCCGGGACTCTCGGGCACGGTTGGGCGAGCGGCCTAATTGAACGGGTGATGGCTGGGCGAGCTCGGCCATGGCCGGGATGGCGGCTGAGTGTGCTCGAGCAACGGGCTCGGCATTCGACACGAGCAAGGGTAGCGACTGGGTTATTCGGCCACGGTTAGGGCAGCGGCCAAGCATGCGGGCAATGGGCTCGGCTACAGCCAAGTAAGCGGTGAAGGCGAGTTGGTCAAGCGTACGGCGGGCGAGCTGGGGCGGCAGAGGATTCGACTAATACAGGGGCAGCTGTGGCATCACTGGAGCAACAAGGGCAACGGCAGTCCGGGGAGCTGGGGTGGTGGTGGCGAGCCATTAGAAGTAGCAGTGGTCGGAACGGCGACGTGCGGCTGTAACGTCCTGAATTCGCCCACTTTCGAAATTAATAAAATAGATAATTATTTCTCATTTTGTTTTAGTGAGTCTCGCCCGGAACTTATCATTCTCGAGATACTAACCATTAGGGAATGGCTAACTAGGAAAACGGTGCGTGGACCTAAGATGGTCAATGGCTAGGTTAACCCCAACCTTTAGATTGAGGGCAAGATGGTCAATTGTGGAAGATTGGTCACCTAACCCACTATGTCCATTTGTGCTAAAACCTTGCAATGTCTCTCTCTCCTCCCATTTCCTCCCACCACCAACCCAACCATCTCTCTCTCTCTCTCTCTCTCTCTCTCTCTCTCTCTCTCTCTCTCTCTCTCTCTCTCTCTCTCTCTCTCTCTCTCTCTCTCTCTCTCTCTCCCGTTAACCGCGACCAGCATTCCCCTCCCCTTCGCCGCCATGGATCGCCGTCCGCTAGGGAGCCGCGCGCCGCTGCCGTTAGCACCGCCGGGAACTGCCGCTCGCCGCCACTGCTTAGCCGCCCTTGCCACCTGTCCAGCCTTCATTAGGAGCCTAGGAATTCAAGTGAGTACAACCCTAAACCCTAATTAGGCTAATTTACATTTCTAGATGAGTTTAGGGGTTAATTAGGGTAATTTAAGGGTTAGCTTGTGGGGGATGTTAGGGGGCTGACTTTGTAGCTAATTTGGTGGCTTAGTGTGATAATTTAATTGAGGTTTAGTGGCTCGTAATGTGCTATATGTTGGCTGAGCATAGACGCCTTGATTTGGTCATAATTGTGAATTTAGCGAGTGTAATTTGTGGGCCGAGTGGTGGTTATTTTCGTGGCAATTTTTGGGGTCTAATGGGATGATTTAGAAGTGATTTGATGGTCTAAGATGGACTGCTCATGGCTGATTTGGTATCAGGTCGATTCGGGTCATAATTGATTTATCGAGGTTTTAGGGCAAATTACTTAGGGAACGGTGATCGGCCCGTGAGGATGCTAAGTTAATCATGGCTGGAGAGTGACTGTGCAATGCTCTATGATGTGCTTGGTATGGCCAATTTATGAGATGCTTGGTAGGCTATTGGCATTTGTAGTTTTGGTGTCTAATTGCGTGAATTTGGGTGTTAAACTGCATGTTGTGCCTGATTTGGATTGGTTGGTTCATTGGGCATATTAAAATGTGAATTGAGCATGTTGTGGTGTTATTTGAATAAATAGCCAAATCATATTGAGTGCCCAGTGTGAATTTCACGAATGTCGAGTGTGGATATAACGGCCATGAGCGTGCATACTGAGTATGGGGATAACATGTGCATTATGTGTGTGCGCACAAAAGGCATGAGCATGTGATCACCTAATCGCCCTGATGCATTTTACGTGGGGTTTAGATAATAATTGGTGTATGTAAATATGTGATCACATAAAGCCTTGATGCGTTTTACGCGGGGTATTGAACCCATCCTGAGGCGTGTTACGTGGGACGATGCCCGGACTACCGGAAGATGATCAACCGGATGCGTTTTATGTGGGTTAAGTGTCATGAGCCTGATGCGTTTTATGCGGGCTAGAGATCGATCTCGAAGTGATGGACCTGATATGTTTTACGCGGGTCGGAGGAGAATTGGTAAATGGAAAGTGTGCAAGAGTGCAAGTGTGCGAAAGTGCATTGATGAGACATGAGCACGAGCATATGCATGACATGCGCTATGACCAAGTGATGTGTGCATGTCCTACGATCGAGTTCTGTGTTACTATTATGATTTGTAATTGCCTAACCTGCAGGGTTAATCGGGTATTGGATTTGGGTCCGAGGGCCTAAGTCATTTGGATTCTGGTTTGTGTGTTATTTAGTGCTCGTCAGGAGGTACATATTAGCCTAGCTAAGGTTTAAGGGGCCTACTCGCTGAGATTTATTCTCACTATTGTGTAAACCCAATTTTTCAGACCCCCGGCCTTGAGATGCCCGCAGTACCTATTCATTTTGGGATCCCTTACCGGATAGATTAAGAGGAGACTGTATACCCCGCAGGGAACATGGATTTTATATTAGATATCTATCTACAGTTTGGGTTGACGCAGGCGAGCAGCTTGACCAGGCCCATAGGTATATAGGGTGGTGTATCAGGGACCATACAAGGACTTACGGACCCCTGCGATCCTTTGAGGTCCCATTTAGCGAGTCAGCGGATGTTGACCCTCAGTGTCTCGATGGGGATTTGGCGAGCCCTGACCGTGCGTCCGGGAGGAACTCTAGTGCTGATCTAGGGCACGGGTAGGATGTTTACGAGATGGACAAACTAGAGTAGATAGAGGAGGAGCCGGAGGATGGGGACCCAGACTTGGAGCCGATGGATTCGGAGGATGAGCTAGAGCCGATGGAGCTAGACCTCGAGCTAGAGGCATACATGAGGAGGACGGTTCAGACGAAGAGTCATCCGGGATCGATATCGATTTGGAGTCCATGGAGTCCGAGCCGGAGTCGTTAGAGAGTTCTTCCGACTCGTCGAGCTCTGACCCAGACTAGGAGCCCTAGAGTAGATGTTAGACCCTAGTTAGGTCGAGCCAGCACCTTTTTGACCGGAGCCCCACCTAGTATTAGTACACCTAACCACCCAGGCCACTTACCTCTTTTTGTCAGTAGTGGCCGTTGACCCATTTTTATTTTTTTTGAGCATATGCTGTAAATGAATGTTGTATATGTTCTCCCTAGTAATGGAAGTGTATATTTTGTAACCCTGTTGTTTGTTCTACCATTGGTCTCGTGTTTGTTTTGTATAGGTGTTTACGTTGCTTCCGCATGTGCCTTATGCTCTGTTTGGTTATTGGGTCGGCGACACGTCCTAGAATGTCGTACTCGAATCGATCGTGGCAGGGATGTGGCGCGCCATGGAGTGGGGGGTGTGACAGTAGTAGTCGCTGACGACACGAATAGAGGAAGGGGAGGAGAGAGGGAGGGGGTGTCGCGATGAAGATGGAGTGGCCAGCGGTGGCGTGATGGGACTACAGGCGCCTGGGTGAAGCTGGGCTGGTCAGTGGACGGCAATCGTGTCGGTGATGGGACGAGCGATAGGCTCGGCTAGGCGAGCTACAAGTAGGCAGGCGACAAACTGAGGTCGGGGCGATGAGTTGCTGGGCGAGCGAGCCGATGACGGCGACGACATCCGGTGTCTGGGCGGCAGCGACGGCCGAGGTGGCAGCCAACTGGTTGAGCGAGCGGCAAGAGAGAGGAAGCAGAAGCAGCGGTGCCGAAGGAAAGGAAGAGGAAGAGAATAAGAAGAAAGAAGAATAAGGAAAAGAAAAGAAAAAGGAGGAGAGAGAGAGTTTGCATGGGGAAGGGGGAGAGAGGACGTGCGTAGCATGGGGGAGACGTGATCGAGCAGAGGGGGAGGAAGAGAGAGAGAGAGAGAGAGAGAGAGAGAGAGAAAGAGAGAGAGAGAGAAAGTCAAATGCACTCGAGTGCAATCCGACGGCCTACATTTGAACTCGAAATCGATCCAACGGTCCTCGAAAAATCCTAATTAGGATTTGGCCAAAAGACACTAAATAAAACACACTACGAGAAATGTCTACTAGTCTAAATTCGCACCCGATTAAAATTTCACTTTTCACTAATTCCGAGTAATATTAACGCTAACCACAATAATATCGACATCGTCCAATTAAATTCGTCACAAAACTCCAATAAATTCGATACCAAAATTTAGGCTCTAAATAACGATCATATTCAATCGAGTGCGATTCTAGCGAAATCTCTAATTTAAAAATAACCCAAGAGTTATCAGTTCTGGGTGAGATTTAATTATAAGCACACTGACGAAATACACGTTTTATAAATCCCAAAAATGGATCAAAATTCTGAATGTCACAAGTCTAAGATAAAGAAGAAAGGTAAGACTCCTGCTACAGGTTCATCTCAAGTCACTAGGAAAAAAAGAGTGATTGAAACCATTCTGAAAGACAAATAAGACAAGGACAAACACAATGAAGAAGAACAAGCAATAGATGATAAGAAGAGTGAAGAAGAGGCAGTGTCACACCTCGGATCGTAACGGGCCCGCTACATCCCAACAACGGTCGTATAGAACGCAATGTCTCAGGACGCATCGCCGACCGAAACGAAAAACCCACATGAATACGCAAGTGGAAGCGAAATATAACTACCCAAACAATAGACAATCACAGAGGAATAATAATAGCATAAAACAATAATTTCATAGTAATGGAAAATAGTCACTTACAACATTCGGCCAGACAATCAGACATTAAATTCATATGGTTAACATCCATCATTATCATCAAAAAGGGACAGGTGGTAAGATAGACTAGCTAGTTATACAAAAGGAGCTCTACTAAAAGCTTCTAAGCCCCGTACCCAAACACTCCTACGGTGCCCAATTTGAATTAGACCCTGAAGACTCTGACTCCGTATTAGAGTTGATCTCGATCAGCTCTTCCTCGGACTCGAACTCTATGGGCTTTGGCACAAGCTTGGGCTCTTTTTCAGGTTCGAATTCCTCAAATTCGTCTTCAAGCTCAAGATCCACAAGCGCTACAAGTTCTACTACGGGCTCGGGTTCGAAACCTAGGTTCTCCGAAGGATCTTTGGGGTCCAGAATCTCACCATCAAGAGCATACATGTCCCCAGGCTCCCAATCCATGGCATCCTTGTTGTCATGCTGCTGTCCCTCAAAATCCCGAATTAGGCCAACTAGCTCCAACCCGTCATAATAAAACCAGGCCAAGTAAGTGTGACGCTACAAGTCGTCTAGGCCTACGTCTACCCATACCATAGTGACGTGCCTAATATAAGTCTGATGTAGACCTACTGGATACTCGATCTTCTCATGCACCGTATACATAATGGGGGTGTCATGCCCCGAGCCCTAACGAGCTCGCAACACCCCTTCGACGGTCATATTGAACACGACATCCCAAGATGCATCGCCGATCTAAACGAAACACGAGAAGACAAACGCAAGCGGAAATCAAACAACGCAGACAATAAACAATGACCAAAGGGCAGTACTTGCACAAATCAATAAACTCATCTCATTAGCTTGAGACCATAAAATTCATACATTAGGCTGTTAAGGTTAACATCCACCTTCATCATAAAAAAGGAATAGGTGGCAAGATAGACTGCCTAATACACAAAAAGGGCTCTACCAAAAAGGCTTCTAGACCCCCAACACCTAAATCCTCCTACGGTGCCCAATCCAAATTGGACCCTAAAGACTCCAACTCAATATTGGAGTTGATCTCGATCGGCTCCTCCTCGGGCTCGAGCTCCCTAGGCTCCTCCTCGAGCTCGGGATCGGGTTCTGGTGAGAGCTCGGGTTTTAGGCCAGGGTTCTCTGATGGTTTGTCGGGGTCCGTCACCTCGCCATCGGGGGTAAACTTATCCCAAGGCTCCCAGTTCACTGCATCCTCATTTCCATGCTATAGCCCTTCAAAATCACGGATTGGCCCAGTAGTCTCCAACCCGACATGATGATACCAAGCCAAATAAGTATGGGGCTGCGGTCCTCTAAACCCTCATCTATCTAAACTGTAGTAAAATACTTAATGTAAAACTGATATGGGCCTACCACATATTCGGTCTCCTCATGCACCGTGTGCATGGAGACCCGAAAATGCCTAGCTAGCGGTATGCTCAAGGTCGGGGATCTGAAAAGGTTTGCACTACAACAATGAGAATAAATCTCAATAAGCAGATAACCTATACCCCACCTAGGCCAATGCGTACCCAAACGAGTCCTGTGACATTCTGAAATCTTACCCACTTGGGATTTATAAAATGGATGATTTTATGAACGTACTTGTAGTTAGATCTCACCCGAAACTGATCACTCTTGGGATACTAAACAAAAGAGAATGACTAATTAGGGATTTAAATTCGCATGACCAAAGAACCTCGATTGTGAACCGACTTTCGATCATAAAAATTGTCGATGTGACATTTTGAGCCAATGTAGGTTGGTCCAAAGATAGTCAGGGATCAATTCGCCGCTGTCATGCGAGTGGATCGCGGGTGATTCCGCTCGATCACGAAATGAATTGACGAATGACCATAAACCTATACCAAACGATCATGCCCGTCGAAACTAGCGATCGATCCTCACGATTAAGTGACAACCGAGGTCGTCACAACCCGAGTGAACTTAAACGTGGCTTGATTCAGTATCGGCCACGGGTCAAATGTGCGAATTTCCCCAAAAGCCACCCGTTAGTTCAAGATACGCTCAAGTTATGATAATTAAGTTTAATCATTAATTAGAGACCAAGTTTAGGCATTGGAAATTATGAAGGTCATGATAGGATAATTGGACGACGTTGTTATTAGATCGGTCAGCCTCAGATTTGCCCGGATTCTTCAGAAAATTTGAATTCTGGCGAGAAATGGAAAATGACCGTTTTACCCTTGGGATTTTGTTAAGGCCATGCATTATGTGAGAGGGGCATTTTGGTCATTTCACACCTCCATTAGAGATAAAAAAATTTTGGACAATTTTACCCTTGGGAATTTTGTGAAATTCTAATTTTTCCCCTGGATATTTTTAGTAAGGATTAATCTTGGCCGTCGATCTTAGGATAAGATCAAATCGTAGCCGTCGATTTGGAAATAGAGAGGAGGGTAAGATGGTCATTTGGCAAGGTACACCAATTATTGACCATTTGACCTACTTAATTCCATTTTCTCTCTCCCCCACTCATTTCTCACTCTCTTGGAAACTCTCTCTCTCACTCTCCCTCTTGGCCGACTCCTCCCCCTCCATCGTGACCATGGCCAGCCACCTAGGCTGATTGCCGCCGCCATCCACCCGCCGAGCTGAACCGCCGCCGCTGTGGCCGCTCGCCACCATCACACCTCACCGCCTCTTTCTCTCTCTCTCCCCCCTGTTTTTCCCTCACCGAAACCACCACCACCATCCTCATTCGGTTCTGTTTAGCCGTGGAAAGCCAGCAGCCAATCGCCGCAATTCGCCACCGTCCGTGTCTGTCGGCGAGTCGCCGGTAGTCCTTCCCGCTTGTCGCTGCTGCCGCTGCTGTTGGCCCTCTGTCCAGCCACCATTGAGGCCTTGATTTGGCATAGCAATTACAAGTGATATCCTAACCCTCGCCTAGGATAACGGGTATTTTTGGGTTAGTTTGGAGCCGTTTTAGCGAGTTTTAGGGGTTAATCGTGGATTAATGGTTGGATTGATTTGGTTGAGTGGTTCGGATGGAATTGTGATAGTTTTTGAGGTGGAATTAAGGTTAGAATTGATTAGTTAGGTAATCGGAATGACTTCGGGTGATTATTGTGGCAAAAAAGGGCCTAAATGCACCGTTAAGGTGATTTTCAGTGATGGCCGAGTTACTGTTCATCCTTTGTGGCTGAATTGGTGTATATTGATGATTGAAATATAGTATGTGTTGGTTTGGGGGTTGTCGATAAGAGTACGATGCTCGTGAATGGTGAAATTCGGCTCAAAATGCAAAAATTCGGATTAATTGTGCAAGTGTGAATTGAATTGGATTGGCTGGTTTTGGTGATTGTTATGGCTTGAAATAGACATGAATGTGTTGAATTTATGTGCGTATTAGTAGCTGTGATTGTGGATCCAATGGCGACCTCGTGTGCTCATTGAATTGTGGAGTAATTGATTGAAATGTGGCCCGTTATATGCGTGTATGGGCTGAATTAAATTGGCTGGAAATTGGCCATGTTTATGTGTTAATCGAGCATATTTGTATGAGGTTCGAGCAAGTGAATGAATGAGAAAATTTTGTGATGTGTCGTGCACGTGGTCATGAGAATCCCTGAGGCATGTACTATAACGTGGGGAATTATGCCGTCCTGATACGTGTACTTTAACACAGGACGATACCTGATATTATCGGAAGACTGCCAACTTGAGGCGTGTACTTCAATGCGGGTTGTGCCGTAGGTGGTGGATGTTGAGCCTGAGGTGTGTATTGTAACGCGGGCAAGAGACATAGCCTAAGGCGTGTACTGTAACACGGGCTAAGAAGTGTTGTGAATTTGAGATGGTCGTGTATGGACCGTGAATTGAAAAGTGAACCTGAGGCGTGTACTGTAATGCGGGTCACTGGCAAGTTGAATGAAAATAGTATGATGAGGCATGAACGAGTGTGTGATATGTGGAATTGGAAATGCCATGTGTTCGACTTGTGTTTCAGGCATGATATTTAATTAGAATGTGCATATGGTTGAAATTGTATATTTGAGACTAACCTGCAGATTGCGCGTATCAAAAACCCGGGTAAGTGCAAATTGTGTGTCTGTTATGTGATCGTTGAATGTGATTGTGTTTAGACTTGTCTGGAGATATGTGTTAGCCCAGGTGTGGTTTAAGGTGTTTACTTACTGAGATGTGTCTCATGATTGTTTCAACCAAACAATTTCATAATCTCGGCCCAAACAATGAATCTTCCACCGTTGCCACCTCAGCATTTTGGTATTCTGATACACACCGACCATAATGTTATAGAATACCCAATAGATAATAATATGACCCGGATCAAGCATACTACCGTAGCCTGGGTAGACATAGGGCAACCTCTTTGATAGGCCCACACCTATACCGCCCGGATGTTTTGGGACGGGATGGATGAGTTTGGCCTCGTTCATGGCTTTGATGTTCCCTTTGACGGAGTAGAAGATTGGCATCTATCAGCCATACCCCCTCTCGATGATGAGATGACTAGTCTGGAAACTAGTCTAGCACAGTTCGGACATTAGCCTGCACCTATAGTACCTAAACCTTCAGTGGCTAAGCCTAATCCGGAGCTGGTGGAATCATAGGCAGGGTATGATCTTATGGAAGTAGATCTAGGTGTAATACTAGAAGAAGAACCTAGAGAAAAAGACCCCGAAGAAGAGCCTGAATAAGTACCGGAAGAAGAACCCAAAGACGAACTAGAAGAAGAGCCGGAGTTAGAACTAGAAGAGAACCTGAGGATGAGCCATAGGAAAAGCCAAAAGAGGAGTCTGATGAGGAGGAGCGAATTGAGGTTCCGTTAGAGTTGAGTGATGAGGACAACCCGATTGAGATTGAGGCGGATTTTGAGTCCTCAGATGAGCAAGTGGCTCAGGAGAATTCAGACTCGAGTTCTAGTGAGTCGGACTCAGAGTGGACGCCATCCAGGGGGCGTAGGGGCTAGTTTAGGGGTTGAGTAAATCTTTTTAAGTGTCTTATTTTTGGAGCTAGGATACCTAGGCTACTGATCTTTTTGATATCGGTGGTGTATAGTTTAGAAGCTCGGTATGCATGTATATTATGTGGATGGTAAATGGTGGATATGGTATAAGTTTGAATGGGTTATGGACGTATATTCTCTCTTTTACCCCTAGTAATTTTGTCCGAGTGTTTGTGGCTTTTGCTGATGCTTTATATCTTATGTATGGGGTCAACGACTTCCTGGGACGTCGCGATATTCGACCATAGAGGTATGTCACGAGCTCGATGGAGTTCAGGGCTTGACAAGTCCAACATGCGATCTAATAGCCAACACATTCAAATCCACACAAACGTACTTACCTCGCCTTAAATCAAGTGCCAACTCTGCATATTAGTTAAATCACCATAATTGCAATAATAATTCAAGGATGTAACATAAACACTCAAGTGTCATATACATGCACATTCACCCGATTCAACCAAGCACAATTCGCATACATGTCCAGCCACTTTCCACGACCCACGTCAACACACCTTAGGTCCAGCCCTCCGATCAATCCAGATTCAGTCTCGCGTAACTATGCCTCAGGAAATTTCTCTTGACCCGCAGAACCACGTCTCAGGTCATTTCTTGCCTTTCTAGCCACACCCGCGTAACCACACCTCAGGTTGGCAGCCTCCGATCAATCTAGGCTCAGTCCCACGTAATCATGCCTTAGGATATTTATCTCGACTCGTGTAACCATACCTCAAGTCATTTATTGCCTTTTTAGCTACACCCACATAACCACGCCTCATGTTGACAGCCATCCGATCAATCCGGGCTTAGTCCCGCGTAACCACGCCTCGGGACATTCCTTATGCACATGCACCACAACACGAGTTCGTCATTCTCACATGTCATACTATTCAAATTCAAATCGCGAATTCACCACACTAGCTCACCAATCCGACATTCAAGTCGGCACATTCAAACATCAATTTCACCCACAGACGCCATGACAATCCGGTCATTGAAATCACAGAATTCAGCCACTAATTAAGCAACATAATCACCACAATTTAATCTACCAACTAGCCACATTCACATAACAATCCTATTCCAAGCTTAGCCATTAAACCGATACTAATCACGCCCTAAATAATTCTAAATAATATCCATTATACTAAGTAGGGTTTAGAAAGTCACTTACTTAAGTTTGGCCTGGGAAAAACCAGCAAGGGACCAAAATGGCCTGGCTGAACAGTAGTAGCTCGGCGTGGGCAAGGGCGCGACGGGCATGGTGGCCGATAAGATGCTCGGCCACGGTCGGAGCGCTCAGTACGGCGCTCGACCACGGGCAGGGCAATGGCTTGGGTGAATGGGCGACAGCAGGGCGAGCGGCTGGACAACAACGGGTACGGCCCAGGGCAGCGACCAGGTGAGCTGGGCAACTTGGCCACGGGCTAGGCAGCGGCCTGGACTATCCGACCATGGCCGGGGCAGCGACTGGGCGTGGGGCAACGGGCTCGGGCACGGCCGGGCACTCGGCTAAGCAGGTGGCTGCATTGGTCGGCGAGCTAGTTAGCACGGCGGTGGTGGCGAGCTGGTGGCGGCTGGCGAGCTAGGCTCGCGGCAGCGATACGCAATGGCGACTACAGTAGGGACGGCAGCCGAGGCAGTGATGGGCAAGAGAGGGGGAATTGGGGCAGTGGAGGCGAGAGAGGGGGAGCTGGGGTGGTAGAGGCGAGCCGGCGGTGGTACGGGCGGCACGGCGGCATTACGGGAGGCGGGGTGAGGCCAGATGAGCTGACTGGCAGCTAGGTGGAGCCAGGCCATGGCAGATGCGGCGACGAACTAATGCTGCACGCGAAGGGGAGGGAAAGATAGCCAAGTCGAGGGGCACGGCCGGACGGGCGGTGCAACAGCTGGGCGAGCGATGTTGTAAGGCGGACGGCGCGGTGGTGGTCGGGCCGAGGACGAGCACAATCAAGGCATCCAAATGCAATCAGTACTTTATCGTTCAATGGAGTAGTCACACACAGTATAAATTCAAGCGGTTTCAACTCAATTCTAGACAATTTAACAAACTGCTCAGATATAAACAAATGCGACGCCCCCATATCAAATAAAGCATATGCAGCATGATCGTAGAGAGAGACCGTACATTTGATCACGCCAGGCGCATCCTCAACTTCCCTTCTCGCCATTGCATATACTCGTCCTTGGGTCAGCGGCCTATTCTGATTGGCCGGCTGGATAGCTCCGAACTAATTTTCATTCTGGGGTGGCAATGGCAGTAGTGCAGGCGACATAGCCTTCCTGTTGTTAGGGTAGTCCCTCATGTTATGACCCCTTTCGCCACATTTGAAACACACTCCGCCCCTATTTGGACAAGGTCCATTCCCATATTTCTCTCCACATAACTGACATGGGGAGTTCTAAAAGCAATTCGACTTCTCGATATTTCTCTGAACAAGAGGGATAAAACGATTATTTCCCGTCATAGGTCTCTTCTCAAAAAGATAGTTGTCCCAAGTCGGGGCCTGCCGTGATCCAGAGGTGGCAGCCCGATCCATCAAATCACGCTCGATTGCCTGAGCCCGGTCATAAATCTCATGATAGCCCCTCAGGTTCAGTGAGATCATCTGACTGCGGAGGTCCGGCTTTAGTCCATCTTCAACCTCCTGGCTTTGTCCACTAGGTCATCTACTATTCTTGGACAAACTTGGACAGCCTTGCAAACTCAGCCTCATATTGGTCTACCAACATCTGACCCTGGCGAAGTCTCATAAATTCTGCCAACTTCTGCTCTTAGGCACTTTTCAAGAAATACTTACCATTAAAAGTCTCAATAAAAATGATCCAAGTTGGAGCAGTGCCAACAGGAAACACTTGACCTCTTATGGCTCTCCACCAATCGCTCGCATTTCCTTGAAACTGGTATACTGTCATGGTTACCTTTTTCTCGTCAGTGCATTCTAGCACTTTGAAAGCTTTTTCTAGCTCTTCCACCCATCGAGGTGCAGCCTCAGTATCACCTCTACCATCGAACCTCGGAGGCTTCGGCTTCAAAAACTGTTCAATCAACTTAGACATCGGCCTATTTACATTTACTTAGCCCTGAGCTGAATGCCCACCATTCTCGTTGTTCCCATTATTTCCATTGGCCCCATTAGTAGCGGCTACAACGGCTTCGGCAGCAGCAATCATAATGGCATCTCTATCTCCAGACTGTCTGCCCCTCAAAATTCCAACCTCTCATAGTGCCGTCAGGATCCCATCTACTCGGGGAGCCTCCTTAACTCCAGCTGGCGGGGCCACGCAACCTCGACCTCGACCTCTTCCTCGGTTGCTCATTCTCATAGGATCTTACACTCGCCTACCTACTATAATTTCACTCACGAATTAGAGACCTAGGCCAACTATATCAATCTAAAATCCTAGATAGTGAATCACAACAGCAACTTACCAAGTAGGTAGCCAATCACATACAACACTCAATCGCAGCCAACATGATTCGTACACTTACCTCAAGTCCTGACGCACCTGCACTTCACACATTATTGCATAAGATAACTCAGTAACCACAATCATACAATCTGGCGTACGCATGGCGCACGAGTCTCCCTGGCTACCCCTAAGTCATTGCTCTTTATCACTCTAGGCTTCGACTAACTTGGATTGATCTGACCTTGCTCTGATACTAAATCAATGGGGATGTCACACCTCGGACCCTAACGGACCCGCGACACCCTTACGACGGTTATATCAAACGCGACGTCTCAGGACGCGTCGCCAATCCAAATGAAATACCCATGTGAATACGCAAGCGGAAGTGAAATATAACTACCCAAATAATTGACAATGATAGAGGGATAATAACAGCATAAAATAATAATTTCATAACAATGGAAAACAATCACTTACAACATTCGGCCAGACAATCAGACATTAGGCTCCTGGGGTTAACATCCATCATTATCATCAAAAAGGGATAGGTAGTAAGGTAGACTAGCTGGTTACACAAAAGGGGCTCTACCAAAAGCTTATAAGCTAAGTACCCAAACACTCCTATAACGCCCAATCTAAATCAGACTCTGAAGACTCCGACTCCATGTTAGAGTTGATCTCGATCAGCTCTTCCTTGGGCTCGGACTCCATGGGCTTTAGCATAGGCTCAGGCTCTTCTTCAAGTTCGGACTCTTCAAATTCGTCTTCGAGCTCAAGATCCACAGGCGCTATAGGTTCTGGTACGGGCTCGAGTTCGGGACCAGGGTTCTCTAGAGGATCTTCGGGGTCCAAAATCTCACCATCAGGAGCATACATGTTCCCGAGCTCCCAATCCATGGCATCCTCATTGCCATGCTACTGTCCCTCAAAACCCCGGATTGGGCCAACTAGCTCCAACCCATCGCAATTAAACTAGACCAAGCAAGTCTGACACTGCAAATCGTCTATGCCTACGTCTACCCAAACCGTAGTGAGGTGCCTAATATAAGTCTAATGTGGACCTACTGGATACTCAGTCTCCTCATGCACCGTATGCATAGGGATCCCAAAATGCTGAGGTGGCAACATAATTAAGGTCGAGGTTGAGGATCTGAAATGGTTTGCATTACAGCAATGAGAATAACTCTCAATAAGCAGACAACTTAAACACCACCTAGACCAATGCGTACCCAGATAAGTCCCAACAAGCAATCTAGCAATCAACATAATAGAATTCTCATACATGCTTATCTTGCCTCAAATCACACGCCAGCTCCACACATTAGTCAAATTACAATAATGCAATAGTAGCTCAAGAACATAACATAAACATTCGAGTGCCATCACCATGTACATTCATCCAATTCAACCAAACACATTTCACATGCATGTCCAACCAACTAACTACAACCCGCGTCAACATGCCTCAGGTCCAGTACTCTAATCAATTCGGACTTAGTCCCGTGTAACTATACCTCAGGACATTTCTCTCGAGCCGCGTAACCACGCCTTAGATCATTTCTTACCTTCTAGCCATACCTACGTAATCATGCCTCAGGTTGGCAGCCCTTCGATCAATTCAGGCTTAGTTCCATGTAATTACGTCTCATGACATTTCTCTCGACGCGTGTAACCACGCCTTAGATCATTTCTTGCCTTTCGAGCCACACTCGCGTAACCACACCTCAAGTTGGCAGCCCTCCGATCAATCGGGGCTTAGTTCCACGTGACCACGCCTCAAGACATTCCTCATGCATATACGCCACACGCAATTTGCCAATACCAATCTAACACATCATACTATTCAAATTCAAGTTATGCTCACTACATTAGCCCAACCCAACCTTCAAGTCGGCCACATTCAAGCATTGATTTCCCCCGCAAACGCCACGACAACCCGGCCATTGAACCCATATCAATCAATCACTAATTTAGCCACAAAAATCACCACCACATAATCCGTAAACCAATCACATTCAATTAACTAATCCATATCTAACTTATTCACTAAATCAACACTCATCAACCATTAAACAAGTCTAATAATACCCAAAGTATTAAGTAGGGATTAGGAGGTCACTTACCTAGGTTTTGGCCCAAGGAAGACCAGCAATAAGGCCAAATGGCTGGTCGGGGCAGCGGCAAGCTCGGCGCGGGTGAGGGCACAGCTGTTGACCAATGGGCAAGGCCTCGACACGGCCTTCAGCCACAGGCGAGGCACTCAGCCCAAGCAAGGCACTTGGCCAAGCGACAGGCGAGCGGTCAGGCGACGAGCCCGGCGGACTGGCGAACAATCGGTAAGTGGCTGGGCACGGGCAAGGCGCACAGCATAGCAAGGGCACCGGCTAGGACGGCTCGGCCACAACCTGGGGCAGCGGCCAAGCGGACGGGCGATGGCCTGAGCGAGCTGGACGATACAGTAGGCGAGTGGGGCGAGCGATCGATGGCGATGGCGATGGCGATGGCGATGGCGATGGCGATGGCGATGGCGATGGCGAGCTAAGTAGGCGATCGGCGAGCGACTGGGCGAGCGACAATGGAGAAGGGCAAACGAGCAGGCGTGCGGCCCGGCTAGCTAGTGAGCGAGTTGGCCAGCGACCTAAGTGAGTAGCCGGGCTAGCTGGTGAGCGAGCTGGCCGATGAGCTCAATGAGCGGCGGGGTTGGCTAGTGAGCGAATTGGGCGGCGAGCTGGGCGACACAGTGACGGCGACGAGACAAGTGGCTATTGGGCGGCGATAGGATGAGCGAGCAGCCAAGCAGCAAACTGGGCGGCAAGACTCGCGGCGGCAAGCTGCTGGACGAGCTAGCTGTGATGGTAAGCGATGGCTGGGCAGTAGCGACGGTGGTGGCGACAAGCTCAGCCAGGCGAGCTGCAAGTAGGCGGACGACGAGCTGGCAAGTGATGGGCGAATGATACGTGTGGCGGCGGGCGAACGGCTCTTGGGCGGCGAGATGAGCGATAGCGAGTAGCACAAGGCGAACAGCCGGTGAGCAGCGGTTGGGATGAACGGCGATGGGCGGTGAACCAAGAAGGGGAGGAGCAGAAGCCGCGGCGAAGAAAGGAAGAAGAAGGAAGAAGAGGAAAGAAGAAAGAAGAAGAAAAAGGAGGAGAGAGATAGAGAGGGGGCAGGTCTACATGGGCAAAGGGGGGAGTGAACGTGCACAGGGTGGAGGGGACGTGCGCAGATGAGAGAGGAGAGAGAGAGAGAGAGAGAGAGAGAGATAGAGAGAAAGAGTCAACTCAATCAATGCGATCCAACGACCCACGTTCAAACTCGAAGTTGATCTGACGGTCCACGAAAAACCATAATTTATAAATTAGGAAAAGGCCAAAAATACTAACTAAAATATACTAAGAGAGATGTCTACCAGTCTAAATTCGCACCTGATCCAAATTTCACTTTTCACCAGTTCCGGGCGATATTGACGCTGTTTACAATAATATTGACACCGTCTAATTAAATTCATCACGAAACTCCGAGAAATTCGACATCACAGTTCGGGCTCCAAATAACAGCCAAATTTGATCGAGTGCGATTTTAGTGAAATTTCAAATTTAAAAATAACCCGAAAGTGATCAATTCTAGACGAGATTTAGCTATAAGCGCACCGACGAAATACACGTTTTATAAATCCCAAAAATGAGTCGAAATTCGGAATGTCACAAGCAGTGAAAGATCCTTCTGAGAAGCTAAGTGAAAAAGTTGAAGAACCAAATTTTGGTTCTACAAAATCACCTGTGAAAGTGCAAGAACAGGGTGATGTTCCAGCTCAAACTAAAGAGAGTAGATCTCCACCTCCTGCGGAAGTCATCTCTGAAAGACAGGAAATTGCAGATGTTATTGGAGGTGCTGACATTAATGCAAGGATACAGGGGGAGTGTCAAAAAGAAAAAGGAGTGCAATGTGAACAAACAGACTTTGAAGACGAAGAATTCCAAGGACAGTCAACACATGATCAGACAATTATCACTTTGCTACTGGAAATCAAAGAAAAGCAATCTGCAATGGATGAAGACATAAAGAAGCTGAAGACCACTGTAGAAGACAAGATACAGAATGTCAGTCATAAGGCAAATCAAAATATGGCAGTAATCGAGAAAGCATTTGGTCAATACATGTCAAAGATCGAGGAGACTATGCAGAACTTGGAAAATTTCCTACTTGTTCGAATTCCCTACAAGCCTTAATTTGATCAAAATCCCTCTCTTATTTCAAAAACTTCTAAGTTTATTAGTGTTTGAACTAAGTTCTTATTTTGATTTGGAGTGGATTGCTATGGATTGATATTTTGATGATCTATGGATTTTTATGCATATATATTTGTGATGCTGACAAAAAGGGAGAGAAATGTGCAGCTATGATATATTTGACGATATAATTTGATATGCAAATGCATATATTATATATTTGATATGCAGGTAATTGAATACAAAGAAGATAGATTGTGATTCAGAATTTTATACAGTTCAGATATTGTTATACTCCTTGCCTTATCTTATTCATAAACAAAGTATAAAAATCTCAGATCAAATCACTTTGCATATATAAAATACCTTAAATATCTGCTCTAATATATGTTCGATCTTATTACTCAAAACTCTTTCAAAATCTGTATATCTACATTGAAAGTTTTGTTATCACAAAAAAGGGAAAGATTGTTGAGAAATTTCATAATAGATTTTGAAGTTGATAAAACTATCCATGTATGTTTTGTAAGTCTGATAAATGCTTTTAAGTATTTTAATTAAGGAGATTATTTTTAAAAGAGAAGATATGGCAATCTTAATCTTATTCAAGTTTAGATTGTGGAATTATTTCAAGTTAAAAGGTTCAAACTTTATATGATAGAAGACTTTACACAGGAAATGAAGGGTTTAGACTTTAAAGAACAACCCATCCTAACATAAATTTTGAATGCAAATTTATAATGCAAAATATCATAAATTGATTGACAATCAATCTCGAGGCAAATTTCCTATTAAATGGAGAAGCTCTACTTATGGAAACTAAAACTTTGGTTGTATGGGCGATCAGATTCAACAGGATTCAGACTTTGTCACTCAATGAGTACTTAATCTCCTTTATACAAATCTGTCTAAGATGAAAATTGGAAGATGATCCTCTAAAGACTGTCCAACGGCTAGATTTAATGTGGAGTATAAAAAGAAACCAAGTGCCGAGGAGCAAAAATAAGAGACGAAATTCAGAATCTACAATTCCAAAATCGGAGGATACTCCGATCTTTACTACTTGTCTTTCATGAGCTAAAATATGTGATCCTTGAGAGAAATACTGTAAGAGTGATTGAGTGAGAAAATGTGATCCGTTATTCACTAAGTGCTATCACTCACATCTGTAATCTCTTCATTGATCATCTAGTGAAATTCAATCAATAGGCTGTCAGCGTAGAAAAGTGGACGTAGGCTTAACCTAAGCCGAACCACTATATGTCTTGTGTGCAGATTTTCTCATCCCTTAAAACTCCTTTTATTTATTACAATGCACACTTGCACAAATGCTATCAAAAATTGTTTTAAATCTAAATGTTATTCAGACTTTGTTCTTGATTTTTTACTTCTGCTTTAAATTGGTCAAGAATTATTTAAAATCACCTATTCACCCCCATTTAGGTCATCCTTGCTAGCCACCTCATACTTAAAAGGGCAAAAGTTATTATAGAGGAGAGTGCTTGCACGCCTAAAATATTTGTAATCTTGTCGCTAGTTCTGGAGAATTTATTCCAACAATAACTATTGCCAGAAGTTTACCTTGCATTATATTTTTGTCTATTTGTGATAAAAAGATGTCATCGGATAATCCGATATCTAATTGCTCGTGAGGTATATTGACTACACATTGACCGCATGTTTGATAGCTTATTTTAAAATCTTCGTTGTCTACACAGCATGCAGTGAAACGCGCGTCCGCTCACTCATTTTAAAACATATCGGTGGCCGCGTGTTTGATCGCTCATTTGAAAACCTTTCGTTGTGATCAGGATGCATCGTCGGATCACCACTGGCACTTTGGTTCTGCTTTGCTTTGCGTCAGATTCTAGGAGTAGCTGCACCCGTACGGTTCAACCTTCCAAGAAAAGGCGAAATATGCCAGAAGAGCGATGGAGAAAAACGCTGTCTCTACACGGGCGTATGTGTGAGAGAGAGGGAGACGGGGCTCAGAATTTGATTTTTATTATGAATAGGCCGAGGAAGCTTGCATTGTGAATGAATTTCTTCACTTCGATTTTGGGGGTGTTCAATGGCAAATTCTAGTAAGATGATGAGCAGATTTGCCCATCTCAAGCACAAGCTTTTCCCTCCTTTTTCTCCTCCTCCTTCGTATTCAAGCCCCCTACACAAGAGAGCATCACAATTCCAATTGCAAGTCTCTCCCATCTCTTTGACCCCTTTCTTTCCACGCCACTTCTCTTCTCTCCCGCACAGCCTACCCGCCAGGCTACAACTCTTCTCTCCCCCCTCCTCCATCCCTCGGTGGGTTCACGATACGTTCATCAGTTATAAACAGGTCGACACGCACAACTTCGTGAGCCATCTCCACAATGCACTCGAGCGGAACAAGATAAGGGCCTTTGTCGACCACAATCTGAAAAGAGGACTAGAGATTGCACCGGCAATCAATGAAGCAATTGAGCCATCGAGGAGTGCTATCGTGGTCATTTCTTAAAACTACGCCTCCTCGCCTTGGTGCCTAGACGAGCTTGATAAGATCCTCAAGTGGAAGGAATAGAAAGGCCAGCTGGTGTTCCTCATTTGGGTGGACGTCGACCCCAGAGAGATGTGTGAGCAGTCCGGACCATTCGCCCAGATTGGCCAAGGCGAGAACGGTTTTGGGCAGGAGAATGCCGACAAGGTCCAGAGGTGGAGAGCCGCTCTCCGAAAAGCCAGCAATCTCACCAGTTGGTCTCTTGGAAACAGGTACTAACTTTCTCTCTTCAGAGGGTTTTCTTAAGAGGATTCCTAAAGGAAGTTACTTTTTTTGTCCATGAAACAACAAAACTTGCTCCTGAAGCCCAATCTTTTGGTCTATGGGCAGTAGGAATATTTGGAAATGTGTGGAATCCTTTTACTAGGAAACGAACTTTCCTGGATAGAATTGCAACTTAATAGTTTGGCTCATCAAAGAGATTTAACATGGACACTACAGCATCTTTTCAGATACATTTGCGACATTTGTGCTATTATGATTGTTATAGTTGCACTCCTTGACACTGTCTGTCATCTTCTATAAACTAACTTTTTCTCTTCGCATTTATCAGATTTTTCACTGAAGCATATATTTCAGCACGTGCTGATTTGCTCCATATATAGCAAATTCAAAGTGTTCGGCTAAACAAAACGATAGATGACCTTCTGTTGTACGTTAAAAGAAAAGAAAAGGAATTGATCGATCTCCCTTTTTTTCCAGTTGTAACCCTCATTTCATATTTTGTACTTCATAACTAAACAAGCATATAAGTTTATTCTTCTCACTTCTTCCCTCAAGCATAAAGAAATCTAGAGAACAACGATTTTCGCCGTTGCCCATTTCCTCCACATGCATCATTTCCCTCGCTTTCTCTGAGTCCCATTGTTGAAAACAGACAAATGGGTGAATTCCAAAGCATATAAGACAAGCAATCAAACATAATAACAGACAGAACAAAGAAATAAAAAGGACACGAACTCACGTGGTTCAATCGGTGGGATCTACTTCATAGGGATAGCAGCACAGGATTTCAATATACATAAAATCGTATAATAGGTATTATAATCACACTCAAGTCACTCAAATACTCTCATTATTTTACGGCCCTAATTACACGTAACAACTTACATAATGTTTAGACTCACAATTTTTCACGAAATAATTTCTCAATCTCACAAAAAAAATTATACAAACTTTTACCCACAAAATTCAAGCTGCTCAAACAAGTGCCAAGGTGTAATTCACGAGAAGACGTGCAGCAACGGGATGTAAACCACAAAGAATTATATCTACGATGTGCCACTAAATCACCTCTTGCTTCTCTTATTCATAAGAGACAAAATGCATATTTATATATTGAGGCATAACCAGATATAATCTGACTCCAACATGGGAATATTGAAACTGACTCCAAATCACAGAAAAAAAAAACTCACGTGTTTTGCTACTTTCGATATCGAACGTCCATAATCTTTTTGTCAACTGGTCAGCAACAATCCTATTTTTAAGTCCTCTTCTAACAGTTGCAGTCCAACTCCAATTTGGACTCACAAATGCAAAAGGATTTAGACTTGGAGAAGGCGGTCACAAAGTGGACTTTTTCTTACGAATTCAAATCGGCATTAGTATAAATATTACAAATAATACAAAATTATAAAGAAACGAAATTGCAATAACAAAGTTGGAATCGATACAAACAAATATCGAGGCCTGTGTTTGACACAGTTTCCTTAAAATAGATTCGTTCCCTCTAGCACGCGATTGAGGTTTCGCGAACGTCTGTCTCCCAGGATACAATGGTTGACAGCGAAGAAGAGATCACGGCACTTCCAAGCTTCTGGCGAACTTGAACAAACTCGAAATGAACACTACCGAAAACAGTGCAAATGCAGAGAGCGTTAAACCAGAGGAAGAATGATTTCGATAAAAAGGAACAGAGGGGAGAGCAATTCGAGAATAATAACAGCCGATTAAATCTGTCGTTACAAAATCAATACGAATAACAGACGATTAAATATTCGTAACTGTTTGAGTTGAAAAAAAAATAAATCAAAAGGCAAAATTGGGCTCATCGCGAGGCTCACCTTTCGGTCCTGCAATCGTGTACGCGGGATGTGCGCTCACACCCAAGTTTCAGCTTGTCGGGCATCGGATTTGCACGCCCCCTGCACCTGCGCACGAGACAGAGAGTTTGTGCTATGATAGTTATCACTTCAAATATTTGTAACTGTATATAAAGCACTGTATAGCCTTTTTTCTTTTCCGATGTGGGACTAGTGTTTTTTCACTTCCCACTTCCAACTCAAGGTTATTCTTTGAACATCAATTTCTCATTCATTCACCCATCAATTTATCTCATATTTCCAACAATCCCCCACATGAATAAAAATTGTTTTAGTTTTGACTTCGTAATAGTGTTCAACAATTGAAACCTGCATAGGATAGGTAGGTGTTACCCTTTGAACCTTCCCTTGTGAAAGTATATTTACTTTACTAGTTGTCTAGTAGACATGATATCCTTGAACTGTCCAGCTTTCTTATGTAAATGAACCATACACTTCACACAGGGATCATCTAAACGTTTATTCAGTTCTCATAGTTATGTTCGTTTTGGCCATGAACATCAACCTGGTTCTGCAAGAGTTTCTAAAGAATTTAGCCCTTAAATAATTCTCCTTTGAAGCGGCTCTACTTCTCTCTCACATAGGTGATTACTTAATTTTGAGTAATTTGTTTACTCCACTTAAGAATCATTAAAGCAAAATACTATCCTTTCCTTTACAATATCACTGTTATTTTATATATGAATGGTTTTAGGGATAACCCCTACAGTAACATCACTAAGTTTATATAATTAGGTTGTCCCTTTGAACCTAGATCTTGGGATCTCCAGTCAACTAGGTTGGATTTCCTTTATACCAACTTATTCTTTCATGGGCTTCAGTCCCATTCCTCTTGTCGATTCCTCAACTAACTCTCTGTTTAACCCTTTGGTTAGCGGATCCGCAATATTATCCCTTGACTTTATGTAGTCAATTAAGATAATTTCTGTTGAGAGTAGTCGTCTAATGGTATTATGTCTAGGACGTATATATCTAGACTTACCATTATACATATTACTTTGTGCTCTTCCAATCGCAGATTGACTATCACAATGTATACTTATTGGTGGCACAGGTTTTTGCCATTTTGGAATATCCTCTAAGAAATGGCATAGCCATTCAGCCTCTTCACCACATTTATCTAAAGCTATAAACTCAGATTCTATTGTGGATCTGGCTATAACAGTTTGTTTACAGGATTTCCAAGGTACGGCTGCTCCTGCTAGTGTGAATACATATCCACTAGTAGATTTTGAGTCTTTTATATCAGATATCCTGTAATGTCCTTAAATTCGACTCACTTTCATGATCAATAAAATTGATGTATTTCTCATTTCATTTTAGTAAGTCTCGCCCGGAACTGATCATTCTCGGGATACTGACCAATGGGGAAAGGCTAACTAGGAAAAACGGTGCGTGGACCCAAGAACTCAACCGTGAATCGAGTCTGATTCCGAGAAGCGATGAAGGAATATTTTGTGCTGATATGGGCCTATCCAAGGAGAGTGATGGATTTGGTTCGATTAACGACGTACGATCGGATAGCAGGTGATTCCGCACGATCGAGAGTACGCGCGGCGAACGATCCCGAACTTATTTTGAACGACCGCGACCTCTGGGACTAGCGATAAATCCTCGTGTTCTTTGGGAAATCAACATCATCACAACTCGAGTACCCTAAGTCGATAGGCGTAACCCCTAAACAGCCGCTCGTTAGTGAGAGACGCTAAAACTGCAAATTGAGCGAAATCGATCGTGGAATTGAATCCGGACTTCGGTGTCAAGTTTCATGGGTGTACGTAACTATTTTTGCAAGGACAACATTATTTTTATGTGGCCACTCATATTTGGGATCGATAGAGTCAAAAATTGAAAAATTGACCTGGGACCAGAAAATTACCATTTTGCCCCTAGGCTTAATTATGGTGT
This sequence comes from Syzygium malaccense, assembly GCA_031216405.1. Taxonomy (NCBI): domain Eukaryota; kingdom Viridiplantae; phylum Streptophyta; class Magnoliopsida; order Myrtales; family Myrtaceae; genus Syzygium; species Syzygium malaccense. The sequence continues at coordinate 13,249,587 of CM062259.1, read as the reverse complement.
TCCGAATTTTGGGGGATATTTGGGGTTTAAATTATGGTTTAATCAGCCCCAATAATTTAGAATATTATGGACAAAATTGCCTCTCCATTATTGGACTTGATTGGATCTCAACCATTGGATTAAAGGCAATATGGTTTTTATTGAGAAGTGGTTCACCAACCCCACTAGCCCAATATGTATATCTCTCATTCTCTCTCTTTCCTTCCCATTTTTCCTTCTCCCCAAGTTAGCCGGCACCCCCTCCTCTCTCTCCCTCTCCCGTGAGCTCCCTCTCTCTCTCTCGATCGTGGGCCTTTGCCGGAGCGTCGCCGGTGCTGCTCGCTGGTGCCGCCGCCCCTCGCCTCACCACCACCATCCAGCCATCCCGTCCTCTCCTTCTCCCTTTCCAAGCCGCGTGGGGACCAGCCCCCGCCTAGGATCGCCGTCCACGAACCGCCGCCAATGCTGCCGCCGTGAAGGCCGCCCGTAGCCGCCGCTTGCCCCGCCACTGTTCAACTGCCCTCGCCACTTGATCAGCTTTTTTTAAAGCTTAAGAATCCAAGTGAGTACAATCCTAAACCCTAATTAAGCTAATTTATATTTCTAGATGGGTTTTAGGGGTTAATTAGGGTATTTTAGGGGTTAAATTGTGGAGATTGTTAGGGGCTGATATAGTGGCTGATTTCACGATTTAGTGCGATAATTTAATTGAGGTTTAGCGGCTTAGAATGTGCCGAGTGGTGACCGGAAAGGTTGGATTAAATCGGCCCAAATTCGGGTTAAGTTTGGGTTCAATTGTGGAGTATAGTGCGCACCTAGTGTGGTACTCATGGTGGCTGATTTGGGTGATGTTTTGGGGAGCCTGATGGAGTATTTTGAGGATATCTATTGGCCTAGAGTGACTTGTTTAGTGGCTGTCCAGACCGGGATTTAACTAGACTAGGCGCGATCAATTTGGGGTTTAATTGTGTAATTACCGAGAATGTTTAGATTGACGGATTGGGTGGCTGAATTGCCCTTAGCTGTGATCAATTTTGTGATGCCATGCGTGATGCCTAGGGTGGCCAAAAATGGAGAAGCATGACGGGCCTCTAGTGCGCGAATTTATGTTGATCTAATTATGTGGATCATGTACCGTGCTTTGAATTGCTTTCATGGTCATGCTAATATGTTGGTTGGGCATATTAAAATGCGAATTGAGCATGCTGTGGCGTTGTTTTGAATAAATAGCCAAATTATATTAAGTGCCCAGTGTGAACGTTATGGCTATGAGTGTGCATCTCAAGCATGGGCATGGCATGTACATTATACATGTGCGCACGAACGACATGCGCTTGTGATCACTTAAATTGTCCCGATGCATTTTACGCAGAGTTCAGATAATAACTGGTATATGTAAGTGTGTGATCACATAAAGCCATGATGCGTTTTATGCGGTGCATTGAATCCGTCTTGAGGTGTGTTACGCGGGACGATGCTCGAATTACCAGAAGATGACCAACCTGATACGTTTTACGCGGGTTATGTGTCATAAGCCTGGTGCGTTTTACGCGGGCTAAAGATCGATTTCGAAGCGATAGACCTGATGCATTTTACGCGAGTCAAACCTAATGCGTTTTACGCGGGTCGAAGGAGAATGGATAATTTGCAAGTGTGCAAGAGTGCAAGTGTGCGAAAATGTATTGATGAGACATGAGCATGGGTGTGAGCACGAGCATATGCATGGCATGCGTCGTGGCTGAGTGATGTGCGTATATGTGCCGTGTGTCGCGACCTAAAATTCCTCTCAGGCTAATGGATTGTTAAGACTAAACCTAACTCGGGCCCTCCCAAGCCCTACCAATTCGCAACTTAGGGTTTAAGTTTTTTAACATGCAAAATTTTTCATGCTCGGAGTCGCCACTAATCTATTTGTGGTAGGTCGATTAGAAACCTAAATAAAACATAGGGAGATATGTTTTATTCCTACGAACCAGAGATTCTAAGCCCGGGGACTTGATTACGCTAGATCTAGTCTAACGCCCTTTCGGTACCTTTTCTTTTCAAAAATGTTTTGGCAAGCAATCTGGATCCATTTTAACTTAGTCACTAACATGTGAAGTGTTCATGCGGGTGCGCAAACCACCAATTTAACACCCAAAAAAGTATTAAATAAATTGCAAGTTGGAAGAATTACTTACCTCGAAGCAACGTAAGCATCTGCATTGTTAGCTAGAAAATCACATCAACAACCTAATATGATTTCTAATTAACAAGGAATTCACTCAATTTTTGGCTTTTCACTTATTTAAATGAAACCTAATCTACATGCAATGACGTGCAAAAATGACGTGCAAGTAATGCAACCTAGCATACAAACTATATGTCATGCAACGACGTGACCTAATTCTGATGACGGGCAAATAATTTATTTTTGGTATTTTCTAATGAAATTCGGAATAAAAATATGTCTAAATTAACATGCAACCTATGATGACTTAACATATCATAACATGACTTATTTTTTTAGATTTTTGTTAAAATTCGAAATAATAAATTACTTAAATTAAGAATGCAATCTATCCTAATCTACCATAAAACAATTCATTCTTTTTTTGGGGTTTTCATGAAAATTCGGAATTAAAAAAAAACCTAAATAATCTATTAAGATTAGAATATTACTTAATTTAAACTAGGAAATAGATTATCTCCAGTCCTAATTTAAATTAAATAATTACTCTATCGTCTAGATATATTTAGAATTCCCTAAACATGCAAAACTCAAATTCAAATCCTAACTGATATTTTTTTGAATTTTCTTTTTTTATTTAAAAAGGAAAAATAATTTAAACAGAGATAGCATCAACATTTAAAACAACCACGCGATCCGCAAAATTCGTTTCAAACTCGGATTAGGCACAAAAATCGAACTATCGGTCATATCTATAGGGTTACAGATATTGACGGAAATTCGATCATTCAAATTTGGAAAGCAGATAAAATTCATTGTCGTACCCAAGTGATTATGGGTAGGATAATGATTCTCCGTATCGCCACGTATCATACCTTAGGGATAAGGTCGGATAGTTGTCCAGATACGTTGCTGAATTAGGAAAGTTTTCCTAATTTTGAATATTTTCGAATATTGCGAACAAGGCAAACATCATCCTAAGATATCTAGCAATCCACACAATATTCACAGAATATTCAAGCATCCAAAAATTAAGAAACCAAATATTCTGAAAATATCGGATAACATCCTTACCTAATTTCGAATTATTTCCAAATTTGAACTCGCGGATCGGGATTGCGGATCGGGATGAGCGGCGAACGGCAGACCGGCGGTGGCGCGACCACGAGGACGGCGGCGACGCTGTTTACGATGGTGCTTGTGATGGCGCAACTCCGGGACAGCAGCGGTGGCGGAGCGACGGCGGCAGCGGCGGTGCGGCAGCGGGCGCGGCAGCGGGCGCGGCAGCAGGCGCGGCGAGGAGTGGCGGCAGCAGGCGCACGGGAGGCGCGGCAGCAGGCACGGCAGCAGGCGCGGCGGGGAGTAGCGGCAGCAGGTGGTGTCGCGCGGCGGAGAGCAGCGCACGGCAGGGGCGGCAGGCGCGGCGGCAGCAGGCGCGGCAGGCACGGCGGTGACGCGCGGCGGGCGGCAGGCGCGGCGGGCACGGCGGTGACGCGCGGCGGGCGGCAAGCGCGGCGGGCACGGCGGCAGCAGGCGCGGCAGGCGCGGCGGTGATGCGCGGCGATCGGCAGGCGCGGCAGGCACGGCGGCAGCAGGCGCGGCAGGCGTGGGTCGGCTCCGGCGTGCGGCGGGCGGCAGGCAGCGGCGTCGGGGCGCGGCGTGCGGCGGCGTGGGTTGGCTCCGGTGCGGAAGGCGCGGCGGTGGCAGGCGCGGCAGGGAGCGGCGGCGATCTTCGCCGGTCTCTCTCTCTCCCTCTCTTTCTCACTCTCACACTCTAAAAATTCTGATCTGAAAATTATGAGTCCACCCTCAAAAATTCTGACCTAATGAAGTATATATAACCCTAATCTAGGTCAATTAGATGGGCTCTCTAGCCCTAATGGGCTTAGACTTGGGCTTAGATTTTAATTTAATTTAAATGGGCTGAATTAATTAAGGATAAATGGGCTGAATTAAGCTCAAATTAAAACAACCAAGCCCGTTTGACTTGTAATTCCCGGCACTTGCATCCCAAGCGAGCCGAGTCTCATTCGATGAAATTTAAGCTCGTTCGTCACCGCCAGTCCGATGCAAAATGCAATTAATCTAAAATGAATTTAAACTATATGTTATGCAATTTAAATATTTTTTGTTTAGGGGTTAAAAATTTAATCCCTAATTTTCTATGCAAATTACACTAAGTGATGCGCCAAAATTTAGGTGTCAACAGCTGCCCCTCTTTGAAGGTGAGCTCGTAGAGGTTGCATTCAAAGACTAAATGATACCTAAATTTCAACCATGCAAATGCAATGAATGTTGTTTTTGTCGGGATTATGAGTCCCATTTTACAATGCATTAAGAAATGATGCATGCTGACTTGAATAGAAAACATACCTGGAATTACTTACCTGACATGAACGATAGCGCAATTCGAGGCACAACTTTAACTTGTATGTTGTTTTGGCAAATGTATGGGCTCAGTCCCATAGGTATTGCCTGATATACGTTGATGAACTTCGGTGATCTGCAGTTAAGTCAAAACACACGAAGAAAGCTCGACATATCCAATCATCATCTGGATTCATGAGAACATTTCCGATCTTTACGAACTACCTATACATCTCCATAGGTGTTTGCAAAAATTTGGCCGCTTCACTTATACCTGCTCATAAGTGAATTGCGGGGGAAACTTTTGAAATCAAGAGGATATTCTGACCTTTACATATACCTGCTCATATGCAAAGATTTGGCCGCCTCACTTATACCTGCTCATAAGTGAACTGCGGGGGAACACCTGGGGTTGAGAGAATATTCCGACCTTTACATACACCTGCTCATATGCAAAGATTTGGCCGCTTCACCTATATATGCTCATAGGCGAGTAGCGGGGGAACATCTGAGATAAAGAGAGTATTCCGACCTTTACATATACCTGCTCATATGCAAAGATTTAGCCGCTTCACCTATACCTGCTCATAAGTGAGTAGCGGGGGAATACCTGAAATTTTGGGAGAATATTCCGACCTTTACATATACCTGCTCATATGTAAAGATTTGGCCGTCATGCCTATACCTGCTCATAGTCATGTAACGGGGGAATCTTCTCGAGATTGTATGAAAATCTGTGATTTGATGAACAAAGGGGCTAGCCCAAGTGTTCAAGAGTTCCTTGACAAAGCACCTGGATATCATCAGAAGTACCTGAAAAGGTTTGATCAATAGACACCTGAACACAATCAAAGGCATCTAGAGATCGCAAAAATGATCGAATGTGGGACCTGACAATTGCTTGAACAGGTTAGGGATACCTAGATAGTCATAGACATCCTAGAGATAGAGATATACTTACCTGGTGATATCTCCAACTCTGAAGGCGTGTCTCCTGTTAGACACGATTTTAAGTAACATGTAATATGCATTCGCATACTGTCAAGAACACATATACACATGTACTATGATTTCAACTGATTTTCATGCACGATGTTTTTGTCAAATCAGCATTACAAACTTCGCTGGGGAAAAATCATGATAAGACAATCCGAACTCACAAGCGGATATCTTGAAAATGTCGAATGAGGGACTTCCGGTCCAAAAAGGCTTTCTCTCATTCTCATAGAAAAGGCTGATTTATGGAAAATCGCTCCATCTCACTATCATCATGTTGACAAGGGTCTGAGTATTCTCGCAAGCAGTACGACTTTACCAATCTGAGAGGTCTTTGTTAGGACCGTAACATGGGCTTGGTCAATGGCTTAGCAAAAGAGACTCTTCGAGTCAAGGCTATTGAAAGAAAATACTCTGCAATTGTCTCCGGGTTTACAAGTCAAGAACCCTGTAAAATGAGATAGAAATGGACTTGCTCGCACTTCTTCGAGCTAAGCTTAAAACATCCAAATCCTACGTTAGTTCAAATGCCCTAATCTGAAGAGACTTTGCAAGGGATGTAACATAGGCTAGGCTCATGGGTTGAGAAATGAATGGATCATTAGGCTCAAAATGTATATAACTGGGGTGAGAATTGGTGATCATCTCGGCATTATCACCGGTGTTCTTCTTCACCAGGGATTATCTCCTCGGTAAATGTTCCATTGGTCTCGAGAGCTTATCACTTGACTCCTTAAGACTCTGGATATTTTTGTGACTTTGACACATCTCAACATTTTCTAATCCAAAGTCGTCACTTTTTCTCCATTTTTTTCTTTCACGAGCATTAGCCTTGCTTTTACCAGGCACACTGCTTTTTCATGCCCTCTAGTTTTTTTTTTGACACACACTGTCTACAATGCATATATTGGCCAGCCACACTTTGGCTTGTTTTGATCGAATGACTAACATTTGGACTCTCAGAGTCTTCGTCTTTTATCGGTGCTCCGGATATGCTGCTTGAACAATGATGACTTTTGCCTTGCCCCAGTGTGGGGGGATGATCACCAACTGAGTTTATATGAAACGAATTTGCAGGCTCAATTGGGCTTAGCAAAGGATAAAATGTGTATAGGATAGAGAAAGAAATGCTCTTCGTCATCCTAAGGCACTTGAACTTCACGTGAATTCATCTGAAAAAGCAACACTCGAAGATTGATGCAAGTGAGAGCATGAAAATTTCTACTCATTTTTCACCTTATGACGCTGACTTACCTCCAGTTTGCCCCGATGTGGGGTGGTTCTTGACAGGGGTAATTTGAATGAATTTCTCCAAACGTTTAGGCTCAAAGTGGCAAAACAATGGATAACCTGTAGTGTTTGGAATAGAGAAATGGATCGCCTCTCGTCATTTCAGTTGCCGTACCTTTTGCGAGATAACCCTTTGCCTTGCAGACATGGAATTTTTCTACTCAACTCACTGGGGATTAGTGTACGGGACTGTGTATAGGATATGGCTTGCCTTTTATCATCCCGATGTACCTCATTCAACACATTTAATTCATTCCACGTGAGTTATCATATTGTCTAAATAGATTCCTCTTTTGAAATCGATAATGTAGACTGACAAAATGATCAAGCACAATTTAAAGCCAAGGCACACATTTCATCTTTAAATTGATTGAACCCATTTATTCATAAGTGAAATGTTTGCAATTCAGAATATAAAACCAAACATTTAAAAACTTTTGCTGCAAAATGTTAGATTTTGTCAGGGGTAATACATCTTCACAGCATCAGAATTAACAGGAGTGGAAAACTCATGACCATCCATTTCTGCGAGAATCAGGGCACCTCCGAGAAGCACCTTTTTAACCGCATACGGACCAATGTAGTTTAGGGCAAATTTTCCTCCAGGAACAGGAAAGACTGGCAGTACCTTCCTTAGGACTAGATCATTTACCTCGAAGTGTCTTGGACGCACCTTTTGATTGAAGGATCTAGCTATCCTCTGCTGATAGGTTTGACCGTGACAAATGGCTTTCAATCGCTTCTCATCAATTAGGTTTAACTGCTCATGCCTTTGTCGCATCCATTCCGCTTCGGACAACTCCACTTGAGACAAGACTCGCAAGGAAGGGATCTCTACTTCGACGGGTAGGACTGCTTCCATGCCATACACCAAGGAAAAAGGGGTTGCTCCGACAGAGGTTCGGATCGAAGTTCGATACGCCATTAGTGCAAATGGTAACCTTTCATGCCAGTCACGATAGTTTTCAGCCGTTTTGGCCAAGATCTTCTTGATGTTCTTGTTAGCGGCTTCAACTGCTCCATTCATCTGTGGACGATAAGGAGATGAATTCAGGTGCCGAATTTTGAACTTGTTGAATAACTGATCAATGAACTTGTTGTTCAAATTTGTCCCATTGTCAGTGACGATAGCCTCAGGGACACCATAGCGAGCGACTATGTCTCGCCTGATGAATTTTACAACATTCTTTGCGGTGACATTTGCATAAGATGCCGCCTCGATCCACTTAGAGAAATAATCAATCGCGACCAGGATAAATCGGTGTCCATTTGATGCCTTGGGATTAATTGGGCCAATCACATCGATACCCCATATTGAAAAGGGCCATGGCTCAGACAACTGATGTAATTCCGTCGGGGGAACATTTATTTTATCCTCGTGAACCTGACAGCGATGACATCTTCGAACATGTTGGATGCAGTCACTTTCAAGACTGAGCCAATAATAACCCAACCTCATGATCTTCTTAGCTAACATGTGGCTATTCATGTGTGGACCACATATCCCCTCATGTACTTCTTGCATGATTCTAGTAGCTTCAGCCGCATCCACACACCTCAATAGGATCGAATCATATGATCTTTTGTACAGCTTCTCATCACTAACAAAGAATTTTGAAGCCATTTTCATTATGTACTTCCTGTCGGCCGGGGTGCTTCCCTCAAGAAATTCTTGTTTCTGGATATAACTCATGATATCATAATACCATGGCTTTTCATCAGGTTCTCCAGTCACAACCATACAGTAGGCCGGTTTTGTCAGAACTTCAATCTTCAAGGGTTCTACCTCTAACCCACCAATCACTTGCAACATGGATGATAACGTAGCTAGCGCATCAGCGAACTGATTATGGGACCTCGATAAGTACTCAAAAGAGATATCTTCGAATTCCTCTATGATTTCTTCGAGGTATTCATGGTACGGCACTAGTTTGGTGTCTCTCGTCTTCCACTCTCCCACAGTTTGGAGGATAATCAGAGCAGAATCACCAAACACTTTCAACTTAGTTATCCCCATTTCCACTGCGGCTTGGAGTCCGAGGATGCAAGCTTCATACTCGGCTATGTTGTTGGTACAGGGGAATACCAACTTTGCTGCTACTGGATAATGTTGTCCATCTGGGGATATTAAAACTGCCCCAGTGCCAGAACCGGCCAAGTTTACAGCCCCATCGAAAAACATGGTCCATGTGTCTTCCTTTATTACCAAAATGCGATCTTCTGGAGAATATCTATCATCATTAGGGACTCCAAGATTTTCAGCTAACACATCGGCAATTACTCGACCTTTAACTGACTTATGTGGTTTCATCTGAATATCAAACTCTGAAATTAAAATCTGCCACTTGGCTAACTTCCCTACCAAAGCTGGCTGATCAAGTAAATACTTAATGGGATCGTTCTCAGTCACAAGCAAAGTCTGGTGATGCAGCGTATATTGTCGCAGCCTATGGAGCACCCATACTAGCGCAGCGCAAGTCTTCTCGATTTCAGAATAATTCAACTCCGAGACGGTGAACTTCTTGCTTAGGTAATAAATGGCTCGCTCTTTTCCATCTTCAGGACTTTTCTGGGCTAGCATCGCACCTAAAGACTCACTATAAATCGTGAGGTAAAGGATCAAAGGTTGGCCCGGCATTGGTGGGACTAGCACTGGTGGTTTCATCAGGTACTGCTTTAGTTCGTTAAACGCTTCCCGACAATCATCGTCCCAATTCACTTGAGCATTCTTCCTTAGAAGTTTGAAGAATGGCTTAGCAGTTTCGGAGAGCTGAGAAATAAAACGGGCTATGTAGTTCAATCTACCCAGGAGGCTTCGCACTTCTTTCACGGTTGATAGGGGTTGTAACTCACATATAGCCTTCACTTTGGAGGAGTCAACTTCAATGCCTTTACTGCTTACTATGAACCCAAGTAATTTACCCGAGGTTGCTCCGAATACGCACTTTGCTGGGTTGAGACGGAGCTTAAACTCACGAAGTCTCTCGAATAATTTCTTCAAAGTATCGACATGACTCTTCCCAGGTCGAGACTTGGCGATCATGTCATCGACATAGACCTCAATCTCCTTATGCATCATATCATGGAAGAGCGTCACCATTGCCCGTTGATATGTTGCCCCGGCATTTTTAAGGCCGAAAGGCATGACTTTGTAATGGAATGTCCCCCAAGGAGTGATGAACGCCGTTTTCTCTTTATCATCATCCTTCATTTTTATCTGATTATAACCTGAAAAACCATCCATGAAGGAAAACAGCTCGAACCCAGCAGTACTGTCCACCAAAACGTCTATATGTGGCAATGGGAAATCGTCTTTAGGGCTAGCCTTGTTTAGATCGCGATAGTCGATGCAAACCCGAACTCGACCATCTTTCTTCATGACTGGCACAATATTGGCCACCCAGCTGGGGTATTGGGTGACTTCGATGAATCCTACTTTCAAGAGCTTCATGACCTCCTCCTCTATTTTCTTGGAAAGTTCAGGCTTGGTCCTTCGCAACTTCTGTTTCTTGGGCGGCATGTCCGGATTAGTGGGTAGACTATGCTCCACGATAGAAGGGTCTAAACCCGGCATATCGACATACGACCAGGCGAAGATATCCTGGTAATCCTTCAGCAGTTGGACCAGGCGTTTAGCTTCACCTTCGGGAAGAGTTGCCCCTATCTTCACCTCTTTGGGTTCTTCGGAATCACTCAAGTTGACAGTGATAGTTTGGTCTACCGTTAGGACTTTAGGTCTTTCATGATGCTCTAGATCGCGCCGAAGGTCCGAGGAATCTTCGAGTTCATTGGTGTCATCGAGATCAGGTTCGGTGACACATAATTCATCAGATTGGACCGTTCCCATACCCTCACGTGTCACAAAATTGCCCCTGAAACATAAAGTAGGGGGTTCAGTAGGACAAACAGGGCTAAACAGTGTATTTTTATTTCTTTTGATTTTTTATTTATTTATTTTGAAATTCTTTTCCAAAAAGTTTTAACACGAGGAAGCATGAAGAAGCCCAGGCCTCAGAATTCTCCTTGGACTATATTTTTCTTTTATCGGTTGGATATCATCACCGGGCTGGTTTGATGTACCTCAACATGCCCTCAAAAATAACTTGTAATTTCATTGATTATCACCAAATGGATTACATTTATTGGAATGGAAATTGCAACAATTAAATCCTAGAAATGAAAAGTACTAAAAAGCAGCTCCCGAGACGGGGCAAGTCCTAAAAAGCAGTAAAAATTCCCGCGTAGGGGAGTGTGCGAAAAAAAAGTAAATGTGTTACTCTTGCGGGCCAATGCCCATTCCCTTCAACGGTCCTTCCTCGATGGCTCCAACTAAGAAATCATCGAACAGGGCAGTGATTCCATCCATTTCATCATCAGAATCTTCTGTCACTAGAGGTGTTGGATCATCCATACCTCCCCATCCATCCGGGACAATGTCACGGGGGTCAACATAGAAGCTCGGGGGTGCTGAGTATTTCACATAATAATCGAACTTGCCGCTTGGTTGCCCCAAAGTGTCGATCACCTCCTTCTCTTCATGCATCATTCTTGCAGGGCCCGGGAATGTGGTGCGGAGGTGTGGAAGCAACCTACCACGCCCACGTTCTTTACCATTCGGCTCTTCTTCGGATCGCGATCTGTCCTGTCCATTTCCTCGACCTCGACCTCGACCACATCCACGTCCACGTCCACGTCCCCCATCATTTGGCTCGCTTGACCCCAGGTATCCCAACCCAGTAATGCGGGGCCTCTGAGAAACTTCCACCGGTTGGCGGATACCTTGACTATTTCTACCAAGGCCTTTACCCGGAGTAAAGCCATGAGAGACCATTACCCTTCCAACCATGACTGCAGCATTTGACACCTCAGGAATAGGCGGTGATGATCCTCTAGACGCATGTATGGTTGATACGAGCTCGAGCGACTGATAGCTCGATTCTATTTTGCAATCCGGCTCAACATAGGGGATAGCCGTTGTGTGGTAAATTGGGTGCTCTTCTTTACCGTGGACTGTGACTAACTTTCTGTCCACAACGAACTTCACCTTCTGATGTAGACTGGATGGTACAGCTCCGGCAGTATGAATCCATGGATGACCCAACAGAAAATTGAATGCAGTGGGAATGTCCATAACTTGAAAGAGGACATTAAACATTGTTGGTCCTATCTGTATGTCAAGGTGGATTTCTCCCATCACTTCTTTCTTCGTTCCGTCAAAGGCTCGAACGGAGGTCTTTGCAGAATTTATCCTAGAAGGATCTATTTTGAGGTGGTGTAAAGTCACCAGAGGACAGATGTTCAGGGCTGATCCATTGTCAATGAGTACCCGGGCTACATGCGAGGCCTTGTATTTGACAGAAATGTAGAGTGCCTTAGTATGCCCCCTCCCTTCCAGAGGGAACTCTTCATCCGAAAAGGCTATGAGGTCCTTGAGGAGTATAGAACCCACAAATTCCTCTAATTTGTCATGATCGATCGTTTCTGGCACGTGGACTTCACTCAACACCTTCATTAAGGCCTTCTGATGCTTGACAGATGTCTGGAGTAGCTCAAGCAGAGAGATTTGTGCGGGCAGCTTGCGCAATTGTTCAACTATGTTGTACTCGCTAGCCTTAATCACGGTTAGGAACTCTTTGGCTTCTTCATCAGTAACAGGTTTTGCAGGTTGAGCATTAGCTTGGCCATAGGAACGCCCGGATCTGGTAACCAAGTCGACATCGAGACTGTAGGACCAAGGGACTGCCTTATTATCACTGTACTCATACGGTTGAGGTATCTCGATCACTATCCCTTCATCAGCTGTAGGCGTGCTTACTACGATCTCTTCATTATCAGACGCGTCTTCAAGCGGAGGCATGTCTTCAGGCAGAGGGTCGCTCTTGTCGCTCCTGGTGTTCAATGTAGCAAACTCCTCCTCCCAATTAATAACCACTTCGGAGATAGTGAAAACGATGCCAGTGTGGTCAGCATAAACAATCATCCCAGCTTCTACCATTCTTGAGATTCTTTCTCTCATGAGAGCCAGGGGCAGGTCCTCATTGCTCGGGTAACAACCGGCTTTCACTAATTCACCGTAGACGTCGGTGGTATACACCTTAACATTCTTGATTCGACCAGCATCGAGGCTAAATATGGCATTCACATTGCCTGCGTGATCAGGGAGTGGGTTGTTCTGAACATTCGGCTTAGCAGGTTGAAATGAGAAAGCCTTCGTATCTAGGAGGTTCTGGATTCGGTGCTTGAGGGCATAGCAATCATCGGTTGAGTGTCCCAACTCACCCATGTGATAATCACATTTCTTTGACGGGTCGAAGTTATAGAACCGCTCAGGATTGGGCCGCTTTGGCTCAGTAGTAAGCAAACCTTTCTTCTGGAGCACTGTCAATACTTGAGACAACGATCCGGGGAGGGGGGTGAATTGCCTCCTGTTGTTCCTCCTCTGAAAAGGTTGACGACTCGAGTTTTGTTGCTGAGCTTCTGCTACTTGGATTGCTGGGGCGGAGTTAGCATTCCGCCGGCTTGGTTGGTTATAAGCCACATTCACTTCAGCTGCCGGTTCTTTCTCTTTTCTCGCACCAAATCTTCTGGTCGAGGAGGACGGCTCGACAAACCATCCATCTTTTAGCCCTATTTCAATTTGTTCGCCTATGGGGATGAGTTGGTTGAAGTTGTCAGCCGGAATGGCAACCATCCGATTACGGTATTCGAACGGGAGAGTTTTCATGAACATCCTCTTTAACTCACTGTCTATGGGTTCTGGGACAACCTGAGCAGCTAAATTCCTCCATCTGATAGCATAGTCTTTGAAGGACTCAGTCTTTTTCATCTGAGCACGTTCGAGATCATCACGGGTAGGAATGATGTCTGTTATGAATCTGTACTGCTTCACTGGCTTCTTTCCAAGTTTTGAGGCCATTTATCTTCTTCATGAGATACCAGCTCAAAGCAGGACCCGTCAAACTTGCTTGAAAGGCATGGATCATCAGGAGTTCGTTGTCAACGTACGAAGTCATCTGTACGTGATAGAGCTGTAGGTGGGCTTTTGGACATGTGGTGCCATTGTACTTGTCAAAATCTGGCATTTTGAACTTCTTTGGGATTTTGATCTGTGAGTACAGGGACAGATCGATCGAAGGTGAATCCTGCGAACCTTCCAGCTGCTTCACTCTTTCTTCAAGTTTATTGACCCATTCATCAGGTTTGTCTTTGTTGACGATGATCTGGACGGGGTCATCTTCTAAATCAGGAATATCGTCATCTCCGTCAACATCGACACTTTTTCTGATTTTCTGCTTTGGGACTGATGCTTCGAGGGATGCCGAAACAGGAACCGACCGGAGAGCTTTGATCTCAGCGGACATTTGTTGCATCGCGATGACAAGTTGCTTGATCTGGTCTTCTATACCAACAACACGCTCTTGCAAGTCGGTTTGATCGGCCATTCTGGCTCTCGACCGTATACGAATGGGCGATCGTGATCGGTCCGTAGCTACCTAATTTTGGAACGAAGCAGGCATTCATGAGTGTTAAGCAAAATCATACGCCAATCCATGATATTGATCTAACCGCTTTGAATTGAAAGGACCTCTTTATTGAAATGGCGAAAATTTTTACACCAATTAATGACTTGAAATTGAACTGAATATAAAGACAAATGACTCAATTCCTAAACAAATTTTAAAAACTGAAACTGAAATGAGAAAAGAATTTCGAGCTTTTTATTTAGCTTGATCTATAGACATATGGGAGGCGACTTCCTTCTTCAATTACTCATAAGCTCGAGCTATCTTGGATGCTTTTTCTTCAGCTTCTTCGGCCTTCCTTTTGAGGCGATTGTTCTCTGAGCGATTGGCGGACTTAAGAGGCACCTTGGGTATCTTCGGGAGCAAATCCTGCGGGATTCTATGCCGTCGAATGTACTGGGTCGTCGCGAAATAGGACTTCTGCTCTCCCTTTAGTTCTCCTTCGGGCCGAGCTATCTTTAACACACGACACTTCCTCCACATCTTATTGAGCTGAGCTACGGTCGCTTTGTGGTCTTTATCATCATCGGCGAAGTCAACTTGGAGGAGTTCTGGTTGTAACGCTGGAGGGAGCCCTTAGAGAATCTGATACTGACGAGACACTCTGGCGGGGTAGTATTCGATCGCGCCGGTGAAACCCAATAGTGGAACCGGTCCAATACCATTACATGTAAGCCGAGCTTCCTCGACTTTGAACCAGTTAGCATGCCATTGGAAACCTTGGGGTCTAGCGTTTTTCATGAAGATGATCCATTCAGAGTAATGATAATCGGGTGCACCCCCTTGTTTTTCTTTATACCTCAAGATGGGATGGCTAGAATCACTAAACTCGGATATTGTGAGTAAATCGCCACACCCTTTTATGTGAGATAAAAACCAAATTTGCAAAAGTTCGAGGGGGGCATGAAACGTTTTGTCAATATGTTGCTTAAATTTAGTGAGGGAAATGAAAGTCTCGGCTAAAACTGTGTTGATAAAATTCTTTTCAAGACAGACCTGTTGGACCAACCAGGCGATCGACGGACTACATGCATTCTTACAGTAAGGAAAAATCACGAACCCGAAAAATGCTAGCAAAAAGATTCTGCCTTTTTGAAAAGATGTGGCTTTTTCAAAACACTGACTCAGGAATGAAAAAGGACATGTGCCGCGATTTGCTTTTAAAACTTTTCCCAATTCATCTTTTTTGACATTAAAAAACTCAGCCAACATTAAAGTGGAATCAATTCCCAAAGGTGGTGTGACTAACTCCGACTCCAATGGTTTTCCAATGAGCACGCTATATTCTTCCAACGTCGGGGTGAGCTCGTGCTTACCGAATATAAAGGTAGAGGTTTCGAGACACCAGAAGTGCGCTAATGCTCGAACGAGGCCGGTACGAACTTTGACCTCCAGTAGGGGGAGCAGCTTCCCGATGTGGCCCTCAACTAGCTTGCGGTTGGTCGGACTGAGTAGATTCCACCAGGCACGGAGCTCGTCCTTAGGAGCATCAAGAATCCGGATGTCTGCCCCTCCCATAGTGTATAGACCAAGACTCACGACCGACCTAATATCATGGACCGACCAAAGAAAAAGACGAAACATAAATAAATTGCGAGATAAAGGTTCAGAAATCTTACTTCACCGGGTAGAATGATGGCAATCACATAGACATGCGCATGAAACGTGAGGTTCGATTTCTACCTAGACTCTGGCTTGCAAAATGGAGACATGAGGATTACCGAGCTAAACCAGTCATGGTGGTGGTTAGGCTGGGATTCCCCTGACTCCGGCTTAGTCAAAGAGCCGACCCGGGTTGCAAAGGGTGCAACCGTGGTAGGTATTTAATGACACCATGAAAGAATTTTCGGGACCAAGGAGGGCGACCCATACCACGCGGGTGTGGTCGGGGTGTCCACTGTCTCAGTACCATCCTAAACCTGTGCCGCCCAGGTCCAGCAGCAGGTAGTGTGTGCGGTGTAGTGCAAATGCTAGGCATGCACAGCAGGTTATATCATACAGCGCTTCGTGCATAAAATAAACCATACATCCAAACACCTCCCTGCAAAACAAGGGTTAACAATCACACCTCCCCTTATACCTCCCATTCTGCAAAAACATTTAACACCTAAAATGTTATGGACGTACCTGGGATCCTCGCTGCCAAGCAAAAATATATTTTTTGAAAAGAAAAACTGGCCTAAGTCCACTAAGAGTTTTAACTCAATTCCCCAGCGAAATCGCCAAGCTGTCGCGACCTAAAATTCCTCTCAGGCTAATGGATTGTTAAGACTAAGCCTAACTCGGGCCCTCCCAAGCCCTACCAATTCGCAACTTAGGGTTTAAGTTTTTTAACATGCAAAATTTTTCATGCTCGGAGTCACCACTAATCTATTTGTGGTAGGTCGATTAGAAACCTAAATAAAACATAGGGAGATATGTTTTATTCCTACAAACCAGAGATTCTAAGCCCGGGGACTTGATTACGCTAGATCTAGTCTAACGCCCTTTCGGTACCTTTTCTTTTCAAAAATGTTTTGGCAAGTAATCTGGATCCATTTTAACTTAGTCACTAACATGTGAGGTGTTCATGCGGGTGCGCAAACCACTAATTTAACACCCAAAAAAGCATTAAATAAATTGCAAGTTGGAAGAATTACTTACCTCGAAGCAACGTAAGCATCTGCATTGTTAGCTAGAAAATCACATCAACAACCTAATATGATTTCTAATTAACAAGGAATTCACTCAATTTTTGGCTTTTCGCTTATTTAAATGAAACCTAATCTACATGCAATGACGTGCAAAAATGACATGCAAGTAATGCAACCTAGCATACAAACTATATGTCATGTGACGACGTGACCTAATTCTGATGACGGGCAAATGATTTATTTTTGGTATTTTCTAATGAAATTCGGAATAAAAATATGTCTAAATTAACATGCAACCTATGATGACTTAACATATCATAACATGACTTATTTTTTTAGATTTTTGTTAAAATTCGAAATAATAAATTACTTAAATTAAGAATGCAATCTATCCTAATCTACCATAAAACAATTCATTCTTTTTTTGGGGTTTTCATGAAAATTCGGAATTAAAAAAAAACCTAAATAATCTATTAAGATTAGAATATTACTTAATTTAAACTAGGAAATAGATTATCTCCAGTCCTAATTTAAATTAAATAATTACTCTATCGTCTAGATATATTTAGGATTCCCTAAACATGCAAAACTCAAATTCAAATCCTAACTGATATTTTTTTGAATTTTCTTTTTTTATTTAAAAAGGAAAAATAATTTAAACAGAGATAGCATCAACATTTAAAACAACCACGCGATCCGCAAAATTCGTTTCAAACTCGGATTAGGCACAAAAATCGAACTATCGGTCATATCTATAGGGTTACAGATATTGACGGAAATTCGATCATTCAAATTTGGAAAGCAGATAAAATTCATTATCGTACCCAAGTGATTATGGGTAGGATAATGATTCTCCGTATCGCCACGTATCATACCTTAGGGATAAGGTCGGATAGTTGTCCAGATACGTTGCTGAATTAGGAAAGTTTTCCTAATTTTGAATATTTTCGAATATTGCGAACAAGGCAAACATCATCCTAAGATATCTAGCAATCCACACAATATTCACAGAATATTCAAGCATCCAAAAATTAAGAAACCAAATATTCTGAAAATATCGGATAACATCCTTACCTAATTTCGAAATATTTCCAAATTTGAACTCGTGGATCGGGATTGCGGATCGGGATGAGCGGCGAACGGCGGACCGGCGGTGGCGCGACCACGAGGACGGCGGCGACGCTGTTTACGATGGTGCTTGTGATGGCGCAACTCCGGGACAGCAGCGGTGGCGGAGCGACGGCGGCAGCGGGCGCGGTAGCAGGCGTGGCGAGGAGTGGCGGCAGCAGGCGCACGGGAGGCGCGGCAGCAGGCACGGCAGCAGGCGCGGCGGGGAGTGGCGGCAGCAGGTGGTGTCGCGCGGCGGAGAGCAGCGCACGGCAGGGGCGGCAGGCGCGGCGGCAGCAGGCGCGGCAGGCGCGGCGGTGACGCGCGGCGGGCACGGCGGTGACGCGCGGCGGGCGGCAAGCGCGGCGGGCACGGCGGCAGCAGGCGCGGCAGGCGCGGCGGTGATGCGCGGCGATCGGCAGGCGCGGCAGGCACGGCGGCAGCAGGCGCGGCAGGCGTGGGTCGGCTCCGGCGTGCGGCGGGCGGCAGGCAGCGGCGTCGGGGCGCGGCGTGCGGCGGCGTGGGTTGGCTCCGGTGCGGAAGGCACGGCGGTGGCAGGCGCGGCAGGGAGCGGCGGCGATCTTCGCCGGTCTCTCTCTCTCCCTCTCTTTCTCACTCTCACACTCTAAAAATTTTGATCTGAAAATTATGAGTCCACCCTCAAAAATTCTGACCTAATGAAGTATATATAACCCTAATCTAGGTCAATTAGATGGGCTCTCTAGCCCTAATGGGCTTAGACTTGGGCTTAGATTTTAATTTAATTTAAATGGGCTGAATTAATTAAGGATAAATGGGCTGAATTAAGCTCAAATTAAAACAACCAAGCCCGTTTGACTTGTAATTCCCGGCCCTTGCATCCCAAGCGAGCCGAGTCCCATTCGATGAAATTTAAGCTCGTTCGTCACCGCTAGTCCGATGCAAAATGCAATTAATCTAAAATGAATTTAAATTATATGTTATGCAATTTAAATATTTTTTGTTTAGGGGTTAAAAATTTAATCCCTAATTTTCTATGCAAATTACACTAAGTGATGCGCCAAAATTTAGGTGTCAACACCGTGGTTGAGTTCTAAGCCATTATTGTATATGTATAAAGTGCCTAACCTGCAGGGTCAATCGAGTATTGGATTTGGACCCGAGAGCCTAAGTCTTTTATATTATGATTTGTGTGATATTTAGTATTTGTCAGGAGGTGCATGTTAGCCTAGTTTAGATTTAGGAAACCTACTCGCTGAGATTTATTCTCACTATTGTATAAACCCAATTTTTTTTCAGACCCCCGGCCTTGAGATGCCCGCAGTGCCTATTCATTTTGGGATTCCTTACCGAATAGACCAGGAGGAGACGGTATACCCCACAGGGAATATGGATTTCTTCGTTAGATATCTGTCTACAGTTTGGGTTGATGCAGACAAGAAGCTTGACCAAGCCCATAGATTTGTAGGGTGGTGTATTAGGGACCTTGCAGGGACCTACGGGGCCTCTTCGATCTTTTGAGGTCCCGTTTACCGATGCCGGGGATGTTGACTCTCAGTGTCCCCATAGGGACTTGGCAAGCCCTAACCGTGCGCCAGAGGATGGGGATTCAGACCCGGAGCCGATGGATTCGGAGAATGAGGAACTAGAGCCCATGGAGCAGGACATTGAGCAGGAGGATGAGGCCGAACCGATAGATTCTGAGGAGGAGTCAGTTGGGGCCGAGTTCGAGCAGGATGCCCTAGACTCTGAGGTTGAGCTGTCTGATAGCTCTTCCGAGTCATCGGGATCTGACTCGGATTGGGTTCCGTAGATTTAGCCTTAACCCTAGATAGATCGAGCCAGTACCTTTTTTATCGGAGCCCCTGCTAGTTTTAGTAACCCTGACCGTCTGGGCCACTTACCCCTTTTTGTTAGTAGTGGCCATTGACCCGTTTTTTATTTTTGGAGCATAAGCTATATATGGATGTTGTATATGGTTCCCAATATCAATGCAAGTGTATATTTGTTCACGTTGTTGGTTCTGTAGCTATCCTTAGTCATGTGTTATTATATTGTACGGGTGTTATAATACTTCCGCATGTGCTTTAATCTCTGTCGTGTTGGGCGTTAGGTCGGCAACGCGTCCTGGGACGTCGCAATCAAATCGACCTCGGTTGGGTTGTCGCGTGCCGTGGGATTCGGGACATGACATATCCAGTTTGCATCACTATATCCTTTCAGAACAGCTGGGTATCTGGTATAATGCAGGCCATAATTTCAAGTATATCGTAAGTACCTGAATACTCTCACTATTGCTTCCAATGGTCAGCACTCGGATTGCTCGTATATCTACTCAATTTACTAACCGTATAGGCAATGTCTAGTCTAGTACAACTCATTAAGTACATTAGACTTCCAACAACTTTGGAGTACTCTACTTGAGAAATACCCTCTCATCTATTCTTGGATAGATGAAGACTATTGTCTAATGGTGTTCTAGCAATACCGGAATCATTCATGTTGAATTTTTCAAGAATCTTGTCCACATAGTGTGACTGGTTTAAAATAAGACCTTCTGATGTTCTTGTGATTTTAATTCCTTAAATCATATCAGTAGGTCCCATATCTTTCATGTCAAATCTTGAATTCAACATATACTCGGTAGATTTGATCATTTTATCATCACTATCAACAATTAGTATGTCATCTACGTAAAGACACAAAATGACATAGCCATTTGTTGTCTCTTTAATGTAGACACATTTATCACATTCATTGATCTTAAAATCATTGGTAATCATTGCATTATCAAACTTTTCATGCCACTACTTTGGTTCTTGTTTTAGGCCATACAATGATTTCACCAATTTACAGACTTTCTTTTCTTGTCCTGGAACTATAAAACTCTCAGGTTGTTCCATGTAGATTTCTTCATCCAATTCACCATTTAGGAAAGCTGTTTTTATATCCATTTGATGTACTTCGAGATTTCGCAATGTTGCAATTGCAAGTATCATCCTAATGGAAGTTATTCTCGTCACAGGAGAATAAGTATCGAAGTAATCTAAGACTTCTCGTTGTTTGTATCCTTTGATCACAAGTCTGGCTTTGAACTTATCAATAGAGCCATCTGCTTTCCTTTTCTTTTTAAAAATCCATTTAGACTTTAAAAGCTTACAACCAGGAGGAAGATTCATTAGCTCCCAAGTATGATTCTGCAAAATAGAATCAATTTCACTTTTTATTGCTTCTTTCCATAGAGGTCCCTAAGAAGAATTCACAGTTTCTGCATAATTTAATGGTTCCTTTTCTAACAAATAAGTTAGAAAATCATTTCCAAAAGATTTTTCCACTCTTGCTCTTTTGCTAGTCTCGGTTCTAGTTCATGATCTGAGTCATGAATTTCATGAGCCGAATCGTGACTTTCTTCATTCATAGTTTCATTCTTTCGTTTAGATGAACTTGATCCATCATTGGATTTACAAGGAAATACATTTTCAAAGAATGATGCATTCCTAGATTCCATAATCGTATTCATGTGTATATCTGAAATTTTAGATTCATGCACAAGAAATCGATATGCATTACTGTTATGTGCATAGCCTATAAAGATACAGTCCACCGTTTTAGGACCTATCTTTATCTTCTTTGGTGTTGGAATAGCCACTTTTGCAAGACACCCCCACGCTCATAAGTGTTTGTAGGATGGTCTCCTACCTTTTCATAACTCATAATGGGTTTTATCCTCTTTCTTTCGAGGTACCTTATTTAAAAGGTAATTGCTTGACAATATAGCTTCTCTCAACATATTTTGAGGCAAACCTGAATTTAGTAATATCGCGTTCATCATTTCTTTCAATGTGCGATTGTTACGTTCAGCAACACCATTTGATTGAGGAGAGTAAGGCACAGTTATTTCATGTATAATTCCGTGTTGTGCATAGAATTCACCAATTGGTACTTCGTACTCGCCACCTCTATCACTTCTCAATCTTTTAATTCTCTTATTAAGTTGATTTTCAACTTCATTCTTATAGAGAATAAATTTCTCTAAGGCTTCATCTTTGCTTTTAAGCAAATACACCTAGCAGTATTTGGTGTTATCATCAATAAAGGTAATAAAATATTTATTACCACCTCTCGTTTGTACAAATTTCAAATCGCAAACATCACTATGAATTAATTCAAGGGGTTCGGTGTTTCTTTCAATTATTTGAAACGATGATCTCGTTAATTTTGCCTCAACACAAATTTCACATTTATGTTTTGAATCAATTTGAAATGAAGGTATATGTTCCAAGTTAATTAATCTACGCAATGTATCATAATTAACATGTTCTAATCTACCATGCCATAAATTGGAAGACTCAAGCAAATAAACGGAAGACTTATTATCTTTATTGATAATTGTCATTACATTGAGCTTAAAAAGCCCATCAGTCACATATCCCTTCCCCACATACATTCCGGATTTAGACAAAATAACTTTATCCAACTCAAACACCATACGAAATCCATGCTTGTTCAACAGAGACCCAGAAACCAGATTCTTTCGGATTTCTGGCACATATAGGGCATTGTTTAGAGTCAGCTCTTTTCCTGAGGTCATCTTCAACAACACCTTCCCTTGGCCTTCGACAGCAGAAGAGGTAGAGTTTCCCATAAAAACCTTTTCCCCATTAAGTGGTTCAAGATTTGTGAACAGGTCCTTATTAGAGCATATATGCCTCGTGGCACTAGTGTTAATCCACCATTCCTTCGGATTGGACCCAACTAAGTTTACTTCAGAGGTCATTGCAGAAAGGTTTATGTTTGACACGTCTTGAGTGATGCCATTCACCATATTTGCCTCATAATTCTTCTTCTTCAGAAGTCTACAATCCACAGATCTATGCTCCATCTTGCCACAGTTGAAGCATTTTCCTTGAAACTTGTTCTTGGAAACTCCTCCTTTTAGTCCCAACTTTGGCTTGGCAATCTTCTTGTTCTTGTGGCCTTGCCTAAGCTCCACAACATTTGCCTTAACTGTAGTAGGATTGAACCCTTTGTGTTCAAATCCTCTATTGTCTTCTTCAATTTAAAGTCTAACAATCAGCTCTTCCAGGTTCATTTCCTTTCGCTTATGCTTGAGATAGTTCTTGAAATCCTTCCACCCAGAAGGTAGCTTTTCAATAATATCAGCCACTTGGAAGGTTTCACTCAAAATCATTCTTTCAGCCTGAATTTCATGCAAGATCACTTGAATTTCTTGCACTTGACTGATCACAGTCTTAAAATCCACCATTTTATAGTCAAGGAATCGACTGACAACAAATTTCTTTGCTCCAGCATCCTCTATTTTATATTTCCTATCCAAGGCTTCCCATAACTCATTTGCCGTCTTTTTTACACAATAGACATTGTACAATGAGTCATGTAAGCCATTCATGACATAGTTCCTACACAGGAAGTCAGAGTGCTTCCATGCTTCAACAGCGTTGAAGGCTTGCTTATCCGTTTCTATAGTAGAACCTTTTTCCTATCCCTCTTCTTTTAATTTGTTGCTTAAGGATTGGCCAAAAGAAGACTGAGCCGCTTACCCACAGGTCAACGTCTCACATGCCACTACATACTATTATAGTAGATCGGATACTAAATATTAAATTATATTAGATGGACGACACTCCTAAGTTATGGAATATCATCTTATTGATCTTTTCTTCGTCTTTTACTAGCATGAATAACCAGAGTCACACCTTTAGTTGTTGATAATTTGCAGACTTGAAGCTGAATTTATCCAATCCGATGTTGAGAAAATCTCAAGAAGACTGAGTGGCTTACGCACGAACCTGCTTGCTTTCCATCCAGTTGGTTAGATTCCCAGGTACAAGCCCTGTACTCCCTACTCCAATTCGAGGTTAAGGAGGTTCAAATCGTGGGAATTTCCGGCCCTAGCGGAATAGGAAGGACCACTTATGAGAGCTTTGTACCGTCAAATTGTAGATCAATTTGATCCGATTTGCTTTCTGGCAAACGTGAAGGAAATACCGAGCCGAGATGGCCTCGTCAAAATGCAGGAGACCCATTTTGGTGACGTTCTCGGCGATGGAGTTTCAGAGTTTGGCGACAATATCCATGCAGTAACAAACTTCATGAGGAGTAAGCTTGACAACAAGAGGGTTTTGCTGGTGCTTGATGATGTTGAACGGTTGTCAGAGCCTCTGAGCCACCTGATTGAGGCAATAAACTTAGGCTCGGGAAGTAGAGTCATTTTTATCCCACGACACAAGAACCTTAATTGGTCTATGCGGGGAAATCCATAAGGTAAGATCGCTGAATGATGATTAAGCTCTCGAGCTCTTCAGTTGGAATGTATTTCGAGAAAGATATTCCAAAAGTCAATTTTAACGTAGAAGTAATTGATCACAGGTAAAGTCTGAACAATGTTAAGATTTTGATTGATCTTTGAATGACAAACAAGTAAATGTGCAATTACATAAATAAAAGAAGTTTAGGGAAGAGAAAATTTGCATATAGATGTATAGTGGCTCGGCTTAGATCAAGCCTACGTCCACTCTCCCATATTGACAGCCTACAGACTGGATTCCACTAGATGATCAATCAAGATATTACAACTGTGAGTGATAATCCTATGATAAGTCTCACTATCTCACTCAATCCCTCTTTGTAGTCTCTCTCAAATATTACACTTTAAAGCTCACGAAAGACAAATATAGAGATTGAAGATTGCTCAGGCTTTGGAATTCTAGATTCTAGATCTCGTCTCTTACTTCTGCTCCTTGGCACATTGGTCTCTTTTTATACTTATCCACTTCCAATCTAGTCATTGGACAGTCTCTAGAGGATTGTCTTCCAATCTACCGGTTGGACAGAATTGTATCAAGAAGATTGCTCAGCTGTTGAGGGACAAAATCTGAATCTCCGCTGAATTTAGTCGTCCATACAACAAAAGTCTTGGTTTCCATAAATAGAGCTTCTCTATTTAGAAAATAGCTTCTCTCGAGATTAATTCCCAATCAATCAAGATGTTTTGCATATTAAACTGTTGCAAAACAATCTTCAAAATTGAGTCAATCAATTTATTTTAAGTGTAAAATCTAAGCCAGATTACTAGCCGTTATGTACGTTCTGAATATATGTCACGTTTTGGACTTACATTCTAAACTTGTATCCGTAGTTCATCATCTCTGAGTATAAAGTCTGAACCTCTTCATCTGTAGTATAAAGTCTGAACCTCATCATCTGCAATATAGAGTCTAAACATCTTGAAGTAATTACACAATCTGAACAAGATTGCCCTATGCTTCTCTTCCAAGAATAACTTTCTAAATCAAAATACTTCAAAGCATTTATCAAACTTACAAAACACTCATGGATAGTTTTATCAACTTTAAAATTTATTAAGAGGTTTTCCCGACAGTGGGAAGAATTCTGATATCTACAATGAAGTTTTTCTAGTGGCCTCAACTATTCTTTTTATGCATTCTATTTTTAAATGTGACAATGGATTTATAAATGTTGGGCTTAAATTTTTTTATGTTTGTTTGGGCTCTTCTCAATTAAAGGGTCAAAAACTATAGAGCAAATCTTTTTGAGGATGAAAGCCGCAAAATAACCAAGTCAATATGTACAAAAAAAAATGTACAAAACATACTGCCGCAGTAGTTGGTCATTAAGTGGCTTAGGACTTGGTTTACAAAGTGAAGGTCATAGGTTGATTTGTTGAGAAAACTCCTTATATATTTTTTGAGGATGACAAAGCGTTATCTATAAACTAATAGATGTAGTTGAGTGTGCAAATGACATAGTCTACATGCACAAGTCATAATTGAGCATCTGAGCTAGTGGAGAGCTTCTTTAGTTTGCTAATGGAGAACAAGATATTGGTGAAAAGTGTTAAGAGCTGGAACGGTCTTTGGACTTTGGAGTACAAGAATGGCGCGTTGGATTGTCAAGGTGCTTGGACGGATCATGTGGAAGGAGAACAACTTGGAGGACATAAGTACACTAATATGTTTGGAATGATCTAAATGCAACTTATGAACGTTTTGGAATTTAGTTATATCGTCAAGTTTGGATGGATTATGTTGTAAAGTTCATGCTACAGACAAAGTGGATAATACTCCACGTGCTTGAAAATGAAAACCCATTTTTGTATCAATTTGATTCAAACTCAGATTGGTGCTTTGGCCCAATTTTAGGCTTTCAAATCTACAAAAAAGAAAAAACCATTTTAGGAGAAATCGTGTGGGAGTTGCCATTTTTGGCTGCGTATAGGAAGTATTAGGCAAGTTCGTAGAGGCAATTTGGTCTATTTCAGACAAAGTTCATTAGTAAGTTTCAGGTGCATGTTTTAAGTCAAGAAAGCCATTGCAGCGGTTACTTTGATCTATTGAAGAATACAACATGCTGATCAAGTTTGGAAGGCTATATACATCCATCAAAATGGTTGTTGAAGGTTGACCGAGTTGATCAAGACCCTCTCAGAGCTCCTTCTTACTTCTTGTACGTATTTGTTGAGAAAAAAAAAACTTCGTAATTCTGATTGTAATTATCTGAGAGTATAGCTGCAATTATTGCAGAGAGTGTTTTGATAAGTTTGAATAATTTGGACAAAATTCTTGAGGTATGTCTCTGGGTGACTTGGAAGCAAGAACAAGCTTTGCTTTAGGAAAATCCAAAACATTTGCTCGTTATCGTGGGTCCTTGAATTCTTGTTTTCACACATAATCTGGTCCTACATTTGACCAGTGGTGGGCAATTTTTTGTTTTGTTTTGTTTGTTTTGATCATAGGTTACAGTGTTCGGTGCATCAGCTAACCCAAGCATATCGTATAAAACTTGCCTCATAATTACATTTCAACACAACTTTTTTTTTGGCTTCTTTTTGTGTGGTGCCCACAAATTAATTGCTGCACATCTGTAGGTTTCCCTGGCTATATGGTTTATGATAAGTTTGAATACTTGGACTAAATTCATGAGCTATATCTCAAGCGACTTTTATTTTATTATTTGATCTTTTCAAATCTCGTGTTACACGCATTTTGAATTTTTTAAAATGTAAGAATTTGAAATTTTCATAATATGTGAAAATTGACATGTAAATTCGCTTATAATTGTTTTTCATACTTTCTAATATTTGAACAAATTTTAGAATTTTGACAAAAAGAGTAATAATAATTACTTTTATAAGTCTAAACAAACATTTAACCATTTGTAAGTTAGATCTCTTTATTCGTATTCCCTTGGGAAAATTTTCTTACGGTATTAAAAAGAATGATGGCTTTTATAGCTGATATTTTACTTGCGAGTCTCACAATGTATTTGTATCTAACTCAAACCACTTGAACCCTTTTAAAACATACTAATTTAATGACTTCGTAAGATGTCAAACGACTCAATGTTTGGTTTATTGTGACGGCTTATACTTTGCCTTATAGATAAAATGAATCTATATAATACATTGAATTCATCTAATTTGCCAAAAGTATGTACTAAGAGTTATTGTTTAAAGTAGTTTATCAATGTGTTAACGTAAAAAAGAATAATCGCTAAATGTCACTTCAGTCAATTACATCTTGCATCAACTCTACTCGCTAGTTTAAAATTAGAAACACTATTGAACTTTTCACATCGTCCGTTAAACTTGTTTTAGTAGGTTTATCTCTAAAGTCTAACATATATTTCATTTTTTGTTATTTATGCCTTTTCTTCTCTGTTGTGTTGTATGGCTACAGAAGACCCACCAGCCACCAGCCACCACCACCACCACCACCGCCACGACCGTCTTTGCATTAATGCCGATGACCCCCTTCCCAAACCTTCACATAAATAGCTAGTTGGAAAATGTGCCTGTCTTTATGTTGAAATAAATATATATATTAAATAGTATCGAGTCTACAGCATTTTTCTATAAGTCCAAAATATCTGCAAGATTGTCGGTTTCGAGCTTACGCAGAAAACAAATAAAACACGCATTAATTTGAAGTAGAAGGCAACTTCATTACTTCATGCATAGCATATCCGAATTCACAAAGGGAAACGCTATGTGTCATATCGAATCACCTAAAAATCTGCTAAAGTACACACATAGGTCTCAAATAATGGGTCATATGGAATTAGTTCAGAGTTCGAACAATACTGCAGCAACAAATGGAGGGAAACTGTAGGCAATAAGTTACGATTGACCTGTGAACGATAATAGACGCTAAAAATTGAATATCATCTGCTTGCTCAATGTCAACTTATGGTCCATTACATTGTAAATAGGGTCCCTGTCAAAATTTGTAATATCAAAATCCCCCTTCTCATGCTTGAAACAAAGATCATAAATTTATGGATCTAATCATGTGGAGCATTATGAGTTCTTAATTCAACTCACACAAATAAATATAAGTGGTGAGATGTTTTATTAATTGCACTAATAGCAATTTCAATTTAAAACTATTATTAAGTATGATTATGTTTATTGTTTGTTTTGTTTTTAGGTGAATATTTTAAGAATGAATAAGATATAAAGTTGTATAATTTACGTGTTCGTTTTCTATGATTTGTTGCTTTTGGCAAGAGGGGATTTCTGTTGTTGTCTTATCTTAGATTTCTGTTTGATTTGTACTGGTATTCGCAGTAACTAAATCGAAACCACAGGATTGGTCCAGTCCCTGGTCTCAGGCTTAACAGGGTTAATTCTCGATCTCAAAAATTGAGAACCAACACTGTGCAAGTTGGCCTTTGGGTTAGATGCTGAACCAGCCCAACTCAAACTATGCTCACCCGTAGATCAAAGGTCCCTGGTCTTACGCAACGCCTGACTAGACCCGCCATGCTTGATTCCGTGAGAGAGAGAGAGAGAGAGAGAGAGAGAGAGAGAGAGAGAGAGAGAGAGAGAGAGAGGAGGGGCGATCTTAGAATTGGATTTTTCGAGGTCGATTAAAAAATAATGGTATTATGGAGCAAGTTTACATGGTGCAGGTGTTCTTTAAACCATCGAGGGTCTTTATCAAATGCTAATTACAGTTGTATGTCTTGGATTTTTCGAGGTCTATTAAAAAATAATGGTATTATTGAGCAAGTTTACATGGTGCGGGTATTCTTTAAACCATCGAGGGTCTTTATCAAATGCTAATTACAGTTGTATGTCTTGGATTTTTCGAGGTCTATTAAAAAATAATGGTATTATGGAGCAATTTTACATGGCGCAGGTATTCTTTAAACCATCGAGGGTCTCTATCAAATGCTAATTACATTTGCATGTTCAATGTTTTTAATATATAAAAAGCTGCATGTGAAGCTTGAATGTTTGACCCAGTACATTAGAGGGTT
Organism: Syzygium malaccense; assembly: GCA_031216405.1. Taxonomy (NCBI): domain Eukaryota; kingdom Viridiplantae; phylum Streptophyta; class Magnoliopsida; order Myrtales; family Myrtaceae; genus Syzygium; species Syzygium malaccense. The sequence goes on along the minus strand of CM062259.1, from coordinate 13,220,239 downwards.
AATTCCAAAAAAAAGCACCAACTTTAGGTTTATAGATAATTTTGGCCCAAACTTTTTTTTGTCTCATAAAAAAGTACCAACTTTAGGTCAAGGGATAATTTTGGCCTGAACCTTTTTTGTCCCGTAAAAAAGCACCAACTTTAAGTCGAGGGACAATTCTGGCCTCAACTTTTTTTGTCTCATAAAAAAGCACTAACTTTGACTTAAATCTTAAATCCGGCCCCCATTGATTTAAAACCATTGATTGTCTAACTTGACTATTCCACATTAGCAATAAATCCACGTGACTTGCTAATTAGATTTAAAGCAATATTTATTGTCTTATTCTTTAAGCCACAATTTGAAGAATAACAGTAAAACTGTTCATCTCCTTCACTTCACTGACAAGTCAAAAATATTTTTAGATTGAATCACTCTGGCCAAACGTAATCTGAAACTGACCATTGCCTGTCGACAAACGCCATGGACGAGATTCACCAAGCTCATCACCATAACCTTCTTCTTCAAACAATGATGAAAGTCAACAGTTTGCCAGATTTGGGATCATGATGAAAGTTAGTGATTTTTTATGGGATAAAAAAAAGTTTGGGCCAGAATTGTCTCTCGACCTAAAGTTTGTGCTTTTTTATGGAACAAAAAAAAAGTTCGGGCCAAAATTATCCCTCGACCTAAAGTTGGTGTTTTTTTATGGAATAAAAAAAGTTCAGGCTAAAATTGTTCTTCAACCTAAAGTTGGTGCTTTTTTATGGAACAAAAAAAGTTCGGATCATAATTGTCTCTCAACTTAAAGTTTGTGCTTTTTTTTGGAATTGGGCTGTACTTTGGAAGCTGTGTGCGCGTACTTAAAAAGCGACTAGCAGTACAGGACATAAGAGTTTCATTTTCCCTTTGAACGACTCATATTTCGTTTTAGTCGACGAAAATAGATATTTCTTCAGGTATATATCTTAGAGAAAGAAGCACGCGGGACACCTACATCCATACAAACCTCCTCTTCTTCTTTCATCTCTTGCTGGTTTCGCTTTAACCATCTCTCAGCTTTCATAATATCTCTCTTCTGGGTTCTCTTTCTCATACCCGACATGGGAGAACTAGCTCATCATCATCCTCAGGAACTGCAACTCCACATCATGGGTAAGTCCGATTCTTGAATTAGCTGAGTTTTGCCGCAGAATTTATACACTTGACTCCATGCTACTACTCTGTGTTTCTCTTTGGTTTTGTCATGTGCATATATCCACTTCTCTCCATGCTCCCGTGTTTTTGTATTGTTTTGTGTTCGTGTTTTTATGTAGAAGTATATGTATATATGAGTTTTGAAGATCCAGATAGTTAAATTAATCACGTGAGGAAGCTAAAACTTTCAACACCATATGCTCCTGCTCCTGGACTTTTTGATGCGTCGTAGGACTTCTAACTTCTGCTTCTTCGCCTGGACAAGCAAAGATACAGAAGTGCCTTTTTTGACCTAGACTTTTTCTGTCATCCTTCAATTTTCTTCTTATCCACCATGTGAGTCCACTGTATTGATTCATTATCTTCTGTTTTCAATGCAACAGATCTCTAGTTGTTAGGTGTGGGTCTTAGATAGGGGGTCCAATGAGCCGCCTTTCTTTAAATTCTTATCTTAGTTTTTATGCCACTGTGTTGTCAATATTTATATTTTGTATTTACTTCAGAGAAAATGATATTTTTGTCGAGTTTATTTTTTTAATAAAATTTATAGATATAGCTGATAGTGAACCGCACCAACAATGCCGACCAACCTCAATGTGTATACAAGTTCAAGAAAATCATACACGATGCATAATGCTTAATCTAGTGGTGACTAAGAATTGGACCAACTTTTAGCATCCGTTTGCTTTTGACCAAATCATTGATTAGGCGCCCTTAACTGATGGCTTTAGAAGGGAAAAAACATAGTTGGTTTAGTGGTTAATTATGGATCTAACATATGTTTGTAAATTGGGCCAAGGTACAGATTCGTCGACAACTCTAAATAAATATAATTTCACATTTGAGTCGCCATTCTGGTTTTAGATTTGAGCCTTACGCATCTATGATTTTTGTTACATATTTCATGAGTTGACGTTCATGGAATTGAGCTGGGATTCATCATTGTTTAAGTAGGAAACTGAACCCATTTCAAAAAGTTAGAAACATGCATGATTGACAATTTTAAGATAACAGTTTGTCTAATTATAAGCATGTCAAATTGAATTAATACATAAACATTTGCCCAATCTTTTAGTCTAAATGCAAGGAATTGTGATTAACATCATATTCCTTCATTAATGATCAAATACTCAATCCGATAAATCTCCCTTTTATTTAGTTCTGCCAACTTTGGGAAAGTATACTCCTTGTGCATCATCATTTTTTGCAGCAAATTCCATCCCTTTTGCATGACCATGGCTGTCTCGTAGACGGTTCTTATATCGAATCCCCTAAATTTGGGGTCGAGTACATGGCCCACAAAAAATTGCGTGATATCTTTGACCAGAAAGCTCGTAATCATTCATCAATTACAATAATAATGCCAATGAAAAGTCTTCATAGTGAGGTAGGTGAAGTGCACCCACGAACATGAAAGTTGGATAGACATCATTCTCGAATGGAGATGGGTACCACGTGCGATTTTTACATACATGTCATGATGAGCCTAGTAAAGATGGCATTGCAATTTATCTATCCTGGTTGTTTTCCCAAAAGAGAAAAGGTCGATCCTAGCTAATTTCCTAGAAAAAGAAAGGTCTAGTTCTCCACGTAAAGAAAGATGGTTGCAAAGCAACTCAAACACCTTGTTTTGACACATGCTACTTTGTTTGCACATGTATTACCAATCGATAATTAGTTAGTTCCTACATTTAATATAGATGCAATGTACTCACTAAATTAGGAATATGGTCATAGTTACGTATTGTGATTTATTGTAACTAGTCGTCGAACTTATTTGGACCCCAATTTCAATTTTTATGCCATTAATATTCTTTCTCTCTTACTAATTAAAACCCTTTAATTAAATTTCTGTCCAATTTATGACCAGGTGATCCAGAAGAGAAGGAAGAGAACTCATCCCTTCCCACAAGCATTATCACCAATAATCAAGCAACGAGAAACCCTAAACCCAAGAACTTCGGATGGTGGATTAAATTGGCTCTCTACTCACTCTTTGTGCTCTCTGGCCAAACGGTGGCCACGCTCCTTGGGAGACTCTACTACACCAAAGGAGGCCACAGCAAGTGGATTGCCACACTTGTTCAGCTCGTGGGCTTCCCAATCCTCTTCCTTCTCTACTTTATCCCCAAACCAAAACACCGCAATAACCCAAACATCCAAAGACACCCACAAGCTCAGGCTCAATCTCAATCACAATCACCCTCTCTCAAAAGCCTTGCGCTTGTGTACCTCTCTGTAGGCACAATTCTGGCCCTGGATTGCTATTTATACTCAGTTGGCCTCTTGTACCTCCCTGTCTCCACGTACTCCCTCCTTTGCTCCTCCCAATTGGCCTTTAATGCCCTCTTCTCCTTCTTCCTAAATGGCCAAAAGTTCACCCCCTACATCATTAACTCCCTAGTCCTCCTCACGATCTCATCAACCCTCCTTGTGTTCCAATCAAATTCAGAAGACCCCAAGGGGGTCTCCACAGGGAAATATGCACTAGGGTTTGTGTGCACCATCGGGGCATCAGCTGGTTATGGGCTTGTCCTATCCTTGACCCAACTTTGCTTTAAGAAGGTCATAAGGAAGGAGACGTTTAGGGCAGTTTTGGACATGCTTGTGTACCAATCTTTAGTGGCTAGTGTGATTATTATGGTGGGGTTGTTCGCGAGTGGAGAGTGGGAGCACTTGGGGAGAGAGATGGATGTGTATGAGCTTGGGAAAGTGAGCTATGTGATGAACTTGGTCGGGACAGCAGTTTCTTGGCAAGTGTTTGGAATCGGCGTGATTGGATTGATATTAGACGTGTCGTCTTTGTTCTCAAACTCAATCAGTGCAGTGGGGTTGCCGATTGTGCCCATTTTCGCAGTCGTGTTCTTTGGGGATAGGATGAATGGGATCAAGGTAATATCTATGATCTTGGCCATTTGGGGGTTCGTTTCTTATGTGTACCAACATTATTTGGACGATGCCAAGTTGAAGGTTCAAAGGAAAAGTGTTGGTGGGGACGAGGTTAGTGTCAAATCACCACTAAATGCTCCAATTGCAAGAGTTGGTGAATGATTAAAGATGGTGCAGTGCAGTGTTTTAGTTTGTTGTTTAGCTAAGTTCAAGTAGAGAGAGGTAATTTCTTGTTGTAACCACTTGGAGAAAAAAACCAAGGAACATAATAAGAAGATTGAGTATAAGGAAGGGCATCCTGTCTTTAGCGCCCTTTTTGCATTATCATTATGAAAGTTGGGTACTTATATGTTATTTGACTAATATGATAGCACTAGCTAATGTAAATTATTGGTTTTTACTGGGATAATAATATTAAATCGGGGACAGAAGAGATACTTAAACTGCTTCATACACAAAAAACTACGAGTGTTTTTTTTTGGTCATAGCAAAAAAAAAATAGGAGTTGACTGAAGTGTTGTCAGGCTGTCTCCAATCCTTTCTATTTTCTTGTGCTACTTAGCAGAAGGTGGAACAATTTTTGGGGCACTTTTCAATAGAAGACAAATTGCACTTGTCCTTCCGATTGATTGGACAAGAGGCTTCCAAGAGTTTAGAACCTTCGGAAGGGCAATCGTTGTTTTGGACTTGCATTTATACTCTCAAAAATATGAAATACCTTCATCACTTTTTATTCTATTATCATTTTCCATTTTTTTTAATTTTGAAAATACCAATTTGCATCTCAATGCCAAAGCCACCAATAAAAAAAATATTTAACCAAAAAAAGAACAGAATCAAACCCTCCTAGAAAACACCAAGCATATAAACCCTAACCCCTAGACCCTATTTCCTAAAAGCACCAAAGACACATAACATAATCCACTCCACCTACCACAACTAGTTGTCATTGGACAGCACCCCGCAACCTTTGAACACCGTCGATGGTTAGCAAGAAAATTATCCAAAAAGTTCTAAATCTATTATATTTTTACAAATTCAATCCCAAACTTATTAATTGTGCCAAATTGTGTATTAAACATTTTCACTTTTTTCAATTAAGTTAATCCGTCTAATTTTAGCTGAAAATTGCCAATGTGAATGCTGTCCATCCTACATGACACGGCTAGTGCTGACGTGAAATTTTTTTAATAATATTTTAATATTTGTTCGAATCTTTTATTAATATTTTTTTCTTTTTTCTTTTCTTTTCTTTTTTTTAAACCTTTGGCCAATGAGGTCACTAATTGACCATCGTCGGACACAAGCAAGAGCCAGCGACCCTCGAATGGGCTGGGCGAGGGTGTTGCAGCCCTTGCTGGCCACGAGCGAGGGCCTTTGCATCCTCACAAACCATAGGTGAGGGCGTTGGGCCATCGCCCAGATCCAGGTGAGGACCAACACCCTTGTCGGCCACATGCGATGGCATTTTAAAAAGACAAAGAAAAGAAATGAAAAAAAGGAAAACGAAAATAAATAAATAAATAAATCAATCAATCAAAAAAATATCAAAATATTAGTAAAAATTGTCCAAGCCAGCCCAGTCATGCCACGTAGGATGGTTAGCGTCCACGACAGTGATTTCCAACCAAAATTGACGAAATAGACTCCATTGGCAAAATATGAAACTATTTAGGATTCAATTAGTACAATTAAAAGGTTTAGGACTGAATTGGTAAAAATGCAATAAGTTTATGACTTTTTGGACAATTTTCCTATCGTCAAGCTCTACACTCGAACGACAAAAGCGTCAAACAATGGCAAGGAGCTTTTGATCACCTAAAAGAAATCCCTCAGGGTAAAGTTCATCAAATACTGAAAACTGTTATCGATGGCTTAGAGGCCAATGAGAGAACGATTTTTCTCGACATCGCATGTTTTCTAAATGGATATGACAAAGAAGAGATTACCAAGTCCCTAGACCAATGCAGTGTGCATGCCGATAGTGGGATTGAGATTCTGGCTAAAAAATGGCTAATATACATAGATGAAAATAACAAATATGGATGCATGATTTGCTTCAAGATATGGGTAGATGAATTGTGATTCAAGAGTGCCTTGAAAATCCCAGCAAGTGAAGTAGAATATGGCGTTGTGAGGATGCTCTACAAGTGGTTAACCAAAATTTAGTAGAAGTTTAAGCATATCCTAAAGCAAAAATTATTTGAGCACATATCTATTTGTTCTTTTTGTGGACTTCATATTTACATGTGTAAATTAAGATAGCCACATATGCAATTCTTATTTTTGCCAAATAGGGTTTAAGCAATAAATTAGGGTTTAGGATCTTTATTTAGGCTCCGTTCGTTTTCGGAAAAATATTTTTCCGGAAAACATTTTCCGCGTTTTCCGGTGTTCGGGGGCGGAAAATGTTTTCCCACGGAAAACATTTTCCTTCTCCATCCCCAAATCCTTTATTATTTTTAGGAAAATGATTTCCTCTTTTCACAAAGAGGAAATTATTTTCCCCCAAAGTGAAGGCAAAATTTCCCATGGGAGGGAAAATGTTTTCCGTGGGAGAGAAAGTTGATCGCCAGTCACCGCCATCGGCCGTCAGTCATCGACCGCCATCGGCCGTCGGTCATCGGCCGCCGGCCCCCGCCGCAGCGGGTCGCCGGCCGCCGCCGGTCGTCGATCGCCGCCGCCGGACACTACCGCCAGTCACCACCACCGGTCGCCAGACGCCACCGGTCGCCAGACGCCGCCGGATCGGCGGTCGCCGAATACCAAAAAATATTTTCCGAAACTTTTTCAAATTTTAGCCGAACACCAGAAAATTGTATTTCAGGAAAACATTTTTTAGGAAAATGATTTCCGGGAAAATATTTTCCGGCAAGCAAACGGAGCCTTAGTATTTTGTTAATTTTCTTTTTAAACCGATAGTGTTTATCAACTATTATATAACCCTAGTATAAATCGATCTCATTTGTCCTTTTTTCATAAGATGAATATATCTTCGCCCAGCAACTGCTTGTGTTATAATGGTCTTTATTTGTTTATTTTCAAGTGTTCCAATATGCATAATTATTTTTATTGGGCTCTAATAGGGAACAGATGCCATTGAAGGGATTAAACTACATAAGGTTGATATAGAAGAATTGATCGTGAATGCAAACTCGTTCAAAAAGATAAAGAAGCTCAAGCTATTTATGATGGCTGATCATATCCCGCATTGTGGACCGGCCGGGCATCTATCGGAAAAGTTGTGGAGGCAATTCGGTCGAAACAGCAATAATATGTTCGTGTGTTAGGAGGCGCTGGTCCATGTCAACCTCTGCCTATTGGACCTTGGCCCATTATGCCCATACTTGAGTCTATGCACGTGGATCCAATAGGTTTAGTGTATTGGACCTTGGCCCATTAAGCCCAATTTAAATGTCTTGTCAAAAAGGTTGGCACATGTACTTAATAAAGGCCACCGAATATCTCTCTCTCTCTCATTTTCTTTTGAAAATTTTTACTTTTCGTCCTTATACTTTCACTAATTTTCTGATCAAGTCTCTATACTTTCAATTTTTTCAATCAAGTCCCTCCGATGTGAAATCTAGCCAAATCCAACTAACGTGGCTGTCAAAAGATGCCGAAGCGTGACGTAAATTAAATATTGCCTAGGTAAATACCCATTGTGGATAGAGAATTGGTGGGAGAATAAACATTGAATCCATTCACTATCCGTGGCCTCTTGATGGTGTCCACGTAAGTAATACCTAATTCAAGTTACTCTTCGACTTCCTCCAACGGCGACATCAGTTGGATTTGGCTGAATTTTGTATCGAGAGACATGATTAGACATTTTGTTAAGTAGAAGGACTTGATTAGAAAAAATTAAAGTATATGGTCTCAATTAGTTGTTACGCAAAATAGAAAGAGTAGACAAAAAAAAAACAATTTGAGCGAGAAATAAATGCAAAAAAAAAAAAAGTAAAGTAAACCTGACATAGTGAACTTACATGGTTTAGGGGTGTGCCTACTCCATGAAGAGATCGACGAGATAGATCTACTATAATTAGCAAAAAGGATATTGCAATCCCTTAATCACACTCACTCACTAGTGTTTTCTCGCCCTGATTACTCCTAAGTAAGCCCCACAAAAATTAATCAACAAAAATCTCCCATTAGGTTTCTCTTAACGACTCTCTAAAAGCTCTCTCAAAGAAAATGAACAAAATATATCAAAACCCGTGTTTTATTTTCTAAGCTCTCGAAAATATATCACTTGTAAAGGCCGCAAGTTCTGGTCAGCAGGAATTAATAATTGAAAATGTGGAATCTCTTCGCTTGAACGTTGGCATATCTGCATGAGGCAGCGTAATGTGGTCCTTTGCCATACTCTATTATTTCTAGAATTCTAATTCAAGTTGGTGAGACAAAGTAATGTCATGATTATTGGGTTAAGCCTTTATCGATCTAATTATAAATGAAGTCTGTATATTCAAATAATGCAAGCTTACTCTTGGAAATCTATGGTTGGACGTGTATTTGTTCCGTTATGTACTTATGAGTAATTAATATTTCGCTTACATTGATGGTATCCGAGCCACACTTCATCCATGTTAGATTAAATGTTTCTTTGGAATTTTACATCTATTGTTCAAAGGTATAGAGACAAAAAGGAGAGTCATTACATCTCTGGGAAAATTATCTAAAAAGTTCTAAATTTATTGAACTTATGTCAATTCAGTCCTAAACTTTTCAAGTTTGCTAATTAAGTCCTAAACCTTTTCACTTATTACTAATTGAGTCAATCCAATCAATTTTGACTGTCTGGAGCTGACGTGGATGCCCTCTAGCACCGGCCGTTAGGCCAACGTTGAGGTGGCAATTTTTAAGAATATTTTAACATTTTTTTTCGAATTTTTTTCTGGCTTTCTTCTCCTTTGGCGAGGGCCGTCAAGGTTGACCTCGCCTTCGCGACCCGGGCAACGGCAAGGTCGAGCCTCACCCAACCAAGGTCGAGCCTCACCTAGCCAAGGCGAAGCCGATCTCGTCATCACTTGGGTCTCCCTTGCAGAACAACGGTGAAATCGGCCTCGCTTTGGCGATGGAGACCTAGCAATGGCGAGGTCGGCCTCACCTTGGCTTGGCAAGGGAGACCCAGGTGACGACAAGGTCGACCCAGGTGATGGCAAGGTCGACCTTGCCTTGGCTAGGCGAGGTTTGACCTCGCCCAGCCAGGGGCTAGCAAGGCTCGCCGTCGCCAGTGGCCGGTGGGGACGAACTTCGCCAGAAGCTGACGAGGTCAACCTTGCTAGCCCTCGCCTTTAGCCGGTCCGGCGACTAGCCAAAGGGGAAGAAGGCTAGAAAAAAATATAAAAAAATTTGATAAAATATTTAAAAAAATTGCCACGTTAGTGTTGGCAGGACGGTTGGCGTCCATGTCATCTCCGGGCTACCAAAATTGGCCTGATGGACTCAATTGACAAAAAGTGAAAAAGTTTAGAACTCAATTGACAAACTTGAAAGGTTTAGGACTTAATTGGCAAAAATACAATAGGTTTAAACTTTTTGGACAATTTTCCCTTACATCTCCTAGTCATAAGAAAAGTAAAACTTTTGACCAAATTAATATGCATATTAATCTTGTTCCACATCTCTAATCCTCGAAGTTTGGTTTAGCTCATCGCCTGTAATATAAACGTCTATTATGATGGTTATACCTTGTAACCTAGGAACAATAGTGGGCAGTTCAATTATTTCTCCTATGATGAACAACTGATCCAACAGTTAATGGAAATTGGTTCATTTCGGCTAGTTACAAGGTTTCGAGAATCAATCGCCTAGGCTGGGTTTTTTGTTAGAGCGTGTGATTAGTGGGGCAATTATGATTATATTTTTTAGGAGAATACCGGTATTAATGCTCTTGAGTTCAACATGATGCCTGAACTCTAAGTTTCATGTGTGGCAATTGTCACGACCTATCCAAAGGTGAACTGCCTTGGGTTCGGCTAATGGCATACTAAACTTCACCCAACTCAAGTTCTCTCAAACCTGTACCAATTTGCAATTTAGGTTCAAGTTTTTTTAACACACAAGATTAATTTCATTTCGGAGTCGATACTAATTAGTTTTTGGTGGATTGAATAGAAACCCAAGTAAAGTGTGTGAGAGTACTTTACTTCTACGAACTAGATATTTGTAGATTCGATGACTTAATTATGCTAGATTAAACTAATGCCCTTTTGATACGTTTTCTCTTTTATTTTCAAAAAATATTTTGTCAAGTAACTCGGATTGATTTTAAACCTATCCACTAATATGCAAAGGGTGCGCAACCACTAAAGTAACACTCAATAAAATAACACAATAAATAAATTGCTAGAATAGGGAAAGAATTCAATACCTCGATGCAAGCAAAGTGCATTCATTAATTTCCCAAATGTCTACAAATATTCATCGAAAAGAAATGCATATCTAAGCTAATATGATTTCTACGAACTAATTAACAACTCTAATTAATTCTCTCTGTTTTTAATGAAAACTAAGTTACATGCTAAGCTAGGTGAACATGCAGGGGTCACTACCCTAACAACATGAGACATGACCTAGTCTAATATGATATGCAACTCTAAATTAAATGACCCTAAACATGCAATCATTAAAAGACATAGCACATATGACATGGCGATGACATGGGGCGATGACGTGACGGGATGATGTGGCAAGATGACATGGAATTTATGCAACTATCCTATATGACATGCACAAGTTTATTTTTGTATTTTTCATTAAAATTCGTAATTAAAAATATATAAATAAACTACATAAAAGATTAGCTATCCAATTCAGATTAAGAAACAATTTGAACCCAATCTTATCGTATCTTGGAATACTATTTTAACATGCAATATTATCTAAAAAATCTATCTTGATCTATCATGCAATCTTTTTTGTATTTTCGAATGAAGGGATCAAATAAAACAATATAAGCACTAAATCAAAAAAGATAAAGCTCGAAATTGCAAAAGATAAACACTAAATCACCAAAAGATATCCAATCCACGCGCTAACACCCCGATCTATATGCCACAAGATCAAGTTGCCAATTTTCCGTGCAATCCATAACCCTACCTCAATGCCTAGAGATTGAGTTACCAACTATAACACGTTTTCAAATTAGGAAATTATCCTAATTGGACACGCCTATCATTTCAGAATATTCATATTAGATATCAATCTTTTAAAATAGGCAATAAAATTAAATATTTAAATTTGGATGTGACAGTTACCTATTCAAAAAATTTTGCTCGCAAAAACGGACTGGCGGATGACGGATCACGGACGGCGGCCAGCTTGTGGAAGGAGGTTGGTGTGGCGACCGGGCCCAGCCGTGGTTCTCACGGTGGCTGGTCCCGATCAGAACAACAGTGAGGGATGGGTGAGCGCGCCGAAGAGATCACGGTCACGGCAAGGACTTGATGGGCACATCGGAAGACCTATTGTGCTGCTGGATACGTCGTTAAAGCCTTCAGAATGCTGGAATCTCACTGAGATGCTTGGGTTCTCGCCAATATTGCTAAGGGGTTGCTAGAGTGACAGAGGTAGATTTAGTTTGCTGGAACACCTGCAATAAAGAACACCTCGGCACGGACTGAGCAAGCTTGCAGCATCACTGTGAGTGCTTGGTCCACGTCCGTCGAAGCTCCTAAGGCGCTGGGAAATCCAGGAGTTGCTGTGGACTCGTCGGAAAAGCTGGTCATGGTGATCGAACAGAAAGCCGGCGCTGCTATGGAGAGTGCAGATTGTCGGTGAGAGACTGAACAGCAACGGCAGGAGCTCTTGGCGATGGTGGAGGCTGGATTGTCGTTCGCTGGCGGGCGTTACTATAGGAGCAAAGCTCGCTGGAAATTCGCCGGGAAACCTGTGAAGACTCGCGTGATACCTGGAGGCTTACTGGCGTCAACGGGAAGCTCACCGGTACGGGGTCGACAACGAGGAGGTGCGGTGGCGGGATGTAGGAGGCACGGTAGAGAGCTGACGGGTGATTTGAGATTCGACGAGGGCGTCGCGGAAGGTGCTTGGTCTGTAGCGTCGCTTTGGGCTCGTCTGGTGGCCGCTGGAGGAGGAAAGTCGTCTGGACAGGTGGCCAAGTTGTCGGACAATGTCTCCTCCCTCTTCGGCGTTTTCTGTGATGCGCTCCCCGTGTTTGAGCTCGTGAAAGTCTTCCTAGTGTCACGAGTCTTTTCTTTACATACGGCGCAACCGAGCTTTCCAAGGAAAGGACCAAACGTAACATATTATACTTTCATTCCCTTTATTATGATTTCACCCAAATATTCCTCCCCTTTGTTGATCGAGCAATCAGAACTTGCCTAGCTAAATTGCTTCACATCTTTTTTTTTATTGCTTTCTTTTGACTTTTCTTGCAATGCGTAAGACCACCATCTTTCCTAGAATATTCTCCACTATCAACATCCATCAATTTATATTTTCATAGGCGTCCCTGATACGAATTTCAGCCATCATGTGCAAGGCACAGTGGGAAAACTTGGTCGAATTTTATATCCCCTTGGTCTTAAGCTCGGGACCTTCCATTTGCCGCCATTCCAATGCAAATTATAGGTTTAATAATGCGTGATAATAAATGCAAGCGTACGAGCCTATTATTGTTATTGCTCCTAAAATCTATGTGTAGTTTAATTAACATTTTTGTTTAGGGATAGGGTCAATCCTAATTTTCTATGTAATTAATGACTAAATGAGTTATCAAAATTTAGGTGTCAACAACAATCAATGTTAGTTTGTGTGTGTAGAGAGAGAGAAGGGGGGGGAGGGTTATAATTGTTCCATTCAATGTGAACGTTGCTTCCCATCCAGCTAGGTTAGTCTCAATATCAAGTACTATGCGAGAACTGGATCAGACCACCTTGAAAGTCAATCCGATTCCAAGTTCCCATTGAAATTGCTCCGGTTCCCAGTTTCGAGTGAAGAATCACATGGGGACTAGATCGAATTTGGAGTCAGTTTCATAAGCCTAAAAAACATAATTTTTCTTTTGGCATCTCTCTCTCTCTCTCTTGCTCACGACTCACCCTCCTCCTCGCTCACTCATGGCTTGCCCTTGCTCATTCGAGCCTCGCAACCCTTGCTCGTTCCTGACTTGCCTTTGATCGCTCGCCCTTGTTGATCTTTTGCTTTGAACCATTTTGTTACTCATATTATTTTGCTTTAAAAAATGAAACCAAAAAAAAAGGAGCAAAAGTAAAATAGGTTCTCGAGTAGACATTGGAACCGGACCAGAAAAACAGGGCAGTTCTAAGGCAAACATGGTAAATTATAGGTAACAAAAACCGTGAACAGGTTCTAAAAAGATAGATTCTAGGTTTTAGGTCTAGAGCCTACTTACCCTGAAATAGATCCCTCTAAAATACAAGCCTGCAATTATCTCAGTAAAATTATCAACATCGTCTGAAGTGGGTTTGTAGGAAGATCCGAAACATGTATGAAGGGTGAAGTTTTGCAGGAAGGTTTTCCATTGTGCGCGCGGGAAATAAACTCTCTTGGTGTTTATAAATGTGTCATGTATTGTTGTTACAGAAACACGTGCAATCTTCATTTTTTGAAATTACATATAAGATGGAGAGCTTGTCCTTGCCGTGCCCTCCCAGTTCTCTGTCAACCCTGACCCCCTCTCTATCCCTCTCCCACGGTGACGTAGTCGCCATCACCATGGCCGCAAACTCCTTGATCGAGGTCACCCATAGCTGCTGCGACTTCGATGGAGGCTCACACCGAGGTCATCATGGCCGGAGAGAGAGAGAGAGAGAGAGAGAGGACAAAAGGGTGGTCAAAGGCGATGGGATGGTGGCCGGGGAAATGGAGAATGACAGATTCGGGTTGAGAGATTGAGTTGATGCTAGGGATTTTTGGGGCTTTATCACAAGAACAGATGAGTTAGTTATTTCAGTGAGATTGAACATGAAACTTGCAATTTCAAATTAAAGTAGAGTTATATTAATGATAAAGCAAAGAAAATCCAAGTATAACTTTTCTTTTCTGTTTTTTCCTTTTGATTACATCTGTTTGAGTTAGCAAGATCGAATTAAGAAGGCTTTATGCCTAATCTTGAAGAAAAAAAATTAAAGTCCAAAGACTCAAGTCGATAGTCATCAAAAGAACAAACAATGAGTCATCCTTTCTTCCACCTTTAATTCCTCCAACCACGCCTCTAATTGGTATATTATTAATATAGCTAAGATTAATACCATGAAAAATTCCAAACTGGTATACCTATAATAAATTTACCCTAAACTAATTTTTTGGCCACGGAAAATCCCAAATCAATACACATGTAACAAATTTAAAATTAATTTTTTGACCACCAAAAACCACAAATTAATATATTTGTGACAAATTTAGCATTCATTAAATTGAAGTAATACCGCGAAAAATTATAAACTGGTACACCTGTGACAAATGAAGGGAGAAACCCCAAATCGGTACACACCATCAACTATCACAGGTTATCCAACTCGAAAATTTGACGGTAAAATTTAAGAGGAACTAATGGAGAGTAAATTTATCACGGGTGTACTAGTTTGAGATTTTTTATAGTCAAAAAAATTAATTTGATGTAAATTTATCACAGATGTACCAGTTTAGGATTTTTCATGGTATTGACTCATATAGAATCCCCCTTGCAACTTACCAATAAGAGGAAGTAATAAAAAATATATATAATCCTTTAAAAAAAAGTGGCGATGCATCCTTCAATAAAATGGCATCCCTATAATTAACAACAACGTTTGGGTGGTTCTTAGTTATGTCAGATTCAAAAAATATATATATAACTTAGATTATCTAATAAAAGATCATGACATGGTTTATCTCAACTATATACTGAATACTGATAAATTCTGTTATTGCACTTAATGCCATAATTTTTACATATCTCTTATCTCAACTATATACTGAATACTGATAAAGATTTCTAAGTTTTTCCATTTAAAATTAAAAAGTTTAACATTCCCTTTTTGCATGAAAAACTCTGTCAAGTTTTAGCTATTTGTGTTCCGAAAAAATGCCGATCCTCCATTTGGATTTTGATGGTAATCTATAACGTTAATCTTTTTATTTTATTTTTGAGATTAAAAAAACTATTTTATAATATAACTTTGTCGTTTCCTTTTGACCTTCCATAATTTATCTTGGCAATTTGCTATCGGTGAAACCTAGCACTTTTTCTCTCTCGACAATGAAGCAGTTTATTTCCATTTTTGAATGAAAAACTCTTTTGCCAAGTTTTGGCTATTAATAATTGGCAACAACGTACTAATTCTTCATTATATTTTTAATATAAGTTTATAAAATTGTTATTTGAAATTACAAAAATATGTTTTTCCCAAAATTCACAAGTTGTGTTTGAATTTTATTTAACTTATTGCGGGGAGGGGTTTTACCGCATTGGTGCCTTTAAAGATTTCCCGAACAGGAAGAAAAGGATGATACCTTAATTCTTGATCACGACCGATAACGACAATTAAAGGAGGCTAATTATATATTTGGAAATGTAGCGTGTCGTGCACGAAGTGACTCCATAGAATTCGATAAAATTGACTTTATATCGAAATAAAGATTGCAATTTGTTAGTGCATTACATATTATCTAATTAAGCTAGTTATTCATAAAGTAAATTTCGGACACAAAAGCATTTGGAAAATTACACAATCAATCCTAAGCCAATTGTGTGGATATAAATTTAGTTATAATCTTTCAATTTTACCAATTTAGTCTCGTACCTTTTATGCGAAATTCCAATATAGTCCTTATGGTCAATTTTCGCCGAACATCGTTGACGTGACGGCCCAGCTATCAGCAGTAGTCCAACGTAGCATACCGTCACATCAGCAATTTCAAGCGAAAATTAATCATAATGGCTATATTAGAATTACATGTAAAAGTCTAGGGCTAAATTGACAAAATTGACAAGTTTAAGACTGAATTGACATTCGTACAATAGGTTTAAAACTGATTGGATAATATCTCTCAAAGCATAAGTATAACTTCCTCATTAACATCCTTTCTCGTAACACGATTTGTCATGTAAGAATATTATACTCCATATATAGTCATATGCTATCCACTTGGGTAGGTGGATTATTAAAGGTCGCCAAAGAAAAGTTCGTAGAGATTGTGCCAACATTAAATATAAGTAATTCTCAAATTTGCAACAAAAGCATATTTTTAACTATGGATCATTTTAGTCTTGTATTTCATGTGTGAGTAGACCTGATCATTGGGGGCGAGTGGTCGGCGGGCTTGGGAGGTCTCCGCTGAATTTTTTCGCCCCGTTGAGCTGGTCTAGACAAAAAATTCCAGGTCTAGTCAGCGGGATGGTTGGGCCTGGGGAACGACCTCGAGGCTTGGTCCGGCCTGCCCATATATTTACTAAAAGAGATTATCAAATACGTTTTGCCAATAATTTTACTTTGATATTTAATATTTCTTAGCACTAATAGGATAAAATAAGCCTAAATTTCTAATGTAGTAGAGAAAAAACTATAAAACTCATAGGTGAAGTAATAAAATAACATAACACGAAGTTCCTACAATTATTTTTCATTTTTTTTCCATTTCTATTTAATTTTTAGTTGAAAATTCTCATTCTTTGTTATCCGGGGGAAATACATTTTTGTAAAACTTGAGAAATGGTGGTTTTGCGCGTGTGCATATATAATGTGGTGTTCTATGAAAAGGAAGTTTGTTTATTTATTTATTTGGGGGAGGGCCACAACGCCCTCGCCTGGATCTTGGCAAGGGCCACGACGCCTTTGCCCAGATTAGGCGACGTTTGGCCGGCGACCTTGCCAACCTAGAGTTGTAAAGAAAGAAAAGAAAATGAAAAAAGAAAAATTAATTAAAAAATAAATTTCGGTGATTTCTTACCAAAATTGGCTAAATGGATTACGATGGCAAATCGTCAAAAGCTTTATTACTCAATTGACACAATTGAAAGGTTTAAAAAAGAACAGACACAAATGTAATAAATTTAACATTGTTTTGGTTATTTTCCCTATCTTAACATATACCGAATGCTCGTACAATTCTTAGTCACTATCAACGCCCGACAAATATATGGGTGCGCAATTTGAAGTTGACATGTGTCTCCACTCCGGAGAGATATATTCCTCTTATTTCGTCTCTTTTTAAACTACCCTAATATTTAAACATCAAAAAGTAGAAATAAAAGTAACAACATAATATGGTTACTCAAAAATCATATTTCTTTTTGTGTATATGGCAAATTCTGAATTTGGTTTAAGACACTGATTACTAAAAATCATAATTTTCTCTAGATACAGAAAGGCTAAGAATATGTGATTACCTTGTTCTGCTAATCTAGGAGCATTAGTGGAGAAGTCCGACTATTTGGAGGCCCATGAAAAAATGTGCAATCACCATAGATCGGTTATGTTCATGCATTTGTTCTACGCAAGTGGGTTGACCTAAAGTGGTTTGTATACAGCTGGTGAAATTGAACGAGTGACCTCTGCGTTCTGAGTTCAAAATTCTCAATGCAAAACCAACTCCACAAATGTTTGGGTTAAGCAATTTGATGTGATAACCTAAATATTATTATTGTAGATATAAAAAATTTAAAAAGAATGATTTACAACCGACTACACGATTCTAATAGATTCTTTCCCAAAAATGACTGTTTTCAGAAGGGCTATGTCTTCCTCATCTCATGTTATCAATTTTTTGATTGGTGGATTATAAACGTGTACATCATCGATATTTATATTTAGACTTATTAGAATGTAATTGATGTTCATAATTTGTAATGTACCAATTAGAGTTATTGTACGAAATTTTCTCCAACCGAACATGGAGGAAAACACTTTTTCCCATCTTCTTATTTTAACAAACGATGTAGCCCAACATGTTTTAAAAAATAATTGTAACTAATGTTAATTCTCTCGAATCAGCTATGTTTTCGATAAGAAAAAAGTAGGTAAAGGAAAATAGGAAACTACTTTGGTCTTTATTCACAGAAAATAAAATGTGAGACTAACATTTCAAAAGACAAGTTTTATGTGCCTCCCTATTTGCAAGCTAATTCGAATGGAAGGAAGGAATGCTAGTGATAGCAAATAACAAAAGCAGAAAGGAAAAACGCAATAGTAGAGATCAATTGTAAATGAACTCTTGGCACAAAGCCCCAGTTCATCGACACATGACAATCCTTCCGTTTGCAAAAGATACGACACCTAGTCATGAGAGACTCCCGAAGCCAAAAAGCTGAGCATGCTCTTGCAATTTGGGCACTTGAGAGAGAACCGATTAACAGGAGTAAGCGTGACTGATAAGCAAGGGATATGGTTTGGCCTAAGAAACAAAAATGGATGTGTTTTAGAACCGCAAAATTAAATAAAAGAGAAGATAACACTGATAAGCAAGAGCCTCCACACCTTTTAATGTAGATCCCTCTCCCTCGATAATAGTCGAGAGAACTAATTGGACGAGCACGAGATCGGTGGCAAGGAAAGTGATAGAGAGCACGAGCAACGATACAATTCTGATGGTTCTTTTACGTCGTTCGCGTCGTTACTTAGAATAAAGAAAAGTTGTTGCCAGATTTATACGTAACGCGAATCGATATTTATCTGAACCATTACTTATGTGAGTCTCTATAATGATCAATGGTTTAGAATGTGTGAACCATCCCATATGTTGTTTTTGAAGGATAGGACAAAGATTTCGGGACGCGGGAGCTTAAATCTGATCGGACTACTTTCTTCACTAATTCATAAGAAACCAAGACGCAGATGTCAATTGAACCCCAATGCATCGTTTTTGTGACCGACTAATGGAGACTTTGGGTTTCTTTTGGTGACGACGGTCATTCATTCATCTTTATGAAGCAGTCTTCTAGAGTACTCGAGCCTAAGATATTTAGGGCGCGAATGATAATCATTCTATTTTTCTATTTTTATATTTTTTTGCTCTCGAGAATAGATTTGGAACAGAAATCTATTTGATAAAATAATTTCATTTTGTTATTTCTAAGATAAATTTTGATCCAGAAATAGATTTACAACAGAAATAAAAGGTTAAAATTTTCTATTTTTGCAACAGAAACAGAAATAACAACTCTTTTTTATTGCTCACCCTTTCTTCTTATCGCCGCCCACTCGCCATCGGTTCCCCGCTGCCAGCTATCCCCCACCCCCGTCCGCCACCACTCGCTCACCGCCCA
Source organism: Syzygium malaccense (assembly GCA_031216405.1). Lineage (NCBI taxonomy): Eukaryota > Viridiplantae > Streptophyta > Magnoliopsida > Myrtales > Myrtaceae > Syzygium > Syzygium malaccense. The sequence continues at coordinate 13,200,939 of CM062259.1, read as the reverse complement.
CCCACCACCACCCGCATACCTCCGACCACCCACCATCGCTTGTCACCTGTCGCCGCTCGCCGGTCGTCCGCCGCTGCTGTCCATATGCCTCTAACTATAACATCCTGAATTTGACCCACTTTCGTGATCAATGAAATAGATGTATATTTCTCATTTCATTTTAGCGAGTCTCGCCTGGAATGGATCCTTCTCAAGATACTGACCAATAGGGAATAGCTAATTAGGAAAACGGTACGTGGACCCAAGAACTCGACCGCAAATCGAGTCCAATTCCGAGAAACTACGAGGAAATATTTTGAGTCAATGTAGGCCGATCCAAGGAGTGTGACGGATTTAGTTTAGCCAATGACGTACGATCGGAGCGCGGGTGATTCCACACGATCGAGAGTGCATGTGACAAACAATCTCAAACTTATTCCGAACGATCGCGACCCCGGAACTAGCAATAATCCTCGCGTTCTCTTGGAAGTCGAGACCGTCACGACTCGAGTAATCCTAAGTCGATACGCGTAACCCCTAAACAACCGCTCGTTAGTGAGAGACGCTAAAATTGCATTTGAGCGAAATTGATCGTGGAATTGAATCCGGACTTGAGTGTCGAATTTCATGGACGTACGCGACTATTTTGCAAGGACAACGTCGTATTAGTGTGGCCAATTATATTTGGGATTGGTATAGTCGAAAAATGGAATTTCGGACCGGGAGTGAAAAATTACCGATTTGCCCCTAAGTTCTAAGTGTTAATTCCGAATTTTAGAGGTTTTTAATTGGTTTTATTCAACCTATTAGAGCTGAAAATCATTGGACATTGGTGTCCCCATCACTCTTACTCATTTCCCAAAGTGCCCCTAGATATTTTGTGTGAGATTGAATTTTGGCCATTAGATCTAGTCTTGAGTGGAGAGGGTGTGATGGTAATTTTTAGTGGAGTAGGCCACCAACTCTCACCAACTCCCACCAACCCATTTTTGGATAAACTCTCTTGCGATCTCTCTCTCTCCTCTCACTCTCACTCTCACCATCACCAACCGGTCTCTCCTCCTCCTTCACGCCTCACTCTCTCCATTCCTCCCCTCCTTGGCCGCGTGAGGAGCAACTCCACCAGAGCAGCTGCTGCCACTCACGCCGCCACCGCCCGCTGGTGCCGTGCGCCGCCGTCCAGCCACCACCTCGCCTCACCATCACCACCTGCCTCTCTCTCTCTCTCTTCCTCCTCATTTCGGCACCATCACCACCACCATCATCCCCCCTTCACCGCCCAGCCCAGCCGAGATGCCACCAGCCGCCGTGCACCGCCGAGCGCCGCCGTGAGGGCGCCAGAGCGCCGCCACTGAACCAGCTTGATCCAACTGTTGTTCAGCCCGTTTCTCTCCTTGTTCATCCCACTTTTGAAGCTTGAAACCTAGTGAGTGGAAACCTTAACCCTTAATTAGGATTATGTACACTTCAGATAAGTTTTAAGGGTTATTAGGGTATTTTAGGGGTTAATTAGTATGGACTGATTGGGGCTGATTTTGTGGCTGTTTTGATGGATTAGTGTGATGATTTAAATGTGATTTAGTGGCCTAGAATGGGCTGAGCATTGGCTGATCATTGTGGTCTTGATTTGGGCTAATATGTGGATTAAAATGGGTTCAATTAGTGGGCTGAGCATTGGCTATTTTGTGGTGATTTTAATAGCCTAATTTGATGATTTGGAAGTGGTTTAGTGGCCTAGGGTGGACTGATTAAGTGGCTGTCCATTGAGGATGTAATTGGGCCTTATACGGCTAATATATGGTTTGTTCGTGAATTGTCATGTGTGATTGGTTGGGCCATGTGGTGGCTGACTTGGGTATTGAATTATGCTTGATTATACAATGCCATGTTGAGTGCTAGTGTGACCGAGAATTGAGGCGCATGGCGGGCCTTAAGTGTGCTCAATTACTTTGACTAATCGCATGAATTCAGGTGCCAAGTATGTATTGTGGTTGTTTGAAATTCATTGATTCATTGGGCATGCTAAGAGGTGAATTAAGCATGTCGTGGCATGAATTGAGCATGCGGCCAATTTAAATTGAGTGCTCGAGTGTGATTGTTATGGCCATAATTTGTGCATATCAAGCATTGGCATAACATGTATATTATGTGAGTGTGCACGATTGGCATGAGCGTGTGATCGCCTAAATCGCCCTGATGCGTCGTTTACGCGGGGTTCATATAATAATTGATATGTTACGCTCGTGTGATCACATAAACCCTGAGGCGTCGTTTACGTGGGGTAATGAACCCGTCTTGAGGCGTTTAACAAGGGACGATGTCCGGATTATCGGAAGATGGCCAACCTGAGGCGTCTCATATGCGGGTTATGTCATGAGCCTGATGCGTTTAACGCGGGCCGGAGATCGATCGAAAAGTAATGGACCAGATGCGTTTTACGCGGGTCGGACCTGATGCGTTTAACGCGGGTCGGTGGAAAATGGAAAGTTGGCACGTGTGCAAGTGTGCAAGTGTGCATCGAATTGTGCAAGCATAAGCATGACATTGGCAAGTGTGCAAAGAGTGCAGAAATGAGTGCAAATATGTGTGTGGCATGTGACAATGGCCAATTTGTAACAAACTGAATTTTCGATCCTTTTCTCGGGATTCATGAAATGAATATTGATCAATGCACTATAGTGAGATCTCACCCGGGACCTGCGCATTCTCGGGATGCTAACCTTAGGGGTAAGGCTATTACAGGATTGAGTTCGCACGACCAAAGAACTCGACCTTGGTTCGACTTTCGACAATAAGAATTGACAAGGGAATATTTTGAGCTAACAGAGAGCGATCTATTTGATTGATCGTGTCCAAAGGGAACTAGTGACAGACCCTCGCAATTACATGACAATCGAGGTCGTCTTGGCTCGAGCAAACTTAAACGTAATTTGACTTAGTGTCTGTCACGGGTCGAGAGCGCATAATCCCAATGAGCCACCCGTTAGCCAGAGATAAGTTAAAGTTACGATTGTTCGATTTTAGCCATTTCTTGGAATTCAAGCTCGGGAATCGAGAATTTCGAAAGTGACAATTTTGGACGGCCGATGACGTTTTTGGCTTGGCCAACCTTGGGGCCACCCATTTCTGCAAAAAAAAGGATTTCGGTTCGGGACCGGAAAAAATTACGATTTTGCCCATCTGGACACCAACGTTGATTTTGAGGCCGTATGAGATTATTTTTCGAGACCGATGTCATTTTGGGGTAGCCATGCACATTTAGAGTTGTTACGGTAAAAAATTCGAATTTTGGCTCGGAAGTGAAAAATAATATTATTTTATTCTTCAGGACTTTGCAGTCGATTTTCGAGGGCTTAAGAAGTTATTTTCGCGATTCCGATACTATATTACGTTGGCCACACACATTTGGAGTTGGTACGAGCGAAAAATGAAATTTCAATCCGGGACCGGAAAAATAACTATTTTGCCCTTGGGCTATTTTTGGATTTCGAATTTTGGAAAATTTTTGGGATTATTAATAATGGATTTTCAGCTCAATTATTGGACCTTGGATGCTTTTGTCCCTTAATTATTGGATTTGGACAAACGAGGGCCGTCAGATTGGGGGTATTTTGGTCAAATTCTCCGGATCGGCGACACATGACGCCCTCTAAGCCCCTATATTTGACCGGTCTGACCAGACTCTCTCTCCTCTCCCCCTCATTCGGTCCTCCTCCTCTTCTCCCGATCAATTCCCCCTCCTCTGCTGGTTCTCCCCCTTCCGTTGTCCATGAGCCAAGCACCGCAGGATCACCGCCACCGCTCGCCGGAGCTGGCCACCGGTCCGCCGTTGCTATTCACACCTCGCCGTCCCAATCCCCCTGTCATCCCATCCTCTCTCTCTCTCTCTCTCTCTCCCTTGTTTTCTCTCTCATAGCCAAAGGAACGCCGGAGCAAGCCGCCACCACGCCGGAGCTCGAACTGCCAAGACGCTGCCGCCACGAAGCCTCAGCCGTCCATACGTCGCCGTACGTCACCGTCCCCGTACGGGTCCGTACAGTGTCCATACATCGACGTCTGTACGTCGCCGGCTACGCCGCCGCCGCTGCCGCTTCTGTTCCGACCCCTTGCCCAGCCGGTTGCCCTATTTTTCTTAGGTAAGTGTCTCCCCCAAAAACTATCTAGGACCTCGAGTATTTCTAGGCCCGTTTAGAACTCGATTTGGGTAATTTAGGGGCTGTTTTGGGACAGAAATGAGTGGCTGATTGTGTGGTTGTTGTGGGCTGAATTGGGGATTGAAAAATTGGTGGTTTGGTAGGCTTGAATAGGGCTGAGGTGTTATGGAATAGAAGCGGCTGAATTGTGTGATTAATTGGTGGGATTGTGCCTTGAGTGAAGATTTGTACGTGGTTATGTGATTTGTGTTTAATGGCTGATTTTCGAGTGATTGTCGGACTGATTATGGCGTGGTAATATGCCGGGAGCATGTGGCCGTGAGGTGTGATGGAGTGGCGGTGCGACTGCGCAATGTGTTCGCGTGCCAAGAATGTGTGATTAGGTGGCGTGTCCGTGTGACGAGGACGTACAATTGTGAAATGTGTGTGAGGTGTGTGTATTTAGCCATGCGTATATGTGGCTGTGTGTGTAAGTGACACCATGTGTGACCGTGTGATAGATGTGGTATGAGTGGAACGAAGGTACGGAAAGGTAGGATTGGTTGAAAAGGATCCGTCCTGAGGCGTGTACGTTTACGCGGGACGATGCCGTCCCTGACGAGGTGACGATGCTCGGCCTGACGGGATGTCGATGCCTGACGAGATCAGAAGACCGTTGGCCTGATGCATTTTATACGGGCACGATAATTAAGGAAAGGGAGAGGTAGGATTCCGTCCTGAGGCGTGTTCGTTTACGCAGAACGATGCCGTCCCTGATGAGGTGACGATGCCCGGCCCGACGGAGTGACGATGCCTGATGAGGTCAGAAGACGGTTGGCCTGATGCGTTTTACGCTGGCGCGATAGTGGTGGAAGAGTTGAGAATGAGCGGGAATTGGCTTGAGGTGCGAGATTTGGGAAAGTGATGCGTGGTGTGAGTCAGTGTGCGAGTATGTTTGTATCGCATGATGTGATGCTTAATTATGGGGTAAAAATTGCTATGTACGGTATGGGACGTGCCCAAGTGGGTTTTATCTTACAATTGAGGCACGTGCGCATTTGTGATTCATTGCTGTGGTATATTGGCTGTGTTGTTGTCTAACATGCAGGGACATGCATGATGGATTCCAGATAGGGTCGTGTATGGTTGCTAGTTTGGTTGATTGTCTTGTGTTACGTGTGGTTTCGTCTGGCGGTACGTGAGTGCCTACGCGGGGTTTGAGGTTATACACTTATTGAGATTCATCTCATAGTTGTATAATCTAAAATTTCATATCTCCAGCCATAAACCCAGGAAGTCTGCCTCTTCTTTTTGGAAGTTCAAGGAATTGCCTTTGGTGCCCAGTGGAGCTGCAAGTGAGTTTCCGAAGGTTTAAGCCAGAGATTCAAAAACAGAACGGAAGAGGGCGATCCTTAGGTTTTTCCCTAGGGCATTTTAGGGGTTGTTGTAAATCGGGTTGACCCATAGGGAAGTTAAGTTAACCAGACCCTGATCTTTTGTTATAACGGTGATTTCGGATGCTAGCGTGCTATATATATTTGTAATATAATGTTTGTATATTTGGTGTTGTATGAAGATGTTGTTTGATTCTTATGGTGTTCTATCCCGTTGTCGTCATCTTTTTATCCGGGGTTTTTATATCCGTTTCCGTATGTAGCTCTGATGTTTGGATTGGGTCGGCGACGTTCCTGGGAAGTCGTAATTATTCGACCTGTGATGGGATGTTCGCGCTTCGTAGAGTACGGGGAGCGACACAATTGACATGTGTATGTGCATTGCTGGGCATAGTATTATTATTATTATGTGACTAACCTACAGGGTCACTATATGCTTGATTTGGTCCCGATGGCCTAAGTCGTGTGATTGATCAACTGTGTGTTTAGTTGATACTTGTCCAGGAGGTGCATGTTAGCCTAGTTTCGGTTTAGGGAGTCTACTCGCTGAGATTTATTCTCACTGTTATTTAAACCCCAATTTTCAGACCCCCAACCTTGAGATGGTGGATGCGCCACTCCGTTTTGGGATCCTGTATAGCATAGAGCGATCAGTGACGGTACACCCCGTAGGGAACGGGGAGTCTTATATTAGGTATTTCAATATAGTTTGGGTCGACGAGGGCGGGCCACATTTCTGGGCCCATCCTTATCTCGCTTGGTGTTTCCGGTACTCATGGACCCCTTAGGACCTTCGACATTCCATTCAACATATTAGGCCAGCCGGATCCGCAGGTCACCGATGGAGAGGTCGTGAGCCCCGCTGCCACATCCAAGGAGGATTCTGGTGCCCAGCCAGTCATCGTTGAGATGGTTTCCAAGTCCAAGGAAGAGAAGCCGATGAACTGGGAGTCCGATAACGAGCCGGCGCTGGAGCCCATGGACCAAGAGTTAGAGCCGGAGGATGATTTCGGGGTGGAGTCAGTGGACGCCGAGTTTGAGCCGGATTCGATGGATTCTGAGCCTGACTCGTCTTATGACTCGACTGAGTCCTAAGGATCCGACTCGGACTAGTTGCCCTAAGGTTTAGTCTTGATCATGGTTAGGTAGGGCCGACACTTTTTGATAAGAGCCCTTTTTAGAGTTAGTGGTTGACCTCCGAGCCACATACCCTTTTTGATATTAGTGGCTGTTGACCCATATTTTGATTGGTGTATATTGCCTGACATTAGATTTTGTAAATCCCGATTATTAATACAAATTGTATTTATTTTACTTATTGCTACCCTTGGTTATGTGATTTTATATTGTACGGGCGTTTGTTACTTTCGCTGTGCATTGTTCTCTGTTGTTTAGGTTTTGGGTCGGCGACGTGTCCTGGGACGTCGCATTGAATCGACCTCGATAGGGTTGTCGCATGCCGTAGGGTTTGGAGCGTGACACTAACCGCCCACCACCGCTTACCACCCCCACCTCTCGTTGGCCATCCACCGCTTACAGTTGCCCGCCACCACTTGCCGCTCGCTGGCCTTTCGCCACCGCTCGTCGACTATCCGCCCCCACCTACCCGGCCGTTCATTGCCGCCCGCCCGCTGCCCTCATTAGCCGTCCACCGCCATCCCCGGCCACCAAAAACATAAATTTCAGAATAGCCTATCAAATAAATTTTTATTTCGAAAACAGAAATTTTGTATCATAATCAAACACTACTTTTTGCTTAGAAACTCGTCTTGGAAAGAAAATTAGATTTTTCTATTTCTAGCTAGAAATAGGGTTGGGGAAGAGAAATATTGTCATTCGTGCCCTTACTCGTGTTCCCTTTTCTCTTTAATCACCAGTCTTCGTTGCTCTCTCTCTCTCTCTCTCTCTCTCTCTCTCTCTCTCTCTCTTCGCTAGAGAGGCTTCTCAGACAAGACCTTTATATTTCTCGTCGAGCAATCACATGCCATCCAAAAAATACATCGCCAGTCTCCAATTGGTCAGCAACTCCAATGATCTCTCTATTCGACGAGACATTTTGGACTTGTACAAAGCATGGACATATTTAATTGAGAAAGCGAATGGAGACCTTCTACTTTGATACAATGTGAGATTTTGTAAGATTACCGTCAACTATTCTAAAAGCTTAAGCTGTTAGATGAAGACGTGGTTTAATATTAAAATTTCTATCAGTTCTTTTTACAGAAATCGAAGCCATGGATCTTGAGACTTCTTGTCGTTTCTTGCGTGGCTCTTGCCGCAGAAATGTTGAAAACAGAGATCTCTGTCCATGATGTTCAAGTAAAACGTGGAAGAATTCAAACCAAAGAACAGGAAGAAAGAGAAAATATAACACTTAATTTTTCAATTTTGCTAATTTTGTCTTTCAACCTTTGCTTGAAATTCCAATTTAGTTCTTCTGACCAATTTTTGTCAGAAACTGCTAAGGTCTGTATAATATATTTAGGACTGATTGGGTAATTTTTCAAAAGTCTTCCCATGACGGATTGATGGATGTTAAAACATTCATTAAAATTTCAATGCCAAGGCATCGAACTTGAGGATGTAGATTTTCCTTTGTTCAAAAACTTGAGATTAGTTTTTTTAGGGGATAAGGACGCTACAAGTGCCATAACTTTCTACAGCACTCACTCGAGTGTCATAACTTTTTTTCGACTACTTAAATAACATAACTTTTAAAACAACGTTCACTTAAGTGCCATAACTTTCAATTGATCACTTAAGTATCAAAATTTTTTAAAAAGGTTCACCCAAGTGCCATGGCATTGAACTTGTGATGAATGTTTTTAAAAAGTTATAACACTTAGGTGATCGATTGAAAAGTTATACAACACCTAAATGATAAAAAAAAGTTATGAAAATGAGTAATAAAATTGACATTTTGAGAATGAGAAGATATTTTATAGAAATTTTAAGTAAATATTTTTATGACATTAATATAGTTATGGACCTTACATCTAATTAATAATACCTAAATTGTCAAGTAATAAAATTAACATTGCAAGAATGAGAAAATATCATGATTATAAATTCAAGTAGAATTGAATATATTATGCACGGCATGTAATGTGATATATGTACAGAAAGAATCTATAGTTATATTTTTAGGGGAAAATTCCAAAAAGGAGATCGAAATAGAGTCATTTTCTCAAATAAGGGCCTAAAGTGGATATTGTCTCAAATAAGAGTATGAAGTGGTCAATCATCTTAAAAAAGGGCCTGAAGTGGCCAAATCGTCTCAAATAAGGACATTTGGTCGGCTGGTAACTATTCCGTGGTTGGAGAAGTTGTATTTTAATAAAAAAAAGGTTATAAGTATATTTTTTGACTTTTATTTTCTTTTCCTTTTTTTTCCTTTTTCTGTTTTCTTTTTCCTTTTTTCTTCTTCCCTCCCCAGCCGTCACTGCAAGTGGCCGACAACCTCTGCCCGATGCGAGCTAGGCGGCCCATGCCTGAGGCTAATGGACCGCCCTTGCCGACGTCGAGTGAGGGTTGCCTCGCCTAGGCTAGGCGGGCGATGGCGAGGTCCTCCCTCGCTAGATCTGGCGAGGGAGGCCCTCGCCCTCGCCCCCTCAGCCGTCTAACCCAGGCGAGGGTGACCCTCACTAGCCCAGGCAAGGGCAGCCCTCACTTGACATTGGCGATGGCGACCCTCGCCTGCCCAGGCGAGGGCGGCCTCCGCCTGAGGCCGGCAACCTTTGCCGACCCCTGCGATGGCCGGTGAAAGGAAGAGAGGGAAAAAAAGAAGAGAAAAGGAAAAGACACAAACATAAAAAAGAAAAAAGAAAGAAAAACAAGTAAAAAGTAAAAGACGAAAATACCCTTTGGCCGGTGAGATCAAGTCTTTATTTGAGACTGATACAGCCACTTCAACACCTTATTTGAGACAAAATTCACTTCAAACCCTTATTTGAGAAAATGAAAGCATTTTAAGTCCTTATTTGAGACAATATCTACTTTAGGCCTTTATTTAAAATTTTTCCTTTTTCTAGATATGACACTTATGATAAGGGACTATCGAAGCCGAATGCTGAGCATAAGCACATGCAATTTGGGCTATTGAGAGACTGCCAACTAACAGGAGTAAGTGTGGCTGACAAGCAAGACATATGGTATGGCTTGTGAAACCAAAATGGACTCATAGAACTAACCTCCCAAATTCAAAAGGATGAGTTTTAGAACCGCAAAATCAAATTAAAAAGAAGATAAACATTAACCACAATGGGCAATTCACCACACAAAAGAATCAACCTGGATTAATGGGCTTTAATTTTCTTTTAATAACCACCATTAACATGATAGAATCACAAAGTTGTAAAATAGGCTCATTGGGAGAGCCCACTTGAGCAACATAGATAGGTCAAGCACTTAAACACCAGTTCAAAAAAGGCCAATCTATTACTACGTATTTTAATCAAACGCCAAGTGAAGAACGTTGTATGAATGATCATTCACTAAATGGGAGAATTACGAAAAACAATCTTAAACATATTGTACGAATGCCAATCCATCCATTAAACTTTAGGATACAGTTTAGTGGGAAAATCATGATCCTACACTTAACAAAGAGAAAATGGGATTAGGATTAGCAAGAAACGAGAAAAGTCGAAGGAGCAATGTGTTACATAAAATGATACTTGTGCCAACCAAGGAAAGAAAATTGAGGACACTTGTAACAGTTTGAATTTTCGATCCTTTTCCCGGGATTTAGGAAATGAATATTGATCAATGCACTATAGTGAGATCTCGCCCGGAACAACGCATTCTCGGGATGCTAACCGTAGGGGTAAGGCCATTACGGGATTGAGCTCGCATGACCAAAGAACTTGACTTAGGTTCGACCTTCGACCATAAGGATTAACGAGGGAATGTTTTGGGCCAACAAAGACCGATCTAATTGATTGATCGTGTCCGAAGGGAACTAGCGACAGACCCTCGCAATTGTATGATAATCGAGGTCGTCCTGGGTAGAGTAAACTTAAACGTGATTTGACTTAGTGTCGGTCACGGGTCGAGAGCGCATTATCCCAATGAGCCACCCGTTAGCCAGAGATAAGATAAAGTCGCGATTGTTCAATTTTAGTCATTTCTTGAAATTCGAACCTGGGAATCGAGAATTTTGAAAAGTGACAATTTCGAGCGGCCGATGACGTTTTTGGCTTGGCCAACCTTGAGGCCACCCATTTCTGCAAAAAAATGGATTTCGGTTCGGGACCGGAAAAATGACCATTTTGCCCCTGAGATCGCGAACGAATTTTAAGGACTGGATTAAGTCGGGGGACTGAGAAATATCCTGCATGGCCGAAATTACGAAGGACAAGAATGCCCCTTCCCTTTTTGGATAATTACAAGAATGCCCTTTGACTTTTTGGGCAAGAGCGATCGTGGGCCGTTGGATTTTGGATGAGATTGAATCGTGGCCGTTAGATCGGAGGGTAGCGAGAAGGGTTTTTTGGTAATTTCTAGGGTGCAATTATTGGGGTTAGATTATTTAAATCTATTTCTTTCTCTCTCCCTCTCATTTTCACTCTCTCATTCTCTCTCCTCACCCCCCCACCGATCGGTCTCTCTCTCTCCCCTCTCCCCCGTGCATGAGCCTAGCAAGGCCCGCCACCAGCTCGCCGCCGTCGATCGCCGCTGCCGCTTCTCCTCCTCCCCCGCAGAGCCAAACCGTCCGCCTCTCCTCTTTCTCTCCCCGTTCCCTGTTCCAATCAGCCCAACCACCGCCGAGCCACCCCTAGCCATCCTCCCCTGCCCTGTACGACCAGGACGCCACCCTCAGCCGACCGTGAACCGCCCACTAGCCACTCACCCGCCATGGAGCAGCCGCACGCCCGCCTGGCCGCCGGCGACGCTACTGCTGCTGGTCCGCTGTCCCCACCCCTGTTCAGCCGAGTTGTCCTGTTTTTCTAGGGAAAGTGTCTTCCCCAAATGCCACTTAGGATCTCGGGTATTGCTAGGCTCGTTTAAGACTCGAATTTGGTAGTTTAGGTGGTTATTTTGGGACTGAATTTTGTAGCTGGTTGTTTGGTTGTCGTGGACTGATTGGGCGATGAAATTTCGAGGTTTGGGAGGCTTGATTAGGGCTGTGACGTTGTGGAATGATCGGGATTAGTTGGTGTGATTGATTGGAATTATTATGACTTGATTGGGCTTGTTGGAGTATTTGTATTGTTGGTTGTTAGTGGCTGGTTTTGGTTGTGTATTGGGCTGAATGTGGTGTGGTGGTGTGCCGTGTGTGAGGCCGTGAGGTGTGGTGGCATGGAAATGTGAATGTGCATTGAATTCGTGTGCTAAGTGTGTGTGGGTCGTAGGGTGTGTTCGTGTGACGAGAATTTGTAATTGTAAAATGTGTGTGAGGTGTGTGTGTGTTTGGCCGTGTGTAGGTGTGGCCGTGTGATAGATGTGGTATCAGTGAAATGAAGGTACGGGAATGTAGGATTGATTTGAAAAGTGAGACCCTGAGGCGTGTTCGTTTACGCGGGGTAAGATTCGTCTTGAAGCGTGTTTGTTTACGTGGGACGATGCTGTCCCTGACGAGGTGACGATGCTCGGCCCGACGGGGTGATGATGCCTGGCGTGGTCAGAAGACCGTTGGCCTGATGCGTTTTACGCGGGCATGGTAGAAGGAAAGTGTGTGTAGGATTTCGTCCTGAGGCGTGTTCGTTTACGCAGGACGATGCCGTCCCTGACGAGGTGACGATGCCCGGCCCGACGGGGTGTCAATGCATGACGAGGTCAGAAGACCGTTGGCCTGATGCGTTTTACGCGGGCGCGGTAGTGGTGGAAAAGTTGAGAATGAGTGGGAATTGGCTTGAGGTGCGAAGTTTGCGAAAGTGATGCGTGGTGCGAGTCAGTGTGCGAGTGTGTTTATATCGAGAGCGGTAGTGCTCGATTATGGGGTAAATATTGCTAGGCACGGTATGGGACGTGTCCAAGTAGATTTTGCTTTATAATTGAGGCACGTGCCTAACTGTGATTTATTGCTGTGGTGTATTGGCTGTGTTATTGTCTAACGTGCAGCGACGTGTATGATGGATTCCAGGTAGGGTCGTGTGTGGTTGTTAGTTTGGTTGATTGTCGTATGTTATGCATATTTTCGTCTGGCGGTACATGAGTGCTTACGTGGGGTTTAGGGTTGTACACTTATTGAGATTCGTCACATAGTTGTATAATCCAAAATTTCAGACCCCCAACCTTAGACCCTGGAGGCCCGCCTCCTCTTTTTGGAGTTTGAGGAGTTTTTATGGTGCCCAGTGAAGCTGCAGGTGATCTTCCGGAACAAAAGCCAGAAGAATCAGGAGCAAGGTGGAAGTTGGCAACCAGTAGGTTTCCCTAGGTTATTTTAAGAGTTGCGCTGAATAGGTCAATCTATAGTGAAGCTAGGTTAACCAGAACCCTAGTCTTTTGTAATGTCGGTGGCTGAGAATGTTCGTTTGATAATTATGTCTGTAATCAAAGGTTTGCATATTTGGTGTTGTATGGACATGTTGTTGTTTGATTGTTCTGATGTTCTAATCCGTTGTCGTCATATTTTTGTCAGGGGTTTTTAATATCCGTTTCCGCATGTGGCTCTGATGTTTGGGTTGGGTCGGCGACGTTCCTAGGACGTCGCAACTATTGGACCGGAGCAGGGGCTGTCGCAAGCTCGTAGGGGTTCAGAACGTGACAACACTTGCATGACTTCTTTGCTTGCTTTGTTTCGAAAACATGAGCAGTGTTCGAATATACAACCCAAAATATATAAGTGGAGGAGACTACATGCATATATATACTTTGACAACCCCTCTCACCCGCAAGCCGAATTAGGAGCGACCTTAGTAATTTGACAAAAGGAGGGTTGCACACATAAGATAAACTTGGGCTTATAGGTAGAGGAGACTACATATATATATATATATAATTTGACATCCTCTCTCAGCTGCAAGCAAAATTAGCAACGTCTTGAGCAATTTGACGAACAAGGGTTGCACATGCAAGATAAACTTAGGCTCATAGGTGTAACAGATCACATACATAGAAAGAGCATGTAAATTTTCCAAACGAGCAATATGGGACAATGTTCAAAATATTGTAGAAACGCAATCATGGCCATGCGGGTAACCTTTTCTTTGTTGATAAGAGGCAGAGGTAATATTGTAAATTGATTATGCATGTTCTCTTTTCTGATAAGCCTAAATTGCTTGTGGTGTGTGTGTGGAAAATGAAAAAAAGAAATCCACTTGGAAAGGTAAAGTGATATTAAAAAGACGTTGCTATTGGAACGGCACCGTTGTTCCCCGTGATTGGCAGTGCCTTGCTGACCGCAAAGTGCGATTCTATGGGAATTGGCAACTGGAACTTTACAATGGAGCAAATTTGGGAAAGAATCTTGACAGAATATTCTCAAAAGTTGGACGATATTTTTTCTAAAAGAACATTAAAAAAAAGAAAAAAAGAAGGAAATATACTTGATGCTTATCAACTTTTGTAAAACTCAATTCTTTTATGGGATACTTGCGAAAACATTTGCACCAATTAGAGATATTATGGAAGTCTATTAGCAACACACATGTATTTAACCAAATTTCAAAATATTACTGAACAAATGCAAAATTTTAAAGTTGGCTAGCATGGTATAAAAGATGGAGTTGTACGAAAAGAAAGAAGTAGCAAGGTAAAAAATTTTAATTAAACAAATTCAATATACTTTTTAAAATGAATTCTAATTTTTGGCTAGTCACAAGATGATCATGATTTTGATTTTCAAGTTAACTTGGACTGCCATTGCTCGAGCAAAATCCATCAATGTTTTAAGTTGTGTAATTTAGATTTTCGAGTTTTAATTCTGACGATTGTATTCATTTTGCTAAATAAAGAATATTTTCTCTTTAACAACTACAAATGTAAAAAATATTTTATATTGGAGATGATGTTAACAGAAATCCTACATCTATTTTGGCTTACACTAAAAGATGTTTAAAACGTTCATTATAAATTGCATGTATAGATATTTTGTTACGAGTAAGACAAATAAGCAAGGTTAAGTTGTAATCTTGAAAGTAATTTACCAAGAGAACCCCAAGGCACGGATGTGGAGAGTCGGTTGCCTCGAAACTCATAAAACATTTTACAAGTTTTACGAAGTGGTTAAGTTTATACCTTTCATTTGTACAAAATCCGGTGGATTTCAACGATTCCTTCGTAAATTGATTGCGACAAAACTTATTATCCTAACAATTCATGTGGGAAATACGCGGCTAAGCTTATGTCGGATCTGTCAAAAAAACATAGTCAAAGGAAAACGAGAGTCCCTGGAATCAGCTCTTGTTGGGTTGCGAAGCATAAGGGTTTCGCACCATATCGATGCGAATATAACAATAATTACAAAGTCAATGTAATTAGGAAAAATGACACAAACAGTCTTTAAACTTTAGCTCAATATATAATTTGATCCCTGAACTTTCAATTTATTCAATATAATCTCTGAACTTTAATCTAATGTTTAATGTGGTCCTTGACCTTTTAATTTATTCAATGTGGTCCTTGAACTTTTGGTACATGTTCAATATAGTCCCTGAACTTTATAAAAATATTCATTGTAGTCCTTCCATTAATTCAAGTTCAAGGACTACATTATACATTTTCATATAGTTCAGAGATTAAATTGAATATGTACCAAAAGTTTATGGACCACATTGAACAAATTAAAAATTTATAGACCACATTAAATATTAAGCTAAAATTCAAGAACTACATTAAACAAATTAAAAGTTCAGGGATCAAATTGCATATTAGGCCAAAGTTCAAAGATTGTTTGTATCATTATCTCATGTAATTATTTTTCTTAATAAAAAAGTGGAGAAGTTGGATCGCACTACCTGGGCAGAATCACAAAGTCGTAAAATTGACTTCGAGAGAGCCCACTAAACCAACACAGACAGGTCAAAAAGGCCGATCGATCGCGTTGTTTCTCTTCAACCGTACGCAAGGTGAAGAAATAGTATAACAATTCATTAAACCTTAGGACATACTTTGGGAATTAGGACTAACATTAAGGATCCATTCGTTTAATAGAAAATAAATTTTAGAAAAATATTTTTTAGATTTTCAGTTGCTCGATTCACGAAAAATAAACTTGTCAAGAAAAATATTTTCTAATAATAGATAAAACGCCTTCAAAAAAACGGAAAATATTTTCTATTTTTTAGAAAGCGGAAAACATTTTCCATCCTCTTTCTTTCACCTCTAGACCAAGCATTTTCTTTTAGCAAACACCTTTTCATTTTATTTTTATTTTTTCTTTGCTTTTTTTTCTTTTTAATTTTTCTTTAAAAATGATTTTTTAATTGTTTTTATTTTTTTTTCTTTTCCTTCTTCTTCAACCGATCGTTGGTTACAGCCATAGGTAACAACTGGCCAAAGGCAAGCTAAAGCCTCACCACAGGTCGACGAGGCCTAACTGGCAAGCCTCACTAGGTGGAGACTCGAGCTCACCTGGCAGGGCTCCAGCCGTACCAAAGACTAGTGATGACAAACTTGCCAGAGGTTAACGAGGCCACCACTCACACCGGCGAGGCCTAGGCCTCACTTGTGGCCAGCGATAGGCCAATGAAGAAGGAAAAAGAAAAATAAGGAAAAGAAAATAATAATAATAATAATTAAAAATTCAATTTAAAAAAATAAAAGAATAAAAAAATATTATTAAAAAGAGTCTACGGAGGAAAATCATTCATACCAAATGGTAAAAAATATTCTATAGTTCATTTTTAAGTTTCAGCCGAATACTAAAAAATATTGTTATTTTTTTGGAAAATGATTATTTAAAAAGTTATATTTTTCACGAAACGAATGGAATCTGGAAAAGAACGAGCAGCTCCAGAAGATCATCATTGTACAGGCCAAGGAAAGTGAATGAAGAAGTTACGTGCAAGGAGGAAAGTGAGTGGCTAAAAGATGCGAATCTACAACAAGGCATTACGCAGTGGAACTCATATGCACAGGATCATTTAAAAATTAAATAAAACAAGAATATGAGCAACTGTTCGTTTTTCTTGTATGAACATTACTCTACTAAATAGGAATTGCAGTAATATTGTTTCACCAGAATTTCTCTCACGAACGAAAGACCTTTCACCAAAATCGCTCTTTGATTTTTATTTGGAGGAGATGGGTTCTGTATCGACTCTAGATATGAAATCTCACAAGTTATTAAGGAAATCAACAACTTTAATTTCAAACAGAACTATAAAAAGACAAACTGTGTCGGAATTTAATCAACAACAAAGCCTAGAAAATACAGAGTCTACACCGAAACCGAACATGAACAAACTATGCCAGAATTTAATGGATGATGCAGATTCGGGAACTACAAGTAAGAAACACGCTGAACTTTAATGGACAACAAAAGTTTGAAAGATAAAAGTACAGTGCAGGAAAAAAAATAACTAAAAGATAGTAAATTTGTTTGATTTGTGTAGGAGCTTTTTAGTAAATGATCAGTGGTATTTATAGTGGTTGTGCTATAACTACTCCTGAGCAATTTTCCAGCGGTTGTACCCATGTTTCTTTATCTTCGAAAGTTTTGCGCCCATACTCTCACGATACCATGATGTTTTCCTTGGACGGTTGTTCTTTTAAAAACGTGTGCCTATTACTTCGCAACCTCAATCACTTTGTTTTTCAACAATTTCCCTCCTGAAAACTACAACTTGATACTCACTATGTGTCTAACTTTCTCTTGATGCTCTCATGGCTCGCCAATCTCATTAATCGATATCTTTAGCCATACATCGTCGTATATCGACAACTGATTGATAGTGATCATCGGTGTGCGTCAGTGTTGATATCGATCCTTTTGGTCGTCAATAATGGGTCACGCCCTTGATAATATTTACGCTCTACTCACATGTTTCTCCATATCGGCGACTTGGTCACTTTTTTATGCAAACAAATATTAAAGAGGTTTAATTACTACAAAGCATATTCAACAATAGAAAACCCCAGCAAATCCATAAGAAAGTTGCACCCGAAATCTCCGGTGGATTTTCTTTTATCGTTAGTGTCTCCCCACACGAAATTCCTAATTATTTGGTCAATTCTTCACTTTCTTGGGAAGTTTAGCTTAATTGCTTGGCCAAGAACGAATCTATACATTTTCCTTAGTGGAGACAATTACTCCACTAGCAACAAAGCGATCTTACGGTATAAAATAAGGTTAATTATGATGTAGATTTTATTTGTTTATTGAAACTGCACCTTAAGGCTGAAAAGGAGATCGAGATGACATTCAGAGATGACACATTATTCATTGAGATGACACTGAGATGACCTTTGTGGTCACCTAATTTGTTTGTGGCATTGAGATGACACATCATGCATCGTTGCTCAAAGTAAAGATAGGGTTAGACCAAAAGTTAAAAAAGGTAAAGAAAAGTTACAAAATGGCTTATAGAAAATGTGGCTTAATATCATCTGAAGTAATTAAATATATAATTCTCACATTGATCAAAGATTCGGACAATAGAACCAATGATTGCGTTTCTAGATAGCACATAGACCATGCAATTTGTGGAAGAGACAAATGATTGCAGCGACCAAAAAGACTCGAGCTCCGAACTGACCGTGCCACTTTCGGGACCAATTCATGGTAATCCATATGTCATTGACCATTTGAGCCACACGCATCCTTTTGTTGCCCGTACCTGCCTCATTCTTAAGAAAAAATGACACAAATAATTACTAAATTTCAGCTCAATATATAATATTAGTATTAAATTTTTCTTCGCTCAATGTGATCTTTGAATTAATCTTAAATATTCAATATAGTCTATAAATTTTCAATTTGTTCAATCTAGTATATGAACTTTTTATAACAAAGTGAAAGCATCCTATGATTATATTTACAAGCTTTCATTGTTACACTAGTATTCAAATTTTAGAATATCTTTTCATTTCATTTCAATTCATTTCCTAAATCAATAAAAAAAATATGTTGTCCTTTTATTATGTTTTTTCCTTTTTGGTCTACTATTACTATGGTTCCATTTTTTGTATATTTTAACTTATAATCTTTATAAAGGTAAAAATATAACCTCATTTAGAGTTATATCGAATTCATTTTCCTTTATTTTAAAAAAAAGCATTTTCATAAGAATATTTACTAACGATATTAATTTATCTATAGATTTCTTGTACTTTTATTAACTTAAATCATGTTCCTAATTTTTTATATATAAAATTTTCAATTTTTTGTGTTTCACCATTTCATAATTAAACTTAGTTAATTCTATAAATTAGGAAATTAAAAAATAGGAATATCAACTCGATACAACTCTAAATGAGATTCTATTTTATTATTATGAAGATCATAAGCAAAAACATGCTTAAATCAAACTATGTAATGTTTACATAGACCAAAAAGGTAATATATTAAGAAACATATAGCCATATTTTTTGTTGATTTAGGAAATGGATTTAGATGAAAAGACATTCTCAATAGTGAAATTATGCTGAAATGAAAAGATATTTTCAATTCTTACCAAAAAAAAAAGATATTTTCAAAAATTTATGTTAAATAAAAAAGTCGCCCAAAAAGATGCCTGAGCAATAAGTTATACTCTCTCGAAATCTCGCCTACTCAAACTTCTTACAACAAGAGAAATAGCACGATACGTGCTCTTATAGCTTTTTTCCATTATGTTTTAGTAAATTCTTATTTGCCATGAGATTCTCCTAAAAAAGTTTCGCTGAATCAACATAAAAAAGTAGACTTTCACCGTTAAAAAGTAGACTTTCACTGTTAGGTGTTATATTTGGTGAGTAATGCAATCATTTCAAAAGAATAAGTACCTTGGAAGTCTTATTTGTCATAAAAGTGCAATTGAATTCTTCAACTTAAAAAAAAAGAATTAATTAAATCTTAAAACTTATCACGAAAGTATAATGAAGTCCTAAAATTTTCAAAAAAATACAATCAAATTTAATTGATCCAATCAAATCATTCCGTTAATTGTATTTTTCACCTTGTCCCTCATTTCAAATAACTAATTTCATATAGAATATTATTTTTTTAAACTTTCTAAAGTCATTTATAAAAAAACAAAGTCTGCATTTGTTGAAGGTTCTTTTTGTACTTTTGAAGGTTGCTTTTTGTGCTTGAACGCTTCTGTTAAAGGGGAGCGACAAGTGCCGGACGACGTTCCCACATATGGTTGCTTGGATTGGATCTTTTACGTGTAAAGTTACCCCTATTCAATGGCTGGAATTCAATTGCTAGGATCGGACGGTTCCACATATACCTCTCGTTACGCCAATTCAATGGCCGACTCCCACTTTTCCTTGATTTCCAATTTTGCCCCTAAGCGTCCTCTCTTTCTCTCTCTTCCCTGTGAACCACGAACCATACGGCCAGACGCCACGAACACGCCCCCCCCCCCCCGCCCGCGAGCCACCGCTGCAGGAGCTCACCTGCCGGTCGTCATCGTAAGCCGGAAGTCGCCCCAAGTGGTTGAGCTCAGCCTCGAGTCTCCACCCCTTGTCTGTGTGTGTGGAGACTCGGACCCCGGCTCGGGAAGTCAAGTTCGACGTCGCTGGCCTTGGACGGTGCAAGGCTGGGAACCATGCGGCTCAAGGCAGAGTAGGGGACGCACCCCCTCGACGGATTTTCATTTTGATTCTTTGGAATTATTTGGTAATAAATAAATATTTTCTTTCATTTTGAATTAATATCACCAAGAATCCCAAATTGATACATCTATACCACATTCACCCAAAATTAGTTTTTGTGCAATTAAAAAACACCCGAATTGGTAAACTTATGCCATAGTTATCCCAAACTAATTTTTATCCCACAATTAATTCCGAATTGGTACGTCCGTGCCACATTTACTCCAAAACTCGTTTACCCTCAAAATATTTTAACTTTACCATAACTTTGGGTAAATACGACAGAAGTGTACTAATTTAAAGTTTTTTATAATATTAGTCCTTCATTTTTTTTGTTAGGGATAATATTCAAAATGAATGCACCAAATCAAACAATATAATATACATGTCCCACGTATCTATTCTTGAACTTCCCTCTCTTTGGTGAAGTAAAGAATATCTTTAGGACGTGTAGATTATATTGATTTTTAATTAAATGACGCTGACTTCCATTATTCCTAAAGAATTTGCATAGTCGGAATTGTACTCTTCAACAAAATATCTTTCACCGAAAATCGTTCTTTATTTTTATTAATATAGATAGGTTCTATGGCGATTCCAGATAGGAAATATCATAGATAGACAAAGGAATTGATAACTTCACTTCAAACGAAACCGAAATTATACAATCCCTGCTGACATTTAATTGATGATGAGGCACCAGGAACTATAGCAAAAATATGTGCCGAAATTTAATTGACAACGCGTATCTGGAAAGTACAACTAAGAAACATGTCGGAATTTAGTTGACGATGCGAATTTGAAAACTATAATTATAGTACAAGAGTTGAAAGATAACATATTTGTTTGTCTGTTTGTGTGCAGAGGGAACTTTCCAATGGATGAACACCAGTATTTATAGTGCTTACAACAAAACCATTTACGAGCAATTTTTCTCCAATTTTAGCCATGCTTCCATGTCTTCGAGAATCTTGGTTCTGTTATTTCACGTCGCCATGATCTCATCTCCTGGTTGTTGTTTCCCTAAAAACTCACGTCTCAATCTCTTGCACTTCGCTGCTGAGTTAACTCCATTCCTTCTCCCACGATTCACCGGACTTCATTATTTTACATACCGGTGATTTTAAATATCATAAGCGAGTTTTGGTGCCTTTCAGATTTTCACTTCTCACTTGGTGTCTTAACCAATAATCTTTCGATCTCCTTTTAATTGGTATCATTATCAATCAACTCTGTCATGATAGTCGCTAACCATGCATTATCATGTGTTGACAACACAGCTCATAGACATCGATGTATATTAATATCAATAACGATTCTCACGGTGGTCGATAATGACCCTGGTTCTGATATTGATAACCTCTAGCCACGTGCTTTACTTATGTCGACGACCTGGTTAATTTTTGGTACAAACGGAAACAAATGTACATCGCACAATATTTGCAGATGATGACGATTCGGGTTGGAGATTAAAAGCTTTCCTGGCCTAATATGTGGTAGAAATTACAAAGAAGTTAGGTGTGATGGACAATTTATTAGCCACTATTTTTAACTATCACAAGACTTCACCTAAAAGCTTCTATAATTGTTCTTTAGAGAAAATCTAGGAAACTCTAGAGAACGGATCTACAATTTTACGCGCACACAATAATTAAATCACAACATAATCCCTTAAAAAAGTATTGTACATATACTAAACTGAATCAGCACCGTCCTGATAGGATTCACATAGGACCCCATGAGACCTACCATTTTTACTGTTCCAGATTTAAGTTATTATTATATATAATAATCATTTAATAGTTTCTCCAATATCTCTCTCCCTCTTCCCCTCCCTCCATACACGAAATACCATTAATTCTCTTATGAAACTTAAAATTCAGGTGTCATGTTCAACTCAAGAGCATGGAAGTTAGCGTCCTTCCCCAAAAACATAAACATAATTATCCCACCAATCACAATGATACAAGTATAACCATCATAATAGACGCTTATATTACAACTTTTAGGGGAAATGATGGATGTCACAGCTTGGAGCATGTTAAAGATATATCTAGAAATTCTATATATCTCCCTTGATAATAACTCTTAAGATTATTCATTAGCTTACTTTGCTCGTCCATATCCTTGATTAATCCTAAATTGTAATTGCTATTGTAATATTCTATTACTTTAGATCTTTATTTTGTAAAACCTATAAATAGGCTCATGTATTCCTCATTATTGTGTATATAAAAATCACACAATTCTCCCTTTCCCATTATTTTTATCCTGGACTCAGAGCCTGGCTTTTTTTGCCCCTTTCGCGTGTACGTCCACCCCGTTAGTTAAATTTCACGTGCCATTCTTAATCTGCCTTGCATGTGAGATGGGTGTTGAAATATCCCGCACCACTTGACAAGGGATTCATATGCTCATTATATACATGTAGTCTCCCAAACCTACAAGTGAGATTTTGTGGAACTTCTAAAAATTTAACCTAAAAAATTTTAATATTAAATCACGCCTTAATTTAACAGTTTAAGCTTTTTGAAAATCTCATCAAGCGAGGTACTGAGTTCAAATCTTTACATGCCTCTATTTGCCTCTCCAGTCTCCATTACATATTTCCATACTATAGTATTAGGCAAACAATATTATTTACGCGTGAGAGGAAGTGATAGAATATTTAAGTATAGAACGTCTTATTTAATAGTGACAGTGGTTTCAAATCACTCTCTCCGTGTTTGTGTAAACCACCCACTAAAAGCCCAAGGTCAAAGTTATAACCATCATGATAGACGTTTATATTACAATTTGTAGGGGGAGTGAAGGCTGTGTCACCTTGGAACAAATGTGCCCCCGGGCCTGGGCAAAAAGCGAAGGGTGGCGCTGCGAAAAAGTGGCGGGTGAGCAAATTGTCAAAAGAGTGGGATAAATTTATGATGTTTATGACTGTTTGGAAATTCTAAAATATTCTTCTAGTAAATTTTTCTTGGAAAAAGACGAAGAAAAAAATCTCTCCATATCACGCTTGCTTGTACATAGTCTACTTCACTGTTACACATAAAAGTGAGGGGTCCGATAAACCGGACAGGTGGGCAAATGGACAAAAAGAAACGATATGACACCAGCGTGCGTGCGTGCGTGCGTGGGCGCTCAGAGTTCTAGTAAATAGGTCAAGGGAGCCTGCAATGTGAAAGAACTCGGTACAGCTCTCTCTTTACTTTGACTCTTGGGGTTGTTTGAATGGCATATTCTAGTAAGATGATGATCCAACTTGGCCGACTCAACAGCAACTTTTTCCTTCCCTTTCTTCCTCCTCCATTGTATCGCAATTCCAACTGGAATCAAACTTGGCCAAACAAGAGAGCATCACAATTCCAACTGCAATCCCCTCCCATCTCTTTGCCCTCTTTCTTTCCACTCCACTTCTCTTGTCTCAAACATAGCCTCACAGCCAGACCACAGCTCTTCTTGCCCCCCTCCTCCATCCCTTGGTGCGCTCACGATACGTTCATCAGTTATAAACAGGCTGACACGCGCAACTTTGTGAGCCATCCCCACGATGCCCTCGAGCGGAACAAGATAAGGGCCTTTGTCGACCTCAATCTGGAAAGAGGACTAGAGATTGCACCTGCAATCAACAAAGTGATCGAGCAGTCGAGGAGCGCCATCGTCGTCATCTCTCAGACCTACGCCTCCTCGCCGTGGTGCCTGGAGGAGCTGGATAAGATCCTAGAGTGCAAGGAACCTAAAGGCCAGCTGGTGTTCCTCATTTTTGTGGATGTCAACCCCCGAGAGATGCGCGAGCAATCCGGACCATTCAAGTGGATTGGCCAAAGTGAGAAGGGTTTCGGGCAAGAGAATGCCAACAAGGTCCAGAGGTGGAGAAACGCTCTCCGAAAAGCCGGCAATCTCACCGGTTGGTCTCTCAGAAACAGGTAATTACTCTCTCTCTCTCTCTCTCTCTTTTTAGTGTTTGCTTGAGAGGATTCCCGAAGGAAGTTGCTTATTTTGTCCAGGAAACAACAAAACTTGCTCTTAAAGCCCAATCATTTGGTCTATGGGAAGTACGAATAATTGGAAATGTTTGGAACCCTTTTACTGGGAATTGAACTTTCCTAGAACAGGACTCCGACTCCATTGTTTGGCTCATCACTCCGACTCCATTGTTTGGCTCATCAAAGAGCCTTAACATCAACATTGCAGTATCTTTTCAGATGCACTTTCGAAAAAACAGCTTGCAGGAAAAAAGAAACGGTGTTTTGTGTTATTATGATTGTTAAAGTTGCACTCGTTGACACCGTCTGTTATCTCCTAGAAAGAAACCTTTTCTTTTACCGTTTATCAGATATTACCCTCGATATGTTTTAGCATATGCTGCTTTCCTCCATACATAGCAAATTAGAAGTGTTCAGCTAAATAAAACGATAGATAACCTTCTGTTGAACATTAAAGGAGAAGAAAAAGAAATGGTGGATGTCCCTTTTTTCCAGTTTTAACCCTCATTTTGCATTTTATATTTCATAACTAAAAAAACAAGTTTATTCCCCTCGCTTCTTCCATCAAGCATAAAGAAATCTCTAGTGATCAATGATTTTGGCCGTTGCCAATTTCCTTCATGCATCATTTCCCTCACTTGCTCTGAGTCCCATTATTGAATGGGTGAATTCTAAAGCATATGAACTTCTTTTTCTATAGGAGGTTATCAGAAGTCCCATGCTTTCTTTTCGTTAATATTAAAGAGAACGAAGATGGGCTAGTCCAGACATCTTTCACGGCCAATACAGGGTAAACCCTAGCAGTGATGCAACCGTTCCCTTCACCACCAAAACTCTCCACTATGGAATGATATATCTGTCAAATACAAAAACGAAAAGAAAAAGAACTTCTTGTCAGTCTTTGTATTGTTTGGACTGTGGAACCTAGCTAGGGTTTGAAAGAAAGTTCAGACTCCACTTTGTTTGTCTTCTATTTCTTTTTTTATTGCCTGCTCTCTCTCTCTCTCTCTCTCTCTCTCTCTCTCTCTCTCTCTCTCTCTCTCTCTCTCAACTTTCTATATAATTTCCTTGTTTGGCCAAGAAGCTTTCTACAGTAGAACATCTTTTTCGATGAGCATAGAGAATGCTTTTTATCGACTTATTTCATTCCCTCTTCTTTTAATCCGTTGCTTAAACGATTAGCCAAAAGATTTTCTCTTGTTTGTGACATATGTATAACATTTTGTACAGGCATGCACAACCAAAAATTGCTAACTTTGGAATGTTGACCTCAAATTTAGCATAGTTTTTTTTAAGGATAAAACGTGAAAAATTTCCCCTGTATATCCATATGATTATGCGCCGTGAAATTTTATTTTTCAAAAACTTCACTCCTATTCCAAAACTAATTCAGACATAATGAATAGAAACTAAAAGACATTTCATGAAACTGTTCATGATTAAGTCAATTGCAGATGAAGGGTTAATCTTGTCTAGTGCTTCCTCCATCACTCCTTGTTCAAAACGAACAACAAGATGAAATTCGGGTGCTCCCATTTTCAGATCAATCTGATGATTGTAATACTAGAGTACTAGCCTAACAGATCCATCATATGCACGGAGAAATGGCTCATGATACAGATTAATGGAAATAACTCTCGAATTATACTTGATTGTTACATCGGTCAACTTTTATATATTGACTTATTTAGATATTTAGTTAAACATAAAGATGAAATTCGCATTGGTGTATGGCTCTCGGATGTCCAGCCATTGCATATTCTTTTCCATAGTGGCTATACTAAATCTCAAGAAAAGTAGTTACCGTTTAGTGTTTCATATATTGACTTATTTAGATTTATGAAGTAGTTATTGGAGTGTTTCCTCATGAAGAGTTACAATTAGTGGAAAAAAAAGTATTTGCCTAACTTTCAAATAGTTATAGAATGATCTTCAATATTTAAAATAATCCAACAGATATAATCTTGACACTTAAGTCAAATTTTAATTGACGTTAACATAACATTGAACTAAAACTTTTCATCAACGACGTGGGTCATCATTATAAGTTATTAATCTTCATGGATATTTTATTGAGATAGTTCAAATGGCATATGTCGACACATGTAAAATTGGGATGTCTGATCAACATACTTTATGTTAAAAGTGGAGGGAGGCATGTTTGAATATTTTAGTCTCATAATTAACATGATTTTTTCGAGAATAGTATAGTCAATATTTTCAAAAAAGGCGTGACATATGCAACTAGAGATATGTATCATTTCCAATCAACTGAAAAGTATAAGAAAGGGGGTTTTTTTCCCAAAAATAAGAACAAGAAAGAAAAGAAGGAAATCAAAACATGAAAGGGAGATGTGCCACGATTAGGAGAGCACATGTCAACCTCTCACATGCCACTATTTTCTATAATACCAGATTAGATATTGGATAGTAATTACCAATTAGATCGGATGGACGATACTCTAGTTCGAGAATATAACCTTATGGATATTTTCTTCATCTTTTACGAGCACGAATAATCAAAGTCACACCTTTAGTTGTTGACAATTTGCAGACTTGAAGCTGAATTCATCCGATCCGTTGTGGAGAAAATATCAAGAAGACTGAGCTGCTCACACACAAACTTGATTGCTTTCCATCCAGTTGGGTTAGATTCTCAACTACAAGCCTTTTACTCCATACTCCAGTTAGAGGTCGAGGAGGTCCGCATTGTGGGGATTTCTGGCTCTAGGGGAATAGGAAGGACTACACTCGTGAGAGCTTTGTACCACCGAATTGCAGATCAATTTGATCAGAGTTGCTTTGTCGCAAATATGAAGGATATATCAAGCCAAGAGGACCTCCTCAAAATGCAGAAGACCCTTTTCGATGACATTCTTGGTGACGATATTCATGAAGTAATAAACTTGATGAGGAGTAAGCTTCACAATAAGAGGGTTTTGTTGGTCTTTGATGATGTTGAAGGGTTGTTGGAGCCTCTAAGCCACCTGATCAAGGCAATAATCTTAGGCTCGGGAAGTAGAGTCATTTTGATCCCCCGACATGAAGACACCATGATTGGTCTATGCAAGGAAATCTATAACGTTAGAGCGTTGAATGATGATCAAGCTCTTGAGCTTTTCAGTTGGAATGCATTCAGAGAAAGATATCCTAAAAGTGATTATAAGATGCTCTCAAATTGCTTCACCAGTTTTTCTAAAGGTCTTCCTTTCATACTCATCGTGATGGGTTCTTTCTTAAATGGAAAAAGCGTCAAGGAATGGCAAGGAGCTTTTGATCAACCGAAAGAAATCCCTCATGGAAAGGTTCATGAAGTATTGAGGTTTGTTATCAATGGATTAGAGGCCAACGAGAGGACGATTTTTCTCGACATCGCATGTTTTCTTAATGGATATGACAAAGAAGAGATCATCAAGTCCCTAGACCAATGTGGTATCCTCGCCAATAGTGGGATTGAAATTCTAACTCAAAAGTCACTCATATCCATTGATCAAAATAACAAAATATGGATGCATGATTTGCTTCAAGAAATGGGTAGACAAATTGTAACTGAAGAGTGCTATGAGAATCCCGGCAAGCGAAGCAGAATATGGTGTCATGAGGATCCTCTACAAGTGGTTAAGCAAAATTCAGTAAGTTTAAGCATGTCCTAAAGAGAAATTAATTTGAACACATAAGCATATCTTCTTTTTCTGGACTTCGCATTTACATGTGCTTTAAAAAATTTTAGATTGCACACTTAGGAGAGAGGCAAACGCAATTTTTATATTTGCCAATTATGGTTTAGGCAAGAAATTAGGGTTTGCGACAATTATCTTGTACTTCGTGAATTTTCTCTCTAAACTGACAGTGTGTATTGTCGAGTTGACGGTTATATAACCTAGTATCAATCCTTTCATTTTCCCTTTCATCATCAGATGGATACATCTTCATTTAGAAACAGCTTGTGTTATAATAGTTTTTAGGCCAGCACGTTTTCAAACATAATTCAAACGTTATTGTTAGAGTTAGACTTGTTTTTTTGGAATGGCCTAGATATCTTATTAGGCTTGTTTTTTTGGAATGGCCTAGATATCTTATTAGACTTGTTTTTTTGGAATGGCCTAGATATCTTATTAGTTTCAAGTACTTGTAATATGCATAATCATTTTTACTGTGCTCTAACAGGGAACAGATGCCATTGAAGGTATTAAACTAGGCAAGGTTGATGTAGAGGACTTGATTCTGCATGCAAACTCGTTCAAGAAAATGAGGAAGCTCAGGCTATTTATAATGGCCGATCATGTCCCTCACTGTGGGCCGGCTGGACATCTATCAGAGAAGTTGCGGACGCGTTTCGCACGGAACGGCAGTATTATGTTCGCGCGTTGGGAGGCGCTGGTGAAGCGAATTTCCAAGCTCTGGTCTCGCAAAGCCTGAGGAACTTCATCGACCGATGCGAGGGGGGCGCGTAGGAAGAAATGTGAAGATCTGTCAATATTTATTTAAGTTAGTACGCACATTTAAGAACCCAATAGAAAAATTATGACATGAATTAGCCAAGCAAATTTACAATACATCTTAATATATATAGCATCATGATTTTGATTAATCTATCCCATATAAGAAAATATTATCAATTATATACTTTTTTAGGATATTATACATATATTAGCTAACAACACCGAATATTATAACACTCCGATTGTTCCAAAATTCCATTGATGATTCAAGCACACAATAAAGATTCTTCACCACCCGCCTGGGTGGCGCTGCTGGAGCGCGCACTCTTCCTCTCGCAAAAGGTTGAGTGTTCGAATCCCGGGCGCCGCAGGGTGACTTAACCGGTGTCACGTGTGTGGTGGCTAGCACGTGTCGCCCCCAGGGTTTACTCCCCGGCTGTCGGCCGTGCGGGGGTTCCCTGGGTTATCAAAAAAAAAAAAAAAAAAAAAAAAAAAAAAAAAAAAAAAAAAAAAAAAGATTCTTCACATGTCGGGTCAAATCGAATCGAAACAAGTTGACTTTTAAAATTAGGGACGATAACAAATCCACCCCAAAAACTTTTTTTGGTCTTAAAAAACCCCAAACTTTAGGTTCAGTCCAAATTTCCAAACTTTTCTTGTCTAAAAAAAAGCCTTATTACTTTGCTGATGTGGATTTGTTATCGATGTTGAAGTGCCATTTCAAGTTGAGACTAGATCACAGAGGTAGATTTTTTAAAATAGATTGAAATTTGGTATTTTTTTTTACACAAAATAAAATTTGGGGCAGATTTGGGATTGGACTTAAAGTTTGGGGTTTTTTCTAAGACAAAAAGAAATTTGGGATAGATTTGAGACTAGACCTAAAGTTCGAGATTTTTTCTGAGACAGAACAAAGTTCGGGGCAAATTTGAAACTTAACCTAAAGTTTGGAGTTTTTTAGGGAATTAGGCTGGCAAGTTTCGGTAGGTTGTCAGATTCGGGTCCATTTTGGCGGGTCTACTTTTACTTAATTCCAAACCACCAACAAAAAGCCTTTACCCGTTTTCACAAATACACTTTCGGGAACAAATATTTTGATAATTTGATTACTTTGTGGTCGAATTGGAACTCAGCTTTGATTTGTTTTCCCAATCGTCTAAAGTCAGATTTCATGCTGGTGCAATTAGCCCCGCATTACGTGTATGTAATTGAGCCCTTGAGGTGTGTGATACAAATAAGAGACCTTCCTCCATAAGGTCTCTTTTTGAATCCTTGCTTCCTCCAAGTTGAGTGAGTACATGAATTTTAATTTTGAACCATCTATGGTGTTGACCTTCTTGTAAATATTTGATTCCCCCCTTCCCCCGTCACTTTTAATTTAATAAGTCTACGGCTCCCTATCTCGTATTTAAATACTCATATTTAATGTCTCGTCAAATTCTTACTTTTCGTTCATGTACTTTCACTACTTTCTCGTGTTCCTCAATTTCTTACGAAGAAATTGAGGAACGTTAAAAATATCAAGATTGAACAATGTTAAAGAGCAATGTTAAAGATATAAAGAGGTGTCTTGTAAATTAAATTACGAAGAAATGTGAAGATCTGTCAATAGTTATTTAAGTTAATATGCACATTTAAGCACCCGATAGAAAAATTATGCCATGACTTAGCCAAGCAAATTTACAATACATCTTAATATATATAGCATCATGATTTTGATTAATCTATCCCATATAAGAAAATATTATCAATTATATACTTTTTTAGGATATTATACATATATTAGCTAACAACACCGAATATTATAACAGTCCGATTGTTCCAAAATTCCATTGATGATTCAAGGACACAATAAAGATTCTTCACATGTCGGGTCAAATCGGATCGAAACAAGTTGACTTTAATAAAATAAAATAAAATAAACCCAACCCGAAAATGTTCAAGTCCGAGTTGGGTTCACTCGGTTCTTTTTCACGGGTTGCTACAAAGTCCACCAGTACCCTATTTTTCAAGACATAATTCCCTAAAAAACCCCAAATTTTAGGTCATGTCCCAAATCTGCCCCAAACTTTTTTTTGTCTTAGAAAAAACATTAAATTTTAGGTCTAGTCTCAAATCTGTCCTAAACTTTTTTTGTTCTCAGAAAAAACCCCAAATTTTAAGTCTAGTCCCACATTTGCCCCAATTATGTTTTGTGTAAAAAAAATCACCAAATTTCAATCTATTTTCAAATTGACCCCATGATCTAGTCCCGACTTGACGTGTCATTTCCACGTCAATAACAATACATATCAGCAAAGTAATGAGGCGATGGATACGGACTGACGTTGCATTTCCACTAGATAACAAATCCAACCCAATAAAATTTGTTGAAATTCTCCAAAATAAAACTGTTCTAGGATGTAAAAGTTAGGGACGATAACAAATCCACCCAAAAAAACTTTTTTTGGTCTTAAAAAACCCCAAACTTTAGGTTTAGTCCAAAGTTGCCTTGAACTTTTCTTTGTCTTAAAAATAGCCCCATTACTTTGCTAATATGGATTTGTTATCGATGTGGAAGTGTCACGTCAAGTTGAAACTAGATCACCGGGGTAGATTTTTTAAATAGATTGAAATTTGGTGATTTTTTTTATACAAAACAAAATTTGGGACAGATTTGGAACTGGACTTAAAGTTTGGAGTTTTTTCTAAGACAAAAAGAAGTTTGGGGTAGATTTAGGACTGGACCTAAAGTTTGAGGTTTTTTCTGAGACAAAACAAAGTTTGGGACAGATTTAGAACTTAACCTAAAGTTTGGAGTTTTTTTGGGAATTAGGCTAGCAGGTTTGGGCAGGTTGTCAGATTCGGGTCCATTTTTACCGGGTCTAAATTTGAATAACATTTTAAATTTTGGTGGGTTTACTTTTACTTAATTCCAAACCACCAACAAAAAGCCTTTACCCGTTTTCACAAATACACTTTCGGGAACAAATATTTTGATAATTTGATTACTTTGTGGTCGAATTGGAACTCAGCTTTGATTTGTTTTCCCAATCGTCCAAAGTCAGATTTCATGCTGGTGCAATTAGCCCCGCACTATGTCTATGTAATTGAGCCCCTGAGGTGTGTGATACAAATAAGAGACCTTCCTCCATCAGTTCTCTCTTTGAATCCTTGCTTCCTCCAAGTTGAGTGAGTACATGAATTTTAATTTTGAACAATCTATGGTGTTGAACATACTTCTCTTTGGACTCGTCTGATAAAACTGAAAAGTAATTGCTGAAAATTTAGGCACTGAATCTTAAGTGTTTGACAGTTCTAAATGCTGAAACATAAATTAAAAGTTGTTTGACACTAACTTAGCATTATTAATTTCTTATCGTACACGGAATTGTGATCAAATTATTTGTACGTTTTATCAATATAAATAGTAAGATTCTACTTACCATCAATTATTCTTACTACTTAATTAACTAATTAGTAACCCTTTCGTTACTTAACCCCATCAAGTGTTTTTATTACTTAATCAAATCTTTTAAATCATCATAAAACTCCCAACTCTAGGTCCAATCCCACTTGTAGTCTAAACTTTTTGTCTCAGAAGAAAATTAACTTTTACTTGAGTCCCAAATCTGTCTTCATTAACCCTCCATCAAAAATTTCTCATCAGCAACTGAGATGTGGAAAACTTCCAAGTGCGAGTTGTCCGAGTGTCTCATGCCAAGTGTCCCGAGCGCAAGCTCTCTGAATGCGAGAGATGGAAGATTCCCGAGCACAAGAGATTGAAGACTGATTGCAAAATTGAAGATCCCCAAACAAGATCAAAGAAAGACTCTCTTAAGAGTAAAAACAATTGAAGAAAGGCAACCCTAATTGCTCTAGTTTTACTCTAATTTCAAATCCAAGAAGATGTCGTTTGGACTGACAGGAAAATTCATCTCCAAAAGGCGTCTTCTTGGATCTAAAATTTGGAGAAAAAGTAGAGTAATGACGTGGAAATGCCACTTAGGATCACTAAGGGCAATTTTGGTCAAAGGGTTAACAAGGGCAGTTATGAGACTCAAGTAAAAGTTTGTGGTTTTTTATGAGAAAGAAAAAGTTTAGGGTAGAATTGAGATTGGACCTAAAGTTGGGGGTTTTTTATGAGAAAAAAATTTTTTAGGGTAGAATTGGAACAAGACCTAAAGTTTGGCTTTTTTATGAAACATAAAAAAGTTTAAGATAGAATTTGGATTGGAGTTAAAGTTGTGGGTTTTTTAGGGTATTACGTCGAACAGGGAGGGACAATCAATGTTAGCGACCCCCTCTAATTGTTAACATGATGGTTTTGTATCTGCTATGGAATCTTTGATTTGAGCCATAAATAATTCGCACCACATGTGATCCAAAAGGTTCAAGATTGGCGAGTTCGTCATCAGAGTTCCACCAAGATGTTAGTAGCCAAGGACCCTGCATCAAGACGAGGAGAAGACAATTCTGGAAGAGAAGTGTGAGAGATGGATGGAAGTGTGGTATCTTCTAGCAATAAATCCACAAAAGGATTGGTAAAAAAGGGAACATGAGTAGAGGATTCGAAGGGACGAACAAAAGATAACATCTTGTGTTCCCAAAAGGTAACATGACGGGACACACGAAGGTGATTGGAAATAGAATCTCAACATCTATACCCTTTATGCTCAGTGCCATACTCAAGAAAGCAACATAAATGGGCACAAGGTTCTAATTTCGTCATTCATGCAAAAGAAGGTTCACAGAACAAGCACTATCAAAGGAGAGGAAGACTATAATTTGGGATACTACCATACAAACGCTCGTAAGAAGAAATGTTACCTATAATGAGTGATGAGGTATAGTTAATAGTGTAAACCGCAGTGTCACAAGCTTACCCCCAAAACTAGTCAGGACAAGAGGCAAAGATGAGAAGAGTACATAAAACATCTAAAATATGCTTATGTTTACGTTCTACTCTACCATTTTGCTGGGAAGTGTTGGGACAAGTACGATGAATGATAGTACCATTTCGAAAAAGAATTTCTATGATGGGGGTGGGAGATGGTCCCCAAATGTCAAAGTGAATGAGATCAAAAGGAGCATGAGATACGTGATTCACTAGTCTAAAATAGTAAAGCATGATGTTTTCCCAACTTAAAAGACAGACAATCAAAATGTCTAGTGTCAACAAAATCTAAATGATCACTTGAAATCAAGGCATTTAACCTAGAGAAAGAAACATGACATAACCGAGAATGCCAAGTTTCAAATGACACTGTAGTAGCACAACCATTAAAAGAGGTCGGAATCTTTAGTGAAACAAGCACAAAGAGGCGCCCCACTTTATGGCCCGTCCCAAGTTTCTTTCCCATATGAGGTGTCACGCCCCATACCCCACGAAGCACGAGCATTCCACCTTCGGTCGTTTGACTGCGACGTCCCAGGAAGCGTCGCCGACCCACGCCCAACATGAGATCAAGCACAAGCGGAAGCATTAAACAAATAAACCCAGACAATTACAATTATGAGCCAAGGATAGCCACACATCAAACACCACTGTAGAAAATAATTACACTTTTATATTACTATTAAAAACCCTTTTGTACAATATTTACAAGTACAAACAAAAGGTATACACGATCAGCAGCCACTAATCAAAAAGGGGTAAACGGCTGGGGAGGTCGGGCTAAAACTCAGGGAGAGGGCTACAGTCCAAAAAGTAACGGCCCTCCTTACTAGTTATGGATACTGGGGATCGATCACCTCACCATCAGCTATAACTGGCTGCATCAACCCAACTGCATCGACCGGGACATCAAAGGTCATGAGGGATAGGTACTGATATACTGCTGGATCTGCACAGGGATCCTAAAAAGTGGCGATGGTCTTTCCATCCTCACGGCCGGGGGCCTGAAAAGTATCGGTTTTACACAATCGTGAGACGAATCTCAGCGAGTTCAACCCCTAAACCTAGGCTAGACTAGCATGCAAACTCCTGACCGGAAACAAATATTTAAAACTACAATGCAACCATAATCAAACTATTCTCTGACCCTGCAAGTTAGATCGATCAACACATATAATAGTCACGGCACATACGTGGCACGCATAATCACACGTATGCCAATCACATGCTCATGCACCGAGTCTCACACACTCGCATGCCAATCCATGCATGTTCATGCATGCAAATGTCGTCGACATGTCGCGTGCATTTCTCTGGCCCACTGGGCCACACTGGCACACTTGCCCAATTCATTATTATTACGACTCAAGTCATTAATTTTTCACGGCCCGGTGCGTCTAGCCTGCTTCAAAGTGCATGAGGCGCAGCAACCGATCTGGCCCAGTGTCTCTAGCCTGCTTCAAAGTGCATGAGGATGGTCGCCTTCCGAACATACCGGGCATCGTCCTGCTTCAAAGTGCATGAGGACGGTATCGACCCGAAGGTCCTTAGGTGATCACGCAATTCATTATTATCTAAACCCAGCGTATAACGCTTCAGGGTATTTTAGGTGATCACATGCTCATGGCAGACACGCATTCTCGCACAATTTCATCACATGCCTCACTCTTGGCATACACAATGCGTGTCCATGTTATGCAATGCAATACACCACGAGCACCAATATAATTCAGACACCCAATGTCACAACACGTGCTTACTTGGCCCAATTAATACCGCGTGGCCTAATGTACGATTCACAATTCTATAATTAATTGCAAGCCAAACAGTAGCCAATCGCACTCCACAAAAATCAGCCACCCAACATGCGATATGGCAGTACGCAATCAACCACAATTAAGCACGAATTACATATAATCAGTCAATTCGGACATACCCGGTAATTTTCCAATGGGCTCCTAAATTGGTCATTTAATCCAATTAATCTCCCCAATCACAACTACTAATCACCCAACAACCAAATATACTTGATTAGGCCTCAAATAAGCCTAATTAGCCCCTAAAAGTCCAATTCCAAGTCATTAGTACTTGAACTCAATTAGTGAAACACTTAGACAAAATTACACAAATTCGGTGCCCCATGAACAGTACCAAGGCAGATTAACATTTAGGCACTAAACCACCTTTAAACCATCTCATTAGGGCCTAATCACTTACCCTAATCATCCAACCATCAAATACACATAATTAAGCCTCAAATGAGCCTAATTAACACTTGAATTGTCTAATTTCAAGCCTTGAATAATTGAATTCAATTAGTGCAAAACTTAGACAAATTTGTGCAATTTCGGTACTGATGAACAGTACCGGGGCAGATCACAAATTAGGCCATTAAACCACACTTAAACATTCCCATTAAGCCCTAATGACCTATTCTTATCATCCTACACCCAAATAAACCTAATTAGGTCCTAATTAAGCTTAATTAACCCGTAATTACCCCCTAAGAAACACAATTAGACTAAATAAGGGTTTAGGGGTTCATACTCGCCTATTGATGGCTCGGGACGACGAGAATGGGTGGTCGATCATTGACACGCGGTAAGGATCGACGGCGGCGTTCTGGGTGCAAGCCGGTGGTCACGGCGACACCGGCGAAGGCGATTTGCTGCTGTTCTTCACTGTTTGAGGCTGGAAATGGAGCTGAGGGTGGCTGATCTTGGGCGAAAATGGCTGCTGGTGGTGCTGGATGGTGGCCAGCAGCTCCGGCTGGTACTGTTCCGGCGTGAACAGTACCAGAACCAGCAGAATGGAGTCACGGCAGAATAGAAACGGGAAATGGGAGAGAATTTTGGGGGAAATGGCCGAATGGTTCTGAGGAGAGAGAGAATAGTCTGGTCAAATATGGGTCAACAAGTGTGAGTGGATTCCATGTGTCAAAATCTTGGCCATTGGACAATTTTGCCCTTGATCCAAGGGCTAAGATTTGTTCTAATCCAATTATTTAGGGGTAAAATGGTCATTGGTCCTTAACCCAAGCTGACCAGATCTGGTTTAGTCCTAACTCACCTTGGTTAGTCCCCTAATTAAATCCAAAATTCGGAATTACTCAAAAATGGCCTAGGGGCATTTTCGTAATTTTTCGATCCCGAACTGAAATTCCAATTTTTATCCATACCGGTCCTATATATTCATGGTAGACATAATCCGGTGTCGGATCCTTAAAATTCATCCTTTAAGCCCTCGAAAACCAGTCCAAAAGTTTGGAGGGGCAAAACCGTAATTTTTTTCGTTCCGGGGTCGAAATTCCAATTTTTGACCGTAGGCACTCCAGACGTGCGTGGCCACCCCAAATTGGCATTGATTCCGAAAAATAATTTCGTTTGGCCTCGGAAACGGACGTCGAGGTCCCTAGAGGCAAAATTGTAATTTTCCCCAATTTCTGTCGATATTTCTATTTTCAGCCGTATTACTCCCAAACGTGTGTGGCCACTATAAAATGACGTCCGTCTTATAAAATAGTTGTAATTACCCTTGAAATTTTGATATCGAAGTTCGGGCTTAATATCGCGATCAAAATATCTCGTTTTGAAGTATTAGGGCATCTCACTAACGGGCAGCTGTTTAGGTGTTACGCGTATTGATCTAGGATTGTCCGAGTCATGATGATCTCGAATTTCGAGAAAACGAGAGGAATTATCACTAGCACCGGGGTTGCGATCGTTCGGATTAGAATCGGGATTCATTGGTCAGGCATACTTTCGGTCGTGCGGAATCACCCGCGATCTGATCGTACGTTACTGATGATATCAACCCGTCATTTTCCTAAGATCGGTCTATATTAGTTCAAAATATTTCCTCGGCGCTTCTCGAACTCGGCGCTCAATCGCGATCGGGTCATTGATCCACGTACCTGTTCCTATTTAGCCTTTCCCATTTGGTTAGTATCCCGTGATTGATCAAGTCCGGGTGAGACTTACTAAAATCAAACGAGAATTAATGTACACTTTATTGGTCCCGATAACAGGTCAAAATTCAGGATGTTACATGAGGATTGTGCACATGACAACCATGAGAAGAGAACTGAATATCAAAATCAAGTTCACACAATTGTCTGATAGATATTAAGTTTAGCGGGAGTTTAGGAACCAAAAAGGTGCTAGGTAAAGATAATGTGGATGTAGAGTGCTTCATGTATGACTAATTGTCATCTTTGAGTTATCAGCTGTATGAATAAGAGGTGCATGTGAAGTGAAAGATTTAGACTGAAATAAAGTAGAGTTTGATGTCATGTGATTGCAACAAACAGAATTAAAAAACCATGAATCATAAATACCTAGAGTGGCAGACATAGCAGAAGTGCTAGGAACAGAAGAGCTAAAGGTACCAAATTCTCGAAGAATGGAACGAAGATTCTCTAATGATGGTGTGATGGTTGATCCATGGGTAGCAGTCTCTACGAGGACAATTGAATACATTATGCACGACATGTAATGTGATATATAGGCAGAAAGAATCACAGTTATATCTTATCACGACCTTCCCAAGGGTGCACCACCTAAGGTTTAACTAATGGATTACTAAGATTAAACTTAACTCGGGCTCTCCGAAATACATACCAATTTGCGACTTAAGGTTCAAGTTCTTAAACATGCATATTATTTTTAAATAGGAGTCACCACTAATCGATTTATGGTGAGTCGATTAGAAATCCAAGCAAAGTAATGGGACAATTACTTTACTCTTACTAACTAGAGATTGTAGATTCGGGGACTTGGTTACACTAAATTATTTTAATGCCCTTTCGGTACCTTTTCTCTTTTAATTTAAAAAAAAAATTGGCAAGTAGTTGGGATTGATTTTAACTTAAACACTAACATGCAGGGAGTGATCATGCGGGTCTGCAACCATTTAAAAAAAATAACATTCAATAAATAAAGCAAATGAATTGCAAGAAAACAAAGAAATGAAACACACTAGAGCAATCAAAGCATTTTTGTGGATTTTCTTTTAATTTGAAATAAAGTCTAATCTATATGACATACGATTTCCTAACATGCAAACTATATGAGATGCACGTGATATATTTTGTATTTTTTATTTATTAAATTCGGAATAAATGAATATTCTAACCTAAACATGCGATACTTTCTACGAAAAGGAATCTAACCTATTTCAGGTGATATTTTTTGTATTTTTTTAAATGGGAAACAAATCAATTCCAATCCACAAAAATAGGAAGAGACAACATCGAATCGCCCAAGATATCCACCAAGATTCAAATAAAAGATTACGATATCCACAAAAATAATTCGTCGTCCTGCGTCTCAAACTAAAGATAACACAATCTTGATGAAGCACCTACCCAACTTGATAATAAAATGGGAAATTGACACTAACAGTCCTGGAACTTTGACCCAATGTGCAATTTGATCCTTGAACACTTAATTTGTTCAATTTAGTCCCTGAACTTTAGCTTAGTATTCAATTTGGTCCATGAACTTTTAATCTGTTCAATGTAGTCTATGTACTTTTTAGTACATATTCAATTTAATCCCTAAATTAAATAAAAATGTTCAATGTAGTCCTTCAAGTTCAAGGGACTATATTGAACATTTTCATATAATTTAGGGATTTAATTAAACATGTACCAAAAGTCCAGGAATCATATTGAACGGATTAAAAGTTCAGAGATCAAATTGAACATTAGGTTAAAGTTCGGGGACTACATTGAACAAATTAAAAGTTTAGGAATCAAATTGTATATTGGGCCAAAGTTCAATGATTGTTTGTGTCATTATCCCTAATAAAATCAAACATAATTAAAAAAAAATGCCCGTCCTCTCACGGCCCAATTTAGTGATTAGATTTCATTTCATACGCAATAAAATCCTAGTTGGATAATGCCCAAATCACTCAAAATTACATTAACATCAAATAATTCAATTTAGGTAATAAAATATTGAGACCAAATTTGGCTGAAGAAAATTACCTAGTTCGGATGATTCGCTTCCAAAACGGGACCAGCGGATGATGGCGGACTCAACAGTGGTTTCATAGCAAACCTGCCAAATAGAGAGAAGCAGGTCGCGGGCTTGCTAGTGTTTCGCCGCTGTGAGGGACTAGGCCCGATGGCCGTCGAGCTCTCGATGGCTAATCAAGCTCGTTGCTGCTACGAGCACGTTGGGATTTCGTTAGAGCTGGAACACTGCGGAGAGGCTCGCCGGTGCTGCTTGGAATGAAATAGATGGCTTGGACGTGCGCAAGAGTTATTGGAGTCGTCCGGATCGTGTCTCGGCAGGTTGTCGTGCAGCAACGATAGTGATGGATCGAAGAAGCAGCTGCAGTCGTCGTCGACGACGGGCAGAGCTCAGCGTAGCAGATGCGTCGTCAGGCCTGACCATCATGAGGTGGAGTAGTGGGCCGTCGTGGGACAAACCAATGACGTCGACGGGCGCAGGCTAAGACGGGAACAACGCAAGCAGCCGGCGTCATCTGTGGCTGAATGACGTCCCAAGTGTGGTTGCAGCGGTGGCGTTGCTGGTACGAGAACTTGGGCACGGCCGTTGAAGGTGGCCAAGCTTGAAGATGAAGCCTCTTCTCTCCCGTGTTCTAGCCGTCCCTCTCTCTATGGCCGTGTATTTCAATATGTGTCGCCTCTCGATGTGGCCGTGTATGGAATTGGCTGACCCCATTTGGAACTTCATCTCATTACCGTTTGGTGAGAGGTAGATGACATCTCTATGTTAAGTAGAATATACATGTCCGCGAGAAAGCTCCATTATTGCACCCCGAAAGGGGCAAGAAAAGAAAGAGAAAGCGAGAAATCGCATTGCAAACTTCCCGACACCCTCCTTTTTTCCTCGCAAGGTCTTGAAAGTGCATCGGAGATGGATAGCACCTATTAGCCGATTCGTGCGGACCCATTACTCTCTGTTCAGTATCGGTTATGAGAGAATCACTTTCGATAGGTAGACCTATCAAAATAGATCATGAATCTATTTCTTAACCCATATATTAGTAAATGGATCATAAATTGGTTAGTTATATTTAGTAAATTGATCATAAATTGATATAAGTATAATATGGGTCCATAAGTGGATCGTTAATGGATTTACAATTTATTTAAACTCAACTTATCTCTCTCGCCCTCACTCAATCTCACGCTCACTTACTCTACACTCTCATCTTAATTCGGGCATGAGTTTTTCTAGATTTAATTAAATATAAAAGTGTTTTAGCAATATGGGTCGGAGCAGGTATGGATCAGGTATGGATCATTAGATTTGCATTACATGAAAATGGGTCAAAACGGGTTAAATGGGTCTATTTAGATCAGACCATTTTCGACCCTACCTAAACCTAACCCGATCGGATCTATACGTTTGACAGGTCTATCGACAGATATAGGCACGGAACCACGTATGTGAACTAGTTGCAATTTCCCAAAACTTTCGGTGCGAGTTTTATGATCATCCTTAAAACATCCGTGGAAATTGATTTCCCTTCACCGACGGCGGCGCACGAGACAAAAATTATCCATGAATCATTTAATGGTCGAGACCGGAGGAGGGACTATCACAGCGTATTTGGTTAGTTTACTACAAGTGAGCGCGTTCATGATTCACACTAATCACACACTCTTTGGAACAGATTATTTTCTATCTATGGCCTAGGGCCTTTCCTAATGTGCTCCGACGTGTATTTTACGTGGTTCAAACTTGACATGTAGGGACAAAAGCAAAGGGCTGGGAAAAGGCTGTTTTGGTCAACTGTGCGTGACACTTCCAAGAGCCCAAAAAGCAACTTTATCAAATTAAATAAAGAAAATGAAATGCTGAAATCTCTCAGCAAAGAGACACCTCGCTCCTTCCTGTCTGTGCGTGGCACTTCCAAGAGCCCATAAAGCAACTTTATCAAATTAAATAAAGAAAATGAAATGCTGAAATCTCTCAGCAAAGAGACACCTCCCTCCTTCCTGTCTCCTCCCTCTGTCTCTGCCTCCCTTCTCTATAAATTGACGTTACTTCCCTCACACCAATCTCCCTCAACGCCGAAGCACCATCGAACGCAGCCAACCAGCCATAGAAGTAAACACGACAGACGCCAAACATTCTCTCCCTCTCTCTCTGTTCTCTGTGTGTCTCTCTCCCTCGAAAAAGCTCTCGCGAGGTTTTCTTGAGTTGCGTCGCAACAAGGCCTTGGTCGTCGACCACGAGCATTGTAAATCTGTAAGTGCTTTCTCTCTGTCTGTCTATCTCTTTCTCTCTGCATTCTATCACGGTCTTGAATGTTTATGTGCTTGGCGCGTGATCTCGAGTTTCTCGTTCATTTATTCTGTGTTTCTGTGATAGCTCTGATGGAGAATCGATCTTAGTTTTGAACCCGCGCTTAATTCCATACACGATCTTAGTTTTGAACCCTTCCTTTTGTTATTTCTTAAGAACCGACATCTTCTGGCCAATCCTTTCTTTCCTTTCTTTCCTTTCTTTAATACCTTTGTCCGTAAGTTTGTATCCACCAACTCGAGTGAATCCTCTTTCCCCAATTCTTGCTCCGATAATGCTCTACTTTCCAATTGTTTCTTGACCAAATTTTTGCAGGCAATCCACAAAAATCAATTTTACCCTCTTTCTCTGTAGTCACTTCCTCAAATACATATGCAAATCAGTGTGATCAAATTTCAGTAACAATTTGAAGACCGATTTGTTAACTTGGCACACATAATTAAAATTTCATCTATATAGTCTTTAATAGGCTTGCCAAATTTTGTGCACTTGCGAATCCATTCTGAAATTAAGCTTAGAGCATCATTCATGCCATTCCACCGCTGGTTCGATGCAAATGCAACTATTTAATAAATACTCTTAAAACTAAATGCTATGCAATTATATTATTTTTTGTTTAGGGGTTAAAGATTAATCCCTAATTTTCTATGCAATTAATTCCTAAATGATTAACCAAAATTTAGGTCTCAACATATCTCTAAATATTATACTTATTATAAGTAATAGAAGCCGAAAGCTGAGCATATGCTCTTGCAATTTGGGCTCTTGAGAGAGTACCAATTAACAGGAGTAAGTGTGGCTGACAAGCTAGACATATAATCAAAATGGACTTATAGAACCCAACATCCCAGTTTCAAAGGAAGAATTCTAGAACCACAAAATCAAAATAAAAAAAAAAAAGATAAACATCAACCACAATGGGCAATTCGCCCACAGAAGAATCAACCTGGATTAATGGGCTTTATTTTTCTTTTAATAACCACTGTTAACATGAGAGAATCACAAAGTTGTAAAATAGGCTCATTGGGAGAGCCCACTTGAGCAACACAGATAGGTCAAGCACATAAACACCAGCTTAAAAAAGGGCAATATATTACTACGTGTTTTAATCATACGCCAAGTGAAGAACGTTGTACGAATGATCATCCATTAAACTTGAGGATACAGTTTAGTGGCATAATCATAATCCTACACTTAGCAAAGAGAAAATGGGATTAGGATTAACAAGAAACAAGAAAGTTGAAGGAGCAATGTGTTAAATAAAATGATCGTTGTGCCAGCCAAGGAAAGAAAATTGAGAACAATCGCATGACTTTATATCTTGCTTTGTTTCGAAAACATGAGCAGTGTCAAAATGTCCAACCCAAAATCTATAGGTGGAAGAAACTACATCATATATATATAATTTGATTCCCACTCTCTCCTGCAAGCCGAATTAGGAACGACCTTGGTAATTTCACAAATGGAGGGCCGCACACATAAGATAAACTTGGGCTTATCGGTAGAGTAGAGTACATGTATATATATTTTGACACCCGCTCTCAACAGTAAGTGGAATTAGCAATGACCCTAGCAATTTGACAAATGAGGGTCCCACACGCAAGATAAATTTGGGCTTATAGGTGTAGGAGATCACATATATAAAAATAACATATAAATTTCGCAGACATACGATATGGAAAAATAAAGTAGTAAAATAGTCAAAATATCGTAGAAATGGAGTTATGGCCATGCGGGTAACCTTTTCTTTATTGGTAAGAGGCAGACGTAATATTATAATTGATTATTCATGTTCTCTTTTCTTCTATGCCAAATTGCTTGTTGTGTGCATGGAAAATGAAAAAAAAATCCACTTGGATAGGCAAAGTGATATTA
This sequence comes from Syzygium malaccense, assembly GCA_031216405.1. Taxonomy (NCBI): domain Eukaryota; kingdom Viridiplantae; phylum Streptophyta; class Magnoliopsida; order Myrtales; family Myrtaceae; genus Syzygium; species Syzygium malaccense. The sequence goes on along the minus strand of CM062259.1, from coordinate 13,157,284 downwards.
AAAGAACGTTGCTATTGTAACGGCACCGTTGTTCCCTGTGATTGGCGGTGCCTTATTGACCACAAATTGCCATTCAGTGGGAATTGGCACTACAAAAAAACTGATTTTTTCCGACGAAATTTCCAACGAAAAATTTGGAAAAATTCGTTGGAAAATGAATTTCCAACGAATTTTCCAACGAAAAAAAATTCGTTGGTAATAGGTCGTCGGAAATTTTTCCAACGAAAAATTTCAATTTTCGTTGGAAATTTCCAACGAATTTTTTTTCGTTGGAAAATTCATTGGAAAATTCGTTGCTAAATTCGTTGGAAACGAACTTCTTTTTCCGACGAATTTTTTTTCGTTGGAAACTATAATTTTTTTTTTAATCGAAAAATTGTGGAAATTTTTTTTCCATCGAAAAAAAATTTTTTTGGTCGAATTTTTTTTTTTGTCGAAAAATAGCCCTCGCCGCCGGCGAGGGCCAGCCTCGTCGCCGGCGAGGGCCGAGCTCGCCGGCCATGGCAAGCTCGGCCCTCGGCATGGCCGACGAGGGCCAGCCTCGTCGCCGGCGAGGGCCGAGCTCGCCCAGATCTGGGCGAGCTCGAGCTCGCCGGCCATGGCGAGCTCGGCCCTCGCCATGGCCGGCGAGGGCAAGCCTCGTCGTCGGCGAGGGCCGAGCTCGCCCAGATCTGGGCGAGCTCGGCCCTCGCCGGCGACGAGCTCGCCCAGATCTGGGCGAGCTCGGCCCTCGCCGACGACGAGGCTTGCCCTCGTGGCCGGCGAGGCTGCTGCGCAAAGAACAAGAAGATGAAGAAGAAGCAGCAGCAGCAGCAGGGGCAGGAGCAGGCGGGGTCGCCGCCCGTCAAGTCCGTCGTCCTAGCCTCGCCGGCGACGAGGCTTGGTGGCGTCGGGGGCGTCGGAGGCTTGGTGTCTGTGGCGCCGGAGCCGGAGCCGGAGCCGGAGGAGGAGGGGGGCCGGCGGGGGAGGAGGCGGAGGGGGAGGCGGAGGGGGAAACAGAGGGAGAAGGTGCAGGCGAAGGGGAGAGAGAGAGAGAGAGTGAATGTTGAATAAGCGCGAAAATATTGAATAAGGAACAAGTAGGATTTTCGTTGCAAAATTCGTGGGAAATTTCCCACGAATTTTGCAACGAAAATTGTACACACTAAAATAATTGTTCGGAATTGGGAATTTTCAACGAATTTTCCAACGAAAATTGTACACAGTGAAGTAATGGCCCGGAAAATTAAAATTCGTTGGAAAATTCGTTGGAAATTTCCAACGAATTTTCCAACGAATATAAAAAATGCCGAACTTTTTTGTAATTCGTTGGAAAATTCGTTGGAAATTTCCAACGAAAAAAATTCGTTGGAAATTTCCAACTAATTTTCCAACGAAAATTGTACACACTGAATTAATTTCCCGGAAAATTGAAATTCGTTGGAAATTTCGTTGGAAATTTCCAACGAATTTTCCAACGAATATAAAAAATGCCGAACATTATCCGGTTTTTTTGTAATTCGTTGGAAAATTCGTTGAAAATTTCCAACGAAAAAAATTCGTTGGAAATTTCCAACGAATTTTCCAACGAAAATTGTACACACTGAATTAATTTCCCGAAAAATTGAAATTCGTTGGAAAATTCGTTGGAAATTTCCAACGAATTTTCCAACGAATATGAAAAATGTGGGTTTTTTTGTAATTCGTTGGAAAATTCGTTGGAAATTTCCAACAAATTTTTTTTCGTTGGAAATTTCCAACGAATTTTGCAACGAAAATTTTTTCGTTGGAAATTTCCAACGAATTTTGCTTTTCGTTGGAAAATTTGTCGCAAATTTGCAACGAAAATTTTTTCGTCGCAAATTTTCGTGGCAAAAATCTAGTTTTTTTGTAGTGTGGCAACTGGAACCTTAAAGTGGAGCAAATTTGAAAAAGAATCTTGACAGAGCATTCTCAAAAGTTAGACAATATTTTCTTTTTTAAAAAAGAAAATGAAATTACCAGGAAGTTGTCAGCTTTTATAAAACTCAATTCTTTCGTAAGATACATACGAAAACATTTTCACCATTTATAGATATTATGGAAGTCAAATTAGCAACACACATGTATTTTAACCAAATTTCAAAATTTTACCGAACAAATGAAAAAATTTTAAAGTTGGCTAGCATGGTAAAAAAAATGGAGTTGTACGAAAAGCAAAAAGCAGTGAGGTAAAAAAATTTTAATCAAACAAATATAATATACTTTTTTAAATAAATTCTCATTTTTGGCTAATCAAGAGATGATCATGATTTTGATTTTCGAGTTAACTTGGACTGCCATGGCTTGAGCAGAATCTATCGATGCTTTAAGTTGTGTAATGTAGATATTCGAGTTTTAATTTCGACAATTGTATTCATTTTGCTAAATGAAGAATATTTTCTTTTAACGATTGCAAGTGTAAAAAATATTTTATATTGGAAATGTTGTTAATAGAAATCCTACATCTATTTTGACTTATACTAAAAATGTTTAAAACGTTCATTATACATTGCATGTATAGATATTTTGCTATGAGCATGATAAATAAGCAACATTAAGTTGTAATATTGAAATTAATTGGGAAAATGACACAAACAGTCCCTGAACTTTGATCCAACGTGTAATTTGATCTATGAACTTTTAATTTGTTCAATGTAGTCCCTAAACTTTAGCCTAATGTTCAATTTAGTCTCTAAACTTTTAATTTGTTCAATATGGTCCCTAAACTTTTAATATATGTTTAATTTAATCCCTGAACTATTTGAAAATGTCCAATATAGTCCTTCTATTAATTCAAGTTTAGGGACTACATTGAATATTTTCATATAGTTCAGGGACTAAATTGAACATGTACTAAAAGTCTAGAGACAATATTGAACAGATTAAAAGTTCAGGGATCAAATTGAACATTAGGCTAAAGTTCAAGAACTACATTGAACCTAATTAAAAGTTCAGAGACCAAATTACACATTGAACCAAAGTTTATGAACCGTTTGTACCATTATCCCTAAGTAATTTACCAAGAGAATCCCCGGGCACGAACGTGGAGAGTCAGTTGCCTTGAAACTCATAAAACACTTTGCAAGTTTCATGAACTGGTTAAGTTCATATTTCTTCGATTTGTACAAAGTCGCATGGGTTTCAATAATTCCTGCGTAAATCGGTTGGGACAAAATTTATGATCATAACAATTCGTGTGAGAAATACGTGGCTAAGCCCTCACAGCAGAAGGAGATTCCCTTGCACCGGGAAAGCTTTTAACAGGACAATTTCTCACAAAGGCTAGACGCAACCGACTCACTTTGCCAGTTGTTCGGTGCTATCCTCCTTTCCCTTGTTGAGTGCTCATCTACTGGAAAAGTATAAGAAGTGGATCCTTCGAGGCAATGACTTTCTAACTTCTTCTTCATTACACGAAGTTCCTAGCTATGCTTGTTCAGACAATTTCTATTTCTAATAAATATGGAAAAAAAAAACATAGTCGAAGGAAAATGGGGGTCCCTCGAATCAGCTCTTGTTGAGCGCAAAGCTTAAGGGTTTTGCACCATGTTGATGCCGATATAACAATAATTACAAAGTCGATGTAATTATTTTTCTTAAGAAAAAAGTAGAGAAGTTGGATTGCCCTACCTGGGCAGAATCACAAAGTCGTAAAATAGGCTTTGACAGAGCCCACTATACCGACACGGATAGGTCAAAAAAGGCCGATCGATCGCGTTGTTTTTCTTCAGCCATACGCCAGGCGAACAAATAGTATAGGAATTCATTAAACTTTAGGATATGCTTTTGGGATTGGGACCAACATTAAGAAAAAAGAAAGTTGAACGAACGAGCTGCTGCTGAAGATAATCATTTACAAGGAAAGTAAAATCGCGGACACTTTCCAGACTTTATTTGATTTGACTGAATGAAGAAGTTACGGGCATGAAGGAAAGTGTTAGGTTAAAAAATGCTAAATTACTATAAAGCATTATGCAAACTGTGTAATATTATCCGTTTTAAATTTATTGACCTTCACGATTTTAAAACACGCTACATAAATATAAAATCTCAAATTTTATAGGTTAGTCCGAAACTTTTTTCTTAGGTGACGTGAGACAAGAAAGGTGTCTCACTTTTTTTGCGCATGTCTAGGATAGCGGTGCGGACGTATTGCCATCATTGGGCTTCGCCCTCCGCCGCTTGGCTTTTTCCGCCACTTTTTTGACGTAACAACTTTTCCTTTTGTAGCGTGGATAATGACTTCTTGTCATGCCATGCTGTTTCAGCTATGAATTGCGTCAGATTTTGTCATAAGCCGTACACTTTTTCCTGTTTCCGGTTGAAAGAGATGCTGCCATGTCCCACGGAAAAATACTACAACTTGCGTGTGTGGGTGTGTGTGTGAAAGAGAGGGCTCAGAATGCAGATAGCATGGGGAAATGAGCCCGGAGAGATAGATGTGGGAGGGACAGAGGGCTCAGAATCTGAAGTCAGTATATATAGAGGTCCGGGGAGCCTGCATTGGGAATGAACTCGGTATAGCTCCTTCTTTACTTCGATTCTTGGGGGGGTTTCAATGGCAAATACTGGTAAGAGGACGATCCAATTTCGCCAACTGAAGCACAAGCTTTTGCCTCCTTTTTCTCCTCCTCCATTGTACCCACGCCTCCTAAACAAGAGAGCATCACCATTCCAACTGCAATCCCCTCCCATCTCTTCGCCCTCTTTTTTTCCACCCCACTTCTCTTCCCTCAGACATAGCCTCGCAGCCAGGCCACAACTCTTCTTTGCCCCCTCCTCCACCCCTCGGTGGGTTCATGATACATTCATCAGTTATAAACAGGCCGACACGCGCAACTTCGTGGGCCATCTCCACTACGCTCTCGAACAGAACAGGATAAGGGCCTTCATTGACCGTAGTTTGGACAAAGGACTAGAGATCGCACCGGCAATCAACGAAGCGATCGAACGGTCGAGGAGCGCCATCGTGGTCATCTCTCAGACCTTCGCATCCTCACCGTGGTGCCTGGACGAGCTGGATAAGATCCTCGAGTGCAAGGAAAAGAGAGGCCAGCTGGTGTTCCCCATTTTTGTGGACATTGATCCTAGAGAGATGCGCGAGCAGTCCGGTCCATTCAAGCAGATTGGCCAAAGCGAGAAGGGTTTTGGCCAGGAGAATGCCGACAAGGTCCGGAGGTGGAGAGACGCTCTCCGAAAAGCTGGCAATCTCACCGGTTGGTCTCTCGGAAACAGGTACTGACTTTCTCTCCTTTAAGTGTTTTATTGAGTGGATTCTTAAAGGATGTTACTGATTTTGTACGGGAAATAACAAAATATGCTCTTACAGCCCAATCTTTTGGTCTATGGGGCAGTAGGAATATTCGGAAATGTTTGGAACCCTTTTACCGGTAATTGAACTATCCAAGAATAGGACTCCGACTCCATTGTTTGGAAAAAGAAACGACATTTTGTGTTATTGTGATTGTTAAAATTGCACTCCTTGAAACCATCTGTTATCTTCTATAAAGAAGCTTTTTCTTTTAGCGTTTATCAGATTATACCCTCGAAGCATATGTTTCAGCATATGCTGATTTCCTGCACACATAGCATATTAGCAAGTGTTCAGCTAAATAAAACGATAGATAACCTTCAGTTGAACATTGAGGGAGAACAAAAAGAAATGATGGATGCCCCTTTTTTCCAGTTTTAACCCTCATTTCGTATTTTATGTTTCATAACTAAACATGCAAGTTTATTCTCCTCACACTTCTTCCCTCAAGCATAAAGAAATCTCTAGAGCACATTGATTTTCGCCGTTGCCAATTTCCTTCATGCATCATTTCCCTCACTTACTCTGAGTCCCATTGTTGAAAACATACGAGTGGGTGAATTCCAAAGCATATGAGCTTCTTTTTCTGTAGGAGGTTATCAGAAGTCCCATGCTTCCTTTTCGTTAACATTAAAGAGAATGGAGATGGGCTAGTCCAGACATCTTCCACAGCCAATACAGGGTAAAACCTAGCTGTGATGCAACCCTTCCCTTCACCACCAAAGACTCTTTTTTTGTTTTTTGATGACCCGGACTCCCACAGTGCCCGCACTACAAGGGTCCGACCAGAAAAGGCACCAACCGAAGGAGAACTAGCCTAACTCACAGACTAATCTCTATGTAAGTTAAGGGTATTATAAGGTGGAAGGTAAAAGGACTCAAACTTGTGATTAGTTACTCACAAGCCTGAAGCCGTTACCACTCCACCAACCCCTTGGTGGGTCACCAAAAACTCTTATAGGCAAAAAAGAAAAGTAAAAATTCAGTCTTTGTATTGTTTGTACTGTGGTACCCAGCTAGGGTTTGAAAGAAAGTTCAGCCTCCAGCTTGTTTCTCTTCTATCTTTGTATTGCCTCCTCTCTCTCTCTCTCTCTCTCTCTCTCTCTCTCTCTAAACGTCCTATATTATTTCCTTTTTTCAGCCCAGAAGCTCTCTATAGTAGAACAACTTTTTCGATGACCACAGAGAATGTTTTTTATCGACTTATTTCAATCCCTCTTTTTTTAATCCGTTGCTTAAACGATTAGCCAAAAGATTTTCTCTTGTTTGTTACATATGTATAACATTTTGTACATGCATGCATAACCAAAAATTGCTAACTTTGGAATGTTGACCTCAAATTTAGCATAGTTTTTTGGAAGGGCAACACATGCAAAATTTTCCCTTGTATATCCATATGATTATGCGCTGTGAAATTTTATTTTTCAAAAACTTTACTCCTATCCCAAAGCTAATTCAGACATAATGAATAGAAACTAAAAGACATTTCATGAAACTGTTCATAATTAAATCAATTACAGATGAAGGGTTAATCTTGTCTAGTGCTTCCTCCATCACTCCTAGTTCAAAACGAACAGCAAGAAGAAATTCTGGTGCTCCCATTTCCAGATCAATCTGATGATTGTAATACTAGAGTACTAGCCTAACAGACCCATGCTACGCATGGAGAAAAGGCTCATGATACAGATTAATGGAAATAACTCTCGAATTATACTTGATTGTTACATCGGTCAACTTTTTATATATTGACTTATTTAGATATTTAGTTAAACATAAAGATGAAATTCGCATTGGTGTATGGTTCTCAGATGTCCAGCCATTGCATATTCTTTTCCATATTGGCTATACTAAATCTCACGAAAAGTAGTTATCGTTTAGTTTTTCATATATTGACTTATTTAGATTTATGAAGTAGCTATTGGAGTGTTTCCTCATGAAGAGTTACAGTTAGTGGAAAGAATGTATTTGCCTAACTTTCAAATAGTTATAGGATGATCTTCAATATTTAAAATAATTCAACAGTTATAATATTGACACTTAAGTCAAATTTTAATTGACGTTAACATAACATTGAACTAAAACTTTTCATCAACGACGTGGGTCATGATTATAAGTTATTAATCTTCATGGATATTTTGTTGAGATAGTTCAAATGGCATATGTCGACACATGTAAAATTGGGATGTCTGATCAACATAAAGTATGTTAAAAGTGGAGGGAGGCCTGTTTGAATATTTTAGTCTCTTAATTAACATGATTTTTTCGAGAATAGATTAGTCAATATTTTGAAAAAAGGCGTGACATATGCAAACTAGAGATATGTATCATTTCCAATCAACTGAAAAGTATCAGAAAGGGGGTCTTTTTTCCCAAAAATAAGAACAAGAAAGAAAAGAAGGAAATCAAAACATGAAAGAGAGGGAGATGTGCCACGATTAGGAGAGCACATGCCAACCTCTCACATGCCACTATTTTCTATAATGCCAGATTAGATATTGGATAGTAATTACCAATTAGATCGGATGGACGATACTCTAGTTCGAGAATATAATCTTATTGATATTTTCTTCATCTTTTACGAGCACGAATAATCAAAGTCACACCTGTAGTTGTTGACAATTTGCAGACTTGAAGCTGAATTCATCCGATCCGTTGTGGAGAAAATATCAAGAAGACTGAGCTGCTCATACACAAACTTACTTGCTTTCCATCCAGTTGGGTTAGATTCTCAAGTACAAGCCTTGTACTCCTTACTCCAATTAGAGGTTGAGGAGGTCCGCATTGTGGGGATTTCTGGCTCTAGGGGAATTGGAAGGACTACACTCGTGAGAGCTTTGTACCACCGAATTGCAGATCAATTTGATCAGAGTTGCTTTCTCGCAAATATGAAGGATATATCGAGCCAAGAGGGCCTCCTCAAAATGCAGAAGACCCTTTTCGATGACATTCTTGGCGACGATATTCATGAAGCAATAAACTTGATGAGGAGTAAGCTTCACAATAAGAGGGTTTTGTTGGTCTTTGATGATGTTGAAGGGTTGTTGGAGCCTCTACGCCACCTGATCAAGGCAATAAACTTAGGCTCAGGAAGTAGAGTCATTTTGATCCCCCGACATGAAGAAACCATTATTGGTCTATGCGGGGGAATCTATAAGGTAAGAGCGTTGAATGATGATCAAGCTCTTGAGCTTTTCAGTTGGAATGCATTCCGAGAAAGATACCCTAAAAGTGATTATAAGATGCTCTCAAATTGCTTCGCCGGTTTTTCTAAAGGGCTTCCTTTCGTACTCACCATGATGGGTTCTTTCTTGAATGGCAAGAGTGTCAAGGAATGGCAAGGAGCTTTTGATCGACTGAAAGATATCCCTCACGAAAAGGTTCATGAAGTACCAAGGATTGTTATCGATGGTTTAGAGGCCAACGAGAGGACGGTTTTTCTCGACATCGCATGTTTTCTTAATGGATATGACAAAGAAGAGATCATCAAGTCCCTAAACCAATGTGGTGTCCACACCAATAGTGGAATTGAAATTCTAACTCAAAAGTCGCTCGTATACATCGATGAAAATAACAAAATATGGATGCATGATTTGCTTCAAGAAATGGGTAGGCACATTGTAACTCAAGAGTGCTATGAAAATCCCAGCAAGCGAAGCAGAATATGGCGTCATGAGGATGCTCTACAAGTGGTTAAGCAAAATTCAGTAAGTTTAAGCATGTCCTAAAGAGAAATTAATTTGAACACGTAAGCATATCTTCTTTTTCTGGACTTCGCATTTACATGTGGTTTAAAAAACTTTAGATTGCATACTCAGGAGAGACGCAAACACAATTTTTATATTTGCCAATTAGGGTTTAGGTAAGAAATTAGGGTTTGAGACAATTATCTTGTATTTCGTGAATTTTCTCTTTAGACTGATAGTGTCTATTGTCAAGTTGACAGTTATATAACCTAGTATAATCCTCTCATTTTCCCTCTCATCATAAGATGGATATATCTTCATTTAGAAACAGCTTGTGTTATAATAGTTTTTACGCCAGCACATTTTCGAACATAATTCGAACGTTATTGTTAGAGTTAGACTTGTTTTTTTGGAACGGCCTAGATATCTTATTAGTTTCAAGTGCTTGTAACATGCATAATCATTTTTACTGCGCTCTAACAGGGAACAGATGCCATTGAAGGCATTAAACTAGGCAAGGTTGATGTAGAAGACTTGATTCTGCATGCAAACTCGTTCAAGAAGATGAGGCAGCTCAGGCTATTTATAATGTCCGATCATGTCCCTCACTGTGGGCCGGCTGGACATCTATCAGAGAAGTTGCGGACGCGTTTCGCACGGAACGGCAGTATTATGTTCGCGCGTTGGGAGGCGCTGGTGCAGCGAATTTCCAAGTTCTGGTCTCGCAAAGCCTGAGGAACTTCATCGACCGATGCGAGGGGGGCGCGTAGGAAGAAACTCCTAAGAAAATGGTGAATTAGAAACGAAAATGGTTGACCTTCTTGTAAATATTTGATCCCCCCCCCCCTCCCCCCGTCACTTTTAATTTAATAAGTCTACGGCTCTCTATCTCATATTTAAATACTCATATTTAATGTCTCGTCAAATTCTTACTTTTCGTTCATGTACTTTCAGTACTTTCCCGTGCTCCTTAATTTCTTACGAAGAAATTGAGGAACGTTAAAAATATCAAGATTGAGCAATGTTAAAGATATAAAGAGTTGTCACTTTACCAAAAAAAAAGATATAAAGAGTTGTCTTGTAAATTAAATTACGAAGAAATGTGAAGATCTGTCAATATTTATTTAAGTTAGTACGCACATTTAAGCACCCAATAGAAAAATTATGACATGACTTAGCCAACCAAATTTACAATACATCTTAATATATATAGAAAATATTATCAATTATATACTTTTTTAGGATATTATACATATATTAGCTAACAACACCGAATATTATGACATTCCGATTGTTCCAAAATTCCATTGATGATTCAAGCACACAATAAAGATTCTTCATATGTCGGGTCAATCAGATCGAAACAAGTTGACTTAAAAAAAAAGAAAAAGAGAAAAAAAAACCCGACCAGAAAATCTTCAAGTCCGAGTTGGGTTCACTCGGTTCTTTTTCGCGGGTTGCTACAAAGTCCACCGGTACCCTATTTTTCAAGGCCTAATTCCCTAAAAAAACCCCAATTTTAGGTCAAATCTCAAATCTGCCCCAAACTTTTTTTTGTCTTAGAAAAAACATTAAACTTTAGGTCTAGTCTTAAATCTGTCCTAAACTTTTTTTGTTCTTAGAAAAAACCCCAAATTTTAAGTCTAATCCCAAATTTGCCCCAATTTTGTTTTGTGTAAAAAAAATCACCAAATTTCAATCTATTTTCAAATTGACCCAGTGATCTAGTCCCGACTTGACGTGTCATTTCCACGTCAATAACAATCCATATCAGCAAAGTAATGAGGCGAGCAAAGTAATGAGGCGATGGATACGAACTGCTGTTGCATTTCCACGAGATAACAAATCCAACCCCATAAAAATTGTTGAAATTCTCCAAAATAAAACCGTTCTAGGATGTGAAAGTTAGGGACAATAACAAATCCACCCCAAAAAACTTTTTTGGTCTTAAAAAACCTAAACTTTAGGCTTAGTCCAAATTTGCCCTGAACTTTTCTTTGTCTAAAAAAAAGCTCCATTACTTTGCTGATATAGATTTGTTATCAACGTGGAAGTGCCACGTCAAGTGGAGACTAAATCACAGGGGTAGATTTTTTAAAATAGATTGAAATTTGGTGATTTTTTTACACAAAACAAAATTTGGGGTAGATTTGGGACTGGACTTAAAGTTTGGGGTTTTTTCTAAGACAAAAAGAAGTTTGGGGCAGATTTGGGACTAAACCTAAAGTTTGAGGTTTTTTCTTTGACAAAACAAAGTTCGGGATAGATTTGTAAATTAACCTAAAGTTTGGAGTTTTTTAGGGAATTAGGCTGGCAGGTTTGGGCAGGTTGTCAGATTCGGGTCCATTTTTACCGGGTCTAAATTTGAATAACATTTTAAATTTTGGTGGGTTTACTTTTACTTAATTCCAAACCACCAACAAAAAGCCTTTACCCGTTTTCACAAATGCACTTTCGAGAACAAATATTTTCATAATTTGATTACTTTGTGGTAGAATTGGAACTCAGCTTTGATTTGTTTTCCCAATCGTCTAAAGTCAGATTTCATGCTGGTGCAATTAGCCCCGCACTATGTCTATGTAATTGAGCCCTTGAGGTGTGTGATACAAATAAGAGACCTTCCTCCATGAGTTCTCTCTTTGAATCCTTGCTTCCTCCAAGTTGAGTGAGTACATGAATTTTAATTTTGAACAATCTATGGTGTTGAACAGACTTCTCTTTGGACTCGTTTGATAAAACTGAAAAGTAATTGCTGAAAATATAGGCACTGAATCTTAAGTGTTTGACAGTTCTAAATGCTGAAACAGAAATTAAAAGTTGTTTGACACTAACTTAACATTATTAATTTCTTATCGTACACGGAATTGTGATCAAATTATTTGTACGTTTTATCAATATAAATAGTAAGATCATACTTAATGAACTAATTAGTAACCCTTTCGTTACTTAACCCCATCAAGCGTTTTTATTACTTAATCAAATCTATTAAATCATCGTAAAAACTCTCAACTCTAGGTCCAATCCCAATTGTAGTCTAAACTTTTTGTCTCATAAGAAAATCAACTTTTACTTGAGTCCCAAATCTGTCATCATTAACCCTCCATCAAAAATTTCTCATCAGCAACCAAGATGTGGAAAACTTCTAAGTGTGAGTTGTCCGAGCGTCTCATGCTGAGTGTCCCGAGCGCAAGCTCTCCGAATGCGAGAGATGGAAGATTCCCGAGCACAAGAGATTGAAGACTGATCGCAAAATCAAAGATCCCCAAACAAGATGGAAGAAAGACTCTCTTAAGAGTAAAAACAATTGAAGAATGGCAACCCTAATTGCTCTAGTTTTACTCTAATTTCAAATCCAAGAAGATGTCGTTTGGACTAACAGGAAAATTCATCTCTAAAAGGTGTCTTCATGGATCTAAAATTTAGAGAAAAACTAGAGTAATGATGTGGAAATGCCACTTAGGATCACTAAGGGCAATTTTGGTCAAAGGGTTAACAAGGGCAGTTATGAGACTCAAGTAAAAGTTTGTGATTTTTTATGAGAAAGAAAAAGTTTAGGGTAGAATTGAGATTGGACATAAAGTTGGGGGTTTTTTATAAGACAAAAAATTTTTTAGGGTAGAATTGGAACAAAACCTAAAGTTTGGGTTTTTAATGAAACATAAAAAAGTTTGAGATAGAATTTGGATTGAAGTTAAAGTTGTGGGTTTTTTAGGGTATTACGTCGAACAGGGAGGGACAATCAATGTTAGCGACCCCCTCTAACTGTTAACATGATGGTTTTGTATCTGCTATGGAATCTTTGATTTGAGCCATAAATAATTCGCACCACATGTGATCCAAAAGGTTCAAGATTGGCAAGTCCATCATCACAATTCCACCAATATGTTAGTAGCCAGGGACCCTGCATCAAGACGAGGAGAAGACAATTCTGGAAGAGAAGTGTTAGAGATGGATGGAAGTGTGGTATCTTCTAGAAATAAGTCCACTAAAGGATTGGTAAAAAAGGGAACATGAACAGAGGATTCGAAGGGACAAACAGAAGAGAACATCTTGTGTTCCCAAAAGGTAACATGACGGGACACACGAAGGTGATTGGAAATGGAATCTCAACATCTATACCCTTTATGCTCAGTGCCATACTCAAGAAAGCAACATAAATTGGCACGAGGTTCTAATTTGGTGCGTTCATGCAAAAGAAGGTTCACAGAACAAGCACTACCAAAGGAGAGGAAGACTATAATTTGGGATACTACCATACAAACGCTCGTAAGAAGAAATGTTACCTATAATGAGTGATGAGGTATGGTTAATAGTGTAAACCGCAATGTCACAAGCTTACCCCCAAAACTAGTCTGGACAAGAGGCAAAGACGAGAAGAGTACATAAAACATCTAAAATATGCTTATGTTTACGTTCTACTCTACCATTTTGCTTGGAAGTGTCAGGACAAGTACAATGAATGATAGTACCATTTCGAAAAAGAATTCCCATGATGGGGGTGGGAGATGGTCCCCAAATGTCAAAGTGAATGAGATCAAAAGGAGCATGAGATACGTGATTCACTAGTCTAAAATAGTAAAGCATGATGTTTTCCCAACTTAAAAGGCGGACAATCAAAATGTCTAGCGTCAACAAAATCTAAATGACCACTTGAAATCAAGGCACTTAACCTAGAGAAAGAAACATGACATAACTAAGAATGCCAAGTTTCAGATGACACTATAGTAGCACAACCATCAAAAGAGGTTGGAATCTTTAGTGAAACAAGCACAAAGAGGTGCCCCACTTTATGGCCCGTCCCAAGTTTCTTTCCCATCTGAGGAACGTGCACATGACAACCATGAGAAGAGAACTGAATATCAAAATCAAGTTCACACAATTGTCCGATAGATATTAAGTTTAGCGAGAGTTTAGGAGCCAAAAAGGTGTTAGGTAAAGATAATGTAGATGTAGAGTGCTTCATGTATGACTCATTGTCATTTGTGAGTTATCGGTTGTATGAATAAGAGGTGCACGTAAAGTGAAAGATTTAGATTGAAATAAAGTAGAGTTGGATGTCATGTGATTGCAACAAACAGAATTAAAAAACCATGAATCATAAATACCTAGAGTGGCAGACATAGCAGAAGTGCTAGGAATAGAAGAGCTAAAGGTACCAAATTCTTGAATAATGGAACGAAGATTCTCTAATGATGGTGTGATGGATGATCCATGGGTAGAAGTCTCTACGAGGACAATTGAATACATTATGCACGACATGTAACGTGATACCTAGGCAAAATCTACAGGTATATCTTGTCACAACCTTCCCAAGGGTGCACCACCTAAGGTTTAACTAACGGATTACTAAGACTAGACCTAACTCGAGCTCTCCCAAGCACATACCAATTCGCGACTTAAGATTCAAGTTCTTAAATATGCATATTATTTTTATCCATGAGTCACCACTAATTGATTTATGGTGGGTTGATTAGAAACCCAAGCAAAGTAATGGGACGATTACTTTACTCTTACTAACTAGAGATTGTAGATTCGGGGACTTGGTTACACTAAATTATTTTAATACCCTTTCGGTACCTTTTCTCTTTTAATTAAAAAAAAAGGCAAGCAGTTTGGATTGATTTTAACTTAAACACTAGCATGTAGGGAGTGATCATGCGGGTCTGCAACCATTTAAAAAAATAACAATCAATAAATGAAGCAAATTAATTGCAAGAAAACAAAGAAATGAAACACACCAGAGCAATCAAAGCATTTTTTGGGATTTTCTTTAATTTTGAAATAAAGCCTAATCTATATGATATGCGATTTCTTAACATGCAAACTATATGGGATGCACATGATATATTTTTGTATTTTTTATTTATTAAATTCGGAATAAATGAATATTCTAACCTAAACATGCGATACTTTCTAAGAAAAGGAATCTAACCTATTTCAGGTGATATTTTTTGTATTTTTTTTAAACGGGAAACAAATCAATTTCAATCCAAAAAAATAGGAAGAGATAACATTGAATCGCCCAAGATATCCACCAAGTTTCAAATAAAAGATTACAATATCCGAAAAAATAATTCGTCATCTCACGTCTCAAATTAACGATAACGCAATCTAGATGAAGCACCTACCCAACTTGATAATAAAATAGGAAAATGACACAAACAGTCCCTGAACTTTGACCCAATGTGCAATTTGATCCCTGAACGCTTAATTTGTTCAATTTAGTCCCTGAACTTTAGCTTAATGTTTAATTTGGTTCTTGAACTTTTAATCTGTTCAATATGGTCCATGTACTTTTAGTACATATTCAATTTAATCCCTGAACTACATAAAAATGTTCAATGTAGTCCTTCAAGTTCAAGGACTACATTGAACATTTTCATATAATTTAGGGATTAAATTGAACATGTATCAAAAGTCCAGGGATCATATTAAACGGATTAAAAGTTCAGGGATCAAATTGAATATTAAGTTAAAGTTCAGGGATTACATTGAACAAATTAAAAGTTTATGGACCAAATTGTACATTGGCCCAAAGTTCAAGGACCGCTTGTGTCATTATTCCTAATAAATTCAAACATAATTAAAAAATGACTAGTCGTCTCACGGCCCAAATTAGTAATTAGATTAATTTCATTTCATACGCAATAAAATCCTAGTCAGATAATGCCCAAATCACTCAAAATTACATTAACATCAAATAATCCAATTTAGGTAATAAAATATTGAGACCAAATTTGACTGAAGAAAATTACCTAGTTCGGATGATTCGCTTCCAAAACAGGACCAGCGGATGTTGGTGGACTCCACGGTGGTTTAACAGCAAACCTGCCAAACAGAGAGAAGCGGATCGTGGGCTTGCTGGTGTTTCGCCGCTGTGAGGGACTAGGCTCAGTGGCCGTCGAGCTCTCGGTGGCTAATCAAGCTCGTTGCTGGTGCGAGCGTGTTGGGATTTCATTGGAGCTGGAACACTGCGGAGAGGCTCGACGGTGCTGCTTGGAATGAACTAGATGGCTTGGACGTGCGCAAGAGTTATTGGAGTTGTCCGGATCGTGTCTCGGCAGGTTGTCGTGCAGCAACGATAGTGATGGATCGAAGAAGTAGCTGCAGTCGTCATCGACATCGGGCGGAGCTCAGCGCAGTAGATACGTCGTCGGGCCTGACCATCATGAGGTGGAGCAGTGGGCCGTCATGGGATAGACCAACGACGTCAACGGGCGCAGGCTAAGACAAGAACAACGCAAGCAGGCGACGTCGTCTGTGGCTGAATGACGTCCCAAGTGTGGTTGCAGCAGTGGCGTTGCTGGTACGAGAACTTGGGCACGACTGTTGAAGGTGACCAGGCTTGAAGACGAAACCTCTTCTCTCCCGTGTTCTAGTCGTCCCTCTCTCTATGGCCGTGTATTTCAATATGTGTCGCCTCTCGATGTGGCCGTGTATGGAATTGGCTGGCCCCCAATGTGGTCGTGTATTCAATGTTGTGTCGGCCCTCCTAGTCTTGTAATGATTCCTTTTTATATGAAAACAACATTGGGCCCTCAAGAAAAGAACGTGACGTGGCTTCCAATTGTGGATGCATTGAAATATATATTTTGCATTCTTTTCCTTCTTTTGTTATTTCTCAAGAACCCACATCTTCTGACCAATCCTTTCTTTCCTTTCTTTAATCCCTTTGTCCGCAAGTTTATATCCACCAGCTCGAATGAATCCTCTTTCCTCAATTCTTGCTCCGATAACGGTCTACTTTCCAATTGTTTCTTGACCAAATTTTTGCAGGCAATCCACAAAAATCAATTTTGCCGTCTTTCTCTGTAGTCACTTCCTCAAATACATATGCAAATCAGTGTGATCAAATTTCAGTAACAATTTGAAGACCGATTTGTTAACTCAGCACACATAATTAAAATTTCGTCTATATAGTCTTCAATAGGCTTGGCCAAATTTTGTGCACTTGCGAATCCATTCTTAAATTAAGCTTAGAGCATCATTCATGCCATTTCACCGCCGGTCCGATGCAAATGCAACTATTTAATAAATACTCTTAAAACTAAATGCTATGCAATTATATTATTTTTTGTTTAGGGGTTAAAGATTAATCTCTAATTTTCTATGCAATTAATTCCTAAATTGTTAGCCAAAATTTAGGTGTCAACATATATCTTTATATTATGCTTATCATAAGTAATAGAAGCCAAAAGCTGAGCATTTGCTCTTGCAATTTGGGCTCTTGAGAGAGTACCAATTAAAAGGAGTAAGTGTGGCTGACAAGCAAGACATATAATCAAAATGGACTTACAGAACCCAACATCCCAGTTTCAAAGGAAGAGTTCTAGAACCACAAAATCAAATTAAAAAAAAAAGATAAACATCAACCACAATGGGCAATTCACCCACAGAAGAATCAACCTGGATTAATGGGCTTTATTTTTATTTTAATAACCACTGTTAACATGAGAGAATCACAAAGTTGTAAAATAGGCCCATTGGGAGAGCCCACTTGAGCAACACAGATAGGTCAAGCACATAAACTCCAGTTTAAAAAAGGGCAATATATTACTACGTGTTTTAATCATACGCCAAGTGAAGAACGTTGTACGAATGATCATCCATTAAACTTGAGGATACAGTTTAGTGGCATAATCATAATCCTACACTTAGCAAAGAGAAAATGGGATTAGGATTAACAAGAAACAAGAAAGTTGAAGGAGCAATGTGTTAAATAAAATGATCGTTGTGCCAGCCAAGGAAAGAAAATTGAGAACAATCGCATGACTTTATATCTTGCTTTGTTTCGAAAACATGAGCAGTGTCAAAATGTCCAACCCAAAATCTATAGGTGGAAGAAACTACATCATATATATATAATTTGATTCCCACTCTCTCCTGCAAGCCGAATTAGGAACGACCTTGGTAATTTCACAAATGGAGGGCCGCACACATAAGATAAACTTGGGCTTATCGGTAGAGTAGAGTACATGTATATATATTTTGACATCCGCTCTCAACAGCAAGTGGAATTAGCAACGACCCTAGCAATTTGACAAACGAGGTCGCACACGCAAGATAAATTTGGACTTATAGGTGTAGGAGATCACATATATAAAAATAACATATAAATTTCACGGACAAACGATATGGGAAAATAAAGTAGTAAAACAGTCAAAATATCGTAGAACCGGAGTTATGGCCATGCGGATAACCTTTTCTTTATTTGTAAGAGGCAGAGGTAATATTATAAATTGATTATGCATGTTCTCTTTTCTTATAAGCCTAATTACTTGTTGTGTGTATGGAAAATGAAAAAAAATCCACTTTGATAGGTAAAGTGATATTAAAAGAACGTTGCTATTGTAACGGCACCGTTGTTCCCTGTGATTGGCAGTGCCTTACTGACCACGAATTGCCATTCAGTGAGAATTGGCAACTGGAACCCTAAAATGGAGCAAATTTTAAAAAGAATCTTGACAGAGTATTCTCAAAAGTTAGACAACATTTTCTTTTTTCAAAAAGAAAATGAAATTAACAAGAAGATGTCAGCTTTTATAAAACTCAATTCTTTCGTAAGATACTTACGAAAACATTTTCACCAATTATAGATATTATGGAAGTCAAATTAGCAACACACATGTATTTTAACCAAATTTCAAAATATTACCGAACAAATGAAAAAAATTTAAAGTTGGCTAACATGGTAAAAAAATTGGAGTTGTACGAAAAGCAAAAAGCAGTGAGGTAAAAAAATTTTAATCAAACAAATATAATATACTTTTTTTAAATAAATTCTCATTTTTGGCTAATCAAGAGATGATCATGATTTTGATTTTCAAGTTAACTTGGACTGCCATGGCTTGAGCAGAATCTATCGATGCTTTAAGTTGTGTAATGTAGATATTCGAGTTTTAATTTCGACAATTGTATTCATTTTGCTAAATGAAGAATATTTTCATTTTAACGACTGCAAGTGTAAAAAATATTTTATATTGGAAATGTTGTTAATAGAAATCCTACATCTATTTTGTCTTATACTAAAAAATGTTTAAAACGTTCATTATACATTGCATGTATAGCTATTTTGCTACAAGTATGATAAATAAGCAACACTAAGTTGTAATATTGAAAGTAATTGGGAAAATGACATAAACAGTCCATGAACTTTGATCCAATGTGCAATTTGATCCCTGAACTTTGAATTTGTTTAATATAGTCCATGAACTTTAGCCTAATGTTTAGTTTAGTCCCTCAACTTTTAATTTATTCAATATGGTCCCTAAACTTTTAATATATGTTTAATTTAGTCTCTGAACTATTTAAAAATATCCCATGAAGTCTTTCCATTAATTCAAGTTTAAGGACTATATTGAACATTTTCATATAGTTCAAGGACTAAATTGAATATGTACTAAAAGTCCAGGGATCACATTGAACAGATTAAAAGTTTATGGATCAAATTGAACATCAGACTAAAGTTTAGGGACTACATCGAACCTAATTAAAAGTTCATGGATCAAATTACATATTGAACAAAAGTTCAGGGACCGTTTGTATTATTATCCTAAAGTAATTTACCAAGAGAATCCCAGGGCACTGATGTGGAGAGTCGGTTACCTTGAAACTCATAAAACACTTTGCAAATTTCATGAACCGGTTATTTTTTTTTCTTGGTAAGTTCATATCTTTGATTTGTACAAAGTCGCATGGATTTCAATAATTCCTCTGTAAATCGATTGCGACAAAATTTATGATCATAACAATTCATGTGAGAAATACGTGGCTAAGCCCTCCCAGCAGAAGGAGATTCCCTTGCACCGGGAAAGCTTTAACAGGACAATTTCTCACAAAGGCGAGACGCAACTAACTCACTTTGCCAGTTGCTCGGTGCTATCCTCCTTTCACTTGTTGAGTGCTCAGCTACTGGAAAAGTATAAGAAGTGGCTCCTTCGGGCAATGACTTTCTAACTTCTTCATTACAGGAAGTTCCTAGCTATGCTTGTTCAGACAGTTTCTATTTCTAATTTCTAATAAATATGGAAAAAGAAAACATAGTCGAAGGAAAATGGGGTTCCCTCGAATCAGCTCTTGTTGAGCGCGAAGCTTAAGGGTTTTGCACCATATCGATGCGAATATAACAATAATTACAAAGTCAATGTAATTATTTTTCTTAAGAAAATAGTAGAGAAGTTGGATTGCAATACCAAGGCAGAATCACAAAGTCGTAAAATAGGCTTCGACAGAGCCCACTATACCAACACGGATAGGTCAAAAAAGGCCGATCGATCTCGTTGTTTTTCTTCAACCATACGCCAGGCGAACAAATAGTATGGGAATTCATTAAACTTTAGGATATGCTTTGGGGATTAGGACCGACATTAAGAAACGAGAAAGTTGAAGGAACGAGCAGCTGCAGAAGATAATCATTGTACAGGACAAGGAAAGTAAAATCGAGGACACTTTCAAGACTTTATTTGATTTGACTGAATGAAGAAGTTACGGGCATGAAGGAGAGTGTTAGGTTAAAAGATGCTAAATTACTATAAAGCATTACGCGGTGGAAATCATACGCACGAGATCATATGGACAATATTTTAATGTAGATGAGTCCCTCGATACCTGAGAGAGATGAGAAGGGACACGAGAACGGAGTGAATCCGTATCATTGGAATCATTAATTATGTGTGTCTCATAATGATCGGCTGTAGGTGAATTTGATTTACACGACGTGTTGACTGGGTAATACTTTTTGGGTAAAGGATTGGGTTTTTTTCATCGATCACTACAATTTATTTGTCTATGTCAAGCGGCCTCCTCGTACTTTATAAGGGTCCATGTACATTCGAAAGTTTACGCTTAGACGAAACTATAGCGGGATTAGACCATAAATAAATGTGTTGATTTAATATTCTGAGATGTCTTAATTTAAATATTAAATAAAACGACAATATGAGAAAATATTCATTTTTCTTGTTTGAACATTATTCTACCGAAACTTTTTTCCGCCCACTGGTACTGTACACGCGAGTTACTGTTCAAACTCTCTCGTTTTGGTGGTGATCGAGAGACTGTTCACCGTCCGGCTGGCCTGGTCCCCCACGGCCAATTCGGCCGTTGGTTCGACTAAGAATCGGTGTGGGAGGTCGACTTGAAGGATCTTTCCTTTCTTCCGGACGGATTAGTGTTTTGTCTCTCCTTCTGAGCTGAGGAGTAGATCTGGTGGGTTCCATACGTTTGTTTGGGTTTCTTGAGCGTCTGTTCTGGGTTTCTCTCTTGGGGGTGATCTCGCCGTTGAATCCTCTCGAGCGTTGGAGTCTGGGGTCGCCTGGAAGCCCTCACTCATTAACGGAGGGATTTCATTCTGGTCTCTCTTTCTTGGTGGGTAAGCAGTGTTAGAAATTAAATCAAATTTGTTAGTACTTGTTTCTTTTTTGAGCCTGTTCGTATTTCCATATTTTGATTTTTCATATATACGGTGAGATATTAAGAGATAAGATAAAATATTGTGAGATATTATTTCTAGTTATATTTTAGGAAAGTTTCCTAAGTCAAGTAGGTTTCCTAATTAGAATAGGTTTCCTAGAAAGAGGTTTCCTATTTCGAATCAAACTATGGTCTATATATAGTCTATTTCTCTTGTAATTGAGACATGCAAAAGAAAGACGCGAATTGTGATCGTTTCACTTTCAAAAAATTTCTTCCATCAAATCAATATTGTTGCTGCGCC
This sequence comes from Syzygium malaccense, assembly GCA_031216405.1. Lineage (NCBI taxonomy): Eukaryota > Viridiplantae > Streptophyta > Magnoliopsida > Myrtales > Myrtaceae > Syzygium > Syzygium malaccense. The sequence continues at coordinate 13,135,575 of CM062259.1, read as the reverse complement.
TCTGACGCTCAACAAATTGGTATCAGAGCTTACGGTTCGTGATCATGGCCTCAACGAACAATTAGCTTCCTCTTTAATACCCTCGTCTTACCAAAGAAAATTATGGTAACTGGGCTGTTAGAATGAAAGCTCTACTTGGCGCCTACGGTGTGTGGGAACTTGTTAACACTGGCTATGATGAGCCAGAGGATGAAGCCACGTTGAATCAGAACCAGAGGAATGCCTTGGAGAAGACTCGAACAAAAGATCAATATGCCCTGTCGATCATCTATCAAACGTTAGATGATTCCATGTTCGAAAAAGTTTCGAACGCCACTACCGCTAAAGAGGCATGGGAGATTCTTCAAAACACACATCAAAGAGTTCAAAAAGTTCAGATGATTCGCCTTCAAACCTTGAAAGGCGAATTCGAGGTAATTCACATGAAAGAATATGAATCGATTGCTGATTATTTCACGAAAATTTTGGCAATTCTTAATCAAATGAAAAGAAACGAAGAAGACGTTTTCGATGTTCGTGTTGTTGAGAAAATACTTCGGTCCTTAGACAAGAAGTATGCTCATATTGCTGTTGCAATTGAAGAATTCAAAGACTTGGATGCCATGACAGTCGATGAACTTATGGGTTCATTACAAGCCCATGAAGAAAGATTGAGAAAAAAAAAGATTGAATCGGTGGAGGAAGTTCTCCAAACGCAATTGACCATACGAGATGAGAAAGAGCAAAGAAGAGATCCCGTACAAAATCGCGGGACAAATCAAGATCGTGATCGAAGTCGTGGCCGAGGTCACTTTCGAGAAAGAGGTCGTGGACGAAGCAGAGGAGATCCTGCTCGAAATGATGGAGGATACCAGTACCAAAGAGGCGTTCGTGGAAGAGGAAAGAACTCGACAAGTCAATGGTATGATAAATCTAAAATCCGATGTTATTATTGCAATAAACTTGGCCATTATGCTTCTAACTGCTGGAATAAAGAAAGTAACAGAGTAGACAAAAAGATGAACTTGGTGAATAATGCTGATCAAGTTCTCTTATTGGCATTAAAAGAATATGAAGAATGTCAAAGTGATACATGGTATTTGGATACCAGTGCAAGTAATCACATGTGTGGGAGAAAGGAGATGTTTGCTGAGTTAGATGAGACAATTAAAGGGAATGTCTCATTCGGTGATAACTCTAAAATTCTTGTTGAAGGGAAATGTACAATTTTGATTCGCTTAAAGAATGATGCACGTCAGTTTATTACTAATGTTTATTATGTTCCAAAAATGTCAAGCAATATATTGAGTTTGGGACAACTTCTAGAGAAAGGTTATACTGTTCATATGAGAGATCTTAATCTTATGTTGAGAGATCGAAATAATAAACTGATTGCAAATGTGAAGGTGTCGAAGAATAGGATGTTTATTCTTAATATAAAGAGTGAGATGTCTCAATGTCTAAAGGCATGCGTAGATGATCCTTCATGGTTGTGGTATTTGAGGTTTGGCCATCTCAATTTTGGCGGACTCAATTTGCTTTCTCGCAAGAAAATGGTTTATGGCTTACCACATATTGATCATCCCGATCAATTAAGTGAAGGGTGTGTTATCGGCAAGCATTCCAGAACTAGCTTTCCGAAGGAGACGACTTATCGAGCGAAGAAGCCACTTAAGTTGATTCATTATGATTTGTGTGGCCCGATCAATCCTCACTCATATGGTAATCATTGATATTTTGTTACTTTTACTGATGATTTTACTCGGAAAACTTGGGTGTATTTTTTGAAAGAAAAGACAGAAGCGTTTGATACTTTCAAACAATTCAAGAATCTGGCTGAAAAGAAAAGTAGCTATTTTATCAAGGCTTTAAGGACTAATCGTGGTGGAAAATTCACCTCAGCCATATTCAACAAATTCTGTGAAAATCATGGTATTCGGCGTTTCTTGATGGCCCCGTATTCTCCTCAACAAAACGGTGTGGCTGAACGGAAAAATAGAACTATTCTCAATATGATTCGATGCATGTTGAAGAGCAAAAATTTGTCCAAGGAACTTTGGGCTGAAGCTGTTTCGTGTGCCGTCTATCTTCAAAATAGAAGTCCAACATATGGACTTGAAGGCGTAACTCTACAAGAGGCATGGACCGGGAGAACACCAAGTGTTTCGCACTTGAGAATTTTCGGGAGCATTGCCTATGCTCATGTCCCGGACCAAAAAAGATCGAAACTTGGAGACAAGAGCAAAAAACTCGTCTTTATCGGGTATGACTCATCATCCAAAGCCTATCGATTATGTGATCCTAACACTTTGAAAGTGTATGTAAGTAGAGATGTCAAGTTCGATGAAGATGGAATGTGGGAAGAAAATCCAAAAGAAGAAGCGAATGTTCGTGGTGATTCCAATGAAATGAAGTTGAAAGATCAATCTTCACCTTCTTTTCCAACATCTTATTCAAGTTCATCAACACCATCCTCCTCAAATAGTGTCAATGAACCGCTATTGCCCAGATCAAGAACATTGTCTAAAATTTACGAAGCTACCGAAGAGCTTCATCTTATATGTCTTCTTGCAGATTATGAACCACTTGCTTATGATGATGCGGCCAAAGAAGAAAAGTGGAGGAAAGCCATGAACGAAGAAATTGAAGCCATCGAGAAAAATCAAACATGGGAGCTTGCTAATCTTCTGAAGGACAAGAAATCAATTGATGTTAAATGGATGTACAAGGCCAAGAAGAATGAGAAAGGTGAAATGACAAGGTACAAAACTAGATTAGTCGCGAAGGGGTACAAGCAAAAAGCCGAAATTGACTATGATGAAGTTTTTGCCCCCGTCATCCACATAGAAACGATTAGATTGATTATTTCCATTGCTACTCAAAATAATTGGCGGATTTATCAAATGGATGTCAAATCAGCATTCTTGAATGGCATCCTTGAAGAAGAAATTTATGTCGAACAACCCGAGAGGTTTGTTGTGAAAGGTCATGAAGATAAAGTACTGAGGTTGAAAAAAGCTCTATATGGGCTTAAACAAGCACCGAGAGCATGGAATTCTAGAATTGATGCATATTTCAAGGCGAATGGATTCTCTCAATGTCCATACGAGCATGCACTCTATTTGAAGCAAGAAAAAGGTGATATTCTGCTCGCTTGTTTATATGTTGATGATCTTATTTTTACAGGAAATAATTTGGCTATAATTGATGCTTTTAAGGCATCGATGGTGAAAGAATTTGAGATGATCGATAATGGTCTCATGAATTATTTTCTTGGTATTGAAGTGATGGATTTTTATTTCCCAAAAAGGATATGCAGAAAATATCCTTGCAAAATTCAACATGAAGAACTGTATGTCGATCAATACACCAATGGAGTGTGGAACTAAACTTTCGAAGTTTGATGATGGTGCCGATGTTGATTCGACATATTATAGAAGCTTAATTGGGAGTTTGAGATACTTGACATACACGAGACTGGATATTATGTATAGTGTTAGAATTGTTAGTTGATACATGGAGAAGCCGAAATCATCTCATCTTAAAGCTGCAAAGAGAATACTTCGGTACATCAAAGGTACTATTTCTCATGATTTACACTATTATTGCTCTAAATCTTTCAAACTTAGAGCTTATTCGGATAGTGATTATGGTGGAGATATCGACGATCGAAAAAGCACCACCGGATTTGTATTTTTCTTATGCGACACTGCTTTTACGTGGTCATCAAAAAAGCAATCAAGTGTTACTCTATCGACATGTGAAGCTGAATATGTAGCTGCATCTTCATGTGTTTGTCATGCAATATGGTTGAGAAGACTACTCAAAGATATTCTTATGGAGTAGAAGAAAGCAACGGAGATTTTTGTTGATAATATTTCTGCTATTGCTTTGGCGAAAAATCCAGTTTTTCATGAACGAAGTAAACATATCGATGGTCGATATCACTTCATTCGAGAACAGGTTAAAGAGAATGAAGTTTAAATATTGCATGTGAAAACCGAAGATCAAGTAGCAGATATTTTTACTAAACCTCTCAAAATCGATACTTTTCGAAAGTTCAAGAGCCTGCTTGGAATGATCGATGGAAGAGAATTTGGTTTAAGGGGGAGTGTTAGAAATTAAACCAAATTTGTTAGTACTTGTTTCTTTTTTGAGTCTGTTCGTATTTCTATATTTTGATTTTTCATATATACGGTGAGATATTAAGAGATAAGATAAGATATTGTGAGATATTATTTCTAGTTATATTTTAGGAAAGTTTCCTAAGTCAAGTAAGTTTCCTAATTAGAATAGGTTTCCTATTTCGAATCAAACTATAGTCTATATATAGTCTATTTCTCTTATAATTGAGACATGCAATAGAAAGGCGCGAATTGTGATCGTTTCACCTTCAAAAAATTTCTTCCATCAAATCAATATTGTTGCCGCACCTCTGACGCTCAACAAGCAGATCTGGATTTTTGCTAGGTATTGCGCTTCAAGTCCAGGGCTTTAAAACTGGTGAGTTTTCTACTTTAGCTCATCAGTGCTGCATTACGGTAAAGGGGGGGCGAGCACTTTCAGTTTTTCAACCCCTTGCTGTGACTCTTGTGTGGCACACTCTGGAACCTTCATGGCCATTCGAGTTTGAGCTCCCATGGCTGATAAACCCAGTGCTAGTGTGATGGCCTCAAGCCTAAGGCAATTGATTCTATAGCTACGGCCACAATTGATGAAGCTATCCACCAGCGGTCTCCTCTGAACTTGGAGAGACTTTCAGTTGTCATTACACAGCCCGACCCCTTAGCGGCTTCTGGGCATGTGATAAACCAGAGAGCAAATGCAGTTGCAGGTTCCTCTAGAACCGCTCCTGCTAGACGTAAGAATCATTCTCGAGGCCGAAGCAAGGGGAAGTCGACGACCAGATTGTGTCGACCAGATTGCATCGCACTGATCCTTCGCAACCTAAGAGGCGCCCAAGTAGGGGCAAAGCCCCAGAGAAAGCCGTTCTCCCAAAATCGGTTCAGCCAACAGCTCAATGATCCTGGGCGGCCATAGCTAAATCTGCTGAGAAGGGATACCCCCTCTCCTATATTCCTCCCTCAATGATAAAGGCCATAGCTAAATCTGCTGAGAAGGGATACCCCCTCTCCTATATTCCTCCCTCAATGATAAATGGAAAACCATGTGTGAGAATATCAAAAGAAATTCTCCAGAACTCCGACCCGAAATGGAAGGAGTGTCTTGTCAGATATTTTGTGGGTAAGAAGCTACCCTTCAAACTAACTGAGACAGCCATAAAGAATGTCTGGGGTAATCATGTGGTGGATGTTCTAGCTAACAATGATGGATTTTTCTATTTTCACATTCCGGATGAAACCTTCCACAGGAAGATATTGGATGGGGGTCCGATCACCATTTTAAGGATTCCCATGATCCTACAGCAATGGCACTTGGCAATCCAGCTCAAGAAAAATTAGCATGAATCCCTTCCGGTATGGCTCAAGTTGAGGGGCATTTCTGTTGCCCTATGGTTTGCGACGGGTATAAGCGCCATAGCAAGTACGATTGGCAAACCCCTGCATGTGGACATACAAATAGAAAGGATGCATATGATATCTTACGCAAGAGTCTACATTGAGATCAAGGCAACACAAAGCTTGCTAGAGTCCGTGGATCTTCTACTCAATGATAAAACTTGGTCAGTAAAGCTTGAATATGAGTGGAAACCAATCTCCTGTACAAAATGTGGCACTTTTGGCCACAAATGTGCTACTGAAATAGAATTGCCTGCTGTGGTTGATAAATCCCCGATGATAGTGGCTGAAATAGGGGATGATGCTCTTCCTGCGGGAGATATGGGCTTGCCCCAGCCTTCTGCTTCGGTCCCTCCCGCCCCCCCCCCCATGGTGGAAAAGCCTTGGCAGCTAATCAAGAAGAGGCACACGGCTGGAAAATCCACAAACAAGGATCCCTCTACTGCTTCGTCACCCCAGCTACCACATCCATTGCCCTGTCAAGGCTTGATGGCCAAGCGAGCTTTGTCAGAACATGCTTTATCCTCTCACAGTCCTTCTCCTGCCTCTTTCGAATCTGGAGAGTCCAACGAACACCTGGCAAGTGATGTCTCCAGCGATTCGGATTCCCCCTCTCCTGGTCAGGCTAGTACACACAAATGCACCGCGAGTAAAAATCTGGTTCTTCATTCTGTTAGTCGGGACCCTAGTACTGAGACACCTGGGGTGGATCCTCAGTCGAAGCAAGCCATTTACCCTCCAGTGGAGATTAATCTATTACCCAACTCACCGGCTTCAACTGTGGCAGTCCCTACGCTCACTAGTAAGCCCCTGGCGCCCAAGGCCAATCCGGGTTCCATGAAGCGGGGCGACACCAGAAAGAGGTAACACTCCTCATCCTCCATTATGTTTTTTGGTGTATGGAATATTAGGGGACTAGTAGATCCCCTCAAACAGGCAGAGATCCGTCACTTTGTTAGATCCCACAATATTTCTTGTCTTGGAATTCTTAAGACAAAGGTTAAGCCTGCTCTTTTTGATGATATATCTTCCAGATTATTACCGAGTTGGATATGGATGAATAATTACAGTCACTCCCTACGTGGCCGTATATGGATTGGGTGGAACCCCCAAATTATTGAGCTGTTAATTCTTTCCAAGTCGGACCAAGTCATCCACGAACGTGTCAGCATTCGGGCGTTGCATAAGAGCTGTATATTTTTGGTCATTTATGCTGAACACACTTTTGCCTCCCCATCGTTCCTTATGGGCAGATCTCATCAGTTCCAGTTCTCTTTTTGAATCGGATGCTTGGATGATCGCTGGTGACTTCAACACTATTCAGGATAATTCGGATAGACTGGGAAGTACAAATGCGTGGATCCCCGCTTTTGATGAGCTTGATTCATGCCTAAATAGTGCTGGACTTGACGATCTCTGTTATGTTGGACATCGATTCACCTGGTCGACTTCCTCGGGTCCCTCTCGTAAACAAAGAAAGATAGACCGTGTTCTGATAAATGATCAATGGACCAACTCTTTCTCCTTCTCGGACGCAGCTTTCCTGGCTCCCGGCGTTTCTGACCATACTCCTATGTTCATCAGAATCATTCCAGTGAGCTCAGCTAGGAAACCGTTCAAAATTTTCAATTGTTGGATGTCACACCCTGACTTTCCATCCATTATATCACAGGTTTGGGACTCTTCTAGTGGTGGCACACCCATGTTCAGAATTTGCCAGAAACTTAAGTATCTCAAAGGCCAGCTTAAACAGCTTAATCGAGCTTCTTTTTCGAATATATCGAATCGTACAGCTCAGGCTAGGTCTGATTTACTCTCTACTCAGGATGCTCTCTCTTTGGACCCTCTTAATGCTGAATTGGCAAAACTAGAAAAAGAGCAGCTCCAGCTCTTCTCGACCCTGCATCTGCAAGAAGAATCATTCCTCAAGCAAAAGTCCTGAATTAGGTGGCTCAACGATGGTGATAGGAACACCAAGTATTTCCATCACTTTGTCTAAAAACGTCAACTACAAAACCGTATTCTTTCAATTACAGACGATGCTAGCATTGTCCTCTTTGATCCAGCCGCGGTTCATAACCACATTGTCTCTTATTATGAGATCTTATAATCGGCTAGCTCTGACACCTTAAGCCCTTCCGTGGCTGACATTGGCTCCATGACGGAGCGGGTCCTTAATGAGGAACAAATCCTCCTTTTATCTCGGGAGGTCACAGATAGTGAAATTCGCAACTCCATGTTCTCCCTTGCCAAAGGTAAGGCCCCAGGTCCGGACGGATTCAATGTGGATTTCTTCACTGTGTCTTGGGATGTGGTTGGCCCCTCGGTCCTCCTCGCCATTAAGGATTTCTTCCGGTCTGGCTCGCTGCTAAAGGAGACCAACAACACAATCATCACTCTTATCCTAAAGATACCAAATGCTTCGACTATGAGTGATTTCCGATCTATTGCCTGTTGCAACACAATTTACAAATGCATCACTAAGATTCTGGCAAATAGGATTGCATCTGTACTGCCCTCCATCATTGATCCGTCCCAGAATGCTTTTATTAGGGGACGAAGGACTGGAGATAATATCATGCTCACCCAGGAGCTCTTTGTCAGGTTTCACCATAACCCATATTCACCCAAATGTGCTATCAAAGTAGACTTTCAAAAAGCTTATGACACGGTGGACTGGAAGTTTTTGGAAAAGGTTTTGCACTCCTTCTCCTTTCCCCAAATGTTCATTAAGCTTGTTATGGAGTGTGTTATTTCCCCTAAGTTTTCTATTGCCATCAATGGAGAACTTCATGGTTACTTTTCAAGTGAAAGGGGCATTCGACAAGATGACCCTCTATCCCCCTACCTCTTCACTTTGGTGATGGAAGTATTTTCTGGGATCCTTAATTCCAAGGCTAGGCTCCTGGCCTTCAAGTTCTATTGGTGTTATAAGCCTTCTCGTCTTACTCACTTATTCTTTGTCGATGACGTGCTCATTTTTGTGGAGACAAATCTTGCGTCGGCTACACTCTTGAAGGAAGGCCTTCAATTATTTTCATCCTGGTCAAGGCTGTACCCAAATGCCAACAAAAGCGAGTTTTTTTTCTCTGGCGGGTCTGAAGAAGTTCGAACCCAAATCCGGCTCTTGTTTGGCTTCAACGAAGGTTCCATTCCCTTTAGATACCTTGGCGTCCCTATCATTGCGTCTAGATTGAGTAAGACAGACTACATTTCCCTCGTAAAATTTGTTTTGCGGGTCGGCTCTAGCTTATAAAATCTGTTTTTCATGCTATCCATGTCTATTGGGCTTCTATTTTCCCCTTGCCTTGATCTGTGCTTTCCAGCATAGAACTGATACTACGGCAATTTCTCTGGAAAGGACCGGAATTGGGAGTTGGGGGGGCAAAAGTGCCTTGGAATGAAGTATGCCTTCCTAAAGATGAGGGTGGATTGGGAATTCGCAGACTCTTTGTCTGCAATTGGGCAGCCTTGCTCAAGCACATATGGATTCTCTTCATAGATAAACAATCACTATGGTGCAAATGGATACACTCCATTTTCTTGAAAAACAAGAACTTCTGGTCTATGCCCAAGCCAACGGTGTGTTCCTGGGTTTGGAAAAAAATCTTAGACCTCCGCCATGAATTCCACCTTCAATTCTTCTGGCGTATTGGCAACGGAGAAAATACCTCATTCTGGTTTGACAATTGACATGCTAAAGGCCCTCTTTATAAATTTTTTGTGGATAGGGATATCTACCGCTCCAGTATTCTGAGGAATTCCTCGATGAGTAAGTTTTTCTCCTCCGAATGGCCCCAATCCGCGGTCCTAGACACATTTCGCTCTTGGCCGCTAACTGTTTCTCTTGAATCGGGAGCCAATGACTACCTCACTTGGCTCGGTCACCACTCGGGCGAGTTCTCTTCATGCAAGGCATGGGAATTCATAAGGAATAAGGGCCAGAAAGTTAACTAGAGCTCTTTCATCTGGGATCCTTCCATTGCCCCCAGGTACGGATTTCTATTATGGCTCATCACTCTTGATAGGCTTCCTACGTAGGAGCGTTTATTGAGGCATAATAGGATTACGGAAGGGGCATGTGTCTTCTGTCACAGTAGACTGGACTCCATTAACCATCTTTTCTTCGACTGTAACATCACTGGCACCCTTGCCAACTTTGGGCGTCCAAGTGTAATCTGTTTTGGCGGAATGGCTCGTGGCATGACAACCTTCGATGGGCCAGGCGGGTCATTGGAGGCCAAAGTTTTCATCAACGCATTGCTCGTTTCTCCTTCATTGCTCTATGCCACATCATTTGGTCGGAACGAAATGACATCCTCTTTAGGAGTAAGACACACTTTTTGCCGGCCATTCGCAACCATCTTATTAAGGTGACGAAAGATAGAGGTTTATCCTTTAAACCTGTTGAAGATAGTCCTCGCAACCGGAGAATCCAAGCCAATTGGGGCATCTCTGCCGCAATCTTTGATTCTTAGTTTCGCCTTACTGTTATATAGTTTTCTTTTGGCCGGCGTGGTTGGCCTGTTAATATCGCACTTGTGGCGTTCTAGCCTTCTATAATCATACACCTTGTACCCATTGGAACACCTTCCTTGTTCCCTCGGGTACGAGGTTTTTGAGTATGATCTCTCATCTTTGTAATTGGTGCGTTAAAAAGTTTATTTACATCTTACCTTACAAAAAAAAACATTATTCTACCGAACAAAAATTACAGTAATATTTGTTTCGCCGGAATTTCTCCCGCGACAAAATACGTTTCACCAAAAGTTGTTCTTCGATTTTTATTTGAAGAAGAAAGGTTGTGCATCGACTACGGATAGGAAACATCACTGGCAATTAAGGAAATCAACAACTTTATTTCAAACAGAACTTTGCAAACATAAACCGTGTTGGAATTTAACTGACGACAAGACCTGAAAAATATAGACTCTACAACAGAATCGAACATAAACAATCTATACTGGAATTTAATGGATGATGCAGATTCAAGAACTGCAACTAAGAAACATGCCAAAATTTAATCGATAATGCGAGTTTGAAAGATAAAAGAACAATGCAGGAAAAAAAAGATAGTTGAAAGATAATAAATTTATTTGATTTGTGCAGGGGCTTTCCAGTAAATGATCAATGGTATTTATAGTGGTTGTGACATAACTACTCCAGAGCAATTTTTCAACTATTGTACCCATGTTCCTTCATCTTCGAAAGTTTTGTGCCCATACTCTCATGATGTCATGATCTTTCTCTTGGACGGTTGTTCCTTTAAAAGCGTGTGCCTATTACTCCACGACCTGAATCACTTTTTTTTGGTAACAACACTTCCCTTGTTGCCCTGATGGCTCGCCAATCTCATCAATCGATATCTTTGTCAACAATCGTTAGCTAGACATCGCCGAATATCAGCAACTAATTGACAGTGATCATCGATGTTCATTAATGTCGATATTGATCCTTGTGGGTCGTCAATAATGGGTCGCATGCTTGACAATATTCACGCTCTAGTCATGTGTTTATCCATATCGGTGACTTGGTCACTTTTTGGTGCAAACAACTATTAAAGAGGTTTAACAATAGAAATCCCCAGCAAATCCATAAGAAAGTTATGCCCAAAGTCTCCGGTGGATTTTCTTTTCTCCTTAGTGTCTCCCCATATGAAATTCTTAGCTATTTGGTCAATTCTTCACTAACTTTCTTGGGAAGTTTAGGGTTCCTTTGGTGACATTTCTGTTCAAGAAATAATTTTTGAAAAAAATAGTTTTTCTATTTCTATTATCTGGACAAGTTTTCGAGCGCGCGTTTGCTAACTACACAAAATTTCTATTCTCAATATATAAAAAGAACATAAAAGCATTTGATACGACCCTAAAAAAAATTTTGAAGTGAATTTTTTTAATTTTTTAATAATTTTCTAAGATTTTTTGAATTTCTTTTCCTTTTTTCCTCCCTTCTTCTTCCTCCTCTAGCCAATTGTCTGTCCTCGGTGATGGCCGGCAAGGCCGACCTCACCTAGCCACCGCGAGGGCAGCCTCACTAGGCGACCGACTAGAAGAGGAAGAAAAAGGAAACAAAAAAAAGGATACCCTATGATTCTTATTTATTTCTTATTTATGTTCTAAATAATTTTTGAAAATGACTTATTTCAAAAATTAGTCCCACAAACAAAGAAGTGGATTTTTTTATTTCTTATTTATGTTCTAAATCTATTTCCTGATTACTTTTTTATTCGAGGGAATGAAAAAATTAACGGTTGTTATCAAACGGATTTATATTTTTTTTTTGTTTTGTAGAATAACAGAACAAAAAAATTAAAAAAATGAAATAGTTACCAAACAGACCCTCGGCTTAATTGCATGGCCAGGAACGAATCTATACATTATCCCTAGTGGAGTAAATTACTCCACTAGCAACATAACGATCTTACGGTATAAAATAATGTAATTATGATGTAGAATTTATTTGTTTATTGAAACTGCATCTTAATTACGTTAGATTGTCTGTTACGCTTTATCGGCATGGGGCCAGATTCAATGACGGTGGCACGGAAGAAATTGGTCGCTTCCTTCCCGGTATCGCCGCTGCCAAAGGGATTGAGATGACATTGAGATGACCTTTGTGGCCATTTAATTTTATTTCTGGCATTGAGATGACACATCATGCATCACTAGTTAAAGTAAAGATAGAGATAGACCGTAAAAAAAAATGCCGGGAAAAAAAGTTAGAAAATGGCTTCTAGAAAACGTGGCTTAATATAATCTGAAGTAATTAAATATATAATTTCCTCAATGATCAAATATATTTTTTTTGATATTGAAAAGGGCAAATCTCAGAAATTACAATAAAACTCATCTAACGAAACTTGAACCAACTTGATCTCCTATTAATAGAGAAATCAATCCTCTCGGTGACTCATCTAACACCAAGACGTTATTCACATCACAAGAATGAATGACCCAACATGAGTTACCTTCCCTGAAATTATGTAGCATTTTGACATGTTAGAAACACCTTAGAAGTTTCTAAATATGAGGAATGAGCGTGTCGTCAAAGTTGAGAGTAGAGATGATCTCTGAAGCAGCGAAATGGCAACTTGTGAGTCCACCTCCACAATAAGTTTAGGTATGTTCAAAGAAATTGCCATTTTAAAATCCAAAAGGATACCCTATGATTCTGTTTTGAGTGAAGAGCACACTCTCACAGTTTGATAAAAAATTCGAACAATAGGATTAATGATTGCATATCTAGATAGCACATAGGATCCACCATGCAATTTGTAGAAGTGACAAATGATTGCACCGACCGGAAAGACTCGAGCTCTGAATTGGATGTGCTACTTTCATGACCAATTCACAGGAATCCATAAGTCAATGATCATTTGAGTCGGACGCGTCCTATTGTGACCCAAACCAACCTCCTAAGACACAAATAGTCGCTAAATTTCAATATAACTTAGTTAACTCTATAAATTAAGAAATTAGAAAAGTAAGAATATCAACTTGATACAGCTTTAAATGAGGTTCTATTTTATTATCATGAAGATCATAAGCAAAAATATGTTTAAATCAAACTATCGTAATATTTATATAGACCAAAAAGGTTGATAGTTTGTTGATTTAGAAAATAGATAAAGATGAAAAGATATTTTAAATTCGGGCAATAGTATAATTATGCTGAAATGAAAGAGATATTATAAAAATTTATGCCAAATAAAAAAAATCGCCCAAAAAAGATAGCCAAGCAATGAGTTATATACTCTCTCGAAATCTTACCCACTCAAACTTCTTTCAACCGGAGAAATGATAGGAGACGTGCTTACAGCCTTTTTCCCACTATTTGTTAGTAATTCATGCTTTTTTTCACTTCTCTTTTGACTTAAACGCTTCTTTTCGCAAGTATTATAATCATATTACTCTTTGGATGGCCCACCATTTAGCGTGTTTCAATTAAATTATGTGAAAGAAAAGAAAGTGGTTTCCCTCTTTTTAGTTTTGTTTCTTATTTTTTTACCTTTCATTATGGTAAAAGCAAGTGGACCTTGTGCTGGTGTTTGTTCAGCAATTGCAGATACAGGGACCTCAGTAATGACTGCTCCAATGGGGAGTATCCGACTATGGTGTTATGAGTGAGGAATGAAAGGCCGTAGTTATATACTCTCTCGAAATCTTACCCACTCAAACTTCTTTCAATCAGAGAAATAACAGGAGACTTGTTTATAACCTTTTTCCCACTATCTGTTAGTAATTCGCACTTTTTTCCATTTCTCTTTTGACTTAAATGCTCCTTTTCGCAAATGTTATAATCATATTACCCCTTGTATGGCCCGCCATTTAACGTGTTTCAATTAAATTCTGCGAAAGAAAAGAAAGTGGATCCTCTCTTTTTAGTTTTGTTTCTTATTTTTTAACCTTTCATTATGGTAAAAGCAAGCGGATCTTGTGCTGGTGTTTGTTCAGCAATTGCAGATACAGGGACCTCACTAATGACTGCTCCAACGGGGAGGTATCCGACTATGGTGTTATGAGTGAGGAATGAAAGGCCGTAGTTGCGCAGCACGGGAGGCCATTTATTCAGGTTTTTTTTTCAGCAAAGGAAGAGCCACTTAAAAATAGGGTTAATATCACAAAATATGATAAATTTACTTCAAACTAATCTTTTGATCACGAAAAGCCTTAAACTGATATACCTGTGACAATTTACTCTAAATAAATTTTTTGACTACCAAAAACCCAAAATCAATATATTTGTGATAAATTTACCCTCCGTTAAATTGAATTAATATTACGAAAAATCACAAACTGATACATTTGTGATAAACGGATGGTAAAACCTTAAGCACGTACTTCCGTCAATTGTCACGTGTCATCCAACTCAGAAATTTGACGAGAAAATTCAACGAAAACTCATGAAGAGTAAAATTATTACAGATATATTAATTTGAAGTTTTTTATGATTAAAAAATTAATTTTTAATAAATTTACCATAAAAGTATTAATTTGATATTTTTCATACTATTAATCCTTAAAAATATGCTCAGAGATTGGACAACGGGGAACCACACAAGGGGACGACGGAGAGAGTTCACAGAGAATACAGATTATCGGCCATAAAAGAAATTCTTGGCCAAAATATATATTTTTTATTACCATCTTCAACCCACAAAAGCCACCATCAGGCCGCTCCTTTTCCTATTGATTTTTTTTGAGTTGTTCGTCTGTTCAGACTTTTCCTCTCTCATTTTGTCTGTTTTGGCTTCGTGGGTTCGTTTGGATCAAGTCATAAGCGTGCCGAGCTGTCACATTTCGCGGTTTAAAGCTGCCTCACCTTCATCGTCACTGGATCGTTATGCCCGCTCGTCACCGCAGGACAGGCCATTGGTATCAATCTGTGGTTTTGCTGGAAGAATAGGTTACGCTTTGTGTTGAATTGTTCTCGATTCAGTAAGTTGGACATCAAGAGCATCGTTGTCGGTAGACACAAAGGTGCGGAAAGAAGAGAATTGCCTGCAAAAAAGAAGAAGGTGAAGGGAAGTGGGATGGTAGGCCCGATAAGGGGTAATATAGTCAAAGTATTGTGTGGGGGGCATTTAAGGCAAAAAGAGGAATAGAAAAAGCGCCATTCTTTCGCATTTACCAAAAAATTCCTCTTGAAAAGTTACGCGGAGTCAATGTCAAAGATAATTTGCGCTTCATGCGGTAGTAATACCGATTTATGTCAGTAATTATCTTGATATTTTTTATAATACATTGTTTCGCACAAATGTGAGTCTATTGAAAACAACTAAGTCTATTTTTATAATATATTATTGTATAAATATGTTTGCATATTTTTATTTCTACCATATTACCTGTCGTACATAATATAGTCATAGTTACTTAAATTTGTAAGCACAGATATCTTCTTATTCATATGAAATTAATTTTACTACTTATTACTTTCAATAATATTAGATATATTTATGATATTTATGACTATATTGATATTCTAAAATATTCATCTCTTAAAATTTTCACGGAAGAAAGAAAAAACTTTCTCTGTCTCACAATTATTGTACATAGTATCTTACTACACGTATAAAATATCATGATATAATTAAATATTTGTATTTAGTAGGGATAATAACCCGAACAGTCCCTGAACTTTGGCTCAACATGCAATGTGGTCAATGAATTTTCAATTTGTTCAATATAGTTCCTGAACTTTAGCCTGATATTCAATGTAATTCGTGAACTTTTAATCTGTTTAACGTGGTTTCTAGATTTTTTGTACATGTTCAATATAGTCCTTAAACTATATGAAAATGTTCAATGTAATCATTCTACTAAATTCAAGTTCAGGAACTATATTGAACATTTTCATATAGTCTACGGACTAAATTGAACATATACTAAAAGTTCAGAGACGACATTGAATAGATTAAAAGTTCAGGGATCATATTGCACATTAGATTAAAGTTTAGAAACCACATCGAACAAATTAAAAATTCAAGAATCACATTGCATATTGAGCCAAAGTTCATGAACCGTTTGTGTCTTTTTTCCTATTTAGTACAAGACTATGGGAAAATTTCGGTTGAATTTTACTTCTTGGAAAAAATAATTACACACTTTCACTTACGAAAGAAAAGAATCTTTTTCTTAAATTTGACGCTTTTACTGTTGAAAATTGGACTTTCACTGTTAGGTGTCATATTAGAGGGCAATGGACTTTCAAAAAAACCTGCATTTGTAGAAGGTTGGTTTTGTACTTGAACGCTTCTGTTAACGGGGATCGACAAGTGCGAGAGGACGTTCCCACATAGAGTTTGCTAGGATTGGATCTTTCACATGTAGAGTTACCCCTATTCAGTGGCTGAGATCCATTCGCTTTCGTACTTGAACGCGGCAGCTCACTCGCCCGTCGTCATAAGCCGAGCGTCACCCCGAGTCTCCACGCCCTGAGTCTCCACCCCGCGTCTCTATGTGTGGAGACTCGGGTGGTGCAGATTCGACGTCGCTGGCCTTGGGTGGTGCAAGGCCGGGACCCATGGAGCTCGAGGGAGAGACAGGGATGCAGTCGCGAGGGGATGCGAGGCCGATTTTTCTTTTAATTCTTAGGAATAATATGGAAATGTTTTATTTATTTTTGTTCTCCTTTGGGCTAATATCACCAAAAACCTACAATTGGTGCACATATACCGCATTTACCCTCAAATTAATTTTTGTGCTATATAAACTCTCGAACCAATACACCCGTGCCACATTAATCCCAAACTGATGCATTCATCCCATGTTTACTCCAAACTAATCTTTATGTCACAAAAAACTAATACGACCATGTCACATTTACCCAAATTGATACCTTGTGCCACAATATTTTAACTTTACCACAATTTCGGGTAAATAGAGCACTGATGTACCAATTTGAAAATTTTTATAATACTAAAATTAATTTAGGGTAAATGTGGTACGAGCGTACCAGTTTGGGGTTGTTGATAGTATTAGTCCTTCAATTTTTGTTAGGGATAATAATTAAAATGAATACACCAAATCAAAATAATATAATATACATGCACTACGTGTCTATCTTTGAGCTTCCCTCTCTTTGGTTAAGTAAAGTATATCTATAGGACGTGTTTATTATATAAAATTTTAATTTAATGATGGTGACTTCCATTATTCCTAAAGAAACTGTTTCGCCCTTGGACTCACTGATAAAATATCTTTTACCAAAAGTCATTCTTTATTTTTTATTAAAGGAGCAATTTTTCTGCAGTTTTAGCCATGCTTCCACATATCCGAGAATCTTGGTTCCATACTTTCATGTTGGCACAATCTCTTCTCCAGCACTTTGCTGCTGAGTTAACTTCATTCTTTCTCCCACGATTCATTGTGATTTTAAATATCGTAACTAAGTTTTGGCGCCTTCCAGATATTCGCTCTTCACTTGGTGTCTCAATCGATACTTCTGATCCCCTTTTAATCGGTATCTTTATCGACAAATCTGGACATGATAATCATCAACCATGCATTATTGTGTATCGATAGCATAACTCATGGTCATTGATGAATATTAATATCAATAACAATTTTCATGGTCGTCGACAATGACCCACATTTCTGATATCGATAACCTCTAATCACATGCTTACTTATGTCGACGAACTAAATAATTTTTGGTACAAACAGGAACAAATGCACATCGCACGGTATTTGCAGATGATGACGATTCGGGTTAGGAGCTTTACTGGCCTAATATTTGGTAGAAATTACAGAGAAGTCAGATGGGCTGGGCAACTCATTAGCCACTATTTATAACTATGATAAGACTTCAGCCAAGAGCATCTATAATTGTACTTTACAGAAAATCTAGGAAACTCTAGAGAACGGATCGACAATTTAACGCGCACACAATAATTAAATCACAACATAATCCCCTAAAAAGGTATTGTACATATACTAAACTGAATCAGCACTGTCCTAATAAGATTCACGGAGGACTCCAATGAGACCTACCATTTTTACTGTTCCAGATTCAATTTATTATATATATATATATATAAACACAATAATCATGTAATAGTTTCTCCAATATCTCTCTCTCCTTCTTCCCCTCCCTCCATACACGGAAATACCATTAATTCTCATATAATCTTAAAATTCAGGTATCGTGGTCAACTCAAGAGAATGGATGTTAGTATCCTTCCTGAAAACATAAGCATAATTATCCCACGAATCACAATGATACAACGCTCACATTACAATTTTTAGGGGAAATGATGGATGTCACAGCTTGGAGCACGTTAAAGATATATTTAGAAATTTTGTATATCTCCCTTTATTCCCATATCTCTTAGGATTGTACATTAGCTTATTTTAACTGTGCATATCCTTGATTGATTCTAATTAACTGTAATTGCTATTATAATATTGTGTTACTTTAAATCGTTATCTTGTAAAGACTATAAATAGACTCTTGTATTCCTTGTTATTGTATATACACAAATCACACAATTCTCTCTTCCACATTATTTTTATCCTGGAATCAAAGCCAGGTGTGGTTTGCCCCTTTCTCGTGTGCGTCCACCCTGTTAGTCAAGTTTCACGTGGCAATGCCTTTCACGTGAGATGGAGATTGAAATATCCCACATTGCTTGATAAGAGATTCATATGCTCATTATATATTTGTGGTTTTCCGCCACCTGCATGTGAGATTTTGTGAAACTTCTAAAAGTTTAACCCGAT
Source organism: Syzygium malaccense (assembly GCA_031216405.1). Lineage (NCBI taxonomy): Eukaryota > Viridiplantae > Streptophyta > Magnoliopsida > Myrtales > Myrtaceae > Syzygium > Syzygium malaccense. The sequence continues at coordinate 13,116,857 of CM062259.1, read as the reverse complement.
AATCACGCCTTCATCTAATAGTTTAAATTACTTAAAATTTTGGTACGGTTGGCAGTGGTTTCAAATCACTCTCTTCAAGTCATAACCATCGTGATAGACATTTACGCTACAATTTGTAGGGGGAGTGAAGGGTGTGTCACCTTAAAACAAATGTGCCAATGGGCCCGGGCAAAAAGTGAAGGACGGGGCTCCGAAAAAGTGGATGGTGAGCAACTCCTGTAGGGGCCTCTGCGGTCTTTTCGTTTGCATTGCAGTGATGACGGACTCCATAAATGCGTTTTTTATTTTTACGTGCCAGTGCCTGCACATCCTATGCTCTCAATTCCCCCTATCTTTTTCTTTTTGGAGAGAAGGGAATATCCTCTAGTTGTTTGGAATTCCAAGGATCCCAAGATCCAGACAAGCATGAGATAGAGCATTTTAAAGACTTGCTTAGGTCTAAGCAAATTGTCAAAAGTGAGGGATAAATTTATGATGTTCATGACTGATTCGATATTCTAAAATATTCTTCTCGTAAAATTTTCTCAAAAAAAAAGAGAAAAAAACTCTCTATCTCACACTTTCTTGTACATAGTCTATTTCACTACACACATAAAAGCGAGCGATCCGAGAAACCGGAAAAGTGGCAAATGGACCAAAAGGAACGTTGTGACACCTGCGTGCGTGCGTGCGTGCGTGGGCGCTCAGAATTTGAATATCCATTATAAATAGGTCAAGGGATCTTGCTTGAATGAACTCGGTACAGCTGTCAGCTCTTTCTTTACTATGACTCTTGGGGGTGTTTGAATGGCAAATTCTAGTGATATGATGACCCAAATTGGCCAACTCAAGAGCAAGCTTTTCCCTCCTGTTTCTCCTCCTCCACTGTATCCAAGCCACCTTAACAAGAGAGCATCACGATTCCTACTGCAATCCCCACCCATCTATTTGCCCTCTTTCTTTCCACTCCACTCCACTTCTCAAAAACATAGCCTCACAGGCAGACCACAACTCTTCTTGCCCCCCTTCTCTTTCCCTGGGTGCGCTCACGATACGTTCATCAGTTATAAACAGGCCGACACGCGCAACTTCGTGAGCCATCTCCACGTCACTCTCAAGCAGAACAAGATAAGTGCCTTTGTCGACCTCAGTCTGGAAAGAGGACTAGAGATCGCACCAGCAATCAATGAAGCAATCGAGCAGTTAAGGAGCACCATCGTCGTCATCTCTCGGACCTATGCCTCCTCACCGTGGTGCCTGGAGGAGCTGAATAAAATCCTTGAGTGCAAGGAAAAGAAGGCCAGTTGGTGTTCCTCATTTTCAGCGATGTTGACCCCAGAGAGATGCGCGAGCAGTCCGGACCATTCAAGCGAATTGGCCAAAGTGAGAAGGGTTTCGAGCAAGACAATGCTGACCAGGTCCAGAGGTGGAGAGCCGCTTGTTGGAAATATGAGATAAATTGATAGGTGAATGAATGAGAAATTAATGCTCAAAGAACACCCTTGAATTGAAAGTGGGAAGTGTAAAAAACGCTAGTCCCACATTAAAAAAGAAAGAAGGCTATAGAGTGCTTTATATACAGTTACGTTCATTTGAAGTGGTAACTATCATAGCATAAATACTATGCCTCGCGCGCAGGTGCAAAGGGGGGTGCAAATCCGACGCTCGACAAGTTGAAACTTGGGCGCGAGTGCACGTCCCGTGTACACGATTGCAGAGCCGAAAAGTGGACCTCGCAACAAGCCCAATTTTGCCTTCTGACTTATTTTTCAACTCAAGCTATTACAAATTTTAATTTGTAATATATGATTAATAGCAGATTAATTGAGTTGTTACATAATTAATTTTATAACGGCAAAGCTATTATGGAATTAATTTTATAACGACATATTTAATCAGCCATTATTCCTGATGCGTATTAATTTTATAACGGCAGATTCAATCAACCGTTATTATTCTCGAAACGCTCCCCCCGACCTTGAAAATAGATGCCTCCCCATTCTATTTTAAAAAATCATCGAATTATTCCTATTCCTCTTCTTTTCAATTCTCTGCATTTTTGCACTGTTTTCGATAGTGTTCGGTTCCGGTTTGTTCAAGTTCGTTGAAAGCTTTGAAGTGCCGATTTCTTCTTAGCTGTCAACTATTATATCTTGGGAGACAAACGTTCACGAAATCTCATACGCGTGCCGGAGGAAACGAATCTGTTTTAAGAAAAGTGTGTCTAACACAGGCCTCAGTATCTATTTGTATCGATTCTAATTCTGTTATTGTAATTTCATTTCTTTACAATTCTATATTATTCGTAATATTTATACTAATGCCAATTTGAATTTCGCAACACCGCTCTCCGAAAAGCTAGCAATCTCACCGGTTGGACTCTTGGAAACAGGTACTAACTCTTTTTTTTTTTTGTAAGTGTTTGCTTGAGAGGATCCCTATACGAAGTTTCTTATTTTGTCCGGGAAACAACAAAACTTGCTCTTAATGCCAAATCATTTGCTCTATGGGCAGTGGAATAATTGGACATGTTTATAACCCTTTTACTGGGGTAAAAGACACCAGAAGTGTCATCAGTTGTGTACGGAGGATACTTTGATGCCATAACTTTTTTTCAGATCACTTTGATGTCAAGTAGGAGGAAAAGAGATTACTTAAGTGCCAATTTGGCCGTAAATCCGACGTGGCATTTTTTATTAATTTCTGACGCCGACGTGGCTCGTCGGAAGATGAGTCAGCGTGTACGGTCAGCATTTTTATTTTAAATAATTTTTTTCCTTTTTTTCCTCTTCTTTCATTTTTCCTTTCTTTTCTTTTTTTTCTTTTCTCCCCTCGCCGACCGGTTGCCGATGGCCAGCCTGGCCACCGGCGAAGCCCGGGAAGAGTTGGGTGAGCGCCGGCCTCGCCAGATCTGGGCGAGGCGACCCTCGCCGGTGACAGGCTAGGCCACTCCTCTCCGGCCATGGGTTAGGGTCGCCTCGTCAATCGCCGGCGAGGGTCGCCTAGCCCAGATCTGGCAAGGCTGCCCCTTGCCAGCCATGGGCAAGGAGTGGGACGGCCTTGCTAGTCGCCGGCGTCACCTCGCCCAGATCCGGCGAGGCCGCCCTTCGCCGGCCATGGTCGAGGGGCGGCCTCGCCTGTCGCCGGCAAGGGTCGCCTCGCCCAGATCTGGCGAGGCCACCCCTCGCTGGCCATGGGCTAGGCCGCCCCTCGCCCATGGTCGACGAGGGTCACCTCGCCTAGATCTGGCGAGGTTGCCCCTCGCCGGCCATGGGCAAGGCCGCCCTCGCCCAGCCCTTCCCGGGCTTCGCCGGTGGCCGCCCTGGCCACCGGTAACCGGCCGGCAAGGGGAGAAAAGAAAAAAAAAGAAAAGAAAGGAAAAAGGAAAAAAGAGGAAAAAAAAGAAAAAAAGGAAAAAAATTATTTAAAATAAAAAATGCTGACCGTACATGTTGACTCATCCTCCGGCGAGCCACGTTGGCGTCAGAAATTAATAAAAAAAGCCACGTCGGATTTTCAGCCAAATTGACACTTAAGTGATCTCTTTTCCTCTGACTTGGTATTAAAGTGATCCAAAAAAAAGTTATGGCACTAAAGTGTCTTCCGTACACAACTTATGACACTTCTGGTGTCCTTTTGCCCTTTTATTGGGAATTGAACTTTCCTACAACAGGACTCTGACTCCATTGTTTGGCTCATCAAAGAAATTTAACATTGACACTGCGGTATCTTTTCGGATACATTTTTTATATAACAGCTTGCAGGAAAAAAGAAATGACGTCTTGTGTTATCGCGATTGTTAAAGTTGCACTCTTTGACACCGACTGTTATCTTCTATAAAGAAACTTTTTCTTTTAGCGTTTATCAGATTTTACCCACGATATGTTTTAGCATATGCTGGTTTCCTCCATACATAGCAAATTAGAAGTGTTTAGCTAAATAAAACGATAGATAACCTTCTGTTGACCGTTAAAGGAGAAGAAAAAGAAATGGTGTATGTCCCTTTTTTCCAGTTTTAACCCTCATTTCGCATTTTATATTTCACGACTAAACAAACAAGTTTATTCTCCTCACTTCTTCCCTCAAGCATAAAGAAATCTCTAGTGAACAATGATTTTCGCCATTGCCAATTTCCTTCATGCATCATTTCCCTCACTTGCTCTGAGTCCCTTTGTTGAATTGGTGAATTCCAGTTATCAGAAGTCCCATGCTTTCTTTTCGTTAATATTAAAGAGAATTAAGATGGGCTAGTCCAGATATCTTCCACGGCCAACACAGGGTAAACCTGCTCTCAGTGACGCAACCCTTCTCTTCACCACCAAAACTCTCCACTATGGAATGATATATCTGTCAAATACAAAATCGAAAAGAAAAAGAACTTCTTGTCAGTCTTCGTATTGTTTGGACTGTGGTACTTAGCTAGGGTTTGAAAGAAAGTTCAGCCTCCTTTTTGTTTCTCTTCTATTTCTTTTTTCATTGCCTGCTCTCTCTCTCTCTCTCTCTCTCTCTCTCTCTCTCTCTCTCTCTCTCTCAACTTTCTATATAATTTCCTTTTGTGGCCAAGAAGCTTTCTATAGTAGAACAGCTTTATCGGTGAGCATAAAGAACGTTTTTCATCGACTTATTTCTATCCCTCTTTTTTAAATATGTTACTTAAACGATTAGCCTCTCTTGTTTGTTACATATACATAACATTTTGCACATACATGCATAACCTAAAATTGCCGACTTTGGAATGTTGACCTCAAATTTAGCACATTTTTTTTCAGGGCAACACATGCAAAATTTTCCCTTGTATATCAATATGATTATGAGCTGTGAAGATTTAACTTTTCAAAAACTAATTCAGACATAATGAATAAAACTAGGGTTAATACCACGACAACCCCAAACTGGTATACTTGTGATAAATTTATCCAAAACTAATTTTTTGACTATAAAAAACCCCAAACTGGTACATCTGTAATAAATTTATCATTTGTTAGTTTCCATTAAATTTGACCGTCAAATTTATGAGTTTGATGACATGTGACAATTGGCGAGTGTCCTAGTTTGGGATTTTACCCTCCTTTTTCACAAGTGTAACAATTTGTGATTTTTCGTAATATTAATCCAATTTAACAAAGGGTAAATTTGTCACAAATGTACCAGTTTGGGGTTTTTGGTGGTCAAAAAATTAGTTTGGGGTAAATTTATCACATGTGTACCAGTTGAGGGTTTTTCTTGGTGTTAATCCTAAAAACATTTCATCGTTAAGTCAATTGCTAGTGCTTCGTCCATCACTAGATTCACTACTTGTTCAAAACGCACAAAAAGAAGAAATTCCGGTGCTCCCATTTTAGATCATTTTGCTGATCACAATGGAGTACAACCCTAACAGATCTATCCTATGCACAGGGAAAAAGCTCATCATGATTCAGATTAATGGAAATAACTCTTGAAGTATACTTGATTGTTACATTCTATATAGACTTATTTAGAAATTTAGTCAAACATAAAGATGAAATTCGCATTGGTGTATTGTATGGTTCTCAGTTATCGTTTAGTGTTTCATATATTGACATATTGAGATTTATGAAGTAGTTATTGGAGTGTTTCCCATGAAGAGTTACAATTAGTTGAAAAAAATGTATTTGCCTAACTTTCAAATAGTTTTAGGATGATCTTCAATATATAAAATAATTCAACAGATATACACTTAAGTCAAGTTTAAATTAAGGTTAACATAACATTGAACTAAAAATTTTCATCAACGACGTGGGTCATGATTAAAAGCTAGGAATCTTCGTGGATATTTTGTTGAGATAGTTCAAATGGCATATTTTTATTGTCGACCCATGTAAAATTGGAATGTCAGATTAACATGCTTTATGTTAAAAGTGGAGGGAGGAATGTTTGAATATTTTAGTCTCATAATTAACAAGAAATTTTCGAGAAGAGTATAGTATAATCAATATTTTGAAAAAAAGGCGTTACATATGCAATCTAGAGATATGTATCATTTCCAATGAAGTGAAAAGTAGCAGAAAAGGATTTTTCTTTTCCCAAAAATGAGAACAAGAAAGAAAAGAAGGAAATCAAAACATGAAAGAGCGGGAGATGTGCCATTATTAGGAGAGCACATGTCACCCTCTCACATGCCACTATTTTCTATTATACCGGATTAGATATTGGATAGTAATTAGATTAGATGGACGTTACTCTAGTTCGAGAATATAACCTTGTTGATATTTTCTTATCTTTTACGTGCACGAATAACCAGTCACACCTTTAGTTGTTGACAATTTGCAGACCTGAAGCTGGATTTATCCAATCTGTTGTGGAGAAAATCTCAAGAAGACTAAGCTGCTCACACACAGACCCGCTTGCTTTCCATCCAGTTGGGTTAGATTCTCAAGTACAAGCCTTGCACTCCTTACTCCAATTAGAGGTTGAGGAGGTCTGAATAGTGGGGATTTCGGGCACTAGGGGTATAGGAAGGACGACACTTGTGAGAGCTCTTTACCACCGAATTGCAGATCAATTTGATCGGAGTTGCTTTCTTGCTAACATGAAGGATAAATCGAGCCAGGAGGGCCTCCTCAAAATGCAAGAGACCCTTTTTGGTGACATTCTCGGCGATGGAGATTCAGAGTTTTGCAACGATATGAAGAGTAAGTTTCATAACAAGAGGATTCTGTTGGTGTTTGATGATGTTGAAGGGTTGTCGGAGCCACTGAGCCACTTGATCGAGTCAATGAACTTAGGCTTGGGAAGTAGAGTCAATTTGATCCCTCGACACGAAGAAACCTTAATCGGTCTATGCGGTGATATCTATGAGGTACGAGCACTGAATGATGATCAAGCTCTCGAGCTTTTTAGTTGGAATGCATTCCAAGAAAGGAATCCAAAAATTGACTATAGGATGCTCTCAAACTGCTTCACGAGTTTTTCCTAAGGCTTTCCTTTGGCGCTGGCCGTGATGGGTTCTTTCTTGAGCGAAAAAAGTGTCAAAGAATGGCAAAGAACTTTTGATCGACTGAAAGAAATCCCTCAACGAAAGGTTCATGGCATACTGAGGATTGTTATTGATGGCTTAGAGGCCATCAAGAGGACGATTTTCCTCAACATCGCGTGTTTTCTTAATGGATATGACAGAAGTGATAATCAAGTCCCTAGACCAATGCAGTGTTTATGCCACTAGGGGGATTGAGATTCTGGCTCAAAAATCGCTCATATGCGTCGATAAAAATAACAAAATATGGATGCATGATTTGCTTCAAGAGATGGGTAGATGCATCGTGATTCAGGAGTGCCCTGAAAATCTCAGCAAGTGAAGCCGAATATGGTGTCGTGAGGATGCTCTGCAAGTGGTTAGGCAAAACTTGGTAAGAGTTTAAGCATGTCCTGAAAACAAAAATTAATTTGAGCACCTACGTGTATCTTCTTTTCGTGGACTCGCATTTATGTGGTGTAAAAAACTTTAGATTGCACAACTAGAGAGACACAAATGCAATTTTTATTTTGCCAATTAGGGTTTGGGATTTTTCTTTTATGCTTTGTTAATTTTCTCCTTAAACGGTGTTTATTGTCGAACTGATTGTTGTATAACCTGATATAAAATCCTCTCATTTGTTCTTTCACCACAAAATGAAGGTTCTTCATTTAAAAACTACTAGTGTCATAATGGTTTTTGGACTAGCACGGTTTTAAAACAAATTTAAACATTAATCTTAGAGTTAGACTTGTTATTTTTTGGAAGGGCTTAAATATTTGCTTATTTCCAAGTGCTCCCAATATGCACAATAATTTTAATTTCACTCTAATAGGGAACAGATTACATTGGAGGCATTAAACAAGACAAGTTTAATTAATGTAGAAGACTTGATCGTGAATACAGACTCGTTCAAAAAGATGAAGAAGCTTAGGCTGTTTATAATGGCCAGTCACGTCCCTCATTGTGGACCGACCAGACATCTATCGGAAAAGTTGCGGAAGCGTTTCGTGCGGAACAATAATACTATGTTCGCATGTTGGGAGGCGCTGGTGAAGCAGAGTTCTGATCTCGCGGAGCCTGAAGAACATCATCACCGGATGCGAGCGGGGCAATGTAGGACGAACTTCCTAAGAATATAGAAATCCAGAAACAAAAATGGTGGACCTTTTTGTACGTAAGACTACCCCCCACCCCATAACAACCATAACAAAAATAGAATTTGTTGATTGGACTTTGGTCATTAGCCCAATGCAAATTGCACATATACTTTATCAAGGTTCTCTCTCTCTCATTTTTCTTTTTGAAAATAATTTTACTTTTCATCCTTGTATTTTCATTACTTTTCTAATCACTATTCCCCTCACTTTCAATTTTTCTCGTCAATTCTCTTTGACATGAAATACGGCTAAATCCAGTTGAAATGGCCGTCAAAAAATGCCGAAGCGCGATGTGAGTTACACATTTCCCACGTAAACACCCACCTTGGATTGTGAGTTGGTGGAAGCATAAAAAAAAAATTTTAAAAAAGTAATCCATTCACTTTTTACGGCCCCTTGGTGGGTGTTCACGCAGCCAATATTCGATTCCCATTACTCTTCGGCTTCTTTCAACAGCCACATCAATTGGCTTCGGCCAAGTTTCATGTCTGAGATTCTTGATTAGACATTTCGTATAATAAAAGGAAACTCAAAGTATAAGGACTTGGTCACGCAAGTGGATCTCCTTCTTCCCCAATACCTATGGGAGAAAACGAATCACAATCCCATCAATCATGGTTATACCTTTAACAAGACCATTTGCTACCACACATTAGAAAAAAAAAATGTCATCCACTGACTTGGGAAAGATGGCAATCCAAATGGCTTTTCCTCGTGAGCAATGCTCTCACGAAATCTCCGATTGTTCCTCAAACTGATTAGAGGCGTCCTTGACTAATTCCAGCAACATAGAGCCCTTCCGTCATTGTCGGGAATTTAAATTGCGTAGCACTTGATTGAGGAAGAAATGAGCCAGATGTTCTATTATATTCCATTTTAGCTATCGTTATACCTTGGATGGAACTGTAATAAAATACCCTAATTTTTTTTTCTCATAAAAAATCTCGAACTTATACCAATGTAACTGATATACCCTGCATAAAATTGTAATAGAGGATATTATGCCATACATGTATAAGTTTGGGTTCTCTTGCGGCGCCAAAAAAGTTTGGGTCATTTGTGTCACTATGGGCAAATTTAGGATTTTTAATGACACAAAAACAGTTGAAGATATTTGTATCATAGTGGGCATAATTTGAAGTTTTTTATAGAATTTTCCCTTCTATTATTTTTCCCTTTTTACTTATTTTGGCAAATGGGATTTAGATTCCTCAAGGAAAGCGGACAAACAAGTCGATGCGCGGGGTACAGACTGCACTGTTACCCTTGCGCAGATTCGTCCCTGGTTATTAGTTGAGAGAACTAATTGGATGACAGCGACACAAGATCACAGAGGCACGAAAGTGATGGAAGTCGCTTGATTCGATAATTCCAAGGACGCAGAGAAAGTGCACTGAACATAGTCTATTTTACTACACACATAAAATATCACAATATAATGAAATATCTGTATTTAGAATGAGATTTTTAAAAAAATTCATTAAAATCTTACTTCCCTTGGAAAAAAATGACTCTCATAATTTTTATATAGAAAAGAAAATAATATTTTCTATCTAACTTGAAGCTTTAAAGGTTCGAAAGTCGACTTTCATGCTGAATATAATTTTTTAAACTTTCTAAAGTTATCCATCTTCCGCGTTCATCCGTCAACTTTTATTCATGTTCTCTTTCTCTTTCCCATTGACACTTTTTTGGGCAACTTTTTTTTTCGGTCGAATTTTGGGCAACTTCAGCTGGTCGTCCTTGTCTGTCTCTATCTCCCCGGCTCATCTTCGTCTCTTATTTCGTTCTTTTGCTCTTTTCATGCAATTTTCTAATGATATGACATTTTTCTTTTGCAGAGCATGACATGCTTGATTTTTACTTGAACGCTTCTATCTCCCACGGATATTTGGTAGGATTGGATTTTCCAAATGTTAATGATACTATCTGAGGAAGATTCCTCTTGTTTGAGCCAATTCAATGGTTTAGATTAAATCTTATTGTTTACACCCAAAAATGGCCACTTTTTTTGTTATTATCGACAAGTGATGGGTTTAGTTAATAAGAACAGAGTTTCATGGTGTTTTTTATGTCAGAAATTCTAGTTTTGCGCTAGTTTGGGAAAATGGTCATAACTTTGTCAATACAGATCGGATTGACCTGATTCTAAAGCCAAAAGAACGAAGACTCCTGGATCTACAACTTTTATGTTTAGAGTTTTCTCAGAAAAGCACTTTAGAATTGTCGATTTTGTAAAGAAGTAGACGGCCGTGACTGAACAGGATATGGAAAAAGGATAGCAACTTCAATAAAGTATCGCTAACTTGAAGGAATCGATAAAAAGTAGAGTCAACAATCTCGAATACGACTGTCGAAGAAGTAACCGTCAACGTAGTGGAGTCTAATAAACCGTCAAGGTAGTGGACTTCATATAACCGTTGGTAATCATTTGTAACCTCTATTAGTAACTGTTTGTAACCTCTGTTGATAACTGTCGATTGTAGGTTCTAAATAGCCGCATAGTACTCTTCGGAAAAGCCCCCCATGACAAATTAATAAAAATGTTATCTTTCACACTTTATTTTTCCTTAGCTGTAGCTTTTCGATTGGCGTTGTCGATTAAATTCCCGCATGTATCTCTATCCAAAGTGTTGCATCGTTGATTAAATTCCGGTGTTACATCTTTGCACGTTTCTCAAGCTTTGCTGTCGATTAAATTCCGGCACAGTTTGTACGTATTCAGTTCGAAGTTCGAAGTAAAGCTATCGATTTTCTTGTCTACCTAGATATTTCCTGTCCGGAGTTGCCATAGAATCCGGTCTCCTCTCATTAAAGTCGAAAAATGACTTTTAGAGAATTATATTTCGTTGCGGAAAAAATTCCGGCGGAACACTTCTTATCAAAATATTGTCTCACGTCGCCTTGACAACGGGTCTTAAACACTTTTTATATTCATCTAATCTCTCTTCACCTGTTAGTTTAAGTTTTTAGATTGAATTTTCAAACATGTATAAGAACCAGTGTTATGTCTTTCATGAATGTGCGTCACCCGATAACGATTTCTAAATGCTCTTTTATGACTTTCTAAACTTCCTCTCATTTTCTTTACAAAACAGAAAGAAGACAGAGGGTGGGGACAAATTGTCCATGCTCAAGGCCCTTCGCCTCTCCCCTTTTCTTGCGAGCCTCGTGATCACGACACAACGCCACCTTAAATGCTCTTTTGATTTATGACTTTCTAAACTTCTTCTCGTTTTCTTTACAAAACAGAAATAAGACAAACAGGGTGGGGACAAATTGTCGGCGAGGATTGGACAAATTCGCGGCGCATCCACTTTTTCTCGCGACGAGCATTGTGATCACACTGGGACGTTCCCCTTTGTCGCGGTCGGTTCGCGTGTGCCTCTCGACAAGCATACAACATTCGATCGGTCAACCCGATCGTGTCAGAGACTCGGACCAATTTTTCCGGATCGTGTCAGAGACGCTCCGCCCGCGTCCGGTGCACATCTCGTGCTTCCTAGTTGTCTTCTATTTTTCTTTTCCTTTCTTTTTTTCAGTTAGAACGCATGTATAGCTATCTAGGTTATCAGATATATCATATAAGTGATTAGGAAATCTTTCATAATTATAGTAAAGAAAACATAGATTGAGGGCATTTATAAAACTTAGATCTTTCATTAGATCTGTCAGACAGGTGGGGTTGGATCGAGTAAAAAATGATCCGACCCAATTAGACCAGTTTTATCTGTTTTGACCCATTTTCATGCAATACGATCCAGTGACATATACCCGACCCAACTCATGTTCAACACATACCCGATCCAACTCATGTTCAACACATACCCGATCCGACCTCATATTACTAAAAAAAATTCATATGTAACTCAATTTTAGGAAAACTCATACCCAAACTGAGGCGAAAGTGCGGAGTGAGCAAGCACGAGATTGAGTGAGGGTGAGAGAGAATGAAAAGAGAGTCATAGAAGCGAGTTGGGTTTAAGTAAGTTATAAATTCATTTAACACCATATTATGTGTAAACACATTTCTAACCCATTTATTGAATCTAACTAACCTATACAATAACTCAACTCATCATATCTGAGTTAAGAGATGGGTTTATAACCCACTTTAACAGGTCTAACTTTCATGCAAAGTAGGCATTTAGGATGCATTTTTACTTTTCACGCTTTGCTCATTGGAGTCAATGACAAAGTTTTATATTAATTTTGCCCAATACGAGTCAAGATGTTTTTACACGTGCTTTCATTGGATATTTATTATTATCGACTGGTTTTTGTTGCTCGAGCGCTTATGCATGGTCATGTAAATTTGCTGATAAGTGCTGAATAAGTCCTAAACCTATTTTTGGTGCCAATTTAGTCATAAACCTTTTGATATAGTGCCAATTCAGTCCTTTTGGCCGGATTTTACTGATGTGGACGTCGGCCGGTCGGTCACTGGAGCTGATGTGGACAAAATTTAATAATATTTTAATATTTTTTGAATTTTTTTTTCTTTTTTTTTCTTCTCCCTCTTCCTCCAGCTGGTCGCCGAAGCGGCAACTGACCGGAGGCCAGAGGCCGGCGAGGTCGACCTTGTCGGCCTCGGGAGAGCCACGCCGGCCACTGGCGAGGCTCGCCCGGCCCTCGCCATGGTCGGGCGAGGGTCGGCCTCGCCAGATCCAGCGAGGTTGGGCCTCGCCCAACCACCGGCGAGCCTCGCCCAGCCCTCGCCAGAGGTCGCGAGGTTTGGCGAGGGCCGGGCAAGGCTCGCCGGTGGCTGGACGAGGCTCGACCTCACCGGATCCGGCGAGCCTCGCCATGGCTGGGCGAAGCCCAACCTCGCCAGATCCGGAGAGGTCGACCCTCGCCCGGCCATGGCGAGGGCCGGGCGAGCCTCTCCAGCCCAGCGCGAGGCTCGCCCTCGCCGGATCTGGTGAGGTCGGGCCTCGCCCAGCCGTCGGTGAGGCTCGGCCTCGCTAGATCCGGCGAAGTCGAGCCTCGCCCAGCCATGGCAAGGCTCACTTTCTCCGTCGCTGGCGAGGGCGAGCCTCGCCAATGGCCAGTGTGGCTCGCCCGAGGCCGGCGAGGTCGACCTCGCCGGCCTCTGGCCTTCGGCTGGTCACCGCTCCGGCGATCGGCTGGGGGAAGAGGGAGAAGAAAAAAAAGGAAAAAAATTCAAAAAAACATTAAAAATATTATTAAATTTTATCCACGTCAGCTCCGGTTACCGGTCGCCGACCAGCCGACGTCCACGTTAGCAAAATCCGGCCAAAAGAACTGAATTGGCACTATATCAAAAGGTTTTAGGACTAAATTGACACCAAAAATAGGTCTAGGACTAAATTGGCACTTTCTCAAAAGGTTTAGGACTTATTGAGCACTTTTCCCCACTTTAACAGGTCTAACTTTCATGCAAAGTAGGCATTTAGGATGCATTTTTACTTTTTACGCTTTGCTCATTGGAGTCAATGGCAAAGTTTTATATTAATTTTGCCCAATACGAGTCAAGTTGTTTTTACACGTGCTTTCACTGGATATTTATTATTATCGACCGATTTTGGTTGCTTGAGCGCTTATGCATGGTCATGTAAATTTGCCTGTATAGGAGTAACATCAGAAAAAGATTACGTGAAATAACGTTTTATTAAAAAGGAAAAGGTATCAGTGAGGAGTATTAAGCAAAACCAGCATAATCAAGTCCCCTAATTTGAAATTTCTGGTTCGTAAAAGTAATGTGGCCTCCTGCGCTTTAGTTGACTCCTAACTGGCCTAGGATAGGTTGGTGGTGACTATAGTCTCATTAAATTGATAATGAACGAGAAATCAAGTTGCGTTCAATAGGGTTTTGGAGAGTCCGTGAAGAGTAAAAGTGCCACCTCACAAGAGGTTTATATGTGTTCACCCAGCAATTTTGTTAAACCTTCGAGGTTCATCTCGGGAGGATCGCCACAGTTCAATGACATAATCTTGACAATCAAATCTAGCGTAAAGGGCTTATTAAAATCCATATGTTTTCAGAAAGAATATCCACGAGACCAACAGATTTGAAAGATAATACTTTTCCTTTTTTTGAACTTAAATATTTTTCCTAATTAAATTGATCGTTCTATTACATGTCAGTATACTAATAATATTCGATAAGAACATAAAAAGAGTATTACAATATGAACGACCTCTTAATATAGACGTGCACAGAAACAAGAATAACAAAGTTCTTAGTGGCAATAAAAAAAATATGCGGCCAACTCTTGATCAACGTCGTAGACTCACATTTGTCAAACCACAAAAAGGTGACAAAATTGATATGAGAAAACATAAAAATAAAGATATATAAGGGATGTAAATGCCGAGTTTAAGTCCGAATTTCATTTTATTTGCAATTAGCCATCCACCCGCGCGTTACGTGAATTACTTAAAATCATATACTGTTAAATGCACTGTAATCAAATTTTAGATACCCATAAAACGTATTATGCATTAACGTGCTATTAAGGAAAATAATTGTATTATGTCAACATAAAGAAAATATACTACACTCTAGGACTATGGTGGCGCCCATCCTTTTACGGTTGGATTGTATGTGCTGTTGCTTATTTTGTTTTCCTATTTTGGTGCCGTTCTTAGGCTGGTTGTATAGTTCCTGCTGGACCCGCTTGACCTTCTATGGACATCACTATGTCCTTATACGGTCAGGTTTGGTTTGGGCTTAGGTTGTACTTGGTGATTTGGAAAGTTATACATATTCTTGCCTTACCAAAAAAAAAAAAAAAAGAAAATATACTACACTAATTTTATGCCAACCCAAAGAAAAAACTAAAAATAAAAGTTGATTTTAAGATTTTGGGGACAGTAAGATGGAAACGAAATCCATGCAAATATAAAAAATGTAAACACGTTTAAAATGAACATAGTTATTTTAAGACTTTCACATAGTGATAGGAATCACCATATCTATTCTATCACATAGAGTTAAAATTTGAATTTATAGAATGTTCCATTCTGTATCTGTCACGTGGTACTTCACTTTATCTTGTTAGTGCCACATGCTGGATCTAGTGATTTCATATATGCTTTCATGTTGCACTTCCAGTAGCTATAGTTTGTTCCATCAAAATATGGAGGTCTTGTTGTTGATTGTCCTTCACAGACTCCTGCACCAATATGACTAGCCATGGCAAATCTTTATGCTCTTGAAATAAAACACTTCGAAATATATGAGCAACCTGCTGTGATACCAATTGTTATTGCTAAATATGCAACTTAGAGGAGCGAGGATGAATAGGTTGATAATCGAAACTTGGTAAATTTTGCGGAATTATCAAAATCAAGTTTGATGTATGCAGAAACTATTTAATAGAGTAAGTTGATGTTATCAAGTGCATATGCTTCTATCAAATAAGTATGAAAATAAATAGAGAGATAGATGAATTCCACTTAAATCTTTGGTTCGGCTTATATCAAGCCCACGTCTATTGGGAAACCATCCCTATGAAATTTTGATGATTCTAAAACTATCCTGGTACTAATATCTTAATGATAAGTGCAGATGTTTGTGGCAAGCTTAAGAAAGACTATGGTAACATTAATGGTCTTTGAGAGTTTAGTGAAGACTAACGATGATCGATAGGAGGTGAATGAGTTTAATATGATGAGGACCTCATGAAGACTTAGTGGTACCATAGTCAATATTCATCAACGAGAAGTCTTTGGAAGCTAACATACTTAGAAAGATCATTGGATGATTGATCACAAATCATTTCACACGGTTCAAACATGGACAACATCAACAAATTGTTAATTATGTGCATGTGTTGATATCGAGTGATCAAAAGCTTTGTATCGTGCTGATATCGAGTTATAAGAGATGCTGGTGAATGTGTTGTCTGAAGATAACCATTTGTCAATAGGACCATAACCATTAAAATATTGAGAAAACCACATCAGGAAAATCGAGAACATGTAAGAAAACAGTTGACAGATTTTCAGAGGAGCAGTATATGTGATAGCATCAACAGACTCCATTTTGGGAAAACCTCGGAATTGCTAATAGAATGGATTATATAAGCAATTCTAACCCTGGTAACTACTCCAGTCAACCACTAATGTCTCCTTGCGTCTCAAAAGAGTTTCTAATAGATGGATTTGAGATGTCCATATAAAAAAGGTTGAGCAGAAAATAGAGAAATACTAGCATTGTCCATTATTCTTTCTTTTTGATAACATTGTACATCTATTCGTCTGAAAGTTCTTTGTGCAATGTTCCTGCTACTTTGCAATTGTGTTAAAAAGAAAGTGTACGAGTGTGGTAGCAGTACTCATGTCCTGATAGTGTGATCTATCATTTCATAGGAACAGTACGTGTTTATTGTAACTTAGCTTGTAGATTACTAGTGGAATCTAGCCTGTGTTGAGGTCATTACCTTGGAGAGAGGACGTAGGCTTAGGGATAAAGCCGAACCTCTATAAATCCATGTGCAATCTTCTCTATCTTCTCATTATTGCCTCTATCAGCTTTTATCTACAATATCTATATGTCATCAACTCTTACACCTGTCACCATTGATCTGCTACTCAGCACTATCAAACTATTGTTATAGTCATCCCCGAAAATATTTGTTTGGAGTTCGAAAAAAAAAAGCCTATTCAATCCCCCTCTAGCTTGCATCGCTAGCTCCAATAACTTCCACTGTCCTAGACTAACAAACGGGCTTGATTTCACTATAAATTCCATGAGAGGTTACAACGTAGCCCGTGTTGCTTCTTCTCAAAATTGATAGATCACATTACCAAATTCCAAGTACTACTATGACATCCGTATACTTCTCAAAAAGAGATTACAGATAGCAAATCACTCTCAGTGAATGAACTTCTCGCTCAATAAAATTATAAGGGTGCGCTTGGTACATTTCTATTCTTTGGGAATAATTTATGTTCAAAAATTATCTTTTCTATTTCTATTTCTTGGACGAATTTCTTAGCAGAAGAATGTGTTTTGTAACTATATAAAATTTCTATTCCCATAATAGAAAAAGAACAGAAATGCATTTGGTACAACCCTAAAAATTTCTATTCCCAATTTTTTTCATTTAATTATAAAAATGTCAATGGAGACTTAACAATTTATATTTGGATAAAACTGGACCTTTATAAGGACTTAACTGATCAAGATATTCTAAGATGGCCTCAGAAAATACAACGTAATAGTTAGTCAAAAATGGATAGCTGGACATGACAGGAGGGAGTTTCACTGATTTATAACTCACAATATGAAAAGGTTGATAATAAATCTTTGGGCATTACAATAAATAGGTGCATGGGCCTTTTGAGCTTTTTTTAGTTGCAAGGAGAAGAGCAAACGTAGCCTGGTGGAATGGGCATGTCCTAAGAAATAGAGCCAGAATATATTATGATGTAGAATTGAATAACCTTAATAAGATTGTCCGCACCATGCAAATGGCCTCCACAAGACAAAATCATATCCAGTTGATAATAAGACAGTCGTGAATGGGCACATCTCACGCCCTTGGAAAATGAATAGAGGGAAGGCGACTGAAATTGCGGTCAAGGTTGGAGCTCTCACATTTTTCCATTAGTTTAATGAAAACCCCCCGACGAGTCTTTTATTTATTTATTTATTAGTATGGGACATAATCTTCTTGAGAAATGAGGTCAGTTTATTCATATAATAATCTGATTAATATTTTGCGCGCACGTTTCCCCAACCTCTCTCGTATGTTGATGATATGTGTATGTCGGGACGCGAGAGAGAGAAGGAGAGAGAGGGGGGGAAGTGCGACCACGCAACCCCACAACGCAAACCCTAATTCCCAACACCACCACTATCGTCTTCTTCTTCTCCTTCTTCACCTTCTCTCTTTCACTGACAATATCACTTTGTATTTTTGTGGGGGAGACCAGAGTTTAACAAAGAGACCACTCCCTTGTGCAAATCAATGCTCGCAAAAGCAATGTTGCCATTTCCAAGTATTTAAATCCAGATTGGGGATTCGCCAAAGCAAGGAAGTGATTTTCAGTAAAACCTTGTGCCAAAATTGGACAGTCCCAGCCACTCCTTGTGCAGATCAGCGAGGGCGGCCCTCACCTAGATTGGCAAGGGCGATCCTCTCTTGGGGGCGGTGAGGGTGAACCTCCCAGATTTGCGAGTCAGTATATCTACAATAAAATCTGCAATTTCACTCACCTCGAAGTCATGTCCATGCGATTGAAGCTTAATTCGATGATGGTGGTGAAGAAGACTGTTGATCTCAGTCACTCCCACGCTCTGCTTGTGAAGAAGATGTCTTCTCTCAATTTGTGTCGATTGTGTAAAGACGAGCATTAGATTACGTTGAGCTTGTTTCTCAGTCACTCCCACGCTCTACAATGACCTTGTTTCTCTTTTTGTTCCTATAAACAAAAAAGTATATCTTTTTACTTATTGTTTATGTTCCAGATCTATTCATTGGCCATTGATCTATTCCAGGGAATAAAAAAATTAACCAACATACACAAACATATTTATGTTCTTTTCCTGTTTCGGAAAGCAAAAAAACAAAAAAACATAGAAATAGACCGATTACTAAACATGCCCTAAGTGTATCAAAGAAATAAAGTTTTCTCAATTTGCAGTTGTTCTCGCAATTCATGTGTTCTTCAACATATGTTCATCTTCTGATATGTCTTCAAGATCCACGCTAATGGTTGGATGATTTTCAAGAGGAACAATTTAGTTGTTGAAGATAAGCAACACAATTACTAGGAGATCTAGTTGCCCATACAATCAAATATTCTACTTTGGTAAATAATCATTTCCGGCAATTTGATTGACAATTGATTGGATTTTTCTCCATTTATCATTCTCTGGAGCTCCAGGCCTGTGGCTTTCTATTAATATTCCTCGAGAGTTAGATTGATAGTCAATGTAATATCTGGGTCCTTAAATCATAAAGGGTATTCATTAATACGAATGTCCTTCTCAGGTGATATAGGGATCCCCCTCCATCCGCAACACGAGCTTATCAAGGCTTTCCGCTAGTGATTGACTTTCGTACTGCTTTCCACTTTCTTCTGGAGTATTACCAGTATAAGCTACTCAACTTGTTATGATACCTCCAAGCCCTCGTAAATTTCCCGTTCTCATGACCATATTCACCTCCATGAAGGTCCTTCCAGCCACCATCAGTCTTTTCACTTCATACTCTAGGTTCTATCGGTGTTGATAGAGCTTTCCTTGTATTTGTTTTTTTTTTTTTTTTTGGTAAAGAGCTTTCCTTGTATTTGTTTTTTTTTTTTGGTAAGGTAAGATATGTATTACTTTTCAAACACCATTTACAAAGGGAAAGCAGAGCCAACCTTGAACCAATTAGGACATAGGATGTCCGGATGGGTTCAAGGGGACATAGGTGGACCTATACAAAAGCCAACAGCCGGCAAGTCAGTACAAAGGAACAAGAACAAAAACTAGCTTAGACACTCCTCAAAGATGGATGGAGGTAGGCCCCAGTTCCTTTGTATTCTCCGGTTCCTGTAAGTGTCAGCAATTCTTCCAAGAGAGATAGCTTTGTCCTTCACTACTTTGATGAGGTGCTTACGCATACCCGGGATGTGAATGCTTTTGTTCCTGAAGAGGGAGTTGTTCCTTTCAGTCCAAATGATGTGGCATAGAGCTCCAAATGAGAACCTCGAGATCCGGTGTGCAAAGGAGGAGCCTCCGCAAACCTTCATGGTCCATGCTAGGTGGTCATGCCAAGGTCTATTTCGCCATGGTAGGTTACATTTTGTAGCCCAAAATGTTGCCAGTCTATTTGTGGAAGGGCAATGAAAATAGAGGTGGTTTGCCGAGTCCGGAGTAGTTCCACAAAAAGCACAATTTCCATCGAGGATCCTGCGGTTCTGCAGAAGGTAAACCTGGGTAGGCAAGCGGTTTAGAGTGACTAGCCAGAGGAGGAAGCCATGGCGGGGGGCAATATGAGCATCCCAGATAAAGTTGTGCCAAGGGGCTGATTGTCCTTTTGGTCTAATGTGGTTCCATGCATGTGCCACGGTGAAAGATCCAGAAGAATGTGGCGTCTAGCTGAAGGAGTCCGGGGTGTTGTCCTCAAAATTTGGCGGTTCATCCGTCCATTCCAAGATTGAAGTCAGCGTGCTAGATGCCTGCCAAGTATTGTCGTAGAAGTCACGAACAGCAATATCCCGGGGAATACGCGACCTGTATATATCCCTGTTATCGAATAGGAGAAAGAGTGGGCCTTTCCTTGTATTTGTTCAACCTGAGATAAGACAACAAATGCATTTATCTAACATTTGATGTAGACAAATAATTATGTCTTTTTGAAAATATTATAAGAGGTTTTCTCAACACATCCTTCATCAACTAATCTCTCTAAATTAGCAAAGTACTATAAGGCAAAAGTATCCCCATTATTTAAAAAGAAGAGGAGAAGAAAATGATAATGCTGTATAATAGTTACACAACAGTATTTCCGAAAGTTTGGTTTTCTTTTTTTTTTCCCTTGTCCCACATTGGTTGAAATGCTTCTCAAGTTCACTTTATTAATGGGTTTTTTCTAGCTTGGTAGCCACAAGAAAAATGTGTTCACCCGAACTTACTGTAAAGTTGGATACCCCACACCGAAATTCTAGCCGTTTACTGTTTAATCTTCTAGCTGTTACTTAGCTAGACAGTACGACCGAGTTTTCTTTAAGTATCAGCCTGTTGCGTGTGTGCTGGTTTCATATATTTTCTTGTTCCCACTACACCCAAAAAGTGCGGTGCACACTAGTGCTTGCACGCCTCAAAATGTTTGTGAACTTGTCAATGGTTCTCGAGAATTTATGTCAACAATAACTATGGCTAGAAGTTTACCTAGCATTATCCATCTTTTTGTCGATTTGTGATAAAAAGATGTCATCGGATCACCCGATATCTATTTTCTCACGAGGTATATTGACTACACATTGAATGTAAGTCTTCTTTTTTTCAGTGTAAGATGCCGATGACCGCGCGTTTGATTGCTTATTTTAAATTCTTCGTGGTGTTCAGCGTGCAGTGAAGCGCGCGTCTGGTCACTCATTTCAAAGTATTCCCTATCAGCATCCCAAAATATCGGTGGCCGCCGCCCGTTTGATCGCTGTTTTGAAGACCTTTCGTTGTGGTCAGGATGCATCGTCTGGATCACCCGGGGCACTTTGCTTTGCTTTTCAACTTTCCAGGAAAAGGTGACACAGACGGTCATATCTGATGGACAAAACCACTATGGACAGAAATTACAATGTGCCGTGATTGACAAAAAAGCTGCGTCTCTACGCGCGCATGTGTGCGTGAGAGGGAGAAAGGGCTCAGAATTTGATTTTTATTATAATTAGACCGTGGGAGCTTGCATTGCGAATGAACTCGGTATAGCTCTTTCTCTACTTCGATTTTGGGGGTGTTTCAATGGCAAATTCTAGTAAGATGATGATCCGATTTGGCCAACTCAAGCGCAAGCTTTTCCCTCCTTTTTCTCCTCCTCCAATGTATCCAAGCCTCCGAAACAGGAGAGCATCACAATTCCAACTGCAATCCCCTCCCATCTCTTTGCCCTCTTTCTTTCCACACCATTTCTCTTCCTTCCCACACGGCCTAACCGCGAGGCCACAACTCTTCTCTCCCCCCTCCTCCATCCCTCGGTGGGTTCATGATACGTTCATCAGTTATAAACAGGCCGACACGCGCAACTTCGTGAGCCATCTCCACAACACTCTCGAGCGGAACAAGATAAGGGCCTTTGTCGACCACAGTCTAGAAAGAGGACTAGAGATTGCACCGGCAATCAACGTAGCGATTGAGCGGTCGAGGAGCGCCATCGTGGTCATCTCTCAGAACTACGCCTCCTCGCCATGGTGCTTAGATGAGCTGGATAAGATCCTCGAGTGCAAGGAAAAGAACGGCCAGCTGGTGTTCCTCATTTTCATGGACGTCGACCCTAGAGAGATGCGCGAGCAGTCTGGACCATTCATCCAGATTGGCCAAGGTGAGAAGGGCTTTGCACAGGAGAACGCCGACAAGGTCCAGAGGTGGAGAGAGGCTCTCCGCAAAGCCGGCAATCTCACCGGTTGGCCTCTTGGAAACAGGTACTAACTTTCTCTCTTCATTGAGTGTTATCTTGAGAGGATTCCTAAAGGAAGTCCGTAATTTTGTCCATGAAACAACAAAACTTGTTCTTAAGCCCAATCTTTTGGTCTATGGGCAGTAGGAATATTTAGAAGTGTTCAACTAAACAAAACGATAGATGACCTTCTGCTAAACGTTAAAGGAAAAGAAAAGGAATTGATGGATGTCCCTTGTTTTCCAGTTGTAACCCTCATTTCATATTTTGTATTTCATAACTAAACAAGCATATAAGTTTATTATCCTCACTTCTTCCCTCAACCATAAAGAAATCTCTAGAGAACAATGATTTTTAGCCGTTGCCCGTGCATCATTTCCCTTGCTTACTCTGAGTCCCATTGTTGAAAACATACAAATGGGTGAATTCCAAAGCATATGAGCTTATTTTTCAATAGGATGTTGTTGAGACACTAACAATCGAACATAAAAACAAACAGTTTAAATAAATAAAAGGGACACGAATTTATATGGTTTGATCGGTGGGATTTACTCCACGGGGATATATAGCAAAAAATTTCACTATACATAAAGTACGTAATACAATGGGCATTACAATCACACTCGAGTCATTCAAACACTCTTATTATTTTTTTAGCCCTAATTACACGTAATAACTTAAATAATGTTTAGATTCACAATTTCTCACGAAATATTCTCTCAATCTCACAAAAAAATTATACAAAAATTTACCCGCAAATTTTAAGCGTCTCAAACATGTGCCAATATGTAATTCACGAGAAGACGTGCGGCAACAGGATGTAAACCACAAAGAATCCAATCTAATACCAATAGACGTGCCACTAAATCACCTTCTTCTTTTATTCGTAAGAGACAAAATACGTATTTACATATTGAGGCATAACCGGAATCAATCTGACTCCAACATGGGAATATTGAAACTGACTCCAAATCCCAGAAAAAAAAAACTCACGTGTTTTGCTAATTTCGATATCGACCGTCCAGAATGTTTTTGTGAATAGGTCAGCAACAATCCTATTTTTAAGTCCTCTTCTCACAGTCACAGGCCAACTCCATTTTGGACTCACAAGTGCAAAAGGATTCAGCCTTGGAGAAGGCGGTCACAAAGTGGACTATTTTAATATGGCCTCGGCAAATCAATTTGGGTCGGGTTTCATCCACAAGCTCAAACTCGAGACATATGCTAATAGAAGTTAATAGAAGTCTCATGCTTGCTTTTTGTTAATACTAAAGAGAACGAAAATGGCAAGTCCAGACATCTTCCACGGCCAATAAGGGTAAACCTAGCTGTGATGCAACCCTTTCCTTCACTACCTAAACTCTCCCCTATGGAATCATCTATCCATAGGGTATTCAGCAGTTAAGAGACTACCACGTCATAGGCTTGCATGTATATTTGAATTGAAAACCAATTAATAATTGACACGTGTCCCTGATGTGGTCAGCAAATAAAAAAAATGAAAGTCAGTATTCTTTTTCGTCTCTTCTTCGTTCGCCATCAGCGGCCACCGTTTCCATCAGAGTCACCAGCGGAGTCGCCGGCACTGCGTCCAAGCCGGCCACTGCTGCACGTCCATGGCCGAGCCACCATTCGTCATTGCAGTGGCTCGCAGTCATCGCCGTCCTTGGCCAAGCCACCCACCTTTGTTGCAGCTCGTCCATTTTGCTGCACCTGAACAGTTAATAAAAAAAGAAATATGTTCCCACGCTGCTGCGACCTGATGGAGAACCTTTGGACTAAGAGGAAAAGCGCATCTCCAAGTCTTTTTGGGGTTCAAGAGGTGTGCAAGTCTCAACTTAGAAGGTGTCCAAAAGAAGATCTTGATTTGCTAATTCCCACTTTTGTCGAGAAGCAATTCGACTGGTTCAGCTCCGAATCCGAAAAAAGGAACCATCTATTACATTGCCAGATCTGATAAACACAAGCCATGACTGGAGTTTGTCCATCAACTGACGACAGCCATCGTGAGCAACGAAGTCCAGATCTGGTCGACCGACTCTGATCTGCGACAACTAAGGACAAGGTAGGGAACTCGAGCAACGACCAAGGGAGTGGGTCGGTCATGGACGCACGGCAGTGGTCGGCTTTGACGTAGTGCCAGCAATTCCGCTGGTGACTGGATGGAGGAGCTGATCACGGACAGAGGAGGAAGATGAGGGAGAAAAAAGAGAAGTTGATTTTCAATTTTTTAAATTTTTTTTCCATGTCATGAACAAGTGTCAATTTCTGATTGGCTTTGAAACAAAAATATACGCCATGTCAACCTATAACGTGGTGCTATCTAACCACTAAATACTTTCTCGGTATTGTCTGGAATGTGGTACCTAGCTAGGGTTTACAAGAAAGTTCAGCCTCCATTTTGTTTCCTTCTATCCTATAATGGCCTGCTCCTAAATCTCTCTCTCTCTCAACTTTCTATGTTGTTTCCTTTTTTGGCCAAGATACTTTCTATAGTAGAACCTCTTTTCTATCTCTCTTCTTTTAATTTGTTGCTTAAGGATTAGCCAAAAGAAGACCGAGCCGCTTCCCCATAGGTCAACGTCTCACATGCCACTATATACTATTATAGTGGATTGGATACTGGATATTAAATTATATTAGATGGACGACACTCCTAAGTTCTGGAATATCATCTTATTGATCTTTTCTTCATCTTTTACTAGCACGAATAACCAGAGTCACCCCTTTAGTTGTTGATAATTTGCAGACTTGAAGCTGAATTCATCCAATCTGTTGTGGAGAAAATCTCAAGAAGACTAAGCGGCTTATACACAAACCTGCTTGCTTTCAATCCAGTTGGATTAGATTCTCAGTTACAAGCCTTGTACTCTTTACTCCAATTAGAGGTTGGGGAGGTCCGAATCGTGGGAATTTCCGGCACTAGTGGAATAGGAAAGACTACACTTGCAAGAGCTTTGTACCATCGAATTGCAGATCAATTTGATCGGAGTTGCTTTCTAGCGAATGTGAAGGATATATTGAGCCAAGATGGCCTTGTCAAAATGCAGGAGACCCTTTTTGGTGACGTTCTCAACGATGGAGTTTTACAGTTTAGTGATGATATTTATGCAGTAATAAACTTCATGAGGAGTAAGCTTCAAAGCAAGAGGATTTTGTTTGTAATTGATGATGTTGAAGGGTTGTTGGAGCCTCTGAGCCACATGATCAAGGCAATGAACTTAGGCTTGGGAAGTAGAGTCATTTTGATCTCTCGACATGAAGAAAACTTAATAGGTCTATGCAGGGATATCTATAAGGTAAGAGCGTTGAATGATGATCAAGCTCTCGAGCTTTTTAGTTGGAATGCATTCAAGGAAAGATATCCCAAAAGTGATTATAAGATGCTCTCTAATTGCTTTACCAGTTTTTCCAAAGGGCTTCCTTTGGTGCTCACTGTGATAGGTTCTTTCTTGAACGGCAAAACCGTCAAAGAATGGCAAGGAACTTTTGATCGACTGAAAGAAATCCCTCGGGGAAAAGTTCATGAAATAATGAGGATTGTTATTGATGGCTTAGAGGCCAATGAGAGGACGGTTTTTCTCGACATCGCATGTTTTCTTAATGGATATGATAAAGAAGAGATCATCAAGTCCCTAGACCAATGCGGTGTCCATGCCAATAGTGGGATTGAGATTCTAGCTCAAAAATTGCTCATATATAGCGATGAAAAAAACAAAATATGGATGCATGATTTGTTTGAAGAAATGGGTAGAAGAATCGTGATTGAAGAGTCTCCTCAAAATCCTAGCAAGCGAAGCAGAATATGGTGCCATGAGGATGCTCTACAAGTGTTTAGGCAAAATTCGGTAAAAGTTTAATGGCCTATTTCAATATGCATAATTATTTACAAGTGCTTCCAATATGTATAATTATTTTTATTTCACTCTAATAGGGAACAGATGCCATTGAAGGCATTAAACTAGACAAGGTTGACGTAGAGGACTTGATCATGGATGCAGACTCGTTCAAAAAGATGAAGAAGCTCAGGCTATTCATGATGGCTGATCACGTCCTTCACTGTGGACCGGCGGGACATCTATCAGAAAACTTGTGGAGGTGTTTCGTACGGAACAACAGTATCATGTTCCCTCGTTGGAAGGCGATGGTGAAGCAAGTTTTCAAGTTCTGGTCTCGCGGAGCCTGAAGAACAAGATCAACGGATGCGAGGGGGGGCACGTAGGACTGACCTCCTACCAAAATAGAAATGTAGAAGCAAAAATGGTTGACCTTCGTCTTCGTGTACATAAGACTCCCCACCACCCCCATAATTCTATGCACTCTTAACTTGTTGGACTTTGGTCCACTAGCCAAATTTAAATCTCTCGTTGAAAAGCTTTGCACAATTACTTTATGACCTTCATTACTGTTCAACATGAAATCAAACCAAATACAGTATTGAAAGACAGCCGAAGAGTGACGTAAATTACCTATTGTTGTGACCCTCCCGAGTTGGAATTCGGAGGGTTTGACGGATTGCTAAGTGGATATAAATGATTCCCCTTGCGTAGCATGAGCCCTACCAAGCTCTACGGATCGCAACTTGGTTTTTCTCAATTAATCATTCACCTGATATTGAACTTAGGAGTTGCTACTAATCTAAATTGGGTCAATTAGGAGCCAAGCGAACTAGAGATTTGTGGGTTTCGGGGCTTGATTATGCTAGAGATATCTAACGCCCAATCTTGGTACATTTTTATCTTTTATGAAGAAAATTATTCATGCGATCTTTTCGACTTTTTTTTCCATCATGTAAGACATGCAAAGCAAGTAATCAAGCGTAATTCACTTAAACGGACATATGTAAAATCCAATAATATCTAAACCCAAAAAGCAAATAAGGGCAGGATAATAAAGAAGCTGAACCGTATCGGGAAAAATTAATTGTTATTACGCCTCAGGACAGGACCCCATGAGCGGTAAAAGAAAACTCTATGCAAGTTTTATAAGATAGACTTATGTATCGAAGGAAATATTAATATGCATATGGAACTTGCTATCCATTCTAAACAAATTACTTTCCTAATTAAAATGAGCTTCTAACAAATATAAGAATTTAAGTTAACGTAATCTAGATTAAAATATAAAGAAAATACGCAAATAAACTTTAATTCCCCTAAATGCACCCCTATACATATTTTTGTGATTTGTTATTGTAGATGCAATCTGAAATCACAACATGCAAGATGTGATTTTTTTTATATATTTTTTTCTTATTACATGTAATTCATGGAAATAAAAATGCAACTGTAGCAATCAAATAAGAATGCTATCTAAATGTACTAGTACGCATTGAAACATCTATTCATGAAAATCTAATTTATCTAACATGGCAATTACAATGGTGCAAATATTATGTGAAATCTTATCTTAATATGCAAAAATGTCAATATGCTTGAAGATGCAAAGATGAACACAATTAGAAACGCAAATATGAATATTTCTAAATATGCATATTTATAAGGTGTGATTTCCTATATGCAGAATCCCTAATTAATCTAAACATATGATTTACTAACCATGCAATAATTACAAATATAAATCTAGCATGTCAATCTAAATTTTAAATCTATAAGGGACTGCATGCAAACATGACATGAAATATGATAACAAATCGAAACATGAACACGTTACTAACTTTAATTTTATGGAAATTAAACCTGATGCAACTAGTCTGAGATAATTATGATCATGCAGTGAAATCTATCCAAACTAATTTCAATCAAGACAGAATTTAGAACAAACTATTCAAATCGAAATAAATTAAAACAATGCAAGGTTTTACACCAGTTCCAACATTTTCGCGAAAAGAACATTAAACCAAAATCAATCACCAAGGGAATTGGTTCGGAGTTAACCATATTCGAGATAAATTGATCCACTTTCTCGGTTCGGGTTATGAATGCACCCGAAGATAAATAGCCGAACAAAATCAAAGTAGAACATTGGTAGGCTCACGTAATTGAATTACTCCAAAGATTGAAAATAAAAGCGGTGATTTTCACCTTGAGACCCCGTTGAATGCCAGATTCCTCCGTGTGCTTTTTTTTTTTTACATTGCTAAGCTCCCTCTATAGTTTCAGTGTTTTTGCTGAGCAAATCCCTCAAGACTACATTTGGTTGTCTGAATTTCTAGCCATGATAGGACTGGATAGAATAGGATATGAAATCCAAAGGATTTACTACATCATATTTACTATTTGATGAATCGCAGTAAATAAAGCTGGATTTTTTTTTTTGGAACCGAGGTATCTGGGCCAGCTTGCGCGCACCTCGACTATTCCTCGGGGGAGACTAGCACAGCAACCCACCACCATGACCTCCCACTTAAATCACAAGTGCTCAGCTGGAGAATCGAATCTGAGACCAGTGTGCCTAACCACACAATCTCAAGTATGCCCTAACCAACTGAGCTACCCATGGGTGGATATAAAGCTAGATATTTTTGCATCTTGCCATGTCAATTATTTGCTATGAACTTCATATTAGTGTAAATGAACCTAAAAATTGCATAAACGGAGATGATAAAAATCTCTCACAACAAATTGGCCTACTTCATTTTTATTTGCTTATCTTTTATTATTTTTCCCTCTATTTTTTAATTCTTTTCTTTTTTATTTCTTTTTTCCCCTTCCATCATTCTCTAATAAAATTTTATTGGTCAGTAAACTATACTAATATACCTAAAATATGTAATAAATATAAATAATAAATGTATTTAATTTTATATATGAAATTTATATCATAAGATAGAAAGAAATTTGAATATATAAATAAAAATAAGAATAAATACAAAAGAAATTATTGTTAGTTTTTGGTTATTTTGAATTTTTATATTAAATGTAAATATTATTTATATTAGAGTATTATTTTAATTTAATTAATTTAACAAGTTTGTTGTTATTCGAGAAAAATAACTTTTATATTATTAATATTAGAAATCCTGTCCACCTTTATCCCACCTCCCCTGTAAGATAATTTTATTAATTTAACAAGTTTGTTATTATTCGAGAAAAATAACTTTTATATTATTGATATTAGAAATTCTATTTATCTTTATCCCACCTTCCCCGTAGGATAATTTTATCCGGGCTTTATTCCTCATATATCCGATTTTATCCTGTCTTAGGTAGACATCAAACACGAGTATCATAAAATTTATCTTATCCTGAATTTTGTCCCGACTATCAAACGTAACCCAAGAGTCTACAAAACAATCAACTTGTACTATGTAAATATCTCTTAAGCGGAATTCCTTCCTTTCTCTTCATAATTTCACCATATTAATATTTGCCACGTCAGTGATTTTCGACGATAACTGACCGGAAAAACTATATTGGAATTTCTCGAAAAAATTTATGGTTGTATTGGCAAAATTGGAAAGTTTAGGATTGAACTAACATACGCACAATAGGTTTAGGACTGATTGGGTATTTATCCATTGATAATTCAAATGAATTTTTAGCACCTAAATTCAATATGATTAAGCATGTTGGGCAAATTTGAATGAGATTCACGACCGGGCGGGCCAATTTATGTGAAATTTATTTGATACAGGCATGTTAAACAAAAAAAATGTTTCTAATGCGTGAATGCAATGCCAATGCAAAATCATGCGATATCAATAATTTTATGTGAGGTCAAATTCTATTGGTACCAACGAATTCGATCTCTAATTTTTGTGAAATCCAACATGAGAACTTTAGGAAAAAAAACCACACATATTACCTATGTAAATGAGCACCCATCGTAGTTAGTAAATTGGTGGGAGCAAAAAAAAATTGAAAAAAAAAATTAATTCATTCACTATCTGCATTCTGCAGCCCCTTGGTGGGCGTTCACGTGGTCAATATCCGATTCACGTCACTCTTCAGCTTCCTTCGGTAGCCACATCAATTGGGTTTGGTCAAACTTTGTGTCCGACGGTCTTGATTACACATTCAGCATAAGCAGAAGGAAACGCAAAGTGCAGGGGACATGGTCGCACAGTAGATCTCCTTCTTCCCCAATCCTTGTGAGCGGAAACGGATCACAGTCCCATAAATCACGGCGACATGGCTTTAATAGATCATTTGCCGCTACGCAAAAGAAAAAAGATTGTCATCCAATAACTTTGAAATGATAGCAAACCAAGTGGACTTTCCCGGAAGCAGCGCTTCCACGTAATCTCCTATTCTTCCTCAAAACTGATTGGAGTTGGGCTAATGATTACAGATCCATTACTTCAGGAATGAATTCCACGTCTCCAAAGCACGTTATATACAGTAAAAGTTCTCATAATAATCATCACTGACATCGGGTCTTTCTACAATTCTGGTGGCCATTTCACTTTAAGGTACGGAGATGATTATTATATAGATCTGCGTGTACGAGTGCAATGGCACCGGTCTGTTTAAAGCTTCTTGGGTAATCATTGGTCATACAGTATCGATATCCAAATTTAACCAAGAGATACGTCCGCGGATTGATGTGGCACCGAAAGTTCTTACCGGAGTACTTTCTTGAGTTCCTCTATCTTTTCCAGAATTTAGGATGGTGGAACAGATCCAAGCATCTGCGTCTAACAAGCAAACACCATTAGTACTCCCTCGTCAGAAACCACGTCAAATGAGCAATGCTAGGATATCAAGATTCGTCTAGTATGAAAGGTGAAAATCTGTTGATACTTATTTAAGCTTGTGTGCCCATTTAAGCACTTAACTAGAAAAATTATCACATGATTTAGCCAAGCAAATTTACTATGGATCGTAGGGAGCGCTTTAAAGAGCCTTTGGAGAAATGCAAAGGACATTAGATTAAAAGATTTTTTTTCGAAATGCAAATAGTGTTAGATAAATTGTAATAGAAAAGTGCATTAGGAAGCAACTTTGGATCAAGTTTTATTTGGGAAAAAACTACACCGACTTTAATTATTAAAAAGGAAAAAGAAAGCTGAAGCTAAACAATCGCCAGTGCTCAAGCTCAACAATTAGCAGTGCTCAAGCAAAGGGTTCAGGTGGTGGCCCGATGCCAGTGAGCTAGAATTGCAACGCCGGTCTTTGCCTATGGTCGTGCAACCCTTGGTAGAAGGTTGCATAATCTTGACAACGATTGCCTAGGTTCACGCCACCCCAAGGAGTTCTCATGAGGGCTACTTGTACCAAATCTAGCTTGCCAATGGTAAGATCTGACCTCACTATCGTCACGTGTTGGTAAGGGTAAAATTGGAATTTCAAAGTTTAGTGAGGCTAAAGTTGGAATAAAAAAATTCCTTACCATTCCCAAATACTTAAAGCCAAAGTTGGATGGACGTGCATTGGGCTAAGGGACATTGGAAATGCTAGCTTTTACTTGAAGACTTTTAAATTTTTGTTGCCAAACACCTCAACATTGGCTCAAAGGCCTTCAGAGGTCCAAAGCCTATTTGAAATGCTGCATCGAGCACATCCTTAATATTTCTAGCATTATTGAAATTATTTTGATTCATGCATCAAATATAGGAAAATATGTACACCATATATTTCTTTAGGATATTATACATATGGTTAGCTAACAAGACCAAATTGGGTTGAAGTTAGTTGACCTTATGCAACCCAAAAATATTTGAGTTCTGGTCGGGTTCACCCTCGTTCTTTTTCTTTTGCGGGCTACAAAAAAGTCCTTTGATTCCCTAAATTTGAGGGTACGTTTGTGTGGATTATCGGGTCTTAGTTCATTTTTGCCAAGTCTAAATTTGAATAATAATTTTAATTTTGGTGGGTTTGCTTCTGTTTAAATCCAAATAAACAGGCCTTCACACTTTTTCAAAACTCCAATTCTGAGAGCAAACATTTTTATAATTTGATTAATTTATGGTCAAATTATAACTTAATTTTGATTTGTATTTCAATTGTCTATAGTCAGATTTCATGCTGGTGCAATTAGCCTGCATTGTGTCTATGCAATTGAGCCTTTGATGTTTGTGTAAGAATAAGACTCTATTTGTCTCGCGAAAAATGAATGATTTAAATATATTTTTCTAAGAAAGATCACTTCTATCGCTTGAAACAACTGGCCAATAGAGTCTACGGCATTTTTTCGACAATTTGGTCTTATGAGGGAATGAAAGAGGTAAGCTTGTGAAGGTGAAAAATATGATTGCTGCTAGGGCTTCCTCGGCTTCAAATGATCGGCCTATTTTTGGGCCCATATATTTACCACTGGTCCAAGGCCTTCTCTCCATGCGGGCCTTTCTGGCCTTTGATCTTGTATGTATCTTTATTGGGCCTCTATAGCTTTGTGTGTTCTATTGTCTTTCGGGACTTTTTGGCCTTTGTATATTGTGTAGTTGGCCTATTATGCATATAATCTTATTTTCTGTAGCTAAAAGGGCAGGGAGGGGCAACCAACGTTAGTGACCCGCTCTAAGCGTTACCATAAGGGCGGCCCGCTCTAAGCGTTACCATAAGGGCCTCATATCTGCTCCGGAAGGTTTGGTTGGAGCCACAAATAATTTGTAAAATTTGCGACCCAAAATTCCAAGATTGGCGAGCCCGTCATTGTAGGTCTACCAAGACGTTGGCAGTCAGGAAGTCTCTCCACACCATATATGCCGAAACTAGGCAACTCTTGGCACGAGCCGTTTGGTGGTTCGCTCACGACGTGAATCAAACTCGTGAAAGACATATAACCCCTTTACCACCAGGTCAACCACCAGGGTAGTTTATTGGTACAATCTTTATTTGCTTCGAAAAATTAAGGAAAACAAAAACCACAAGGCACAACCCCTCGCTAGTTTTCAATTGTCATTTTATTGTATGAAAGGGGAAGAGAAAAGGCTTGAGTCGATGAAAATTTTATGATTATAAAAATCAAGTCTATATCGAAGCTTTTAATTTTGGCGAATCTCATGTTAAAATTCAAATGGACCTCGAGCAAAAACTAAACATAGGTTGTTAGAAAATGACGAGGGAATTTCAGTGAAGTGATTTCAAAGCCAATCTCAGCCAACTTCTGGTCAAAACAATGTTATTTAAGCTATTTTCCAAACAATTCTTTGTATCTTACTCAAGATTGAGCTCCTGTCAGCTACTTGAATCGAAATTTCAATGCTTTTGTTTGGAAAATGAGCAGAGGAAAACTAAAAGGAGAGACCAGCGATTGATGGACTGATTCATTACCCTTGCTTTGCATCAGACAACCCAAGCTACAAACATCATATAACAACCTTTTTTTCTCGTCACAGATTGGTCTGTGACTGTACAAGAAGGGAGAAACTTTTCAATGGCAAATGCTGAGAAGATTTCATTAAGTTTTGCATTTGGGAAACCTCATTAAACTGCGGAGACAAATTCCGTTTGAGGGTTCTTTCTCAGGACACGACATAATGAGAAGCTGCTAACTCATGATGATCCGCATCATGAAACCGATACTCTCCTGAACTCCTATTTCCATCAATATAACCTGCTTCGTTTTGCAAGTTCTGGCACGCGGCATAAAATTTACAAGAAGTGGCATGCCTCGAGAATAATATCGGCCTTTTGGATCAGTCACCACTATCTCTTTTTCAATTTATTTTCCTAATTTAATGATCTGACTAGGTAAGCAGAAGAAAATAAATGGAGAATTACCTCCTACTCTAACTTGAGGACTTCTTCCACCACAACCGAAGAAAGGTCCTGCTGTGTCTTGGATGATGCCGATTCCGAAAGCAGGGTAACTGTTGCATCATCCATGTCTTCCTGTGGTAATTTTGACTCGACAAAATGACCAACTTGATTATCATCTGAGGGCAATCCTTCTTGTGCTTCGAATCTGACCCATTTCTTATCTTTCACATGAATCACCAAAGGGTATAATAACAGACCCACCAAAATTACCGTTCCGCTCACTAATAATGTCTTTGCAGAAGCCAGGCACATGACGAGCACAAGCAGTAGGGTTGGAGGCACACAGAGCATTGTCGCCCCGAATGTCTGCAACGGTACCCTGTACGGTCGATGAAGGTCCGGCTTCTTTATCCTTAATCTTAGGAAAGCAGCAAATTCGAGGATCATGCCGATGGAGTAGAGGAAATTCAGGAATTCCAGGATTTCTTGGAAAGTCATCCATGACAAGAACACAACTCCAGTAGCCGAGCATAGGATGCTAATGGTTGGTGTCCCATACTTTGACCTGGAGAATGCATTTGAGGAGAAAAATATTAACGGAGAGGTACAACCAGAAGTTCACAATTTTAACCAAGAGAAAAGAAGGCAACATCAAGCAATTCAGGAGTTTCACTTTCTTTTTTACTCAGATTCGGGAAATGAAGTTACAGGAGTTGCATTAAACATTGGGAAAATCTCATGAGGATTGTTGACGTAGATTCTAGGAGCACGATGCTTCAAACAATTTAGTCAGTCTAGCAGCTCATATACATCACAAAATAAATATAAGATGAACACTTTCAGAGCTCATATTATAGAGGTTCTGCAGCAATCAACATGAGATATTTGATATTATAGTTAATTGATATAAGAATTATCTTTTCTTGCAAGATTTCAATTCTACATTGTTAATCAAAAGAACATACAGCTGCAGAAAATCGTAGAAAATATTATCAAGTGAAAGAAGATTGAAATTTGTCTGCTATCAACCTTCTAATTATCTGCTCCTTTACACCCTAAAACAAAAAGTAATTGCTTCGAGACAGATCATTCAAGCTGCTGATGTCTGAGAATGTCCATGCCCTATAGACAACAGATACTAATGTTGTTCAGAAAAAAGAGAACAGCCTTTTGACGCAGTTGGTGGAATAATGACAAAATTTTTCTCTCATACTTAAGCAAGCAACAATATGTAATCAATATCCTACTTGTTGCTTGATTTTTATTAAACAATCATGATTTCCCGTAGAAAGCACAAATTTAGATGACAGAAACTTTTCAATGGTGGTACGCGAACTATGATTAGAGGCAAAAGGATGCATCATGCTTTTAACTTTGCAGTGAGGCAAAAAGCTCAGCAAACGTGCCTGGTGCACCACTCCATCAAAACCCGTAATTCCTATTAGATCATGCAGCTTCAGAGGATTATTATCAAGCATTGTAGCTACATTCTGCCATGAACTTCTTCAATTTACACTCTGACCAAATGCAGCAGATACCAAATGCTGAAAAGGCACACCTGGCAAACTAGCTCACCTTTGAGCGAATATGGTCGGAAGCATGCCCATCTCACTCATTCCAAGTAGTTGAAAAGCATCACTGCTCATTTCTGCTTCAAATAACCCCATATTGGACATTGCAGCAGCCGCTTGTATCCACCACCTGAGCCAAGCACCCCCAATCAAGAAGCCCACTTCGGCAAAATAACCATCACTCCAATCGCTCGCCGGAGTATTCACCGCACCCGTGCCAGCCAAAAGCGGAATCAAATACGAACCGACCACCAAAACTACTGCCCCGAAAAGCGCTTTCGGAAATGTCTTGCTCGGGTTTTCGACCTCACCAGCCAATGTGCTCGCCTTATCCCAATAATTCAAGTTCCAAAACATACTATTGAAGTACCCTCTCCAATCTACCTTCCTAAAATCCACTACTACCCATTTCGCAGGCTGTATTCGAGGAATCGACAGGATACCCATGACAGCAAAGGGCAAAAGCGAAAAAGCCGCAAGAGAAACCGCGGAAAACCCCACTATATGTAGGCCTCGGTAATTCAAATATGTCAGTGAGGCCGTAATCCCCAGAAGAGTGGGGACTCGGGCGATCAACCGATTGAAGATTGGGAACGAATGCTTCAAGTAATCGAGGAACAACACGGGGTAAAGCGCATTGTCCATGACCCCGCTGAACCATTTCCAGAACCCCTCTTGGAAGCCCCAGAAGGGCCCGAAAGCCGATGAGATCCACAGCACATAGCCACCATTTTCGGGGAAGCTTGTGGCGAGCTCGGCAGTGACCAGGGCCTCAGGGATGCTCCAGAACAGCGGGAAAATCAAGAAACCGAGCAGAGACAAGAGAGGGCCACCCCCAGATTTCACCGAGTCCTCAACCCCGAATGGACCCCCAGAAACCTCGTAGAAGATGAGAGCAATTAGGGGAAGCAGAGTCAATTTCGGGCTGGTCTTCGCAGGCTTCTGGCAATCACTTGACATGCCCTCTTCTTCACCCATCAAAAGGGCAGGGGGAAGAGGGGAGAAAAGATCAACAGAGTTGACCAACCGGCAAGAACGCTCAAAAGGGACCTCTTGATTCGTTATGTTCCAAACTGTATCGAATCGGATCGCGTAAGAAATCACTTCTCTTCGGAACACAGGGACCAAAATCTGGGCAAAGATTGAACTGGGTGTTGCGGAGCATTTACCTGTTTCCAAGAACTGCGGATGTGGGTGGGTCTCGCGTCTGGCTCGGGTTCTTCGCTCGAACCGATGTGAGGGAATCACGTTTATGCACGGAAGGACCCCATTTTTCCTGCTTTGGACACAGTCCTGGTCATCGAAGATGATTGCTTTTGTAAGCTGGACGTTGACAATTCTATCAGTTGCCTTGGAATGCTCGAGCCGAGCGCCCTTTGGACAGGCCTGTTAGCGCTCGATTCATTTATATATATTTGCATGAACTTTCCGTTATTCCGATGGCTTTGAAATATTCAAAAGCCATTATTTTTACCGCAATCAAATCAATTTGGTTTGCTTTTCTTTATTTACCCTCTTCTTTTTTTGGCTATAAATTAACCAAAAACAAGAAATTCTCTCTTTTCTTTTTATTTGTTTGCTGGATTTTGCGTATAACTTTAGTGTTCATGTTCTATCTATTTAATCTGTGCAGAGCATATATGAAGATATGTTGTATCTTGAAAAATAGCCACTAAAATCTTACGTATTGAGTTTCGTACTTCGAGGGATAAAGTTATTTTTTGGAAAGTGCTTGCACGCCTCAAATATTTATGATCTTATTTTTTTCATCTTTTCCAACGGATTTCCAACAATTTTTATTTTTCATTTTATCTAATATTTTTTCAACAATCTTAAGGAAAATTGCCTTATGGATCCCCAAACTAGAGCTGCCGTTGTTGGATTTGAACGAAGACTCAGAGATGGTGAGGATAAGTATCACACATTCGTGGGCGGTTTGTTGTGGGACATTACCGAGTATTAGCACAAAAGAGTTTTTGGGTCATTCGGTAAGGTTATTGAGTGCTAGGTAAAATCATTCTTTGGGGCATCATACCTATGTTTTTCCAAGAGGAAGTTGGACATTTGTAGTTGTTTTCTTTCTCAAGTTCGTGATTATTTTTTTTGTGCATGCATCTTGGATTGGAAATTGGGGCACCCAATGACTTTCTACTTTTTATTCATAAATTCACTAGTCTGTGTTTGATTTTCGACGAAGATAGAAAATCGCGATTGGTTAATGATACATCAAGGTATAGGGCAATGTTGTAATGGGTGTGAATGTCTTTACATACCTTAGTTAAGTTTGATTTTGGAGATTATTTTCCCTACTTAATAGGAAAAAATGTTGCCAACGAGGAGGTTTTCTCTGGAACCAACTTAACGAATATCAGTGTCAAATGTTCGATTACTTGAGCTAAAGTGATGATAATTGTTGACTGGGAATGTGTCAAGTGATTTCTGAAATGAACAACCTCCTATTAATTTAGTTATCCCTACTACCATCATCAAAATGTTATTGGAAGAATTTCCTAATTTGGGTTTCATTAATTGAAATTAACTGAATTAGTTTGGTCTAATAAAGGTAAGATATATGGATTCTTAATAAGTCTAATATGGGACTGGCTAGTGTGGACCGAATACGGCCCGGCCAATAATGAGTGAGCTCGCGGTCGAAAACTCTATAAATAGCGCTCAAGTCCCTCTCCTAACCTGATGATACACAATTTAACTTACATACGGATCTAGAGAAAACTTTCTTCTCGTGAGTGGCAATTTCATTAGGCCAGTGTTCTAACGAAGGGGATAGGGAAGAAGCACTTGAGTTCGTGTTCGGAAATCGTCGCAAATTTCACATCAAATTCGGTGGATTCCAAACCAGGTACGCGAATTAATAATTTCTCCATTAACGAGTTTCGGTTTCTGATTATGGTGATCCTGGGCGTGCCATTTTCGTGGCCAACATGTGGTATCAGAGCCTGCCATAGATTATAACCGAAACATGCAAATTAGGACCGTTTTCGTTATATCCGAGAGGTTTTTACCCATTTTCGAAATTTTTTATCAAATGAATGTAAAATTTTATTACATATTCGGAATCTATTTATCGAGACGAGAAGATTGATGGGTGGCACGTCACTAGACGAGGCCGCACGCGCCGTGGGCGCGGTGGCACATGATGGCTATGTGCGGCCGTGCCAAATCGACGCGTTTTTCGCCAATAACCGCAGGCTGACGTCAGCATGACGCCAGCAAGGGCGCGGATCCGGGTTGACCCGGATCCTGACCCGATCTGAGTTTCGACCCGACCCAACCGTCGACTCGACCGGTCAACCAGTTGGACCGGTCTGTTGACCGTTGACCGGTTTGACTGGCTGAACATGCCCGCACGAGCCGCGCCTTCTGGCGGCGCGTGAGGGCGCGTCCGACGTCCGTTTGGGACGTTCTTAGTACTAATGCGCTCATATCGAGATTCTCTACATTATGATGTATTTAGTTTACATGTTTGAAGCTTTTACAGATGTGAGAATGCGTAAAGAACCCTATATATACGTATTTTTAGGGTATTTTTGCGTATTTTCTTGTATTTCTCTATGGTTTCGGAAATGCATAAGGTAGCTCATATGTATATCACTACATAAGGATTGTGTAGAGTATAATTCATTGTCTATAATGAATGGAACAATATAATTAGCATGACATGTTTCTGGTTCCCACAAAAGGAAGGATAAGAAGTCCAGAAATCGTACTCATAAAGATACTCATGATACTACCGGTCAATCTGATAATATGGGTCCAAAGAAAACATCTTTCAAAAGGATAGTGACTGTTGCTTATTTTGTAAGAAGAAAGGTAACATAAAAAAGGACTGTGGAAAGTTCAAAACTTGGTTGTCTAAATATGAGCCTACAGGTAATGATTCTTTAGCACTTGTTTGTGAATCCAACCTATCAGAAGCACCATCCAGTTCTTGGTGGCTCGATAGCGGTGCAACTAATCATGTTGTGTTTACTATACATGGATTCATAAACCGGAGAAAGCAAAATTAGGATGAGTCAAGACTCAATATAGAAAACAACGAGAAAGCCGATGTTGTGTTTGTGGGAGATGTTATATTGATTCTAGACTCTAGTTTTAGATTAATGTTGAAAGACACTTTTTATATACCTTATTCTTTTAGACGGAACTTAGTTTCCGTATCGTGTTTGGAGATGTATAGTTACTCTTTTGAAATCAAGAACAATGTTATTTCTTTGTTTCTTAATTCAAATAAGGTTAGGTGCTGTTATATGTCCAACGGATTGTACAGATTGTGTTTGTCTCTCAATGACATATATGTCGCTTATATGGCTGAAAAAGTTGTTTCCAAGAGACTACTACTTAAAGAATAGTCTTATGCATTGTGGCATAAACAGCTTGGTCATATCTCTAAGGACAGAGTAGAAAGACTGATAAAGACTACATCCTGCTTGCTCTTAAAAATGATCTAGAGACATGCGTGACTGTTGTAGAGGTAAAATGACTAAGATAAGGAAGAAAACTGCAGTCCGAAGTTCTGAGGTCATTCACACTGATATAAGTGGACCCTATACGGTAACCTTGTGTAGAAATTTTTATTTCATCACATTTATTAATGACTATTCTCGATATGGCTATCTGTACTTGATTAAAGAAAAGTTTGAGTCTCTTAACAAGTTCAAGATTTTTCGGACTAAAGTCGAGAAACAGTTGGAAAAGGTCATAAAGATTGTTAGATCTAACCAAGGTGGAGAGTATTATGGCAAGCATGGCGATGCCGAATAGCTTAAGGGGCCATTGGCCAAATACTTAG
This sequence comes from Syzygium malaccense, assembly GCA_031216405.1. Classification (NCBI taxonomy): domain Eukaryota; kingdom Viridiplantae; phylum Streptophyta; class Magnoliopsida; order Myrtales; family Myrtaceae; genus Syzygium; species Syzygium malaccense. The sequence continues at coordinate 13,076,683 of CM062259.1, read as the reverse complement.
AGAATTTTGGGATAGTGGCTCAGTTTACTATTCCTGGGAGTCCTGAGCAAAATGGTGTAGTTGAAAGGCGCAATCGCACCCTTATGGAAATGGTGAGGAGTATGATTAGTACGACAAATTTACTTGGTTTACTGTGGGGTGAAGTTTTGAAAATAACTTTGTACATTCTAAATCGTGTACCTACTAAAGTTGTTCCATTGACTCCTTTTGAGTTATGGACTAGACGTAAGTTTAGCTTAAACCATCTTAAGGTTTGGAGATATCCTGCAAAAGTGAAGTTATATAATCCAACATTAAGTAAGTTGGACTCTAGAATCACTTGGTGTTACTTTGTATCTTACCCAGATCATTCGAAGGGATATCAGTTCTACAATCCCAATGGAGACACAAGAATTGTGGAATCACATATAGTCAAGTTTCTGGAGTTTGATGTGGCTGAAGAAAGTAGCTGCTCACAGACTATTGAAGATAATAGTACGGAGGGTAATGTTGTATCTTTAGCTCCTCGCATACAGATAATTGTGGAGACTCCCACTCCACAGACTGAATCTGTTAAGGCTTAGGATTCTGTTATCGAAACAGCTCCTAATGAAGTTCATCAAGGCTCTCAGGTGCAGGATGAGGCTGTTGCTACTCCAGTAAGGAGATCCATTAGGGAGAGACGATCAGCTATACCACTAGACTATTTAGTCTATATAAGAAAGCAAGACTACGATATCGGTTCTATGGCTGATCTAGTGACTTATGCGGAAGCTGTTTCTTGTCCTCAGTCAGAATTGTGGTTGGATGCAATGAGAGATGAAATGCAATCTATGAAGCATAATGGAGTTTGGGAACTTGTTGAATTACCTGAAGGTCATAGACTCATTGGCTGCAAATAGGTGTATAAGACTAAAAGGGACTCTAAAGGAAATATTGAGAAGTTTAAAGCCAGACTGGTAGCCAAGGGTTTCACTCAGAGAGAAGGAGTAGACTATGAAGCAACTTTTTCTTCAGTCTCTTCTAAAGATTCTTTCAGAATGATCATGGCATTGGTAGCTCATTTCGATATGGAGTTACATCAGATGGATGTTAAAACTGCCTTTCTCAATGGAGACCTGAATGAAGAGGTCTATATGATGCAACCCGAAGGCTTTGCGGCAGATGATTCAGGTACGTTTGTATGTAGACTGAAAAAGTCTATTTATGGTCTCAAGCAAGTTTCTAGATAATAATACTTGAAATTTCATAGTGTTGTCGCTTCATTTGGTTTTATTGAGAACAAAGTAGATTAGTGTATATACTGTAAGGTCAGTGGGAGGAAATTCATTTTCCTTATACTCTATGTGGATGATATCTTACTTGCATGCAGTGACCTTGATTTACTGCATGAGACAAAGCGGATGTCGTCAAAGAACTTTAATATGAAGGACCTTAGTGAGGCGTCTTTTGTCCTTGGCATTGAGATTCATAGGAGTCGTTCTCGCCGACTATTGGGTTTATCTCAGAGGGCATATATTGATCGTATCTTAGAAAGATTCAACATGCAGCAATGCAAGCCAGGAATTGCTCATGTCAATAAGGGTGATAAGTTGAGTCTGTCACAATATTCTCATTCAAATTTTGAGAAAGCCCAAATAAAGAATGTACCTTATGCTAGTGCACTTGAGAGTATTATGTATGCTCAAGTATGTACTAGACCAGATATTGCTTTTGCAATATGACTTCTAGGCAGATATCAGTCAAATCCAGGACACGATCATTGGGTTACTGCCAAGAAGGTTTTGACGTACTTAAAGAGGACAAAAGATTATATGCTGATTTACAAATATGTTCAGGACCTATAGCTAGTCGAATATTTGGATTCAGACTTTGCTGGCTGTTAGGATGAAAAGAAATCAACAACGGGTTACATCTTTAAGTTAGCAGGAGGTGCAGTATAATGGAAAAGTGAGAAACAGAAATCAATGACATCATTTACCATGCAAGCGGAGTTTGTAGCATGCTTTTCGGTAGCTACTAAGGCAATTTGGCTCCGGAACCTTATTAAGGAGTTGACCGTATTTGATTTTGTGGATATGCCCATATAGTTGTATTATGATAATAACTCTGCAGTGTTGTTTGCTAACAACAATAGAGGTCTTAAGGGATCTAAACATATGGAGGTCAAGTACCCGACTATAAAGGAAAAAGTTTAGAATTGTGACATTGCAGTAGAGCACATTTCAACAGATGATATGATTACAGATCCGCTAACTAAAGGCCTTCGTCCTTGTATATTTGATCGACTTGTCATGAACATGGGCTTAGGAGTATCATGTGATACTATTAATTACTGGGAGCTATTTAGTTTTATATTACTCTTATGAAGTTTGTATCTAATTTTGTTACATTTTGTAATATTTGAATATGTGTCAACTCTTTTACATTCAATGAGGTATTTGTGAATGTAAATTTATCAAGTTGAGTATACATATTTGATGAAAATCTCAAAGCATTGTGTAAACCTTGAGTACAAGCTATGAGGCATTCTTGGTATTAGCCTTAACGATATGTCTTGTTACACATAAAGTACATTTAACTATCAAGGTAAGACATATGCACGTTCGTTGGAACCATGAAGGATATTCTCTGGTGACACACTAGATTTTGTGACACTTAAGGAGAGAGAATTTGGACTAACAAAATGGACAACACATGAAGTATCACTCATTATGAGGTATTATCTATTTGACACACTACCATATTGAATCCATATCAGTAAAGTTGAAAGCACTCGTGATCATGGAAGGCTCTGTGTGAGTACATGTAGTTATCGCGCATGATTCGGTGTTTGAGACTTTATGGGATCGAATTGACTATTAAGAATAATCTCTAGACCAATATAAGGGTGCGTACACAATTCTGTTTCAATTAATATCGCCCAAGTGGGAGAATGTAAGAATTTCCTAATGTGGGCTTCAGTAATTGAAATTAACTGAATTAGTTTGGTCGAATAAAGGTAAGATATATGGGTTCTTAATAAGTCTAATATGGGACTGGTTAGTGTGGGCCGAGTACAGCCCGGTCCATAATGAGAGGGCCCGTGGTCAAAGACTCTATAAATAGCGCTCAAGTCCCTCTCCTAACCTGATGATGCACAATTTGACTCACATACGGATCTAGAGAGAATTTTTTTCTCGTGAGTGGCAATCTCATTAGACCAGTGTTCTAATGAAGGGGATAGAGGAGAAGCACTTGAGTTCATATTCGGAAACCGATGCAAATTCCGCGTAAAGTTTGATGGAGTCCAAACCAGGTACGCGAATCGATAATTTCTCCATTAACGAGTTTCGATTTCTGATTATGGTGATCCTGGGCGTGCCATTTTCATGGCGAACAGTTGTTTCTTGGACCAATTCCCTTGGGTTACTTTTCCACGAAATAAGTTGAACCTTGGAGTGTTATTTTTCATGTCAGGTAATCCTCTTCATTGGGAATCTGATCGGATGGATAGGATATAATGCGGTGATATATGGGAAAACATTAAATTTTGTTATTAAGAAGATAAACCCTACTTTCTTACGTTAGGATGTATGCATCAAGAAATGTTGTTTCCCTGAATATTCTTTGTGTTGGGGTTATTTATATGATTTTATTCTTATCTTTTACTTTTAGTTTATATCAGCAATTTCAATGTGCCCAATTGCTTTATACTACTAAATTTTTGTCTTGTTCTAAAGTCTACATGCAATCAATGCTACCTACATGTATATGTATAACTTGTGACATGTGCTATCATGTAAATTTTTGTACGAGAATTTAGTGTGCTATTTTATGTGTCTGAATGTGAGACTAAATGAGCAGAAAGTGCGGACCAAAAAGAAAGATATTAAGGTCAAATATGGACTTCAGAGTTGTAATTTTGCAACCATGTAAATATAAAACTATAACATTTTACATAGTAGATTTCCTGTTGCATTAAAATGACACAATGATTTTAACTATGTCTCATATACATATGAGATAAAATCCACTATGGGATATGTGTTCACCTTTGGTAAATATGTTGTAACATGAAAATAAGCCAAACAAAAATTGTTGGGGGAATGACAATCTTGCTAAACCAAAAATTGACTTGGTTCAAGTAGATGATCTAATGACGTAATTGCTACGATCATTTTCCAAGCCAAATATTGTAGCCAATGTGAAAGAATGGGTGATAAACTCAAATCTAACTAGTTAAGAAACCTCTTAGTAGATATTCCTTTGTTAATGAAATCTATGTATTGTGATTGCCAAGTGACAATAACCATGGCAATGAATAAACTTTCAATGGTAAAAATAGACATATCCGATCGAGGAATGATGTGGTAAAACGGCTACCTATAAATGGAATTATATTCTTCGATTATGTAAAGTCAGAAGGTATTTTGGCCAATCCTCTGAATATACATCGAGGGGAATGAGATTTAAGCCGGTTGAATAGTGATGGTAACCCCACCTATGTGATTGGCAATCCCATGATTTATGTTCATATAGGTAACAATAAGTCACTTGTTGATCTAGTGATGTACTATTAAAAATTATTGTCTCTTAATGTGAGAATAGCGCAAGACTGTAATAAAAAACAGGTCGAGTGAAGCTTTTAATAAATTTCATAGCCATTATTACTGGTGTATTAAATTGCAAAATATACTTGATGGAATCACCTATATAAGTGTGGAATAAGATTGCCTCTATGAGAATTTTTTGCCAAAATCTTTAGAGCACTTAGGAATAAACCAAGCATGTGCTTGGCCTAATAGCGCAAAATCTCGTTGAACAACAAAATTGTGGAGGTGTAATGTGATTGGTCAAAATTATAATTCACAAAAGAAATTCTTGGTTCATAGAAGTTTCAAATTTCATCAATAATTTTCGTGAATTATATTTCATTTTTTCTAGGTCTGATTCATAACCTAACAAGCACTGGTTCCGATGCATTACATTAATTGAGTTTAACATAGCATTTATTTTCATTTTTTATTTTTTCTTTTTTCAAAACCTTTTGATATATGTGGGAATGGTTATATATTTCAATGGTTTTGAAATATTCTAGCCATTGTTTTGTAACGGCTTTAATAGAAATTATGAGTGCAATGAATTTGTGATGACTTTGCAACGTTTTATTTCTTTATTAACCCTCTCCTTTATTTGCATATTAAGAAAATCTCCGTATCACAATCAATATTTACCAAAAAAAAGAAATTTTCTCTTTTCTTTCCATTTATTTGCTGCGTTTTACGTATAATGTTGTTGTTCATATACCCTCAATTCATTCTATGCGGAATAGAGATGAAGATTTGTTGTATCCTGGGAGAATAGCCACTAAAGCTTTATGTACACAGTTTCGTATTTCGATGGACGAAATTATCCTTAGGTTAGTGCTTGCACGCCTTGGATATTTTTATCTTTTTTTTTAATCTTTTTCAACAAATTTCCAACAATTCTTATTTTTCATATTATCTAATATTTTTCCAACACTTTCATCCAAACCATCACTTCCTCTTTCATCCTTGTCTTATGCTAATTTTTGCTAAAGAAAACCTTGTTTGGTTGGACATTTATTTTTCTGAAAAATAGCAATGGATTGGGTCAAGTCAAGAGAGCATTCCTTGCCTCCACTAGCAAGGAGCGTTGCCTGCCACCGCCCCATGCCTTGTGCCTGGCCGGGCCGGCCGCCGGTCCCCATTCCCAAGAGGCACCCTCTATAGGGATAAGAGATCTTTATTTTTATTTTTTTGAGTTAATACCACAAAAAATCCTAAACTGGTACACTTGTGACACATTTACTTCAAACTATTTTTTTGACCATAAAAAACTCCGAACTGGTATATCTGTGATAATTTTACCTCGAACATATCACAAAAAATCCAAACTAGTACACATGTGACAATTTTACTCCGAACTAATTTTTAATATTATTTTTTTTATTTTTTGAATTTTTGAATTTTTTATTTTTTATTTTTTTTCTTCACCTTCAACCTTTGGCTGGTCGCCTGTCCGGTGACCAGCCAAAGCGAAAGCCAGCGTGGGCCACCCTCGCCGGCGTTGGGCGCAGGCGAGGGCGGCCCTCACTAGCTTCCCCCTCTGGCCGGTCGCCAGACCGGCGACCGGCCAGAGGTTGAAGATGGAAACATAAATAAATAAAAATTCGAAAAAAATAAAAATAATAATATTAAAATTTTAATTCAGGGTAAAATTGTCATATATGTACCAGTTTGGAATTTTTTGTAGTAATTTCAGGGTAAAATTGTCACAGGTGTACCAGTTTGGGGTTTTTTATGGTCAAAAAAATAGTTTGGAGTAAATGTGTCATAAGTGTACTAGTTTAGAGTTTTACGCGGTATTAACCCTATTTTTTTATGCATAGAATTTCACTTTGAAATTTCTCATACTTAGATATTCATATTTTTCGAAACACTAAAAACAGATATATGAAAGAAAGAGGTTGACTCTTGAAATAAGGACTCCTAGATTCCTAAATAATCAATAAATTAAGAATACAAATTGGAGACAAAAAAGGAAAAGTTGGAGTGTTAAAGCTATTTGAAATTCATTATATGAAAGTACTAAATCACGTATTCTCACCAAAATAACTCATTGAAAATAGTTTATGTAATTTCATGTAACTTATCATCCCCCGATTAATCTATGCTAGAGTTGTTAAGAGTTTGGAGAATATAAAAGCATTATATCGATCAATTTTATTTATATTGTCACGGTGCCACCTTAAAATTTTCACAATCCCATGGATTTGTCTTAAATTATTTAAATTAGATTAGCTAAAAACAAGCAAACATAGAAATATGAAATGAGATAAGTAAATTAGCATGTAATTTTAAAACTTTGATAATTAATATGAACCCTAAAATGTAGAACTACTTTAAATATATTAAACTAACCAAGATAGATATAAATGCATATAACTTGGACAAAATATATGAGCGAGATGGATATTAAGTCAAGCCAAGCCAATAATATGGTGCCCAGCTCAAAAGCTTGATTGAGTACAATTTTTTTGCTTGAGATCAACTCAACTCAAATTGATTACAATCAGACGAGTCGATCCCGAGTAATAATTGTGTCGAGCCCAAATTACTTGCGAGCAGCTTGGCTCAATTTCATCCCTCATATCTGCCCAACGCATTGCGGGTTATACTAAAACATAGTGAAGTGTAAACAGCACATCACTCTAACCTTCTCCTTCCATCATTACTATACATGAATGATCATCATAGAAATGTATTGTGCATCATAAAACGTGTAGAGATAAGACATAAGGCGATTTAATTCTCAGAACTGAATAATTAGCTATGCTTTTATTGGCAAATCAGAATATTTGAAGCCACTATTGGCCAACCTTACATAGGGATTGTCCAAAGGGCTCAAACCCTAAGTAGATAATATAAAGATAGATAACAAGATACTTTCTATATACAAGGTCAGATTGGGATCTGAAGAAGAAGATATGGTTGGTTGATGTGCCTGATGTGGTCCTTTCCTTCAATGGCGTGTTGGATTCACTCCCGCCATTTTCAGTGTCTCTGCCTCTCGAGGCCTGCTGGACACCAAGTTATACTTAGATTAGAACTTTTCATCTCGTAACAAAATGGGCACAAAAAGAGATGAGTGATGCTGAACATACTTGGTGTAAGGGTTGGCGCGGACGGGGTCGGGGATCGTGCGGGTATCCTCTTGGATGTGAGCCACCTTCCTCAGGAAGGACTTGTTAAGAAACTTGTCAGCCGAGCTGATCACACCGTCCGGGTCCTCCACTTCGGGCACCGTCTCTCGCTTCTTCTTGCTCACCTTGACTCCCGGCGAGTGGACCAGCTGCTGCTTGGCCGTGTGCGTCCCCATCATCATCGCCACCAACACCATGGCCAGCACCATCCCGAGCGGCGCATACTCGCCCCTCATCATCAAGCTCCTGCACAAACGGTTGATCAGCACTCGCGGGCGAGTCATGAGGATTGTTGTTTGGTGCTCTCTCGTGCACAGACGATTTCAAGAATTGCGTCGATTGAGCAAACCTGTCATGGTGGTGATTGGCATGTGCGGCATTGGCCGTCGCAGCGAACATCTTGGGTTTGGTGGCCGTCGCAAACGACCGGTGGTGGCTCGCTCCCGCTCGGCTCAGCATCGATCTCCAATAGCCCTAGAGTCACAAGATTATTATACATCAAGAAAACCAAAATAAGAAATTCACTGAAAAAGAAGAAGCTAAGAGGAATTTAGATAAGAGATGATCCTCACAGCTGCTCTATAAGCCATCTTTCTCTGGTCAAAATCAAAATCAAACTCTCCTTCGATGAATGGATATGATTGTGATCTTCTGAACAGAACTTTAAGCAGCCACTTTATATAGAGCTCCATTTGATAGCTGAGGGAGAAAAATGAGGGAGAGCAGGACACGTGGCAAGTTAGGATTTCTTGAACAGACACGTGGCGCCTTCTCATTGGATCAACCTCTTTGACCATGCATTGCCGTTCAACTGTAGTTACGGATTTCGTGGGACGGAGAAGCGTGAGCGTTGCCTTTCGTTGCGTTAGGAAGAGATTATATTGGAAATGCTAATTTTGAGATAATAAGGCCATGCATAATTAGCTTTTCATCTTTACCAAAAAAAAAATAATTAGCTTTTCATAAATTTACAAAATCTCTAAATGCTCCTAAACTTGAATCTCTTTAAATCATTCAATTTAAGGATTGATTGTTACGACTTGCGAGAGATAGAAAGAAAACTATATAAGGATAGCTATTTTTATTTGAGAATGAAACGTGCTACCAAAAAACAAGCGATCGAATACATATATGAATAGAAGGAAATAAATCAGATACCGGTTCGGTTGCTGTGACTTCATCCACAAGAAGAGCAGCAAAGAATTCCAGTAAAGATCAAATGGTACAATGGGAGATTACATTCCATTCAAGTCACTTAAACACCCTCAATATTTTCCAGCTCTCAATTTTCACCCAATAATTCACACAGGATTTAAATCTCACATTTCCTTGCGAAACAATTTTCTCAATCTCAAAATGAAATTTACAAATTTTATTCCAAGATTTATTGGCTTCAAAATATTTGCAATTTCTTTTAAGATATAATTCACAAACACACCGCATAAGTGGCTGTTATGGCCAAAAGCTCATCTCCTCACTGCTGGGCAAAAATCAAAAACCAGTTCTTATATATATACACACATTTGGATCCAAACTAGGAAACCTACTCAAACTTGGAAATTTATTTAGATTGGATTTTTTTAAAAGCTCAAACTCGATATATATTTTCAACAAAACAAATGGTAGACTCACATCTCACATTATCTGACACGTGACGCATGAAGTGATCTTTGTGTCGGTTTGAAAGTACTCCATTTTGATGATTTGTTCTACATCAAGCAAATGCTGCAGATACAATGAGCACACAAGAAATGAGAATTTAAATAAGCTGCAATGGAATTGCGTGAATGGACTTGGTAAGCATTTGACATTTTTCCCAATCGGTCGAGGCATCTTGTGTTGTGATAGCGAAGTGAGGCTCTCTTGGGTCACCTTTGGTGAAGCAGCTGCATCAGCAACCTTCTCATCTGCTGATTTCTCCGAGAGGCTAATTAAAACAAATTTTCTGCTCAAAAAGAGGGACAAAGAGACATAAGAAGAGTTTACGGTAAGATCAGAAGCAGAAGTACTGCACAAATACTTGATGGAACTAGAAAGCATACGATCATAATTTGATTGGTAAAGCTAAACAGCGACTAATATCAAATCATATGTCGGCTCTACATGTATGCCAAACTACTGAGTTCTTTCTGTGACGCAATAATTCGATCCTAGTAAAGTGAAAGGAGGCATTTGAAGGGGTTTCTGAGCTCTTTGAGAAAAATTGGAGGACTGGTTCTAGGGGCAAAAAGAATGGTGATATTCGCGCATAGCATGTAAATATGGCATTCAAGCTTTCTCGCTTGACCAAAGCATTTATGTGATATGCGTCCATGGAAATGTGTCAGCAATCCTCGTGAAATTGCCAACGTCGACTAATGTGAACTTCAAAAACGACTAACGGAGTTGGTCAACTTGACTCCATTCCTAATTGCAGTACTTTTTTTTCTCCACTTGTGTTTTCTGTGGCAAAAGCTAGTTTTTGTTCCTTCCCTCCTCCTAATCATCCGGGGAAAGAGACTGATGAACAGTCAAAAGAGGAGTAAAATGGCATAATTAGAGGACTGCCATAAGAAATATTAAAAAGACCCCATGAAAAAGGTAGGAGACAATAACAAGGACACCATTCAGACAGTATACTCTCTTGTTGACTCTTCAGCTAAGCTGAGAGAGAGAGAGAGAGAGAGAGAGAGAGAGAGAGAGAGAGAGAGAGAGGCTTTGGCTTTGGTTAGATATGTTTGCTAGACTTGAGCATGGAAGTGCTAAATTTATAGTAGACACTTCGTTCATGCTAAGCAACTTTGTCTGTCTCCACCTTGCTTGAGAAGTTAATGCATATGGGTTGATGGATCCCACATCTGTCCTTGTTTATTGGAGATAATTGATTCATGCAAGCAACTTTGTCTGGTGAAGTCTCCCCCTTGCCTGAGAAGTTAATCCATAGTGCTTGATGGATCCCACGTCCATCCTTGCTTATTCCTCCCCTTTTGTCCTTTTTGCAGAATTATCCAAGGTTTTGTTCACCTTCTTGAGGAAGTTTTATGGCCTTGCTGTCATCTTTTAGTGTTGTGAATGTCCTTCTCAACTCATCTCTTTTTTTCTATCTATCCCCCTATGTGGTGAACAGATTCCTCTTGTGGGGTCATTTCATCGAAAGAAAGGGCTAATTCCAAAAAAAAAGCACAAACTTTAGGTCGAGTGATAATTCTGACCCAAACTTTTTTTGTCCGGTAAATAAGCACCAACTTTAGGCCGAGTAACAATTCTGACTCGAACTTTTTTTTGTTTCATAAAAAATCACAAACTTTCACCATTATTCCAAATCTGACCTCCAGTTAACTTTCTATCTTAAGTTACCCTTGTTTGAGAAAAAAAATTATGTTCGTGAGCTTAACGGATCTCGTCCATGGTGTCTGTCAATGGGCGGTGGTCTACAACTTCAAATTTTGACAAAATAATGAAGTCTAACCAAAGAAATTCAATTTGGAGATCTTTTTGACTTGCCGGTAAAGTAAAAAAGATGAACAGTTTTACTATTATTCTTCAAACTGTGGCTTGAGAAGAAGATAATGAATAGTGCTTTAAATCCAGTCAGTAAGCCACGTTGATTTATTGCTGAGATGGAATAGTCAAATTGGATAATCTATGGTTCTAAGTCAAGGGAGGCTTGATTTGGGATTTAAGTAAAAATTAATGATTTTTTATGAGATAAAAAAAAGTTGAGATCAAAATTTTCACTTGACCTAAAGTTGGTACTCTTTTACGAGACAAAAAAAAGTTGAGGACAGAATGATCACTCGACCTAAATTTGATGCTTTTTTTTTTTGGAATTAGGCCCCGAAAGAAAGGAGTAAAAGTTGACATTTCCTTCTTACCGCTAGTTACTTCAACATTGGCCTATTTTTTTTTATTAGTAATCAAACCAAATTCATAAATATTATCGATTCAATGGAGAAGTTATCAATTCACTAAACAAGTTGTCAATTTTAATGGTTATCGATCGGCTACTTCGTTATCGATGTCGATATTTGTTCGACTCCCAAAATTGGTGTACAAATTGAGAAAGCCTTTACTGTAATATTGGTTTCAAGAGTCTTTACGTGTTTCTATGTCTAGTTTAATGTTTGTGAATTCCTAGGAATCTATCTCCTTAGAATGCTTGATATATTTATGAGTAAAATTAAGAGTCATGTAACAAGCCTATATAAAGACAAGTATTGTGATCATTGAAATAAGATAAAATAAGGTAAAATAAGTAAAATGCCTATTCATTTCTTTCTCTTAAGTTGTGTGAGTTGTGAGCGTTTTACCATAAAACATCCACTACAAAAAAACATGTTTTTTCCGACGAAATTTTCAACGAAAAATTCGAAAAAATTCGTTGGAAAACGAATTTCCAACGAATTTTCCAACGAAAAAAAATTCGTTGGTAATAAGTCGTCGCAAATTTTTCCAACGAAAAATTTCAATTTTCGTTGGAAATTTGCAACGAATTTTTTTTCGTTGGAAAATTCATTGGAAAACTCGTGGCTAAATTCGTTGGAAACGAACTTTTTTTTCCGACGAATTTTTTTTCGTTGGAAACTACAAATTTTTTTTTGTCGAAAAATCGTGGAAATTTTTTTTCCATTGAAAAAATTTTTTTTTGGTCGAAAAATAGCCCTCACCGCCGGCGAGGGCCAGCCTCGTCGCCGGCGAGGGCCGAGCTCGCCTGCCATGGCAAGCTCGGCCCTCGGCATGGCCGACGAGGGCCAGCCTCGTCGCCGGCGAGGGCCAGCCTCGTCGCCGTGGCCGGCGAGGGCAAGCCTCGTCGTCGGCGAGGGCCGAGCTCGCCCAGATCTAGGCGAGCTCGTCGCCGGCGAGGGCCGAGCTCGCCGGCCATGGCGAGCTCGAGCTCGCCCAGATCTGGGCGAGCTCGGCCCTCGTCGACGACGAGGCTTGCCCTCATGGCCGGCGAGGCTGTTGCGCCTCTTCTTGTTCTTCCCAGAACAAGAAGATGAAGAAGAAGCAGCAGCAGCAGCAGGGGCGGGAGCAGGCTTCGGGGTCGCCGCCCGTCGAGTCCGTCGTCGTCTCCTAGCCTCGCCGGCGACGAGGCTTGGTGGCGTCGGGGGCGTCGTAGGCTTGAAGGCTTGGTGTCCATGGCGCCGGAGCCGGAGCCGGAGGAGGAGGGGGGCGGCGGGGGAGGAGGCGGAGGGGGAGGCGGAGGGGGAGACGGAGGGAGAAGGTGAAGGCGAAGGAGAGAGAGGGTGAAGGCGAAGGAGGGAGAGAGAGAGAGAGAGAGAGAGAGAGAGAGAGAGAGAGAGAGAGAGAGAGAGAGAATGTTGAAATTTAGAGTTGTGGGAATAACGAGCGCGAAAATATTGAATAAGAAAGAAGTAGGGTTTTCGTTGTAAAATTCGTGGAAAATTTCTCACGAATTTTGCAACGAAAATTGTACACACTAAAATAATTGTCCGAAATTGGGAATTTCCAACGAATTTTCCAACGAAAATTGTACACACTGAAGTAATTGCCCGGAAAATTGAAATTCGTTGGAAAATTCGTTGGAAATTTCCAACGAATTTTCCAACGAATATAAAAAATGACGAACAGTATCGGTTTTTTTTTGTAATTCGTTGGAAAATTCGTTGGAAATTTCCAACGAATTTTCCAACGAAAATTGTACACACTGAATTAATTTCCCGGAAAATTGAAATTCGTTGGAAAATTCGTTGGAAATTTCCAACGAATTTTCCAACGAATATAAAAATGCCGAACATTATCGGGTTTTTTTTGTAATTCGTTAGAAAATTCGTTGGAAATTTCCAACGAATTTTCCAACGAAAATTGTACACACTGAATTAATTTCCCGGAAAATTGAAATTCGTTGGAAAATTCGTTGAAAATTTCCAACGAATTTTTCAACGAATATGAAAAATGTGGGTTTTTTTGTAATTCGTTAGAAAATTCGTTGGAAATTTCCAACGAAAAAAATTCGTTGGAAATTTCCAACGAATTTTCCAACGAAAATTGTACACACTGAAGTAATTTCCCGAAAAATTGAAATTCGTTGGAAAATTCGTTGGAAATTTCCAACAAATTTTTTTTCGTTGGAAATTTCCAACGAATTTTGCGACGAAAATTTTTTCGTTGGAAATTTCCAACGAATTTTACGACGAAAATTTTTCGTTGGAAATTTCCAACGAATTTTGCTTTTCGTTGGAAAATTTGTCGCAAATTTGCAACGAAAATTTTTTCGTCGCAAATTTTCGTGGCAAAAATCAAGTTTTTTTGTAGTGATCTTGAATCAACAACTCTCTAGAAGAATCGACAAATCACCTTGAAATTATTCCCATCGTTTTTGGCTAAATCACTCTAACGACCCGTGTTTCCAAAGACACTGCTCTTGACACCACTCCAATTTGGAGGGAACGCAATAGCACAACAAGAACTTTGTTTTAAAGCTCAAACAAACATAACTAGATCACTCTCAAAACATCATTCTACTTCCCTCGAATCGTCTCAAGGGACTTGACATGATGAAGTCTCCCCAAGTTAAATACTAGGGAAAATTACAAAAAAAATCCTAAACCTTTTGTAATTGTGTCAATTCAGTCCTAAACTTTTTTTTTTGGCAAATTCAATCCTAAACCTTTTGCAAACCAGCCAATTTAGTCCTTTTGGCTAGCCGGCGCTGACGTGGCGCCGGCCGGCATCCACATGGTGATATTTTAATATTTTCAAATTTTTTTCCTTTTTTCTTTTCCTTCTCCCCCTGGCCTATCCAGCCAGGGGGAGAAGGAAAAGAAAAAAAAAGAAAAAAAGAAAAAAAATTGAAAATATTAAAAAATATATTAAAATATTGTCACATCGACGCCGGCCGCGCGGCCACGTCAGCGCTAGCCGGCCAAAAGGACTGAATTGGCTGGTTTGTAAAAGGTTTAGGACTGAATTGGTAAAAAAAAAATTTATGACTGAATTGGCATAATTGCAAAAGGTTTAGGACTTTTTTGGTAATTTTCCCTAAATACTCTCTAGCAGTCCCGGAAAAGTAGTCTGTGAAAATGCAGTGAGTGTCATAGTAATTTGCTAAGAAAACAGGTTGTCGCTACATATATGAAACTGTGCGGTGGACCTTGTCTTAAGGTGATCCATATGTTCATGGCCTTTTCTCACATCACGAGTTATGTTTTGGATTTTGTTGGGCGGCTTGATATAGGTCACCGATGTACCGATGCCTCTAAATGTAAGCTCTCTCCTATTCCTCACCCTTTAACAATCAGTGTTGGTTCAAATGTATTCTCGGTCCTCATTTGTTGTTTCTTGCGTTTTGAGTTCTGAATACCTGTATGTGATTCTGGGAAGACTCAGAGCTACTACTGGCTGCTATTATTTCATCTTGCAAAAGACAAACGCTTCTACTTGTCCTGAACATACATATAAAGATCTTAACTTCTTATAAAGTAGGCTGTGTCCTATGTAGACTGATTAATTAGTTCGCATGTTGCGTCCATGGACCGTGCCTCCAAAGACAACCAAACTCATGCGATCGATCCTTAAATGAGCTTGATAAACTAAAGAAAGACATGGAATGATGGATTGCAAGTTAACTTTTAAAGGAAACATCACTGTGGCAACTTGTTGATTCTTCCATTATATACAGCAGGGAACGAAAAAAGTAAGTTTTACAGCAGTCGTCCATCTAATTAGATCTTCCAATTCCGTTAAAGTAAAATTAAGTACAAACTACAAAGCATTAGCATCAAAAGGAAGACAAGCTCCATACATCATGAATTATTACACAACATACAGAATTATTTTTTACTCTTGTACTTGTCAATGATGCTGCATCACACTCGGGGCAAAATAGTAGTGAAAATAGCAGTGATGGCGATCAACAGGAAAATCACGACGAGCACGTTCACAAGATTAAGAAGTGGAGGATTTGTGGAACTTTTTGTGTTCTTGGTGGTTGGTCTGGCCAATGCAGTCGCTAAATTTGATTTCTCTCGGGCATGTTCAATCTCCTCGCTGTTTGTCCTTTCGGGTGAACTACCGGCTGAAACGTGCTCTTTGTATTCTAGAACCTGCCAACATAAAGTGTTTTAAATAGTGAGCTGATAGGGAAAAAGACAACATGTTCTAATGAAGAACTTTCCTAGTTTTTTTCTAATGCATGGAACCGCGCCAATCAAACTAAATAGTCCAACAAGGCACATCAAGACTGGAAGATAATAGCAAGACAAAATCGGTTAAACTGGGAGCTTCTTTCACCTTTGCTGTGGCTGCAGATGCATCCCAAGATACACATTCTGGTTTAACATTTCTCAATGCAAATTCCTGCTTCTTAACCTTTTCGAATGTCTGCTTTTCGTCACTATGAATTCTTGGAGTCTCGGGCTCTTTCAGAAGCTCCATAGGTTTGGCGGAGGAAACATGTGAGCTGTTGAATTCACTCTGTATGACGCCTTCCATTTCCTCAAAATGAAAACCACAAGGGACTGATTCAATTGTTGGTGTTTGGTGATTCTAGAAAGTATATATTTGGCCATGCTGCAACAAATCATCGCATAAGATCAAATGGATCAACGGAACTAACCAAGGCATTATTTTGATCTCATGAGAAACATTCACGACTTTTAACTATCAATTTGTCTGGAAGCTCTAATCACACTCAGCCTTTTAGTCATCTTCTACCTTGATCGATGTCTCAGTGGCAATTTCCTTATTATATGTTTTCTGGTTCGTAGTTCTTCACCATTCTTCTTACTACTTTAATTAAAGTTAACAAAGCACGAGCAATTTAGAATGAAATTTCACTTCCTTTTGGTAGAAGAATGCTAGAATCGTCTCTATGATTTTCTTGAAGCAGATTTTAACAAAATTAATTGTTTTCATAAGTGCCTATGAACCACATATCCAATATATAATTCGCTGCAGTCAAAAACAGAATCCTCACTATCTAATTAACTACCCAAGCAATGCACGTCAACATTTAAGAACAGTAATAAGACACAATGGGTTAGTTCAGGAGTTGCTTTCACCTTTGCTCCGGTGGCTGTTTCATCCAAAGATATGCATTCTGGTTTGATACTTTTGGCTGGAGTTTCCTGCTTAACCTTTTCAAACCTCGGCTCTTCATCTTTGCTATAACATTTGACACTGGGAGGCAGCATAGGTTTCTCAGGGGCAACAAGTGAGCCGTTGCTCTTATTCTCCCCCACACCTTTCTTTTCCTCAGCAGCAATAGACATCTGGAGTTCTGTTGTTGGCCAAAACTCCATTGGAACTGGAGGGCCACCCTGCAGCGACAGATTACATGAGATAATAGGAATCAGAGGAAATAACTGAGGCATAAACTTAATTTCATAACAAGCCTTCAAGATTAGGTTTTAAATTGTCCACGTTCTTATATGATTGAAAGTAATTAAGCACGAGTAACTTAGCACGGAATTCCACTTTTGTTTTCCGCAGAAAGATTCTATAATGAACTTTCTATTCTACACAAAGATGATTGAAGGAAAATTATCCTTATATTTCAGATAACCTGGAAAAGGGAAGTGCCCTTCCGATGCATTTCAAACCATTATAAGCCTAAATCTCCTCGAGAAGTAATCGCAGCAACCAAATGAAATTTCAAGGGAAGAATTTTGACCTGGAACCTCACTCCGCTCACTGAAGCAGGCTGAAGCAGCTGCAGGAACTCACGCGAAAAAGCTTGAAGTTGGTTCTCGGGCTGAAATGAGGCCTCCATCAGTGACTTCATCATTGCTTGGATCAAAAACTGTATTTACAAGTAAAAGATTGGTCATTAATGCATTTTGCATGCTCGTTAAGACAGATATTAAGTGAACAAACAGAACATGTTTTCCTTCGCACCTCAGGAAATGAGTCCTCATGATCACGTTGATGAAGAACCGAAACCAAATCCGCCAGAACGGCTCCAAGCTCTAATTCTACGGTCAAATCGTCAGCCTTCTCATCTCATTTGTACTTTAAGCTACACAGAACATAATTCCTATTCAACTGTCACGAGACCATGTTATTCCAGTTCATACTATTGGATCATCAACAGTAAAATTCTGCTCACAAATTTGGGAAAAACAATATCATTCTCTACATATGCATAAGATTTCATCTTCTGTAGTAGAAACCGAGAAACAAAAAATGCTTCTGTGCTTCCTTAGGACTCGTGGAAACTTATAATCGAGTGTTTCAGATTACTGTAGCTATACTTCTCATACGATATGTTATCAAGTTCATGCATCTAGTGAATCTAATCTATTGCAACAAATAAACGAGGGATAAATTGAGTACATCTTTGGTGGGTAGATGATATTCGTGGATGACCCAGTTGGTCCTGACGCCCTCAGAGCCCCAACCTATGCCGAAGACTAATATTTTCTTAGTGCCGATTACTCTGTTGGTGTCTCTGGCCTTGACATTCCGATCTTTACCAGTCTTCTTCCAATAGCCGGAGGGAGTCGATCGTTTAACCTGTTGGGGCATTTGCAGAGAGAAGAACCACCACTCTTGAAATTTGTCAACCAGGCAAATGATTGATTCGCCTGTCAATCTCAATGATTTCTTGTTATCAATAACTAATATTTCTTTCTTTGCCAAAACGAAGAAAAAAATTTTGCATTCCACAATGGTTTGCACCTTATAAAATGACATTTCACCACCAGAAACTATCAAATTCACATCTCATCAGCACATTCCCTCAACTTTTCACCAATTAATGATAAATATTATGCTCCAAAAACCCATATACTTCAGGTATTAAGTTTTGTAAATCATGGATGCAGAGAGATTGTATCAAAGGAGCAAGCAAAGTGACAGTAGTATCTGTTCTTACCATGAAACTTGTGTGGTAATTGCCAAGGATCCCACTCACAGATGTCGACATTGGGGATTATGCAGGGACGGTCTACAAGTCCTTGGACTCGATTCTTCAAGTAATGGTCGAGGAATTCCTCGTCAGTTGGATGGAATCTGTATCCGACCAGCAAATTGTTTGGGATGACCACAGCTCCTATCTCATTCCGTTCTGTTCTTCACCCAACACACAAGCAAAACTAATGAACTCACTTCAGTTTGTGGAAGCAGAAGAGTGAGTATCAACAAACTACAATTTGGGATGGTCTTTATTGAAGTCTTCCCTTCCTTGAGAAGTTACCAAACTTCTGGTATGTGGACATCGGAAAACTCTTGATCGTGATTGATAGCTGATAGGGATGGTTTTTTGTCTGCTTTTCCTTGTCCTGGTGGATCCTATCGCATAAATCAGACTAATCTCAGATTCTGATCATTCTGTAAGGTACGGTTGTTCACTATAAAAATTTGCTTTGCTTTCTCATATAATAATGACGATATCCAGGAAATATCTGGGATTTGCTCCTGTGATGTGTGTCCTAGTTGTTTCCTCTAATTGCAATAGGAGACTTTTCTGTTCATTATATTAATGGCATAGTGTGAATTTGAGTTAAAATCAACCTGCTAATAGTCAGTTAACATGAGGGCTGTCCATTCATGTATGCATTTTCATCATATAACAAAGTTTCACCATACACGGTCTCTTTATGTGACAATGCACCAATAAATTATGTACAATTGGGATTTTCGTTAGCGCTTTGTTTAGTTTAAAAAAAGAACTTCCCTGGTTACTAACTGAGCTGCATGTAATTAGCTTCACCTCCTTTCAGTTTAGGTAAGACTAAACTATGAATGGTCATTTCATGCGACCGATCAAAGGAGATTGCTAAGTGGCATATTTGCGCCTATTCCTTGTGCTGCGAGGCCAGATTAGCCGTCACTCCCAGAACTCATTTTCCTAAGACAGCAAGGGAAAATTGAATGTTTTCTTCTTTTATTGAGCATGTCATTACAATTTCACTGTTGAAATATGCTGAAATGTCAGATTGCAGAAAAGCGCTAAACTGCAGGAGGTTTCGAAGATCACTTGCAATTCCGCCTTACATGCATAACCCGTGGAACTCCGAAAACATCCCACTGACCTCATAGACCAAGTGAGATGTGAGCATAAGCTCTCGTTGGTGAGACAAATATGAGATTGCACGCAATTGATGGTTGTGGAGAATCAAACCCGTGTCATGTGAACTATTCCCCAGTTAAGTATGTTCCTTAACCGTTAAACCAGCGGCATGGAGTTAAAAGCCGGTGTTATTGCCGCTTCCTTAAGTCTATATACTCACTGATTATGGCGATTATCTGCTTTTTTTTCCGATGGAGGGTGGACTTCGTGTACTCTTTTTCAGTAACCACTTTCATGAAGTAGAGTCCGCTTACACTTTTAGCTTGTTATTTACGTTTTGGACGAGCCATCCTTCCAATAGAAGTCATAAATCAGGCCATCATACATGGAATTCAGATTGATCGCAAGCTCCAAAATGATCAATGCAGCAAATTAAAATGAGAAGACTTCTCAGTAAGAAGGAAGATTTTATTCCTAATACACAAAGCTTATCGTAAATCCACATTTAGCATGTAGAAACCTAACTTGAATACGGATTCACAAGTGTCTTCGGTCGCTTGGATCGGTCGGACAAGGCAGCAGGATCCTACTAGAAAATAGACGGGGACATGAGTTGGATAATATGTGATAAAAGTAGTTCAAAGCGGCAGCATATCTTCATAGAACAGAGGTGCACATGACAGTATCTCAATCAATAGATGCCGACTGGTGCGCATGAAACATAATCACATATGCTCTGCAAAAGCAAATAGTTCGGTGAACGAATTCGATAGTCATGCTTGAGTCTGCAAAGAGCAGAGCACATATCGAGCGAATGAGGTAAGTATTTGTACCTGGCCTCTTGAAGTGTACTAAAGCATATCGGCATTTAGGTGATATTCGTGCATCACTCATGCCCATGTGTTCCGGTCAAGAACCAGGAATGATCAGGGTACTGCCACGTAACTCGCCCTTTCAGCTTCAATGAATGGTTCACGATTCCTCAGGTGACGGGCTTTGCCTGCAAAGTCTTCCATCGCACGTTCTCTGCAGCACAAAGACATGAATGTCTTGGACTTGGTTGGGGATAAGTTTGATGTTCAACCCGTGTGAGGAGATGAATTTATACTGCGCTTGTTTTGAGTTGTGGAGTCCTGCCTGCTTCGTCTGACGCACTGTTCTTTACCTTACTTGGGAAGTTGTCTATTCGTTGGACTTGTTTCTCAAGTCTGACAACTTGCTGGAGAAGTTGATGGCTTACTTCATTAGACCTTTCTTCATTTTTTTCTGGTGGTTACCTTACTTCTTATTTTTTAGGTTAATATCACGAAAAACTCCAAACAAGTATAGTTATGATAAATTTATCCTTGACTAATTTTTTTACCATAAAAAATCTCAAATTGATACACTTGTAAAAAATTTACCCAAACTAATTTTTCGACCACAAAAAAATCCCAAACCGGTATACTTGTAACAAATTTATCCTCCGTTAAATTAGATTAATATCATGAAAAATCACAAATTGGTAAACCTATGACAAATAGAGAGCTAAAACCCAAAATTGGTACACCCGTCAACTGTCACCTATCATCAAACTCAGAAATTTGAATGTAAAATTTAACGAAAATTAACAGAGTATAAATTTATCACGGATGTACCAGTTTTGGGTTTTTGATAGTTAAAAAATTAGTTTGAAGTAAAATTATTACAGGTGTACGGATATGGACTTTTGACCTAATCATTCTAACACCCCTGTATCCCCAAAACCCAGGTCTTAACACCACTCCAATTTGGAGGGAAGGCAATAACACAGTAAGGCCCCGTTTGGTTCAGTTTTGGGAAGGGGCTTTCGGCCTCGAAAGCCCCTTCCTAAAATGCTGAACCGTTTAGTTCGGCTTTCCAAGTCCGGAAAGCCAAAAGCCAGCATTTGGAATACCAGCTTTGGGCTTTCGGCATTCCACAAATGCTGAATCCTATTTTTCCCCTCCCAAATTGCCCTCACTCAAATTTCAATTTTTCGATTTTGCCCTGCTACTGTTCATCATCTTCTTGGCCGGCGAGGGTGGCCGACGAAGGGCCAGCGAGGGCGGATCTGGCTGGCAAAGGGCCAGCCAGAGGCCGGCGAGGTCGCCTGACCTAGGCGACGGCCGCCTAGGGTCGGCCAACCGCCCAGGCACCGTCGCCTGGCGGCCGCCTGGGTCGCGCGACCTCAGGCGACCGCCGACCCAGGCGACGGTGCCTGGGCGGTTGGCCGACCCTAGGCGGCCGTCGCCTAGGTCAGGCGACCTCGCCGGCCACCCTCGCTGGCCGAGAAGATGATGAACAGTAGCAGAGGCAAAACCGGAATATTAAGAATAAAAATTGCAAAAGCCTTTTGCAAAAAAAAATTTATCAAACATTACTTAGGCCAAAGTAGCTTCCCAAAATTTTTTTTACCAAACACCACTTGCATTTTTCCAAGTAACTTTCACCTAAAGGAATTTACATTCTCCCAAATTATATTTGAAAAGCCGAACCAAACGGGCCCTAAGTACTTCTCTTTAAAGCTCATACAAACAAAACTCGACCACCCTGAAAACGCCATTCTACTTCCCGTGAATCATCTCAAGGAACTTTACATAATGAAGTCCCCCCAAGTTAAATGCTTTCTAACTCCCCGAAAAGTAGTTTGTGAAAATGCAGCGAGTGTCAAAGTAATTTGGTCAAAACTAGAGTGGTGTTGGAGTAAATTAACCTGTTTTAAATGGTCAAACCGAACTATGGCCTCTACCTTGCACTGTTCCTTCAACACTGTCTTTTCTTCTTCTTTCTTGTGCAATCAAGTTGTTGCGGAAGCCAAGCGATCAAATAATAAAATTGATAGAATAAGAAAATAAATCAAACACCAGATTTACGTGGTTCGGTCGTAGTGACCTACGTCCACGGGAAGAGCAGCACGGAATTCCACTATAAATCAAACGATATAATGGAGATTACAACCATACTCGAGTCATTCAAACACTCTCGATGTTTCTCAAGCCCCAATTACACCCAATAACTCACGCAGTATTTAGCTCCACAATTCCTCACGAAATAATCTCTCAATCTCGCAAAAAAATTATACACAAATCTTAATACAAGATTTAATCGCTACTAACACTTGAATTCTTGATGTAATTCCACGAACAAAATTCACGAACCCAATGCCAAGCACTCGCTTAGAATAACTTCACGTTAACCGCGGCGCTTCAAGACTTCTCTTCGCTCTCTCTACGACGTGCACCCTCGAGTATATATATATAAGTCATCGCCAAGAGATGTGGATAATTGTCTCGGTCAAAGAAGTCAACACCAAATTTGGATAAGGAAACAAGTCTAGCTGAACTTTCCTATTTTGTTGCCTTAGCTGACTCAAGAAGAAATTTTATTTCCTTCTTTGTCTGACATGTGTTGATCCCAGTCAAAGTCCAATATTTCTAGTTTGAGAACAGGGACTCCAACATGCATTAGGAAAGTAAATTTCAGATATTTTCTTTTTGCTCGATTTCGGATGTCTGTAAAATATCAAATCGAAATATTCAGATTTTCGTTTTGGGCTCAAACTCGAGACATATTTTTAACAATCTCCACCTTGGCTCGACGTTTGAGCCAAGTCACAATCGCTTTGATAGAAATCCAAATTTCGCTACTACTCTCCCATAGCCCCAATGGGCTGAACCGCCATAGATATCTTTCAAGTCCAAGCC
The DNA here is from genome assembly GCA_031216405.1 of Syzygium malaccense. NCBI lineage: Eukaryota > Viridiplantae > Streptophyta > Magnoliopsida > Myrtales > Myrtaceae > Syzygium > Syzygium malaccense. The sequence goes on along the minus strand of CM062259.1, from coordinate 13,053,339 downwards.
TCGCTTGAACTTCGCCATAGCCGTGTACCTTATCAGAATACCGACTCCACATGCACCTTTAACCGCTCCACAAGGATTTTCCGACACAACCTCCTCAATTGCAAATAAAGCAAAACCATCATTGCATCCATACTTGTTCAGAGATCGAATACGCACATTGTCAATATCAGCAGTTACAGCAACTGTTGACTCAATAGGCTTCACCTCGCTACAAGCACCATCTGTGTCGATTACTTCGCTAGTATCCGCTATCTTAAGAGTTTTTTATTGCAACTCCACCTCATGCTGATCACCGTCCAAATCCGTATAAACATTGCTATTAACACTCCTAGCCAAAAGTACTGGAGACTCGTCAAATGTAACTTCTCTACTGATAATAGGTGAATTTAATTTCAGGCACCACAACTTATAGCCTCGTTTACCTTGTGCATAACCTAGGAACATGCACTTTCTTGTCCTTCCATCGAGCTTACCATCACTAACTCGAACATAACATGAACAACCAAAAATTCTAAGAACAGAATAATCAGCAACGTTACCTGACCACACTTTTTCAGGAGTCCGACATCCAATCGCAGTCGATGGGGATCTATTTTTCAGATAGCTCGCCGTACTAAGTGCATTCGCCAGGAATTTCCTAGCCATACCAGTACTAGAGAGCATTTTATGGGCCGTCTCTAGTAATATTCTGCTCATCAACTCTGTAACCTATTGTGGTTCAATGGCACTAGTGCTGTGTTTTACTATGCCTTTCTTTATGCAGAATTCGTTTAATAGCTCAGAGCAAAATTTCATACTATTGTCAGTCCGCACCTACTTAATCGTTTTACCAGTCTCCTTTTCGATCAAAGCTTTCAACTGCCTGATCCTGACAATAGCATCAAACTTGTGCCTTAGCACAAACACCCAAGTCTTCCTCGAGTTGTCATCAACAACTGTTAGCATAAATCTGGCACTCTTCCTCGAAAGAAATCGCGACAACCTACGAACATCTAAGTGAATCAATCCTGCAATTCCCGTGGTTTCTCTGACAACCGTACTAAACTGCACTTTCCGCCGTTGATCTAAATCACAGCACTTGCATACATTCAGTTCGTTAGCCACATAACCACATAGCAAATTTCTTTCACTTAGAACCTTCATGCTTCTCTCGCTAATGTGCTCCAAACACATATGCCACAATTTAAACTCTCGAACCGATGCTTTCGACGTTTCCGCAGCGAATTCCGTCACTGTCTCTCCTTGAAGTTCATACAGGCCACTATACTTGATTCCTTTCATTATCACCAAGACACCTTGAACAACTTTCAGAAGTCCACATTCTGAAGAATATCGACACCCAGCCGAATCCAGGGCACTCAAGGAAATCAGATTTTTCTTCAACTCTGGAACATGCCTTACTCCGGTCAATATCCACACAATACCATCATGCATTCTGATTTTGACATTACCAACACCAATAACATCGCATTTAGCGTTGCTCCCCAACTGCACTTTACTACTATCCGTGCACTGATAAATAATAAACCAGTTCCTGTTTGGTGTAGCATGAAAAGAACAACCAGAATCCATAATCCATCTGCCAAACGACAAATCATCAGTGACAGACAAGATAAAATCAGCATTCTCCGAATTACTGTCTGCTATAGCAGTAACGTCATCCACAGAATTAACTCTAATTTCCTTACCCTTGTCGTTTTTTAGCTTAAGGCAATCCCTTCTAATATGCCCCCTCTTGCCACAACTCTAATAGACAATACCACCAGTCCTATACTAACTTCGTCTATTCGAGTTTATACTACTTCTGCTAACACGTGTACTAGTTCTTCCTCTATTTTCACCTACTAAAGCAGCACATACATATTCATCGGATTCTCTTATACGGATGTCTTCACTCAGAATTAAATCTCAAATACCATCAAACGTCAAACTTGTCGACCTAGAGGAATTACTAACAGCAGTAACAGTAGTATTCCAACTATCAGGTAATGAGGGTAATAGAATCAAAGCATGTATCTCATCTTCAAAGTCAATCTCAACTGAACTCAATTGACTAACGATCACATTGAATTCATTAATATGATCGACAACTGACGCACCTTCGCTCATCTTCAAATTAAACAGACGTCGCATCAAATAGACCTTGTTGATCGCAGAGGGCTTCTCGTACATGTCCGATAGGGCTTTCATCAAACCCGCCGTGGTCGTCTCTTTCACGATGTTAAACGCGACGTTACGTGTCAACGTCAGCCGAATAACACTCAAAGCTCGTCTATCCAGCAATTCCCAATCAGCTTGCTTTATCGTCTCTGGCTTCTCCCTAGACAAGGGCAAGTGCAATTTCATCTTATATAGATTATCCTCAATCTGCATTTTCCAGAAACCAAAATCCTTCCCATCAAATCTGTCGATTCTCACTTTTCCTTCTTCCACCGCCATTGATTCACTTCAACTTAAGTAAGGCCAGGCTTTGATACCAATTATTGCGAAAGCCAAGCGATCAAACAATAAAATTGACAGAATAAGAATATAAATCGGACACCAGATTTACGTAGTTTGGTCGTAGTGATCTACGTCCACGGGGAGAGCAGCACGGAATTCCACTATAGATCAAGCGATACAATGGAGATTACAATCACACTCGAGTCACTCAATGTAACAGCCTGAATTTCGATGTAATTCCGGGATCAATAAAACTGATATTAATTCGCATTCATTTTAGTAAGTCTCGCCCAGAGCTGATCACTCTCGGGATACTAACCAATGGGGCATGGCTAACTAGGAAACGATGTGTGGACCGAGGACCCTATCGTGAAACGGACATCGATCACAAGAGACGCTGAGGGAATATTCTGGGCCAACGTGGGCCGATCGTAGGAAAGGGTAATGGATTGGGTTTGGCCAAGGCCAACGATGTATAATAGGGACGCAGGTGATTCTGCAAGACCGAAAGTACACGTGGCCAACCAGTCCTGAATCTAAACCGAACGATCGTTACCTCTGGAACTAGTGATAATTTCTCATTCTCTCGATGATCGAGACCATTACGATATGGATAGCCCTAGGTCGATACGCGTAACCTCTAAACAGCCGCCCGTTAGTGAGAGACCCTGAAATTGAAAGTTTAGTGAGTTTTGTTCACGGAATTGGGTCCGGATTTCGATGTTGATTTTCGAAAGTTTAAGAGACTATTTTTGGGGATCTGATGTCATATCACGCTGGCCACACACATTTGGGGCTAGTACGAGTAAAAATTGAAAATTCGGTCCGGGGGTGAAAAATTACGGTTTTGCCCCTGTGGGTACCGGCATTGGATTTTTGGGCCGTTTGAGCTTATTTTTCTAGGCCGACGCCATTTTTGGGTGGCCACGCATACCGGGAGTCGTTATGGACAAAAATTAGAAAAATAATAATATTTTATTCCCGGAACTTCGCAGTCGATTTTCGAGGGCTTAAAAAGTGAATTTCGCGATTCCGACACCGGATTATGTCTACCATGAATATATAGGATCGGTATAGACAGAAATTGGAATTTCGGTTCGGGATCGAAAAATTACGAAAATGCCCCTAGGCCATTTTTAATTAATTCCGAAATTTGGATTTAATTTTGGGACTAACCAAGGTGAGTTAGGCTTAACTCAGGTTTGGTCAACCATGGTTAAGAGCAAATGACCATTCTACCCTTACTTTTATGGATTAGAACAAATATGGGCCTTTGGATTAGGGGCAAAAGTATCCAAGGCTTTGGATTTTTGACACTTGGCACCCTAGTCTGCAATGTTTGACCAGATATCTCTCTCTCTCTCTCACGTACAGAAGCATTCAGCCATTTTTTTTCCCCAGAATTTTCCTCTTCTTCTTCTTCACGTTTCTGGTTCTGCAGTCCCGTTTCTGCCGTTTCTGGTACTGTTCACGCCGGAACAGTACCAGCCGGAGCTGCCCCCACCAAGCCAGCACCACCATCAACCATTTCCACCTCTGTGTAGCCATCACAGCCCCGGTTTTTGTCCAAAACAGCCTTGTTTCTCTCTTTTTCTCTTTTCCGGTCTGCAAACAGTAACGCCGGAGCTTCGCCGGAGCTCTGATCGCCGTTCCATCGACACCCAGCCGTCCAGCACCGGCCGTACAGTTCCCGTACGGTTACTGTTCATCATCCGTACGGGGGGGCACTGTTCACGCCGGACCGTACGGACGTCGCCGCCGTCACCGCGCCTCACCGGCCGCCCGTTCCCGTACGTCCGTACAGTCCGTACGGAAAGTACTGTTCACGTCTGTGCAGCGGGGGGGGTACTGTTCACCCATCCATACGCTTCGCCGCCCCGGGAATTCCGCCGCCGATTGCACTGTTCATCAGTGATCGATCGCCATTCCCCGTCGTCGTGACTTCGGATTAGGTGAGTAAAATTCCTAAACCCAGATTAGGACTGATAGTGCGTCTTTCTGAACTGGTTTAGGTATTATCACTATATTTTGGACTGGCTTAGATAGTATCAGTGTGTAATTTAGACTGGGTTGAGGATTGACTGGTAGAATTTATTATCGGAAATTTATGGTAAACAATTGAGGATTTATTAGGGAGAGAAATTGGATTAATTGATCAATTTAGGAGCCCATTAGAAAATTACCGGGTATGTCCAGGTTAATTGATTGTACGTAATTTGTGCTTGATTGTGATTGAATTTTATTAGCGCTCATGGTGCATTGCATTGCATAACATGGACACGCATTGTGTATGCCGAGGGTGAGGCATGTGATGAACTTGTGCGAGAATGCGTATCTGCCATGAGTTGTGTGATCACCTAAAATACCCCGAAGCGTCATACGTTGGGTCCATATAATAATGAGTTGCGTGATCACCTAAGGACCTTTGGGTCGTGACCTTCGAGTCGATACCGTCCTCATGCACTTTGAAGTAGGACGATGCCCGGTACGTCCGGAAGGCGACCATCCTCATGCACTTTGAAGCAGGCTCTGGTTCGCAAGGAGAACAGTGTTGCGCCTCATGCACTTTGAAGCAGGCTAGAGACACTGGGCCAGATCGGTTGCTGCGCCTCATGCACTTTGGAGCAGGCTAGACGCACCGGGCCATGAAAAATTGATGACTCGAGTCGTAATAATAATGAATTGGGCAAGTGTGCCAGTGTGGGCCAGTGGGCCGGAGAAATGCGCATGACATGTCGACGACATTTGCATGCATGAACATACATAGACTGGCATACGAAGGTGTGAGAGTCGGTGCATAAGCATGTGATTGGCGTATGTGTGATAATGTGTGCCACGTATGTGCCATGATGATTATTATATATTGATATGTCTAACCTGCAGAGTCTGAGAAGGGTTTGATTATTGTCGTGTTGTGATTATAAATATTTGTTTCCGGTCAGGAGATTGCATGCTAGCCTAGCTTAGGTTTAGGGGTTGAACTCACTGAGATTTATCTCACGGTTGTGTAAACCGAAACATTTCAGACCCCCAGCCGTAGGATGCCGAGGACACCACCTCTTTTTGGGATACCGCATCATATCCAACGGTCACCGAGTGTATATCCTGGTGGAGACGGAGCAGCTTATGTGAGATGCTACTCAGTTCTATTTTGTGAACGTGGGAGAATTATATTACCATACCCAAGAGTTATGGCGTGGCTGCTGACCACTTTCGGCGTTGTGTCTTTTTAGTTATGTGTAAAGAATATATGAGTAAAAAGGTTTTTGTGTTGGTAATGTAAAATGTATATTGTCATGGAGGTTGTTTTATCTGTGGTCTCATGTGTTTATTTATACGGGTGTATATATATATATTTATATATGTGCTTCCGCTTGTGCTTGATCTCTGTGTGGGCATTGGGTCGGCGACGCTTCCTGGGACGTCGCACCATAATCGACCGTGACGGGATGTTGCGCTTCGTGGAGTACGGGGCGTGACACTCAAACACTCTTAGTGTTTCCCAAGTCTCAATTACACCCAATAACTCATGCAGTGTTTAGCCCTACAATTCCTCACGAAATAATCTCTCAATCTCGCAAAAGAATTATACACAAATCTTAACACAAGATTTAATTGCTACTAACACTTGAATTCTTGGTATAATTCCACGAACAAAATTCACGAACCCAATGCCAAGCACTCGCTTAGAATAACTTCACGTTAACCGCGACGCTTCAAGACTTCTCTTCGCTCTGTCTACGACGTGCACCCTCGAGTATATATATATATAAGTCACCGCCAAGGGATGTGGATAATTGTCTCGGTCAAAGAAGTCAACACCGAATTTGGATAAGGAAACAAGTCTAGCCGAACTTTCCTATTTCGTTGCCTTAGCTGACTCAAGAAGAAATTTTATTTCCTTCTTTGCCTGACATGTGTTGATCCCAGTCAAAGTCCAATATTTCTAGTTTGAGAACAGAGACTCCAACATGCATTAGGAAAGTAAATTTCAGATATTTTCTTTTTGCTCGATTTCGAATGTCCGCAAAATATTAAATTGAAATATTCAGATTTTCATTTTGGGCTCAAACTCAAGACATATTTTTAACACAAGTCACTCAATCTGTTCCATCAAAATTTGTCATCAATGGTGCTACAATGTTGTGCTGGCATGACAAATTGTCTTACATGGTCTGAGAGAGAGAGAGTGAGAGAGAGAGTGAGTGAGAGAGAGACAGAGAGAGAGAGAGGCCATTACGTTCGAAACCCTTATGTGAACTGCATCTATACTATAATATTTCACATTTGCAAAGAAAATAGGTTATTGTTACATATATGAAACCATGCCATGGACCTTGTCGTAAGGTGATCCGTATGTTTATGGCCTTCTCATATCATGAATTATGTTTCGGATTTTGTTGGGTGGATTGATATGCGTCACGGATGTACTGATGTCTCTAAATATAAGCTTTCTCCCCTATTCCTCACTCTTAACATTCAGTGTCAGCACAAATGTATTCTCGGTGCTCGTTTGTTTTTTCATGTGTTCTGACAATATGTGTGTGATTCTAGAAAGTCTCGGAGCTACCACCGGCTGCTATTATTTCATTTTGCAAAGGATAAAAGCTTCCACTTGTCCTGAACATACAGATAAAGATCTGTATGTCTTATAAAGTAGGCTTTGTCCTATGTAGACTGTTTAGTTTGTATGTTGTGTCCGTGGACCGTGCCGACAAAAACAACCAATCCTGTGAGATAGATCCTTCAATGAGTTTGATAAACTAAAGGAAGACATGGAAAGATGGATCGCAAGTGAACTTTAAAGGAGATATCACCGTGGCAACTTGTTGATTCTTCGCATTATACAGCAGACATCGAAGAAAGAAAATCTCAGAGTAGTCGCACATCTAGTTGGATCTTCTATTTCCATTAAAGCAAATAGAAGTACAAAGCATTAGCATCAAAAGGAAGACAAGCAACATACGCGCAAATTGTGACACGACATAAAAAAACCCTTCTTTTACAATTGTACTTGTTTATGACGCTGCATCACACACAGGACTAAATAGCAGTGAAAATCAGAAATTAAATACTTGGCAAGTTATGGTGAACAACAGGAAAATTCCGACGATCACGTTCACAAGATTATGCAGTGGAAAATCTGCGGAACTTTTTGTGCTCTTGGTGGTTGGTCTGGTCAATGCAGTTACTGAATTTGATTTCTCTCTGGCATGTTCAATCTCCTTGCCGTTTGTCTTCCTAGGTGATTTACTGCCTGAACCGTGCACTTTGTATTCTAGTACCTGCCAACATGAAGTGTTTCAAATAGTGAGCTGATAGGAAAAAATAAAGTAAGGAATAACAGGAGACTAAAAACACGAGGGATTTTCCTAATTTTTTGTATTGATTTTTCAAAAATATGGAACCACGCCAATCGAACTAAATTGTCCAGCAGTGCACATCAAGACTGGAAGATAATAGCAAGACAAGGTTAAACTGGGAGCTTCTTTCACCTTTGCTTTTGCTGCAGAATCATCCAAAGATACACATTCAGGTTTAACATTTCGAGATGCAATTTCCTGCTTCTTAACCTTTTCGAACCTCGTTTCTTCACTGCTATAAATTCTTGGAGACTCGGGCATTTTTGGATACTGCAACAAAGCATCGCATAAGATCAAATGAATCAATGGGAATGGCATGACAAACATTCATGTGTTTGTTCTCGAATTGTCTGGTAGATTCGTAAGTTCTATTTAGTCATCTACTATAACCTTATTCAATATCTTAGCTGAAATATTTATTGATATATTTTGCTTGTAGTTCTTCACCATTTTTCTTATCATTCAAATCAAAGCATAATAAAGCAAAGCATGACCAATTTAGAGTGAAGTAACACTTCCTTTTGGTAGAAGAATGCTAGATTATATGTTTCTCGAAGCAGATTTGACAAAATTAACCCTTTTTTTAAGTGCCTATGAACCACATATCCAATAAATGGTTTCCCTGCAGTCAAAAACGGATTCCCACCATCTGATAAACTACCCAAGCAATGCACGTCAACATATAAGAATAGTAACAACACACGCTGGGTTAGTTTAGGAGCTGCTTTCACCTTTGCTCTGGCTGCTGTTTCATCCAAAGACGTGCATTCTGGTTTGTTATTTTTGGCTGCAGTTTCCTGCTTAACCTTTTTAAACCTCTGCTCTTCATCTTTGCTATAATATTTTACACTTGCAGCGTGTATGGAAGGCGCAATAGATCTGCAAGGCGCGATAAGTACAGGGCACGGCATAGGTTTCTCGGAGGCGACACGCGAGCCATTGAACTTATTCTCCACCATGCCTTTCTTTTCCTCAAGAGGAACAAAACCGTGGAATGAGTCAATCGTTCGTGTTCGCTGATTCTTCATTAGAGCAGGATGCTCCTTCTGCGAGTTAGATGATTGGCCACACTGTAGCTGACAGATTGCATAATATAAAATGCATCAGAGGAAATAGCTGAGGCATTAACTTAATTTCATACAAACCTTCAAGATTAGATTTTAAATTGTCCATCGTTCTTTGTTAAACTTTCTATTTGCACAAAGATGATTGAAAGAAAATTATCCTTAAATTTCAGATAACCTGGAAAAGGGAAGTGCCCTTGCAATTTAGTAGAAACCATCTTAAAGCTAAATTTACTGGAAAAATAATCACAGCAACCAAACGAAATTTCAAGGGAAGAATTTTGACCTGTGTTTGCATTTGGTCTCCCTCAAAGAAGCCGGCATCAAAATAATCTGAAATTTGAACGTCACCAACATCTTCATCATCTTCACTGGTTCGGAACAAAGATTCCCACTGAATAGATTCCTCAGTAAGATCGTTGTCCAATGAGACGTCCATAAAAGACGGACTCTCAATATTCATAAATTGATGTATGTTGAAGGGGAAGATATTATTTTGTGATCGCAGCGCAGGTTGAGGCAGCTGCAGGAGGTTAGGCGAGGCAACTTGAACTCGGTTTTCCGGCTGAAATGAGGACAGTGTCCTTGAATTTAACATTTCTTCGATCCCAATCTGTATTTACAAGTAAAAAATTGATCATTAACACATTTTGCATGCTCATTAAGACAGATATTAAGTGTATAAACTGAACATTTTTTCCTCCACACCGTAGGAAATGAGCCCTCATGAACAGGTTGATGAAGATCCGAATCCAAATCCACCAGGTTATTGGCTCCTTCTTCTAATTCTATGGTTGAATTATCAGCCTTCTTATCTCGTTTAAGCTTTAAGCGACACAGAACACAATTCCGATTCAACTGTCAAAAGTCCATGTCACACCAGTTCATACCATTAGATCATCAACAGTAAAATTAGGCTCACTTCTCTACATATGTATAAGATTTCAATCTTCTATAGTAGAAACTGAGCAAAATAAAGCATCTTTGCTTCCTTAGGACTCGTGGAAACTTTTAATTGAGTGTTTCTGCAGATTACTGTAGCTATACTTCTCATACAATATGTTATCAAGATCATGCATCTAGTGAATCTAATCTGTTGCAATGAATAAACGAGGGATAGATTGAGTACATCTTTGATGAGTAGATGATATTCCTGGATGACCCAGTTGGTCCTGACGCCCTCAGAACCCCGACCTATGTGGAAGACTATTGTTTTCTTAGTGCCAATTACTCTGTTGGTATCTCTGGCCTTGACATTCCGATCTTTACCAGTCTTCTTCCAATAGCCGGAGGGAGTCGATCTTTTAACCTGTTGGGGCGTTTGCAGACAGAAGAACCACCATTCTTGAACTTTGTCATCCAGGTGAATGATTGATTCGCCTGTCAATCTCATTGATTTCTTGTTATCAAGAACTAATATTTCTTGTTTTTACCAAAACGAAGGAAAATTTTGCATTCCACAATAGTTTGCACCTTATAACATTTCACCGCCAGACACTATCAAATTCACATCTCATCAGCACATTCCCTCAACTTTTCACCAATTGATGATAAATATTATGCTCCAAAAACCCACATACTTGAGGTATTAAGTTTTGTAAATCATGGTTGCAGAGAGATTGTATCAAAGGAGCAAGCAAAGCGATAGTAGTATCTGTTCTTACCATGAAACTTCTGTGGTAATTGCCAAGGATCCCACCCGCAGATGTCAACATCAGGAATTATGCAGGGACGGTCTACGAATCCTCGGACTCGGTTCTTCAAGTAATAATCGATGCATTCCTCGTCAGTTGGATGGAATCTGTATCCGACCGGCAAATTGTTCGGGATGACCACAGCTCCCATCTCCTCTCTTTCTGTTCTTCACCCAACACGCAAGCAAAACTAATGACCTCGCTTCAGATTGTGGAAGCAGAGAAGTGAGCATCAACACACTACCATTTGGGAGGGTCTTTATTGAAGTCTTCCCTTCCTTTAGAAGTTACCAAACTTCTGGTATGTGGACATCGGAAAACTCTTGATCGTGATTGATAGCTGATAGGGATGGTTGTTTGTCTGCTTTTCCTTGTCCTGGTGGATCCTATCGCATAAATCAGACTAATCTCAGATTCTGCTCATTCTGTACGGTACGGTTGTTCACCATAAAAATTTGTTTTGCTTTCTCATATTATAATGACAATATCCAGGAAATTTCAGGGATTTGCTCCTATGATGTGTCCTGGTTGTTTCCTTCAATTACAATAGAAGACTTTCTTTTTCATTTTATTAATGACATTGTGTGCATTTGAGTTAAAATCAACCTGCTAATAGTCAGTTAACATAAGGGCTGTCCATGCACTTATAAATTTTCATTATATAACAAAGTTTCACCCTACACGGTCTCTTATGTGCCAATGCACCAATAAATTGCGTACAATTGGGATTTTTGTCAGTGCTTTGTTTATTTAAAAAAAAAGAAAAAAGAACTTTCCTAGTTACAAACTTAGCTGCATGTAAGTAGCTTCATCTCCAGTTTAGGTAACAGTAAACTTGTAACGACCGAATCCGACGAGGACGAGGAGTGGTCTCCTGGGCCAAAAGGCTTGGACAAAAAGCAGCTCCTAACAAGCTTTTAGGATGGCGAAGGAGGTAGGAATGAACCAAACTGTGCTCCGAACATGAAGAGAGCAATTTTGAGATATATATGTAAAAACTAAAATTAATTTATGAGACGTTTTTTGACGTAACGGCAATGTTTAATTTTGGAACTCCAAAATTAAGCATCATCATGTAAAATCACTCTCAGGATGGGTAACCTCTTAGGAAGATGCCCATATGTACGGCAAAGGACAAAACCGTAGGACTCGGTATGGGACGGGCCAAAGCAGACGGTACCTTGCTGAGTTAATCCAAAGCGTCACAAATCTATGATTGGTATTTTCATGCAGCGGGTCATAGGGGATTGCTAAGTGGCACTTTTGGCCTAATCCTCGGCCAGATTAGCCAATCACACCCATAACTTATTTACCTGTGATGGCAACGGAAAATTGAATGTTTTATTCTTTAATTGTGCATGTCATTACAGTTTCACTGTTAGAATATGCTGATGGATGAAAGCTCAGATTAAAGAAAAGCGCTAAACTGCAGGAGGTTTCAAAGATTACTCGCAACTCCGCCTTACACGCATAAACCGGGGACTCCGAAAACATCCCACTGACCTCATAGACCAAGTGAGATGTGAGCATAAGCCCTCGTGGGTGATACAAATATGAGATTGTACGCAACTGGTTGTTGTGGAGAATCAAACCCATGTCATGTGAACAATTTCCCAATTAAGTATGTTCCTTAACCGTTAAACCACGGCACGGGGTTAAAAGACGGTGTTATTGCCGCTTCCTTAAGTCTATATACTCACTGATTATGGCGATTATCTGCTTTTTTTGTTTATGGACGGTGGAGTTTGTGTACTCTTTTTCAGTAAACACTTTCATGAAGTAGAGTCCGCTTACACTTTAGCTTGTTATTTATGTTTCGGACGAGCCAACCTTCCAATAGAAGTCATAAATCAGGCCATCATACATGGAATTCAGATGGATCGCAAGCTCCAAAATGATCAATGCAGCAAATTAAAATGAGAAGACTTCTCAGTAAGATGGAGATTTTATTTCTAATACACAAAGCTTATCGTGAATCCACATTTAGCATGTAGAAACCTAACTTGAATACGGATTCACAAGTGTCTTCGGTCGCTTGGATTGGTCGGACGAGGCAGCAGGATCCTACTGGAAAAAAGACGGGGACATGAGTTGGATAATATGATAAAAGTAGTTAAAAGCAGCAACATATCTTCATAGAACTGAGATGCACATAACATAATCTCCATCAATAGATGCCAACTGGTGCGCATAAATAATTCGGCGAATAAACTTGATAGTCATGCTTGAGTCTGCAAAACCAAGCAGAGCACATTTCAAGCGAATGAGACAAGTATTTCTACCTGGCCTCTTGAAGTGTACTAAAGTGGATCGGCATTTAGGTGATATTCATGCATCACCCATGGCCGTGTGTTCCGGTCAAGAACCAGGAATGATTGGGGTACTGCCACATAGCTCGCCCTTTCAGCTTCAATGAATGATTCACGATTCCTCCGGTGACGGGCTTCAATTGCAATGTCTTCCATCTCACGGTCTCTGCAGCACAAAGACATGAATGTCTTGGACTTGGTTGGGGATAACTTTGATGTTCAACCCGTGCGAGGAGATGAATTTATACTGCGCTTGCTTTGAGTTGTGGAGTCCTGCCTGGGCTTCGTCTGATGCACTCTTCTTTACCTTACTTGGGAAGTTGCTTATTCGTCGGACTTGTTTCTCAAGTCCGACAACTTGCTGTTGAAGTTGATAGGGAGGGTCATCAGTGGTCCTACCTATGCTTTCTCTATTCATCGGCTTACTTTAATGGGACTTTCTTCACATTTTCTGGTCGTTGCTTCATTCATTTCTTCTTTATTTTCTCCATCTTTGTCAATGACATCATATTCATCTGTTTTACTGGTTTCTCTGATTAACAAAGCCAGTATGATAGCAAGTATACAAATTTAATTTAGAAAAATAATTTAAAAATTGATATTTAATTAGGGTTAATACCACGAAAACAACCCCAAACTGATACGTCTATGACAAATTTACTCTCCGTTAGTTTCCATTAAATTTTACCATCAAATTATTGAGTTAAATAACACGTGATAGTTGACAAGTGTATCAGTTTGGGGTTTTACCCTCTGTTTATCGCAAGTGTACTAGTTTACGATTTTTCCTGGTATTAATCCAATTTAACGAAAATTAACGGAGGGTAAATTTGTCACAAATATACCAGTTTAGGGTTTTGATGATCAAAAGATTAGTTTTGGGTAAATTTATCATAAGTATATCAGTTTGGAGTTTTTTGCGGTCAAAAAATTAGTTTGGGGTAAATTTATCACAGGTATATCAGTTTTGAATTTTTCGCGGTATTAACCCAAAATATTATTAGGTATTAAGTATGATCAACTATTTTAAATGTTTGCTCACTGTTGACATAGCATTTTCTGAACTAATTTGTAAATCAAGCTTAGAATGAATAACATTACTTTCTCAGGCACAATGGCAAGGTAGTAAAAATGTAATATGAGCTCATTTTAAGGTAACAAAGCATCATATGTAATTTAGAGTTCCAAAGAAGATAAATATTTTAGGCCATTATATACTTGCCCTAGCTAGATTTGATAATACCGGATTTTATCACCACGATCTAGGCATATCAACTAAGAAAAGAACCAAGATGAAACAAATACCTGCATGATAGACTAAGTAAACTCAGCTATTGATTATGTGAGTCTCACGTGAAACCAACAATATTCTAAGAATTCAATTTTTCGACTGACCATGTCGTTATTTCCCCATTCTTAGGGAACCTCTTATAAGCGGCTTGCTATAATGATTGTTTAATTATGGCCAAATTAACAAAAAACCCGATTTTTCAAATTGGTATCAATTCTATCACAAATCTTTTAACACCATTTGTGAGAGGGATTATTTGTTAGATTCCTTCCCAAATTCTTATTTTGTCCCTCTATTATTACTATTATTAGATCCTCTATAAACTTTAAATAACTAATGTCTTTCTTTATTTTTTTTCTTAATTGAGTCTACGTTGCGGTGAGCAAAATCATGGTGAATTTGTTGTGCTCAAATCCGACGGTGGATGTTGACAGGTTTTTTATGGGACAGCTAACAAGACACACTATCCAACAGTCGATGTTTTTTTTTTTTGGTCGAAGTATTACTTTCCATTCAAACACTAGGAAACGTATCACAAGAGAGAAGATGACTAGAGTCAATACAAAATAAGTCCCATAGAGGTTGGGGTGATCTAGACATCCAGTTGGATGGTAGAAATCCTTTCTGATGATTTATGGCTATCCAGTCTGCTGCTTGATTGCTGTTTCGTGGACAGTGGACCAGGGAAACCGCCTTTAATTGGGAGAGCAATACATTACAATCAACAAAAAGGCTTCTCAAGGCCCATGGGCTTTCTGTCGAATTATAAGCGAGAAATACAGAGGCTTCATTGTCTGACTGTAAGCTAATCTTCTCTGTTGCTATTTTCTTCTTCTTCACTGTCTCTGCCTGCAGACAGAGAAGTGCCCCTTTTACAGCGTTGCCTTCAGTTTCTAGCGGGGAGGAAGCAGACACAGATTTGGCGAACCCCACAATAATCACTCCCCTGTAATCTCTGCATATCCCAACCACCGATCCCTCTGTTTTACCTTCGATCCAAAACCCATCAACATTGAATTTTAGAATTCCAAGTTCTAGGGGCGTCCAGCGTTCTGTCTTAGCTTTCGCCGTCTAGCTCCTCGTTTCAGGTAAGTTTTGCTCCCGGTAGTTTCTGTTTAGATAAGCAACTTCTTCCACAATTGTTCCGGATCTTGGACTAATTTGATTGAATACCCAGGCGTTCCTTGCCTTCCAAATTTGCCAGAGGACTCCTGCAAGCATTTCCCGACCCGATTGTACTGAGCTTTTGGTGAGTGCTTCGTCGATCCATTTGTCCATCCTTGTTAGATTTATCGGTGATACATCCATCTGGATTCTCGGGTCTGATCATATGTTGTTGGTCCAGTCACAGAGGGTGAAGATGTGCTCCATCGTCTTGAGATGTTTTCGGGAAATTGGACAAAGTGGGTCAGGTAAGGCCCTTCATTTATATAGATTTTCCGAAGTTGGCAGAGCATTACTACACACACACACCATATGAAAAATCGAATTTTTGGTTCTGTGCGTAATTTCCATATCTCTGTCCAAAGTGAGCGGCGCTACTGGTAAGAGGATGACGCTAGTTCTGTATTTTGCTTGGAAGGAACTGCTCGAAATCTAGAGTAACCGTGTTTTACCGAATATTCTCCTGTTGTAGCTCCATTCCATATTTGTCTATCGGTGTCCTGGATAGGCTTGATCCTTATGGCCTGAATTTCAGACACAATCTCCTCCGGAAACAGTCTTGTTAGTTGATTAACATCCCACGCTTTTGTCTCTTGATCTATCAGTTCTACGACTCTCTGTGGGTCCGCCCGGTTTGCTGGACCTCCTATGAAAAACAGTCGATGTTGATAAGCTTGAATTCAATGGATAACGAGACCGTCGACAGCTTAATTGTAAACTAGATCACACACTATTCAATAGTCGATGTTGACAAACTTGAATCTAAAGGCTTTCGTGTACACAAAATCCGAGGAGGGTAGACTCAGCCCTTTTATCTTCAATTTCCTTTTGGGCTTCATCCCCTGTTCAAGTCTCCTTGCCAAAGCATTCGAAGGCTCACATTTTCAACAATGTTTAAACCATGTTAAATGAGCTTCTTTCATTTTGTTTCCAAACTAAATAACATCTGCATTTTTCTCGGATAAATTATTTTTTAATCCTTTTTTTGTCGTATACCCACACAATAAACAAAGCATTCTCATCTCCATTATACAATTTTATGCATGAATTAATAATTTTACGTACTAGCGGGCTTGATTTTCTCTTAAAATTAAGTGGCATTCAAGGGTCTAACAAAAACTAGACCATCAACCCGCGCTTTGCACGGGTATAGATTAATGTGTATTGCTCACTATTTTAAGTTATATGTGCAAATTAATATAAAGCAATATATATCTTTAACTCTAAAGATTAATCGATATTTACGTCGAAATTATTGTGATTCAATTATGTACTTCGTGATGGTATGAAATTTACAAAATTATAGTTGTAAGACCACAAATGAGAATATTATCTTATGATAATTATAGAAGAAGCATAAAAAATTCACTCGATTGTTTTCTCAGTGCAAAAGAGAAAATGCAATTTAATGTACTACTATTCATCACATTCTTTTCATTGAAAAATTAACTTATTGGCCTTTTTTTCGGCTAATAAATTTGTGGTTAACCAAACAAATGTAAACCCATATCTCGCTAAAAGCATAAAATGAAAACTAAATAGAAAAGAAGAAAATCATAGGTTGAAACTGTTGGGAAAATCCGTAATGATGTTTTGAAGATGACAAAATAATCAAAGGTAATTAATGTGTTTAATGGTTGAGTAAATCAGTCGAGAGATGCATTAGTCAATATGTGGATAATGTTCCAACATCATTGTCTAAAGAGGAGCAATGCTCTATCAATGGTCAATAAGACATCAAGACATTGGGCACAGAGGTAACAAGCTTAAGGTACTTAAGTAAAAGGTGAACAAGCCTAGAACAGGGAGTTCGGTAAAGCTTGAAAGGACCATAGAAAGGTGAACGGTTAGGGTAGAGTCATGGTCACTAATATGCTTGGAGGTATTGGGAAAATCACCAATGTGATGATTATTGGGAAAATCCCCTATGTTGTTTAGATGATGACAAAGACAATCAAAAGCTACTAACATGTAAGCCGAGATGCAGATGTTTGTCATAAACAGCACCAGGCATTTTGATATGAGGAGTGTTATGCCACTGTCAAGATGCTCTGCTGATATCTAAAGTGAACAAGACATTGGATAATTGAAGATGTCTACAAGCTAGAAGGATTTTTAGATATGGTGAACATCTGGAAAGACCTTGATCGAGGGTGAATAAGCCGAGAAGAACGGAGATGTTCGTGATGGCTTGGAGGTACAAAAATCGGGTGAGAAGTTGGACGGACCTGGTGATGGTGAACAAGCCTAGAACGGGTGATGTTTGGTAAAGCTATGAAGGACCATGAAAATAAACAGCTTGATAGAGTCGAAATTGCCAATATGCTTGAATGGACTAGAAAGATTGGCATCGATATCAGGTGAGAACAGCTATCAGGTGAAGACTGCAATGATTTTTAAGGACTACATGATATCCATGGCGTGATCCATTGGGAGAAGATGGCAAGATGTCATGGTTCGTTTTTTTGTAAACAGCACCAATGGACCTAAAGATCAGCTGATTGATGATGTTTGTATCAATGTTGAGACATCATAACATTGGCGATGTTTGAATAATGAGCATGTAAGGATGTTCGAGATTATAGCCGTTGAAGGATGACTATGTGCAATGGGAAGATCAGGAAGTCCATCGGGGAACAAGAGTAGGCATCTGTCAGAATTGTTAGAGTTGTCAGCTTAGAACTACATGATATCAAGTGAGAGCATGAGCATGTGATGACTGTAATGATCTTTAAGGACTACATTGATATTGGGTGAGAGTAGCTGTTAGGTGAAGACTATAATGATCTTTAAAGACTACATGATATCTATGGTGTGATCCATTGGGAGAAAATGGCAAGATATCATGGTACGTTTTTTTGTAAACAGCACCAATGGACCTAAACATCAGCTGATTGCTAATGTTTGTATCAATGCTTAGACATCATAACATTGGTGATGTTTGAATAATGAGCATGTGAGGATGTTTGAGATTATAGCCGTTGAAGGATGTATATGTACAACGGGAAGATCAAGAAGTCTATCGAGGAACAAGAGTAGGCGTCTGTTAGAATTGTCAAAGCAGTCAGCTTAGGGAACAATAGTTGCAAGACCTATTTCCAAGTAGCTTGCAAATGTTCAGGATAAAGGGCTGTATGGGCAGCTCCATCTCTGGACAGCAGTACCAATGGATCTCTAACGGCTAGTTGATCTTCTCAAACACCTTTAATGGAAAGATTGAAGATGTCTATTTAAG
The DNA here is from genome assembly GCA_031216405.1 of Syzygium malaccense. NCBI lineage: Eukaryota > Viridiplantae > Streptophyta > Magnoliopsida > Myrtales > Myrtaceae > Syzygium > Syzygium malaccense. The sequence goes on along the minus strand of CM062259.1, from coordinate 13,034,777 downwards.
AGACGACCTTCTAGGCCAAAATGTTAGAGAGCATAATGTAGAATCCGAATATTTGCTCTGAGCCGCTTTCCTTGTTGATATTGTTTCGTTATCTCGAAAGATCTTCACTGTGATAATCTTGCCATATAGTAATCGTGTGAAAGATCAAGTGTATAAGAGTAAGTGCTGTAGCTAAGTCTTGATAGTGTAATATATCATTTGTAAAGGATCAACACTTGTCAATTATAACTTATTGAGCAAATTACGTGCAATCCAGCCCGTATTGTTGCTGTTAGTATGGAGAGTGGATATAGACTTGGAGATAAAGCCGAACTACTATATATTTGCTTGCAAATCTTTTATTTCTTTAGTATTAGCATTACATGATCTTTAGCATTGAGATTTGTCAAACAACAGCACTTATCTGATTTCTACAAACAGTTTCTACCAATGTTTGAAGTTAAATTTGTTATATTTCGTAAATGTTTTTCATAGTTTTCAAACAACCTATTCATCCTCCTCCCCCCCCCCCCCCGCCTCTAGATTGTATTGTTAGCCCCAACAGGAGAAACCAGAAGATAGAAGTTCGAGTGAAGGTACTTGAGTAAAAGGTGAACAAGCCTAGAACAGGGAGTTCGGTAAAGGTTGAAAGGACCATAGAAAGGTGAACAATTAGGGTAGAGTCACGGTCACTAATATGCTTAAAGGGACCAGAAGATAGAACTTCGAGTGAAGGTACCTGAGTAAAAGGTGAACAAGCCTAGAACAGTGAGTTCGGTAAAGTTTGAAAGGACCATAGAAAGGTGAACAGTTGAGGTAGAGTCATCGTCATTAATATGCTTGGAGGGACCAAAAGATAGAAGTTCGAGTGAAGTTGATATGAGAAATACCATTACCAATATTGAAGGTATCCAAAGTACAGAGTGAAAGGCTGATGATAAAATGAGAAGTTCGCAAAGATTTGAAGGTACCAGACAAAGTGAACAGTTTATATAGTTTTGGATCACTGAGATACTGAGGAAGATCATTGAATGGCAATTCATAAGTTGAATAGAAGCGAGCTGCTTAGATATACTCACGGATTACATATATAAGCGATTGCTTATACCAATTGTGAAGAACAAGATTATAATTGTTTGTGTGATATGGATAAAAGATCTAAATATTCCTTTGACCATTATTCCATGTCTAAAGGAACATGACAACCAATCACGGGCTTGGAATTGCAAACTTATTTGCTCTAAGGATAACTCAACCGATTATCCATTATATCGGTGCATAATGACTATTTCCTAATATAAGCAACTTTATTCGTGGAAACAACAAGATCACTAGAAGATTTGATTGTATGGACAATAAGATGTTTGGTGATTTGATTACTTATCTTCAATGGCTAAATTAATCCTCTTAAAAATTATCCGACTATTTTGGAGATTAAAGATTATATAAGAAGATCAATCTATGCTATGGATGATAATGCCGCGAAACAAAGAAAGTTTTATATACTTACTCTTGTTGAGTTGTTGAGCGAGAATTCATTTATTAAGAGTGCTTATCATGGATTGTAGTCTCTTTTGAAGTGTACAAGTGTTGTAATAATGCTTGGGATTATGTAGTGTGATTTACCAATTTTGAGTAAAAACAACAAGAGTTACGTTTGTATCTACTCAAGAATTATCAATGGAATACAACCTGTTCGTGGCCGTTAGTTTGGAAGAGTGGAGTTAGGTTTAGTCCAAGCCGAACAACTATAAAGATTCGAGTGCATAATCTTATATCTCTCTGCTTATGTCTCTCTAACTGTTTGATAGAAGCATCGCACTTGATATCAACAACTTATCTTTGCATAGGTCAAACTCTTCTTGCATATATTAATTTGATTATGTTTATTCCTCAGAAATTTATTAAGTTGTGTAAAACAACATATTCACCCCCTCTAGATTGCATATCTAAGCATAATATAGCCTAAATAACTAAAAGCCCATTAGAGATGTGTATGCGATCTAGAAGTGAGCAAGATGGACCGCTCAAATCGAGATTGGACCAGACCAAACCAGACTGACCGGTTTGGTCCGGTTCTCGGGAATATCGGTCCAATTCCCGGTTCCGAAAAATGGAACCGATTTCCGGGCAATCCAGTTCCTGGTTCTAGGGTGAAAATCGGACCGAACCGGACCGATAAACATATATATTTTTCTAATTTTTTCATATATATATTTATTTACTTTTAAAAAAAATTTGAAAAAAATAGAAAGCCTAATTTAATTTCCTCAATTTCCTCTTGCCTTTACCAATAAGTGATTGATCCCATTGGAACTAGACCAGATCGAACCGATGGTCGGTCTGGTCCATGGTCCCAAGACTAGCCAGTCCGGTCTCCGATCCTAGAAACTGAAAACCGGTCCTCCCAGTCTGATCCCCGGTCCTAGAAACTAGGAACCAATCCTCCTGGTCCAATTCTCGGTTCTTGAGTTGGACCGGACCGGACCAAGAACCGCTCACCCATAATGTGATTGTCCTAAGCCTTTTTTCGATCTTTTTTTTTCTAATGCATAAAAAACAAACAGTAAAAAAGAAAGCAAAAAACTTATAAATAGGAAACTGAAAATTTGGTGTAAACTTTGAATTAAGAACTGTTCACTCGAGACGGCGGAACAGATTGGCACTCGGGTAAAGGAAAACATCAAAAATCAATTTTTACTATCATAAACAAGAAGCTGTATATTTTCAAAAAAATGTTCTTTTTTATTTCTTTTTAAGGATCTTTTCTACTAGCTCAACGACAGTCAAAGTATTTCATCTAGTGACTTAAAATTATTAATCAAAACTACAATCCAAAAATCATATAAAAATTTCTTGAGAATGTCAAGAAAACATGCCCATAATGCATTTATTTCGCAAAAAATAAATAATTTAGAATATATTTATTTAAAAATGATCGTTTATATCGCGTACAAAAAATGAATGAACGAAAAATATTTTTAACATTCATGAAAATATTTACACATGAATTATTATTGATAATTTTTTTATTAATCAATTATTTCATGAAAATTGTTCTGAAACATTTTTTTTTTGGTTGAAAATTCTGAAACATTGTTTGATTGTTATTACTTCGATAGTGGACATCATTGTTAAATTTCCACCTTCCTGTCGTTCCCTTCCGACTACTTCAACTCTTCCAAGTGAACGATGTCGGAGAACCCATTCGTCGGTCTCTTCCAAAATCTTGAGAAGATATCCAACTCCATCCAGATCCATCTCTCCACCTTCATTACTCGTCCTGGTAACCTATCGCCGGCCGGTAACAATGGCTTCTTCTCCGTCTTCGGCTCACCCAAACCTAGCGCATCGAGCGCAAATTTCCAAACTTTTGGACAAGAATAGGTTCTCAAGAAGGTGGGCACTTCGTTTTCCTTCCTCTTTGCTTAGTATGATTGCCGTCTCGAGTGAACAGTTCCGAGTTTTACCTATTCCTAACATATGATGGGATTTTTTTAAGTGCTTTGTTTATTTTTATTTTTTTAAAAAGAACTTTCCTGGTTACTCATTTGGCTGCATGTAATTTGCTTCATCTCCAATTTAGGTAAGAGTGAACTTGTAACGAACTGGTCCAATGAGGATAGGGAGTGGTCTTTTGGGCTAGAGGGCCTGAACAAAAAGCGGCTCCTGACAAACTTTTAGGATGGTGAAGGGGGTAGGATGAACCAAACTGTACTTCGAATAGGGAGAGAACAATTGTGAAATATATATGTGAAAACTAGAATTAATTGAAAAGACGCTTTTTGACGTAACGGCAATGTTTAGCTTTAAAACTCCAAAGTTAAGCATGTTTAGGTGGAAGTATTATCGGAATGAGTGACCTCTTGAGAAGGTGCCCATCTGTACGCTAAAGGACAAAATCGCTTGGTATGGGACAGGCCAAATCGGACAGTACTTTAGTGAGTTAATCCAGGGCGTCACAAAACTATGATTGGTATTTTCATGCAATGGCTCGTAGGGGATTGCTAACTGGCACTTTTGGCCTTATCCTTGTGCTGCGAGGCCAGATTAGCCAATCATTCCCATAACTTATTTACCTATGACAGCAACGGAAAATTGAATGTTTTATTCTTTAATTGTGCATGTCATTAAATGTTTTATTCTTTAATTGTGCATGTCATTACAGTTTCACTGTTGGAATATGCTGATGGATGAAAGCTCAGATTACAGAAAAGCGCTAAACTGCAGGAAGTTTCAAAGATTACTTGCAACTCCGCCTTACATGCATAAACCGTGGGACTCCGAAAACATCCCACTGACCTCATAGACCAAGTGAGATGTGAGCATAAGCCCTTGTGGGTGATACAAATATGAGATTGTACGCAATTGGTGGTTGTGGAGAATCAAACCCATGTCATGTGAACTATTCCCCAATTAAGTATGTTCCTTAACCGTTAAACCAACGGCATGGGGTTAAAAGACGGTGTTATTGCCGCTTCCTTAAGTCTATATACTCACTGATTATGGCGATCATCTGCTTTTTTTCGATGGAGGTAATAGTTTATTTACTCTTTTTCAGTAACCATTTCCATGAAGTAGACTCCGCTTACACTTTTAGCTTGTTATTTATGTTTTGGACGAGCCATCCTTCCAATAAAAGTCATAAATCAGGCCATCATACATGGAATTTGGATGGATCGCAAGCTCCAAAATGATGGATGCAGCAAATTAAAATGAGAAGACTTCTTAGTAAGGAGGAAGATTTTATTTCTAATGTTCAAAGCTTATCGTGAATCCACATTCAGCATGTAGAAACCGAACTTGAATACGGCTTCACAAGTGTCTTCGGTCGCTTGGATCGGTCGGTCGAGGCAGCAGGGTCCTACTAGAAAAAAGACCGGGACATGAGTTGGACAATATGATAAAAGTAGTAAAAAGCAGCAACATATCTTCATGGAACTGAGACGCACATAACATTTTCTCAATCAATAGATGCCAACTGGTGCGCATAAAACATAATCACATATGCTCTGCAAAAACAAATAATACGGCGGACGAACTCGATAGTCATGCTAGAGTATGCAAAGCCAAGCAGAGCACATATCAAGCGAATGAGATAAGTATTTGTAACTGGCCTCTTGAAGGGTACTAAAGCGGATTGGCATTTAGGTGATACTCGTGCATCACCCATGCACGTGTGTTCCGGTCAAGAACCAGCAATGATCGGGGTACTGCCATGTAGTTCGTCCTTTCAGCTTCAATTGATGGTTCACGATTCCTCCGGTGACGGGCTTCGACTGCAATGTCTTCCATCTCACGTTCTCTGCAGCACAAAGACATGAATGTCTTGGACTTGGTTGGGGATGAGTTTGATGTTCAACTCGCTTGAGGAGAAGAATTTATACTGCGCTTGCTTTGAGTAAGAGTCCTGCCTGGGCTTCGTCTGATGCACTCTTCTTTACCTTACTTGGGAAGTTGTTTATTCGTTGGACTTGTTTCTCAAGTCTGACAACTTGCTGTGGAAGTTGATGGCTTTACTTCATTAGACCTTTCTTCACATTTTTCAGGTCGTTGCTTCACTCATTTCTTTTTATTTTCTCCATCTTTGTCAATGACGTCATATTCATCTGTTTCACTGGTTTCTCTGCTTAACAAAGCCAGTGTGATAGCAAGTATACAAAATTTAATTTATAAAAATAATTTCAAATTTCATATTTAAGAAAAATATTAGGGTTTATAACACGAAATATTTGGGAAAAGTGTCAAAAAGGTCATAAATCTATTGCATTTATTTCAATTTAGTTTTAAACATTTTTTTTTGATAACCCAGGGAACCCCCGCACGGCCGATAGCCGGGGAGTAAACCCTGGGGGCGACACGTGCTAGCCACCACACACGTGCCACCAGTTTTAAACATTTTTTTGTACCAATTTAATCATAAACCTTTTGAACTAGTGTCAATTCAGTCCTTCCGGCTAATTTTGATTGGATTTTACTAACGTGGATACTGGCCGGCCTACATGGTACCGTAAACATTGGCGTTGACGATTTTTAATAATATTTTAATATTTTAATTATTTTTTCTGATTTTTTTCTTTTTTTTTTCCCTTTCTTCCTCCCTTCCTCCCTTTGCTAGTGATCGGCCACTGGCCACAGGCGATGGCTAGCCACCGGGCGAGTTGTCCTCGCCTAGGCGAGGGTAGCTCGCCCGCCTATGGCCGGTGGCCAATCACTGACAAGGGGAGGAAGGGAGGACGAAAGGAAAAAAAATAGAAAAAATAATAAAATATTTTTAAAAATTATCCACGCCAGCACTGGCAGTGCCATGTAGGCTGACCGGCATCCACGTCAGTAAAATCAGGCCAAAATTAGCTGGAATGACTGAATTGGCACTAAGTTCAAAAGGTTAAGAATTAAATTGGCACAAAAAATGTTTAAGACTAAATTGGCACCAATGCAATAAGTTTATGACTTTTTTTATACTTTTCACTGAAAACCCGATTGGTATGCCTGTGACAAATTTAGCTCAAACTAATTTTTTGACCACCAAAAACTTCAATTGGTACATTTGTGATAAATTTACTCTCTGTTAGTTTTCATTAAATTTTACCGTCAAATTGCTGAGTTAGATGATACATGGCAGTTGACAGGTATACTAGTTTAGGGTTTTACCCTCTGCTTATCACAAGTGTACCGGTTTGTGGTCTTTTATAATATTAATCCAATTTAACGGAAACTAACGGAGGATAAATTAGTCACAAATATACCAGTTTAAGGTTTTTGATGATTAAAAAATTAGTTTAGGATAAATTTGTCATAAGTGCACCAGTTTAGATTTTTTGTGGTGAAAAAATTAGTTTGGAGTAAATTTGTCCCAGGTGATCAATTTATGATTTTTCGTGATATTAACCCAAAATATTAGCCCTTACCAAAAAAAAAAACCCAAAATATTATTAGATATTAAGTATTATCAACTGTTTTAAATGTCTGCTTATAGTTGTTACAGCATTTTTTTCAACTAATAAGTAGATCAAGCTTAGTATGAATAAATTACTTTCTAGGGCACAATGGCAAGGTAGTAAAAATGTAATATGAGCTCATTCTAAGGTAACAATGCATCAAATGTGATTTAGAGTTCCAAAGAATATGAACTTCTAGGCCATTATATTCTTGCCCTAGCTAAAATCGATAATACCGGACTTTACCACAACGATGCAGTCATATCAACCAAGAAAGGAACCAAAAGGAAACAAACACCTGTCTAATGGATTAAGTGAACTCAGTTGTTGATTATGTGAATTCCATGTGAAACCGAAAATATTCTAAGAATGTCATTTAGTCGACTGACCATGTAGTTATTTCCCCATTCTTGGGGAACCTCTTATAAGCTGCTTGCTATAATGATTGTTTAATTATGGCCAAATTGAGAGAAAAACCCGATTTTTTAAATTGGTATCAATTTTGTCCCAAATCTTTTAACACCATTTGTGAGAGGATTATTTGTTAGATTCCTTCCCAAATTCTTATTTTGTCCCTGCATTATTATTATTAGATCCTCTATAAACTTTAAATAACTAATGTCTTTCTTTATTTTTTTCTTGGTCAAGTATACGTTTGGGTGAGCAAAATCAGGGCAAATTTGTTGTGCTCAAATCCAATGGTTGACGTTGATAGGTTTTTTATCGGACAGCTGACAAGACACACTATCCAATAGTCCATGTTTACAAGCTTGAATCTGACGGATAACAAGGCCGATGGCAGCTTAATTGTACACAAGATCACACGTTATTCAATAGTCAATGTTGACAAACTCGAATCTAACGGCTTTCATGTACGCAAGATTACAAGAGGGTAGACTCAGCCCTTTATCTTAAATTTCCGTTTAGGCTTCATCCTCTGTTCATATCTCCTCGCCAAAGCATCCGCCGGCTCACATTATCAGCAATGTTTTGTTTTTTTGGTTCGAAATATCAGCAATGTTTAAACCATGTTAAACGGGCTTCTTTCATTTTGTTTTCGAACTGAATAACATCTACATTTTTCTCGGATAAATTATTTTTTTATTCCTTTTTTTGTCGTATACCCACACAATAAACAAAGCATTCTCATCTCCATTATACAATTTTGTGCATGTATTAATAATGTTACGTATTAGTGGGCTTAATTTTCTCTTAAAATTAAGTGGCATTCGAGGGTCTCACAAAAACTAGACCATCAACCCGCACTTTGAACGGATATAGATTAATGCGTATTGCTCACTATTTTAAGTTATATGTGCAAATTAATATAAAGCAATATATATCTTTAACAGTAGATTAATCGATATTTACGTCGAAATTATTGTGATTCAATTATGTACTTCGTGATGGTATGAAATTTACAAAATTATAGTTGTAAGACCACAAATGAGAATATTGTCTTATGATCATTATAGAAGAAGCATAAAATTTCACTCGATTGTTTTCTCAATGCAAAAGAGAAAATGCAATTTTATGTACTATTATTCATCACATTCTTTTTATTTATTTATTTTTTGATCAAACACATTCTTTTTATTGAAAAATTAACTTATCATCATTATTTCGGCTAATAACTTTGTAATTAACTAAATAAATGAAGACCCATATCTCAGCTAACAGCATAAAATGAAAACTAAATAGAAAAGAAGAAAATCATAGGTTGAAACCATTAGGAAAATCCGTAGTGATGTTTTGAAGATAACAAAATAATCAAAGGTAACTAATATGTTAAATGGTTGAGTAAATCAGCCAAGAGATGCATGTCAATGTGCAAATAGTGTTCTAACAGCATTGTCTAAAGAGGAGCAGTGTTGTGTCAATGGCGAACGAGACATTGAGCATAGAGGTAACAAGCTCAAGGTACTTAAGTAAAAGGTGAACAAGCCTAGAACAGAGAGTTTGATAAAGCTTAAAAGGACCATAGAAAGGTGAACAGTTGGGGTAGAGTCATGGTCACTATTATGCTTGGAGGGACCAGAAAATAGAAGTTCGAGTGAAGTTGATATGAGAAATACTATTGCCAATATCAAAGGTATCTAGTGAAAGGTTGATGATAAAATGAGAAGCTCGTGAAGACTTAGAGGTAACGAACAAAGTGAACGGTTTATACAGTTTTGGATCACGTAGATATTGAGGAAGACCAATGGATGGCGATTCATAAGTTGAATAGAAGTGGGCAGCTTAGATATACTCATAGATTGCTTATGGAAGCAGCTGCTTATACCAACTGCGAAGAGCAGCTTAATTTATAATTGTTTGTTTGATTTGGATAAAAGATCTAAATATTCGTTTGACCGTTATTTCATGTCTAAAGGAACATGACAACCAATCACAAGCTTGGAATTGCGAACTTATTTGCTCTAAGGATAATTCAATCAATTATCCATTATATCGATGGACAATTATTATTTCCTAATATAAGCAACTCCATTCGTGGAAGCAACAAGATTACTGGAAGATTTGATTGTATGGACAATCAGATATTCGATGATTTCATTGCTTATCTTCAATGGCTAAATTGATCCAATGACTAATTTGGAGATTGAAGATTATATAAGAAGATCAATCTATTCTGTAAAAGATAACACCACGAAACAAAGAAAGTTTTACATACTTACTCTTGTTGAGTTGTTGAGCGAGAATTCATTTATTAAGAGTACTTATCACATATTGTAGTCTCTTTCGAAGTGTACACTATGCTTAGAATTATGTAATGTGATTTACCATTTTTTGGTAAAAGCGGCAAGAGCTATGTTTGTATCTACTCAAAAATTATCAATGGAAAGAGTGGAGTTAGGGTTGACCTAAACCGAACTACTATAAAAGAACTGAGTGCATAATCTTTTATTTCTCTGCTTATTTCTCTCTAACTGTTTGATAGAAGTATCGCACTTGATATCATCAGCTTATCCTTGCATATATTAAACAATTCCTGCATATATCAACTTGATTGTGTTTATGCAGCAAAAAATTATCAAGTTGTGTAAAATAATCTATTCACCTTCTCTAAATTGTATCTCTAGGCATAATAGCAACTAAATAACTAAAAGCTCATTGTAGATGTATATGCGATCATCCTGAGCCTTTTGCCGATTAAATTTGTTTTTTTTTTCTAATGAATAACAACACATAGAAAAGAAAAGAAAAGAAATTATAAATTCAAAACTGAAAAGTTACTAGTCAGGGCACGAATGATAATCATTCTGTTTCCTTATTTTTTTTATTTTTTTGTTCTCCAGAGTTAAAATCCGTTTGGTAAAATAATTTCATTTTTTTTATTTCTGGGACAAATTTTGGCTTAGAAATATATTAGGAATAGAAACGAGAAGTTAAAATCTTTTAATTTTTTATTTCTAAAACAGAAACAAAAATAACAAATCTCTTTTATTGCTCACCCTTGCCATCCACTGCCGCCCACTCATCGCTAGCCGCCGGTCGCCACCACCGCCTGTCACGTCCCTCACCCAACGGCACGTGACAACCCAACCGAGGTCGATTCGATTGCGATATCCCAGGACGCGTCGCCGACCCAACACACACCACAGAGAAATAAGCACATGCGGAAGCATTATAACACCCGTACAAAACCAACGCAAGACCAAGGGTAGAACAAAGAACAGGTTTACAAAATAAACACTTGCATTGCTATTGGGAACCATATACAATATTCATATACAGCCTGATCATAAAAAATCAAAAACGGGTCAATGGCCACTACTGACAAAAAGGGGATAAGTGGCCCGAGCGGTCAAGGTTACTAAAACTGGGAGGGGCTCTGGTCAAAAAGGTACTAGCCCTCTCTATCTAGGGTAAGTCTAAACCTACGGAACCTAGTCCAAATCGGATCCTGATGACTCGGAAAAATTGTCAGACATCTCAACCTCCGAGTCAGTGGAATCCTGCTTGGACTCGGCCCCAACTGACTCCTCCTCGGAATCCATCGGCTCGGTGTCACGCCCCGAACCCCAATCGAGCTCGCGACATCCCCTACTCCGGTCGAAATGATGCGACGTCCCAGGAACGTCGCCGACCCAACCCAAACATCAAAGCCACATGCAGAAGCGAATAACAAAACCCCGGACAGAAAGATGACGACAACGGGGTAGAGCACCATAACAATCAAACAACAATATATTCATACAGCACCAAATATGCAAACATTATATTACAGACGTAATTAACAATCTAACATTCGAAATCACCGTCATAAGAAAAGATCAGGGTCTGGTTAACTTAACTTCCCTATGGGTTAACCCGAGTTAAACAACCCCTAAAATACCCTAGGGAAAAACCTAAGGATCGCCCTCTTCCAGTATGCTCCTGAATCTCTGGCTTGAACCTCCGGAACTCACCTGCAGTTCCACCGGGCACCAAAAGCAGCTCCCCGGACTCCCAAAAAGAAAAGGCGCACTTCCCGGGTTTACGACTGGGGGTCTGAAAGTGGCGGTTATACAACCGTGAGACGAATCTCAATAAGTGTACAACCCCAAACCCCACGTAGGCACTCACGTACCGCCAGACGAAAACACGTATAACACACAATCTATCAACCAAACTAACAATCACACGTGACCCTACCTGGAATTCCTCATACACGTCCCTGCACGTTAGTCAACCACACAGCCAGTATGCCACAGAAATACATCACAGCCGCGCGCGTACCCCGATTATAGAGCAAAACCCACTTGAGCACGTCCCATACCATGCCTAGCAGTTTTTATCCCATAATCGAGCATCACGCCACGCGATACAAACATACTCGCACACCAACTCACACCACACGTCACTTTCTCAAACCTCACACCTCAAGCCAATTCCCGCTCATTCTCAACCTTTCCACCACTACCGCGCTCGCGTAAAACGCATCAGGCCAACGGTCTTCTGACCTCGTCAGGCATCGACACCCCGTCGGGCCGGGCATCGTCACCTCATCAGGGACGGCATCGTCCCGCGTAAACGTACACGCCTCAGGACGGAATCCTACACACACTTTCCTTCTACCGCGCCCGCGTAAAACGCATCAGGCCAACGGTCTTCTGACCACGTCAGGCATCGACACCTCGTCAGGCCGGGCATCGTCACCTCGTCAGGGACGACATCGTCCCGCGTAAACGAACACGCCTCAGGACGGACCTTACCCCGCGTAAACAAACACGCCTCAGGGTATCACTTTTCCACTCAATCCTACATTTCCGTACCTTAATTCCACACTCTCCACACGTTCCATGCCACCACACAAACACACTACCAAACATACACACTTCACACCCATTTCACATTTATACAACCTCGTCACGCAAACACCACACAAACACTCACGCTTGGCACGCGAACTCAATGCACAATCACACTACCACACCACCACACTACACGGCCACATACACGCGACACACCACCACAATTCACGGCCACTCACATAGCACACACGGTCACGCATAATCAGCCCACAGCAATTTCCAGCACACGCGCTCATTACAAATTCGCACTACCACACCACTACACTACACGGCCACATACACACGGTACACAGTCACGCCACATTCAGCTCAAGTACAATCCAGAACACCATTCAATCAGCCCACAAACACAACCTAAACAAACCTTCCAATAAACCCATTCAAGCCACAATAATTGCAATCAATCACGCAATTAATCCTCGATCGATCCACAACATCTCAGCCCTAACCAAGCTTCCTAAACCTCGAAAATTCATTGCCAATTCAGTCCATAACCTCCGAACAGCCAGCCATTCAATCAGTCCCAAATCAGCCACAAAATTCCCTAAACCGAACCCTAAACAGTGACCGAAATCCCATCAAAATAAATAGTAAACGAACTCCAAAAATTCTAAAATTTGAACATGTTGTGTAAAACATCTTGCTGAACATTTTTTGTGAAGAACTCGAAACTCAGTTCCAACTGGAAGCACCTCTTTTTGACACTCAAAGTCAAACGAAATCCGGTTCGCTCGGACAGCCCCTCAGGCCATCAAAATACAACTCATTCGGTACCCAAATCATTTTGGAAAATCCTGAAATTTTTATATGTTATAGCCACAAATGTCTCCAACAATTCTCGTGAAGGAAGTATTTTGAAAATAGGCCTGGAAAATTTTATAAAAATTCGAACAGACCCGAAGGTCGGGTGAACAGTAAATCGGGCAGTTTTATTTCGGTCCAAAGATGGACTTCCGAATGGTATCAAATGACTTCCAAAAATTCCCAAATTAAAATATGTTATACTTCAAGATGTTGGGAACAACTTTCATGAAGAATAATTCCTCAAATTCGGGCCACATAAGTCACAGTAAAAATAACAAAAACCAGCGACGCAGCAGCAACCCAACTGGAAATCAGCCAACACACACCACCGAGCAAACCAGCCACTAAATTCACCCTAAACCAAGCCCTAAACAAGCCTAACAATACCCGAGTTCCTAGGCGACATTTGGGGAGGTCACTTCCCTAAAAAGCGAGACAGAACGGGGCTGGGATGGTGCGGAACAGAACAGCAGCAGCAGCAATGTGATGAGAGGAAACAAAAATGAAGAGAATGAGAAAGAGAGAGAAAGAGCTGCTGGGGGGCTGATCGTGGGGTATTCTGGCCAGAATGGGGAGGAGGAGAGAGAGTGGAAGTCAGCTGGTCAAATATGACAGGCCCAAGCGCCACGTGTCGCGATCCTACGCACTTTGACCATTTTACCCTTGATCCGATGGTTTAGGTTTGTCCAAATCCAATAATTGAGTGGTAAAAGTGTCCAAGGCCCAATAATGCAGCTGAAAAAACAATAATAATAATCCCAAATAATTTCCCAAAATTCGGAACTGAAACGGGCCCAGGGGCAAAATGATAATTTTCCGGTCCCGGGGCGAAATTCCAATTTTCGCACATACGCATTCCATATGTGCGTGGCCAACATAATGTGGTGTCGGAATCGTGAAATTCACTTTCTAAGCCCTCGAAAATCAACTGCGAAGTTCCGGGAATAAAATAATATTATTTTTCTAATTTTTGTCGAAATTCCAATTTTTGGCCAAAACCACTCTAAATGTGCATGGCTACCCCAAAATGACCTTGGCCGCGAAAAATAACCTCAAACGGCCTCCGAATCCAATCTCGGTGCCCACAGGGGCAAAACCGTAATTTTCTAGGTCCCGAACCGAAATCCATTTTTTTGCAGAAATGGGTGGCCCCAAGGTTGGCCAAGCCAAAAACATCATCGGCCACTCAAAATTGTCACTTTCAAAATTCTCGATTCCCGAGCCCGAATTCCAAGAAATGACTAAAATTGAACAATCGCAACTTTAGTTTATCTCTTGCTAACGGGTGGCTCATTGGGATTACGCGCTCTCGACCCGTGACCGACACTAAGTCAAATCACGTTTAAGTTTACTCTTCCCAAGACGATCTCGATTATCATATAATTGCGAGGGTCTGTCACTAGTGCCCTTTGGACACGATCAATCAAGTAGATCGGTCTCGGTTGGCTCAAAACATTCCCTCGTCAATCGATATGATCGAAGATCAAACCAAGGTCAAGTTCTTTGGTCGTGCGACTCAATCCCGTGCTGGCCTTACCCCTAAGGTTAGCATCCCATGAATGCGCGGGTCCCGGGTAAGATCTCACTATAGTGCATTGACCAAAATATTCATTTCATGAATCCCGGGAAAAGGATCGAAAATTCAGACTGTTACACTCGGCCTCGTCCTCCGACTCCATATCCTACTCCATGGGCTCCGGCTCCTCGTCCTCTGCATCCATCGACTCCGGACCTGAATCTCCGCCCTCCGATGCACGATCAAGGCTCAGCAACTCCCCGTCGGGACACTAGGGGTCAACATCCCCTAAGTCGGTGAGCGGAACCTCAAAAGACCGGAAAGGCCCGTAGGTCCCCTTATGGTCCCTGATGCAACATGCTATATATCTATGGACCTGATCGACCTCCTCGCCTGCATCGACTAGAACCGTGGAAAGGTATCTAACCCAAAAATCCTCGTTCCCTGCGGGGTACCCCGACTCCTCCTGGTCTATCCGGTAAGGAATCCCAAAACGAACCGGCACGGCAAACATCTCAAGGCCGGGAGTCTGAAAAAGTGGGTTTCAACAACAGTGAGAATAAATCTCATCGAGCAGGTTCCCTAAACCTAAGCTAGGCTAACATGCACCTCTTGACAAGCACTAGACAAACACACAGCTCAAACATAAATGACTCAGGCCCTCGTGCCCAAATCTAGTAATTACTTGACCCTGAAGGTTAGGCACATTATACACAATCGCAATAATGCCACAGAATTCAATCACAGCACATATGCGCATATCACTTAGTCACGACGCATGTTATGCATATGCTCGTGCTCACACTCATGTTCATGCATCATCAATGCATTGCCGCACACTTGCACTCTAGCACACTTGCCATTTATCAATTCTCCTCCGACCCGTGTTAAACGCATCAGGTCCGACCCGCGTAACACGCATCAGGTCCATCACTTCGAGATCGATTTCTAGCCCGCATAAAATGCATCAGGCTAATGGCATAACACCCGCGTAAAACGCATCAAGTTTGGCCATCTTCCAGTAGTCCGGGCATCGTCCCGCGTAACACGCCTCAAGACGGGTTCAATACCCCGCGTAAAACGCATCAGGCCTTTATGTGATCACACATTTATATACATCAGTCATTATCTAAACTCCACGTAAAACGCATCAAGGTGTTTAGGTGATCACATGCTCATGTCATTCGTGCACACTCGTATATGCACATGTCATGCCAATGCTCAAGATGCATACTCATGGCCATGACGTTCACACTTGGGCATTCAAGAATTTCTCAATGAGCAATCACCGCGATTCAGCTATTTATTCCAACAACGTCACAACATGCTCAATTCACATTTTGCTATGCCCAACAAACATAGTAGAACATCCATTAAGCAATTCAAAACACCCTTGCATAGCACGTGATCTATGCACAACAAATCATGCAATCGAGTCAACATGAATTCATGCACTCGAGGCCCATCAAGAGACTCCATTCTTAGTCACAATAGGCACATGACACAGCACCACAAAATTGATCACAACCAAGTACAAATCAGCCACTTAATCCGCCAATCTAAACCTTCTCGATAATCACACAATTAACCTCCAAATTTATCGCTCGTAGTCCAATTCAAACCCGACATGGACAGCCACCAACAAATCGATCCAAGGCCACAAATGTCCACAAAATACTCCATTTGGCTTCTCATAACGTTCCCCAAATCAGCCACCATAATAACTAAACTAGGTACACATTAAAATCCCCGATTGAACCCGAACTAATCCTAACTAGGGCCGATTCAATCCAATGTGTCCAACCAACTCACAGCACAATACGGGCCACTAAACCTCGAACAAATAGTCGCGCTAAACCACCAAATCAGCCGCAATATCAGCCCCTAGTGTCCTTCACAATTTAACCCCTAAAATACCCTAATTAACCCCTAAAACCCATCTAGAAATGTAAATTAGCCTAATTAGGATTGAGGGTTGTATTCACTTGAAATCCTAAGCTTCAAACAAGGCTGAGTGAGTAGCAAGGACGGCTGGGCTGAGGCGGTCCCGCGCCGGAACAGTGGCGGCGACCGGCGGCTCACGGACGGCAATCCTAGGCAAACGAGAGGGAGAGAGAGACATGGCCAGAGAGAGAGAGAGAGAGAGAGAGAGAGAGAGAGAGAGAGAGAGAGAGAGAGAGAGGGGACGGAATGGTGATGGTGGTGAGGTGTGGGGCGGTGGCACCGGCGGCGGCACCGGCGGGCGGCGGCGGCGTGAGGCCGAGAGGGGGAAGCTAGCGGGAGAGGGGAGAGAGGAGAGGTGGCTGGCTGACTTGAGGGGGAGGAAATGAAGAGGAGAGAGAGAGACTAGAGAGTATATCAAAATGGCTTAGTGGGAGTAGGTGACTAACCTTCAATATTAACAACTTTGCCCCTAATCCAAAGGTTAAGACTAAATCTAGAATAAACATCTAGGGGCACAAATGTCTAACATCACCAGCATTATTGGACTGAGATACAACAATATAAAACCCCAAAATAATCTCAAAAATTCGGAATACAAGACTAGGGCACAAAGGCAAAACGGTAATTTTCCGGTCCCGGGTCAATTTTTCAATTTTCGACTCCACTGACCCCAAATATGAGTGGCCACATAAAAATAACGTCGTCCTTGCAAAAATAGTTGCGTACGCCCACGAAACTCGACACCGAAATCCGGACTCAATTCCACGATCATTTTCACTCAATTTGCGATTTTAGCGTCTCTCACTAACGGGCGGCTGTTTAGGGGTTACGCGTATCGACCTAGGGCCACTCGAGTAGTGATTATGTCGATTTTCCAGAGAACACGAGAATTTATCTCTAGTCCCAGGGGTCGCGGTCCTCCGGAATAATTTCGGGATCGTTCGCCGCGCGTACTCTCAGTCGTGCGGAATCACCCGCTATCCGATCGTACGTCGTCGATCAAACCAAATCCGTTAGTTTCCTTAGACCGGCCCACATTGGCACAAAATATCCTCTCGTTGTATCTCGGAATCGGACTCAGTTCACGGTCGAGTTCTTGGGTCCACGTACCGTCTTTACTAGTTAGCCTTTCCCTACTGGTCAGTATCCCGAGAATGATCAGTTCTAGGCGAGACTTACTAAAATGAAATGAGAAATATATCAATTTCATTGATCACGAAAGTGAGTCGAATTTTAGGACGTTACACTGCCTGCCGCCCCGTTTGCCGCTGTCGCTCACCGACTGTCCGTCGCCACTTGCTGTCGCTCACCACTTGCCAGCCCGTTCGCCGCCGCCCGCCGTTGCCGTTCGCCGGTCAATGGGAACATAAATTTTTTTGCTGTTAGCAAATAAATTTCTATTTTGAAAACATAAATTTTATATCATTATCAAATGCAACTTTTTGCTCATAAACTCATTTAGGAAAGTGAAATAGATTTTTCTATTTCTAGCCATAAATAGGCCAGGGAACATAAATGTTTTCATTTACGCCCTTAATATCAAATTTGAATTGGATCTGTTCACTTGAGACGGCAGAACAAATTGGAACTTGGGAAAACTAAAGCATCAAAAATCTATTTTTACAATCATAAACAAGAAGCTCCATATTTTCGAAAAAATGTTCTTTTTTTTTATTTCTTTTAATTATCTTTTCTACAAGCTCAACGAGAGTCAAAATACTTCATCTATTGACTTAAAATTATTAATCAACACTACAATCCATAAATCATATAAAAATTTCTTGAGAATGCGAGGAGAAAACATCCACATGCATCTATTTTGTAAAAAACGAATAATTTAGAAAATGTTTTTTAAAAAAATAATCATTTATATTACATATAAAAAAAGTGAATGAACGAAAAATATTTTTATCATTCTTAAAAATATTTACACATAAATTATTATCGATAATAAAAATATTTTTTATTAATAGATTGTTTCGTGAAAATTGATCTGAAACGTCGTTTGTTTGTTATTACATCGTAAGTGGACATCATTATCAAATTTCCCCCTTCCCGTCGTCCCCTTCCGACTACTTCAACTCTTCCAAGTGACGATGTCTGAGAACCCGTTCGTCTGTCTCTGCCAAAATCTTGAGAAGATATCCAACTCCATCCAGACCCATCTCTCCACCTTCATTGCTCGTCCTGGTAACCCATCGCAGGCCAGTAACAATGCCCTTTTCTCCGTCTCAAGCTCGCCCAAACCAAGCGCATCGACCGCAAATTTCCAAACTTTCGGGCCAGAAGCGGTTCTCAAGAAGGTGGGCACTTCGTTTTCCTTCCTCTCTTGCCGTCTCGAGTGAAAAGTTCCGAGTTTTGCGTGTTCCTAACATACGATGGTGTGCATGCTCGGTCGGTGTTTGTTGGTATTCCCAAGTGAATGGCTGTCACCTTTCGGTGGGAGCAAGTGGGAGCTTTTTTGAAACCCATAATTGCAATGGCGATGTTTCATGGGGGGAATGAAAGGAGACGTGCTTTGAACATACGGTGGGTTGGTGGTTTGGCTTCTCCCTTGGACACTTGAAATGACATTGGTGGAGGACCACAGTCATGAGATGCAACATGGTGAAGCTCATGTGTGTGATTTTTTCACTGCCATTTTGTTGGTTTATTTCTGAATTCATCGCTTGGTCTTCTTGAGCCAATATTGACTGCTTCTTTCTGGAAGAATGAAGGGAGCTTTATGGTGAATTATACCTCTGATGGTCTTCGGTGAAACTAATTTTTAGTCACGTAGAGATTTATAGGTTTGTTTAGCATATCTTATTGGAATGGACTGAAATTGATTCAAAATTGCCAGAGTTTCACTGGAAACAGGTATATTTGCTGAGGAATCTCGCAATGTCAGCATTTAGGAGTAGTCACCCCAGGTCATTCAGCCAATTCTTCTAATGGATGATTGCTTTCAGATCGCACGTTTTAGATCTTAGAACTGCTTCATAAGAGTCTTCCTTAGCCCTATCCTGAAGTTTCAATTCACTTCCTTTATAATTTTGCTAATTGTTAGTTCTAATTGAGAAAATGAGATTTTTTCTGCCAGTGAAGGCTTAGGGATGAAACGAAAAATGGTATGTGGGAAGTTACACTGCAACTGATATTTCTCATTGTTGTGACTTGTCCTTTTAGCTTTTCCAACTAGTGCTCCCATCAAACTCTAACTAAATGTTTTTTTCAGGTACAAGTTGCTGCACCTGTAACAAAAGGAGAACTCGGGAGGGCCACCTGGACTTTTCTCCACACTCTAGCTGCTCAGGTCTTCTTAGTAAATAAAGCCTGCCTTTTTACTTTCATTTTCAAGTTCCATTTACGAAGTTATGCTCGAATATATCAGTATACTCCTAAATAATTTGCACTTCAGCTGAGTTCTTGTGAAAAACCTTTGTAAACAATTTAGGTTGTATAACAGTGTTCTCTTTCCACATCTTTCTTAGAAATAAAGAATCGTTCTAAAGTGAAAGAACTTTTAGTGGGGTTTTTATCTATCAGTTCCCTGTGAGAGGTTTCCCCACACTTTTGTCATTTCTTGAAACAGCTACATTCAATCATTCAAGAGCTTCTTGTTTGCATTTATGATCATTCTATATTTCGGACAGAAATTTCAGCACTCATCAGGAAGCACAAATAATGATTACTTAATAAATGGTTGTATTATTTCAATATTCTCGATTGCCAAGTTAGTATAGCCTGATGAAAGTCCTTACTTAGAGGAAATTCTTTGCATGTGTCTCCTATTTGTCTCCATGGTATCCGTCCAGTTGTAGGGAGAATGTTGCATATTTATGAAATAAATTTGAAGAAATGAAGAGAGACTTTCATGCACTACACGGTTGTTGGAGGACTAATATCCATGGAGCAAAAAATGAGATCTCATCATCGTGTTCTTGTTTTATGCTCCTAAGTCAATGTGCTTTAAGGCACCGATTAATTTCCTGAGAAAATTTGTTTCCACCTCACTTTCATCCCCTTATCTTCATATGTATTGTCTTGAAAGCAAAAGAATAGCATTTGCAGCTTAAATTATGGAAACATTTCTCTTTTGCTGCTGTCTTGCTTTTAGGCAGTTGGTCCAGCTATCAGTTTGTGTGCAGAAGTAGCTAATTGAAACTTATTGGATTGTTTTTCTGTCTCTAGCTACTTAGATTGGTGCTTAAACTGTCATAATGCAGCTGCAGTTGTTTTCCTTGCCTCAAGCCGAAGATACAATGCCACTTCTTATTATTGAAATGCCATTTACTTTACAAAGACTTGCCTTTTCATTTTTCATTTTGCGTCTTTCAGTATCCTGACAAACCGACAAGGCAACAGAAGAAAGATGTGAAAGAATTGGTATGATGATTCATATGCTTCCATATACATTCATCTGGTACATCATTTTGTTATTTCCCATGCAAGTGAGTATTTCATTAGAAAGCGAGAAAATAAGATATATTAGCTGCACTAGAGAAAAGCAAGAGTCACTCGGTTGACTATTGCACTTCTTTCTTAATTCTAGTCTTGGTTTGACTGTAACAAGCATTTTTAATCCAGTTCCATTCTTTTCAGAGATTTGGCATTCACTTTTACCGAAGCTTTATAAGTTACTTTAGAGGAGCCCTGCACAAGAGCTCATAGACTTGAGATGTTAAAAGGGTATTCATGGGAATAGTTGACATGCACGTCACTTGAGGAAAGTAATGATATAATGCTATCCCAACTCATTGCTTCTCATTTTCTGGTTTCTACAGATGGCTATATTGTCTCGAATGTACCCTTGCCAGGAATGTGCAGACCACTTTAAAGAAATACTGAGGTCTCTTCACCCCCCCTCCCCCCCTCCCGCCCCACCCCCCCCCCCCCCCAAAAAAAAAGCAGTGAATCCCTTGTTTTACACGGATGCGTGCACTCTTCAAGGGCCTAGATTGGCTTTGCTATTGCTCTCAACAAGTTGAATCAGCTGTGGGGTGGCATATGAATTTAAATTGGCTAGTTTCTAGCTTGAAGTTTATTTAACAACTAGAGGTACATTAATTTAGGAGCTCATGATTACCTCATCAGTCACCAGCTGAACTTTCAAGGAGTTTTTGAAGAAACTAATCCTAGTGAAAAGAAAAAATGCGAATCTGATCCTAGTACAATCACTTCCACGAGAGTGCAAATAATAGACTAATGGAATGCATTGAACATCAGAGTGAAAACTAGTGCTCCCTGGGATGTGATATTGGAGAAATCTGAGGCATTTTGGAGTATTTGTAAGATCTGAATGCCATGGTGGTTTTCCTTAAAGAAGTTTACTGCAATTGGTAGGTAATTGCTCAAATGAAAACATGTTAGTATTCCATAATTGAGCTCAATGTATTAACATACTGTATTACATTCGATGCAGCTTTTGAAGTGTGAACACGGTAAGAATTAGTTTAATTTGCCTGAGAGTCGTCCTGCTAGCTGAATTTGGTTTTTAACTAAAGCATGTATAAGGATGGAAAGAGTTGATAGACAGTGCTAACTGTTTTCTCAAAGGGCAAATGTTGCGGGGGTTTTTATCTGATGCTTAGGATGGAGCCACTTTCTGCATTAGGTTATCGATTGCTTTCTGCTATTTTCTCATGGACCTTTTCTTTCTTTCTTTGAACCTTAGCAGGGCAAATCCCGTACAGGCAGGATCTCATACTGAGTTCTCCCAGTGGCTATGCCATGTGCATAATGTAGTCAACAGAAGGTAGCTTTCATGTTTGTTGAACTTGTTTTTTCGTTTCAGCATTCATAATGATCAAGAACGGACAATCTATATATAAAATATCTAAACATTCTTGAAACCAGAGGCTGCTTTCACTAGAGAATGCCACCTAATAGATCAATCATTCAATTTTGGCCTGTCTCGATCCCTTTCGATATCTTGGCCTATCGTTAAATGTTGTCAGTGGCGATTCCTTGTTTTCTTGTTGAGATCATTGAGACAAAACCTAGTGTTACACAAGACAATTGGGTGTATATATCCTTTCAATTTCGGAGGAATGGGGTGCGTGCCTGTTATTTGAATGAAAATGGTAGGGTTGCTGTTGGAATGATTGGAAAAAGCGTCCACTACAATTGCTTGAAAACTGATATATATGGATGCATTCTCCGACAAGTGGTCCGGGCATGTATGATGTATGTCTTCAACATGAAGTTATAACTACTAAATATTGCTTTGACTGGAAAAAGAATCATGATGAATCACCCGAAAAAGGAGGAATTAGAGGTACGAGATGTTGACTTTACCATTCTCTTATCGTGTATTGTCTCTAAATTGAGAGGATTTATATCAAAATATCTAATCAAACAGAAGCTAATAGGCTTTGGCTGGTAAAGTCTAGTAGTTATACCATGAATTCTTCGAGTTACAAGATTAAAGTATGAACGTTCACGAATGTATTTCGTTAATCTCAACCTTGGTCCATTAAGCTCAAAAGGAGGCCAAGATTCATTCTTCGACATTTTGTGCGCAGAACTGTTTGCTGGATTTAACAACTTCCATTTAGTCATTTTGTTTTGATTTATTGGTGATCGAACAGCCTAGGCAAGTCGGTATTCCCTTGCGAGCGAGTCGATGCAAGGTGGGGCAAGCTTGAGTGCGAGCTGCGTGCATGTGATCTGCAAGGAACTTCGACAAAGTTTTGGGACTAAGTTGTTACGGTGGTTGACCTTACCATTCATAGAGCAAAGGAAATCTGCTGTCAATTTTGTATATGTGTACTAGAATGTGATATAACTCCTGATAGGAGATTTTTATTATACTTCGCATTCCATTTCAGTTTATGCCGCGCAACATCAGGCGCCTACATTGTAATATGTTCATCCCTACAATGATGCTATAATGTATCTCAAATTTACAAGATAGACATAGAGGTTTTATTTAGCATGTAAAAGAAATATGTATGAATGCTTCCAGATTCCGAAATTTTTTGGCCATTGGGCAATTGATGTTTTCTTTCTTCTCTCTTTTTGGCCTTGAATGTACTTTTCGTTTGTAGTTGATCATTCTGTAGCTATTGGCTTCTCTGATATCCAGAAAGATGATACTACATGCTCAACTGTTTCTGCCAATACTTTGTCCAATTTCAAGTCAGCGATTCCACAAAAGGAATTATGGATTCTTCACTGGAACAAGTGAATCTTGATCCGAGATACAAGAAACTGCATTCGCAACTCTAGAATGGTAAAACGCAAAAACTATCGGAGAAATGTTTTCTTTCCCTAACATGATGGCAAATCACCTGTCTTGGATTCTTGCATTTGTCTCAGGCCCGCTTAATGGGCAAAGCTGAATGCAATACTAGGTCAAAATCAATTGCCTGCTGAGGAAGCTGCAACATTCTGGAGTTCAACATTCCGAATTGGTGGCGCCTCTCCAAATTTCAAGATATACGCGGTTTCATAAACAGGCCGCAGCTGCGGAAGCACTTGTGCGTCTATATACGAATCGCAGGAGAAGCACCACACCGATAGATCACTGATTCCAGATAAAGAGTCAGTAATAGGAGCATGATAAAGAAACAGAATGTCAAAATGAAATTTAGAGAACACCTGAAGCTGAGCGCAAGGCAGTCGCTTGTTTGCTGATAATGCTGGAGCATATGCTTGTTCACGAATCGGCTGCAGAGCACGTCCTTGCAACACAGACATAACCAGTTCTCACTCGGGTGATGACACCTAGGAAAGTAAAGGAAGATGAAATATTACATTTTTCTATTTCAGCATCACGAAGTTCAACTTTAGTACACGATACTAACGGTAAATTTCGTCTGCAGTCAAGAAACTTTAGTGAATTTTTCAAACAGGTCATCCAATTTTGATTCCAATCACCTACTGCCATACACTTTCATTTCTTTGAAATTACAGTCAAATCAGAATCTGGCCCAATCTTTTTAGCGGATTGATGACATGACAAACACACGACTAATGTTTCGATGACAAGTCATCACCATGTGGCCGCCACATCAGCATTCTGCTGGAAAATTAGCGAGATTGCAGTCAAAGTGCACTAATAGGAAACAAAAATGAGAATCTAATGCATTGGATGATTAAAATCAAAGTTGAGTGACCTAATTATAAGGTCTAATAAGTTCAAGTTCAATGGCCATAGACAAAATTTACCCCCACTCT
Source organism: Syzygium malaccense (assembly GCA_031216405.1). Taxonomy (NCBI): domain Eukaryota; kingdom Viridiplantae; phylum Streptophyta; class Magnoliopsida; order Myrtales; family Myrtaceae; genus Syzygium; species Syzygium malaccense. The sequence goes on along the minus strand of CM062259.1, from coordinate 13,010,133 downwards.
GAACTCTAACCTGCTGGTTAAAGGGAAGATAACATTATATGGCCTCAATCAAGCACTAGGTGTGTCCAGCAAGGATCATGTATGACTCTGTTACGAAAGGACAACAACTCTTTAACCAAGAGGTTTTCGGATGAGTAGAGAACAACAATTCTACAGACAGCATAGAATACAGGGTCTGAAGGTTAAAAAAAATCCAATGTCACAAAGAAATGATCATTCTCTACCAGTATAGCTGTGAGAACATAGCGGTAAAGTCAATGAGACATTATACAAACTACACATGTTAGGCTGTGAGCTCACATCAGTCGCCAACTGATGACAAAGAATCTTAGGGGAGACCTCATGCATTGGCTTCCCAACTCTGAGTTGCACATTGGTTGACGTGAACTGTACTGATCCTATGAAATGAGAAATAAAATGAAATAGTGAATAGAATACTAGGCTGACTCATAATAATAGCAGACCTTGGCTCTCTTAAACGTAAGAGCCTACCAGCAATGATCTTGGTTTCCTCCACATCATATTAGTTAAAACTATTGAAATTTTACTCCTATCTAGCATGGTAAACTATGACTCAACTACCTAGTTACATGTGAAGTTGTGAACCAAGAGGTTAAAAATTTATGACCAAGTCCAGCAACTGAAATGGATCTAGTGCTTGCCAAGAACATTAATATCACAGGCTCTGATCACTGTTCTAAAAGATCCTATCCATCCTGTGGAGGTTTCATGAAGGTTTCTGCAGGACTGTGGGTCCTCTGATTTTATGAACTTGCATTTTTGGAGTAAATTCTGAAGACACAAATAAGTCACATTAGAGTTGGACCAGCAATCCCAATTTATAGCTCTGGAAAAGGGGCTCCCATAAAAGGGCTTCCTCTCAGCCAAATTAAATGTAGTACTTAAAGGTAATCACACTCTTTAGATTGAGTCTATAGAATGCAGCCCTTTAGAGCGAAACTCAGGGTTCGGTACAGCTCACTTTGGATTCGTATGCTGTTTAAAGCATGCCTTATCTGTCAGTGCAACTTGATTCCCCACCTAAGATGCTAAAAGCTCCTTTCATCTTTAGCAAATTAACAAGCATGAAAATGGGGTGCTAAGCCACACGCTACCATTGAGTCTACTTGAACCTCTTAAACCAATGACAAGAAATCGAAGGCATTGGAAGCTCTAGCTAGAAGGCTATAGTAAGAGGTTTTCATCACTACGTAAAACCCTGTTCTCTACTACTTCACCCAATCAGGTCATGTGCACCCCAGTCGAAAGAAACAGGAAGAAAATCTTCCTTCTTGGGAGTACTTGAACGCAGAGAATTTACAGTACTTTCTCCTTCAGTTTGGCTGAAACTAGACACACACATCTAACATTCTTCCTCCTGCCAAAGGGGTTCATCAATTTCTCCCAATTGAGCTAATTCCAGCCAACACAAGAATCAATTTCACCTAAATCTTTGCTGCCAACACGCGATCTGAACTTGATCACCTTTTTTGCATTTGGAATTAAATGCCAGCAAACAACCAACAACATGGAGCACCATGAAAGAGCTAAACTGAACCCACCCGCCATTCGAAAGGGGCGAACAAATCCATACACCAGTGCATCAATCAAAGCAAGCAAGCGACAGCACAATTTGGACGATCAACCGGGGGTGTTCGATCATGATCGCAGACCGACCTGTTGCAGGGTGTGTCGGGGGTCGGGATGTGAAGGAGATCAGAGGACAGAGAGGCCAAGTGATCACACCACGTCCGAGCTTCAACCCACCCCGACTCGGCTCCATACAGCAACTCATCCTCGCCGAAGCCTTCTTCGGTTGGGCGTTCCTAAGAGAAACCAGTTGATATTGAAATCAAGATCACGATCTGATGCTAAAAAGGAGGCACAAGAAAACCCCTTTAGGATTCAGGGTTTAGAGAGAGAGGGAGAGAGAAGGCAGCAAAATGGAAACTTGGAAAAGGAGTTGAAATGGGTCGAGCGCGAGTTACGCAAGCAGCGAAAGAAGACGAAGAGGGAGCTTTGTCCGCCATTTGCGACTGGTTATGTGACTCTGCAAAGTCGGGTGTGAGCCCGTGTCTCCAAGCCCTCGGGTTTTCCAAGGAGGGCCGATTGCTTTGAGGATGGATAGATTCTAGACGGGAAACGTTGCTCTTTGAACGGATTTCCAGTTTTTGGAATTGGAAACCCACTTTGTTTTCCTCAAAACCGAAGTCTATCCGAAAATCTATCTATCTTTTTTTTTTATTATTCCATATTTTACAGCAAAATAATGTGGGTAGCAAAATGGCTCAAGGTAAAAGATGAAGGAGGGCGCATGAGCAAAGGCGAATCAGGAACGAGTGAGGAGTGAGAGTTGTGAGACTCGAACAAGCGAGGGCGAGCCGTAAGCCAGCAAGTGTCACGGAGCAATTCTCCAGTACTCTTATGAGCTGAAGAGTGGAGTTTTTGTGGTATCGAGGTGAAGAATAAAGTAATGCAGAAGGGCAATATAACTAGTTCGTGAAAGTGGCATTATGATGTTTGTGCTAAGAGTTCTATGATAAAACGGTTATAACTCCGAGGAATTTTGAAGGCGGGGTTTGCCTCCTGTGCACAAACTGATTGGGAGTTGATGCTGCTCCCCTGAAACCATTTGTTGTACTGAATTGTTCTGTATGTGTTTGCTCTAGTGACTAGATGCCCAAGCTAAACTGGGCGTAGTCTAATTCAATTTGATGATGCGATTTGTCGCACTGTTGTTAGGAACAATCTTTAGAATGAAGATTGGCCTGGTATTCTTAGCTCACCATGCACCGCACAGGCTATTCTGTGGCCAAGAAACTATCGGGTCGTGACAAATGATATTAGAGAAGGATCCCTCCAGTGGGTGGGTGATTTTGGGAAAGCCCATGGTCTACTCGATCCTATGGGGGCGAGCAGTGATTGTCGGGCTAAGAGGGCGACGACACGATGTTCTCGTCAAGCTTCTAGGAGGACATGAATGAACTGGATTGCTCACCAAATATGGAAAAACATTCTTAAATCAATGGGTGAATCTCATGAGGAGGTTTCTTACCACATTTCCAACAAGGAGAGAAACCTTCATTAGTCTACTGAAAATGGGAGAAACCTAGTAGGCAAAAAAAGAGTTATCGAGGAAGAGCAATTGGCTCAGGATGCCACACTTGTCATCGAGAGCATAAGTGACCGAAGATTCATGAACAATTTTGATTGGGGAAATGCTACCAATGGAGTAGAGTGGCTTGTTCTGTTGAGTGAGCGTTTACGGTTCATGTAAATCCCATGAGAGTGGCATTAATGGTTGGGGAACATAGGGAAGCAATAGAACAACCCATAATGGTTGCAGAATTGGGTGAGGGAAAATGTCACGGACCGAATTTCCCCATACCCTTATGAACTTAAAAGTGAAGCTTTGTGGTATCGAGGTGAAAAGCAAGTGATGTGGAAGGGGTGATACAACTAATTCGTAAAAGTGGCATTATGGTATTTATGCTAGAAGTTCCAGGATAAAACTGTTATAATTTTGAGGAGCTTTGAAAGTAGGGTTGACCTTCCGTACAGAAACTAATTGGTAGCTGATGTCGCTCACTTGATGAGGCCAAGGTAGGGTGAAACTAGTTATTGTACCGAAGTGTTTTGTATATCTCGCTCGAGGAACTAGATGCCTGAGCTAAATTGAACGTGAAACAATCCGATAAGACAATGTGACTTGTCATATTGTTCTTAGGAACAATCTTTAGAAGGAAGGCTGGCCCGATCTTCTCGGCTCATAATGTGCCATACGGGCTATTTCGCGCCCAAGAGACTGTTGGCCCATGACATGAGGAGGAGGGTGAGTCGCGAGTAAGAGTGAGAGAGTTGTGAAGTGTTTAAGTGAGTTCGGAGAAAACAGAGAAAAAAAGAGAGACAAAGAAAACATGCCAAGAGAAAAACTATCGTTTTTAATCTTTATGATAATTAGTTCCAAATTTGGTTCGATTGATTCAGTTCCCAAGTGGTTCTTCACTCGAAATCGGGATCTAAACCGATTCCAACAGGAACTTGGAGCCGCACCGTTTAAGGGCAGTCCAATCCGATTCTTGAGTAGAATCAATCTGGTTGAACAACCTTATTCCCGAGCTGATAGATAGAACATTGGAGTTCGTTGGTGCTTTGGTTCATAAAGTTGAATGGTACTTATCAAAAAATAAAATAAAATGAGAGGATTTGATAAGAATACAATGAGACGATAATACAATATATTGAACTCACTCCTACGATATATCAAACTCACTCCTACACTTATAGATATTACTTATGTTTCGAATAATCCCCCAAAAATCAAAAAAGGAAAAGAAAGAAAACAAAAAATCAAAGCATTTCGGATAGAATTGCCCTTGATATTGCTGCTAGAATAAGCTTGTGAGTCGCGAGTACAAGTTACAAGTGAAAATTTGGCATGTTGGTAACCTCAAGCAATTTGAGATAACGTCCCCTCTGAGGACTCTTTTAAGAAGATAATCACACTTCAGACTCTCATTTAAAATTTTCCCATTTGTGACTCATTTAGTAATGCAACTTTATATGTATCTCTCTTTTTTCGATTACGGTAATTAACCAAAGAGTGAATTAAGGCATACCCTTGAAAATAAGATATTGAAATTGAGCCCCTAAAAATGCCCTTTCCAATACCAAAGGAATCATTACCACGGGGTCTAAGGGGGAGGTATTTATCCGATCATAAAAACGCACTTTCCGACCTCGTGATTGGAATTCAATAGCAAATTCAGAATTTTTTTTTGTTTTTGAGTTTTCTTATCTACCCTAACGAATATACTTATCGAGATGGACAGCTTATTTAAGCTCAAGGTTGAGTTTTACTCGAGTTGATAATTTCTTTGAAAAGTTGGTAAATTTAAAAAGTTGATAGGAAAATAAAAATGGTAACTCAATAGAATAGCTGATAAATAAAAAAAAACAAATAAGTGTCGGTAAACAATCCAACCGAAAGTTGGTAATCTAAAATTAATTAGTAATTCAAATGTAGAAAAGCTTTGAAGTCAAACAAATAAACATCAATGCTTTCATATAATAGGGAATAAATTTAAGCCACTGATAACAAAGGTAAATGAAAGTAGATTTTTTTTGGCACTTTAAATAATAGTAGATCGCTAATAAGACACTTTTATGTCAGAGATAAAAGAAATGTGTATTTTAGAAAACCAAATAAACATGGATAACTAACTCAATTAGGAGTTGGTAACACAAAATTAGTTGATAACTTAGTTGGACAAAGTTGGTAATCAATTTATTTAAAGTCGGTAATTTTTAAAAATAGTTGATAAATTTAAAAAAT